>JAVMKO010000002.1:188208362-190608362 GCA_032164245.1 Sternotherus odoratus | reverse complement strand
GTGAGGTTTTTGAAAGTGCATGAGAAAAGCAAAGTATTGTTACTACTGAGACCACATAAAGTTATTCCCCCCCCCAGGTTTTTGGGGAGGGTAGAGAGTTTTGGGGTGGATGTATTGTGGGTGTATTGTATAGCTGGGATCAATTGTTTGAGTGGGATCTTTTTTCTCCTTTCTTCAATTTGAGAAAATTGCTGTGGTTGCTTTTCTTTAAATTGTTTCAATTTTTTTAATAAAGATGGGTCTTTTGGAAAGGTGGTTTTGATTTTTTTTTAAATCTAAATAAATAAAATAACCAGCTATGCAAACCAGTACTGCACCTCCAAATATTTGCACATGCACCATTTGATATGCAAATCCTGCATATATCCATGCACAGAAGCTTATGCAGATGCAAGTCAGGTAGCTGCATGCTTAACTGTGCATAGGTGTAGTTACACACTTGGTGAGCCAAATAGGAACTGCACTCACTCATGAAGAGCTAAATTTGATCTAACATATGCAAATACTGGATATACAGGTATACCTTTTACCTGCTCATTTGTAAGTGTACAGTTGTGACCTACAATGTTGTTTTAACATAGATTTATTTTAAAATACATGGATTAACATTTTTTCTTTATTGTGTTACTGCTGTGTAGACTTAAAACACAAAAACACTCCCACAAGAGTTGTGCTTAGCATGTGCTTGACCCATTTTGTGCCATTGTTGCTGCTAATATATGCTGATGTGGGAGGCTGAATTATGGAATCCTTGAAATTATCCTCTAGAGTCTAGGGCATGCGGCTATATAGAGCTAAATTGTCTTCTCAGTGACACCACTGCAACCCCCGTTGAAATAACACCAATGACATGATTTCAGTCACATGATTTCAGATTTGGTCCACACCATGGATAAATGCTGTGCTAGGTCATAATACCAACAGGTGCCGCAGGGCATGGTTTGTTAAACAGATTGAAAAAGCATGTGATATTTGCTTAACCTGATGGAAACACAAGGAAACGTTCTGTATAAACTCTTGATTTCAACAATGTTAAGTAATCTCAGTCCCATCTCAGGAAATATTATTAGTGCTCATTTTCATTTTTTTGTGAGCCTAATCCTGAGGTCATTGCTCAGGCAAAACACCCACTGAAATCAATGGGAATTTCCCTGAGTAAGGTCTGAATATGGATCTTAGATTTGGTCCATAAGATCTTTATTATCCAACTCACATCCTCAGTAACGAGGCATGGGCAAGGAGTCCTCTTTTTCCAACCAATGGCATAGCTGTTCAACCACAATGACTCTCTAGACTGTTGCTATTTCCGCCCTCCATACAAAAAATGGTTGCTGGATCCATGTAGTAGGCACAGATCCACTGGCCTTAGCACTACTCCTTCCAGGGCCACATCCTGTTCTGCATCCAAGCCTCTGTCAACAGCATTCCCTAAAAAATCTGTATGGGGCTGGTATCCACACAGTCGTAGAGCCACATGGGTTTAATTGCAGGAATTGCCCTCTGGAGCCCAGTAAAAGGGAGCAGGATTTCTTTGAGAAACTACATGCTGCTCTGGTATTTTAAAGAGCTGCTCTTCTGAGTCAGGCAAAATTACCAATTAAGTCAATCAAAATTCAGTATGTAAAGGACCAAATGGAAGGAGGTTCAGCACAGTGGAGCATGGACTGCAATTATTAGAAAAGCAGGATGGTTGAGTGGCTAGAGCACTAACCTAGGTCTCGGGAGATGCTAGAACAATTCCTCACTTCATCACACACATTCTGGGTGACAGGAGGCACAGCCTCTCGGTGCCTCGGTTGGCCCTATGTAAAGTGGGGATAATAGCAGTTCCTATCTTTTAGGGGAGCTGTGAGGATAAATTCATTAAAGGTTGAGAGGAGCTTGGACTGTAATGGGGGGCCATATAAGTATCTATGATACAGTGAAATGGCAGCTGTATCATGTTATACTCCCACAGAAACCTGTTCTCTAATGAAACAGTACAAATGGAATAACACAGTCTGGGTAAATTCACAGATGTGTCAATTTTTATGTGAGACAAGGTGGGTGAGATAATATCTTTTATTAGACGAATTTCTGTTAGCGAGAGAGACAAGCTTTCAAGCTTACACAGAGCTCTCTTCCCACCTTAATATCCTGGGACTAGCATGGCTACAATAACACTGTGAACATTTTTATGATGTCTTTTATTTCAGTAGAGTTACATGGGGAAAGCTGTGGGAAATGGTTCCTATTTTATTGTGATCTCAATACGGGTTTGGCTTCAGGAAGTGTTATATGTGAAGAGCTAAATGGTACATAAAAGGCACATCCAAAGGTGGTGGTGAGATGTGCTCCCCTAGCAGGCGCTCCGGAAGGTGTTGTGCTTCAGACAGGTGCAGCGTCTGAGAAAGCACAGGCATATTGTGCTTTAGGCAGGCCCTGCGTCAGGTGCCAGCTTTGCTGGCCTCTATGGACAAAGGGAAAACAAGGCCATAGCTTGACTGAGACTCACATACTCTAGTTAGTTACCCCTGAAATAATCTTCTGTGGTTTGAGAAAACATAGTGAGACATCGGGCTATCTAACTGTACTTTAGGCCTTTTATCCAATAGAGCATCATGGCTTTAAAAGTGTCAAGGGCTCGTGGGACAAAGTGTAGAGTTGTATAGGGTTCTGCAGGAGCTCTGAAATCCCAGCCTCCATCTTGGATTCATACTCAGAGGGGTGATTCTTGAACAAGAGGTATTGTTTGTAAAGCATAACTTCTATTCTCATTTGAGTACAATATGCCTGTACACAAATATGTTTGTTTCAGTTAAATATACTCTATTCAAGCTAGAAAAGGGGTTGTGAAGATTCACTCTACAGAGTCAGTCTAAGGTTGGCAGCTGTAAGTCAAAACCCATGGCAGATTTTCAAGCTTTAAAAGCTTTGTTTTCAATCAAGACCGCATACTTGAACATAGCCTGTGTTCAAATACGTTGGTTTAATCAAAAAAGAAGCTATGAGAGCTTGAAAGTGTCTGCATGTCTGGCCCCTTTGGGAGAGCGAATCAAAAGAGTGGCACCAAAGGGTGGGTGGAATTTTGCAGCTCCTCCAATGCAATGTGTTGCAAAGGTCATCTTCTGTCTCACTCCTAAAGTTTTGGCCCTTTAATAGTTTCCAGCTTTAAAAAAATTAAGTATATTTTTATATATATTCTTGCTGATTTCTGAAAATCACAAGTATGCATGTGATAAAGTTTCTGGCAATTTTGGCAGTTCTACAATTGCTAATTGCAGTACTAGAAACCTGTATTGGTGAGGCATGAAGATTTAGAAATATCACAGGTTCATATAAATTAAAGGAACTTTCTCAAAACTTGTATACATTCATTCTAAATCAGTGTTTCTGATCCTGTGATTTCAAACATAGTCCTAAATTAACAAAAATACAGATGCTGAGCCTCCTGTCGCCTAATATAATGATTCTTTCACCTCTAAATCAGGTTGTATCACTAACATTTATCAATGATTATCGTATAGCAGAGTCTCCAATGCCACAAAATACTCTGTGCTTAGAATAGGAAAGAACATAGGTATGTCATCTACCACTGTCTGTAATGGCAGGAAAATGTTGACTCTTTAATTTTTACTGGTATGTTTTTGTTTTTCATTTAACTAAAGTCAAATAATGTAAGATGATGTTAAAAAACTCTCTACATTCCAGGTTTGACAGTGTGTGTTTTTATTTTCATTTAAAATATGTAAAGAAGAGTTGATTCTTGTGAAATACTCTTTGATAAGAACCAGAAACAAAGGTAAGAGAAGACAGATAGGAGGGGATATGGGTAATAAACTGCTTATATATAAATGGAGAAGTTCATTAGGAGTGACTGGTGAGGGAGGAGCATACCTTAAGACCATGTGGGAAATCAGTTTACTTCAGAGTACTGAGGGTGAAAGGAAGGGATGTCTGCTTTTTATTAAACCTGAAATGCATTATAATTGGGCTGAGTCTTTACCCAGATGGCTCCTCTTATGCTGACATCTGCAAAGTGTATATAAAGCAATGTTAAAGAACTGTCTCTTGTGGCAGTATGTACACATGTAATTCAGTTAAGAACTAAGTCCTTTGCTATACTTAATACTGGTCCTTGAATAATGCATGCTGGGAAATTGCATTTGCCTGGCCAGCAATGATAATAATACATATTTTCTCACAGTGTAAAGCTTAAATGACTTTTGAGAACGGTTTTATGAAAATGTTTTTAATTTGGTGGGGTTCTTGTGAAATTCCCAGCTAAACATTTTTTTCAGTGTGGATAGAGGGCTAGACTTTTCCTTAGTTTTTTCAGTTTCTCATTGCCATTACAGTCATTTCAAATATTTAATTTTATGTAAATTTGATACAGGCATTTTTCACTGACACGTGCTTGAACAATATTAAAATGCTTTTACCATATGAATGAAATGTGTCTGAGGATGATAGATGTGATATAATTTATCTGTCCATTGCTCTATTATCATCTAGCTGAAGCCAATGAAGCAACAATTTTTAAATTAGATATCAGCAGCCTGTTTCTTTCTTTGTCAGACAACAGAAAAATTAAAGTCAACGGCACCAGGGAACCTATTGAGTTTAAGTCGAATCAGTGGTTTGGGGCAACAGTCAAAGCTCATAAAGGAAAAGTTGTGGTAAGTTTAATGAATTGATATTTATTTTCAGATGTTTACATTTTCTGAGCCATATATCTTAAATGTGTGTGTACACAACAAATAAGTTTTAGAATATATATATATATATATATATATATATATATATATATACAAAGACATTATAGAGAGAGAGACAGACAGTCAAAGCAATATATAAAAATCAGACTGAACTGAATACTTGAAGACCTCTTAATGCAGTGTTAGAAATGACGAAAGACATTTTACTCATCATGCAAGCAAATGAGTAATCTAATGTAGTATTCAAAGCATAAAATAGCGGAACTATTTTAAAGATATATAGGAACTGATAGCCATATGCTTAAAAAACTATAACATACTGTAAAGCTTTATGAGGAAGTTATCTACAGAATTACCTAAAGGAAACCAAGAATTCCAGTGAAGATCAATTGATATCCTGATGAAAATATTACTCTTTGTATCAACATTTAATTTTTTTATAGTGTAATCATATTATATTGTATTGTTATATTGTAGTCGTGGTAGTTACTAAATAAGAGTTTTGCTTTGAGAAACATATAGTTTGTGTTCTGATTTTATAGAACATTTTGCAGGCACTGATAGAAAGCCCCTACTTGTATATTTATACTGATATATTTGATTTTTTTTAATGCTAAGTAGTTTTATTGCATAGTATGGAGTTGATGTATGCTATACACCAGCATTTTACATTTACAGTTTTTGCACTAGGAGTCACAGTGAAAAGGATACTAAATACGTTATGACGTGAAACTTTAGTTTGGCCATGCTTTATTTTCCTTACAATTATGAAACAACAACTTTTGTCTTGGGATTTATTTAAAGCTGTTTCAGTTATTAATTAATGGGAATAAGTATCTAAAGGAAATGCCTCATTTTAAATAGTTGATCTTGTGATTAACCCCAGAAAAGGATTTTGACATAAAACAGGTGATGAATAAAACATTGCTCTCGTGTTACAGAACTAAAATGTACAGTTAATTCCCTACGGTTTTGCATCTGAGTTATCGTAGCTGTCAAATTGCAGATTTGATACCTGCATCTGGTAGATGTACTTATATTTAAAAGTTGATAACATATATACAGTTATTGTTAAAAAGGAAATACAAACATATTATTTGGCTTTAACTAAAATTTATCATAAAGCATTATATTGGGTTAAATAGCTGATTTAAATAACTGATAATAGCTAATGGTTAGCAAGCTGAAATATAATATCTTCGTATACAACTAGTCACTCAAACTTAGAATGCCTTCGTTTTACTGTGAGGAAATCCCACTATTAATTGCTGTGCTATAGAAATAACACAATATCCATTATAGACTGGCTTTATTTTGGTTCTAGTATGTTTTCTCATCAACAGTTATGCCAAACTTTCTGCAAGGTAAGCTGTAGCAGTTTGTGGCAGGACCCTCTTGGCTCCTGCCCCTGCTGAGCTGATAAAGTCATTCAGAGACCTTGGGGTTCAGTAAACACTAGTGCTTTTTATTTACAGGTTGTGCTCCCATCACCTTTTCCCCATACACAGCTTGCTTCTAGTGTCTGCTCCCAGGAAGGGAAGGCTATCACTCTACTTCCTTCCCTTCTCCGGCTTCCATCCCTGCAGCCTTTATCTAGCTCTAGGCTAATTGGACGGGCAGCAGTCTCCCATTCACTAAATAGGCACGGGTTTTCTCTAGCCAGCTCCAATTTGCTTCTCATAATGGGGTTTGGCATGACAGAGGGCTGAGTCAGCAGTTCTTGCCCAGCACCCTGTCACAGTAGCTAAAGTCAACAATTTTAAGACAAAACCTTGAATTACGGATTTTGAGATGTCAGAAAACTGTAGGTTTAAACTTTGATAGGGTTCCATGAGGAAAAGGGAAGAATCCATCATCACATTGCTTGCAGTTTTTTTCTACTGCAGCTGCAGCAACAACAATAAAAAAGAATTGGGCCAAAATGTTACTATTATTAGTTTTCTGTTGCAAATGATTTTGACAAACTTTCTGAAATGCATCTAAAATTCATTTTGATTGTTCTCTACTTTTGATGTGATATATTGTTTAGACTGTAGGCTGCTCAGGGAGGAGTCCTGTCTTATACATTTGCAAAGCAATGTGCACACCTACAGGAAGCTCTGTGTGGGTCGCAGGGATCCACCTAGCCAGAGCTACTTGCAGGACCGGTGCCTTGCACCAGTGATGTCAGAGAGAGATTAATATCTGACTGTAAATCAATCCAAAGGCAAAAATGGAGAGTTTATCAGCTCCACCATACACTGATTTTTATTATAGAATATATTCTATCTTATTAAATCATGTTGTATCAAAAATCCACTCAGTCAGGGTTAAATCTTCGCTGTTGTACCAAGCCAGAAACAGAAAAAGGTCTCCGAATCTTACCCCCAAGGTTGGGGAGAAGCATAGGTAGAGCCGCTCCAGTATCTATTCCAGGGTGGGCAAACATTTTGGCCTGAGGGCTACATTGGGGTTGCAAAATTGTATGAAGGGCTGGGTAGGGAAGGCTGTGCCTCCCCAAAATGCCTGGCCCTGCCCCCTATCTCACCTCTTCTCACTTCCTGACCCCTGACTGGCCCCCTCAGAATCCCTGAGTCATCCAACCCTCCTGCTCCTTCTCCCCTGACCACTCCCTCCAGAGACTCCTGCCCCAACCACCTCCCAGGACTCCTCCCACTATCTAAGTCCCTCTGCTCCTTGTTCCCTGACAGCTCCCTCCCAAGACCACCCACCCTAACTTCACCCCTTACCCAACCTCCTCTGCTCTCTGACCCCTGACTGCCCCAACTCCTATCCACCTCCCAGCCCCCTGACAGACTGTCAGGACACCCAAGTCCTATCCAACACCATCATCTCCATTCCCTGTCCCCCAAAATGCCTCCGCCCCATCCAACCCCCTCTGTTCCCTGTTTCCTGACCACCCTTCGGGACTCCCTACCCCGTATTTAACCCACTGGCCAACCTTACCACGCTGCTCAGCAGCATGTTTGGCAGCTGCGCTGAGCCAAACATACTGCCCTGCAGAAGCATGCAGTCCCGCCCTTCAGAGCATTTCCTGCATGACGGCATGGCTCCGGGAGAGGGGGGATGGCTGGGGGAGGGAGCGGGGCTAGCCTCCCCGACTGGAAACTCAAGGGCCAGGAAGGACAGTCCTGCAGGCCGTATGTGGCCCATGGGCTGTAGTTTGCCCACCCCGATCTATTCCATAGCTGTGTCCTCTCCCTGGCTCTATTTTGGGTTTCAACTAGGGATCTATGTAATAGCAGACCACCAGCCACACCCTCTGTGCTGCAACAGAAACAGTTCAGCGCTGCAGAACTCAGATGTGTATGACCTCCTCGTATTCCCCAGTAGAGCAGAACCAGACTGTAACAACCAACATTGTGAGACTCATAAGGGATTGACTGAACCAGGGACCTCTCAAACTGAAACCCTGGGATAAAGGAGTAAGTCCTCTTCCTGGGACAGTTGCAAACTCATCTTCTGTGAATCAGGCATGGGGGGGGGGGTTTAATAATACATGCTTAAAAGTGGGTAACACTATCTGAGACAATTTACCTGTCCAGGGAGGGGGTGAGAGGGCAGGCTTTGGTCCTTTGATGTAAGTGGATTGTTAAGGATGCAGAGGGAAGAAGAGAACATTGCAGGTTATGAAGGTTCCCATGGTTCTTTTATCCACCTAGTATGACAATTTCTACCCAAACGATAGAAACTTAACAGGAACAAAAATGTTTAATTTGTTTAATGAAGAACTGACTTGGCTCATGAATGGCACATAAAAGATCTGTTACACAATTACTCTTTTAATAGGCTTGTGCTCCCTTATATCATTGGAGAACCCTTAAAGCCACCCCTGAAAAGGATCCAGTTGGCACCTGCTATGTTGCAATTCAGAACTTCAGTGCATATGCCGAGTATTCTCCTTGTCGCAACAGTAAGTTTTAATATAAATGCTCTTGCCTCAATAGAACTGAAATTGGGATCAGTGGTTTCATGCTTTCAATCTTAGTATCATCTTGACTAGATGAAAATTACTGAGTGATGTCACCCAGGGAAAAAGAATAAAGAAAGACAGACATTAAACTATATGTCTCCATTTGGATGCTTCATCATATAATTAAAAGAGCAGAGGTTAAGTAAATAAGGCTTGTGCAATTATGGTGATAAAATATAATTTGCTCAATTTAACAGGATTTTAAATGCAGCAAACAGATCTCAAAAAGCATAAGCAAGCATTTCTAAATGGTTGCTCATTCTGAATGTGAATCTGTCATTATAAAATGGCCATCCTAGGATCAGATCCTGCTCTGAGATAAAAACAGCTGCATTGTCTGAATCACCAGCAATAGGTTGATTGTGTATTACTGCCTGTGCACAAGAAAGATACCCACGGTAGCAGTGCTACTGCATATGCTGCTCTGTGTTGTGTGGGAATTGAGGAGCTCTTCCACAACTCTAATGTCTTCCTTCTTGTGGAATAGGTAAGAGAGGATGTGTATCAGGATCAGTGATACATCTAGTCCAGTATCCTGCCTCTGATAGTTGCCATTACCAGAAATTTTGAAGGGAGGTGTAAGAATTCCTGCAGTAAGCAATGATGGGATAACCTGCCCCAAGGAAGTTTCTTCCTACCTCAAAAGCTAAAGACTGACTTAAGCCTCAAAGCATGAAGGTTTATAGCCACTCCAACACGTGTGTCTGTGTGTGTTGTTTTAAATATATACTACAGTAACTCTATATATTCTTGTTATCCATATGAATGAGTTGATCGCTTTCTGAATCCTTGTAATCTCCTGGCCTTGGTGATTGATTGATTGATTTTTTGGCAGAATCACTTCATGTGCTATTTCCCTAAACTCTAAAGATGTGTCTGCATAGCTGCTGGGAGTGAGTCTCGCAGTCCAGGTCAACAAACTTGCATTAACAGGGCTTGGGCTAGCACGCTCCAAATAACTGTGTCGATATAGCTGTGACATTCGAGCTTGGGCCCTGAAGCCAAACCCTCTACCTAAGCTTCAGAGCCCAAGCTACCACATGGCTATTTTTAGCATGCTTGCACGTATCCCACTAGCACAAATCTGTTGACTCAGACTGCAAGATTCACTCCCAGCAGCTGTAGAGACACATCTTAAAGGCCTCATCCAACTATCGTTAAAATCAATGAGAAGAACCCATTGACTTAATGAGCCTTGGATTGGGCCCATACAGAATAATTTCACTGTCTAGCAGTTACTTCTCCCACAGACCAGAAATAGCTGTTGTTTCACAGTTACTTGCCATGTGGTGTTTTCCAGAGCTAATATTATGGGCTAGCCTATGCGTCTGTGTGAAAATGCTCATAGGAGGGCTAAGTTGTTGATGTTCAGTTATTTGTATAGTGGCAACAAAGTGCTGTGCAGACAAGTAAACAGACCTGCTCCCTCTTCTGAAGAGGCTACAACCGTGAAATTTGCCAAGTTCCTTCTTGTGGAGTTCTAGAGACAACATGCCATGCTGTGAGGTTTGCCTGAAGGGCTACCCAAGGCTGGGGAACCAAAAGGGCAGTTTTCCTTAGGTCCCCCATTTTGAGTGGGCCCGTAAGCCCATGGAATTTGAGTGAAAAGTGTTGTGACCTGGTTCATGGGGTGGCAGCACCATTCAAGAATCAGAGAGGTAGCCGTGTTAGTCTGGAATAGCAGAGGTAACAAAGTCCTGTGGCACCTTAAAGACTAACTATAAAGTTTTGAAAACTTTATAGTTAGTCTTTAAGGTGCCACAGGACTTTGTTACTTATAGTTAGTCTTTAAGGTGCCACAGGACTTTGTTACCTCAGCACCATTCAAGTTTGTCCTGGCCATCCCTTTGTCATGACTAAGTCATAATGCACAGAGTGAGGTGCTGAGCCGTGGGACTGATGTTACCACAGCTGGGTGTCTGTGGGATGGATTCACTCTTCAGCCCCATCAATCACCCTCTGAAGCCTCTTTGGAGTCCATGATGATTTTGTTGGAAAGGTGGGGGAGGAGGGGTCAGTTTCAGATTTGGCCCCCAAATTTCTGTGTAGCCCTGTTTGCCTGCCCTGAGAAAGCACATCTGAGATGTGTACAACCAAGCAGCCCTGTGATTCTTCCTAAGGTCTGCAAGAAAATCCCAAGGAACTCAGCACGCACAAAGGCGACTGGGACATTTGCATGTAGGACCAACCCCTCAGCACTACCCACTAGTATTACTACAGAGTAGCCTCAGACAGAGCTGCATTACCAAGCCTCCCTCTCATGGCATTGCTCTTACACCCAAATCCCCAAAGAGGGGAGAGATGACATCACAGAGAGAAGCCGAATCTGTGTGAAAATAATATTCACAAGTTCTGCGCTAGTCCTGCTGGTGTGTCACTTTGGCTTTGCTCAGGGATGATGCCATGTGGAGGGACTGTTCCAATAGCCATTCTCATTCTCTGCCCAGTTGTAGCTCCCTGAACTTGCACATCCCTAGGTGCCTGGCGTTCATAGGGAAGGTCATAGGTTCATAGGGAAGGTTCATAGGGAAGGTCTTCCTTAGGGGTTTGAGGTAGGAGAAAAGACCACCACATTCTTCTTCCTTCCCTCCAACAGATATTGGGCAACCATAGCAGGGTACCCTATTACAAGTGATAGAACTAAGAAAGAAGATTCAGCAAATATACACGAATATACAGAATTAGATTACAGCTCAAGACTTGTTTAACCCAAAATCCAGTCTCTCAAAAAGCTTGGCTTGTGAATTACCTGCATGTCCCTCAGGGTTGTATAAATAGTAGGCTGACCATACGTCCCGTTTTGAACGGGACAGTCCCGTTTTTTACATATTTTCCGACCGTCCCGTCTTTTTAGTATAAATATCACATTTGTCCCATTTTTGCTTTTTGCTAAAAAAAAACTGAACGCTGCTTATTTCAGGGACCCACGGCCGGGTCCCGCTTCCTCCCACCCCCTCCTGCAGCCCTTCAGTCCCTTCCCCTCACGGCTTCGGACCCCCCTCCCCAGCGTGCTCCCCCCTCCCCTCCGCCGCCACAGAGCTCGCGCGGCACGATTGGCTGGGCCGCCTCCACGTGGGGCGGAGTGGAGCTGCTGGCTGGGCAGGGGCTGCCTGGCGCCTTGCTCCCCCCGCCCCTCCCATGTGGAGGAAACGCCACGTGCGGCCCAATGAGGGGGTGGCGCGGGAGGCATGGGGATTGCCGAGCTCAGGGAGCCAGGGGGTGAGGCCGGCAGCGGGGGCGGACGCCGAGCGGAGCCAGAGGCAGCGTGAGCCCGGGAGGGGAGGAGGCGGCACTGCCCCGGGCCCCATGGATCTGGAGAACATCGTCGCCAACACCGTGCTGCTCAAGGCGTGCGAAGGTGGGGGGGGACTGGGCGGGGGGGCATGGGGTGGAGGGGGGAGGGAGTATGGGGGGCATGGCTGCATGTGAGGGGGGCAGGGGGAAAGAGGGGTGCGTAGGGGCCATGGGTGGAAGTGGGGGGCACAGGGTTGTGTGTGAAGGGAGGTACTGGGGAGTCCAGGGCTGGATGTGAAGAGGGGCAGGGGGTGGGTGGGGGAGATGGCAGGTGGGTAGGGGTACCATGGTTAACCCCCTCCCTGAACACATGGATGCGAGGATTGGGCCAAGCCTCAGAGCCCATTTGGGGCGTCAATCTTCAAGGCACAGCTAAGGCCTGGACAGGTGGCTGTGGCATGCGTGGGCAATGCGGTGGGGTTGGTGAGAAGCCATGTTTCTGCTGCAGGAGATGTAGGGAGAGGACTTGGTCAGTCAGAGGGTTACTGATAGTAGAGGCGGTTGGGAGCCTGCCTGGAGGAGGAAGGCAGAGTTGCTGGCCTGGGGGAAGCTCTTCTTGCACAAGCTTCTGCCTGTGAGATGCTACGCAGGAAACTGAGCCATAGCCACAAGCAGATGTGGTTGGGGGAGGCAAATAGGGGGTCATTTGAGGTGTCTGAAGAGAATCATGGAGTGTGAGAAGTTTTATGAAGACCGAAATTTGCTGTGTAAGATTACTTCATCGGAGAAATATTCATGGTACGATCGTGGTGAAATACAGTCCCCCTTTACGTCTACCTACATTTTTGTATGAGTTCTGTCACTGAAGAATAATTGTTAGCTCAGGTCAATATGTTCACGTAATAAAACTTTTTTTATCGTCTTACTTTTTCATTAATACAGAATATTACATAACCCCGTCCCGTTTTTGCTATCCCAATGTCCCGTTTTTGTCTCAAGGAAATATGGTCAGCCTAATAAATAGCCAGGATCTCCTGCCAGGTGGCCCCTTTGAACACAGCCAGATTAACCCACCCTCCGAGTCACTATTTATCCAAGAGTTTAAAACTTCCCAGGAACCCTTATTTTTGTATTTATGGCAAATCAAGCGGTTGCAGCAATTCTATGACTCCTTGCCAAGCCACTCATTTTTGGTTACCCATGCTGGTTCGGACAGGATACCCATTGATTGTGGCTGGGCAGCGAGAGAAGAATGTCCCAAGTCATAAATATCATTTTTTTCAAGATATCATCATTTGGCGCCAATCTCTTGGCTCTGCAGAGGGCCTGATTTGTTCATTACATAGAGTCACATATATATATACATTTACCTCCTTAGGTGGTTTTGTACCTTTTGCCTCAAGGCTGCAGGGTTTATTTAATTGCATGGTATGTTTTTTCACAAAAATTCTAGAAAGCTGCTAAATGTAAATAAGCAAAACAAGACCACATCCTTAAGACAATAACTTCTGAAGTTCACAGACTTACTAGCAGCACCAGATCCTTTCAGACTGGATCCTGAGAACGTTTTTTGTGCTGTTGTGATTTTGCTATCTGTAAATGCACTAAAACAGGGGTGCTCAACCTTTTTTCTTTCTGAGGCCCCTCCACAACATGCTATTAAGAACTCCAGGGCCCAACAGGAGTTGGGGAGACTTGGGACTCTGGACTGGGTGGGGGGAAGGGCCCTCAGGCATAGATGTACTTTGATTTCTATCTTAGGTAAGCCAGGGGCAGCGGGGGTTGAGCCAGCTCCTCATGGCAGGGTCCAGGGTGGGAGTGCCACCTCTAACCCCTGACTCACCTGAGCAGGCCACCTGCCTGCCTGCGATGTGTGGTGGGGTGTGTGGAGTGGAGTGGAATGCAAAGGTGGAGAAGGGTAGCTAATGACTGTGTGCGGGCAGGGGGGGTATCTCAGGGTGCAGGGAGGGGATAGCTCGGTGCAGGGCGGGGATAGCTAGAGGCTGTGTGCAGAAAGTGGATAGCTCGGTGCAGGGTGGGGATAGCTAGGGGCTGTGTGCAGAAAGTGGATAGCTCGGTGCAGGGTGGGGATAGCTAGGGGCTGTGTGCAGAAAGTGGATAGCTCGGTGCAGGGCGGGGATAGCTAGGGGCTGTGTGCAGGGAGGGGATAGTTCGGTGCAGGGATGGGAGTAGCTAGAGGCTGTGTGCAGGTACGGGGGTATCTCAGGGTGCAGGGAGGGGGTAGCTCATGGTGCAGAGAGGAGAGATAGCTGGGCCTGTGTGTGAGCAGGAGGGTATCTCAGGGTGTAGGGGAGGGGTAGCTTACGGTGCAGAGAGGAGTGGTAGCTAGGGGCTGTGTGCCAGAAGGACTCCCCTGTGGTCCCTGTTCCCCGAGGGCTCTTCCAGCCCCAGAGCCAAGTCCTCCTGCTGGGATGGCTCTTACCAGTTGCATGAACAAAGGGGGCTGGGAGCTGAGGAGCAGCTTCAACCCCCTGCACCAGCAGCAGCAGGAGACAAGGGAACCTTGTGGCTGCCTGCTCCATGACACCAGCCAGAGCAGCAGCTGTCCTGTACTGCCTGGCTCCTGCTTCCCGCCTCTGACCTGGCCAGGGGGGAGGGGGGGATGTGTGGAGCTGCCCTGGGATAGCACTGTAGGTTTTTTTGGAGGGGGGCAATACCCACATGTCCTCCCAAATCTGCCCATGGGCTCAGGGCTTCTTCCCAGGGGCTCAGGGCTTCTGCCCTGTGGGGAGCACCGGGGTTTGGGGCTCCAGAATTCAGCCCTGCTGCTCCTGGCATCTGCCCTGTATGGGGCACCAGAGATTGGGGCTTCAACACCGTAGTTCCTAGCTTTAGCCCCGTGGGAGGTGCTGGGGCTCAGGCTCTGGGTTTTAGGTGTGGGGCCCCTCGGCCCCCCTCATAGGGTTCACGGATTATAAAACCAAAAGAGGCCAATGTGATAATTTGATCTGGCCTCATGTATAATAGGCCATAAGACTTCCCCAAATTAATTCATGTTTAGACTGTCTTCTAGAAAAACATCCAAACTTGATTTAAAAATTGCCAGTTATGGAGAATCCCCCATGACCCTTGGTAAGTGGTTCCAGTGGTTCTCTGTTAAAAAAAAATTACACCTCATATCTAGTCTGAATTTGCCTAGTTTCAATTTTCAGCTATTGGATCTTGCTATATCTTTGTCAGCTAATTGATGAGCCCTCTATTATCAAATTTCTGTTCCACATATAGGCATGTACAGATTGTGACCAAGACACCCTTTCGCCTTCTCTTTGTTAAACTAAATAGATTAAGGTCCTTGTATCTTTCACCATAAGGCATGTTTTCCAATCCTTTAACCATTCCTGTGGCTCTTCTCTGAACCCTCTCCTATGGCTATAAGTAAGTTCTACTCAGACATTATGAGATAAATAAATATTCATATTTTGATATTGCAGGCAATGCAGATCCTGAAGGACAAGGTTTCTGTCAAGCAGGCTTCAGCTTAGATTTTTACAAGGTAAGATTCTACTTTTAAATTCCTTGGATGGTGATGTATCCCCATTGACCTCTTCCTTCATCTATTCAGGTCCCCCGATTGGAAATTCATCCCCTTCTTGTTTTGAGTAACATTTTTCATGAAGTTGCTGTTGTGACATTACACTCCATATTCTTTATGGAAATATGCTTATGATATGAATATGACTTAACTGTGATGTACCTTCTGCAAGATGGCTCACGTAAGGTATCATTGGAAAGGTTATTATTTACTAAATGTCTTTATCTAATTTGTATGCATGTATTATTTTTGTATCTGAAGCTGAGAATATTGACCATGTCTCTGTATTTTAAATGTGCTATGTTGGATGATTTCAAGCAATGCTAGAGACTTATTGAAGGAATGCATGCAAGCATAAGATTCCCCAGGATCGGTGTGCAATAAAAACCTCTCAGAGATAGCTCTACACAATGGGAACTGTTTGGCCCAGGTCACGGCAAAAAATTTCCCGGCAAGTGGGGGGAAGATATAAAAGAGAAACAATGACAACATGAGGGGTCCTCACTCTCCCTACAACACCACACCTGAAAACACCCAAGGAACAAACACTGAGCTGTAAGAAGTGATGGTCATAGAATCATAGAATATTAGGGTTGGAAGAGACCTCAGAAGGTCATCTAGTTCAACCCTCTGCTCAAAGCAGGACCAACACTAACTAAATCAGGCTAAAGCCTTTAGCCTGTGTATCAAAACCTGGGAAAGTCAAGGCAACTTGTTCCTTAAGAACCTGCCAGACTATTTATCACTCAGGGTGAGAATTTGCTAATTTGTATCCTACCCATCTAGTGTATCAAGCTTAGTTTGCGTGTTTTGCTTAGTAATCTGCTTTGTTCTGTTTGCTATCCCTATAACCACTTAAAATCTACCTTTTGCAGTTAATAATTTTTTTGTTTATTATTAAACCCAGTTTATGCAATTTCTAACTGGGGGGCTGGGGGGAAGCAATCATGCATATCCGTCGAATGGCGAATTTTATGAGCTTGCGCTGTGCAGATATTTCTATATAGTGCAAAACAGTAGTATTTTGGGTTTGTCTCCCAAAAGGGGTGGCCACGTGAGTGCTGGGGGGGGGGAGCCCTCTCACACAGAGATGACTTCAGTCTGTGTCTGCAGCGGGGTGTGGTCCTACTTGGGTGTGTATGTTGCAAGAGGCCAGAGAGCCTAATTCAGCAAAGCAGAAACAGGGAACCCAGGCTGGTTGAGCAGGATGGTGCAAGAGGGAACCCAGGCTGGTTGAGCAGGGGAAGTTCAGTTAAATCTCAGTACATCAGGTGGCATCCCGGGCCGGGGAGAGGGGCGAACCCATCACAGCTGCAATTTATCAAACATTTTACAGACTTGAAACTTCCCAGTTTAATTTCAAAAATAGATAGAAGCTGTTACAGACAACTGTTGACTTGTTAGATGCACTCCAATTGACTTCACCTGTATCCATCCTAGCCTGTGCTATAGCATTACTGTTGCTCTGGCTATCCAAAACTTCAGAAGTGACTAGTGATTTTGGTTGGGTCATGGGGTGCATAGACCTTAGGCAGACCTGGCAACCAAGGGGTTAATGAAGGAACTGCCCATCAGTGCTGATTGGCAGCCTCAGAGCAGCTGGTTGAATAAAAGAGATGAAAAGCACAGGCATGAGGAGCTGCCAGAGGAGACAACAGATCCGAGAAAGAAGGAGCTGCCAGCAGGCTGGTGAGAAGCTTCCTCAGAGTGACAATGACCCAGAGAAGGGACAGCCAGAGCCGCAGGCTGCAGAACCCCATAGAACCAAGGGAGGCAGGAAGGAGCTTAGGGTATGGCAGGAGAATTTTGAAGGGTTCTGCCTGCCTGAGGTAAGGGATGTGAGCTGGAATCCAGTGGTGTGGTTGGGCCTGGATTCCCCTACTGACCCCTTAACAGGAACTTAGGAACCGAAAAGGGTTTCAGGCCTATTGATGGCAAGGGTCTGATTACCCCTGCCAAACATAAAGGCTGCCCTGTACAACCCCATGGGAGAGAAATAAACATCCTTGTCTCCCGACCAGCATTACAGAGATTCAGAGAAGCAGGGTGGCTGGGGGGCACTCATGTCCCAGCCCATGGGGTGCCTCCATTTTCATGTGCCCAACCTGAGTCACTCACTTGGGCCTGATTTTTAGGAAGTCCTGAGCATCAGCCCTTGAGTGTGTTTTTTAAAATCCAAGCAATTTATAGGAGGATTCTTTCAATAGCAGGCTAATAATTCAATAAAATGTGGGTTTTTTTCTGGGGGGAAAAGTGCTTTGAAATGTCTAGTGCATTCCCCTATGCCACCTAGTAACAATACTGTGGGCCCTAGAAATATACTTTGTAGCTAGTGGGTCCATACCACAAGCAGACCACGAGGACCTCACATGTGTCTAATCACAGTAACGGTACACTGTGTTTCTGACACATTTTGTTATCCATTTTACATTCATGTTGTTCTTTTTATCCAATTAGCCTGTGGCGAAGGGAAGGCTCTCAGGTGGCTATAGCCATGTCGGTCTGTAGAGCATTGCTAGGGATACGTTGGGAATCAATGACCTCTTTTGTGTTATCTTCATTTTTTGTTTACAAAGAAACAAAGCCGTCTTTGAGAAATGTTATTCTGTAGCTGCCAAACGGATTATGGCCCTGATGACACAGGAAAGCGCGTCCCTATTCAGGAAAGACACTTAGGCATGTGTCTTGACTTTAAAGTTAATCTCACACTCAACCACTTTCCTGAAAAAGGGTGGATTAAAGCATGTATTTCAAGAAGTGCTTTCCTGCATCGGGGCCTATATCCTGTATCATGACCCTGATTTTCCTTTTGCTGTTTAAATAAAACAGTACAGTTTTTTAGATATGATTGTACTAATTGCTTTTCCTCTGCATGTTAATGATTATAATTTAATATTGTTCATGTCTATTGTTTTTGTAGAATGGGGATCTTATAGTAGGAGGACCTGGGAGTTTTTACTGGCAAGGTATGTTCACTCAGTTAACTTCACCCAAAAAGTTAAGGCCAGATGTCAGGAGAAAGTTCATCCTGGAGTCCTGTTATTTTCTAGGTATAAGGAGGAGGTTTGAGTCCAATATCAAGTATATATGTGTAAATCCAAATAACTGTTTTGAAGTCAATGTAATGGCTCCCATATATTTTTTAAAAAAGAGAATAAGATCAGAATCAGGCCATGGATTCTATAGTACAGTAAAACCTCCATTTAACGGACTAATTCGGGTGAGGGAGTGTCCGTTAAATGAAAAAGTCCATTATTTAATAATAATTTAAAAAACGAGCTGTCGGAGCAGCAGCCCGCCCGCCACAGGGTCGGGGCGGCAGCTCCGCAGCCCGCCCGCTTCTGGGACCCGGGTGGCAGCCGGGAGCCGTCAGCCAGCCCGCCGGGGTCCCGGCTGCTGGGACCCAGGCGGCAGCCGGGAGCTTTCAACCAGCCCGCCCGGGTCCCAGCTGATGGGATCCTGGCGGCAGCCGGGACCTGGCAGCCAGCCCGCCCAGGTCCTGGCTGCCGGGACCCGGCAGCCAGCCAGCCCGCCCGCTGGCGGGACTCGGGCGGGACCTGGGAGCCTGCAGCCAGCCCACCAGAAATGGATCCGGAATGCCTCAGACTTTTGTCCGTTGCATCCGAAGTCCGTTAAATCGAGGTCCGTTAAATCGAGCGTTTACTGTAGGTGAAATGAGGTAAGTGTTTTACTGTTGACATTTCAGAACATTTCTCTCTTAATGGAAAACTTCAGTTCCAGACAAAAATAAAGTTAAGTGTCAGTTGTACAATAGAGAGAGTGCATTAGGTGTGACATTTTCACAGCATAAGTTACAGTTTAGGATTCTAAGATTGATTTCTGTCAAACATTTCTAATACCCCATCTCATCCCTGTAGTATCATGATGCCACATATATAGATGAGACCTGCATTGATATAGGTAAGGGCAAAACATTTTTGCCCCTCCCTTAATTTAACCATTATTATGGTAAGGCTCATTCTTGGTGTCTGCCTACCAGAAAGAAATTGTCAAGCCATTCGGCAGCTCCATTGTTGTGGTGGACCTGTGTAATGGGTTTTGCATTGTGTCACTGAAGGAGAAAGATTCTGACTCAGTTTGACTTCTGCTGGAATAGAATTCCATATCTCTGAACTCTCCACTGAGAATACACTGCTCTTGGGCTATCGGATCCCATTGAATTATTGCTGTTATGGAAAGGCGGTCACTGCAAGCGTGACAGATTTTTGTTACCAACCTGCCTAACACCTTAGGTGATTAGTTTAAAGCCATAGGATTGTTAGAGGTGGAGATGAAGGAGCACACCAAGTGACTAAGTTTAAAGCTTTATTAATAAAATAACAGCAGAGAGTGCTGGGGTCTTTTACGTTACTTTGAGGAAGGAAGAAGGCATATGTGCCCAAGCCCTAACCCACTTTTATACTTACATATGCACAACCCAAGGCTGGCCAAGCCTGAGTGTAATGTAAGAAGAAGAGGGGGAAGAGTGGACGGGAGTTTTGCCCTGTTTACAGGTTGTTTGGGGTTTCCTGTAGATTTTTAACTTGCTTTTTGGAGGGTTTTTAAGTTTTGGCTATTTTGGGGGGCATTTTGGCTAGGGGAGGCCCCCTTTTTGTGCATTTTGCTTTTTGTACCCGTTTTTGCAGCTTTTTTTAGCTTTTTTATAACACAGCAGCTTTAGGGTTGCAAGGCAGACTGTTGAGTTTTACTGGGCCAACTTTCGCAAATGTGTAATTTTGTTAGATTTGCAACTTTTTTTTGTTTTGTTTGTTTTATTTTTTATTTTTTACGGCCAGCTGGGGCTGAGAAGCAGTTTTTTTTGCTGCTTGGCACGCAGAGTGTGTGTCTGTGTAAGTTCTTGGGCTTCTTATCTCTGGTCCTGGCTGAATTTTTAAATTAACCCGTTCCTTTCTCCCTTGGCCTTTTGAAACCTGAAAAGGAGCCTTTTATTCCCCACTTACCCCTTTAACCTTTTCCCACCACCAATCCACTACATATATAAAAATGTTAGCAATGTATACTGCTGGTGCTTACCCAGATGGCCCCAAGGTGGGCATGGTGGTGGTAGGAGGTAATTCGTTTTGTGACAGTCCCCCGCTTGACCCCAAATTAACACCCTGTTGCGAGGAGTTACCACTTAGGTTTTTATCCTCCCTCAGACACTGTGGTTAGTGTTATTGTGGGCCTTTTACATACATAACAATATAGTAAAAACCAGATTATTAGGGCAACAACAATAGTATACATAATCCAGTAGTGGCTTTGGGTTTTATTAGTCACATAACATAACTTTTTTGTTGTTGACATAGATGCCCCACCAAGATGGCTGTGGCAAAGGCAGCCTTTTTTAGATTGGTTTAAGATTAGCAGCTGTGTTAGTCTGTATCTGTAAATAAGACGAGGAAGTCTTTGTAGCACTTTAGAGACTAACCAGTTTATTTCAGCATAAGCTTTCGTGGGCTATAGCCCACTTCATTGGATGCATAGAATGGAACAGAAGTAAGATGTATTTATACACACTGAAAGAAGGAAAAAAAAGTTGTACATTAGCATACCAATTCTAAGAGGCTGTTAAATTTAGATGGGCCAAAAAATACCTTTTGAAATGGATTTCTGTGTCTGCACGAGATGACAAGTGTTGAAGGTAAATTAACGAGGGAAATGCAATCAATTAGTGTACAGTAAACCCTCGATTTAACGGACCTCCATTTAATGGACTTCGGATGCAACGGACAAAATTTTTCAGAGTCTGATGCATCCGAAATCCGTTTGTGGAGGGCTGGCTGTGGGCTCCCTGCTGCCACCCTGAGGCTGAAGCTGCGTACTGCCGCCTGGCTCTCCATAGCAGCTAGGCTTGCTGCCGTCCGAGGCTGAAGCTGCGGGGGAGAGTGAGTGAGTGAGTGAGTGTGTGTGTGTGTGTGTGCGCGCGCGCTGCCCGCCTCTCCGCAGCAGCTGTGTTTGCTGCCGTCCGAGGCTGAAGCTGCGGGGGGGGGGGGGGGAGGGGTGGGCTGTGGCTCTCCGCAGCAGCTGGGAGCCAGGACCTGTGTCCGCTCTCCTTCCGCCCGAGGCTGAAGCTGCGGGGTGGGGGGCTGCCGCCCGGCTCCCCGCAGCAGCTGGACTTGCTGGCGGGTCCCGGAAGCCGGGACCCGTGCGGACTGACTGTCCGCTCTCTGTGGCCGCCGGGGTTGCAGCCGCGGGCGGGCTGGTTGCCGGCTGCGGGTTGCGGCCCCCTCTCTGTGGTGGTGGTGGGGCTGCTGCTCCCACAGCTCGGTTTGGGGTTTTTTCCCTTTTTTTTTATAAAATTTAAATTTTGCTTCGTTTTTAAGAACATTGTTTATTTGTTTAGTTAAATATAAGTACAGTAAAGTGTGTTTTCAGAAAAATGTTTATTTTGATTTAGATCGCATACTTGTTTATTACAGTCTCAAAACTACGCTGAGTACATAAGCAATAATACATACAGAACACTTTTCTGTGAAATTAAACTTTTCATACATACAGTACTTAATTTTAATTACACAAAAGTCAATTTTTTAACATATGCATTCGGAAAACCTACTTTCTTAAATAACGGACTTTCTGATTTAACGGACACCCCTCGCCCCAATTAGTCCGTTAAATCGAGGTTTCACTGTAATGAGAGAACCATTCACAAGTCCTATTTAGCCCCTGGTTAATTGTATCCAATTTGAAAATTAATTCTAAAATTAATTTTAGATTGAAGGTGTGCTGCAATACTGTAAAGGTGGAGGCATTTTTTTGGAACACAGAGTTGTTTCCAGACGTGTGCCAATGGGAGGAAAACATTGGGTGTAATTCATGAAAAATTAAACACAATATAGTTAGAAATATTAGCAATACTTTGAATAACAGTGAGCCAAAATGCACAGAAAATTTTCCACTTGAGATTGTAACAGTAACATGTATAATATGATGGTTTGTTTTTTTACATTACATTTGTATTGTAACAAGAGCGTGATTTAGGCCTATGTAGGACTTGGAAGGTTTGGGCCAGCACTTTGAAATGGAATGGAGTTGTATTAGTTGTGTTTAATTATGATTAATACCATGTTACATATTGTCTTCCCGTAAAACATTGGTTTAAATATTCTCCAGAATCTCCCAGAGTGGCAGTGGACAAGGATTGTCCTAATAGCAGTAGCTATGAACTGGACAGTTAGTGATGAATCAAGTAAACGGTGTCTTGAAACCTACATTTAATCTTAAATCTTAACAACTGTAGATAACCCTACATTTTAGGGAGTTGGCTCTTCTCTGAATTCCCTTACTCTATGAAATTATTTGAATACAGGTCAAGTAATCACAGCCAGTATTGCAGAAATCATTACGGACTATTCATTCAAGGATATTCTAAGGAAACTGACAAGAGAAAAGCAAACTGGAGTGGCACCACCTATATATGATGACAGTTACCTGGGTAAGATGTACAGTCTAGAGGCACTGGACTAATCTGAATGAGAAGCAAATCCTAAATTATGAAGGCCCCAACCCTGTAAATACTTACACACATGCTTGACTTTAAGCACAGGAGCAAGGAATCTCATTCAGTAATTTGCTAATTACTTTAATGGGACAACTGACATGCTTAAAGTTAAACACAGGAGTAAGTGGTCACAGAGTCCGATCCTAAATGGCTAGCTAACTAGGATGCTATATTTATGTATGGGTTTTAATGTACTTACGCAAGGATTCTAATTTTTCATGTTCACACCTATTTTCAGTCAGAGGGGAAATGATTTAGTTTACTGTAATTAGGGACTATTTCAACTGTTGAGAGGGAAAAGAAACTTCTTTTTTGTAATGTTTTAGTACAGTAATGTCTAAGGGCCCAATTCTGTTCTCATTGAAGTTAAGGACAAACTATAATTGACTTAAATGAGAGCAGTAGTGGGCCCTAAGGTGATACAGAACATTCCTGATTATCCAGATAGCAGAGGGGATGTGGGTTTTATTTGATCGTTGAGAGGGCAGCAGCCATTCAGCAGCAGGATGGCTTCCATCATGGCCAGAGGCTTGTTGTCATCCTCCTCCTGGCTGAGGATCTCTGCTCTGCCCCACTCCCTCCCTCCCATGACAATGGGGCTGCAGAGAACTCCCTGCACTGCCACAGGAGTCATTCAGCAGCAGGGAGGCCTTCCCTGTGGTCAGGGGCTCATCCTCTTCCTTACAGCCCTGGCCAGGGCTCTTTGCTCTATTTTCCAAACCCCTGCATTATCCAAATCCCTTCCTTGTCCTCCAGCCTCAGATGCAGGCTGCAGCAGGCATGTATCTCATGCTGGGGGGTGAGTAAGGGGTCTGGATAAAAGGGTTTCAAATACACAGGAGTAATCTGTACATAGGGAAACCTAGATCTCTTTGAGTACATGTTTTAAACGATAGCTGATGGCTCCTTCTCTCCAGGAATTGTGTGTAATATGCACACGGCTCTGCATGTAACAAACGTTGCTTTCTTTTCAATGATTGTAGAAATGATGCAGTGAAGTTTGAAGTAAATGATATATGTCCTTTCACATGTTTCGTATTGGCTTTGCAGTCCTGGGCCCAATCCATTTGTCCTTACTCAGTCAATGAGCATTAAGCACTTAACCTTATGTCCTTTCTTAGGGCACTTATTAGCATCTTTAGATGCCTAAATAGCTTTGGAAATCTGATCTTACATATAACAGATACATTTGTATGATTATGCATCATAGTGGCAAAAAAAGGAATATAATAAAAAAGCATTTGCAACTTATATTTTCAGGTGAATTATAAAGTATTAATGCTGAACAGCCAATTTCAGGATGCAATTAAATAGCAATGTGTTTCCTAGTGATTTAGGTCTGTAGAATTATTGTACTTTTGAGACTTCTGATGAAGGTAGTCATAATAACTTGACAAATGATTTTCCTTTCCCACCCATCACCCCCCAGTCTTAGATATTCTAGTTTATAAAGTTTTCACAGAGATTATTGAATCAGAGGACAAATCTGGTTGTCTTTCCAGAAGCATGTTTCTTTGGAAGTAAATGATTTGTCAGATTTCATGCTTGTAATTTATTTTAAAACAGGATACTCGGTGGCTGCTGGGGAATTTACTGGAGACCTTGAACAAGGTAAGAAGCAAGTCAAAATGTAAAGCATATAGCTGTGTGCGTGTCTAGTTATCTATTTCTGTTCTCTAAATGGGAAAATGGGTCTTAAACATTTAAAATATTAAAGAGTGGGATAATGTATCTCTACCCAATGTACTTGGGGGGAGTGAATTTTTTCCCTGAGATGGTACAGCAAGGGAAAGCAGAGCTGCAGGAGCCTAAACCTATGCATCCCCAGCCATAGGTATCTTTCTGCCTAGAACAAGATTATACAGGTAGAGCTGGGGGGATAGCACCCTAAGGCCACATCAGCCAGTTAAGTCCAGGTGCTTCTGAGAGAAGCACTATTCACTTGGTATCCTGGATGTTTTCTAAAAACTACAGACCATGTCCCTTGAGGATATGGTGCATGGGACAGCTTGTTAACTGTCCCTCCTCCTAATGCAATGTGTTCAATTTTGTTCTTGAATTACTGCTTGTGTAGTGGGAAGAGGATCACTATACTCTCTCCTCTCCCTGAATCTTCCATTTCAGAGCAGATCTGGTCAAGGTTGGACTCTTAATATTAAAAATCTATATTTAGAAAGAGAGAAAACATTTATACAGGCAAATGAAATAAGGAACTGATCCCTTGACTAAGGAAAGGCGTAAAGGCACATGAACAAAAATGCCTGAAAGAGAATAATTCATGAGCTTCTTTTAGAAGTGAAGGCTCTTTCTTGGATCAAATTAAATTCTACAGTGGGGTATTTTTATAACAATTTGCATGTGTGTGGCAATTTCATCCAGAAGATTACACGCACATTACAAGTTTAATCAAATTATTTACAAGCTACACATCTATAATGGATTCTTCACCAACATAAAACTCGGCTGCCTCTAGGATAAAATGTATCAGCAATGTAACAGAGGAACTACAATTTTAGGAGAATCAGAGAGGAAGAATTTTCAACTGCAATTACAGAGAAAATGTTTTGTAGCTAGGCACAATGTCATTACCCAAATCAGAATTTGGCTTCAACTCTGAGGTTCATGTTACTCCTCTTGTGACTTTGTATCTTAATTGGTCTCAAATGGTGAAGACCTTGGTTTCATAGTATATCTGACCTATGCCTCAAGCAGCACAGTTCCCAAATAGTATGGTTAAGGACTGACTCAAAGCAACAGACGACAGCACCACCTATTGAATTAGCACCACCACTTCCTCCAGTGTTCAGTAGAGATCTTAGCCAAATATTGACCAGCCCTGACCCTGTCTAGTTGATATTCACTGAGCTCCGAGCCATATATGATGTGGCAGCACAGCTTAGAGCAAAATGACTTCTGAGGTTAAAAAATAAATAGTCACATTTACACAGCAGCAAGTTCATCCAACTGTGTATTCATCTATTTCCAGAAATTATTTTGAAATTGAGCAGTATACCCAGCCACTTGGTCCAGCCAAAAAATGCATGGCCTTTTAGGCAGCTCAAAGCCTGAGGAGCGATGCATCTTGTCTCAGGCAGGCCAGATTATTTGTCAGAAGGGCTGGCCTATGAAAATGGACTATTTAAAAGCACGAACAGCTCAATATCCAAAATATGCAGTCAGTTGGGATGTGGAGAACTCATGCAAATTAACCCAGTTGCCCCCAACTGCTGCTGCTTATTCCCTATAATTTTGGAATTCCTTCTCCTATAGTGTTAAAGTTGAAGTATACAGTAAATGTCAGCTAGAGAGAAAGAGACCTCTGTCCAGGTGTAGATTGAGCATTCAACATTTAATGATGTAATATTTTGTGCATATATCTAGAGAAACCGATAGGCACATTATATACATTTAAAAATCTAACATCAGTTACAGACATCTTTGGTATAGCTAATAGGCAGCAAACTCTCAAATAATAGGGGTTGTATAGTAGCAGAATTTAAGTGATGGTGCTTCAATCAACTAAAACAATTACTTAATTAATTATCTTTTCAGAGTTAGTTGCTGGAGTGCCAAGGGGAGCCCAGAACTTTGGCTATGTATGTATTGATCTGATTAGTAGTAAAAATGCATGATCTATGCTATTTTGAGAAGGAAAGGCTATATCATGTTTTTATGCCAAATTGTATGCTGCATTCCTTATCCAGGCAAAACTCCTATAGACTTAGACCCTGATTCAGTAAAGCACTTAAGCATGTAGTTAACTGCTTTCCTGAATTGGGGTTTAAAGCTCAGGCTTTTACTTATTTTTGAAGTCTGTATGTTCTGTAGCCAGTTACAAGACGGCTTTGAACTCTTGTGCCAGTATTTCTGTAGCTGCAGACTCAAATCCAAATTCTCCCCAAGTCCATGGTTGTTTGATGTTCTGTTCTGGTTGTTCCCATGATGAAGAAACATCCACGTCTGTGTAACTTAGAGACGTTCAGGTCTGGTTTTCAGTTCAATGTTCTATGTATGTTATGAAGCTGTCAGATATGAAAAGTCATGGTATAAATTCTGAAGAGAAGAGAGAGCAGTGCAGGTTGTGAAACAATGCTTATCTCCTTATAGAATAAATACAACAAAAGCCAGGTTTCAGGAACAATCTGCTTGGGAAATTGACAGTTCCCAGCTACAGACCTGACTGAAGTCCTTGCATACCCTAAACTGATTCCAGATTCTAACATCATATTACCAGATTCCAACCTCATATTGGAACTCACTGCTCAGAAATAAATTCTATCTATGGTACATAGATGCTTCCCCCAGATATCATAGCATTTGAGCCCCTCACAGTTTTTAACGTATGGTTCCTTACAACACCGCTGCCAGGCAGGGAGGTTTTATGCTTTCCATTGTTCAGATGGGGAACTGAGGCACAGAAAATCCAAATGACTTGCTCAAGATCCCACAGAAAAATCTGAGGTGAAGCAGAGAACTGAATTCAAGTCTCCCAGGTCCTATGTTAGTGCTGTAACCACTAGACCATCCTTTAACTTTTCTAAATATACATGTAGTTACATTACAGTATAACTCTTCATGGTATGACTGGAACCTTTTATATTTTTTTCTATTGACAGGTTTCAATTATTAATTCTACAGATTTGACCTTTATTCAGAATTTCACTGGTGAACAGGTAATGTCAAAGATCTAAGCAATAATATACTATCCCTCAGAAGAATATCATTGCATCTAAAATATTATAGTTCCAACAATTTGTTAAGTAATATTTTCTGTCCTTTGAAATAAATTTTCATAAAGGTGCAGAGGTTTGTCAGGAAAAACAATCTTTTAATTAATATGGGATATAAACATGTGTGTGTTGTTTTTTATTTACAGATGGCTTCTTACTTTGGGTACACAGTCGCTGTGTCAGACGTTAACAGTGATGGGTAGGTTACACAATGCACCACAATCCCATTGAAATCCAATAGGAACTGATTGCCTAAGTCCTCCTTTAGTCCCTTTTGAAAATCCCGGCCTTAGCAAATAATGTTCACACTACGTCTCCAAAGCCATCATGATCCCTTTATATGGAAAAGCCAAAATAAATATATCTGTTAACACAATCTGTTTTTCTAATGCTCTCAGTTGGAAAATGTTTCTTATACTTCTGTAGAGCTCTTTTGTGCTTTTCTAGCTCTAATTATCTAATATTATTTGGGTCTCAACTTTATGAATTCCCTCTTCCTTTTTAAAACTTGGTCTAATGGCCTTTGCAAAGCAAGTTGTAGTGGAGTTTTTCGTATTGACAGCTGAGAAGATTGTTTGGAACAATAAGGGCAGAGTTAGAATATCCAAATTCTGTTCAATCTCCTAATATTGAAAGAAGCAAGGAGTGGTATTGTTGGCTGCCTTTAGAACGACGTGCATAAGAGCCAAATGTACAGAGTTCATAGAATGCACTGAACTCTATGAATGCCTCTATGGAAAAGCAGAGCCTTTGTTTTTCAATTTCTCTTGTACCCCTGTCCATCTCCCATTGCAGCAAGGGTGGCTTAAGGTTGCTAGCCTGTCCAAAAGGAGGTTGGTCATGGAGGTCCATGCATACTGCATTGTCTTTTGAGGTTTGCAAAGTGGCCATGCTCTACAATACTTCCAAGAGGTATTTTGCGTGCCTAAGGATCAATGCCTTTTAGCGCTCCCATTACTCAGGGTTAAGCCTTACTGACACTATCTGGCTTTTAAATCCTGATTCATGGAGCACTTAAGCACCATTAACTTTCATGTATGTCTGCACTACAAGTGCTACAGCAGCATAGCTGTGGTGCTGCAGCTACGCCACCGTAGTGTAGACATTATCAGCAGTGATGGAAGAGGTTTTTCCATTGCTGTAGTAAATCCACCCCATCGAGAGGAAGTTGATAGAAGAATTCTTCCATCAATCTAGCAGTGTCTGCACAGGGGCTTAACTACCTATCTTTGGAATGATGTAGCTAGGTTGTCCTAAGTTTTAAGTGTCAACAAGACCTAAAATTGTGAATAGTTTTAGGGTCTGCCTACATAGGGATAAAAGCCCGATGGCACGGCTGGTCCAGGTCAGCTAACTTGGACTTGCAGGGCTCGGAAATTTTTAGCCTCACAGTCTGAGACTGAGCCACACAAGGCTGAGTCAGTTGACCCCAGCGAGCCACAGGGGTTTTATCCCCATGTAGCCATATTCAAAGTAGTTGGCAGGATGAGGGCTGCAGTGAGTGAATATTAACATTAGCTCTTTATCACTGAGATAAGATTACTAATACTTTGAGCCTTGGAGTTTCCTCCCAATGTTATTTTTGGCTTATAATTACAACTATGTGACTATTCATCTACTGCAAAATATCCTAAAGTGCTGTACACTTTATATGGGACACATTCTCTTTTTGTATTTATTTGTAGCTTAAAACCATAATGTATGAAGTATTCTCTGTGTGCTAAATTGGTGTTTCTCACCTGGTTAATTGAGACCACCCCTCCTTCTAGGGGGTTACACAAGGCAATGGGGAGAGTTGTGAAGCATTGACTATTTTATTATAATTCTAAAGAAAATAAAATGTCCAGAATAACGTCAGGATAGCCAAAACCTTCAATGTTTGTGAGGTCACCTATAGAATTTGCAGTAGTAATTAGCGTATACATTTTTAAACTTTTACTTTTATAATAAATGTAAGGGGGTCAGGGCAATTTTTTATTTTGAATAAGGGGTTACCACCCTGAAAATGTTAAGAAACAATGTGCTAGTATCATAAGAGCTTTATAGAAGTTGGTTGTGGCTAGTTTCATCTCTCACTGAGTCAACAAATTTATGAACAGGTTCTTTCTTGGGAATCTGCTAGTCACTTGTAAGATGTCTTAAGATCTTTTTAAAACGTTCTGTGTTCCTTTAACTCCATAGCTGTATGACAATAATATCAGCAAACAATTTTGGAGACTTGTGTGGTCTCCCATCCTGTATCGGAAAGGAAATCTAATGACTCTCTGCAAGATCTAAACATCCCACTGAAAACAAAACACAAAAAAGTTTCACTTGATAAATGTGCCTGACTGCCAGTAACTGACGGCATGTACGCTAACTAGAAATATAACCGAGAAGATGAGACTAAGTCTGACAAAAATGGGTTGAAGGAAAAGATACGCATGGAAAAGTTATGTAGCTAGGGATGGTGGAGAAATTAGAAGCAGAGAGTCTAACCAGTATTGGAAACCTGATTCTTTATCAAGCTGAAAAGATAAATAGGGACAATGCTTTTACTTGAGCAAGTTCTGAGATTAGACCTTTTTATTTTTCATAATAATTTAGAAGGCAGCTCTGATCAACTTTAGCCTGAGCAGTTCAGCTAAATGTTTCAGGGCTATGCTTGATGTAAAGTCTGCAATTAGGGACACAAACAGGATCAAGAAAATCTTGGTTATTGCTGTCCTACAGTTGTGTCCACCACTATTTCAAAGAAATCAGCTATTGAAACTAGAATCTTCCATTTTATATTAAATTTATAAATAAATTCTTAGCAAGGAGATGAAGGAAATTTTTCTTTTTAGGCTGAAACCATATATCCAATAAAAACAGTGGAATAAAATGTTTACCAGTCTTTTATTTGTATTATATCAAAGCTCCACATAGTTACACTTTAACCTATTGACACTTCCCATACTCCTGCTGTTTATTACTCAGCAGGATACAAAAGAATTGCATAAAATTCCAGCAGGTGGTCAGCTTGTGCTTTTTAATGTTGTTTTATTAGAAAGGAAGCAAGACTGGCTAGTCACATTTATGTGCTGGAACAAATATAAATATGTTGATTTATGTTAATTACAACATCATGGTGCAATAGTGAAATTAATCTAATGAAATTTATTAATATACCCCCATAGATTGAACTACAGTTATGGTTATACATTGCCATTTGGGGGCTTTCAGTCTTCTTATTTTTACTCCTGCCACCTTTTAAAAGGGAAGGCGTCAACTTTAATTTGGCTCAGATTCACATTTTGTAAAAATAAACCTTTACAAAACCTTAGAGCAACCGAAATATGTCCGCAATTAAAAAAGCCAAGCACACAGGTGTTGATAACCAACCAATTTCTCTGCAGTGCTTGAAACTGAAACATTGAGGTGCTAGAACCTGGAAAGTAAAATTAGCTATAAAACAAAAGTCAAACTGATTTATTGCTTTTTTTTTATTATCCACATTGAGAGAAATGCAAATAAATGAGGATCATAGAGAGTGACAAATAAATTGGCGGGGTGGGAGAAGTCCCCCCTCTGCTGATGCCCTTGTACATTGCTGTGGTGATGTATAAAGAGACATTAAAGCCTTGGCTTTGGCCAGGAAAGAATTTCCACTGGAACAGGCTTTGCAAAAGGGAGCTTACTTTGCACTAACAGGGCCCCCTGCAAGCCCTAATGTAGGGGGTGTCTTGGGGGCATGAAGGGGGGGAAGCTGAGCACTTTGGGCACGTCAGGCAGTGCTCTTACCCATGGGCATTTAGGGACTGCGTGTTGTAGCTTAGTGGATGCCCATAGGCAGCCCAGAAATAGGAGAGTATAAAGATGGCTTAAAGCCATGTTATCGTCCTGTCCCCGCTGGCTGCAAGCTTGTGCCAAAAGCTTGTTCTGGACATTTCAATTCATTGTAAGTAATCTAAGTTGTTAGTAGTAACCTAGGTGACTATATTTGTTTACAACACATGGTTCTGGCTCTCCCTTTGAAGGGTTTCCCATCCCCCTCCAGCCAGATTTCTAAGGATCAGATTGTATTTGGTCCTAGCACTGGCGAGTGTGTATAGGGAAGGCTCAGTTTGCACGCCTCTCACTTGTGTTCCCTATGCAATGCCAGATGCAACAGCAGTTCTTTTGCTCAGGGGAGTAAGAACATAGGAATGGCCATACTGGGTCAGACCAAAGGTCTTCCAACAGTGGCCAATGCCAGGTACCCTAGAGGGAATGAACAGAACAGGTAATCATCAAGTGATCCATTCCCAATTTCTGGCAAACAGAGGCTAGGGACACCATCCCTACCCATCCTGGCTAATAGCAATTGGTGGACCTATACTTCAAGTACAAGGACTGCTCTTTTTATTGGCCCCAGGGCACAAGTCACCCCAGGTAGGGGAGGAGGCATCATGTACTGAAAATTCACCTTGTCACTTACAACACTAATTTACAAAGGATTGGTCCTGCCGTGAAGGCACTAGACTGAGGCTATGTCTACATTACCACAGTAAGTTGACCTACACTATGCAGCTCCAGCTACGTGAGTAACATAGCTGGAGTCGACGTACCTTAGGTTGAGTTACCGACAGGCCCACACCGCAGAGGTTAACAGGAGTAAATCTCATGTCGACTTACCTTACTTTTCTCGTTGGTTGTAGAGTACTGGGATCAACTGGAGAGTGATCTGCAGTCTATTTGGCAGGTCTTTACTAGACCCACTAACTCGGCTGCCAGTGAATTGATCTCAGAGCATCAATCTCAGCTGTAGTGTAGACCTGCCCTGAGACTCAGGAGATGTGGCTTCAATTCCTGACCCTGCCATTAGCCAAGTGCCCTTGGCCAAGTCACTTAGGCTCACCTTTTAAAAGATGTTTATGCATCTGCAGATACTCAGATGCACTTAGTGAGATTTTCAGAAATGCCAATGTGCCCAACTCCTATTGAGAGTTAGACACGTAAGTGCTTTTGAAAATCCCCCTAGGTACCTATCTGACCCTTTTAAAATCTGTCTCTTATTCTCTCTGTGCCTCTGTTCCCCTCTGTAAAATGGGGATAATAATACCCCCTTTTCCTTCCCCTTTCCTTTGTCTCACTTCTCTGGATAGATTGTAAGATTTTGGAGCAGGGACCATCTCTTACTAACTGATTTATACTGCACTTAACACAGCTGAGCCCTGATCTTAATGGGAGCCTCTGTACTGTGATAAAATAATAACAATAATGAATGCTAGGAGGATGATAGAGCTATTGTGTAATATATAATGTATGCTAAATAATTGTAAAACAATTGGTAAAATACAGCATTCATGGGACACAAAAAGCATGTTCTCTTTTTGTGGCAGTCAGCAATTTCAGCTAACGTGTTGTCCAAACCACAAGCGTCTTTCATAAAAAGAGAAAGATTTGGGGTATTTTAGTGTGGGGAAAAAAACCCGACAGCTTTAATATTTGTTTGTTCATTCAGCATCTGCTTCGTTCTTTTTCAGGATATGTATAGCATAGGATGGTATCAAATATTTAAAACAATGGACGAACTAAATAAATGTAACTTTACATTTTAAATTATAGTTTTCTTTATGGAGAAGTTCTATCAAATTTATAGAAAATATTATTTCTATAAGTTTTTTGAAGCAACTTACAAAATTTCACTTCTGTATGGTGGCTAAAGAAAACATCTCATTCTCTGTTATATTCTATATGATTTAGAATATTATCTATGCAGCCGTATTACATTTCTGTAGAGCCCTGTTGGTTTAATTCCTCCTAAATTTTATATGCTTTTTACATAAGAGTTAAGACATATTAAAATTTGTTGTGTCTCTCTCATTGTGTGGGTTCCTGGCTGGGAAGGTTTTTCAGAGATCATTTCAGGCTCAAGGTAGAAAAAGCTCTGCTCTCAATTAAATAAAATGTATTGGCATGACAAAGAAATACCATTGCCAAAATGAAATATATTACAGTCAAGTAATAAGAATGTTTCACAGTAACAGACGATTCCCATGCCATGAGCTTGCCACTGAAGCCAATGTTGCTAAAAGCTTGTCTCTCTCACTAAAAGAAGTTGGTTCAATAGATATTCTCATCTCACCCACTTTGTCTCACTGAAGTCAATGTGAGTTTTCTTATTAACGTCAGTAGGCTTTGAATCAGGCCCCATATACCTATTTGATATTATTGGTTTGTATCTCTGAATCACACATTGTGAGGCTGTTACTGCTGCTTTCTTGCTTCTCCCAGAAGCATGTCATTTGGTTGAATTTCCCATTGACATTTGGTTTTGTTTTTATTCCTCTAGTTTAGATGACATCCTAGTTGGTGCCCCCCTCTTCATGGAACGTGAATTTGAGAGTAACCCTAAGGAAGTAGGGCAAGTTTACCTATACTTGCAGGAAAGTGCTTTCTACTTCCGAGACCCACAGATACTGTTGGGCACTGAAGTGTTCGGTAGATTCGGCAGTGCCATCGCGCATCTTGGAGATCTCAACCAGGATGGATATAATGGTAATTAATGTATATGTTATATATTTATATTTTATGTACTGAATATGATGGTACTTCAGGTCTGAAGATGGCTTTCTTCACATTTCTTGAAGAGAACTACAGGAGTTAGAAGATGCTTGCGAAAAAATAAGCCAAATAAAACAATATATGTTTGTTTTTCTGCAAACCTTCCACTTTTAACATGTAAATGTGCTATTGAAAATGATGAGAATCTCTCTCTCACATCCCCTGGAGTGTGACCTAGTGATTGGAGTAGAGTTTGGCCTAGTGGTTAGAGCAGAATCAAAGGGCAGAGCTGGAGTCGTGGTCAAGAGACAAGCCAGTGATCAGAACCAGGAGTTATAAATCAGGGGGTTCAGAGGCAGGCAGTGAGTGAGGGCTGGAGCAGAGCAGGCATGGGGTGGAGCAAGGATGGACAGGAAGCAGGTCTGGCACAGCTTCGGGCATAGAATGCATTGAGCTGCCACTGTGCTGCTGCTAGTACTTAAATGGTGACCTGTTGACCCTTCTGCCCCATGAGAGAGCACAGTCACTTAATGAAGGTTTATTGGGCCCAGCCGAGCTCATTGGGTTGCTAGGCAACCATGCCCAGAGCCAGCTGAATTCCTGACACATTGACTAATCCTAACAAAGAGGAAATTAAGAGCCATATCCTGTTAAATTTAAATGAATAATCCCATTGACGTCAATGCTAATGCTGAACATACATCAACTCTTTAATATTGTTGCCCCTTTTTAACCCAGTCGATCTTGTTCCTCTTCAGGAGCTCTCTACAAGAGGTTTGTTGGGATACTTAGCTCGTGCCCAGCAACTCTTATTGACTACTGTTCTATAAGCGATCAAAAGAAATGGAATATGCTACTCTCAGCACCCGTTCTACAAAGGTAGCCAGCTGACCACCCAAAGTCCTATTGAACTTTTCTATCATCCCTTCAGATTGCAGGTGTGCTAGGGTGGGTGTGAGTTTTGTATATGCCTAGAATCTCACAAATCTGTTGAAATGCTTTGGATTCAAAGTTTCTCCCTCGATCTGTGCATAACTCACATGGGACTCCAAATCTGGTGAAGAATTCATTCACTAGAACCCAGTTACTGCCACAGCCTATTGATTTCTGCTTGGAAAGCCAAAGTCTATTTTGTGAAATAGTCTATAGCTACCAGCAACTATTACTTGCCAGCCTCTTTCTCAGGCAAAGGCCCAAAAAAATCAACAACAGTGAGTTCCATTGGTGTCCCCACAGGATACTGTTGCAAGTGGGCTCGTCTAGGTTTAGAGGGATCCTTCTTTGCAATGTAAGCATCGCATTTCCTGCACCAACTTTCTACATCCTTGTTAGAGGGCTTTCCCTTTGCCTCCTCCCCTGGTTCTTGTCTCACAGACAGAAAGCAGAAGACCAGAAGTCCAAAGTGCAGACAATACAATGTTTATTGGGGTTAGTTCCAAGCAAACATATCGATAGCTCTACACGTCAGCCAAGTCTGTTCTCCAATGTTCCATTCCCAGTTCTAACACTGCAGAGCATTTACCCCATGCCTCCCTTCCCAGCTCTGACGCTGCAGAGCCTGGCCTGTGTCCTCATTGCCTATTTCTCAGTCTCCATTTTCCCGATTCCCACCTCCTCCTCCTCAGCAGGCCCAAACATACCTGCAATGCACACCCACAGTCCCACCCCTTACATCTTAGGGTCATATTCCATTTTGGGTCTGAGATATTTATCCCACCCCTTTTGTACCCCATGGGAGGGTTAAGGAGTGAGTTTGTGCTCAGTTCAGGGACAGGATTTCTTTGGTCTTTTAGTGTTTTATACGTCCCCTTTTGCTCCTCCTGACTGGTTGCTTGAGATACGAGTTGAGACAATCTTAAAGGGTGCTCTCGAGTAACAATTTAACTACATTTATCTGTTTCCAGTATACTAATAAATCCAGCGGAGTAGGCAGAAGCAACATCAGAGTGTCTTTGTCCCTTGTTTACACATTTTAGTATAAGAGTATCAAAAAGTACAGCTCGAAATTCTGTCCCAGGCTAGCAAACAGACCTATGTACTAACAATCCTGCTTGCATTTTACCCAATAGAAATTCTCCCTTAGCTTGGCTAGGGGTTTTGCAACCCCAAAATGTCCAATAGTTTTAAGATCCACAACATAACCTCAAGAATCAGGGAGGTAGCCGTGTTAGTCTGGAATAGCAGAGGTAACAAAGTCCTGTGGCACCTTAAAGACTAACTATAAAGTTTTGAAGCATAAGCTTTCGTGGGCTAATACCCACTTCGTTGGATGCAAGCAGTGGAAGCAGTGGAACATAACCTCAGACACTGCTTTTTCAGTGTATCTGGTACAGTCAGTTGGTATCTGTACCACCCCCCCCCCCCCCCCCGTTTCTCCCATTTCCTATACAATATTTCAACTTTAAATTCCAAGCTTTCCCATTGTGACCAGGAAGCTTTTATTGTAGAGTTGCGAGGTGACATTACATTCCAGGTTGGCTACATTTCCCATTTGATTTTCCAGTCACGCACTATCCTGAAATCAGGATCCTCTTGTTGGGAAGATTTTAGTTGCTCTAGGGTCCACTCTTTCAGCCCCACACGCCCTTGTTCGAGGATGAACCAAGAACATGAGCACTGATGTGAATTAGAGGAAGGAAGGCACACTCCTCCCGTTGAGCAACTAATTCCTTGCTGTCCTCCTTATGGCATCGTTTGCAGACAAGGCATCGACATTGCCATGCATATGGCCAGGCCTGTGTGTAATTGTGAAGTCATAGCACTGGTATGGCAAGGTGGTAGCTGTCCCTCGGGATTTCTGAATCTAAAGAGCCATTGCAGGAAAGGATGGTCTGTCCTGACCACATACTTCCTCCCATACAAATAACCATAAAATAGAGTTAATCACTCCTAGGCAGGGCCGGCGACGGGGGTACTACGGGTAGAGCTGTACCAGGCCCCGGACTTAAGGGGGGCCCCCTTAAGACCGGGGACCGGTACACAGCTGTACCCATAGTCGTCCCACCTGGGCACCGCATCTCCCTGGCCGCTCTTTCCCGGGCTGTGTCCGGGTGTCAGTGCCCGGCTGCCTCCCGAGCCCTTCAGCCGGCGGCTCGTCCTGCGCCCCAGGAGCCGCCCCGAGGCATCCCCAGCTGCAGCGCTTTCCCCACCCACCTGCAGCAAGAGCCGGGCCAGCCCTTGGTGGGGGGGGAGCCCCCCCGGCACCACAGGATGCCGGCTCCATTGCTTCCCCCGCCCCGGCGGCTGCAGAGGACTGGCCGGGCGCACCTCTCCGCGGGGGCGGGGGCCAGCGAGCGGGGCTGGGGAGAGCCGGGTGCGCGCAGCCGGGCCGGCACCGGCGGGGAACCAATGGGGGTGGGGAGGGGAGGAGATTAGGTTGGGGGGGCTGGAGGGGCCCCCAGCGATCAGAGTAGGGGGCCCCAAAATTTCTGTCGCCGGCCCTGCTCCTAGGAGTTGCTTTCAGGTGGTGCAATAATTTCTCTCAGGAAAATGTAGACTTTTGCTATAATAACCTACCACCCTCTCAATTCCCTTGTGTTCTTTTGTTGATACTTCCCTCAAAGCATGAGCAATAGCATTTGTGTCCAGTATGAAAGGGGTTTCAAAACATGGATAGGCCAAGAAAGGAGTAATTATTAAAATTGAAATGGTTTGCCTTACTCACCCAACCTATGCCGTGGTTTTTCAATAATGGCAAACCCACAAATGAACCTTCTGTAATAGGAACAGAGCCTTATAAAACTCTGCACATCTGTGAGTGTTTGAGGAGCTGGCCAGTTCTGTACAGCCTCAGTTTTCTTTTTGTCAGTGGAAATTCCCTCCTTGCTAATTGTATACCCAAGGGAGATTACCTCTTTTTGAAACAACTCACGTTTCTTTGGGTTCCATTTCAAATTGGCTACCTTCAACTTATCACAGACCATTTTAAAGTTTGTTAGTTCCTGTTCAAATGTTTTAGCATGCACCAGGATAGAATAGACAGGCGGAGAGGGGCATGTCATGTAATACCCTCCCAGTTATCCTCTCTAAGGTGGCAAACACAAGTCAAAAACCAACACTTTAAATGGCCCCAAGCCATCCTGCAGCATAAGTTTTCCCTTGGAAGTGGATGCAAAAGACACTTGCCAGTACCGACTACTAAGATCCAATATGGAAAACCAGACAATATGTTACAGTGCCTCTTCCCTGTAGTAATAGTGAGGGTCAGATTCCTCCTCCACCCACCATCAATTTTGTGCTGCACCAGTGCAATACAACCTACATCTCTGTTGGACTAGGAAAATAGGTCCTGACTCCTAACCAGAAAGTCTGTTAGATTTTTCTGCTGTTCCCCAGTGTACAACACAGTGCTGCAATGGGGCCAACAGAAATTCTGGAAGCTCACCTTCTCCCTCTTCTACCTCATAGTTTTCTTCAATACCAGCATTAACCAGATCCACCTTTTGCAATGGCAGTCCCCCTTCCCCCTCCCCCCCCGCCATGCATTTTTTTAAATGATTTGCCTCCATCTTCCCGTTGCTGAAAAGCTGCCACAGTGTTTAGCTGTCATGGTGGTTTCTGCACTTGGGAGCAGGCCTATAAGCCATTTATCTCACCTGGGCCATATATTTAAAGGTCATTTGCACAGATTGAATTTATAAGACACCTTTCCTGTTATTGAGTACACAGTTGTTTGCCATAGTGAAATTCACTCCAATTACTAGTTCAGCCACCAGTTCAGCCACCCAGCTCAAATTTCAGAGGTCTCACCTTCAAACCCAACTTCCCATGTTTTGGACAGGTGCCATCTCCATTTGAGGCCAATTTAGGTTGTTCAGTTTTGGATCCCCTATTCCCTGGCCTTTTTAGCATGTGTGGTCTCCTAACTGTTATGTCTGAGCATGTGTCAATAATTCCTGTATACATCACAGATGCTATGTGCCAAACTCCTGTTACTGTTGTTTAACTGTCCAGATCTAAACAGAAACTGTAGTGATGATCATTATTCCTCCAAGCGTTGCCCCTTCAGCTTGGTGTCCCCCCATTTCCTGGACTGGGGGAGAAGTTTTCACTAGATACTTGTGACAGTCTGTCTTTGCCTGCCTTAAACATATAACAATCCTTTTTAAGACCAGGTTTGTCACAGTACGAGCATTTATCTGAACACTGTTCTCTTTAATTTTTGCATTATTGCCAATTTTGTTTGTTTTGCAAACCACACGTGTCATTTATTCCAGCCATTCAATGTGGTCATGAACCAGATTACACTCCCTCCTACCATACATATTGGAGATAGAGTTGTATTTACCGGCTCGTGGTGATCATCTTACATCATACTGAATTACAGTTGCTTCCTTTTAAGGTGCACTGCTGCAAGAAAAGATTCAAGTTCCATAGCAAATCCCACAGCCTCTCAAAGTGTCTTTGGCCTCCTTTCATTAATCTTGATCTGCAAGTGTATGTCCAGCTGTTTGGCAATAGACCAATTTATATACTGTCTATTCTGGAAGGTTTCGGTTGTATCTGGATATACTAGGAACATGAGTCTCTATAGGTCCCCTGCCAGTTCAGGTGGTGTTTCTTCTTTCCCACTCCTTCTAGCCCTTGGCTGTGCCCTGGACAGCTCAGATTGATGTCTAGCTCCAAATCACATCTCAAGGTCTTGAATCAGGTCTGGATATCTCAATCTCTCTGGGGATAAGTTCTGCAGCACCATCAGAGCTGGGCCATCCAAGCTGGCTGCTAATAAACCCCCTTTCTGTCCCTCTTTCCAGCCAGTCATCTGAGCTGGAATATTGAATTGACACAAACAGAGGGACAGTCACTTAGCAGGAGCTGTCTGTGAAACACTGGATCCCCTGACAAGGGGCATGACTGGAAACCATTCTAAGGCAATAGGTGACTTGTATTAGAAAAGGGACTGTAATCTAATTTGAAAGCATAAAGCCTGTGGTTACATCTTTGTTTATTTTCTGTGTAACTTGTATGTGTTTGTTTCCCCCTTACAATTTCATATTTGAATCTGTGATTTTTCTATTAAATAAACCTTTTGTTTATTTTTACCCCAAGCACATCTCTGTTGTGCAATCTGTGTGGAGTGTGTCTGGGGGGCTCATTTCACACCTTCGGGGATGACAAGCCAGAGAGAAAAAGGCCGAGAGTCTGGTAGTTAAGAACTCAGATGGATTGACTTGGGAACACAGGAAGGGCTTTTGGGGTCACCTTGCAAGGAGTAACTCGGCTGGTGGAAGCCAGGGTGAGACCTTGCTCTTGTGGGCATGTTACCGTGTCGGGTCTGAACCAAAGCCACATAGAATATGGGCACTCACAGTTACAGGCGAGGTGGTGACAGAACCTCTTATGGGTCTGGGTTATCCCCCAAAACACCACAAAAGGCAGTCAGGTTGCTGATCACCTCATCAATCTCTCTTACCATTCAAGCCTGTGTCAGTTTCCCCATTCTGTCCAGGCACTTTGTCCTGCTGCAATAAAGATCTCATCTCAGTCTGCAATCATCTCTGAGCTCTGCCTGCAACACCTTCAGCTGTTGTTTTAGTTCTTGTTTTAAACCCTACTGGCCACTTCTGATTTCTGCAAGCACTTCCATTATTTGTTGGAATATCGGCTCCCAATCTCTCTCCTTGGAAATTAGATCCCACTCTTCAGAGCAGAGTTGCCCCTTTTTGACCCGAATGGCTAGTCAAAAGTTTGGGTCCCTGTGGGTGTTCCAGTTGGGAGCAGAAAATGGTGATAGGTATTTCTTTGAAGCAGTTTTGTTTATTTACAAAGAATGTACAAAGTTCTGTGTATCTGAACACAGAGGGAATCAAATAACAGGAAATAGCTTCTTTTGCTCACAGCTTCAAGAGCACTTTTCCGCCAGGACTCCTGACCCAAAAACCTCTCCCCAGGTTTCTTCCAGGGTCAGCCACATGCTTTCAGCTGCTCCTCAGTCTGTCTCTCTGACTCAGTCTGTTTTCAGTCCTGGTCTAAACTAGGTAATTAGGACCATTCCACTATCTCAGTAAGGGCCAGGAGAAATCCACATCCCTGAGTGATGCTGTTAAGATGTCCCCATATAGACAGTGCCAGGTCGACAGAAGAATTCTTCCATCGATCTAGCTACTGCCTCTCGGAGAGGTGGATTACCCACGCTGATGGATGACCCCCCTCTCGTCGGCATAGGTAGTGTCTACCCTGAAGCACTACAGCCATGCAGCTGCAGTGGTGCAGCTTTGCTACTTTCATGTTTTAAGTGTATGCAAGTCCTTCTTTTCTGCCAGTTCCCTCCACTCCACGCACCCATCCAGTCAAGCCCTCTGCCAATTTAGTGCTAGTTTCTGGGTAGATACTATTAGGCTTTGTTTTGGGTGTGGCTCCTTAACTGTTTCTTACAACTGGCTTAAATGAAGAACTCATTCACACATCAGGCTTAAAGGGGTTTTAACTCAGCTCATAATAGTATGGATACCCTGTAATGTGAATTTGTTTAAACTAGTGTCACTTGTGGCAAGTATGAAACGTTTAAATAGGTTGGGAAAAAAGAGCCATGTAAATAAATGTAAAACTTTGTAGCATATGTAAATTTATGCTGGGCTTTCCTGCAGAAAAAGTATTTTTAGTACAAAACTGCTGAATGTAAGGTGACCATGCTGAGCACATGGCCTGATTTAAAAAATAAATATTTTGTTTAAAGAAAACTGTAAAAGCACACATGGCTGTGCCCTTGCACTTAAGTACCAGTGAACGTTCACACTGTGTTTGATTTTGTTGAAAGCTGGTTTGTAAAGTAAATTTAGTGAAAATGAGGCTTAAAAAAATTAAATAATAATAATAATAGTATGGATTAAAATGTAATATGATGTTTTTATAAATGTATTTGATTTGATACAGCATCAGTTTAAAAGGAGGAGTTCTGCTTCTTCCCCAGTTGTGTAGTAGATTAGCTGTTTGAGGTTCAAAGAGGTAGAGCATCTTGCTCACAGTCCCAGATGAAGCAGTTAGGAGGATCTCTTGTCAAAAGTGCCTAGGTGCCTAACTCCCATTGATTCCTAGCTGCATTTTTAGGGACCTACATATCTTTAAATATCGGTCCTCAAATCTTTCATCCTATCCATCAGACATTATTTTCTCTATCCACTGGCCAAGGCTTTTAAATTGGTTAGTGATTTGAGGTTCTAACTCGAGACACGTTAAAGGGCCTGATTGTCAGCAGACAGGTGATCAGCCCTCTTAAAGAAACTTAAGTTAGGCACCCAATATCTCCCGTCATTTTGAAAATCTTGGCCTTTGCCTTTTAGCAGATAAACTCAGACAGTCTACTTAGTCATCATGGTTCTTTCTTTGATTTTTGTACCTGAAAAGTAGCAAGGAAGGGTTTGTTATACATAACGAGCATGAAATCTAATTAGCATATGGCCCTATACCAGTTAATAGAATAAGTTCACTTTCAGTGCTCTGCTACTTTCATGAACTGCTCCATCTTATTCTCCTGGTTTATGACCTCCAGAGTCCCTTGAGTGAATTACAGCGTTGCATTCCCTGTGGGGCTGTCTATTATTCTGTATTTATTCCTTCTCCAAAACACTCCTCAAAAGCTTTTTTTACACTACTTATTTATTTTTATTGGTGATGAAAACAAAAGGGATATTTCCCAATTCATGGTTAGGTATTTTACATATGAACCAAACTGATCTTATGCCGTTACTCCACTTTATTCCTGTTTTCCCTTCTGCATGCTGTAAAGTTGGCTGTTCAACAATGTATTTTTTTGCCATCATTGATTTTTTTTTTAAGCTGGAAAAAAGACAAGCTACAAAAAAGCTTCTTGAAAAGAGCTGTTGCTAATTAATTACGTGATGGAGTAAACAGGGAACATCACACAGTGTATGTTTAGTTTTAAACAGATGAATGTAACATTAGACATTTTTTCAGTCTCAGTTTGTTAAACCTTGTTGATTGCTGTAAAAACATGACAAAGGAAAATGTGCAATTAATAATAGATTGTGTTGTCTATCTGGTGCAATGTGAAGGCCCTTTTATATGAAAATAAATTCATTACAATTATAGGCGTGAACGTTTGAAACACTAAAGCACTATTAAACATTTTTGTGTATTTGACTTGAAATAGAATCTACTCAATAAAGAAAAACGGATGAAGCCCTAGCTCTTGTTAACACGCAACATAGGCCCCTCTGGTCTACTTTCCCTGTCGGAGTTAATTCTGTCTTTGTTTTAACGTAGTCAACTCTTTATACTCTATTGCAGACATTGCAATCGGTGCACCATTTGCAGGAGAAGACAGAAGAGGCAAAGTGCTCATTTACAATGGAGACAGGAATGGGTTAAACGCTAGCCCATCGCAGGTTCTCAATGGAGCATGGGCCTCACAGTCCATGCCTGCGGGATTTGGCTTTACTCTAAGAGGAGACTCAGACATAGACAAGAATGATTACCCAGGTAAGATTTTTCCATAAGAGGGAATTTCATACCTTCATTCTCTGGAAAATGCATCTAAACTGTTCCTTGTGGAAGGCAGAGGTCACAATAAAGAATAGACACAGTTTTTTGTGTAGTTCTAGCAATGCTTTCCTGAGAACGTAAAGTCAGACAAAACAAATACTCCCTTTCCTGTCAAGAGACATCATCAGAAATGCAAGGGCTTAAACAGTTGCATTAACATAAAACATGTGAAGTGTACAGCAAAAAAGCTTAACCCTTATTCCCCACTCCCTGCGTTTGAATGCACTCATTCCTACTGAGCTTATAGGTCTGCTCCATGCTGACATTCTTCCGTAATTAAAACCATGTCATGTTATAAGGGAAGAGATTGACTTGGTTGTGTTTGTTGCTAGTTGTTTTTCTTAAAGCTTTGCTTTCCAAATAGCTGCTGAACTATATATATATGTTCCTAATTGCTTTTTACTTCATTACAAAAAGCAGAGAGAATGCAAAAAGATTCCATTCTTTGAGTCACAGATTTTATTTAGGTCTTTCCATGACCTTATTTGCACTCTGTTATACAGATTCTTCCTTTTTAGCTTTGTTTTGAATTTTTCTTAACAATGAATAGTTTACAGACATCCAATGATATTTATCAAGATTACACCACTACGGCATGCTTTTTTTTAGTGAAGTCCTTCCAGCTTGGAGCAGCATTCCAGGACCATATGTTGCCTAAATATACAATATCCTTTTAATCTGATGCCATTCACTCCTTCTTGTACGATCAGTAGATATGAGACCATGATATTTCTCTGAGTCAAGACTGAGAAATCTCTGAATGTTTTCAGTGTACCCAGTGTCGTGGAATGTATAGCCTTGGTGTTGTATACTGCGCTAATACTTGCTAATGCTTTAAGTTTCACTGACTCTTTATAAAAAGTTATTTTTCTTAGCTTGTCTTCCTTACCTTATTACAGCTAGCAAAGTTAGTGACCTGAAAGTTTGTGTTATTAACTGTGTGATTTTGTAAATTGATGACTTGCAAAGAAAAAAAAAAGGGTGTGTGAGACCTTTTTGGCTTATTTATTCTAGGTAAAGAAGGCCTGAGAGACGTGGGATTTTTGTTTGTTTTTAATAGGGGGATTTTCTTCTGCTTGGATTTTTTTGTGCTAGAAATTCAGGTCTTGTCTGCTTTAGAAAATGCTGCTTGAAAAGCTGGCTGATGATAACATTAAAAGACTCCAGGGAGAGAAAGCTGAGCAGTTGAGAAGGGGAAGGACTTTGTAGTCACTGTGTCAATTTTTACTTTGAATTTTTGCGTTTTGGGGTTCTTAACTCTCATTCAATTTCAATAACTACCGGTAATGGGTTTGGGGAGCATTATTAAAGTTTCAGCACCATGAACATGCTCTGAAACATTCAAGATGCCTTCCAGCAAAGTCAAGGAAAACTAGATTTTACATTCCTGGCATTTCTAAGTAGAGGGGAGAGACATTTTCAAATACCCTCCTTCCTTATATTGTTTAAAGGGGAAGATCAACCCAATTAAAAATATCCTTCACAAGGCATCTTTAAAGCGGACTGGGGGAAGTTTGGGTAGCACACTTGGATCTTCAGTTCATTTGAGACATTTCTGTAGCTTTTCCCTGACTGTCACTTTTGGGTTTGTACGCCTACCTGAAGAATTCTATTGTGGGATGTGGTTAGCATGTGATCGTTATGTTTTTGTTTTGTTACATGGATGAGTTCTTTGAGAAAAAATACTTACTAATAACTATATTTACCATAGGCAACCTCTCCTTCAATCCTACGGTTACCTAGACTGACAATATTGCAAAATCCACCTCCTAGAAAATGATAGGGCGAAAAGAATTGTTAATCAAAGGAGCAGTTCATCCACTCCTCAATCCAGAAAGACCTAAACTGTTAAATAATGGTACAACTTTAACCCAAAAATGTCAAGTTGGAGGGGAAGAATTTGTTTCAATAAACTGCAAAAGACTTGTCAATCTAATCTATAAAGACTAATACATGGAACAGCCATGTGTGTGCCTATATAATTGTCACTGGCCAATCGATCAGCCTTCTTAGCTCATGAGGTAGCCTTGGTAGAATAGTTCTTTATTCATGTGTGCAGAATGTTGGAGGTAACCTTGCATTTTATAATTAAAACGCTCAATAGGGAGGCATGAGGCTTTCAGATCTTTATATCCTAGAAATAGACAAAAAGAATGATCCTTCCAAATGTCACCTGTTTACCTCTGTATTGAGCCTAATAACTTGTTTAACTAGAGCATAATTTATGTTTGGCTAAAGCACATATTCCAGAAAGGCTTCCACCAATTAGTGGTGAATAATTGTGGATAATCCCCTGCACTGCTTTGAAAATCTCAACCATAATGCTTGACAGTTCCCTATTTAATATCAAATGAGTTAAATCTTCTTTGCAGAGAGCAAAGATTAGAAGTAGTCTTAAAAACACCTTTATTGGTACATACAAATACAAAGCGTAGATTTTAAAGATGCAGTTTTCCTAACAAAACAGCAAACTACTAAACAACAACTTAATCCAAATTTATCTATTTTCCTCCAACGCTGTCAGCACAACAGATAGGATGGCTTTCCCTGCTCATTACCAGTCTCCTCAACAGAATGGCCATCTGTCTTCAGCCAGCCTGATATAGGCGCTGTTACTGTTAAAGCTAACAGACCACCATTTTCAATTCTGTTAAAATACCGGAATGTGTCTAACCTTTCAAAAAGGGTTTTTATTATAAACTATGGCCCTTGGACTCCGCCTCCAGGGAAGCAATGATATCAAAATATTGCTGCTTGTGCAGAGGAATATGGAATAATCTCATAACTACTATCATTTCATAGCAGTTTGGCTTTTTATCTTAACTTCAGATGACATATCCCTAGAATTACTCCTTTATCAAAAGGGACACTTGGTCATGCAAAGCTAGATTGTGCCTTGTAGGCACACCCCTGCATTGGGAGTGGTGAGGAACTGTACTTCAAGGGAAGGACTGTTGATATCCCCTGGCAGAGCACCTCCTAGAGGTGCAGAGGGCTGTGTTCAAACTGTTACATCTCTTTAGGGGTACAGCATCCCGCTCAAGTGACACAGGGCAGAGCCACCTACTGCCCATTGCTCCCAGCCCCAACAGAATAACTAGGAAGCAGACCCTGTGCTCCACCGATGAGAGGACTGCAATTTTAACCAGCCCTTGCATGGTCAGTGCAGAATCAGGGAGGGCTTTTTGCTGCACATCCGCACAAGAATTAGGCAGAACCTAAATCTTAGTTTGTAAGACTAGTAAATGGAAGCAAAACAGAGGCAAAGAATGTTTCAAAGAGATTGAAATAGATCCACCTCCTTCAAACAGATTCTATTCATTCTTAATAGTACAAAGGAGGTCAGTTTCATTAGCTACATTTGATAGATGGGGAAACTGAGGCAAGGGGAAAAGTGACTTGCCCAAGGTCACCCAGCAGGCCAGTGATAGAGCCAGGAATAGAATCCAGGTCTCCTGAGTCCCAGTCTTGCGGTCTATCTACTAAGTAACACTGCTTCTCCTCTGTGGCTGGATCCAGAAGTGAAACCAGAACTCTTCAGAGGAAGCGAATAAGCATGAATTCTATTGCATGCTTCCATGAATTCGGCAGTTTATGATTTGTAGAACCGAATTCGGCAGCCCTTTCTTTCATGGCTGAGCCCACCAGACACTATTCATAGCTATTCCGCTGAAATGTTGTGAAAGAGGGAGATCATTTAGCTGTCAAAAGAGATTGAAAGGGTCCAGTAGCAGGGAGGCAATGGGACACTATGCTGCTAAGAATTGTTATGTTGACTGGGAGGCACAGCTTGAGCAAGTAGAGAGCAGGTAGGGTATGTACTTACATCAATACCCGAACCCTTCAGGTACGTCTGAACTCTCCTCTCCTAAACTGGGCCTCACTGCCTACACTGCTAGAGGCACCATGCAGGTAGGTACACTACCCACCTCTGAAAGTGGTGTGTAGTGTAGACATAGCCTCCTGGAACTCATGCATTTTCAAACTGTATAGTTTTTATCTTCACACCATGGCATATGTTGAGTCATTTGCTGGCTGATTATAGCTAAGCAAATAGTTTATCATGAATAACTTATTCAGCCTGTTTTCTGCCAGTGGCATTTCCTCAAGCAGATTCTGGCGTCTTCAAATTTACTTGTCATCCAGAACTATTTAAACAATTTTTTAACAAAGTAGATTAATGCAGAGCATCTGTGTGTGTTTATTGCTTGGATAAATTACACTATTTGAACACGTGTATAAGTAATCCTCATTAATCTAGGTTGTCCTTTTGAAGTCAAGGGCCTTTTCTAATCAATTTTAACCCAGTTTTATACTGGTATAGTTCTACTGGGCCTGATTATTCCTTCTAGCTAAGCTCTGGCTGGGTCAGCTTTCCTTCTTCTAGGTGCAGTTATTATGGTAAAGATTGATTGATATATAGTATAAACGATGTCTCTAGAAAAATTTAATGAAATGTTTTCACAAGGCTGTGATAATCAGGCAAAATTCTCTCTAAAATTCAATAATCCAGTCTAATCTTATTAAGGATGGGGTCTTTAACAGTGCCATCTGCTAAATGCATTAACTTAAACAGCAGGAAGAAAAGCCTCAAGTTTCTTTCTTAAAAGCTGGGATTTTTCATGATATAAAATGTGTTGAACATAACAGGCAGTGTGCCAATAACATCACAGCATTGTAGTCTAATGATAATTATATTCTGAAGTCAAGTCAGGAGTTACAGAAGACAAAAAGTGAAACTGCATCAGTTTTGATGATAACTGTGCAGTGTGTGAGGGAGAACAGGAGAAAGGGATTCTGCAACCAAATGGAGCAAATTAAAGTCCCTATAGCAGATATTTGGCTTGTATCATATTTAGGGTGTCCAGATGTCCCGATTTTATAGGGACAGTCCCGTTTTTTGGGTCTTTTTCTTATATAGGTTCCTATTACCCACCACCCCCGTCCCGATTTTTCACACTTGCTGTCTGGTCACCCTATATTGTTGATTGATTTAATCATTTGAAAATGCAACAATTTCCCAAACATCTCATTTTATAGCAAGTCAAACGGTGGTATACATTTATATTTACAGATACACTTTTCTCCAAAATGCTCTGGGAGATTTAATGAACATCACAATATCATGTGTTCAGTGGTGTTCAGGGGAAATATATTTATCCCAGTCAATAAAAGGACTCATTTAAATGGTAAACATTAAAATTACTCAAGAAGTGGATAGTTATAGGGTGGAATGAACAGCAACCTCGCCTCAGGAAGTCAGGGAAGGGGGTTAATTCAGACCCCAGGGGAGAGTGGAAGTCCACCAGCCAGATGCAGTTGCTGATATTATTAAGGGAGTTGCTGTCAGAAGAGCTGAGGGGAGAAAGGAAGTTCTCCCTGAAAGAACCATGCAGGACCTTGTGAGTGATTGGGTCAGAAGAAAGTGCTATTTTTACAGACAAAGGTATTTCTGGCGATAGGCTGAGTTTTTCACTGTTGTTGCCTGGAACAGATCATCCTCTGACCTTTCTTATGGTCATTGCTATAGTAGTAAGCCTTTTAAGGCACCTTTTATGCTGGACTTTTGAAACTGAAGGGAACTGGCTGATAGAAATTTAGGTCAAGGACCCCCCAAAAGAAGGAAATAAATCTACCTTATAAACCTCAGAGTCCCTGGGGCTTCTCAAAGGGATGGGATCAATTGAGTGAAACAATAAATACAAATATCCACAAAGAGGCATAATGATATACAATTGTATACACTATATACAGTAGACTCTCGATTATCCAGGATGATAGGGAAAAAATTAATCCTGGTTAATAAAATCCCGGATAATCATCATCCATAGGAAATATGGGGTGGGGGGGTTGGTTCACCAGTCACCCTGCGCCGGAGGGATGGGGTGTTATTTCACCAGCCACCCTACATCCTGATGGTGGTTTTTTGTGTGTGTACTTGGGGTGGCAACAAAGCCAGAGTTAGCCCTGCGAGTTACGCATATTTTTTTTTGACATCCTGGTTAATCCACATCCTGGTTAACCCAATTCTGGATAATCGAGAGTCTACTGTACTTCAGATATACAATTTTTCTCCATTGTGATATTTTCCATTTATATCGAACTGTTACTCTCCCTGGTCCCAAGACTTCCCAGTTGCTATGTATATTGTGTCATTAAAAGACAGCTTCTTTTACTAGTAGAATACACAGATTTATTTCTTAAACTGTTGGTAAAATACTCATAAAGGGTTAGGAACTGGTAGAGCCTAAAAGTAAACATTCTTATTCTCTATATCCTGATATATTGTACCATGATGAGAGATGGCTTAACCTTTGGTTAGCTCATTCCTGGGTGTCTCATGAGCAGAGTGTAGGCCATTTCTGTAAAATTTTTCAGAACAGCAGATTGTATTGATAATTTTTGGCTACTAACCCCAAAAGCAAGAGATGAGACTCCAGGCCAAAACTTAGGGTTTCTGGATAGACTCAAAGGAAAGGGGATTATCTAAGCATGTCACTTGCTGCTCGGTGGTATTGTATGGCAAAGTCCCTTTTCATAGTTGCTTTGGGCTGGATCTTGCACTGGGTGGAAGGAGATATTACTGGAGGGTGACTGCCTCCCATCTAAATGGCTTGATCCAATCTGTACATCACTCAGTGATGATGGAGATGAGCAAACCTGGTTGTCTGCTTTTTCCAGAACTTTACTGCTATGTTTATTTCCATTGCACAGATGAAGGCTCACTCAGCTGATATTTCTATACTGGAGCTGGAAGTCTAATTTCCAGCTCCAGGAGACATACTCAGCTCTGATTGTCAGAGGGTGTGCCTGCCCTGTAGTGCCCCCTGCTGATCCAGTGTGGAGCTGCAGACACTCCCTGCCTAATTTTCCTCTCTTTCTGGACCCATTAAGGACTCCTCTGGTCCAAAGGATGTAAGACAAAATTCCTCTGCTGGGTTCTACTTTATTACATTCAAATAAACTTGAAATAAATTGTCTCAGGCTCACAGAATTGCCCAGCTCTTCTCCTTGGGGTGTGTTCCCTCAGTTCTGGCCGGTAGTCTCTGCCTTCGGCTCAGGGTTGCACAGCCTTCCTCTTCCTGTGGTCTCGGGGACCTTCCCTCTCTGTGAGCACCTCCCTGTACCTGAGCCCTGATGGCCTTTTATCAGGCTGAGGTGCACCTTATTCAATTAACTACCTGCCTAGATAAGCTCATTCCCTTTAAATTAGCTTGTCACTTGTAAGGGGGCCCATACTCTCCTTAAAGGTGCCAGAAACCCTGCAATACCACTAAAACTAGAATTGTAGCCATGAGGGCACCAGCAGTGGGACAGGCTAGCTGTCCCAAGTACAATCCCATCTGAGATCCTAGGTGTGCCTTGGGATAGCTTGCCCCCCTCACTGCAGCTCCATGCTCTGTCACATGTGGTTGCTACTTGTGTATCTGTTGATCATCATGTTCTGTAGCTGAGCAGATGGACTTTCCCTTTTCTTTACCATGGAGGCTCTTGCAGAATTAAGCCCTTTACTTGGAGCAAAATGAAAATCAGTCATGGAAATAACTAGGGTTGTTTAATTTCCGCAGTACCCTTTGAATTATTCATCTGCACCTCTACCTAATTTCATATAGGGAGAGTTTGTTTCAGGACTAAGCTCTGCGAATCCCTCCAGGTTGGGTTTAATTCATCTAAACTGAAGGGTTCTGTTGTCTTAATTTAGATGCAATATACAGACTTCAGGAGTCAAAGGTCACTGGGTCATAACCCAGTCACTGTCCAACATTAAACAGTTTTAAACAAGGTTTGGGATTTTGCTATACAGAGACCTCAGAGTGCTTATTGCCATGGCAAACACATCATTAAAAGTCTTTTTAACGTTTTATTGAAGATACAGAAAAGAAGGAAAAACAATTAAAGCATTTGAAATGTAAAGTATTAAATAGGGCTTTCATTTTAACAACATCCCTTGTTCCCTTTCCCTTTAGCTGGCGAGAGTTTCTGAAAGGGAAAAGATCCTTGTTTGACAATCTTTTAGATAGCAGCAAAGATGGTAATAGCTATCCTTTTGGGGACAAGAGCAGAAGTTAGTTGAGATGGCCTGGAACTGCCATTACAGCTGTTGTTAAAGTCTGATCCTGTTACTTAGAAGACAAAACACACACAAAAAGGGAAAGAAAGGTAGAAAATGGAGCTTTTGTTTCTGGGGTTGACTTTCACTTGCAACCTCACTGCTGAAGAAACAAATGATCTTATCAGCCACTCTGAGACCTGGCAAACTTGTACCAGCATTGGGCTGGTTGGGGTATTGCTTTTAGTTGCCCTTTTCTGGTCACAGACTCACAAGAGGGTTGCAAAATATATAGTCTTGGTTAGCTAAGGCAGACTCTTATTAAACAGAAGACAAAAGGAGAGAGACAGGACAGCAAATTAAAAAGGTGGGAAAAGAAAAGAACATGCATGGCAGAGGAGAGGGGTGATGAAGTCTCACATCCCAGGTGGTGGTTGAGATTTATCTTAAGCAATTGGAGGTGTCAGTGCCATCTGGCGCCCTCTCTCTGGCCCGGTCTGATCTGGACATGTCTCAGGATTAGGACAAAGGTGGGCTGGCATCCCAAGAGATGATGCGGGTTGCAGCTATGATGATAAAGCTCACTGCACACAGCTAGTGATTCTGCTAATTTCCCCCCTAAAGTCTTTTCTTTCTAAGAACCTAGAAAGGGAGTGGTGGGTAGGACAGGCCATGCTCTCATAATTTTGTTCACCAACACAACTAACTTCTAACACCCCTAACTTCTGTCCTCTGCTTTGCTTGTCTCCCAGTCATAAACTTAACATAGTCCTTGAGTAGTATCAGTAAAACCCTTTCTGTTTAAATTAGTTCAGTCTTTCTGTCTCCTCCTTACATCCTAAATGATTTTATACCACAAGTCATTGTGACAATTCACGAATTTACACTCACTTTCTACAGCTTATCTTACAATTAGGGTAAATTTGTAGACCAAATTATCACAGCAGTTCTCAGTGGAAATGCCCCTTGAAATTCCTATTGGGTCACTTGGAGCTTGTTTCTTGAGTTATGGCACAATGGGGTTCTAGGGCAATTCAGTCCTATGGATCACTCAGCCTGGCAGGGCTATTTTCTGCCAAGGGAGAAGATAGCCGGGACGTTTTGGGTCCAAAAGGAGGGGGAAATGATAAGTTTTGAACTGACAATTTGCTGAATTCCCTTCTGAATCTGACTATTATGGGTATTCAGCAAATATTGATAAAGCTGGGGAGGATGTTACTGTAACCTTGTGGGTTACATTTAGATATCTTGGGAGAAGACTCCCCTCCTCATAAACCACCTGCACTGTACCTATGGGAGAGAGACCCTATGTTGCATTTGTAAATAGATGTACATTTCTCAAGTGGAGCCCAATATTGAGCATGCTTTGCTCCCTACGGGCATGCTTCTGCTCCCCTTTATTTAAGTGAGAGCATTCCATGGGGAACTGAGGCCATTCAGTACGTTGTCAGAGGAATGCAGCACCTTACAGGATGGGAACAGATAGATAATTTGTCAATGATAATTTCTTCTCTTCAGACATATGTATGACTCCCATTCTCATATGTGGCCATTACTCGGGGGTTTGCAGTGGATTTCAGTTTTGGAAGTTGGAATTAAAGTGGAAACACTCTAATAGGTATTTCTTGTTAGTGATTCATAGATGACTGTTCTTTTTAAATTCAGGTCATAGCGACTTGCCTTTGTGGAAAAAGAAAACAAACCCTAACTAATGAAATAGGTGCAGTCCTATGTTCCAGCTTACAAATGTTTTTCTTCAGGCTTCATTTGGAAGAGATCCTGACAGTTAGTTAAGATTATTTTTTTGCTGTGGAAATTCCAATTGCCTTGTCAAACATTTGTTTTTCAGCTAATAACCGTTGCATCAGTGACATTTCATATGTAGCAATAAAAAAACAGGTAATGAAGACAACTTCCATCTATTTTTAGGAGAAGAAAGTTGCCAGACTTCAGATAATTTGCACATCTTGCACGTATCTTTTACAGAAATGATTAATGGCTTTTCCTCTACACAACACACAGTAAACTTGCAAACTACTGCTCATAAATGACTCCGACATGATGCATGTTCAAAACTATTACTTAGCTAATGAAGGGTTTGGCCTTACTCCCATCAGTGTCAAAAAGGCTCTTTCCATTTAGTGCTGTAGGAGTTGGATTGGGCCCTAAATGACAGTGAAACAGAGTAGAGTGGAACTAATGCATTATAATAAACTGACCAAAATTGTAGTTGAATTCTGGATGGACCTTTCCATAAATTATTCTGTGTGAACGTACAGTGACATCATCTTTATTATCTTTATTTTAGATTGTATACATCACCATTAACACAATCAGATCTTTTAATGTTTGCTTATTCACTCTAATTCCTCTGTTCCCAATTAACAGGCATGCTCTAAGTGCCCAAATGGGTGGAACCGCTCACACATTCTCACTGGGATGCCCCCTCCATTGAAGTGTGCTCTCCAGGGAAGCCACTGGAGTTCCAGCAATGTAAATCCAGTTTAAGGAGAATCAGCCCAAGAGTGCCTGACAGGGATATTTGTTACTCAACAGAGAGTCTGTATATTGGGTTACACACTATGTGTGCTCTGGTTTAACGAAATTAATTTATCAAATTTAAATTACATTAAAATAATTTCCTAGAGCATAAAAACAATGAGGAGTCCTTGTGGCACCTCAGAGACTAACGCATTTATTTGGGCATAAGCTTTCGTAGGCTAGGACCCACTTCATCAGATGCATGGAGTGGAAAGTACAGTAGCAGGTATAGTTATACATAGCACATGAAAAGATGGGAGTTGTCTTACTTGGTGGGGGGTAAGTCTAATGAGACAATTCAATTAACAGTGGAATACCAAGGGAGGAAAAATGTCTTTTGTAGTGGTAATGCAGGTGGTCCATTTCAAACAGTTGACAAGAAGGTGTGAGTAACAGCAGGGGGAAATTACTATGGGAAAATTAGATTTTGTATCCAGTTTGCAAATTAATTCCACTTCTACAGTTTCACATTAGAGTCTATTTTTGAAGTTTATTTGTTGAAGAATTGCCACTTTTAAGCCTGTTATTGAGTGACCAGGGAGGTTGAAGTGTTCTACTGGTTTTTGAATGTTATAATTCCCGATGTCAGATTTATGTCCATTTATTCTTTTGTGCAGAGACTGTCTGGTTTGGCCAATGTGCATGGTAGAGGTGCATTGCCGGCACATGATGCACATTGGTAGATGCGCAGGTGAACAAGCCCCTGATGGTGTGGCTGATATGGTTAAATCCTATGATGGTGTCCTTTGAATTGATGTGGGGACAGAGCTGGCACTGGGGTTTGTTGCAGGGTTTGGTTCCTGGGTTAGTGTTTTTGTTGTGTGGTGTGTATTGCTGGTGAGTAATTGCGTCAGGTTGGGGGGCTGTCTGTAAGGGAGGACTGGCCTGTCTCTCTAGGTCTGGGAGAGTGAAGGATCATCCTTCAGGATAGGTTGTAGATCCTTGATGATGCACTGCAGAGGTTTAGTTGGGGGCTGTAGGTGATGGCTATTGGCATTCTGTTACTTTCCTTGTTGGGCCTGTTCTGTAGTAGGTGACGTCTGGCTACCCTTCTGGCTCTGTCAATCTGTTTCTTCACTTCAGTAGGTGGGTACTGTAATTTTAAGAACACTTGATAGAGATCCTGTAGGTGTTTGTCTCTGTCTGAGGGATTGGAGCAAATGCGGTTGTATCTTAGAGCTTGCCTGTAGACGATGGATCATGTGATGTGGTCTGGGTGAAAGCTGGAGGCATATAGGTAAGTATAGCAGTCAGTAGGTTTCCGATATACGGTGGTGTTTATGTGACCATTGCTTATTAGCACTGTAGTGTCTAGAACAGGGGTCTCAGACATGTGGAACCCTTCCCTGCAGCCCACCAAGCTCCCCACAGCGCCCCCTCCAGTTACTTCTTATGGCCGATCAAACAGCAGCCGCCCTTGCTCAGCATTGTACCTGCTCCTGTCTCTTTCCTAGGCTAGCTGCAGAATTTGCTGGGCCCTGGCTCTGCGCCTGCTACTGCCTTGGTCAGCCAAACCTGCCTTCGTCTCCCCAGTAAGCGACGCAGAAGGGGCCAGAGAGTGAGCGGCGGCAGCGCCTCAGCAAGCACCGGGATTTCTCCCGTTCCCTACCCCTTCGCCCCACCAGCGCCCTCGGAGTGGGGCTCAGGGCACTGGGCTCGCGCGGACAGAGGAGAACCCGAGGATGGTGCGAGGCGGTGGTTCCCTGGGGCAACCCTGGTTGCTGCTGCTGGGCGGCCTCCTGTGCCTGCATGGCTGGGCTCCTTTGGCGGCCATCCCGTAGGGAGAGCATTCTCAGGTGCATTCCCAGATGGCCGGGGGGTGCAGCTCTAAAACTTTTCCCCATCCCCTCCTCCTTCCCATCCCTCCCCTGCATTCTCAGATTCCCCAGCCGGATGCGTCTCTAAAGCTCTTCCCTTCCTCCCCTCTTCCCCGTATTCTCAGATTCCCCCGCTGGCTGCAGGTGCTGGGAAACATCCGTGGCAAGCCAGCCTTTCCCCTAGAGCCACATGGATCTCAAAAGATCTGTAGATTCTAGAGACTGGAAGCTTTCCTGCTTCTACAAAAGACAAATTCCACTCTACCCAATTGAAAGAGACCAGATTAAACTACAGAATGGAAAGCTTTCACTGTTGTCAGAGGTGATCTAGTCAATAGAAGATAAACTATTTGTTCCAGTAACATTCAAACCAATCATGATTGCTTAACATACATAAACAGAATTGCTGCAACTGGTCTAATAATAACTAGTCTGCTTTGAACTTAGATTTGTATAGATGCCTGGAAATACTTTTTTCTTTACAAATGCTGTTTTTGGGGGTTTTCACTGGGCTATTACTGACCATACAAGGTGTTCTGTGCTATCTTATCCAGTTGTCAGGCATTGATAAAATACTGCAATCCATGAAGCAGGTGATCAGTCTATTTTCCTGCCTACAGGCATTCCAAATCATTTGCTGATCTTAGAACTTTTCTCAGTTTAGAACTTTTCAAACTCTAGTAAAGTGGATTTTGGAGTTCATATACCAGTAGTCCAACAATGAGACAAAATGGAAACACAATGTATTTTAAGTATATTGCCCATTTCTAGAAGCTGGATCAAATAAGATCCTGTATTAAGTAGGCACAACTCCTAGTGAAATCAGCTCCGGAGCTGAATTTGGCCAAATGCCTTTAAAGCCTTCTCTTGCATTCCTTAGAATGTCACCTTAAATGTGAATTTAGGAACTTTAAATGAAAGTGTATAAAATTCTCTTTGCAGAGTGTTATTAACTAGAGGGATTCTGGATTAAATAATCAGCTAGGTCTGTTCTTTGAACCATAAACCATGCTGTCAGGGAAACTTAATTACACTTTAAGTGGGAAGCAAATGAGTTGTGACACTACAGGACTTTTACTTTTAATATGTCCATTTTTAACTGCAAGTCCATTTTTAATCATTTAAGCTCCAAGCTGTTGCATTTATTAAATCAGTATAAAATGAACCAAAATATACATACAAGGCACTGAAATAATATATCATGTCTGATCCCACAGCTCATTCTGAATTCTAGTTTGTTTGGGGGTAGGGTGTGGATAAGGGTTGGGGTAGTCAGTGGATTTAATGAAGGGTAGGGGAAAGTATAGGTTTTTTAGATGGTATCCCATGTGCAAATATGAAGGGGTTGTAAAAGAGGATAAAAGTGGTTCTACATTTTACAACTGTGGTATTCTGTCTGGGCATAGGCTCAGAGGTTGAGAGTACAGCAATTGCAAATAGCAGGTGAAAAGGCAGGGTATATGTGTTCCTGGGAGGCACTGCTCAATGAGAACAGAGTTAAGCTTGTGTTGGCATTTTATCTTCTGTTGGCGGTGCTTAGCACTTTCCAGGAAGGAGGGAGGGGGACAATAGCTATTCTTAAAAACCTCTAACAATGGGGGGAGGAGCGGGGAGCTGCATGCTCAGGGGAGGAGGTGGGGTAGGGGCGGGACTTCATGGAAGGAGTGGGGGGGGGGGTCAGGGCCGGGGGCAGCGAGGGCGGGTGTCAGTGATGCGGCCCTCGGGCCAATGCACTAATCCTCATGCGGCCCTCATGGTCATTTGAGTTTGAGACCCCTGGTCTAGAAAGTGGATCTCTTGTGTGGACTGGTCCAGGCTGAGGTTGATGGTGGGGTGGAAATTGTTGAAATCCTGGTGGAATTCCTCAAGGGCCTCCTTTCCATGGGTCCAGATGATGAAGATGTCATCAGTGTAGCACAAGTACGGTAGGGCCATTAGGAGACGAGAGCTGAGAAAGTGTTGTTCTAAGTCAGCCATAAAATTTTTGGCATATTAGTTCCGACAACTTGAAGGTATAAATTGTCCCCAAATGTAAAATAGTTGTGGGTAAGGACAAAGTCGAGCGACCAGGTTCCTAGAATGTGCCACTACTGGGACTCTTAAAGGCACAGACCTCCCTTGCAAATTAAACTAATATATGGTTATAATTTAAATTATAAAATTTACTCTATCAATGGATATAAAAGTATGGTAATATCTAAGTTAACAAACATACAATTCAACTAATAAATCAGAATGGGTTCAGAGGTCACCAGGAAAAATTGATTTAAACTACATTAATTTAAACTGATATAAGATTGCCCACATAAAAAGTTGCATCTATTTGACACTCATTCGTGTGGCAGACAGGTAATTGTTTGGAGTAAAATATGTGGATATGTAAAGAAATAGTTGTTTTCCTTCCAAGACAAGATGGAGAGAGGTTGTGACATGGATGACGCTGTGTTATGTAGGCTGACAGTAAACTATTATGCTACCATGGCAAAAATGTGAAATGTTTTTCCTCACTATATTCTTGTAGAATGACCTGGAAAGTATGAGTTAGCTCATTTGTTTTATGTTACTGTATTTTGAATATAAATAAAGTAGGCTGCAAAATTGTGCTGGAGGTCAGCTAGTAGTTCTTAAAAAATATTTTGTTTTTTTCCAGATTTAATAGTAGGTGCATTTGGAGCTGGAAAAGTAGCTGTTTACAGGTATGTGGTACATTTTATGGAAATTTTATTTTATAGCTGAAGCAGGAGATCCACAAGCAATCTTATTTCACGTTTCTGTGTTGCTTTGTACTGTATGTAAATGACAGATTATAGTGTATTCTTAGCAGCAAATGCTATAAGTCCCTCTTCTCACATGCTCATCATTCTCAGAAACATTCTCCATTTTGGTTGAAAGTGCCTACCTATCTCAGTCCACAAACAAGTGTTTTGATCAAATCTTTCTACCAACTTTAAGTTAGGCAAGGTGAGAAAAAAAGACACTTTTCTCATTTAAAAATTGTAACCACGCTTTTTTGAATGGAGTTGAGTCCCAAATAATTGAACATGAAAGCTTTAAATGTTGCAGATAAATAGGCCTTAGTGAGGGAGAATTAAAAAAGCCATGTGACTGAAGAGTTACTTTCTACTGTGGCCAGTGGCACCTACGAATTTTAGATTTTCATGTAGCCTTATCTGCTTAGTGACACTGAGGTGTAAACTACCTGACATGTACAAGGACTGCTACTTTCGGACTGCTGGCAAGACTATTTCTATGAGGGAGAACGTATTGTTTTAATGAAACATATCAAAATAGCTCCCTCTTTATAAACTTGCCTAAAATTCAAAGTCATGAGTAAAATCACAGTGGCTAATGAATTACAGATCCCAAACTTTTAGTCTCCAGTGTTTTTGCTGCCTACTATAGTTTTCTGCAAATGCAAATCTTTTATTTAAAATAAATAAATTACAGCTCTCAGAAATTTAAGACAAAATCTGCTGCTGTTCTGTTAATCGAGCTGTACAGAAAGCTGCCCATCCAAACACTGAACTATCCTGAGCATAAATAGTGCAACAGTGCTGCCAAACTGCCCGGCTCCTTGTAGCTCTCTGTTTTTCCCAAGCATACATAACTCCAATGACAGGGCATGATCTTACCCTAAGATTACAAATGTATGGACACGCAAAAGTAAAGAAATGAAAAGGTAACAAAAACTCACATTGGTAGCATTAGTTCAGTTTTCACATTACAGTGGTCTGACGGTCCATTTCCCTGAACCTCATGGAGTCGGTGTATAAAGTACTACCATGATGATCCAGTATTGTTTTGCAATCACTTTGCAGTGGCATAAATTACCGCACAAGATGCAGGGTAAAGGAGAATTAGAATTGGTATGTATTGATCTACATTTCATTTTGCAACCCAAAAGGGTGTTTGTGCCATTTGGCAAGTTAATAATATGAGCACCTCATCTTTTTTTTCATTTCCTGACTTTTGTGTTTTAATGTGAAATTGGTATTGTTGGACAAACATGGTTATGTGCGTTTAATAATACAAACTGAAGCTTGTTTGAGAAATTGTTTCCCCTGCTGTACAAAAATGCAAGAAATCCTTTCATTTTTGAGGCCCTAACTGATGTTACAATGAAAAATTAACATTATAACACAAATTGTAGATTAAAACTTTAAGGGAAGTGATTTATTTTTATCAGATTCCTTTAAGTTAACATACAATAAAAACATACTCTGTGAACAGGTAATTTAGAACTTTCTCTGTTTCCAGCCCTGTTAAAAACTACTCTAAATTACTGGGTAGTTAGTTAATCACCAGCTGTTACTCACAGGTGCACCCTGTGCATTTGTCATCACAGCAGCATATATATCCATCTTCAGCTGCTTCTTCTCTTAACATTATTCCTGGCTTCCAAAGTCAAATGGATCAAGATCTGTTACTTAGGTTGCAGCCTATGGCTGATCTAAGATATTTCCTAACAACTTCTATTGTAGCCAAATCACATCCCCTTTTCAGAGAGAATCAAAGACAATTACAGAAGACAGCAAATCTGAAGATGCCCCTTTTTTGAATCATGGCAAAAAGATGACAGGTTGTAAAACAACTACTAAAAGGCTGCTGTCAGCTGCACAAATGTGGAGCCTAGTCCAGGTTCCAGAGCCTTCAGGGCAGAATTTGACCCTGTGTGAGCATTTTGACATAGCTGGCGGGGGACAGTGCTTGCTTAATGGATCTTGTTCTACATATCTGGCCTTTGCATAATCATAGAATCACAGAATATCAGGGTTGGAAGGGACCTCAGGAGGTCATCTAGTCCAGCCCCCTGCTCAAAGCAGGACCAATCCCCAACTAAATCATTCCAGGCAGGGTTTTGTCAAGCCTAGTGAAAACGTTTTTCCTAATATCCAACCTAAACCTCCTCCACATGCATGTGTCTAGGTCTACTGTAAATTCAAGTTCCTGTTGTAGTGATTTGTCCTGGTAGCTTGTAATTTTTGTGAAGAATTGTCAAAATGACCAAATCTGTGGAAAAAGAGAGGTCACATTTTCTGCCAAACAGAATCTTCATTTCTTCAGGAGAGTGAACAGCAACAACAAAACTCCCATTCATCGGGGGATCCTATTTACAGCTGCCTTTAAGATAATTGTATTATTAAAAAGTTAAATGTTTTGTCTGCAGTTATGGACCTCTCTTAATTCACATAGTGACTTATTTGTGTTGCGTGTGTTGACCTTTGTTTCTCTCCCCATACGTGTAGAGCAAGGCCTGTTGTGACAGTGGATGCTCAGCTCATGCTGCACCCAATGATTGTAAATCCAGATAATAAAACGTGTCAGCTTCCTGGCTCTATGATTATGGTGGCCTGGTAAGTCAGTGATAAGACAAGAAATCTTTCTCTTCTTGCTCTAGACATCTTTCTATTGTTTGTACAGGTGCTCAGAGGCTGCAGTAATAAGTGGGGTATTAGAACCCAACCAACATAGAGTAGAATCAAATTATTTTGTCTTGTTTCATAAACATTTGAAATGTAGTAGCCAAGCGCCCAGTCCTGTGAGTGCTGAGCACCCTCATCTCCCACAACAGTCAAAGATGCTCAACATCTCATAAGGATCATGCCCTAAATTCAAATGTAGTGTTGAGAGGGTGGAACGTAGACCAGATTGGATGGAAAAGATCCTATTACAAAAGTGACCCCATTTCCCTGTTTGGTAAGGATGCAGTTGTTCACTGAGGATGTATAAGATATTACAGTGATGCTACATCCCCAGTACTCTACTGACTTAATGTGCTGCCATTTTGGTTCACCCCATATTTTGTATGAGAAAGAAGAATGCTCATCCACTCGAGGAAGGGACGGGATGCCTTGTTTTGCACTCCTATAGCCAGCTCCATGGGAAGTTGTATCCAGCTCTTCTTGGCCAGTTTCTTGCTTTCACATAGTCTTTCAAGGTTGCGTAGTGTAGAAATGGAAGACAGAGAGGAAGCTCACAAAATAAGCTTATTTATTCAATCCAAACAGTGAATACATAGACTGGCATTATTCCATGTTAGTATTTTAGAAACAGTTCCCATCAGTGTGGGAGATGCATTCTTCCTTCATTGTTCATATGCATCAAGTTCTTAATTTATTCATCATAAGGTGAATAATACTCCAAACACAAAGAAACACAGCACACTTTAGTTATAAATATTGAGCTATGGAATATATATCCTTTTTTAAAAACTAGATTTAATGGAGCCTTTTTGAAAAGGTTCACCATTTATTAATATATCTTTCTTCATTGTCTTAAGATCAGTAAGTTAAAGTAACCACCTGCCAGCAGATGGAGACAAACAACTAGAGCTGGTTGGAAATTTTCTACCAGAACATTTTTCTTTCAGAAATTCCTGATTTGTTGAAAGCAAAACATTTTGCAGAGTTACTGGCTTCCATAAAAATTAATTTAGAAAGAAAATTTGCTAAAATACATTTCAGAAAGTGTTGACCTTTTCAGAATGTAACATTTCAATTTGCCATTTTGAAATTATATATACATAAAACAAAACTGGAAAAACATTTCAACTAGCCAAAATTATTTATTTATGTATTTATTCATTTTTGAATTTATGTCTGTGAGAAATTTCTATATTTCTTTTGTTTTCATTCTGGAACAGAAGAAATTTTGGAACTGTGAAACTCCCCCAAAATAAAAATCTGGTTCCTGCACAACTCTTCAGGAAATATTTAAATATTTCTGTCATGGGTCACATTCCATATTGGGAGAAGAGAATGTAGTATGTGGATAAAGTTATCCCTTTAATACTTATTCTTTGTATTGGAATAAGCTGGAAGGTTTTTTGGTTTATATCTACAAGAGTTTTACACATAGTTCAAATGTTTTAGTAGAAGGATGATTACATTTCTGGCTATTATATTATAATCTACAGTTCCCTAAAGGTTCGGCTCCTACTATACAAAGTAAATTAATTCAGTCTCCCAAAATGATTGAAGAGCAGCTGTTGATTTTCCATGCTGTAATTTTTCTCTCTCGTTGATATAACCTTGTATTGTACATATGAAAACAATTAGTAGGGAAACTCCAACAGGCAAATAATTCCTCCATCCCATGGGATAGATTTCTGTATCTCTTAGCCAGCTGTGCAACTTGCGTGAAATGCCTGTTGACTGACATTTCAAAATTAGAATGAAAGGAAACCATCCTACCAGAAAAGCTTCAGGAAGTCTAAGAAGATTTGGATTACTGTATGCTTTCCAGTATTAGGAAAATATTGTTTTAGCCATCATCTAAGATTATAAAACTAAACATAGGGCAAAATGCCATAAACACATACAATTTCTTTATTCTACTCTCTGCAAAATTCCTTGGGCTTTATTCTGATCTTTTAGACTTATGCATGTACTATTTTACTAGCATGGTATCTGTGTTACTTAGTTAGAAGGGCATCTACTAAAGCTGAGGAAAATATTCCTAACAAAATTCTCTTTATTCAAATATTGAGTTAAGAAGTCATCACAAATTTGCCGCAACTTTCTGAAATTCAAAACTATTCAACCAAATGCCCCGTGGAAGCTTTGCACTATCTAGATGTTTGTGAAAAATCAAAAAGCCAGTTCCTGTGATTAAAAAAAACCCACTCTTTTGAATTTTTAAAAGGCTGTTGGCAGGACTGGCCTTACTATAAAGCAAACTGAGGCAGCCGCCTCAGGTGCCAGACTGTTGTGTCTGCTGCTGATGCATATGGATTCTCTCTGCTCTAGGTGCACAGAGATGGTGGAGTGCTGTGCTGGAGGAAGAAGGGCACAAGAAACCTTTCAAAATTTTGGCCCAAGTGAGGGGGCATAGGGCGTCATTTGAGCTCCCTGCCTCAGGTGCCAAAGTGGTGTGGGCCAGCCCTGGCTGTTGAAATAGTAGTCCCCAAACTATATAATACATTGAACACAATACTGGGATCCAGGGAGACCTGCGTTCTGTTCTTACCACTACTTCTTTTACACTTAGGGCTTGGCTACTCTTGCATGTTATATCACCAGAAAGCTTTCCAGAGTGCTCTACCTCTCTCCCCATCCACACTGGCAAGGCATGTAGAGTGCTCTGACTCCCTGGCTGGAGCGCTCCTGGTACTCCTCCTCATGGAGAGGGATAAGATCTGATGCATATTAGGTGAGACGCCCCAGCATCAGTGTGAACGAGGAGTTGCATTACTACGCTCTCATTGACCTCCGGAAACGTCCCATAGTCCCCTTAAGTCAAGAGGCTACTCTTCTCATTGTTGTGAAATCAGATGCAGGAATGCGGAAGAGCCCTTTCAGAGCTCCGTTTCAGACAGAGGGCTGCTTATCTGCTCTGAGTGAGTGAAAGAGAGTTGGGGGAGAGGGAGTCTAAACTTACAAGACAGTGTGCTGACACACTCTCAGCACCCCAAAAACCCACTCTCTCTCCCCCCACATACACACAACACACTCCCTGTCACACTCCACCCAGCCCCCCACATTTGAAAAGCACGATGCAGCCACTTGAATGCTGGGATAGCTGCTCATAATGCACTGCTCCCAGTGTAGCTGCAAGTGCCGCAAATGTGGCCACGCCAGTGCCCTTGCAGCTGTCAGTGTGGACAGACTGCAGCGCTTTTCCTAGTGTGCTCGCCGAAGACTTGTTTAACCCAAAGCACACTACATCTGCAAGTGTAGCCAAGCTCATAGACTCATAGATTTTAAGGTCAGAAGGGACCATTATAATCATCTAAGCTGATCTCCCGCACAACACAGGCCACTGAATTTTATCCACCCACTCTTGCAATAAACCTCTAACCTATATCTGGCTACTGAAGTCCTCAAATAATGATTTAAAGACTTCAAAATACAGAGAATCCTCCAGCAAGTGACCCGTGCCCCATGCTGCAGAGGAAGGCAAAAAAAACCCAGGGCCTCTGCCAATCTGCCCTGGAGGAAAATTCCTTCCTGACCCAAATATGGTGATCAACTAAACCCTGAGCATGTGGGTAAGATTCACCAGCCAGACACCCAGGAAAGAATTCTCTGTAGTAACTCAGATCCCACCCTATCTAACATCCCATCACAGGCCATTGGGCATATTTACTGCTAATAGTCCAAGATCAATTAATTGCCAAAATTAGGCTATCCCATCATACCATCCCCTCCATAAACTTATCAAGCTAAGTCTTGAAGCCAGATATGTCTTTTGCTCTCACTGCTCCCCTTGGAAGGCTTCCAGAACTTCACTCCTCTGATGGCTAGAAACCTTCATCTAATTTCAAGTCTAAACTTCCTGCTGGCCAGTTTATATCCATTTGTTCTTGTGTCTACATTGGTACTGAGTTTAAATAATTCTTCTCCCTCCCTGGTATTTATCCCTCTGATATATTTATAGAGAGCAATCGTATCTCCCCTCAGCCTTCTTTTGGTCATGCTAAACAAGCCAAGCTCTTTGAGTCTCCTTTCATAAGACAAGTTTTCCATTCCTCGGATCATCCTAGTAGCCCTTCTCTGTACCTGTTCCAGTTTGAATTCATCCTTCTTAAACATGGGATACCAGAACTGTGCACAGTATTCCAAATAAGGTCTCACCAGTGCCTTGAATAACGGTACTAACACCTCCTTATCTCTACTGGAAATACCTCATCTGATGCATCCCAAAACCTCATTAGCCTTTTTCATGGCCATATCACATTGGCAGCTCATGGTCATTCTGTGGTCAACCAATACTCTGAGGTCCTTCGCCTCCTTCGTTACCTCCAATTGATGCATCCCCAACGTATAACTAAAATTCTTGTTATTAATCCCTAAATGCCTGATCTTGCACTTTTCACTATCAAATTTCATGCTATTACTATTACACTTATCACCATAGGTGCAGGAACTAGGAGTGTGTGGAGTGCTGCAGGACCCCCAGGCTCCTGGCTGCGAGCCCGGCCCCAGGATCTCGGTTGCCGCTGCATGTATCCCAGGCTCTCCTACCACCCCACACACCTAGGGTCCCAGCTGCTGCCTTGCATGCCCAGGGTCCTGGCAGCCGCCCGGTGCCTGGGGCTTCGCTCCCGGCCTCAGCTCAGGGAGGAGGGGGAGGATGGACATGGGCTGGCTTTTAGTATTCCCATTATAAAAAAAATGTTCCAGTGCCCTGCTTATCACAATGATATCTGAGCATCTATTGGCCTGACTACTGTTTTACACTTGAATCACACTTTACAAATGGCATTTAGTTAGGCCTCACAACATTTGTGTGAAGTGGCCAATACAGTAAAACCTCCATTTAACGGACTAATTCGGGCAAGGGGGTGTCCGTTAAATGAAAAAGTCTGTTATTTAATAATAAAAAAAAAAACCCGAGCTGTCGGAGCAGCAGCCCGCCAGCCACAGGGTCAGGGCGGCAGCTCCGCAGCCCGCCCGCTGCCTGGACCCGGGCGGCAGCCGGGAGCCGGCAGCCAGCCCGCCCAGGGCCCGGCTGCTGGGAGCTGTCAGCCAGCCCGCCCGGGTCCCGGCTGCTGGGACCCGGGCGGCAGTGGGGAACCGTCAGCCAGCCCGCCTGCTGGCGGGACTCGGGTGGGAGCCGGGAGCCGGCAGCCCGCCTGCTGGTGGGACCCGGGCGGGAGCTGGGAGCCAGGAGCCAGCCCGCCCGCAGGCGGGAGCCGGCAGCCAGCCTGCCTGCTGCCTGGACCCGGGTGGCAGCCGGGAATTGGCAGCCAGCCTGCCTGCTGCTGTGACCCGGGCGGCAGCCGGGAGCCGGCAGCCATCCCGCCAGAAATGGATCAGGAATGCATCAGCTTGCTCAGAAATTTTGTCCGTTGCATCCGAAGTCCGTTAAATCGAGGTCCGTTAAATCGAGGGTTTACTGTAGTACTCTTCCCATTTTAGTGATGAGGGAGCTGAACTACAGAGAAGCTAACTGACCCGCCTAAAGCTATACAGCAAAAAAGTATCAGACCCAGGGTTAGAACTCATGGCCTAAATTTGTGACTATTGATTTGAATATCTCCATTTCTGAGGGACTAATCTAAGGCATTTTTGAAAGTCTAATTGTCAGAAGTGCTGACTGTCCATCCTCTGTAAATCTACCAAACTATGGTAATCTCTCACGCGAGCATTTTACCATTTCTAAGCCCCCACTTCCCACTCTGTTAAATGGGGTGATGTTCTTTGCCAAAGAAAAAATTGCAACTTTGTAATTAAAATTTATCATTATCTAATCCACTATTGAAATGGTTAATTGAAAATGTTCAGTAAACCAGATTTTCAGTAAATGAAAAATGTCTATAAAATGTTTAATAAAATAAATTTAAAATAGTGACAATTTTGGGAGGAAAAAAGCAAAGAGTTGGTTAGTTCTGAACCTTGAAAAATGAAATCAACTCTGACATTTTTCAGGGGCATTGTTTTGGGAGAGAGGGAGCTAATCGTCTTTGATCATTTCTAGTGCTAAGTACTTGCTACTCCCATCACTTCAAATGATATGATCAGTATCCCAGAAAATATGGATTTAGGCATTTGAAAACTTTGGTTGGAGTGACTTGAATGCAGATTTCTGGGGATTAGACATGGGGTAATGATTTTTACCATGGCAACCTGAAAGTATATTAAATACTGGAGTTACTAACGGCAACTTAAAATGATGAATTTGAGAAGTTACATTTTCCCCACAGAAACTGCTGACTGTTGGGTGTTTGAGTGAATGGTTCACCAAAACAGAGAGGTATCTGCCTCTGCTGCTCAGCTGTAGATGTTTATGGAGTAGCTGGCAAGGATTCATCTGTGAGCAGAATGGAAATCTATAGTATCAAAATTTTTAACCACATTTCCCTTTGTGTTGAATGAATTATAATAATAGTAAATAAGTAGTATTAGGAATTGACAATCATTTGTTTATTGTATTGATATGTCCCCAATCAAATTCTTGATGCATTACATATCTCTACATCTACAAACTAAAATCAATTTTTTGTGTTACAAACTTCAGTTCAGGGGAAATGGATGAAAACTGGAATTTTCCTTTCAGGGAAAAGTCTGATATTTTGAGACCAAAAAAAAAAAAAAAAAGTTCCAGGTCGGGAAAAGAACCTTCAATTTCAAAAATTTCCATAAGATTAAAATTCCAAAAAAGTTCAACTCAGGTCCATTGAATCATTTTGTTCTGACTTTTATATGATCTGTAACCTCATAATCATGATCTAGTTCATGCATTTTACTTCAGCTAAAATGCTAAGAATAGAACATTTAGAAATATACTGAAACGCTAATTAAAGGCTAGGAACATTTTGTAGATTAATCAAAAACCCTATTCTGTTGTCGTAAACACAGCAAATCATAATGCAGTTCATATGACAGATCAGTTGCTCAGCTCTTAAGTAATAGCCAAGGCTCATTCTTCCCTTCCTCAGAGACAAGAGGGAAACGTTTATGTGAAAGGCTTGATCTTTTGCAGTTCTGCCAGTACACTGCATGCTCCTGTCTGAGGGGCAAGGCTGGCAAGTGTAGGCACAGCTTGAGTCCTCCAACACCCATGTTGAGCAGAGAAAATGTATTTTAATCAAAATAAACATGTTTGGTGAGAATATTATAGTTTTATTTAGATAATGTCAATTTGATTTGTTTTGCCTTTATATTCTGTTACAATATTATATGTAATATATTACAATAAATGTAATATGTGCCTATATTTAAGTGAATATTTAATAGACTATAAAAGTCCACATGAATCTAAATGATAGTTAACACATTTCAGTACCATCACAATAGAACAAGAAAGTCAAAACTATTTCTTTTGACCTTTTCCCAAGGAAAATTTTGTCAGAATTGACACATTCCTATAAAACATGTCTATTTCAATTAAATTCCATCTCTCAGAAGAAAACTATTCTGTCAAAAAAAATTGTACAGTCCAGCCTTTCTAGATTGTGGAATGCATAACCTACATCAGTCCTTGTTTTTGACAGACCAAACTTTTGAGTCTCCAGGCTCCAAAAGGTGGTGATTTATGACTTTATACATCTCTCCTAGGGGATGGATAACAGCTAGGCATTAATTGAGTCTCAAGGCAAACCAATGTATTTGAATATAACAAAAATTTAAAAAGTGATAGCGAGATATGATACATGCAGTTGCATCTCTCTAATGATCTTATTGTAAGTTTTCTGCCTTGAATTTAGGTGTAAACAAAATCTAGTGAATCTTTGTGAATATCTGTAATGTTGAGAAATAACTGCATGCTGACTCTTTGCTGGCTCTTTGCAGACTGATTGTAATAGTCTCTAAGAATCATTAGTAACTAGGGACTGCAGCCCTTACTCAAATGAGTATTCCCATGACTAACTATGGGACTACGTGTGGGAGTATGGGTTTTCAGAATTGGAACTTTTAATATGTACTGTCAAGTACTAGACATCCAGAGCATGATACTAAAGATGGGTTCCAGTGATGTCTATTAGCAGGAAATCAAGACTTTCTAATAGCATTAACCCTGTTATAATGGTTTAACAGACCATCAGTGGTTATTTGTGAAACCTTTTAAATGTCATTTATTAAACATTTATATTTTGTATTGTGTAATAAAGCATCTCTTTGTAAAATTAAAGCTTTCCACAACCATTAATACATTTTGTGCTTTCACCTTTACATGTGGTGTTTAGACACAAATAATGGGTTTATTAAGAAAAATGTATGTACTAGAATTTACTAAAATAAAGTGCTGTCAGTCTCTATAGTTATAGAGAGTCTTCTCTTTTAATTTTTCCATATAAGTCAGGATCAGTGACATGACATGTAGAGAAAAGGAAGAGGGCAGTTTTAAATATATACTTGGATGGCTATGCGTTGGAATTTCTGTAGTCTGATTATCTTTAATGACATGGATGTTGCTGACTATTAAGGTGAGAACAGAGTTTGCCATGGGATTTGAAAACCACACACCAGAAATAAAGCTATTAGCATACAGCTTCAATTCATTTATGTAATAAATAAACAAAACTGGAAAATTAATTTATCTGACCTTTTATTTTAGGGCTTGATCTAATAGGCAACTCAGCAAAGTTTTAAATTGAAATGGAAAACTCTCTGGCCTGATCTCTAATTCCTTGTGCAGTAAAAATGTTCTTTTTATGTATTTGGGTGAATTCCTGGCCCCACTGAAGTACATGGGAGTTTTAGTAAGTGATTTCAGTGGAATCAGGAGTTCATCCTTTGGGGGGTTTGTTGCACAAGGAATACAGGATTGTGAGCTGTGTACATGCAGATACTTTTTAAAATTCCATCATAAGAAACTAAAAAAGGCCTGTGGGTAGGCTGCTTGATACAGAGCTAGTGAGACCGATTGTGGAATTGGTTCAGGACAGTGAATGCTCTGTAACAATTTTTAAGAAGGGAGAAAGGCGGACTGAAAAATACTGGAATCAGTGACTCAGTACAAAGCTCTATCTGATAATTTTTTTTCTTTGTTGCTTTTTGTAGTTTTACTGTAAGAGTCTGTGTGGCTTTTGAAGGTCAAAGTATTTCAGATAAGATAGGTAAGAAAGTTTTATATGCCTATGAATTCATTTAAGGCTCATTGATTTAAGTTGGATATTTTGACCGCATTCAAAGAATACAGCATTGGGTCCTTTATAAGTTAAGGAAAATACTGTCTGTTTTTGTTTTATTTAAACTGAGCAAGGTTTATCCAATTGTCAAAATAAAAGGAAGAACTTGACTGTTTTGTAATGCTCTTAAAAGAAAGAATCTTAGGAAATAGAAATTGTGTACAGTACATGTTGACTGTGAAAATAAAGTTAGAAAGATTAATTCAAATTATACATATTCTGTATTTTGGATCAATGTCTGGTGTGCTGTAATCTAGCAACCCATTTTGAAATTTAGGATTTGATTTTTACTGGAAAGAGTTTGTTATTGACATTACCTAAAATTTTGTTCACCATTTTTTCTTTCCATGTTAAATATTTAATTTACTTACACTCTCTAGCACTGCAAGCTGAATTGCAATTAGATTCATTGAAACAGAAAGGAGCAGTTAAAAGGACGCTCTTCTTTGATTACCATCAGTCACAGCATTTCTTCCCCATTGTGATAGAAAGACAGAAAGAGCTCCATTGCCGGGACTTTGTTGCTTATCTCCGAGTAAGTTGTTTAAAATATTCTTGGCTGTCATCTCATAGTTTTACTATTATGTGAGGAATAAAAAAATAAAATAATAGAGGAAAATGCCAGTCATGGTATTAGTCTCAGAAATACGAATGATCAAAAAGTAAAGAGCACTTATCATGAACATTCTATAATCACAAAATTACATGTGAGGAAGACCTAGTAGGTCACCTTGTCCATTCCTTAATCAATGAAAGATAGTTCCATACAAATCTTTTGTCCAAGGTATGCGGCTTCCTGTGGGAGAGTAGTCCTCAGCCACATATGTTTTAATGTCAGGAAGTTTTTCCTGCAATTCTGCCTAAGTTTTCCCCTTTCCTAAAGCATGTATGTACTGTGTAAATCACTTATTCTATCTACGGTAAGATAACTGCATTAAAATATTAAATGTACTGATAATTCATCTTCAATATCTATTTCAAAGCAACTCTATCAAGCCATTTAGGGCTAAAATTAGATCTTGAAATGTTAATAGAAGCATTTTTCAGGACACAACAAAGAAAGTTATTTGGATGTAAACAGTTGCACACCACACACTGATGATGATCTAGCGCATGAGAACAAAACACTGAATCTCATTAGAAGATAACTTTAAACAGCAAGACTTGAGCAAATCAGCTAAGTTCTTGGTGTCCCAGTTTCTTCAGCTATGAAACTAGGAGGATAATAATGGTTACCCACCTTTATAAACCACTTTGAGATCTATGAAGGCAAAGTGGGACATAAGTGCAAAGTAATAATGATAATGGTGACTTATCCTCCCTTCATACAGTGAACCCCTCTTTTTTCTAATCTGATGGATCTGGAGTCCAAAATAGCTAATATTAAACATCTGTCTGCTTAATCCACTTCCCTGTGAAGGAAAAAGAAGTGAGGGTTATCAGTTAAGAGAGTCACCACATCGATTGTATGCTGAATCCTTGGAAGACCCATGGCAACCTCATGGGCATATTTCCACCAAATCCCTGTAGCTAAGAAATACATGGCGCCCACTGAAGTTCAGCATAGCTGTCTAGTCTGAAGAGATAATTTAGTAGAGCTGTCAGACAACCTCCAGGATGACTACTGCTCCCTAGTCTCCAAGAGTGAGGCTTTGTGGAGGTGTATTTATGAAAGAGAAAATATTACTGTTGCTCACCTGTAGTTGGAACTGCTTAATGCACTGTCTGGGTAGGCATTAGAGCCACCCTGGAAAGGAAGAGGAAGGTGAGGTGGGGATAAGAAGGGCTTTAGCAGCATATAAGGGGCTGCATAGGCAATAAAGATGGTGGACTTTTACCAAGGTTGATGTGTATAAATCCTTGGTTATGGAACAAACCAACAATATTGCCTCCACAGATCCACACGTGCCCTCCCTCCATTCCTGCCAGGTGGTCAAGAACTGATGGGAGTTTTAGATACGGCCTCATTCTAGGCTACTTCTTTGAAAAAGTTCTGAGTCTACACAGCTCAGCAAGCTACTTCCAGAGTGTGGGTCTGTGGAGGCAATGTGTTCTGAGAACACCAGTTACAGGTGAGTAACCTTGCTTTCCTAATTATAGCACATAATCAAAAAATATCTTCAAAAACACTCCTCAAAGAATCATCGTTTTATTCCTTCAGTAGAAACAAAACTCTGAATTCATGGCTGTTATCACCTTGCCTTTAGCAGCCATTTTAAAGTGTTGTTTTTATTATGTGCTTGCCTTTCACAGGATGAAACAGAATTTCGAGATAAATTATCTCCAATCAGTGTTAGTTTGAATTACAGCTTGGATGAATCCATTTTTGTAGATGACCTAGCTGTGAAACCAATACTGAACTATTATCAGGAAAGCACTGTTAGGGAGCAGGTATGGATCTTGCATGCAGTATGTTCTATATATAAACATATTATCTGTCACATCTTTCTTAAAATAGTGTATCGTGTTCACAGAAGTTAAGCAATAAGGATTTAATTAATTCCGACTGTGTATTTAATGGGAATAGATTACCTTGCATCTTTTAAAACTCTTCCAGCACTACTGCTTTGATTACATGGTAGAACACATAAGCCCCAGGTTATAGTGGAGGAAAAAATGAAAGATTCATATATTCATATCTTACAAGCCATTACATATATAGTCATTGAGATTACTCATGCATGTAAAGGCTTGCAGAAATATCCTCTTCATTTGCGGCATTGCTGGTAATAATCAAGACAAGGAAATGAATTGATTTTTTTTTTTAGGGAAAAACTCTAATACCACTGGTACATGTTTTAAATAGGCTTACATTCTGGTGGATTGTGGAGAAGACAACATGTGCATTCCTGATTTGAAACTTTCAGCTACACCGTAAGTTTAAACAACAAAATGTATGCTAATAGAATACAGGTGGTCATTAAAACAGCTCAGAAGAAAATATAGACACTTCTAACTGCCTTAACTACTGGATGGAATGTGAAACTCCGGTCAGTTGCTGGCAATAGCAATGCCTTCTTACTGATGCCAAATACCAGGTTTCTAGATTTTTGTCTGTTCTCCCATTTCCTCTCAAGGACAGGGAAAGATAAATCCTATATATGACTATTTTTGGCTATATATCTGTCCCAAACATTCACTGTACTCAACAATGATAGGGAAACATAGAACCAAACAGCTTTGCTTTCACCCCTGAGTATCAGTAGCTAATATGAATTGCTGTTGCAAAGGGCTTTTCACTTTATTTGTTTTTATGACCTACTTGTTTTTGTGCTTGGCACTCAATTCTCAATGTCATAATTTAGTTAAGTCGAAAACATGTGGGAAAGGTTATAAATTAGGGGCAGCAAGGAATTATAGGCAGTATAATGGGTCTGGAGTTGTGCTGTCAAAAACTGGAGAAGGCTATTGGAGGCAAGCATCAGTGTGGAGCCAGTGTGTGTCTTGGGTAGGGCTGTGAAAATAATTGCTTTTTTTGGTTCGCTGGCCAAACAAAAACAAAGTTTTAAATTTTTTTGTTTTGCACCTAAATGAAAAATGTTCAATTTTCTCAATGAAACAAAAAGCCAAAAGTCCCTCTTCTGAGTTAGAAAGAATGGGGACTCAAACCCAGGACTTCCCAGGTGATGCTCTAGCCCTGGGGCAACCAGTTGGAAAAGGGGGCTCCACCACCTCCTCTTCTGTTTTGTGAATGACACCTACGTCTCCTTGTGAATCTAGCTCAGAAATGTATTTATTTTTGTCTGAAACTATTTAGCAAATTTGTGACAAATGACTGACCTGAAACTGCATTTGTTGGTGAATAAAACATTAGTCTGAAAAATTGTGCCCAGCTCTAGTCTCAGTTGATCTCAGGAGATGTGCTAGTTTTGCTGGCTGAAATCCTTTCTCATTCCATGGGGAAAAAGAGGCAGAGAGGGGAGCTGAAATCCCACTGTACGTTTCTCCACTCCAAGGGAGCAATCCAACGGGAACCTTCATGAAGTTTAGTCTCCTACATCAGCTAGTCCTGTATAGGTAGGGTGCAATCAAGGCTTTGGAGTTTAATACAACTTGCTTTCCATATTCTGTTGTAACTCATTTTGACTGTTCACAATGGCACATATATTTGCCCTGATCCCTTCCTCACTGTTCTAGAGTACACTCCCTTTTTCACAATTTGCAAATCTTTTGTGGAGTTTATTGGGATTATTTTTGTGTTGTAAATTCCATGTCAAGTAGCTGATGGGGCATAGCACTTGAAGGCAGGTTTTTTTAAAAAAAATTGCTACATTTTTGAGTATAGATGCTAGGAGAACTAATGGACCATACAGGTTGAGTAATTGTGAATGTTTATAATCCAATGAATTATGTATTTTTCAAAGTTCATGATCAGGTATATGTTTTTATAGCGATAAAGATCAACTCATCATTGGAGAAGAAAATTGTGTCATGCTCATAATAAACCCACGGAATGATGGGGAAGGAGCCTATGAAGCTGAGCTTCATATAAAGATCCCACCCGAAGCAGATTACACAGGTGTTGAACGAAACCACAAGGTAATCATATTGGGATATTCTGTGTTTAAAGAAAATAGACTGGCACAGAGTTAAAGCACCCTGTGTATTCTAGCTAGGATCAGATAAGATTGGTAGCTTTAATCAATAATGTAGTACAGCTCTTTTAAAAAGCATTCAGATTAGTTGTTTTATTTTAGGCTATGTCTACATTTAGAGTGATGTGTGTGGTCCATCCACTGCACGCCCCTCCCCCACAACACGAGGCCCTGCTAAGCGCAGGTGCCAACTTTCATGAAGTAAATAAGCACCCCGACTTTCACAATGATCCAAAAATCAAGCTAATCCCATTTCAAAACAAGACCAAAACAAGCCAATCCTTAAGAACCCCAACACTCTATGTGACCCCCCTGGAGTGCAGTCTGGCACTGTACACCCCCGATTCTCTCTCTCTCTCTCTCCCTTGCCACTGCTTGCTGGGAGCCAATAAAAAAAAAGAAGAAGCAACAAGCTACAAACAAACAACAAGCTGCAAACCAAAAACTGGCCAATAGGCAACTCGCAAGCCTATAAAGCCAAAAACAAGCCCAATTTCTGCGTTTTTTTCCACAGGTTTGACATGTTTGCTGCTAAGGCGAGTGGCGTAAAGACATGCTCACTACATGCCCAAGTGGTGCCTTCCATGACTATACTGCTGAAAACTGTGTAGTGTCCCATGGCCTCCCTGCACAAGGAAAGACTCCAGAAGTAGGGAGGCAGTGGGGAAAGGTGTTGGCAGCTCCCCACTGCTGGAGCCTCTCCCTGCTGCAGGGAGCTGCTGGAGCCTTGCCCCACCACAAGGAAAGTCTCCAGCAGCAGAGAGAGGTTCTGGCAGGGGGGAGACAGTGGGGAAAGGCTCTGGGCACAACATGCTTTTCACTGTGGCATGTAGTTACATGTATCTGTCACGTGGATGTGAGTATAGACAAGGTCTTATACGTAAGCCAAGAAGCATGAAATCATAGGATACGATAATGTATAGACAGAGGCTGTTTAAAGAAGCTTGTCCAATTGAACTGCACTGTAATTACTTAAGCCCCTCCCTAACCATTTGTTTTTTTAAACAGAGCTTACTTATTCCTTGCTGGACAGGGACAGAAAGGCCCTGGAAATTGGAAGGGAGTTAATTTTCTTTCTAGAGGGAAATGTTGTTAATTGAGTTGAAAGTAATCTACTGTCAAGAATCAGAGAGGTAGCCGTGTTAGTCTGGAATAGCAGAGGTAACAAAGTCCTGTGGCACCTTAAAGACTAACTATAAAGTTTTGAAGCATAAGCTTTCGTGGGCTAATACCCACTTCGTCGGATTTCTTGTTTCTTCTTCTGTCAATCTACTTTACTGATGGACTGAAAGTTACAATAGGATGAACACAATTAAAAGAAATGATGAGAAGGAAAGAGAAGATGTTATTGAAGATTATATTGTTAGAAATTAAAGAGAACTCCACCCCTTACATGCACTTAAAAATCACTTCCCTGATTCCTTGCTTCTCAGTGTATTTTTCTTCTGCTCTCACAGTAACTTGGCTGACTGAGGTACAGGAAAGAAGCTGTATTGATCATAATCTGTCTGGGTTATTTTACGCTTCTGGTCTCAAGAAGCAATAGACCATTCTTCCTGACATTGCCAGGGGTGAGGGAAAAGGGGTGTTCCTAAGCATACTGAAGTTAATCAGGTTTAAGATTAGCAGCCATGTTAGTCTGTATCCGTAAAGAAAATGAGGAATACTTGTGGCACCTGTTATAGAGGCGGGTCAGGGAGCTGTGGCAGAGTGCTTGAGGGGAGATATATTAACTCAAGGTTCATTAGGGCGTGGCTCCCTGTAGACTAGGGAAGCAGGCAGCAGGTTAATTGGAGCACCTGCTGTCAATTAGGACCTTAATAAAAACCCCTGCCTCAGGCAGACAGGGGTGGGAGTTTGGAAGGAGTTTGGAGGCATTGGAGCAGTGACCAGTTTGGAGGCATTGGAGCAGTGAGCAGTTTGGAGGCGTTGGAGCGGTGATACCAGGACGGAATAGATTGGGATACCCCAGGATATCAGGACGGAAAAGATTGGGATACCCTTCTACCATACCTAATGTTTGCAATACGAGAAGTTCCCCAGGCGTCCACTGGTTTCTCTCCTTTTGAGCTACTATACGGACGCCACCCACGTGGATTATTAGATATCGCCAAGGAGGACTGGAAAGAACAACCCAATCCTGGAAAGAATGTCATTGAGCACGTGACACAGATGAGAGAGCGAATAGCTCGAATAACCCCTATAGTACGAGAACATTTGGAAAAAGCACAAGAGACCCAGCGGACATATTACAACCGTCGAGCAAAAGTACGGAGGTTTCAGCCAGGAGAACAGGTGATGGTGCTAGTGCCGACAGCAGAAAGCAAACTCCTGGCCAGCTGGCACAGGCCATATGAGATAGTGGAAGCCATTGGAGAAGTGAACTATAAAGTCAGACAACCAGATTGCCGAAGACCAGAACAGATCTACCATGTAAACTTACTGAAGCCCTGGCGTGACCGAGAGCTCTGGTAATTCAGAGAGCTCCATCCCAGATGGATGTCCCACAGGGGCAGGTGAGGCTATCCCCCAAGTTAGCCCCAGAACAACGTACAGAAGTCATGGATATGATCCAATGGAACCAAGACGTGTTCTGTACAAAGTCAGGCCGTACGACATTGGTCCAACATCATATCATTACCAGACCCAGAGCAAGGTTGACAATAAGACCATACCGGATACCAGAAGCTAAAAGAGAAGAAATTAGGACAGTAGTGAAGAAGATGCTGGAACTTGGGGTTATTGAAGAATCCCACAGCCAATGGTCCAGCCCTATTGTCTTAGTAGCCAAGCCTGATGGTACCGTGAGGTTTTGCAACGACTTCCAGAAGTTGAATGAAGTATCCCAATTTGATGCCTATCCGATACCACGTGTTGACGAGCTAGTTGATCAGTTAGGCAAGGCCCGATATCTAACCACTCTGGACCTAACTAAAGGATATTGGCAAATTCCCCTGGCCAAGAACGCTAAGGAGAAGACTGCTTTCTCTACACCTGATGGTCTGTTCCAATACACTGTCCTTCCTTTTGGACTCCATGGGGCCCCTGCTACATTCCAGCGACTTATGGACAAATTGCTGCGACCCCACGCCAGGTATGCTGCCGCCTATTTAGATGACATAGGAAACGCACCTAGGAAAAGTAGAGGCGGTACTAGACACCCTGCGAAAGGCCGGCCTCACTGTCAACCCCCTCAAGTGCGTGATAAGACTAGCTGAGGCCAGATACCTCGGGTATGTAGTAGGAAGAGGCTTGGTAAAATCCCAAATGAACAAAGTAGAGGCAATACAAGATTGGCCTTGGCCAGTCCGTAAAAAGCAGGTCAGAGCATTTCTAGGGTTAGTAGGATACTATAGGAGATTCATCCCTCATTTTGCCACAAGAGCAGGGCCATTGACGGACCAGATAAAGGCTCGGGGGCCCGAGATAGTAAAGTGGACTGATGCAGCAGAGGGAGCATTCACAGATTTAAGGACAGCCCTTTGCTGTCATCCAGTACTCATTGCCCCAGACTTCGAGAAGGAATTTGTCCTCAGAGATAGGGCTAGGAGCTGTCCTTTCACAGATGGTAGGGGAGGAGGAAAACCCAATCTTGTACCTCAGCCAGAAACTCCTCCCCCGGGAACAAAGGTACGCTGTCGTTGAAAAGCAATGTCTGGCAGTAAAATGGGCTATGGAGACTCTCTGCTACTACCTACTGGGGCGGTGGTTTACCCTTGTAACAGACCATGCCCCGCTCCAGTGGATGCACAGAAACAAGGAGAAGAACGCAAGGGTGACGAGATGGTTTCTTTCCCTGCAACCTTTCAACTTCCACATACAACATAGGGCCGGAAGCCAACGTGGCAATGCGGACAGCCTGTCACGACAACACTGTCTCTCATCCCAAGTAGCTCAACCCCATGGTGTTGAGCAAGGGGGGAGGATATGTGATAGAGGAGGGTCAGGGAGCTGTGGCAGATGGCTTGAGGGGAGATATATTAACTCAAGGTTCATTAGGGCGTGGCTCCCTGTAGACTAGGGAAGCAGGCAGCAGGTTAATTGGAGCACCTGCTGTCAATTAGGACCTTAATAAAAACCCCTGCCTCAGGCAGACAGGGGTGGGAGTTTGCAAGGAGTTTGGCGGCCTTGGAGCGGTGAGCAGTTTGGCGGCCTTGGAGCGGTGAGCAGTTTGGCGGCGTTGGAGCGGAGAGCAGTTTGGCGGCGTTGGAGCGGAGAGCAGTTTGGCGGCGTTGGAGCAGAGAGCAGTTTGGAGGAGTTGGAGCAGAGAGAGTTTGGGAGAAGTGCTGCGGTGAGCTAAGACCCAGACCCTGAGTAAAGGAACACCTGGCTTGTGCAGAGAGAAGGCAGGAAGCCCCCACAAGCTGAAGGGTAGGAGAGGGAAGTAGCCCAGGGGAAGGAATAGCTAAACCAAGGGGTTTACCGCTATCCTCAGGGCCCCTGGGCTGGGACCCGGAGTAGAAGGCAGGCCCGGGTCCCTCCCTCTCCACTTCTCCCCTCTAGGATACTAGTGGGACAGTTAATACCCTGTTCAGGGGCAAGAAATAGGCTCCCTGTATTCCCCACAAGAAGAGAAAGCGCAGGACCCATCAATATAGTGGCAGTAATTTGTCACACACCTTAGAGACTAACCAGTTTATTTCAGCATAAGCTTTACTTCAATAGACTTTGGATTGGGTCCTAGAGAGGAGAGAGTCTTCTGATTAGAAATGGTGGGGGAAAATATCTCCCTAATCATTTTACATGAAAAAATCCCTTTTTATCAAAATGTTATCAAAATCTTTCAGGTTTTCATTACAAAAATATTACACCTAACTCCCAAAAATGGTTTGTTTTCAACTACCATAAAAAAAAATTAGATCAAAAGTTTTCATTTTCCTTGATTTTTTTAAACATTTTTTTTTTTTTGGTGGGAAGTAAAATACATTTCATGACCAACTCTGTTTCTGAATGCTGATACAGACTTAATGAAGCTATCTTGAATTTTCCATACATTTTCACTCTCATGCTCTGTGCACTAGAGCAGACTGATTAACCTTTCATTCCCATCTCCTGATGTCAGCCCTTATTCAGACAGAGGGATTGCTATTTATGTTCTTTTTAAAAAAATAGCAGAACATTAGTCCGAGTGCGTTCATAACTCTTAGGCAGCATTACATTTTGTATTGCAGATTTGGTTTTTGTAAACTTTTCATATAGTACTGCTAACCAATTACTTCTATTGGCTTTAGAACTGTATAAAAATATAGTATTAAAAATGTTATTGAGTTTGATACAAAAACAAACCTAGAAAACACAATCCAAAGTGTCTGTGTGAGAAAGAATTTCATATTGTACTATTTGCCTGTGTTATAAAATGTGCATGTGGTATTTAATAAGAAACGGACTGTTGTACTCTATCTTCAGCTGCTTTTCTGTGCTACCGCAGTAGTTCAAAGCTGTTGAAGTCCTGACAAAGATGAATACAAAATCTGTCATTAGAAAAAAACAAATTGAAATGAAAAAAATGAGTGGATGAAAACATGCATCCTGTAAATCCCTAATGTTCCTTTACACCCTTTCCTCTACATTCTCACTGCTCTCTACCTCTCTGTCCTTATAGAAAGAGGAAGTTTGCCAAAAAGAGAAGTATTTACAACCATTTTTATCATCTTATTCCCAAAATGGCCTTCCTTTCAGGTACTTTAGGTTCATATGTTTAAAGGCTGATCCAGTACAAATGCTGAAAGTATAAAAGAGTGCTTACAGTTCATTCAATTCATGACTAGAGTTTAAGTATCTTAACCTGATGGACAGGCCTCTGGCGTGCCTTGCACAGGGCTAACTTTCAGCACATCTGGCTTTATCAAAACAACCTGCAGTGTGACACCCAAGATACACTCAGGTATGGGAACATAAGTTTCTTGGTTTGTAACCATGGGTGCAATCCTGTACCCATTGAAGTTAATGGCGGTTTTACCATTGGCTTCAGCTGGGTCAGGATTTTACCATATGTCTCCATGAGTGTTTGTACCACACGTAGAACAATGAAGCCTTGAGTCTGATTGGAACTCTGGGCATGGCTGTAATATAAATAATCAGAAGTTCCACAGGAATTTCAGCACAGTTCTTTAGATTGGTGATGGCACCAGTTATCCTCATGCCATTAGCCCTCTGCACCCAAGATTCCTCAGTGGCACTTCACTGTATCAAAGGTAGTGACCCTCTCCATGTCTTTAATCATTATTGTCCCTATATAACTGGCCTTCCTGTAACAGGGCAGAGACAATATGCTCCTCAAAACCAGTCCCAATGTAACATCTGGTTATAGTTCAGTTTAGATAAAATTAGTGGATCAAATTTTTATGTGCTTATTTATATACACTTTGGATACAGCAAAAGAGAAAAGAAGAAAAAGGAAAACACAGAAGAATTTTAGGTTCAAATTCTTCTCTCAGTTACTCTAGCATAAACCCAGAGCAATGGTAGTGTGATATTACTCCAATTTGCTCTGTAGTTACTCTGGCTTAACTGAAAGATGTCCTTTGAATGTTACCTGTTTCATATGTCTATGGGAAGATTCTTTTGGCTATTCTATAAACTTTAGATACTAAGGGGAAATGATAAAGCAATAATATTACTATACAGGACCCACAGTGGATAAACTGTTCCGATTCCATTGCATAAGAGGCACCATTGAGTATGCTATGTCTGTATTGTTACTGTGTTGTTACCTCAGGCTCTGATTTTCCTTTGCCTTGTACTTTGTGTAGCCAAATCAGAATGGTAGTTCTTTGCCCTGGTGTACATGACTATCAAAGTGCAACCCATTGAATAATCGGGTCCTCATCCCCCAGCTGCAGATTGATGCTCTTCTTAATTGTTAGGTGTAAATGTCAAAAGATACCATGTTTTCTTGACCCAAGCATATATCAATTCTTCCTTAAGTTGCCATTGAATAAAATCCAGTATGATCAACTCTATTATTAGTAGCAGTAATTTAGATTGTGGTAGCATCTGGGAGCCCCAGTGATGGACCATGACCCCATTGTACTAGGTAGTGCACAAACAGAAAAGCTTAGCACACTGATCTTGGATGGCACAATAAGCACAGGCTCTTGCCTTTCCACTCTCCAGCAGACTGGAGTCCACATCCTCATGAAGTGATAAGTGAACACAAATGAAGTGTTTTCCTAGACCCTGCTAGGTGTTTGTCCACATGACAAAGGCATTACACAATTTGGCATGGCTCACTGTCTCTGCTCTGGTTGGGAACAGCAGAGGCATTGCAGTCAAAATGAGAGTGTTGGCTGCACTGTATGGAGATGTTCTCACATGGCTTCTCACACAAATAGCCAGTGCTATTAGCACTGTGCTTTGGTGGGTGGGAGAGTGACACTTAACAAAAAATTAAAAAAGCATTCTTGGCTCACTTTTTAAATCTTGTTAGTGAAATGGGTACAAGGTTACGAGCTAGATTAGATGTGATTTAATTGGAACTAGATTATATACCTCTTGGCACAGAAATCAGGTCTTCTAATGTTTGAATAGCAACAATCCTTCTGGCATGCAGTCAATTGAAAAGCATGTCCATCTACACTGTCTGGGAAAATATAGCATTATTGTGAACTTTTTAAAGGGCCTGGGGGAGGGGCATTTGTTTTTCAGTAGTCTGGGTCCATTAACTACCTTGTTACCAATTAGTAGTTCATTGCTGAGACAGCCAAGACAGTCCATTTGTTCTTAGTGCATTTGTAGGCAGCTGGATTAGTTAAAGCATCTAGTCATTTTCCAGTTAAAATGTGTCCTGGGAGTACAAATGTTAATTGGTGGGGTTTAGCTGCTGTTCAAGACTGCCAAAAAGGCCACATGCTACTATAAAAATATAAATTGCTGCACACGGCTAGTAAAAGGGTTCTGTGGCTGAATCTACAATGTTACTCAGTTATATGTGAAACCAATGGAAATGGAAATGCTGGATATGCAAATCTCTCTCCTTTTTCTTATTATCCTTCTGCCACTTCTAATTTTGCTGTTCTACCTCTAACTTTGCTGTAACTGCCTCTATGAGGTGGCCTTTGAAAAAGAAAAGAAAAGTATTACCAAAGATAATTTCACATTTTGGGCAGCCTATCACAGACTAACCCTTTGCCCCATCCCTATATTGGACAAATTAGCTTTGACGTTGTCTATTGCATAAATGCTGTACCATCAGCCACTTACAGTCTAATTAAAGATCAGGCCGCTGATTTTACATGAATCTCTGAAATTTACCTCCAAAACCTACCTATTTGCTTAGACTCTTTTACCAGGGGGAAGTCACAAAGGGATTGGTATACTTTGTGCTAGTGGATGGTACAATTTTTATGAAACAACCTTAAACTATATAGTACTAATGATTGGACAGTTATATAACATCTGAAACTAAATTTGCACAAGAGAAGGAGTGAGTTGAATATGCATTTATGCACATAGATTCCCACACACATTTAACTGCAATTATTAGCTTATCCACAGTGTTTAAGTGTTTATTCTTAGCTCCGAGCACCCTTGGAAAATCCTTTAAAAGCATGACAAGATTTAACAGGTTAAATTACCTCACAGCAGAAATTAACCAACCGATAAGTTAGTAAAGGCAAATCAAAGAATAACAGCCCTTATCCCACATCCTTTCCCCCAAATTACTGAGCAAATAAATGGGATTTGCAACCAGATGTCTTAGTCACAGAGTTAGCTATGCCTTTGACTCCTCCCTGTTCTCTGAACCTCCCTGGTTCCTTAAGGTACCAGAATTCATACCTTCACCTGTCCTGGATTGGAATCACGTAAGTCTCCCACTCTTAGACTAAAGATCAGGCTACAACCTTCTGTGTACCATCCATGATTTCTTGGCAGGTACACAACTGGGCCCAGAACCTGCAAGTCTTCCCTTTGGGAGCTTTAACCAGTAGTTAATACAGTGACCAGGCAGCTTTATAAAAACAAAATGATATTTAATAGCATAGCAAAGCACAAGAGAAAAAGGAATTTAACAATATAGTGGTTTCTATGCATGTCAATGCTCTCTAAGGATTACTATCTCCAGGAAGGGCCAGCTACATCAGATCCCCTCCATAGGACTTGTCCCTGTATTTCTCTTCTGTGAATATCTCATTGACAACTGCCTCCCCCATGCTCTTGGTACTGATCTAACTGTTTTAAGTCCTTTTGATCTGTATATTCCCAGCCTTGGCAATATAGCAGTGTAACTTTTGGGCTGAAGTGAAGGAGTATCTTCATGGCATTGTTTTATAAAATCCTAACAAGTTTATCATTAGGTATTTTATCTGTACCCTTTGTATTGTCTTCCTAACAGCCTTGTCATGTGTACAAGGTCATTATTTCCTGAGCCAGTCACGTTCAGTATCCATAAGTCTATTTATATCTGCCTCATCCTTCACAGTATCAAGAGATAGTTTCAGGGGCAGGGGCTTCCCAGTTGCTTCGCTTAGGAAATTTACAACCCTTGCCAATCTCAACTAACAATAGGCTCAGCAGGTCCACACTGTCCTTCACCAGCCAGGAAGGGCCTGGGTTGAACTTCCAGGCTGTGTCCTGGAGTTCTCCCAGCTCTTTCTTCTATAAAGAATGACCTGTCACATATTAGCTAATCTATGGAAACTTTAAAATTAAACAAAATTAGGTGGGAGAGACCTACAGCAACAATTCCAGATGCATCCTGATTTTTAGAAGATCAGTGACTTCTGTTGTTACTTCTGAGTTTGTTTCTCTTATTAAAGATGAGAAAGAGGAAAATAGAAAAGACTGATCTGACTTTGTTTTGTTTCTAGTCTGTCTCTCTTAAATTCCACCTTCTTACAACTGCTGCTTCCTCTGCACTTAGCACTTCATATATAAGACTAGCATAAGTGCCCGGCGCTGCTCGGGTCAGTCGGAGGTGGGGAGGTGGCAGACAGCTGACACCCCCTGACCAACCCCAACACCCACCCCTCACCCCTCACCCACCCCGACACCTTCCCACCCCCCGAAGCAAACCCGAAACCCCCACCTCACCCCCCCGACCGAATCCGACACCCCCACCTCACTAACCGTCCCACCAAACCCAACTCAGATCCGTCGCAGGAGGGGAGGGGGCCCAGAGCCGAGGGATTCCGGGGACCTTCGCAGGTGGGGGGGGCACAGAGCTGATGTAGTCTGGGGTTCCGTTGGGGAGGTGGGAGGGGCAGAGAACTGAGGGATCTCCGGGGTTCCGTTGGGGAGGTGGGAGGGGCAGAGAACTGAGAGATCTCCGGGGTTCCGTTGGAGGAGGGTGGGGTGAGCTGAGCGAGTGAGGTGTCTGTTGGAGGGGGGTATTATGACATCATCACCACCTAACTGCCAAGCTGATGTGATTGGCCCTGAAAGACTTTCACCCCTGGGGGGCGTCAGAGGTGAGATCCGAAAATTTTTCGACCCTTACCAGCATCTAGACCCCAAGACCCCTCACTGTACCAAAATTCAAGTCTCTGGCTCAAACGGTGCGGGAGGACTTTGCAGTCATACGTACATACATACACTCATACATACACCACTTGACTTTTATATATATAGATTTTATACATTGTACATAGATGATATGAGAGGCATCAGCTGCAGGGGAAGTGGAAGGGGAAATATCAGAACAAACTTTACATTGACTTCTCTAGAGAAAACTTCACTAGAGGAAGATGCGAACATATCTTCAAAGTTATTCTCAGAAGTGCCACAGGGAATGCTGAACAGCAGAGGCTAGATGATAGTGTACAGGACAGAGAGTTGGGAAGAAATGAAACGGTCTCTCTATCTCAAAATACTGACTAGTTTCCCATCTGTTTCTTTTTGGTGTCAAAATCCCTCCACTGGCCAACAGTAACCAATTAAGTGTCCATATAGAGATGCACACAGGGGTTTGAAATCAAAAGAAATTTCATAGACGAAAAGGCATCATTATCTCAACAGGATACACTTTGCCCTGACCTTTGACCTCCATATTGGTGTTCTTTTGTTACAGGCACTACGTGTATTGAACTGTGATTACGAGATGGAAAATGAAACTAGAATGGTGGTTTGTGACCTTGGAAATCCCATGGTGGCTGGAACAAATGTAAGAGAAAACCAGATACATTTGCTGATTTTATCTAATTGAATTTTAAGGCACACTAATGGAAATCTACCCAATTAGTAAAATTCATCCCAATAAGCAGGAGCTAAAACAAATTATCTGGACCGGAAATAGTTGGTGTAATAAAATATAGTCCTATACTACCACAAGACTAATAATCTGATGCTTGAAAACATTCATGACGTTCGGCCTGTTTCTGCACTAACTTACACCAGTGTAAATTGGGGCTCATTCCACTAGAGTCACCAGCATTTCACCAGGATAATGAGATGAGAATCCTTATTCATCGTGTTGGATGTATTCATTTTCTCCTCTTCATGTGACGTCAGTAAAGGATATTATATTGTTCTATACCAGGGGTCTCCAACTACGGCCTGGAAAAGAGGGCTAGAAAATTTTCAGTTTTATATTAATAAGCCTGAAACCTAAAAGGGGAGAGTTATTGAGGAAACTTAGCATGAAGTTTTCTTAATGAGGTGAGTGGAAAATAAATAGAGGCAATAGATGGGCCTGAAGGCAGGCTTGGTAACCAGTCCTGCAAGAATAGGCAACATAAGTATGCATCAACTGTGAGCAGTAAGGCAAAAGGGGAGGGAATTCAATGAGAATAGGAAGGTTGTACCATATGTAGGGGCTGCGCAGGAGATGCAGGATGAACATAAAGGGACACTAACAATACATCAAATAAAGGGCAAATCCTGTCTGTAATGTGCATGTTTCCTGACAATGGGCTGGGAAGTTCCCTGAAATAACTTGAGAAGACCTGAGTATGAGCGTGGAGGTAGGTATGGAATTGTCCAGTCAGACTGTGGAATATCAGCAGGGCCACACTGTTGCTATTGCCGCCCTACACTCCACTCTCCTGTGTATCCAAAGCCTCATCCCTGCCTGGCCCCTACATCAGCCTTACCCGCAAATTCTACCAGCACTAGGGTTCAGGGAGACTCTGGACTCTCTGCATCCTTCCCATGTAGTGCAACCACACCAGTTCCACTGCATGCAAGGCCTTCTACAACCCTTTCTTGGTCCCACATGATCTGATCCTAAAGCAGGAGTGTTCTCATCTGTCATCTCATAACTTGTCATTCTCACATCAGAACTGATTACTTCCCTGTTTTCCTGCAGGATGAAGTCTAAAGCTGAAATTTATGTAACATTACCAAATATTCCTAAACAAAATATGTCATGAGGTTCGATAAACCTTGCGGTCCCATCTAGCCCTAAGATTCCATGATTAAGGTGGAATGGAAATTGTAAACAGAAAACTTCATTTAAAACATAAGAACATTATACTTTATACACAGGACTTCTGTTGGGGGGAGTGGGGGATCTTTCATTTTTTAGTGTTTGTTTATAGCAATTTTTGATTTTCATGTTTATGTCCAAAAACGGGGGGGGGGGGGGGGCTTCGAAACTCTCTCTTTGTATATACTGTAATGAGTAATCACATATATACATTTATATTGTACTAGCATAAGTGCCCGGCGTTGCTCGGGTCAGTCGGAGGTGGGGAGGGGGCAGACAGCTGACACCCCCTGACCAACCCCAACACCCACACCTCACCCCTCACCCACCCTAACACCTTCCCACCCCCCCGACCAACCCCAACACCCCCTGACTCACTTACCCCCCGACCAAACCTGACACCCCCACCTGACCCCCCCGACCAAACCCGACACCCCCACCTCACCCCCTGAGCAAACCTGACACCCCCACCTCACCCCCCGACCGAACAGTGTATTTAATAATCTGTGTGCTACACAGTGCACCGGGGGGGGGGTGTCGGGTTTGGTCTGGGGGGGTGGGAAGTTGTCGGGGTGGGTGAGGGGTGAGGGGTGGGTGTTGGGGTTGGTCAGAGGGTTTTGCGGTTGGTGGGGGGGTGAGGTGGGGGTGTCGGGTTCGGTCAGGGGGTAAGTGAGCCGGGGGGGTGTCGGGTTTGGTCTGGGGGGGTGGGTGAGGGGTGAGGTGTGGGTGTTGCGGTTGGTCAGGGGGTGTTGCGGTTGGTGGGGGGGTGAGGTGGGGGTGTCGGGTTTGCTTGGGGGGGTGAGGTGGGGGTGTCCGGTTTGGTCGGGGGTTAAGTGAGTCGGGGGTGTCGGGTTTGGTCTGGGGGTGTTGCGATTGGTGGGGGGGGTGAGGTGGGGGTGTCGGGTTTGCTTGGGGGGTGAGGTGGGGGTGTTGGGTTTGGTCGGGGGGTAAGTGAGCCGGGGGCTGTCGGGTTTGGTCTGGGGGGGTGGGAAGTTGTCGGGGTGGGTGAGGGGTGAGGTGTTGGGGTTGGTCAGTGGGTGTCGGGGTTGGTTGGGGGGGTGAGGTGGGGGTGTCAGGTTCAGTCGGGGGGTAAGTGAGCCAGGGGGTGTCGGGTTTGGTCTGGGGGGGTGGGAAGTTGTCGGGGTGGGTGAGGGGTGAGGTGTTGGGGTTGGTCAGTGGGTGTCGGGGTTGGTTGGGGGGGTGAGGTGGGGGTGTCGGGTTCGGTCGGGGGGTAAGTGAGCCAGGGGGTGTCGGGTTTGGTCTGGGGGGGGTGGGAAGGTGTCGGGGTGGGTGAGGGGTGAGGTGTGGGTGTTGGGGTTGGTCAGGGGGTGTTGCGGTTGGTGGGGGGGTGAGGTGGCGGTGTCGGGTTTGGTCGGGGGGGTAAGTGAGCCGGGGGGGTGTCGGGTTTGGTCTGGGCACCCACCCCGACACCTTCCCCCCCCAGACCAAACCCAACACCCACACCTCACCCCTCACCCACCCCGACACCTTCCCACCCCCCCCAGACCAACCCCGACACCCCTCAGCTCACTTACCCCCCGACCAAACCCGACACCTCCACCTGACCCCCCCAAGCAAACCCAACACCCCCACCTCACCCCCCGACCGAACCCAACACCCCCACCTCACTTACCGTCCCACCAAACCCAACTCGGATCCGTCGCAAGCGGGGAGGGGGCCCAGAGCCGAGGGATTCCGGGGACCTTCGCAGGTGGGGGGGGGGCCACAGGGCTGATGGATTCCGGGGTTCCGTTGGGAGGGGGGAAGGGGGGAGGGGCAGAGAACTGAGGGATCTCCGGGGTTCCGTTGGAGGAGGGAGGGGCAGTGAGCTGAGCGAGTGCGGTGTCTGTTGGAGGGGGTATTATGACATCATCACCACCTAACCGCCCAGCCGATGTGATTGGCCCTGAAAGACTTTCACCCCTGGGGGGCGTCAGAGGTGAGATCCGAAAATTTTTCGACCTTTATGACCATCTAGACCCCAAGACCCCTCACTGTACCAAATTTCAAGTCTCTGGCTCAAGCGGTGCGGGAGGAGTTCGCACTCATACATACATACATACACCACTTGACTTTTATATATATATAGATACATTACCCATTACAATATGTACAACTGTAATCTCTTTGAAATGTTCCCTACCATGCACCAGAAAGGTCTGCACAGGCCAACTGATGCACAAAATATTCAGGCATTTTAGAAATCATACTCTATAGTCTGTAATAGTGTTCTTTGTAGACAAACCCTTAGGTACATGAAAGCATATATGATGTTTTTCTGGTGTTTATTGGATAAATACCAACTTATTTATTGTATTGGGCGTGTTTTAATACTATTTATTGATTTTTTTTTTATAAAAAAACCTAAAATCATAAGCCCTATTTATAAGACAAGAACCAAGCATTTGAAAGTCAAGGTATATGAAGACTGTAATTTTAAAAAAATCCAAACATCAACAAGTCTGGAAATACTATGTAAGGTTTGCATATTAACTTTAACTCTGGAACTAGGTCTCATGGGGGCCTAGTGAAAGCCAAAGGACTGAAGTTCCTGTACAAACAGATTCTAAGCAACGTGATGTCAAACCAAGTTAGCACATCTCCAACAGTGAAATACCAGTCATTTCTTCAAACTCATAACTCAGCTGCTCTGATCCACCTCCAACTTTGTAAAACACTTATCCTCTGGCAAGAGATCAGTTGTTTTTAAAATATTCAGTCAGAAATGGATTTTTTGTAGATGTTGTGGGGGTGAGATCATAATCAAACATTCTTAAACCCTTAATTACAAAGACACGACAGTGACTCTTCAATACCTTGAGCCCCTACAATTCTGCAGCAATTTAAGACCAACTTGTTTGGAAAAACTAGCATGTTTGTGTGGCAGGGTTTAGTGGCATACCCTGTGGAATACTACTACTGCACTAAAACTTAGAGTAGTCTGCAATTTTCCAGCTTCAGAGTATGTTATTAGGAGGAGGTTTCCCATCTTCAGAATATGTGATTAGGAACAGGATTACAGCGTCTCTGGCTTTTGGCAAATCAATGACTGAAATCATTTACTATTCATGAAATGTACTTAACCTTTTCATTACATTAAAAAACAGGAAAAACCACAAAGTGTGGCCCAGAATGTTGACTATAACTTCATGTCACCACTCCACAGTAAATATACCTGCACTAAAGCACAGGACAAGAAGCAGAAATTGAGTCTAAATATTTGTAAATTGAATTGCTTGTCTAGTATACTGAAAGGTATCAGTTTGAGAGTCTTAATGATTGAAGTACTTCCCAAGTCATTACCATTTCTGATGGCTGTTCCATGGCCTCAATAAATTTTATTCTACATGTTAATGAAAGGTGTCTGCTAATAATGTTGGAGTTTTTAATGAGATAATCTCAGCAAGAGAGACCAAAGATTGAATGGAAATTGGAACTGAATAGGGGCAAGGCACACTTAACATGGGAAAGTGCTTTATCATTCCCTATCCGACTGCCTAGCAGCAATCAATCTATCAAAGCCATTCGCTAGAGAATAAGTGAACAAGGCCATAACACTCACCAAACTTGGCAAGGATGCAGGTTCAGACAGCATCTTCCCAGAATTTCTGAAAAATGTATGTCAACATGGCCATGACTGGCTGACGCAGTTCTTTCCCAACATGCATGCCGTTGGCCAAACACCCAAGGTATGGAAACAGACAAAGGTCATTGCCATCCCAAGATCAGGGAACGCAGCCACACTCTGAAAAACCACCAGTCGATATCATTACTATGTGTAACGTACAAGCTCTTGGAAAGGATGTTACTCCACACAGTTATACCCATTTCTGCGTACTACATCCCTAAAGATGATTTAGGCCAGGACAAAGTACCTGTGATCAGGTAATAAGACAGAAAATATCATATTGCTTCTATATAAATCCATGGTACGCCCACACCTTGAATACTACATGCAGATCTGGCCACCCCCGCTCAAAAAATATATATTGGAATTGGAAAAGGTACAGAAAAGGGCAGCAAAAATGATTAGGGGCATGAAACAGCTTCCATGCAAGGAGAGATTAATAAGACTGAACATTTTCAACTTGGAAAAAAGACAACTGGGGAGGGGATATGCAGGGCCGGTGCTAGCCATTAGGCAACATAAGTGGTCACCTAAGGCAGCAGGAACGGCAATTCATCGGCAACTTCTCAGCGGGGTAAGGAATTTTTTTCCCCTTGGCTGCCTAGGGTGGCAAAAAAGCTGGCGCCAGTCCTGGGGATATGATGGAGGTCTATAAAATCATGACTGGTGTAGAGAAAGTAAATAAGGAAGTGTTATTTAATCCTTCTCATATCACAAGAACTAAGAGGTACCAAATCAAATTAATAGACAGCAGATTTAAAACAAACAAAACAAAGTATTTCTTCATACAACACACAGTCAACCTGTGGAACTCTTTGTCAGAGGATGTTGTGAAGACCAAGACTATAACAGGGTTCAAAAAAGAACCAAATAAGTTCATGGAGGATGGGTCCATCAATGGCTATTAGCCAGGGTGGGCAGGGATGCAAAAAAAGTATTCTGAAGTGTCCCTAGCCTTTGTTTGCCAGAAGCTGGGAATGGGCAATAAGGGATGAATCACTTGATAATATCCTGTTCTGTTCATTGCCTCTGAAACAACTGGCATTGGCCACTGCTGGAAGACAGGATACTGGGCTAGATGAACCATTGTTCTGAGCCAGCATGACTGTTCTTATATCCACCTGAGCAGCCACCATGCAAAGAAGTGCTTGACTGTCACCTTCTATGGCACCAAACCCAGTTACGAGTATTTCACAAACTATTTCAGGGTGGTTCTGGATCAAAGCCTCACATACCACCAACATCTGATGAAGACTGTTGCTGAGATAAATGCGAGGAACAATATAGTTCTCAAAGTAGAGGGGGCTAGTTGGGGAGCAGATCCTCTCACCTTGTGGACAGCCACCTTGTCTCTTGTTTTCTCAACAGCTGAACACTGCACACAGTATGGGCAGGGAGCATCAATATGAAAACTTACCAATGTGTAATTTAACTGAGAATTGTACAGGGGTGCGGAAGTCAACTCTGACAGTCTAACTTCCTGTTCTCATGCATATCTTATCACCATCCGTCTAAAACAGAAGCATCAACAATATGAGCATGTGATAGTGAACCCAGACATCTCCATCTGTGCAACTCTCCAACCCTGCACCCCACCATACGTCCAGGAACACCACGGCAGACAAAGCTCTCAAAACCTCAGGACAGTCGCCAAAAGACAATGGGTGAAGAATTTGAGAAAAAAGTAAGGTCGAAAATCAAGAGCTGCTCATGGATCCTACAGACCAACCACCTACCTTCATCATGGCACATAAGATTAGAAGAATCAGAGAGGTAGCCGTGTAGCATGTAGCAGGTAGCATCTGCAGAAGTGACAAACAGTCCTGTGGCACCTTAAAGACTAACAAAAGTATTGAAACATAAGCTTTCATGGGCTAATACCCACTTCATTGGATGCATCACTGTGCATAAGATCACAGTGAACCACACCAGAACCACAAACCTGTATTACCTACGAAACAAATGGAAAATGAAAGATGATCCAGTATATGAATGTGGAGAAGACATCCAAACCATGGACCACCTCGTGAACAACTGCCCTCTAAAATACTTCTCTGATTCAGTCCATGTTACCAAAAGCCATATCGTTGATGACAAACTTGGATGTCAACCTTTAATGTTGCTTTTGAAGTTGCCACACAAAAGGAGGAGAAGATGTGGTAGTGCAGGGGAGTTTGCTTTTTTTGTTGGTATACAGAGATCTCAGTCGCCATGGTTGCCAATGTTATACCTTTTGTATGCACTAAAATACACTTTTCAAAATTAAGATTAATGTGGGTTGTATATAGGCAGCAAGTGAGGAGCAGTCATCTGTCTCCTAGCATAATCCTGGGTGCCGTAATAATAATAGAATGGAGCCTTAAGAGCCACCATTGGGAATCTGATCTGGTTCATGATAATATGATCCTGACAAAACTAATAAACTTCACTTGGAAAATGAAAATGAAAATCATGTTAATATTGTGCCAATAAAGATAATCTTACTGCTAGAGATCCAGCAACATTTTGGCCACTCCAGTGGCCTCTGGAGATTCACCAGTGGCATATACGAGCACCTTTGCTCCATTATTGTTAGTAGAGTCAACTCTCAGTCACAGAAAAGGCATATGACCACACAGAGGCAACATCTGCAGCTCATTAGTATTTTACAGTAGGAGTGCTGTTTCAGTATTAAATAAGGGATTAAGCCCAGGCTGATAGAGGTCTAATAGATCATCAAAACTGCAGTGCATGTCTGCTCCATTAGATCAGAGGGAATGCTTTATTGGATCTCTGTTATATTAACACTAATAAAATTCACCCTACACTGGCCATTAGATACAGTGGAACAAATCCTGAATTTCTTACTTTGCTTTCTTACTTCACTCAGTGGAACTAGGGGTACCGGGGGTGCTGCAGCACCCCTCAGGTTTTGTGCAGGGTCCCGGCTGCTGGCGGCTGCAGGACCCTCACCTGTGGCTCTGTCTCAGCCCTGTGTCCAGGTTCCTGGCTGCAGGACCTGTGCCTGGGCCCCTGCTTCCGGCGCAGATGTAGTCCCAGCTTCCACCCACTTACCCCTGTCCGCATCCTCCCACTTCCTGGAGCCACAGTTCAGTCCTGGTCCCAGCTCTGGGGTTAGGAGACCTGGACAGAATTAAGAAGTGGGTGTGAGGTAAAAGTTTGGGGACCATTGGCTTTCAGCACCCCCACTGTAAAGAGTGTTCCAGCACCACCGTAGTGAAAGTTTTTGCCTCATTAAATTTAATTAATATTTTAAATGTGTGTGTATGTTGCACATACATTTTTGATACCACCACCATCATCATCATCAGAACATAGCCATAATGACAAATTAAGTCCCTTCCAGGCTTTCACGCATCTATTCAGCATCCATTTACTTCAGGAGTGGTTTCTGTTCATCTTAGACACCACAAACAATGACAAGGATCATCGGTGATTATGCTGTTAAAATGATTGAAAGACAAAGACCTGAACTTGCAGCATGTGTTTATGCTAACAATATTGCCTTCCACATAGCACAAAATCAATAACTGAAGGAAAAGACTGAAACATTTAACCCTAAAAATAGTCCTCTAGATCAGTGGTCCCCAACCCCCGGTCCGCGGACCGGTACCGGTCCGTGTAGCATTTGGCACCGGTCCGCGGCCGCGTTCCCCTCCGCCCCGCCCCTTCCGGCTTCCGGCCGCCGTCCGTTCCGCTTCCTGGCCGACATCCCTTCCGCTTCCGGCCGACGTCCCTTCCGGTTCCGGCTGCCTTCCGCATTTTGCTGCTTTCCCGCCGTTTCCCTGCGGCTTTTCGGCGGACACACATGATCACGCCGCGCCGAAAAAATTAAGAAAAAAGGCGGGAAAGCAGCAAAATGCGGAAGGCGGCCGGAACCGGAAGGGACGTCGGCCGGAAGCCGGAAGGGGCGGGGCGGGCCGCCGGGCCGCAAGCCTCACTCGCATGCGTGGCCCGGTCCGCGGCGATGAAAAGGTTGGGGACCACTGCTCTAGATGGATTTCAACTCACCAATCCACCATTATGTGCTGCAAGTGAAGAAAAAGAGGAAAAAATAATGGAAGACTTAAAGTATTAACACTGGCATTAATCCAAGATGGTTGGTAAAACATGAGAAATGACTGAATAGTGACTAGAAGCATGAATGCAGGCTGAAATGCTTTTCTCTTGAATGCTGTTGATTCTAGGTCTGAAAAGAAAACTGTAGATTATTGTGTTTGTTTTGGTGAAGGTGCCACACAAGAAAGCAAAGAGAAGTAGGACAAAGAGGTCTCTTCCACTTGTTCAAAGAAGAAAATAAAATGACAGATGAGAACTGAGAAGTTCCAAGTTTGGTTGAAAATGGAGGATTGATGGCCCAGTTTCCCAAATATACCTGATGGAATTCTCAAGAGGAATTTGTTACTATACATTCACATATAGCCATGCAACCAACATTTTCACGGAGCACACACAGGGTCCTGATCAAAACAGTGTGTGTATGACGCAAGGCAATAAATGTAACTTAAGGAAGATTCAGAGGGACTTTACAGGCTGAAGACTGCTGGCACAGTTTCAGTTCCAAATGAAAAACATTTCAAATAATCCTGCTTTTATATTTTTTAATTGACTAGGTTTTAGATTAATGGTGCCCCCTTACTAGTTATAAATGCATAATTACACACGGCTTGTTCAAATCTAAAAATCATAAAGATGAAAGATTTTTCATTAAGAGTTCTGTTTTTCTCATGATTAGTCATGTCTTTAAAACGGTCACTTTTAATAACTTACTCTTTCATTTGTTTTGGGATAGGGGTTGTGGCAGGGTGGGCCTGAGCCAGCCCTGCTGCCCCTTTAAGAGGGAGAAAAGCCCTCTGCAAACCCCCGGGCAGGAAGGCTAATTAGCCACCTGAGGTGCAGGCCAATCAGCCTGCATGAGTTGCACCTGGCAGCCTCCTCTGGGAGATATAAGGCTGCCAGGAAGGAAGCCCAGTGTGGTGGTGGTGTCTGAGCTATCAAGAGCTGTGTGAAGCTATCAAGAGCTGTGTGAGTTTGTGTGGAGCTATCAAGAGCTGTGTGAGTTTGTGTGGAGCTATCAAGAGCTGAGTGTGTTTGTGTGAGCTATCAAGAGCTGTGTTTGTATTATTGTATTAGGGGCTGAACTATATAGAGTTTGTAGAGCCAGAACCTGTGGAGCTATTTAGAGCTGGGTATTAATGAGCTGTTTAAGAGCTGGATATTAATGAGCTGTATATTAATGAGCTACTTAGAGCTGGATGTTAATGAACTGTTTTAACCTGTATATATTGGTGGTGGGGTCCTGCACTGTAAATTAAAGGGCACTGTTGGAGCAAAAAAGGGTTTCCTTCATGTTCCTGAGGGGGGTGAGAGAGCGATCTGTCACAGGGTGGACACTTTAATGAATGTCTTGATGAGGTCCACTACAAAAAATAACAGATATTTAAACCATGCTTTCAAAATGTTACTCACAAAACATTTTTTTTTCCCTAGTTCTCCACTGGCATCCGATTTTCTGTTCAACATTTTGAAAATGCCGATTTCAGCATCAAGTTTGAACTGCAAATAAAAAGGTAAGATATTTTACCAATTACACAACAATTTAAACTCTAAATATATATCCGTATTTCGAAACTAGTGCTAAGATTAATTGTAACTAGAATGGATGTAATTATTCTATGGCATTTCCTTTTTTAGCTGTTTTCTAGAGGATTCTAGTGGTCTACAGACCAGTCTATTGCCTTATAGCTAAATCAGCTACAGGAACATATTGAGAGTTTTTCATTTGTCAAAATTTATTTCTTCTGGTTGTGGTCAGTGGTTCCATGGGTGCCAGCTTTATGGAATTTAAACTTGATATTCCCCTTCAGAATTGCTTGAAACACATAATTAGGCATGGCAGAATTCAATTATATATATTATTTAATCAAAATGTGTATATATATAAAACTTTGATGGGATAATATTGAAGTTTGTTTGTAAGCATTTCTTCCAATTTGTTTTCATTTTTAAATTTTCACAGTTGTGGAAAATTATGGGGTGGTCAGACCGTAGGTGTGGACAGACAATTATTTAATGACACTAGATTCTGAAATTCAAAAAGTTAAAGTTTTATAATCATTAAAGCACAATTGCATATTTTGACATGTGATCTTGACAAAGTAAATGTTTTTAAATCAAACTCCAATAAGTTCTCAAGCAGCATTTTTATTGCCAAACTAAATTTTGATTACTATTGATGGAAATATTTCTTCATTGGTTGTGCTTGTGCTGAGTGATTAAAATCTGATCCTTGCAAGCCTAAATATAATCCAAGCTTTAGAAACACATCCTGATGCAGAAGAAAAAATAAAAAAGTGGCTTCTCTCTTATGCCCATCTAAGAAAATAGAATGTCCACAATTGGAGGTGGTTTTTTTCCAATGAAATGTTTTAATTAAAAAAAGGCCCTTTTCCAACAAAATTATTATTGAAAAGCTTTACTTTTCTAAATTTTTCATTTTTCATGACATTTGTTGTTGATATTTTTATATTTTTGTAATTGAAATTATAAAAATAACTGTTTAGTGAAAATTGGAACATAAAAACCTTGATAACTAGAGCTAGTCGGACAGTTTTCCATCAAGAGCAAAAACATTTTGCATTCAGCTTTCTCACTTCATTTAGATAATGTCAACATCTAGCTTAGACTACCATTTTGATTTTTTTAGGTTATTTTTTAAATATTGTGTTTGTAGTTTTTAATATTTTAACATAATATAAAACTCAAAACAAAATGATTCAGTGCTCCCTAATAAAACAGAAGTCATAATTTTTGATTTTCAGGAAATTTTAAGATTTCAGATTTTTGTTCCAGTTTGGAATGAGAATTTTTCAGAACTTTGGAATTGTAACAAATTCCAGTCTCCAACCAGCTCTCTCAATAACCATTTTCATAAGAGTTATGAGAAAAGTTACAATTTTAAAAAATTGGCAAAAAAGAAAACCGGTTCTAAATTGAACCAAATGAAATTGGGAGGGGGAGGGAAGATAATTCAAAGTTTTTCTATTAGCTGTAGCCACAATGATGTGGCTGAACTGCTAATGATAAATGTCCCTCTGCTTGGCAGTGCTTCAGGCCACAACATGCCATCCCATCCTTCCCTGCCCCCCAATATGGAAATAGAGTTGATTAGGAGCAGTGGCAGAAGCACATACAGTACAGTTTTTCAAAGGCTGGCAGATCTACTGCATCATCAAATCACCAGCCAGAATTCTCCCTGAGGTGTCTCCTTGCCCTATACTTGTTGACTTAATTGCCACTCTCTGGCCTTTAATGAGTGTCTTGATCATGTTCATTACAATAAATAACACTGCAATTTAAAATGTTTAAATCATCATTTCAAAATGTTCCTCACAGCAGGAAGGACACACAGAGAAACATCTAAACAGGGAAAAGGCAGAAAGGCACATTTTGATTTTCTCCAGAAAACACAGAGGGGTGCCTCATGCTCCAGCCCTCCGTCAGTGGTCCTGCCTGGGGACAGGGGTAGTTTTAACTGGAGGGCGATGCTTCCTCGTTGCCCCACTGGTGGAGAATGCCCAGGAAATGTGCTAGATCAGTGCATCACCTGACAGCCTTGGTCATTCATTCAGCACCTCATATAATTAGTGGCACCAGTTGGTTGTAAGATGCCTAGCAGAGGAGGCATCATGGGCATATGCCCCATGAATACATACATCCCTTCCACCCATCAGACTTGGCTACGCTAGGGCACTGATCTTTTCATTATGCTGGCCGAGACCAGGGTAGAACCCAGGGGTGAATCACACTGACTACTCAGGGAAGGGGAGCCATGTACATGCAGTGAAAGATACTTGGGAATTTGTAGAACCATTTGGTGAACTTAATTTCAGTGAAAAACATGCATTCTTATATGGGGGTAGAGAGTTATGACCATCCCCCCTCTTCATAGGGCTAAAATAGATAGAGGTTCTGATGCTTAAAACCTAAAAACCTCTATTCTAAACAAATCTGAATTCTTAGAGAATCCAAGCAATTTATATTCCATTAACGGGTGTGATGCATTCAGTTACAGGAGGAGAAACTGTTTAGAAATATTAGGTAGGAAAGTTCTGTTTCCAAACATTTAGATTAACATGCTGCACAGCTCCCCCTACTCTGTCTAAAAAATCATTATTTTATCCGCTTGCTGTAGTGTAAATGCAACTTGCAGCACTTAGAGACTACCTTGTGTGTTTCTTCCACAGCAGCAGTCAGGCTTATGTGCATTTTAAATTTTAAGTAGTATTTCTTCTTCCTTAATGAAAGGATAAAACAATCATAAAAAAACAAGGAAACAGGAAACCATAGTGAAGCAAAAGTAGATGACCTAACAGGAAAAGAAGAGTAAACATAAAGCTTGTTTGGCTTGGATAAGTGTCTCAGCATGAGTAGTTTTTCCATAGGAAACTAATCATTAATTTTCTCCAAAATAACATGCAAAAAAATAAATATTTCTACATACCAATGTGTAATGGTAGCTCACGGAGAGCAACAAGGGAAGCTTTGCTTATGAGAAGAGGCCAGGGAACTAGCATTGTCTGCCAAATGTAGTTCCTTTTTTAATATGAATTTTGTTAGGCACAGAGCGTTTCCTTAGATATCTGTACAGCAAAGTGTGCAGTACATTATCAGTACATAGACTTCTTTATTTATTTAAAATACTAGCATAATAAGAAAAAATCATGAACCTCAAAGAAAGCATATCAGTGCCCCAAATATTTGACCATGCAGTGTAGTCAGAGCATGTGAACACAATGGAAATTACTGCCCTTGTAGGATTGGAGTGCATTTTATCCTAACAAATTAATGTATTGTAACAAATTTGTATTGACAAAGAAATTAAAATTTTAACTTTAACTGCAGTCCCTAAGCTGCTTTCCATGGCTGAAAGGAAATGACAGTGCAGGACTAATTCAAAAACTAAATTGATATTTTGAAAAGGGAATGCACCAGTTTACAAACAAATTAAAGTTGCCTCTAATTTAGCAATTTGGACCCAGAAGCTCTAGATCAAAACAGAATTACCCTATTACTTCTCAGTAGTTAGGCAATGAGAATTCTGGCCTGTTCAAAATGTTTCCATTTAGCTGATGCTACCCAGATGTGATAACAGTAAACTATGACAGCAATGGAGACTCCAACTCCAGTGGAAAGGGGCCCTTTAAGCTGGCTTGGAAACACTAAAAACCTCACTAACATTAGTCTCATGATGAAAATGAGTTTGAAATCTCTAAATATTTATATTGCATATGTATATGGTTTTGATCCCACAAATCCTTCCTCACATGGATAGTCTCCTAATCTTATGGTCAGTCATTGAAGTGAAAGGCCTAGTTGTAATAGAATGGGTTTGTGGGATGATAAGGCCTACATATTTGTTTATAGAAAAGCAAGAGAATCAGGCCTTAAATCTGGAGATTCATTTTTATTGCTGGGTGAGATCTGGGATAGAAAGTCTGAGAAAAATGTAGTTCATTTCAATGATAGTTTTTCCCTGAGGAATTTTTCATTTAATCTTTCGTTCTTCACACTCAAGTTTGGAGAGCCTTAAAAGCCAAACAGTAATAGAGGACATCTTGTTAGACTTGCCATGTTTTCATGCACAAAACTGTTCTTAACTTTACAGGGATTCCCCTACACAGACAGATGCAAAATCAGACTAGACACTTTACATGGTCTTATAACCAAGCAAAACAAATTCTCTAAGTAATTGTTCGTGTGTGTCATAACCAGATCACAAGATTTTGTAAAAGAAGCCTGATTTCACTGCATTATTAAAACATGTGATGAGATCAATTATTACAGTGGAATCCCTATTTTATTAACTAATCGGGGACTGAGGAGTTCATATGATTGAAAATTTCATAAAATTGAACATCTCATAATTACAGTAGGTGTGGTGCATAAAATAATGTCTTAATCATTCAGTGATAGTGTACATAACAAATGTTAATAAAAGAATACAGCATACCCGATTTTTCTTTGAAATAATTCCATCTTTTCTTTACCACCAAATCTCTCAATATGTTCAAACCTGTACGTCTGCTTGAATGTTGACTAAAGGTTCGAAGTCACGTTTGACTGCAGAAAGATGACTTGGGTGGCAGAAAAATGGTTCATATAAGTGATCCTTCATAAGACAGTTCATAAATTTGAGGTTCTGCTGTATATACCCTGTTTCCCCGAAAGTAAGACATACCCCGAAAATAAGACGTACTTCCAGTTTTGCCTCTCGCTGTAATATAATGTAATGTAATTTTGGGAGCAAAAATTAATATAAGACACTGTCTTATTTTCGGGGAAACACGGTAGTAGTAAATGAAATAAGAATGACATCTAAAACTCATCAGAAAAATTAATTTTTTGTCGACTCAGAGCAGGTTCTTTGAAATACACCCTATATATGTATAGAGAGAATATATATATTTAGACCCATGTGTATGCATGCTTTTATATAATATGATTATTAATTTTTCTAGGTTCTAAAGTCAGCGATATAATATTTCCAATACTAGTCTTTTCTAATTAGTCGTGTCAGTGTTAGTATTAAATGATTATTTTCTAATTTTATACTTGAAACCTAACTCACCTGTGTGCAAATCTATTCTAGTTCTAACAAGGTTAATCCCTCCAGCAACTTGATGAACCTTCAAATCAACATCAGTGCTGTGGCTCAAGTACAGATCATAGGGTAAGCACTTTAGTATTTCAGTTCATACATGCAACCAATGCACATTTTTTCAGTGAATCTTTATATGACTGTATATTATTTATGGCCCAGTCCTGCAAGGTCTTTCAAGCACAGAACTCTCACTGATTTCAGGGGAATACCACACACAGAAGTGTTTCAGGATGGGGGCTTTAGGTCCTGTTCTGTGGAGTAAATGGGCTTTGTGCCCACACAGAGCTCTAGTGTCTTCATATATTCGATTGTGTGTGCACATAAAAACTGCAGGTTCAATTCTGGAGTCTGGAATTATCATAATAAATGACAACAAGAAATTCAGAAGGGGTATTAAACCTTTTGTACAGGACATAAACTATCAGGATGAAACCTGGGGGGTGGGGGGGGGGAGAGATCATCACACATCTGCCTACTGCAGGATTCTTACATTTTCCTCTGCACCAGCTGTGGGACAGTGGACTAGATGGGACCTTTGGTGTGATCCAGACTGGTAATTACTTCATTTTTATATCCTCACATATATTTGGAAACTGAAAAAGGCACGAAGCAAGAGGCACTTGTGATAAATATTCAAAACACATAGTTAATCTAGAGAGCTTTCCACTTTGGTCCTGAACAAGTGTTAATTATTTTGCATGGACAATGCTAATTATTGCTTGGTCAGTCATATGCTGTTGCTGATATCTAAACTAATCCCAATACATAAAATGCAAATACTCTATTACTGTTTATGTGTCTAGCACCCAAAAGCATCCCAAGCACCTCACAGATCATAGAGAAGACATGGTCCCTGCTCCAAATAACAAACAATTTAAGATATCCATCTCAGAGTTTTCTGTAGCCCTTTATCATAGTATCTCTCTGATCAATATATGATGGGTTTAAAATTACATAAATCACATTATCAATATGTATTAACAAACAAACACGTATTAATATGCATTAAGCACACCATATCAATATAATATATATAATTTCTATTATTTATATTGCCTAATTGGCCTTTGTCTTGTTTGATTCTGAGAGAGACAAGGCAAGTGAGGCAATATCTTTTATCGGACCAACTTGTGTGGGTGGAAGGCACTGCAAACAACTATGGTTTTATAATTCTGTTCACTGATGCTAAGCATCCCATAAGACTTTGCTAAACTGAAGTAATCTTTGGCATTAGAAAATAAGAAACTTGTCTAAGGCAAAATTCGTTAACCTTTTACCCTGGAACAAGCTGGGGAGGTTCCTTCATGCTAGTATCCAAAACAAAGATAAGTAAAGGTATAGAACAACAATTTATGGAACAGGGATGTACTGATGGTTTTGATTTTAGTAACATGTAAAAAAGTCTTGTAAAATCATCCCATAAATACTCCTAACTGAAATGTGTATCTTTGGGAGCAAACATTCTGTGTAAGGTGAATTTAACAACACTGCATGAGATTGCTTCCCAGAAACTGGTATCATATTGAACTCTTTTCCCTGTACTACTATTGAATTTTAGCAATTAACCTGGCTGACGTTGGTTATTTGGTTTCCTGAATGTATTTCATACCTAACCAAAGTGTGTTTAAGCAATTGACTATGTAATTTATCAAAAAACTAAGAGCTTCCCAGCTGAAAGCAAAGACTAAAAGAAAGGGGGTAATTGAAAGGAACATGAGGGGCAAACCAAAGAACATGTGGTCTACCTTTATGTAAAGCAGTGTTTGTTTTAAAAATGATCAGGATTAAAGTGAGTTTGCATCATATCCTGGGATAGTCAGAGGTAGCAGAGAGGAAGGGAGTTAGAGAGAAAGAGATGATATTTTTGGCAAGGTGGTTTTATGGGAGACTATTTATAGAGACTGAAACAAAGGATGATTGGGAAGACTACATAGAGTGAGGAGAAAGTGGAGATTGAGGATGAGGATTGAGGATACAGTAAGGAGAAGAAAGCAAGGTGCACTGTGTGTGTCTGTCTGTCTGTGAGGGAAGGGGGGTTGCCAAGCATAGGTGACGACATCAAGGAACAGTGAGAGATTAGAGAGAATGAGTGGACCAATTAGGGTGAAATGTTCCATAATCATAAACCTAAAATCACGGGGCTGCAGATTCTGCTGCAGCTGGTGATGGTGAGTGCCTGTGCTCATAGAGGAGTCTGTGCCTCCAGGAATATGCTGGGTGTGGTGGAGAAGGACCCTGTGTGTGCAGCATGGCCTTTGGGGCCTGATGCCCGCGAGGTGCTGGTTCCTTGGCAGTCAAGGAAGCAAGCTGGATGAGCATATGCTGAAGGGCTTAGCTGAACCAGGGACAAAATAAAGATATAAACCTGCAACAGAGCTGGTTGAAAACATTGCTATTTTGAGGGCAGGGATCTTCCCTATTAAAGAGCCTCCTGTTTTTCAGTGATGATGCTAATATGCTGGCTGGTTGCATAGTGCATCCACAGATTACTCTTCTGTGGGCTCTTACTTGTCTCTACTGTAATGCTTTTTCTACGCTGCGTATCTTTTGATGAAAATCTATGTAAATGATAAACAGCTGGACCTGGGCATTTGGAAAACCAATATCAAATATTAGAGAACTTATCCAGAAATAGGCCTTAGAGACAGGTGACGTGGGTTGCTGCCCAGGGTGCTGAAAACTAGGGTGTGTAACAAACATGAGAAATGTTTCATATAATGACTTGTAGTCAGCACACTTTCCACTGTATGGGCTTTGGGTATTTGCCACAACATGGTGGATGTGTGAAGAAACATCACAAGGTCTTTGCCAGAGTGGTTTTCGTAATTAAGGAACTGAACCTCAGAGAAGCTAACCACCCCAACTTTCAGGGGATTGGTGCAGTGGAGAGAGAAATAATTGAATATTTTATCAAGGAAGTTTGACAAAAATCATCATATTATTTGCTGAATCTATATGTAACTTATTCTGCCACATCTGAGGTAAGGAAAATATCTTAATAAAATAATTTATTATAACAAATGAAGAATTATTGAACCATCTCTTGTCATGCTTCCTGTCGGAGTTTGGTAGTGCTGTTTGTCATTTTTTTCCTTAAGATATCCATGTTTCAGTGACTATTCATGTGATTTCCACTTGCTCTTTGCCAAGCTTCTGGCGGAGAGCTCCATAGGAAGGAAGTCAGTTAGTATGGGAAGACTTGCTGCAGGCAGAAGTTTCTTAACAAGGATTAGATTACTGCACACCCACAGTGGTCGGTAAATGTTTCTCAGGGTATGTCGGCACTTTGAGCTAGTGCTGTGAATTCCAGCATGAGGAGATTCCCATGCTAGCTCTGCTCAAGCTCATGTGCCAAAAATAGAGTGTAGCTGCAGCAACAGAAGGGGCTAGTTCCCTGAGAATATACCTACTGGTGTGGAAAATACACCTCCACCTCGAAGTGTAGACTTATCCTCAGAGATTAAAGTTACATATCTGGAAACCACACCCAGCCTTGATGTACACAAATCTGTAAAATTTGAAGGGCATTATTTGGAAGACAACTGCCTGGATTTATCATGCAGTGATATGCTGAAAGTTTCCATTCTAGTGGTTTTCATTTTTGAAAAATGGTCTAGTGAATATACTAATTACTATATTTGATAAGAATAACTTGTGGTTTTGAGACTCATTAGGTGGCTAAACAACTGGCAGCTATTTGCATGTATACATTTTTACATATCTTCCATTGAAATCAGGGGCAAATGTAAAATCCGATAAACAAGAGTCATCATGTATGTTTGAGGTATCCTTTCAGCGCTGTCAGTTCTGCAGTCATTGCAAAGATTACCCGCTGAGCAATGTATGTTGTTTCACCAGTGATAGATATAATATCCTTTAACTGGTTTTGGGATAGCATGTGTAAAGGAACAGAACAAAAAGGAATTTAATAATACAAAATGTAAGAGGTGTTTGTAGCATTTCATGGCCTGTGGAATACTTGGTGGTGAAGTGATAGACATTTCATACAATGGTACTTCTGTTGTAGCATGTCATTACTAACTTGTGGCAAACCACAACGTAGGTTGCATATCACCAGAAATAAAAGCCAGCACATTACATGCCTTTCCTTTTACTTGAAGCATATCACATTCTCATCAATCACTTATTTATGGTCCTATGAGACATACATAGTGCTTTGAATAAATGTAATGGTTAAATAATCCTGCGAAATTCCATTAGTTTACAAAACAAGAAACAACCAACCATACTTTGAACTACAGCTCTGAATAGCAGCCAGTGTATATCTTAACGGTTGGATTTTTTTTCTTTTTGGAGGCGGAGTACCACTCCAATGACCAAAAAAATGCTTTAGAAACTCCTGGCAGAAACTCATTATGCAAACCTGCACGTTTTTTTCCCCGCAATACAAGTACTCAGATTATCATTTCTATTCAGACCTCTCTTTCTATTTATAAAGGAGTGGTCCCTTTACTAACAGGTTAGGGCTGTGAAAAGGAAAATTGATTATTTTTAAGAAAAAAATGCATTTTGAAAGTATAAGAAAAATTGAAATATGACTATCCTTGGTTTGATTTGAAATGTACCTTCTTTTACTGGTTTATTATGCAGGCAATAAATGTACATATAGCACAGCTTGCCTGGTATACCTTTAGTCCTACCTCAGTTTGTATTAGGACTAGTCTCAGTTTGCCTTTGCTAATAGCCCCCTTCCAGGTTTAAAGCCCTTTATCAGCCCCTAGCGGGAGCTGCTCATCCAGGTCTCCATGCAGGTCTCCCTCCCCAGCTTCTGCCTGGAGAGTTCTCACCTTCCCTCTCCCAGCAGGCTCCCTTCGCAAACCTTCTTAGCTGGCTTCTGCTCCCTGAAGCCTGGCTCTCTGCCTGGGAACTAAGAAGAGACTCTCTGAATTCTCCCTTGTTGAACTCATGTTGCTTTTACATTCCCCAGAAGGGATGGTCCAGGTCCATATGACTCCCTGTCATGTGGGCCCTGATGTCATTCATTTCACCTGAGGAGGTTGGCTAAGCCCACCACAAGTGAGGCTGAACCCTAACCACCTTCGGGGCCAGCTTACCCACTATTGTGTGTGACTGCTATAGCTTTAATAAAAAGTAAAATATGTAATTTATTTCATTGTCATAAGAAAGTGTTACAGAAATAAAGTGATGGCAGTATAGAGTAAATTTGGTGACTTTCATTTAGATATTCAGTCTCATACCATTTTTTTAGTAGACAGGACTGTGTAAATCAACATTTTAAATTAAATATGGTGATATGAAAAGCATTTTCCCATAAAATATGAAATATTTCTAAGAGAAACATCCAAAGAATGGTTAAATAAGAGTGACCAAATTATCATGAAGATTGAGGTCATAGGTCAAATCCAAATTCTTATTGTACATTTTGAGCAAATTGCCTTTCAAAAGACTTTACCTATTTTATTTATTAGTGTTTCTGTGGGGCTGGTTCCCCTATCTTCTACTCCTAACAGTTTAGTAAGAGTCCTTAGACAACAAGTTATTCAAACATTCAGATTTCTAAATTAAATACAAAATAAAATTAACCAAAATGTAGAGAGAAATACCCTTCAAATGAACCTGATTTACTTAGTTCATTATAAAAATGTCAGTCAGCCCAAGTATACATTGTAAAATCTATTAAAATAAACTTTACACACCCCTGTGTTCTTTTCTTTTAAAATATTTTTAACTGAATGTCTGAATTTATATTTTTCACATTGTTTCTGTTAATGAGAAGAACACTGCATGAGGAAACATGAATTTCCAGCTCTGAGAGAGAACAAATTTAAATCTCACACCCCTCCTCAAAGTTGTTGTAAAACTGACTTAGTACTAAGTCGGTTTTACAACAAAACTGCAATCATGTTAACTGCTGCAGTGAAGAGGTAATATTTAACTTGATGATTTATTATTTTAACACAAACCTACTTCTGTTGCAGGCAGTATTGTTGGATGTACGCTGCAGGATGTACTGACCAGAACTCACGTAATGAGCTAGAAGAGAATCTTGGGTTGTGACAGTTTAAGGTCTCATAGGCTAAACTGGGTTAAAGTTACTGATTGGATGGGAAGCCTCCAAGGAACTTGCAGATGCTGCAGGAAATAGTACTTGTGATTTAGATAGGAATTTTAAAAGAATTAACACTACACAGCCTCTTTTGAGACCATAGGAAGGAAAATAAAATAGGAGGCTAGAAGAAAGTTTGACATTCTAATTTACTTTGGGATGGAGATGCAAAGAAGGTAGAAAAGCATTTGATCCAGGTGCTTAGTTTCATTATGTACTATGTCCTTTTCTCTTAACCCTTGTTTACTGATTGTATGATGCACTAACATTCTGGATAATTTCTATGAATGTTACTGTCTTTGAACCAAAAAAAAAGAAAGATGATCCAGTGTTTAGGACACTAGCCAGGGATGAGGAGCAGCAGGTACACAATTCCTTGCTGCACAACAGACTTTTTGTGACCCAAGGCACATCTTAAAATGGGAATAATAGTACTTCTTACCTCACAAGGGTGTTGCAAGGATACATATCTCAGATACTACACGAAGGGAGGCCAAGTAAGTTTGATAAAATTGGCTTTAGAAAGGAAGTTGAATATAAAGTTCTAGATTCTGGATGACGATGAGAAGAAAAACCTGAAGTTTTTGTGAAGAGCACTAACCTGGGTTTATAGCATTGAGTAATGCATTCAGATACCAGAGTGAAGAGTGTATGCTATAAATATCTAGACAGATAGATCTCTTCCTTCTAAGTCAACGGAGAATCAGTCCTCTAACGTAGGGTGGCAATATGTTGTTGGAGGGTGCCCTCCTTCAGATGAGATATAAGGCTGAGATACTGACCATTAGTGGTCATTAAGGAGTCTACTGCACTTTTTAGAAGTGTTGTCCCATTCACCTAGCATAAGACGAGTGACCATTCGGCCTATCTAAAATTTATTTGTAGTTTTAACTTGATGAAGTACTCTTACCTTTGTTAAAGGTAGCATATCTAATGATAACATAGCAGATGAATTGCAAGTGACATTAAGTCTTTTTCTTTATTGCAGTGTGTCTCGTCCTCCACAAATTGTTTTGCCACTTCACAACTGGGAGCCTAAAGATGAGCCCACCAAAGAAGAGGAGGTCGGCCCTTTAGTAGAGCACATATATGAGGTATAATTTGAAGGCATTTAGCGTCTTATAGGTCTGATTCCGTTCCATTGAGTTCATTTGGAGTTTGGTCATTGTCATCATCTGAAGCTGGATACAAGTCTTAATGCAAATATTGTTACTCTAGGCATTGGTCCAAATTCAGTCTTGAAGTAACCAGGCACAATTCCTGTGGTTTAGTGAGAGAGGCACAAGTTTATGCCAGGGCAGGATTTAGTCCCTGGTCATTAAGGAATCCTAAACACTTTTGGTGTTTACTAAATACTAACTAAGAAGCTATGGACCAGATCCAAAGCACATTAAAGAGATCTCTGAGTTTTTCCATTGACTTCAACAGGTTTTTTAGCAGTCCCTATGAGAACTATGAAAATGAGAAAATATGTTGCCTTTAAAATGTAAAGGTAACAAAGTCCTGTGGCACCTTAAAGACTAACTATGAAGTTTTGAAGCATAAGCTTTCGTGGGCTAATACCCACTTCGTCGGATGCAAGTCCACTGCTCGCATCCGACGAAGTGGGTATTAGCCCACGAAAGCTTATGCTTCAAAACTTCATAGTTAGTCTTTAAGGTGCCACAGGACTTTGTTACCTCTGCTATTCCAGACTAACATGGCTACCTCTCTGATTTTTAAAATGTAAGTAACTCCAAAAATCACTGCAACTTAAATGCAACAGCATGTCCTCTGCTCTGCAAGTGAAAGATGTGTAGCTTCCAAAACAACAAGAAAAAACATCACAAGTATACACAAGGAGGCTTTGTCTATTAATATTTTGAAGCGTACGCCTTTCCATTGTGTGTTTTTTCTTCTGGAGATACACTGATTAAAAAGAAAGGGAGTTCATATTCAAAACAAGTACTTTGAACTAGACTGAATACAGACCATGTTTTGAATTTGATAGATGACCTTCTGCAAAGGGGTGAAACAAAGTGCTTCACATATGGTTACAATTCACAAGCCAGTAGTCAGGAAAGGGATAGGCAACTCGAAACAGAGAAGGAACCACTAAACTTAAAATTATATGGTTAACATTTGCAAGCCGAATACTGAAGTTAAATTAATCAGAGATTCAACCTCTGAACAAAATGAAGTGTTACGTTCTAATTTTACAGCTTAACACGCTTTGGGTTCTTTCTTATTTCTCTCTTATTCTAAGCTGTTGCTCTGATGACAGCTCTGGTTCTACTATACCTTTTGCAAAGTCCCAACCAGCAGAGTTATCTTGGGTGGTGGGATGCCTGGGTGAAGCCAGGTCTTTTCTACTTGGATACAGAGTTGAGTGTTTCTTGTTGCAACTACAACTTGTAATAAGGATGTTCATGTTACCCCACTTGGGCTCTGATGCAGCACTGCACTTAAACATGTATGTAACTCTCAGCATATGTGTGGTCCCATTGAGTAAGGAATCCCATATGGTTTAGTCAAAAACTTCACTGAAAAAGAAGTGAAGTTGAAAATGTGTGTCACTGGATTCCAGTTAAAGCCTAGAAACCAACAGTGCACTTTTTTCACAAAAAACCTAAAATGTCTCAATGAACAGCAAAGCATCCCACCTATTCCACTCTTACACCTATACCCAACTTACTCCACCAACCCAAACTTAAAATTGCCCTCACACATTTGTGAAAGTATATGCTCATGTAAAAATAATAATTTAGAAGATTCTGGGCGCATCATTTTTTTCTGATTTTTTTTTTACCAAACTTCCCAGAAAAAACTCTTTTCGGGGATCTGCTGTGACTCCTGAGATTTCAGGAAGATTTTGTGGAAAGCTGGCTTGAAGAGGTTTGAAAACTGTCTTTTTAATAATGAAGTAGCTTGAGCCTTCACTGTGCTCCCTCAAAGGGGGATAAGTTCTGACATTGATGCAACCACTATACATTTCCAGGAACTCTGTTGTTGTAAATTAGGACAGAATCTAGCACTTTATTTTTTCATCCCCATTTTGTAGGTACAGTAGACTCTCGATTATCCAGGATGATAGGGAAAAAATTAATTCTGGTTAATAAAATCCCGGATAATCACCACCCATAGGATATATGGGGCCGGAGGGTTGATTCACCAGCCACCCTGCGCTGGGGGGAAGGGGTGATGGTTCACTGGCTGCCCTGCACCCTGGTGGAGGTTTTGTGTGTGTGCTTGGGGAGGCAGCAAAGCCAGAGCCAGCCCTGCGAGTTGTGCATACATTTTTTTGACATCTTGGTTAATCCACATCCTGGTTAATCCAATCCTAGATAATCGAGAGTCTACTGTAATTGCAGACCTTAGCATCAGAGATAAAAATACAAGTGAGAAAACCACCAAGCACTTGAATATTGACCAGGACCTAGGAAACATGTGTCTTCTTCCCACATCTGCTAATGCCCTACTGACTGACCCTGAGCAAGTCACTTCACCTCTCTGCTTCAGATTTCCCACCTATAAAATAAGAATAATGATGTTTACCTTTTTTGTAAGGCCATTGAGATCTGTGGTTGAAAAGTGTTGTAAGTGTAAATGGATGTAGTTGTTGTTCCTGACCTTGGAAAGTTGTACATTGATGGGTTTGTTGTTTATTTGGCAGCTGTACAATATTGGACCAAGTGCCATCAATGAAACATTACTCCATGTTGGATGGCCTGCATCCAGTCGAGAGGAGTCTCTTCTTTACGTTCTTCATATTCAGACACGTGGACCATTGCAATGTCAAACAAGCTCTCCTATCAATATATTGCAAATAAAGGTAGAATACTTGCTACTGGTTTTTAGCCTTGTCTACATTTTGTTTGCTTTTTTTGACTGCCATGCTGAGCAGAAGGTTACATTCAGCTCTTCGCAATAGCACTGAGATAATTTTCCTATCTTGGAAAATGTCGCTATTTAGAATGTTTAGAACCTGATAAGCTTTATACTGTGATGTGTGTTAAATCTCTATCCTATTTTTTATCAAGGGACTCTGGTTTTAGTTGCAAGGTTGCAGCCCCAAGAATTAGACACAAGATGATTTTACAAAGGGGAACTTTGCTCTTTCTATTTTTAAGGGGCAATTTTATTACAGCTGTAAATAGACAGTGCAGGATTTTGCAGCTCTTTTGAGACCTGGTAAATTCTTGTGCTATTAGTCTGAAAATGCCGTCTCCCAAGAGCTCAATATTTGGGAGATACTTGCAGATGTTCACATATATCAAGGCACCTCAGTTTGGCCTATCTCTATTCACAACTGGTCAATACAACATAAAACTGATTTGTTTATCTAATGCACATTGCACTTTCTAGCAATTTTATGAAACATTTATGAAAATGTTAACTATGGAAAAATATTAGCTCCTTACCATATTTTGTTTTTGGACTGAAGACTATCATCATACAATTTTTCTTTGGTTTGAGAAGACTTTGGCATTTTTGCTTCATCCTAATCTAATGCTTAAAAGTGTATACATTAACTCAGCGTAACTGCATCAAATTAAATGATCAACTGGAAAATGTGAGGGTAACTAGTCAAGATTACTAGTTGCACAGTTTCTTCTCTAAATTAATCGGATTATTGTTGATTGCAGACACAGAAATAAGATACTTTGTAGAGACTAGAGTCTGACTTTGATATACTCATTTGACTTTGAGTGTATACTCATTCTTTAGCCCATTCGTTTATAAGTCGACCCCCCAAGATGGATAGGTAAAAGTAGCAAAAACTGTATTACCCTTTCATAAGCCGACCCTATATTTCAGAGGTTGGCAAACTTTGACTCCCAGCTTGTCAGGGTAACAGCTGGTGGGTTGGGACATTTTGTTTCCCTGCAGCGTCCGTGGGCGTGGAGCCCCTTAGTTCCCTGTGGCCATGGTTCACCGTTCCCAGCCAATGGGAGCTGGTGTCTTACAACCTAAAAAAGAGAAAAAACAGATAAAGGGTAAATCAGAAAGTCAGAAAATATTCAGGCAAAATGCTCAGAGAATGGTGCCTGGCACACATGTTCTTACTGCCAGCTTTTTAAAAAAATACATAAACTATCCTACCTGCAATTTCCACCTAGCCTTTTTGTTCTGCTAAATAACAAAGGACTAGGATTTCATTCCATCTGTACATGAAATGTGCTACCAGAGAGTTTTTTTATAATGCTGGTAAACTTACCTGGGTATCTAGGTACATTCTCAGCTATGGGGTGCACTTATAGTTTGACATATTTGTCAAATTGATAAGATTATATAATGGGCACTTTTAGTTTCCTGCAATTGTTGAACAGCAAAGTTTATATTTGTTTGTGATCAAAAGCTACACTATGATCTTGTGAATATGGTCTCCTTCCCCCCCCCCCCCCCCCCCCCCCCGATGCTAGTCAGCAGTTGGCTGAGAATTCTTGTCTATATTCTTCGTGGTATTGACAATGAAAAGACAAGTGTGTGCTTCAGTCACGTTATCTGAAAAATAGGGATAATACCCACTTAGGAGCGCTGTGAGGCTTAACACATTTCTCTTAAAGCTTATTAAAGTGTTCTGATATCCTCCAATGGACGGTGCTATAGAAGGGCTAAATTTTAACATCACTAACTAATCTCACTGATATTGTACAGGATGATCAAATGTTTCTTCTCTAGAAATGAAAATTCTCCCATCTTGTATTCTTCCCCTTCTACTTCCAAACACTGAAATCATTTGTCAGAACAAAGATTCAAAGTTGCACATCACTAATGCATAAAGTTTGAAAAAAACAATTGAGTTCCTGAAATAAAAATCTACAGAATAAGTATTCTGTATTGGACTATACTTGTTACAATGTTTATTTCTTTAGTAAGATTGCTCAAAATCTTCAAGTAATTTGAAGAAGTTTTCTATCCGTTTCTTAGACTTAATATTTAGTGTGGCTACGAAATTGTTTATGTACATGATTTTCTTGGAAATCTTGTTTAATACATATCGTATCAGGTATGACTTTACTGCAGTTTGAAATTATTGGGATAGTATAAGTAAATAACTTGCTATACATCTCATAATACTTGCTAATTGCATTCAGAACTACTGATGTTTTCTAAGTACAGGGAGCAACACTGAGATAAAACCTGAGGTCCTCACTGAAAGATGCCAGGCACCAACATCCCAGAGTTGCTTGATGGGCAATTGTGGCAGCTATGGCCACACCCTTTTAAAGGGCTCTAGAATACTTTCCCCTCTATGGCTGGTGGAGATGGAGGGAATCTATTACTTACTTACTTCCCAGCCTTCGTTGGCAGGGGTAACACTGCTAGTCCCATGAAGTTCTTGTGCTCAGGTGAGCAAAAGAACTGGGAGTTTACAATGTTAAGTGAGGAGTTCCTGTACAATATGATGGGGGCTAATTTAGCTACAACTAATCAGGAAAAAGATCTTGGAGTCATCGTGGATAGTTCTCTAAAGAGGCCCACACAGTGTGCAGTGGCAGTCAAAAAAGCAAACAAGATGTTAGGAATAATTAAAAAGAGCTAGAGAATAAGATGGAGATAATCTTATTGCCCTTGTATAAATCCATGGTACGTCCACATCTTGAATACTGTGTACAAATGTGGTCTCCTCATCTCAAAAAATATATACTGGCATTAGAAAAGGTTGAGAGAAGGGCAACTAAAATGATTAGTTGGAACGGGTCCCATCTGAGGAGAGATTAGAGGCTAGGACTTTTCAGCTTGAAAAAGAGGAGACTAAGGGGAGATATGATAGAGGTATATAAAATCATGAGTGGTGTGGAGAAAGTGAATGAGGAAAAGTTATTTACTTGTTCCCGTAGTCTAAGAGCTAGGCCCACCAAATGAAATGAATGGGCAGCAGGTTTAATACAAATAAAGGGAAGTTCTTCTTCACCCAGCACACAGTTAACCTGTGGAACTCCTTGCCTGAGGAGGTTGTGAAGTCTAGGACTATAACAGGGTTTAAAAGAGAACTGGATAAATTCATGGAGGTTAAGTCCATTAATGGCTATTAGCCAGAATGGGTAAGGAATGGTGTCCCTAGCCTCTGTTTGTCAGATGGACATGATGAATGACAGGAGAGAGATCACTTAATCATTACCTCTTAAGTTCACTTACTCTGGGGTACCTGGCATTGGCCACTGTCAGTAGACAGTATACTGGGCTGGATGGACCTTTCGTCTGACCCAGTACAGCCATTCTTATGTTCTCGTGTTCCTGGAAGCCAACTCAAATTTTCATGAGTTAAAAACCTTAAAATTTGGTCCATTCACTTTCAAATATGCTATTTTCTTATCAGACCCTAATGATTTTTTTCACTACTATTAACTATACCACAGTTGCTTGGCATTTTTAAATAAATTGCCTGCTTTGTTATTTATATTTCAACTCTAATGGTTTGTTTTTAGCTAGCATGTATGGAGCTTTTTTTTTTATATTGTATATTCATGTACTTTAAATTGTATAGTTAATATAGTATATGAATTCCCACATTACCTTAAAATGATCAACTCTATCTCCAGGTAGTCACATTAGGAGTTTGTTTTTATAGCTGCTTTTAAGTGCTCATGGTTTTTAATATTTCAACAAATACCCATTGTTTCTGACTGTGCTATAAAATTTAATTGCTGAGTGCAGTGCTGAATGGAATGCAACACACTAATGGGAGGTACTAGGTATGAATGCCTGATGAAAGGATTCATACAGTATATTGTTATTTTATAACTTTGTGGAAGCTTTTGCTTTGTCAGCAGTATGATGCACTTTTCAGTATAACCTTTCACTTGTCTCTTGCTAGTTTTTACAATGAAATGCTTCTCTGATTGTTTCAGTGACAATGATAATCCAGACAAACTGGACTTCTGTTCTGCATTATTGCTAATTAATGTCATGGATCCAAATTATTTTCCTTTCTATGGATCTGATTCTCTGTTCATAGCAGCTATGCAAAGAAGACTTAGCAGAACACTCCAGTTCTACATATTATGCCATGAGAAACAAGATAGCTAATTTATTAAACATTACTGATTCCAGACACTTCTTGGGGTAAACACTTCTTGTGTGTAGCCAGTAAAAAGTACGTTGTTAAAGATCTTGTGGGAGAAACAGAGGTGCACATGCAAAACCTGTTATAGATCTGTATAAAAAGGGATTTCAGAGTGTAATCCAAGGGTAGGCAACCTATGGCACGTGTGCCGAAGGTAGCATGCAAGCTGATTTTCAGTGGCACTCACACTGCCCGGGTCCTGGCCATCAGTCCAGGGGACTCGGCATTTTAATTTAATTTTAAATGACGCTTTTTAAACATTTAAAAAATCTTATTTACTTTAAATACAACAATTGTTTAGTTATATATTATACACTTATAGAAAGAGACTTTCTAAAAATGTTAAAATGTATTACTGGCACATGAAACCTTAAATTAGAGCAAATAAATGAAGACTTGGCACACCACTTCTGAAAGGTTGCCGACCCCTGTATTCCCTATACAAGCGCAGCTACATTGATAGCAGGCCACTAGGGGCTGAAATCCTCAGTGTAGACAAGGACTAATTTTTCACTGGTACATTTCAGCTTCAATCTGGTTTGTGCTGCTGTGTATTCCAGAAGCAACTTAAACAGGCTACTCCTGAAAGTGCTGAGTAAAGCTGTATTAACAACAATTTTTTAGGTTTGCTAAGAATTCCAAAAGATCAAAAGATTTGTTCAACCCAAACATTTCAGTTTTGATTTGAACCAAATATTTTGGTTCAATTTAGAGCATTTTAAACTGTTTTTATTTGAAGGACGTTATTTTGAACCGAAAAACGAAAGTTTGTTTTGAAAATGTTGAAACAAAGTGTTTCTTTTTCTGAATATTTTCTTGTTGGCCAGTTGGCTTTTTATCAACATGAAATATTAAGGGAAACCAACATGAATTTGCAGAATATTTTGGTGTTGCTGAATCTGCACTTTTCAGCCCTGTCCAAAAAAAAAGTTTCCAACAAAATTTTTTGCCCAGTTCTAGAGACCAGGATAAGGGAGAAATGCTACATTTTCCTTTGAAGTTCACAACTCAAAAACCACTGGGGAGAGCAGGCAGCTGACATACAAAGAGAAATGCCATATCTTTCTTCCCACACCGCCGCTGTGTTCAATGAGACTTCTCAATTATAAAGCTGATGTAGGAAGCTGAACTGGGCATATTATAGTCAGGAGAGAGAGGAGCTCAAAGGCAAAAGCATGCTTCAGGCTATAGTAACATTTAAAAAAAATTAACTTAAAAATTACTATTTTTTCACCTTCCTATTTCCTTTTCCTCTTTCCCATCTTACCCTGTTTCCCCGAAAGTAAGACATCCCCCGAAAATAAGACGTACTTCCAATTTTGCCTCTCGCTGTAATATAATGTAATGTAATTTTTGGAGCAAAAATTAATATAAGACATTGTCTTATTTTCGGGGAAACACGGTATTTTGATAATGGCTACATCTGTTACATAAATGAGACTGGCTGGTAATAAGGGTTGTGATGTCATATCTCTGTTTTGTGTGGAATTTGATCATGGCAATAGAAGCATCAAAATAAGTGACCAGACTAAATAAGGGTTTAGAAGCTCATCATTATAGCATAAATTTAAAATAGCCTTTCTATATTTTAACTTTACAGAAGCATCATAAACAGAATAACTGCTGATACATTAATTTGTTTCAAATAAATAGCATTAAATAAATACTATCCTCATATGTTACTGCTTACAGCAAACAGGAACAGATTCTGGTGAGGGAAAAGCTTCCGTTTCCAGGACAGACTATGTGTTGACTAAGGCTGAGACTTCACAAAGAGCATTTTATTCCTAATTTAGATGAATAACTTCCACTGGAGTTAATGGGATTTGGACACCTAATTCCCATAGGATCCTTTGGAATTTCCAGTCTAAAATGCTTTGGACTCTTCCATTTCATGCATACCTACCAGCAAACTGCTCCACTGTGCTGAATTGATCTTGTCTTGTCTTAAGCAAATGTTTTTCTTATTCTTTTTTCTCCAAAAGGGCAGATTTAATCCATCAGTGCTTTTGTATGCTCTTGGGGAGGGTATGGGTGGGGGTGATTTTCTTTTTCTGAGGCTTTTTTGTAGAGGGAAACCTCTTAGAATAGTATTAAACATATGATCTGTTTACTTTCCCTCCTCCCGTTTATCAGACAGTTATTTCAGCCCAAGTATGTAGTCCCCTTTCATGCTGCAAACACTCTTCCAAATGTGACCTTGATGGCACTGGTCTCATGCAGAATGTGTCATTACATTCCAGCCATTCCATGGATCCCATTCTCAGAAACATTTAATTTTTCCAGCACTTCAGATGTATAGCTGCTAATGGGTTTTTTTTTTTTCCAGATTCCCTTTTTATAGTGAGGCTTCTACATGAACAGTGATTCTGGCAGGCAAATGACATTTATTTTTGAGGACTCTAGGCATGCAAACACATCAGTGGGGCATGCAGATGTCTGCAACTATAAATGATTTTCTTTTGTGCAGCATCTTTTATACAAGTCACATTCCAAAACATGCCATCAGGCTAAGTAACAAATCACAATCGAGGGTGTTGCATGGAAAGAAAAGGAAGAAAGCTATGTTTTCAAGCTAAGGTTTGACATGAGAGAGGAAGAGCTGAGGAGATAAAGAGGTATAAAAAGTTTGCTGTAGATGCCAGGAACTGCAGAGAAGGAGGTGTGTGGTGGGGCCACAAAGGCCAAAACTAGACAAACGTACAGAGCATTAAATGGCTTGGAGAAAGGTATGGTCCATGAGATAGACAGGAGCAAGTGCATGGAAAGCTTTAGAAACAAAGGGTCAAACTCTCTCTCACACACACACACACACACACACCCTTGATTCCAGGAGAATACAATTTTATCTCCTTGTACTAACCTGGCACCTTGGACCACTGGAGAGATTCAGCCCCCAAGATAGAAGCTTCCACATCTACCCTTCCTCCGTGGTACTGCCTTTCACAGCTTTAATCTCCAGTGAAAGCCATACAAACTGAGGCTGCAATAGGGATACAGTGAATCAGGGTTTAGCTTAGCCATGTCCATCCCATGCCAGCACTGCCAGTTTTGGCGCTGGAGTTGCTGCCCCGGTATCTCTCCACTGAGGATAGGTGGTGGTCATTTGGTGCTGCCAAAAAAAAAAAAAAAAAAAAACCAGAAGACTTCACTCTGGAGAGAATCTTGCTACAGGATGGTGATTTTGAATTGCTTCCTGATGGGAAGAAGGAACTGCTGAAGCTGTTTGAGTATTGTAGTGTTGTGGATATGTGAGAGGGTGGGTTGTAGTACTCTGGAATAAGGAGAGCTGGAACCTCCACAATCTTTTACCCCTGTATAGAACGTATATTACACTACTTATTTTTATATATTAGCCTGGTAATCTATTCAGCGTATTTTTTCTTTGAGCATGGCTGCTAGGGGTAAAAAACCATCCTGACTAAAATGTCATTGAAACTGGCATTCCAGAAAACGGTTTGGTTTTGAAAATTTGCTATTTTTAGGGGGGAGAAAACGCTTCTTCAAAAATTTCCCAACCAGCTCTATTCATGACCTAGCCAACCTCAGAATTCTTTGATTGGGATTCCAGCTACCAGATTGTTCACTCAACTATTCCAGTGGCTAGAATACATGTATTTAATATAAAGTAAGTGTACTGGAGATTAATAACACATTTTCAGCTGAATCATGGAGACTAGCGTTACATTTTTGCAATAACTGAATTTCCCTGTTGCCAAAACCGTATACTTTGTGAAATATTCACAATTTTTTATCTGGTATATGACCAACTTTACATTTATATATAATCTGTGATCATATATTGATGGCTTCTTCCAAAGATAAGTTTCAAAGTTCATTACAGTGTATTCCTTTTCATTTGTCATCATTAAGGGGACTTACATGAACTGATGAGGGAATCTTGGTAATAAATAACACCTATGTGTTATCTCAGAGAGAGAGAGAGCGAGAGAGAGAGAGATTTACTAGCTGCTTAAATATTTCCTTATTGCAGAGAAAAAAATAATTTAAGTAAAAGAATTTCACTTCTGATTAATGACTTTTTTCAGCAGTTAATTATACTGTTCTTCCAGTCTGTGGGATGTTAAGAAGTAAACTGTCCTGACCCTCAAACATTAAATCAGACAAATGGTAGAAATATAGTACTACAGGAATAGCTTATGGAAGGAATTGTGTGTGTATTTATGTCTGTGTTTACCTTTTATACTAAAAAAAAATCTGTTAATTGCAAATACTTCTTTTATGAATTTGTTTAAAATAAATGCAAGTTTTGTGTTTCAGAGTTTAAATGCATACCAGCCTATACATTCCTTTAATCTGAGGCCCTTAAGGAACTGTTTTGGATGTATTTAGGTGAATTCCTTTTGAGGTCAGATCACAAACTTCATCATATATTTCATTGCAGTTTGACTTGATAAAATTGTGCTAAAGTAGAGAATTTGTCTCTCCTTCCTGAAAAATGAGGATCCCTTATGTTTCTCTGGAGGCTTCAGGAAAGACAAAAGAAGACGCTAAATGCCTTCTATATCATCTAAAGACAAAACTACCAACAATAAAAATAGACTTTGGCTCTGGCATTTCTCTCTCTCAAATTTTCTGTTTGTGAATATTCACTCAAAGTTTAAAGACAAATCAGTTGGAGTTTTTACTAAGTTGGATAAATTTTGTTATAATAATTAATCCTCCAGAAACAACCACCAAAAATGAGAATAGTAGAATGCAGATCTTTTGGATGCTGGTAAAACCATTAAATTCCTAGAGACAGATTCTGATCTCTATTAATGACTTCAGTGGGAGTGACTTTGAATTTACACTGTAACAGAGATCAGAATCTGGGCCCAAGATTCTAACAAAAACAAGTATAGCAATGGAATTGGCTCCTGTAAAGAATGAGGATTGGGGAAAAAATTATCTAGTGCAATGCATATTGCTGGACACCATCCTGCCGTGCTATTAAAAATCAAGCTGCCAGTTGAAGAAAGTTGTATCTAGTCTCATGGTAGTGCTAAATTCAAGTTCCCTGGGAAGGCAACATGCCTGTTATAGTAACTGCATGGTATATCATTACAGTTCACTGTCTTTCTTTTTCCAGTTTGCTATTCCACAGGACACCCCGGAACTCACTGCTTTTTTGCATAACTCCACTGTTCCTCACTATGTCGGGCGGAGGGCTGTCACCATGGTAGAACCACAAAGGAAGAGTTACGCAAAAATACTGGTGAGCTAATTAAAATATATAGTGCTGGGACTATATGCGCAAGCTATGCAATGCGACCATTGGTTTTGTCATATTCTTTTTACAGACTTTTAATTTCCTACTGTTCTAAGTGACAAGTAAATGATGGAGCATCAGATTTTTAAATCTTTTGTCTTGCGTATGATATATACTGCATCATTTATTTTCATGCTGCTTTACAGACAAAATCCGTTACCCAAGGATCTTACAGTCTAAGAAGCCAGCACTGCAGTTGGGTCCACACATGCAGACCTCTCTACTGATGCATTGTCTCAAGTGGACTCTGTGCAGGTTCAAGGATTGCGCACACACACACACACACACACACACACACATGCTTCCACCCACTCACTCGGGTCTTTCACCAGATCATGGCCTAAAATAATGAAACACAGTAACACATTTAAAATCTATGCATATATTTTGTTAATGGGACTTTAACATTTTCATAAAATTCTTAAACTCAGCTACTGAAATACACCAAAAGTAACAGCTCTGGTCCACAACTATTGTAAAATGCAAATATTCATTCAATAAATACTCAAGACATTCTCTGGCTTCAAGAAATGTCAAGTATTTTATTCTTTAAAGTATCACAAGCCATCAAAGTAGATCTGGTAAAATTTACCAGGTTTTTTTTAGTTTTCATGGGTAAATATCTAACCAATCAGAAACGCAGGGTCTGTAAAACATTGGGAACAGCAAAGACCTCTCAGCCCGTGTGGCAAAATAGCTCTGAGTACCAGTCTCAAAGCCTTCTGGGACGTGAACATCTGGACAATAACATGCCATCAGTCTGGTTTTTGTTGTTCCTGTATTGAGGACTCCACATTGTAGAGTATTTAAGCATCACAATTACCAATTCCTTTTGCCTGGAGGCTATATTTCTAAATCAGTGACCCTGAGGCTGAAAGCTAGGATTCTTCTGGCCATCATTTCTATTTATTTTTATTAACCCCAGCCCAAGTTTCTTTCCTGCTGTCCAGTCTCCTGTTAAACGGTTCACTATCACCATATGTTTGAGCTCCTAGCTATCACCCAAATTTGTCACAAATAGTCAGAAACAAAAAACCCAGGCCTAAGCTCTGCTTGTAAAGTAACAAAAAAAGTCTTTACATTATGTCTGAAAATGGAATTTGACTGTTTTTTAAATGGGGGGAGCCCAAATATGAAATCAATTAATGACTTATTTTAATTAAAAATAGAATCACAGAAGTACTGATTTCATATACCTTGGCTCCTGTGTCCTGCATAATTCTTCCACCAACGTCACACTTTGGAAATAATTCTGATTCTAGCAAGACTACAAAAAATCCTCACCTTTGGAAGACATACTTTCAGTACCACAAAACTTTTAATCCATTTCTCAGTAATGCCTTAATTATCAGTTGTATTCCTCTGTAACTAGTCTCTTATGTTGCCAGCATAGAAATGACTTCAGCAATTGTGAATGGTTAACAAAATGTATAAGTATGCACAGTATTTCCATCTTATTAAGTACTTTAAAATAATAAGAACCAGAGGCTTTTCAGCAGATTCATCCAGACAGACAATATTAGATTGATTTCACAGAAACATAGGATTTCCCAATCTTGATCAGACTAGCAGTCCAACTACTCCAGGAGTCTCTCTCTCACAGTAGCATTAGCCAGATGCTTAGGAAGGTGACAGATACAGCAGGCATATGTAAAGTATGGAGATATTTGGTAGTCTCTCACTAGTCATGTGGTGTGTTTTTAGGCTAGAAAAGGCTAGGCTATTGTTTTGTTATTTGATGCTGATTTTTGCCATTAACCCATTTGACTGACTGCTATGTTTAGGACTGGTTAAAAACTTTCCATTAAAATTGTTTTTGCTGACATACTGAATTTTTAATTAAATTTAAAATATTTATGGAAAGTGTCTGTTTTCCACAAAAATTTGACTTTTAATCTGAATATCAAACACTTTTTGGATGAAAACTGACATTTTTTAATTTTCAGCCCAAAAATTCGTTTAGTTTTCAGTTTTTGATTAAAAGTCATTTTTTATTGGGGGGTAGAGAAGCATTTTCCAGCTAGCTCTAATCCTGTCCTGTCTGTTCTGTTTGGTAATCATTTGGTTTCTTTCCTTTTTACCTCTCATGATTTCAGTGTACTGAAGATTATAAAGGGCTAAATATATTACTAAGAAAAATAAGAATATGTGCTCAGGTCTTCAAGTTTCAGCCAAAATCAGGCTTTTTGCATAGTAATGATTTATTTTTGTTAATATGTGTTTTTGTCCTCTGTAATTAGAAATTAAAAAGACAACAGATGAAAGGATAAATAAAGCTGGTTAGAGAATGGCTGAATAAGAAGAATTAAATATATATATCCTCTACAATAGGTACTGTAAACAAGGCTTATAGCATGAGTCTCTTCTGAGGATGTGGGAAGTAGAGAGGAAGCACACAGCCTCTACTTCAGATGTAGTGAGACAGAGATTTATGGGGAATATTGTTATACTGATTACACTGGTGTAGCACTACAAATAGGCATGAGTCTTTCTGGAATATCTTCAGACATAATAAAATATATTAGCACCCTTTTCACGAAGGTAGTTACCCGGTTTTATCAGAGTATGGTCTCTAAAAGAGGATGTTCTTACAGAAAGTACATTAGAGCACTAGTGAAGTGCTGTGTCTGTAGAGGCGATACCTTTGCTTCAAGACAATCAAAGCCACTTGGTATTGCCATTGTGAGTACAGTATGTAGCAGGGAGGGGCAAATTGGATTATAAAGAAAATGGACTAGTCAGAATATCAGCCTTTCCCCTGAACTGAGTCACAACCTTTTAGAGTACATCTGCACAGAGCCTGCTAGCCCAAGTCTGTCAACCCAGGCTGGAAAGCTTGCTCCCGCACAGTCCAAAATGCTTTGTAGACCTATCCTTAGGTGTAGATCTATTTGGATAAATACCCCCAAACACTCTCTCTGACCTCCAACAGACCCTTGGCTTTTAGTTCCCTTTCCCTGTGAGCTACCTTCCATTCCATTTGCCCAGTACATCTCTCTTTGTCTGTAATTTCCCCAAGAGATCCCCTTCCCCAACTCTTTGTCCCTGTCCATGAGTTCCAACCAGCTCCTTATCTTGGCTGGTAACATTTCCATTACAGACTCCAGCAGGTCTATAGTCTTGGCTAGGGCCAGCTGGCTGTTGTATTCAGTTGTGTGTTTTCTGGTCTTTTCCCATCCAGGATCACTGCTCACCAGAAAAGCTTCATAGAACATAAGATTCAAATAGAGCAGCTAATGAAGCTGGCTTTACAATATACATTTCACCAGGGAAATTAGGAGTATCTGAGAAGGAGGGAAAGTTTTGAGAGTGTAAATATGGAGACTTGGAGTCAGCGAAGAGACCAGGAACTGGCTGGAGGGATGTAAAGAGGAAAGAGGAATAAACAAGTTTTTGTTAAACAGTTGGACTTTTTAAGAAGTCTTTAAACCAGACTGGTGAATGCTATTAGCTTTGTCATCACTAACATATGGAAAGGAGCTAAATTAGAAGAAGCCCCATTGTGGTTATTCATTACTCACAAAGGCACTCCAGATATCTTCTGTTGTACATTTGTATTAGATTAAATTCTTAAAGATGCATGACATTGAATACATTAAGAAACAGTTTATTGTTTTTTCAATTTAGAGTGGCTGAGTGTAATTAAAGCTGTGTATAATTAAATGTGTGTATTCTCACATTAGCCTGGTTACAAAAGCATTGTTATATTTTCATTTTGTTTTTATACAGAACTGTACAAACGTGAAGTGTTTAATAATCTCATGTACAGTAGGACATCTAGAAAGAGGAAAGAGTGCAACACTAAAAATCAGATCTCGGTTATGGGCCCAAACGTTCCTACAGGTAATGTAAATTTGTGAAACTATTTTTACACACAAAAAAGCCAATTTTGTCTGTTTATTTAAAGATATATATATATATAGTGTGTAAATGTGTGTGTATGATCTTAACTTGTGAATCTTATTGTCATCACTTTGTTTTGGGGTAAATCTTTGTTTCATGCTTATGAACGTAGCACACATGCTTAGCACACATACTGCTAATTTCTCCCTCCTCTGAATATTGTGTCCATTTCCATTTAACTTTGCCAGTTTTCACTTGCAGATTCCATGTTGATCTTGATCCCAATCTTATCTTGACTTTCCATAGTCTATCTGCTCATAGGCTTCTGTTGATCCTCCCAGATGAATAATCTATCAGCTTGTTAACCTACCTGTGGCTTTATTTTATAACTGGTATGAATTCCCTGCAAGGGTATGTTTCTCCATTTTCTTGGTGCTCATATGTCCCAGAGTCATATAGCTGATGATGAATACTCTGAATGCAATTTAAAAATTGTTACTCATTCTCCTGTCAGTATTATCATGGTTTAGGTGTTAGACCCACATGTTACATTTACATGAAGAGCTGAATTGTAGCATTTGGGCATAACTGTGAGTATAGGGGACAATGCAGAACTCTCCGAGAGATTGATCCTTAGGATGCAAATCCCCTTTGTAAACTCGTCACCCTACCTCAGAGGGAGCACATGCTGCATTAGTTTTTGGCATGGTGCAATGTATTCTCTATTCTGCAACAGGCCAGGCAAATGAACTAGTGCACAGAGTCAGAGGTTGAGAGAGGTCATGGCCCTCCCTTCTCCCTGCTTCTCCCATCCCCTTTGGGGTGACTGATACTCAGAGGGAGCTGTCCTCCAAAGGCGCATCCCTACCATGTGCATGTGATATGGACCTGAGGGGAAAACTAGAACCAGGAACAATCTGTGCTAATTGATGCTCTGCCTCAACTGGGGAAGCAGAGCGGAGTCTTCTCCACAATGGCAGAAATAATAAGTCTTGTCCACCATTAACTTTCTCCAGTAGTGTTATAGAGCTCTGCTGGCATTTTCTAAGGTGCCCTTTACAGGTTCTCCTCCTGAAGGTGTGTTTCTGTATTCTAGAATTATGCACAAACTGTTCAACTTTGACCATTATGATGTAAAGCAGAAGAAAATATTGGCTTCCATTTGAACATCCAACTAAATCCCTCAAAGTCCTATGTGCAATTCTGAAATGCAATGGGAACCTGTGACTTTCCAAACATGTGTCCATACAGTACTGGTATTAGTTATTTGTTTTTCTTGGAGACTACATAAAAGGCTTGGGATAATCAATTGAAAAATCCCCTGAGTAGCCTATCAGCACTGTGGACTTGGATAAATATCTGCCACAGTTGGGTGTACTGAGAAAATTTAGAATTCCTGTTTTGCTGCTGTTAAGGAACATCGCCAGACCCTTTCATGAGGCCAGTTGATGTATTATCCATGCCATCTGCATGGACATTTAACCTGGATTCCCCCTTCTCCTCCCTACTCCTTCAACTTGGAATGCAGAAAAAGAACGATAATTCCTCAGTATCCCTCCTTTGTTCACAGTGGGTATGGAAACAGGAATGCCTAGCGAACCTTAGACCAGCAGAAAGAGAGGAGGAAAATAGCCCAGTGAGGACAGGAGTTTGAAGAACTTCAGAGTTAACCTCCCCTTTCTTCCATCACCAGAAGTGAATAAGAGAAGATCCTGTCAACAAGTTCTTTCTTCTGGCCTCCATGGAGGAACTAAGGAGCAGATAGGAGGGTATTCAGCCACATTTTAACCAGTCCAATGCCTATTGGTCCTGGGTTCTAAATCAGTAATGAGCCAAATGCACATAACTCTGCACATCCTTACCCCTCGACATTTTACTGGTCAGCGGTGGGCATCTAAAGATCTAAACAGAAGGAAATTTTGCCTGTCAAGACCTAAGTGCAGGTTCTGTGTTTCTTCTGCCAGTTAATGGCACCACTGATGCCTAAAACAGAGCAGTGAGCTGCATGTCTTACTTTGCTGCGGGGATAGTAATGGCAGCCCAATTCAGTAACAAAGGACCTAATTTTTTTTTTATTTATTTGTAAGTACACCTACCTCCTCCAAGAATTTGAGCACCTAGCCAATTTTTATCTCTGCTTTTCAGTTTCCTTAATTCAAATAAGGTGCTTGTAAAAAGGTTCATATTTTGCAAAAACAAAAAAATCAGTTCGTAAGGAGGGATTAAGGACCCTTATTTTGGCGTTGTTTAGTGAATCATTTATTAGTGATGAGCAATCATTGAATGCTTTGGTTCAGATAAAACCTCAAAAGTCTGGATGTTTCTCTCAACACTCTTAACCTCCTGAATCTGGAAAACTGGGCTGGAGATCTTGTGGGAACACACTCTCTCACCAGATTCATAGTGCTTCCTGCTCATCTTGACCAGAAAATACTATTAAAACAGTTTTTCTTGATGTATATGGACATTTCTGTTTCCAGAACGTGGAAGGTAAGAGCCAGAAGAAGATGGATATAATGCAAAAGTCACACAGGTTTTGGGGTGGGTTTTTTTTTGGGGGGGGGGGTTGAACCTCAGAAAATATCCCATTTGATTTTTGGCACTAGTTTGGTTTTATTCTTTGTTTAACTCAATCAGTTCAGCCATCCATAATATTTACTAAGAACCTACCTGTCTGTCTAATGTTCTTAACCTGAGCCTATCACCATGGCACCTGAGCACTGGCAGAATCCAAGTATTCAACCACATAGAGTTTTTCCCCTCTCTTTATCCAGAAGCAATCTAGACGTTAGTTACCCTCACTATGAACAGCACATCTGGCATTCTGGACTCAACTGAAAACTAACAAAGAAACACACCTGCCAAAACAAACATCCCACTGCACACACTTCTCCCTTGGGGAGAGAATCAGAGAAGAAACAACTTGTGATGGATGTTAGTCACATTGCTTAATGCATTACTGGAAAGTACTCAGGTACTGCAGTGATTAGCATGATGTAAGAAATTGAATAGAACAAAGTCTCTGGATTTGTTATTCTGCAGCTGAAATTCAACCTTAAGGGCCAAATCTTGATCTCGTGAATACAGCAAAGGGCCTTTGTCTGCAACAAGAGTTAATGGTTGAAAGCTAAAGCCCAAAACATAAGGCACACATTTTAAGGTGAGACTGATTAGCAATTGGAACAATATACTAAGGGAATTGGTAGATTCTCCGCCTCTTGAATTCTTCAGATCCAGACTGAATGGCTTTCTAGAGGATAAGCTTTAGTCAAACCCAAGTTATTGGGTTCATACAGAGGTAAGTGGATGAATTTCTATGGCCTGTTTTATATAGGAGATGAGACTTGATGATAACATATCATCTTAAAATCTATGAAATCCAAAATAAAGGTGCACATTTTACAAATTACCCCTGGAAAAGGGAAAGCCAACCTGTTAATAAAGTACCATAGAGTATTAAAGGTAAATAAAATGTTCATTACTCCCGCCATAAGGTGCAGTGTGAAACCACACTGGGCCACCTATATAGGAATACTGAATAGACTCCCAATGGTGATCCTTGCCTGTGGGAGTTGAGCAATCAATTAGGATGGAGCAGATTGTGCCTTCCCCCTACCCACCCGTTTACATTGGCCCAGCTCCACAGACAGGTGCAAAGGAGCAGTTGGAACCATGGCCCTGCACCTTCCTGCCTGCTTTTAGGAAGGGAAGCAGGAGTGAGATATCCCTGTGTTTTCCAGAGTGCAGAGATTGCTGTTGTGTGCAAGAGCCACTTACAGGCCTTTTGCTCACTCCTCTGTCCATACATAGCCATGCTTCCAACCTAGACTTTGTATGGCCTCTGATAGCTTTAGCTGTTTTACCTGTATCCTTATGAACCATTTCTGCTTCTTCTGCCTCTCCCCCAAGATAACCTACAAGCCTTCTAAATGCTCAGTAAGATTCTCTTCTAGGTGCCAGGACCTCTTCTGATTAAAAGCAAACATTGTCCTGACAGAGTTGTTGCATCTAGTACTTCACCTCATGTCTAAGAAGCTGCCAGAAAAAGATCTCTTTCCCTTCTCCCCCCGCTTTTGCATCCACCCTTATCTACAGGGGGAATAAAAAGGAAATAGCATGAGAGGATGCAAGCCACTCTCCCTCTCCCCTTAAAACCGTTCCCCTTTCCAGTGCCCCTTTTACAATTAACAGCAATACAGGCACATCCATCAAAAAACTACAGCCCATAATTGATTTCCTAAAAAGGGCACCAGGTGCTCTGGAAAAGCCTGTAAACTTCCAATTCCTAAGACTATCCCAGAAGTAAATAAAAATACACCCAAAACATTGCAGCTTGGAACACATTATTTAGGCTAAAATCTAAGGACTAGCCTCCCTTTAGGGTTAAACTATAGCCAGAGGGAATCAGTATGGTTTCTGGAGGTACTTCTAAACAGGAAACAGCATACCAGAGTAAGGCTGAATTCCACAGTCATTTTGATACAATCAACTCTGGACTGAATAGGGATTATGCATGGCTAGCTAACTACAAGAGCAGTTTATCTTCTATCGCTGTTCACACCTCCAGTTCAGCTGCTAGAGGAATACCTCACCCTCTCTGATTAGAGATAACAAGCTGGTTCAGCCTCATTGGACCCACCCTGTTATCTCTAACCTGGTTCTTGCCTACCTATTTATACCTGCCCCTGGATACTTCCACTGCTTGCATCCAACGAAGTGGGTATTAGCCCACGAAAGCTTATGCTTCAATACTTTAGTTAGTCTTTAAGGAGCCACAGGACTTTTTGTAACTTCCACAGTCATTGTTCTGTATTGATATGTACAGTATATTCTTTGTACAGATCATGGCCTCCTCATTTGTAATACAGCACAATGTCAGACTTGTGTGTTAATGTTATTATTTCTGCTTTTTTCTACGTGTAACTCTATAAATGTAATTGTACAATTTGCAAGTACAGAAGAGCAGAGGTAATATTAACACACAAGACTCCTATGCTGTATTGTAATATAGATGGAGATGATCTGCAGAACGAATTGTTTGTACTTACTAATACAGAAAAGTTTATATTTATAGCACCATCAACTATGTCACTGTGTACATTATTTTCCCCTCAGCTATACTAGTACACCCCAATGAGAATTTGATCCAATGTGATTCATGCTAGGCTTAACAGTTCACATTTCCTTTCAAAAATGTACAAATCTGATTATATATTTTGTCTTCATTGGCATTCAGTCATATATAATCTCTCTTTTTTTTCCCCTGTGGTTTAACTGACAATTGATGACCTCATGGCAGTTGTCATCTGTCACCTTAAAATCAAAACGTTTATCACAAATTGCAGTTTTAAGAAGTGCAATAATTAGACATGTTTGAGTAAACAAAGCAGCTTTGAGTGTCCTAACTAGCCAACAAAGATAACGAAAGATGTTGTACAGAGGCCAAGAAGAAGCAGAGCCATTTCTGGCTTTATTTCAAAGCTTGGATGTAAATAAAAACCACCACATAAGCTAACTAATGGATTCAGACTTGCTGAGCCAGCAAATCATTAAATGCTTGATTAATGAAAAACATAACCTTACATGGTCATGTTACACTGTGTTCCATTAGGGCGCTATCATTTCTTTAATTGATAATAAAGATGTTTATCCAATAGTTTTCATTATTCAACCCCTGGTGGCTGAAATGCCGTTCATGGCAAGTTGTGGCACTACGCCAAATTTTTGGAGGGAGATCCATGGAGATCTTGCCTAATGTTCTTTGACCTTTGTTTAATGGGTAAATTTTAATGTAGTGTGTGTGAATGGGGCAATGAAACAGCTGCTCTGAACATGTATCCCTAAGTGATGAATTTATACCATTTTTCTGACTTGTAATACCCTTTCAGACTGCAAACTCTTCCGCCAGTTATTCACCAGCATGGCAGGGAGAAAAGCACAGCTCTTTCTTAACTGTTGTTTAAATCTGTGTTAAAAGTACCTGAAAATTATTAATAAATTTCCTTTCAAGCACTCACAGGGCCTGAAGAGTTCCGTGTAGGAATGGAACTTGCTATGTAGTAGGTAGTGGAAAAATGCCAAGAGAATATGCATGATTCCACAGAAGGGATTTTGTTTTCCCTTCCTTGCCCCGTACATAATTCTACACATTTGGATTTGACCATGCCTATCTGCATGGACTGCAGTAACTAGAAAAGAAAAAAAATCAGATTTTGGAGTGAGCACCTACGTGTGCGCAGAACGACTTTGTAGCTTGGGAAAAGGATTCTGTCTCTGCTTGACTCCCTTCAACTCCGCTCAGAAAGCCTAGTTCTCTGTGCAGGGGAGAGGATTTGGGTCTCAGGGAGGCCTGCATGTAATTATCCAACCCATTATTCTGCAACCAAGCCAAGTTCCCTAAGAATAGACTGGCAGAGTCTGGCAGCCTGCACAGTAATTTTACATGCAAGGAAAGCCATAAAAAATCAGATGGGAGAGATCTTCCTGATCTCATAGGCCTTATAGGGAGTTTGTCACTGATTTTGATTGTCGCTGAGCCATAGGTTTATTGTGTTCCTCTAGCAGCACCAACATACTGACAAGAAAGTCAGGGGTCAAGGGATTTTGCTTTCCTTTCTTTAGTTTCAAGGAATCTTTGTTAATTTGAAAACAAAATAAGTAAAAGAGAAAAATGAGTGACTGAAAATATTGGGATGGGGAGTGATTCATGGAGGGAATGTTGATTCAGTGAGGAAAATTCCACCAGCTGGGTTGTGTTGGGATGAGATTTTGTTGAGGCATTGCTACTGGTTTTGATTTTATTATATTATTTAAAATAATGTCAAAGGTGCCCAGAGCAGCAGATTATATGTCTTATTATATGTTCTAAATCTCAAGAAACAAATACATAATATAAATCAATTATCCTTAAAACCTGTATTTTTAAAATGCTGTGAAACCCCGGCAAAATTGCTGTCTTTTATTTCAATTCAAAATATTCCTGTTAAATGAATGAAAAATGCACAGAAACCCAAATCAGGGGGTCAAATGGGTCGAGGGTAGGTTTCTGCTGGCATATGCATATTACCCCGAATATTATGGGGAACATGCTAGAAGGATGCAGGACTAACAGTATTAAACCAGCACTGTCAGATAACAGGATTTCTATATACAACAAGCTTCAGTTCTGTGGGGAGAGCTCCATTTCGGTGCAAGGCCTAGAATATGGAAAATACATAACCATTCAGTCCTCCACTCAGAGTGGTTTCAGTGGACTGTACCTGAAAGGAAAAGACATCTCAGAAATAATACGCATTCCTCAAGGCTACGGTGGTGGTCAGTGGTGCTCTGGAACTCATTTGCAGGGTGGAGCACCACTACAAGTCAAAGGAGACTACTTACCAGACTCACCTTTCCTGTCCAATTGGCTAAACTTGCTTCTTGCCTTCTCACTCTTCCCTTTACAACCTGCAAGCCTGATCTAATTTACTCTGCACTCAGACTAAAGCACCCTCGGACTGTAGCGCACCCATTTCAAAGGCTTCCAAAGCCTTGTGCTCTTTCCACATTACCCCTGTGTTTGTCTAGACACTAGGTAGAGAAGTACTGCGCTACACCCTTATTGGAAGCACTTTCTGTTGATTCCAGATACTCTTATGTTTCGCAGTTGTTAAAACAAAGGATCTAATTTACCAAAGAGTGTGTGAGGAGGATGTAGCAGCAGCAAACACTCCCGAGGGGGTGTGCCTATGCAAGCTGAAGCATGGCCATGATCTGCTCTAGATCTCCCTCGCCCCCAGGGCACTGGCAGGCAGCTGCAGCACTGAGCTGGGGGAATACATGCTGTACTTGTTCCACAGCCACTGGAACCTCCACATGGCAAGTGTCCAGGAAGGCATTCTGCTTGGTGTGTGCCTTAGACACTGCCACTTATGCGGTCCATGACCTCTTTCCCCATGCTCTTAGAGCCGTAACTGAGCCCTTGCTTGTATTTCCAACCACAGGTCTCACTGCTTCCAATAAACACTGAATATTTAAACATGAGAGATTTGAAATGATCTGTGGTGGGGAAAAGTTTGTTCCTCAAGAATTCATTGAGAATTGGACTGCGTAAGAGGAAAACAGAGACAGCTGCCAGTATCTACTAGGTGTTTGAACAACTAAAAGGCTTCAGTCTGCAGTTGTTCCTAACCAGATATGTTTTATTAGTACCCTTTAGCACAAACAAATTGTCCCATGGATATATAGACTACACATAGAGTCTTTTACATTCTTAGTTGCTATTAAGCGATAAAGACTAAGGTGCAAAGCATTTCCTGGAGCTTATTGACTGGCCAAGAGGATTAGATGTCCCAAGGAGCAGCCTAGGTTTATTAATCCCCAGGAAGTGCCCTACACTGTGGTTTTTATTGCTAATATAAGCTGAAAATGAAATAAACCATACACAGTAGGTAAAAGGATTTATTTTTTTATGGGTGATGCGTTTCTGTACAGGACATTTGAAGAGAGTTAATGCCCTGTACTGTACACTAGCCAATCAGATTGTGTGAATTATCTCTCTACAGCCTGTTCATTTCATTATGTAACATATCCTGTCATCTTCAATGCGGAGTTCATTTATAAATCCCATGCAGATTCCTACTCCAACATGAACAGTTGAATTCATAAACCATTTTTTCAGGCAGGAAGAATTGTAAATTTCTAACATGTATCATTGTAAATCACAGTAAAATATATCAACAGAAATTAGAAATGCTAAAGTATTTATGTGACTTTGTCTCAGAATTAGGATGTTGTCAACTTAGTTTTGAGGAATTGAACAAGCTTTAAAAGAAGAAAATAATCTATGTCTGAGATAAAGAACAAGATGCCTGCGCTGGAGACTCTGTCTTACACAATTTAAATGCCATGAAATCTATATAAAACATCATTCTTATTATACAACCTCCTGTCTTAAGTGACTGTCCCAAACTAGTTATCTCTATTGAGTGCCAATCTAGTCCTTCTTTATTAGAAGACCACCTATGCTGAGGAGCTGATTTGTCTGTCCCTTCATGGTCACTTAAGGCAGATTTCTCTCTATTGTTCATTCCTAACATTGGGCTAAAGGAGCATTTTAATATGTTGTGATATGAAACATTCCACTGCTATCAATATGTTAAAACAACTAAGTAATGGCACAGCCAAATGAATTCCAGAAGGCAATAAGCATATTGGTTTCATGTCACCAGTAAATACTCTGACGTATTTGACAAGCAAACTGTGTTAAAACGGGAAAGGGGGAAATTTTCAGAAGTGTGTGTGCTGACAAAGCTGCCCAACTTTTTGTGTACTCCATGCTCAAGCGAAAGGTCCAGGTTTAGTGCATTTAGAGGTAGGTATGCACAAAAATCCTTCCCACATAACGAACAAGAAAGTAGCTAATTGAAGATAATTGGAGACTTCTGTTCCTCTTGCTCCAGGAAGCAGCTGAAAAGGGAGTAAACATCTTTGAACTGAAAAGGATAAGAAAGTTAATGCCAAAGGAAATCCTAGAGAAAACCAACACCTTGCACAGGAGAGAGAACAAAAACTAGCTGATTGGAAACTGAGTCTTGTGAAAGAAACAAAGCCTAAAAATGTGCCCTGGATGGACAGAAATGAAAAGGACTTTCCATATTCTCTCCTGGGAAAGGACAATGAGGGTTCAGAATATATATTAAACACAAGTAATGGAAGAAAATGAAATATAATAACTATATTATGGGATAGAAAGGATTTTAGGATAATCTAGCACTATATAATATATAAGATACAGAATGAGATCACAAAGAGTGTCAGAAAATGGGGAGTATTGTGTTTCTTTTTAAAGTGGGTTATTAAATAAAACTATGAATTGAAAAGAATAGAACTGGCATTCTTTACTTCTTAGTTAACTCTAGGGAGTGCAGAAAGTTCATAAGTGTTTGAAGGAGCGAGGGGCTAAAAGAAAGTGAGCTTTGGATGTGTATCAGGTAACAATTATACTTGGCTCATGTTACTACAGTAATTCAGACTCCATGCCAGTTCATTCCTTGGCCACTCAAGGTAGCCTGCAAGCGCCTGGTGCCAAATTTTAGGGTAGCTTTGGTTACGAGGTCCCCATTTTTATATAATTCAACAGTACATACTCATCTGGAATACTGTGTTGAGTTCTGCTCACTCCTCCATCTCAGAAGGAGTATAACAGAATTAGAAGTTGCAACATAGGCAGCAAGAATGATTAGGGGGCATGGAAAACCTCTCTTATGAAGAAAGAATGAAAAGATTTGGATTATTTATCCTAAGAGACAAATGAGAGGGGACATAATAAAAGGAAAGAAAAAATAAACAATAAAGAAAAGGTTGATCTGGAACCTCTGTTCTCATGATACAAGAATATTCACTGAAACTGAAAGGTGGCAAATTCAGACTGATGATAACTGAGATGCTTTCTTGCACAAAGCATGATTAGCCTGTGGAACGCGTTGTCATAATACACCATTAAAACCAAAAGCGCATAACAGGATTCAGAAAGGGATTGAACTATAATTATTAAAACAATAATATCCAGAGCTATAATAGTAAATGTTTTTTTTTAAAGTCAAGAATTTTCTAAGGGATTTAAACTTTCATGTTTCAGGGTTTAAGCCAATCTCTGACTAATGGGGTTTAGCAGGAAACTTTTGCATGGAATAGGTTATCCCTTAACTGCCTACAGCAAGTCTTGCACTTTCCCCTGAGAGATCTAGCGGGAGACTCACTGACAGGATATTGGACAAGACAGACCCTTGTTTGAGGCAATTCCTATATTCCTTTGACCTTTAGGAAGTGGGCTGAAACCATTTCATCTAAAAGTTCCAGAATCAACTTCAGCTGGTAACAGTTTATCACTTCTGACCTGAACTAGATTAAAAACCATGATATCTAATAAAGACAGACCATCTCTAAATTAAGAAATCTTAATTAAAGGAGGGATGCATTTTGGATAGTAAAGGTCAAGGTCTTGGGTTTGCTGTAGAGAGCAAAGGAAAGACCACGTAAAACTGCTATTGATGGGACCTATATAGTGCTACATGATCATTCTGTATTCCTATTGCAATTAAATACAAATAGTTTTTAATATTTTTTAATCAGTTTTATGTTAAAATTACCAAAAATGGGTAAATTAAGCTAAGCATGCTTATTCCTATAGTCTTGGACTAGCATTCTTCATTGGGATTGAATGGCCAATTCATATTAGATCAGCAAGGAATCCTAACAAATAGGTTTGAAAACAGACCTAGAAATCTGAAGATGCACAGATCTTTTCCTGATATTGGAGATCAAAGGCTACATTTCAAAACTAAACATAACATGTGCACTCACAAAACCCCATATTTGCACTTACAAATCTTCTATTGCACTGGTAAATATGTGCACTTTTTGCAGGTGCATCCCTCATCACCTTTGAAATGCATGCAGTATTTAGGTTTTCAGCTTCACACTTCAACTGTTGTTGTCTTTTTATTGTGGTACCACCTTTAGGCCCCAGTACAACAAATCTTCAAATTTAAATGTATTCCTTATAAATCTTTTTTTTTATTTCCAGAGAAATAATTACCAGTATACCCTTTCTTCCAATGTGTCCTTTGAAGTTAAGAATATGCCATATAAAGTGCAGCCAGCAAAACACCCTGGGGGAAGCATAGCAGTAAGTATCATGGAAAATATGTTACAACTTAAGCACATGAGTTACTTTGGTCATCCTGATCACAGTTATGAAGGTTTTCTATATATATGGAAAAGCAAAACCAGTATTTCCTGTGTGAGTTCCTTGAATATTTTTTAAATGAAACTTCCTTATTGCTCTTCTGTACATGAAGCTGATATAACAATGCACACCATTTTAAATTAATTGATCAGTTCTTTAACAAATTTTGTAACACTGTGCATTGCTTTAATTTCAATGATGTTAGACTTTTCATGCAGAAAAATCTTTGTACCATCAAAGCCAACTCTAATTCCCTCTTTAATTTCTTACTGTGGGCAAACAATCTGAAAGGAAAACCTTGTGCAACTTACATCATCTTGTCTCTGTTATGTTCATTATTTTCAAACATGTTACTGGTCTCCTCTGAATCAGCAGCATGCCTCAAGGGAAGAAAGTAAGTTCCACCCATAGAACCCTCTGTCCTTGTTTGGCATGGAGTCAGTCTTTTATGTCCTGATCTTCAGAAAGGCCTCCACTCATCCTCTGGATTTCCACTCTCAAATAATTGCAGGCTTGTGATATCTAATTACATCATTTCCCTTTAAAATAAAGTAGCTTTCTAGAAACCCCCCTTAACTTTTCAAAACGGGGAGGTTTAGGTGAGCCTGGGTTTCTGGGAAAAGGGGTTCTGGGACTCAATTTTATGTACATTTTTTGTCATGACCAGAGCAAGGGCAGTCAGAGCAGGAGTTGGGAATTAGGCCAAATTGGGTACCAGAAGGTCAGAGACTGAGACATGCCAGAGGGAAAACCCAGAGTCAGGTGTCAGGAGGCAGGCAGGGTCAGAAGCCAGAGTCTGGTGTCACTCATAGCAGAGTCTGAAGCAGAGCCAGGCAGGCAGTCTGTGTTGTTTCTCAGACTGCTCCCTGTAATGACTTCCCAGCTTAAATACTGGTCAGTGGGCTACAAGGAGCTACCACTCAGGTCCTGCTGAGTATTTCCAACCAAGCCCAGCCTCACAGGATCCTCCTACGGAAGCCCAGCCTAAGTGTCCTGTGATGATGGGGATGCATGAACAGCCCAAAACCCTTATGGTCCCAGGTTCTAGATCTGCCGGTTCTTCCATTGTTTTCAGAGATGGGAAGCTGAAGTTTGAAAGTAACCAAATTAATCTGCTGGAACTGGTGGTCCAGTTTGTGGGAGGGTCACCTGATCTGGAGGTGTTGGGCAGTGAGCTATAGATTTTGGCCTACCATAAATACTGGAGCTTTTTGTCATCAACGATCCGCATGCCTCTTGTAGGCCGTCTATAGCTCTTCTAGGTAGTTTTTGAGTTGTTCCTGAATCAGGAACATCTATTAGAGCCATTCAAAGGCAGCAGGGTTTGGTGAGGCTGCTGGTAATGTTGTAGGAACCGTAATTAGCAAAGAAGTGGCTCTTGAGGGTTGATTGCTTCATTGGAGGCACACTTTCTGACAGTATTCAGAGGAGAAGTTAATATTCCTCTGCTGCCAGGAGATACATGGATCATGCCATTGCAACCAACAAATGCTGAGAATTAGCGGGAAGAGCAGGGAGCAGATCACATCAAACCATATTATTTTTCTGTGCCTTTCCACTATGGCCTCTGAGGGGATAGTCTCCTCAGTCACAGGTCCTGATGATGGGATGACCCAACAATAATCTCCACTGGCTCTGGTGTGAGTTTCGACCCAAAGGGGATCTGCAGGGTACTGGCTGCTTCATTATCTATAAAGTTGGCAGCAGCGTTGGTGTCTTTCATTGCTAGTTCTGAGGGGAACTGCTGCACCTTCCCCAAGACCTAGGTGGGTGGGATTTTCCACACAGACTAGATCATCTTTTACCTTATTATTGAGCCCTCAGCAGAACTGGTAAAGGTGGGTCACCTCCTTTAGTTCAACATCAGCCACAAACCGTCAGAAGTGGGCACCCCTTGCCTCTGCCAAAGCTTCTGGAGGGCAACCTCTGCAGAGCGTCCACAATGTGGGTCATCAAAGATGCTTGCAAAGGCTTGCAGAAGGGCATCCCAGTCAGAGAGCACTGGGAAGTTCTGCTACAACAGGGCGAAGGCCAAATCAAGCATGTCTCCTGAGAGCAGGCTCACTATTAGCCCCACCTTAGTCTGGTCTGTGGGATATATTTGGGGGCAGAGGAGGAAGAGATGCCTGCGTTGGTTCAGGAACTTCCAATAATCCCTGTCAAATCACTCAGGCAATGGCACCATGAGGGCTGGTTCTGGTGCTGCTTTGTCCGTTTGGGCGCACAGCATCGCCACTTCTCCCTGCAAGCATGCAAGTTGCTTGTGGAGAAAGCTGTGCCACTTGAGCCTGCCAATGTGCTACTTGCTGGCAAAGGTTCTGTGCTTCCAGTGCACACTGCGTAGTATGGGTCTTTAGAGTGAAGTTCTCACCTGTGGACAGGTGACTTGGTCCTGTAGTTCATATGCCCTCCGGGGGCTGCTGGGTGAAAGGCAGCCCACGCCCTCCATCATCTGTGAGGAAGTTGGATGGATTTGCGGGCAAGGGTGAAGGTTGGTCTGAGGAAACTGTCATGAGTGGGACATGAGCAGTCAGACCTAGTGGGAGTCATGAGTCCGGAGCAGAAGGAATCATGAGTCAGGCCAAGCTGGGGATCTGAAGGTTAGAATCTGAGTCAGGCCAGAGGGCAAACCAAGAGTGAAGCATCAGGAGGCAGGCAGTATCCAGCCTAAGCCTCCTGTGGTAACATGGAGACATCAATGATCCGGAATCCAATATGGTCCCAGTTTCTGGCCCTGTGGGGTTTTACATTTTTGTTGCTGACGAAGTACTAAATGTTGGGAATAAAGTAGAAGAGTCTGTTCATACAGGTGTCCAATTTTACTTTTTAAATGAGCGCAAGGGAGAACTCAGTTGCCAGTGCTAAATAAATAAATAACATGTGAGTGCAACCTGAAGCCTTTTTGCTCTACATACTTAATGAAGTTTATCGTTCTCAGTTCTCGTCCTTTACAAAAGATGTACGATCAACCAATTCAAACCTAAAATTAAATCCTCAGCCAGGATATAATCTGTCAAACAATTAACAAAATAATTTCTGGCCCATAAAACAAGTATAGTGATATAGTTTTAGATTTTTACACAAGCAAGACATATTGTACGGGATTCAAGCTATAGAATATTTCTTCCTTTGTATCACTCATTTTTTTTGAACAGGTGCTTGTTGTATAGTTGATTTATGTTTAGGCTTGGAAACAGAGGGTGAAATCCTGGCCCCATTTAAGTCAATGGCAAAACTCCCATTGACATTAGTAGGCCCAGGGTTGCACCCTGCAAGTTTTGATGCCCAATATACTGTGTTCATCCAGAGAGGTTCAAAGGCTCCAAGCTGAATGATAAATTCAAGTTATTTGTGTTTTCTGCAGCATGTGTTCCATACTAGAAACACATGTTGCACAGAACATTGTTGATCATACTGCATCCATCTGGTCTGAAGTGCTTTGCCACAGGTGATAGCCTGCTGTACTCAACAAGTCTCAGATGATCTACTAAATGATCAGATAAGCCTTTTTTGTTCTTTTACTCCAGTAGAATGCTTGTTATTTGGGGTAGATGATTTACACACAATTCCTGTTATGGTAACTGTAAAAGGTTGAAAAATTATAGTGCTTTTATGTCTTCTCCTATCTGACTATCACAGTGGATGTTTGCCAGCTCTACAGCTTGATATGATATGTGCACAAGATCTTTTGAAGTTTCACTTGTGAGAAGAATTTTTCTTGAAGTTCAGCAATACTTCATATTTTTTGCTCTTTCTGTAAAAGATCAGTGCTTGTGGTTTGAAAGTGTCTATCCAAGGATTTATTTGGAAGTTTGTCTTTTTGTGAGACAGAGCAAGAAGCAGAAGGATAATGACTGTAACATTTTTTAAAATCAATTTGCAATATGATTATACTTCATAAATGACTTGCACCCCCATAGGCTTGGAGTTTAGGTAAGATATACTGTAATAAATACAGCATACCCCCAATATGTTACTACTACTTATGTGGAATCTCTTTAATGGAGGTTTGTGTGATGGGTTCCCCCAGGGATGTCACCTGGAACTGGAGTACCATTGAGCTCTCTGACCCACCGGCCTGGGCTCCCTCTCTCACTGTGCTGCTGTGACAAGCTGCAGACCCACACCCGGTCCTACACTTTCACCACCATAAACACGGGTAGGGACGCACCCAGCTGCAGTTACATGCAGGCTCTCTGACCAGTGTGGCAGGGTGGGCTTGACCCAGCCTGCCGCCCCTTTAAGAGGGAGAAAAGCCCTCTGCAAACCCCTGGTGCAGCAAGCCTAATTAGCCACCTGAGGTGCAGGCCAATCAGCCTGTATGAGTTGCACCTGGCAGCCTCCTCTGGGGGATATAAGGCTGCCAGGAAGGAAGCCCAGGGTGGTGGTGGTGGCATGAGCTATTCAGAGCTGTGTGTGTGTTTGAGCTATCAAGAGCTGAGTGTTTGAGCTATCAAGAGCTGAGTGTTTGAGCTATCAAGAGCTGAGTGTTTGAGCTATCAAGAGCACTGTTTCCTGCCTGTGTTCCTGAGAGGGGTGAGAGAGCGGATCTGCCACACCAGCCACTGCATGTGAACCAACAATAGAGAGGCTACAGCCAGAATAACCACCAGCTTCCCAGCCTAGACCTGAGCACTATACCACCCTGCCCTGGTCAAAACCACAATCAGTGTGAATTTATTAACCAGCACACCACGCCATAATAACTCCAGCATGCCACACCATAATAACTCCAACTCAGGAACCAATCCATGCAACAAAACTCGATGCCAACTCTGCCCACATATCTTCACCAGCAACACCATCACAGGACCTAACCAGATCAGGTGCACCATCACTGGTTCATTTACCTGCACATCTACCAATGTAATATATGTCATTATGTGCCAGCAGTGTCCCTCTGCTATGTACATCGGCCAAACCGGACAGTCCCTACGAAAAAGGATAAATGGACACAAATCAAATATCAGGAATGGCAATACAGTAAACCCTCGATTTAACGGACTTCGGATGCAACGGACAAAATTTCCGATGCATCCAAAATCCGTTATTCGCCCGGGTCCCACCTGCGGGCGGGCTGGCTGGCAGCTGCCGGCTTCCGCCTGCGGGCGGGCAGGCTGCCGGCTCCCTCCCGGCTCCCCGCAGCCTGGCGAAAACCTCCAAAACACGGGCTTCCCCAGCACAGTGCAAATGCTACTGCTAATTCTCAAGGAAAATCTCAGCGGTGCTGGTCTAGCCGTGACAATGGAGATGAGACCAATTTTGACTGATAAGTAAAATTACAGCGAAAGTGCCATTTCTTTTCAAAACACCTCCCCCTCCCCCCCCCCCCCCCAAGCCCGCTCGTCAGCACAGAGCCGGCCTTTGCCAGCGTCCTCCGCTTCGACCCGGACCACGGTCCTGGAGGAGGCTCAGTCTCCCCTCCAAATTGCAGCCCGCCCAGCTCCTCCACAAACACCCAGGGGAGCGCTGGGGCTGGAGCGCTTCACGCGGGACCCCAGCCCGGGCTCGTGTACCTGGGAATGCCGGCCCCGGGCTCCCGCGCACCTCCTTCGCCCTTCTCAATGGCCGGGCGGCTTCCCCCGCGGAAACGGCGCCGCGCCGGCGGCACTAGCAGGGGGTGCGGACCTGAGCGGAGTTTCTCCCCGGGCCACTCCAGCGGGAGCGAGCCCGCCTCACACAGGGCAACAGCGCCGCCTCCTCCTCCTCCTCGGGACCGGCCCCATAAGGAGCAGAAGCTCTAAAGTTCAGCCCCTGGGCGCCCCAGCCGCGCCTTCGTCCTCCCCCGCCAGAGACACGCGGGGAGCCCACGCTTGGCCCCAGCCCGCGGGCCACTCCCGGGCCAGAGCCGGCGCAGTGGCTGGGTACACTTCGCCCCAGCCCGCGAGCCGCCCCCTCCAGCCCACAGGGGCTGTCACCCGAGGGAGGTGCTGCGACCACCGGGAGCCCCACGCCAAGTTGCGGAGCCTGCTGCCTCCGGGGCAGAGCCCTTGTCTCCAGTGACCCCGCCTCACCTGCTGCTGCTGCCGCCAGCTCCCGCCGCCGCGGCTCTTTCCCTGGCTCCCGACTCTCCCAGGGGTGGGATCCCGGCCACTGATTCCTGTGCAGCCGGTCGGGAACCAGCGCACGTTGCAGCCTCTTCCCGCCACTCGGGGCCCAGGCTGCGGGGAGCCGGACGGCTGGGTTGACAGCTCCCGCCGGGCTCCCCGCAGCGGGGATCCGGGCGGGCTGACTCACGGCTCCCGGCCCTGATCAGTGAAACCTCGATATAACGGACTAATTCGGGTGAGGGGGGTGTCCGTTAAAGCCCAAAGTCCTGTTATTTAATGATTTAAAAAAATTATTAAATAACGGACTTTCGGCTTTAACGGACACCCCCTCGCCTGAATTAGTCCGTTATATCGAGGTTTCACTGTATACAAAAACCTGTAGGAGAACACTTCAATCTCCCTGCAGACACAATTAAAAATGTAAAGGTCAGTATCTTGCAGCAAAAAAACTTCAAGACCAGACTGCAAAGAGAAATTGCAGAGCTACAATTCATTTGCAAATTACATGCCATCAATCTGGGATTAAACAAAGATTTTGAATGGCTCACTAATTACAGGGGCAGCTTCTCCTCTCTCGGAGTTCACACCTCCAGTTCACTTGCTAGAGGAATGCCTCACCTTCCCTGATTAGAGATAACAAGCTGGTTCAGCCTCATTGAACTAACCTTGTTATCTCCAACCTGGTTCTTACCTACTTATTTATACCTGCCCCTGGACACTTCCACTGCTTGCATCTGACGAAGTGGGTATTAGCCCACGAAAGCTTATGCTTCAATACTTTAGTTAGTCTTTAAGGTGCCACAGGACTCTTTGTCACTTTTGCTATTCCAGACTAACATGGCTACCTCTCTGATTCTTTATTAACCAGTTCGCCTCCCCCTCAATGTGGAGAGGAAATGCAACAGCTTTTGCCACGTGAGCTACGATTTCCCACACACTTCACTCCAAATCATTGGTTTAGATAAAGCAAAAACAAGTTTATTAACTACAAAAGATAGACTTTGAATGATTATAAGTGATAGCAAACTGATCAAAACAGATCTTTCATACAGAGGCTAGGAATCCCTTTAGCCTGGGTCCAGCACTTTCCCCAGTTCAGTCTTTGTTGCTCAGGTGTTTCGAGGCTTTGTCTTGTGTGGAGAGTGAAGACTCACTGACGATGTCACTCCCTGCCTTATGTAGCTTTAGCATATGGTTGGAACCCTTTGTTCCAAAACTCAGTTTGTGGAAAAACACTGACATCCCAAGATGGAATACAGAGACATATGGCCTGGTCTCATGACCCCGTGGAGGTATAGCAGCCATTAGTTACCCTTTTGCTCTTGCTATTCAGGTGCTGATTTCTGTATCCAATCTTCCATTTTCTACAATGATTCTTCCTAGATAGCAATAATTTCTCACTTGCCATATAGCTCAGTCATTCATTGGGATCTTGCATGTTTTCCCAGGATCCTTGCATATGACCGTAGTTTGCTCAATAGTTTACCTTCTGTCAGAATTGATAGATACAAAAGTATTAAAATAATTATACTGGAATCAGAAGGCGCTTATAAAGGGAGATGAAAATGAAAATCTAATGCAGATCAAGAGAGGGGTCAGACAAGGTTGTATACTGTCACCTTCTTGATTCAAGATTTATAGTCTTTGATTAAATTAATTGAAGAAACAGAAGATCTAAAGATGAATGCAAAATTGGTGAATAACATTTCCTTGTGCAGATGACACAGTACTGTTGGCTGATTTAGAAGAAGGTCTGATGAAATGAGTGGAGATTATAGTTTATACAACAGACTTTTGTATATATTTAAGTATGTAAATAATCAGTTAAATTCAATGAGAATATTGGTAAAGTTAAAATTAAGTATTTACATGCGTCTTTGCAGGATTTAGGACGTGGTATTTTTGTCATGGGATATGGTGCTTATCTTGTACATGGTGGGGAAAGATGAAGGATTCTGGAAATTTAACTGAATGGTGAATCAATTACAATAAAACTAAATAGATCAGATGACCCTTAGGAAGTGTTTACTCCTGATCTTCAGGAGCACTCTATAATAGGGCCTGATCCTAAATCTATAAATGTGAAGGGGAGTCTTTCCACTGAGACCTCTGTGATACAACTGGAAGTTCCTTCTGTCTGAAGGCTGTAACGTTCAAGAGAAAATTGTCATTTTGGTATAGATATAATTATTGCAAATAAGATTTTATGCATTCCTTCAGTAATGTTTGCACAGGAAATTCTTTGTAGTAAAGATTGAGGTATGGGCTTAGTGTAGCTGGTAACTTCCTTGACTTTGGTATCTGACAGTTTTGTATTTGATAAAATAAAATTATTTTTCTTATCTTAAATGTATAATAGGATCTACCCAGAATGACTTTGGCATAGTTTGTTTGATTAGTTTTTCTACAGTGAACAAAGTTGGTTTTAATACATTTTTTTTTCTTTTGTTTTAAACAATGTTATATGGTATGAACTATGAGGTATGTTTATTTTAAGCAGCCTTGTAATCTCTAAGAAGTCTGTTTACACAAGGCGTTGTAATATGTAAACACAAATGTCAATATTAATTATGACACCAAGCTCAAGGGAGCTTTTACATATTGCTTTGGGCATTTTTTCAAAACATACAAGAACATTATACTGTAAATGTTTGATGGTAACATGTAGGAGTATTAAACGGGTTATTTATGATCTATCAACCCCTGTAAGAAAAATGATTAAAGATTAGATGAAAAGCAGATTAATTGGCTGTAATGTTATTGCAGTAGCAATGACATTACAAGAATAACTAACTTAAAGCTACTGTTTCTTAAAATGGCAGATAAATCAGATAGCTATGAATAAGCTGGTATTTTAATTATAAAGCTGTTTCCAAAAGGAATAAAGATAAATGGTTAACATTGCAATGAGCATCCTATGTGGCACTATGATTTGCTTAGTTTCTTATTTAATGCTGGGAGTGCTCAACACTTTACAAGACACAAAGATAAACACAGTTTCTGCATTGCCAAGAGGACCATGTTCTGTGAATTAACTAGCCAAACACAGGCACTTTCTAGACTATAGTTTGGACCTGTCTGGAGGAAAACAGAAAGGTGCATAAACTCTGGCAAGTCATGTGTAAAAGTATAATTAGGCAGGCCAAAAAGGAATTTAAAGAGCGACTAGCAAAAGACAAAAACTAATAGCAAAAAATGTTTAAGTACATCCAAAGCAGGAAGCCTGCCAATTACTGGGACTCCTGGATGATTGGGATGCTAAAGGAGCACTCAAGGAAGACAAGGCCATTGCAAAGAAGCTAAATTTAATTCTTTGCTTTGGTCTTCACTGCAGAGGAAGATAGGGAGATTCCAATATGACAGCCATTCTTTTTAGGTGACAAAATCTAAAGAACTGTCCTAGATTGAGGCGTCAGTAAATGAGGCTTTGGAACAAATTGGTAAATTAAACAGTAATAAAGCAGATAATAGCCATTTAAGAGTTCTGAAGGACCCCAAATATGAAATTGCACAATTACTAACTAAATTATGCAATCTGTTGCTTAAATCAGCCTCTGTACCAGTTGACGTGAGAATAGCTAATGTAACTTTGATTTTTTTTAAAGTCTCCAAAGGCAATCCTGGCAATTACAGGCCATAAGCCGAAATTCAGTATCAGGCAAATTGATTGAAACTTTAGTAAAAAATGGAATTATCAGACACATAGATGAACATGATATGTGGGGGAAGAGTCGACACGGCTTTTGTAAAGGGAAATTATGTCTCACCAATTTATTAGAATTATTTGAGGTTGCCAGCAAGTATACAGACGAGAATGATCCAATTGATGTAGAATCATAGAACCAGGGGGTTAGAAGGGACTGCAAGGATTTGTTGTATTTCAACCATCCAAGACAGATGACTATCCAGCCTCTTTTTGAAAACCTCTGGTGAAGGAGATTCCACAACTTCTCTAGTTTGTATAGTATAGCGTAGTACACAGCTACATATGAAAGGATTGAAATTCTTCATTTTACTTTAAATGTTGTTTTCTAGATTATTCCTAAACAGCATGCATTATCAGAAACAACAGGAACTTACCTGAAAATGGTTTGCTTAATTTCTATGTGGCTATTTTAATGCTCACTGGGAGAAATAACTCCTTAAATACATAATATCACTCTACCCTTTAAACTTTGCAACCTTAAAAATTAGCATACTTGACTGCAGGGTGCCACTGTACTTCAACTTTCAGAAAGCCTTTGACAGGTCTTAGCTCAAAAGCTCTTAAGCAAAGTGAGCAGTCATGCGGTAAAACGGAGGGTCCTCTCATGAATCAATAAAAGGTTAAAATATAGAAAACAAAGAGTAGGAATAAAGAGTCAGTTTTTAAAATGAAGAGAGGTAAATAGTGGGGACCCCAAAGGATCTGTACTGGGACTGGGGCTGTTCAACATTATGATAAATGATCTGGAAAAGGGGGTGAATGGTGAGGTTACAAAGTTTGCAGCTGATACTAATTTACTAAAAATCATTAAGTCCAAAGCTGACTGTCAAGGGTTACAAAGGAATCACACCAAACTGAGTGTTTGGGCAACAAAATGGCAGATGAAATGCAATGCTGATACATGGAAAGTAGTGCACATTGGAAAAAAAATAATCCCAACTAAAGTACAAAATTATGGGGTCTAAATTAGTTATGACTCAAGATAATGGGTAGTTTACACATCGTGGACAGTTTAATGATAAGGGAGCAGGGGGAGTCTGCATGGAAGAATTTGATGAAAAAGAGACTTAGCTGGCAAGACGAGGGCCAAGAGAGAGTGTGAGGAAAATCTTGGCAGACACCAAAAGGGTACAATATTGGACTGAAGTATTTGAACCTAGAATGGGGCAGAGTAATCAGCAGACTCAATAAGTAGGGACTCTGATTTCCTAGCAGTACCTCAAGCAGTAAAAGTAGAAGCCAGCTTCAGAAGGCATGTAATCAATTTTCTCTGGAGACTGCCTGGTGGTTGCATTCCATCATGAAAAGCAGGATGAGTTCCATCTGCCACAAACTTACTCTGCTTAGGCTGAAGGGGAGTATGTGAGATGGGTCCAGCAGAAAACCCAAGACAGAAATAACTTCTTAGTGCAATGGAAAAGAAGAAAACTAGAGAAAGATGACAAAAGATGTAACCTATGAGTAAGGAGATAAGGAAAGCTCAAGCTAACTCTTTAGATTTAGAAACATCAGAGAGAAACAAAGTAACAAATGAGATTGATGAGGAGATTTCTGAGTAGTATCTGAGGGAGTAGAATGAACAGGAAATGAGGTATGGAGGAGAGAGTGAGGAGATAATTCATTGGGAAGACCAGAGGGAAAAAAGCTAGAAGGGCTGTTAGCTTCATTTGTTACAATGAAGGCCTGGAATTTAGATGATTTTGTAAAATTGGTGGGAAAACCTTAACTCCTCATAATTCACATATTATCCACACCTGCTGCTTTCCAGAGCCACAGACAATGAGAGAACTGTTGCTATACTTTCCAGTTACTTCACAGTACATTAAAATGGTCATTCTATGTGTACACTAAACTTCCTTTAAGTGTGACAGAATAATGTAAGATTGAGCCAATGGTATTTTTGTGCATTATGCATATATTACATGGATGACGTGTTCTATATGAGGAGTTTAGCTCTTGAGCTGCTTAACTGAAACCTAAGGTAATATTTTTTTTAAAATTGGTTTTTCAGCAAAAGTTTTTAGATGACATGTTATGTAGATGTACATATTTTAGTTCCAGTAGAGAACTGAGCCTGAAATTGGTTCTTGTTTACACCATTGTTCAGGCTAATTCTATTTAAGTCGCTGACATTGCTCTGGATTTTACTGGTGTAACCGAGAGCAGAGTTTGGTTCCTTGTATGGTTTTGAAGCATTTACTGTTAATTTGTTGAGCTTCAGAGTGATTCTATATTCAGTGGGTAAAATGTTTTATATTATGACTAATATAAGAGGTATTTATGTCTTTGTAAATCCCATTTTTAAGGATTATTGTGAATAAAGTTGCAGAAGTGGCAGCAAATAAAGTTAGTGTACATGAACACTAACAGTATATTACACTAACTGTCCACTGTTAGTATAGTACACTAACAGTGGACAGTATATGTTTCTAATCTGGCAATTTCATTGTGTTTCATTTTCTGGTTTCATTTATTACAGAATCTTAGTTCATTTACACCTCATATCTTTTCGTTTCAGATAAGAACATCTATCATTTGGGCTACTCCAAATGTCTCCTTTGTAATCCCTTTATGGGTTATAATACTAGCAATACTCCTTGGATTGTTGGTTCTGGCTATTTTGACCTTAGCTTTATGGAAGGTATGTTGTATTATTATTATTTACTTAATGAAACTTGGAAGGATAAAAAAGAGAGAGAGGGAGGAAGGGAGAGAAATTGAACCTTGTGACCGTTAAGATTTTGGAGCAAAAGCAACAATAGACTTATGTCTTCTTTGATGTGGCATATGACAACATGCTTATGTAGCTGACTTTTGTGAAGGGACATTGTTTTGTTTTGAAAGTCTGGTTATAAATAGTTTTACAGAGTTTGGATCTGATTCCCAAGACTTATGACTGTCTTTCTGGAGTGTTTAGGTTCATAAAGCATTTTTGTTTCATTTTCCTTAAATCCTTAAGGAACTGCCATTTTTGTTAGCACGTAATTATACAATCCCTCACCCAGTTTGGGAGATTACTTTTAAGGAGATTTCTTTAATATTACCAGGTTGTCTCTGATTTTTTTTTTAATTATAAGTCATAAGATTTTTAGTCAGTGAGTTGGTTGATTTTTATTTCATAGGTTTTAAGACAATCTGCTTCTTCAGGGTTCCTGGAAACATCCCTTATAAGATTAGAAGTTGAAGTAGTTTCATACCCATCACTTAGTCCTTGAAAAAAGTGTCATCTCTCAACAATCTTTAATCTGGCCCTGTAAAATGGCCCCTCAACTCAAGGCCAGCTGCTCTTCCCTTTGTCATTTTGTTTAACTGATTTGAAATTCCTTCAATAATTGTGCCTTACCATAACCACTTCTGAATTGGAATAAACACAAACTGTGTCATTAAAGTTACTGTTGATGTCAACATTCAAATCAGGTTTTTAATAGTGGCTGTCAAAAGCAGGTTTTATAAATTTAGATTTTTGTTTACGCTTTGGGGTCCAATCCAGCTTTCCTCTTCCACCTAAAACTCCCACTGTTTTCACAAGAAATGTTATGAATAGAAAATAATTAAAATCTAGCCAGTCTGACAGACTGTACCTGCCTTGCAGAAGAATATATCAATGCAACATAGTACCTGAGTATGCAAAATGCTGTTGTCCATTGTGAATGCTGTATTATCTCTCTGGCACCAAAGGGTGAAATTCTACCTCCTTTGAAGTCAATGAGAAGGTTGCTATTGACATCAGTGAAGCCAGGACTCATTCAAAGAATGGAAGATGCTTTTAAAAACAATAGGGAGACAAGATCCCTGCCCAACAAATAAAGCACTTTTCCTTCTTTGAACATTGTATACATGTACTAAATAATAATAGTACAGCATCATACATGGACAGAAGCACTATTTCTTCTGAAAGGATAGGTACCATTTGATGGACTGGGCAGCTTTTCTCTATTCACAGCATTTCTAATGTTTTCCTCTGTAGCGCATGTTTCCCTGGTTCTTAATTTTTCTCTACAAAAATACATGTAATTGGAGAGAAAAAAATAACAAACTATGTATGTGTGATGGAAGGAAGGCAAAGATATTACTGCTATTGTTCACTTCTTTGAATTTATTACAAAAATGTATACTTATCTCAGTCAGATGTCTTATGCCACCCTTTTGTGTTCATTTTTATTGTGTATTTTATCATATGATGGGATGTTTTTTATGTATCTACTCTGTTGCTGTTTATGCCTTTCCTGTAGAAGCAAACCTTAAATTCACTAGAATATACTTAATATTTTATTTATATATAGTAGCTACAGAGCAAAAAAAATGGTGGCATTTAAGGTGATCTCGCAAGATGCTAATCTCCTCCAACTCCCACTGACTTTGATAAGACCTATGGGTGTTCAGTACTTTGTAGAATATTCTGTTACAACTCAGTGCATTCTTAAAATCTCCTGGAATTCCCAATATATAGTGGGTTTATGTAATTACCAATATAAAGGGCAATTTCTCTGCTCCAAAGAGCTTATAAACAATGGGCCCAATTCCACAACCCCTATTCAAGTAAGTAGTTCATACTTATGCAACTAGTTCTGTTGACTCCTTGTGAAAGCTAGGAGTGAAGAAGAGCCCCTAAGTTAAGGCTCAACATGGTGAGGGGTGGAGGTAAGATGAGCTGCGGGAGAACAATCATGTGGCTGCCATATTGTGATTTCTCTGTTGGCTTGTTTTCTGTAGTGCGGCTTCTTTGACAGAGCTAGACCTCCTCAAGATGACATGGCTGACAGGGAACAACTGACAAATGACAAGACTACTGATGCATAAAAGAGGATAGTGAAGGTTCAATTCAGAGTCCTGCTCAAGCCTAGAAATGTACTAAAGATTAAATGAAGGATTTCTTCTACCAACAGACTTCCTTTGAAATGGCAAGTGCCATGATGTTGTAATCTGATCTATGCAACATTTCTGAAAATTCACCACATGATGATGATCCTGGGCAGAAACCAGCCTTATCACTGCCTTAAAAAAATAATCCGTCACTGTGCAAAGAGTTTTTGTACCATACTTCAGTCGCTCTAGATTTTGACAGATGTTTTTGAACACATGTGGTGTGTTAAATCGCTTTCAGAATAACCCAGACCTTGCAAAGATGAAATGCCTGCAATGCTGTATCATCTAGAAGATGGATCAGGACAAAGCTTTCAAACACTACTGTATCATGCAGAATATTTTTGACACCTCCCTAAGGATAAGAACTTTTATGAAATTGTGGCTCAGGGAGTCAAGCAATATATTGGTACTGTGAAAGTACTTCTGAAGCAGAAAGGTAGTCTGTAAAGGACTTTATACATGGGGCACAGTTTATTTATTTTTCCACCTTTCTGGGATTAGTTTCAGATCTAATCGTAGATTTGGAGTTTTAGAGAAATAAATCATAACATGGAAATCATTTGCTTATCTTGTACTAGCGAAAATACCCAGCATTGCTCGGGTCAGTCGGAGGTGGGGAGGGGGCAGAGAGCTGAGCGAGTGCGGGGTCCGTTGGAGGGGGGAGGGGGCAGAGAGCAAACCTGACACCCCCACCTCACCCCCCCGACCAAACCCGACACCCCCACCGCACTTACCTCTCGACCAACCCCGACTCACATTTTCACCCCCCCACCCAAACCCAACACCCCCATGTCTCCCCCCTACCAACCCCAACACCCCCTGACCAACACCCACACCTCACCCCCCGTAGACCAAACCTGACACACCCACCTCACTTTACCCCCCCCACCCAAACCCAACACCCCTACCTACCACCACAAACAAACCCGATATCCACACCTCACTTACCCCTCGACCAACCCCAACCCTCCTCCTCACCCCCCCAACCAAACCCAACACCCCCTGACCAACCCCAACACCCACACCTCACCCCTCACCCACCCCGACACCTTCCCACCCACCCCCAGACCAAACCCAACACCCCCGGCTCACTTCCCCCCCGACCAAACCCGACACCCCCACCTCACCCCCCGACCAAACCCGACACCCCTACCTCACTTATCCTCTGACCAAACCCAACTTGGGTCCCCAACTTGGGTCTGTTGGAGGTGGTGAGGGGCAGAGAGCTGAGCGAGTGCGGGGTCCGTTGGAGGGGGGAGGGGGCAGAGAGTTGAGCGAGTGCGGGGTCCATTGGAGGGGGGAGGGGGCAGAGAGCTGAGCGAGTGTGGGGTCCATTGGAGGGGGTATTATGACATCATAACTATGTCACAGAGAACAGCAGCTGCCCAGCTGATGTGATTGGCCTTTAAAGAATTTCACCCCTGGGGGGCATCAGAGGTGAGATTTGAAAAATTTTCGACTCTTACCCTGATTAGGACCCTAAGACCTCTAACTGTACCAAATTTCAAGTCTCTAGCTGAAACAGTGTGGAAGGAGTAAGTGCGCGTACATACACACATACACCATTTGACTTTTATATATATAGATGTAAGTAGACAAGTGGCCTGCACATTCAGAACAATTTTTCTTGGCTACAAGGGTGATTTGGGGAGCAGGGGAATTTAAATATAATTGTATAGGAAGGGGCATACAATAAAATGATATTTTAAAGATATGTTGTACCCTTTTCAAACATTAGATTGCAGCACTAAATTCAGCGGATGAAATCCATTCCTGATGTAAACTAGTGCAACATCAACTGAAGTCTGTGAGAATTTTTGCCCACCTTTTTGCTAGGACTGAATTTCTTACCACTATTTCTGGGTACTTATTTCATTAAAATATCCTTTTAAAAATGCTACTGCATATTTTGTTGAATTCATTACTATTGTGTCATAGATGACAACACTTGATTGATTGGAAGGAATTATAAAATACAGACCTAACAACATCTTTAATATGTTTAAGATATTTCAGCACGTTAAGTTTTTGAGTAGAATATTTTATAGTTATCTCTATTTACAAAGAGTCTTGCAGAGAAGGTGCACTGAATTTTCATTTATATAAACTAGGATGCACATCATCCAAGGCTGAGATGACTGACAGAAGGAAAGATATTTTGTCATAAAGGCAATAAAATGTTCCCTTGTTTCTTTGCTGCTTCTAAGATCCAAAAGACTAGATCCATAATTCACCAGTAACTCTTTCTGTAACATCAGTGAATAGCGTTTATTTAAGCTGGATTCATCCAGCTATGTAGCTGTGCAAACCGTCTGCATAAAACCTTGGACCTGTATTTGTCCTGAGTTTGAAATTTGCTAAAACTAATGCTGAAATAATTGGTTGGTCTCTAAGGTGGCACAAGTATTCCCTGTTTTCTTTACAGATACAGCCTAACACGGCTGCTAATCTTAAACCTAAGAGGAGAACATTCATTTTTTGACACACACACACTCCTCATTCTCCTTCCTTCTTCCTAGCTGGTCTCCCTTCCCACCAAGCACCTGGGATTCCTATCTTCAGGGTGGCCAATAGCCTCTTCTGATCCATCCTGCTACTTCCTGGGCTTTTTTTTTTTTTTTTTTTGGATTGCTGGCATCTCTCTTCAGGGCAGGGGGAACCAGCAGGCAAGGTCACTATTGTCAGTCCCAAAGGACCTTCCAAAAGACCTGGAAATAGCTCAGTTGAACATCCCACTATCTTACAGCAGCCAGCTCATGGACAGACCTTGTGTCCGTAACTAGAAATCCTGAGCACTAAAGGTCTCATAGACTCATAGACTTTAAGGTCAGAAGGGACCATTATGATCATCTAGTCTGACCTCCTGCACAATGCAGGCCACAGAATTTTACCCACCCATTCCTGCAGTATACGTCACCTATATCTGAGCTATTGAAATCCTCAAATTTTGGTTTAAGGACTTCAAAGTACAGAGAATCCTCCAGCAAGTGACCCATTCCCCCTGCTGCAGAGGAAGGCGAAAAACCTCCAGGGTCTCTGCCAATTTTCCCTGGAGGAAAATTCCTTCCCGACCCCAAATAGGGCAATCAGCTGAATCCTCAGCATGTGGGCAAGACTCACCAGCCAGACACCAAAGAAGGAATTCTCTGTAGTATTTCAGATCCCATCCCCTCCAACTTTCCATCATATACCACCAGGCCCCTCTATTACCATAGTCAAAGATCAATTGCCAAAATTATGTTTTCCCATCACATCATCTCCTCCATAAACTTATCAAGCTTCATCTTGAAGCCAGATAGGTCTTTTGCCCCCACTGCTTTCTTTGGGAGGCTGTTGCAGAATTTCACTTAATGGTTAGAAATCTTTGTCTAATTTTGGGTCTAAACTTCCTGTTGACCAGTTTATATCCATTTGTTCTTGTGGCCACATTAGTACTGAACTTAAATAATTCTTCTCCCTCCCTGGTATTTATCCCTCTGATATATTCATAGAGAGTAATCATATCTTCCCTCAGCCTTCTTTTGGATAGGTTGTACAAGCCCAGCTCCCTGAGTCTCCCCTCATAAGACAGGTTTTCCATTCCTCGGCTCATCCTCGTAGCCCTTTTCTGTACCTGTTCTAGTCTGAATTCATCCTTCTTAAACATGGGAGACCAGAACTGCACACAGTATTCCAGATGAGATCTCACCAGTGCCTTATATAACAGTACTAATACCTCCTTATCCCTACTAGAAATACAGTGGATTCCGATTAATTGGGACACATCGGGACCGGAACAATTTGGCCCGATTAAGTGGCTGCCCCAATTAACTGAAGTAAATAAAAAGGGTCACTTTGTTTCCATTCTTTTCGATGTGTCCCAATTAACAGGTGGCCCGATTAACCGTAATCTACTGTACCTCGCCTAATGCAACCCAAGACCACCTTAGCTTTTTTCACGGCCATATCACATTGGCGGCTCATAGTCATCTTGTGATCAACTAATACTCCAAGGTCCTTCTCCTCCTCTGTTAATTCCAATTGATGTGTCCCCAGTTTATAACTAAAATTCTTGTTATTAATCCCTAAATGCATGAAATCATCCTTAACTTCCACTCCATCCTCAGTTTTTAGCAGACCTACTTCTTCTTTCTTTGTTTTCTTCTTATTTATATGACTATAGAACCTTTTATTTTTGGTTTTAATTCCCTTTGCAAGGTCCAGTTCTACTTGAATTTTAGCCTTTCTCACTTTATCCCTACATGTTCTGACCTCACATCAGTCTTGTGTGACTTAATGCCTCACATCAGTCTGCAAGGAAATCGTTGAGGGTTTTCTAGTGTTATGGAACACTATCTGCCCCTGAGACTTAAGGAAAGGAGAGTTCCCCCAACCTTTCGGTTTCTGAGGAGGTAAGAAAAGTGCCTTACTACTTCCTGGGCCCCCCAAAACCCTTGAGACTGGGGACAGCAGCCCTCCCTATGCTGATTTGTGCTGACCCCTTGCAGAACAAACCACTGCATTCATTTCACAAATACCCTTGCAAACCACACTCCGCAGGGTTCACACATCTCTGCATCCTCCACATTTCAGATCAAATTATGCACACAGGAAAAGGCAGCGAGTTCATCCTTTGTAAATATTGGATTGTGTGTAGTAGTTTCTGAAACAAGGCCAGTCAGCCAAATAAATTCACATCATCTGCAGGACTCTTTTACTCTGATGAAATATTATCATTAAGAAATACTGAACATATGACGTTTATATGTGCAATATTTTATATTACCCATGTACCTGAAGCATGTTTACACTGGCATTTGTGGTTGTTTTTTAAACTTTTGAATATACTGATTGAGTACAATAAAAAAAGGACTAGAACAAACCCAGATGGCTCTGTTAGTCTGGGTTCCAATGTGTTTTCAATCCTGCTTTGGCCAGACAAAGGGACTAGATGACCTAATAAGTCCTTTTCAGTTTGAATATCTATGGTTCAATTTTGAGCAATTCCACTTAATTTTAATGATGGGCAAAACATGTTCAGATGCTAAATTTAAACAAACAAAACCCCACGCCATTCATTGCTGGGCCCGGCTGGAATCCATTGGGTGCAGCTGTATAATGTCACTGACAACCCAATTAGAGGCACATCAGCTGACAAACTTTTGATCAAAAGCTGTGTTTTATATTTCTGCTTCCTTGTAGATTAAACTTCCTACATAGTAATGTCTGAAGTTTTGGTCTGTCAAGGACTGTAGTTTTGAGTCCCAATATTTGTGTTTATAACTGGGTGGAAATTGCAAACAATGTTGAGAGGGCAACTTCTAGGGCTCAGTGTAGGTGAGGGAATTTCTCTTCAGAGCATCTGTCCCCATGGAAAATAGCATCCTTTATATGGACAGTGGAATGGCAATTGCCATAATCTGTCACCCCCTCATGTAACTACTGTACCACACAATTATACTTGACCAAATCCATCCATGATTATTCATTTCAATGGAGTCAAGCCAAAGATGAATTGATGAATGTGGCCTAGTCTCTGCATAAGTGATATTGACCTCAAACTGCAGCATGCCTATGTAGTCCCACTAATTGCCAAGGATGTAGAAGTCACAGGAAAGAGTGATGGGGTCAGAGGAAGTGAAGAGTCAAAGGTTTGTAGCTAATATGATTCTCTTGTAATTGCCTACATGTTAATGAGAAAAAAAGCTCCTGTCGGATTTGTGCGGATCATTTTTACAAACTTTCCTGTCCTCTCCAAATGATGCATTCAGAGACTGTGCAAGTTTCCAATTTTAAATATCTCCTGAAAATTGCACACCTTTTTTTTTTTAATCTCAAGTTGGTTTACTGAATTGCTAGCATGGCAGATCTGAAAGCAGAATGACACATGTTATCTGAAAAGCCACTTGGGAACTGAGACACAAGGTTGCTGAGGTGATATCTTTTATTGGACCAACTTCTGTTGGTGAGCGAGAGAAGCTGTCAGGCTTACACAGAGCTCTTCCTAAGGTCTATAAACATTCAGCGATGCACAAGAGAGAGATCAGCCAACTGGCAATCAAGCAACATACTCCTATACTTCTAACAAAGTTTTTTTAATGAAATACCATCTGCCCAAGGCACTGCCTTTAGAAATTGTTTATGAGCGAACTTTGTATTTCGGATTGTTGGCAAACATCCACAGTGAAATGTAGTCTAATGTTAGTGCCTCTTGACAATAAAAAGTCTTGAATTTAGCTTATGCCGGCGCCATGATGTGACACAGCAGGAATGCATTTAATATCTAAGGACTGTTGCTTGTTTTGACTGTGCATTGTATTTGAGGGACATTTAGCTTTTCAGCATGCTGCCTTACCCTGCATTTATAGAATCTGATTTTTAAAAAAAGAATAGGAATAATTTTTCAACTTAATTTTTTAGATGTTTTCATTTGCATTCAACATACTGCATTCTCCTAACTGAGGTAGCATGTTTTGTTTTGTAGTAGCAGTTCATAAAGTATATTTGCTAAACTGGAATGTATCAGGTAGTATTGTTTTTCTAGAAGCAATAGATGACAACAACAGAGGAGAATTCAGGATGCCATGGAGAATGGCTGCAGCAATTCATGGTTGGCTTCTTTCTTGATATTTTTCAACAAATTCAGTCAGAGTGAAATTACTAAATCACCTCTGAATCGCAAATCTCTTCTTTTCAGGTCGGCATGTGGCATTTACCCATCTTCTATTCAAGGGTCTAAAAATGAATTAAGCCTCACCTCACCACTGTGCAGTAGGAAGGTAGTATGTAGCTACATTTTACAGATGTGAAAAAGAAACAAAATGACTTGCCTCAAGCTATCATAGTAAGCATGTGACTGAGCAGCAAACAGCATCCATATCTCCTGTCTCTGTCTTGTGCATTAAGCATGAGATCAATCTTTCCCAACAAACCCGATGTTTCCATCTGTAATAAAAGATGAACAGGGCCAGAGGAAATTCACAGAGTCCATGAATTTTATAGAGAATCATTTTGACACTTTGAAGCACATTACAATAGCCAGTGATAATTACGTGCACAGATCAAATGCCCCTGATGTTACTGTTTCTTTAAAATTGCATGTGAGCAAAAATTAACTCAGCAAATCAATAGTGTGGGACCATTGTATATCAAGGCAGAAAGGTCTTATGGGAGAGACAGACTTAAATCTGGACTCAGCCTTTCATTCCTTAGGCCTGTAAGAGGCTGGCTTTTTCATAATCCCACAACACCACCATGCTGACTATCATGCACAGGGGAAGATTTGTAAAGGGAATCATTAAGCCATTTTTCACTGCCATCTAGTAAGAAGAGGCTGGAATATGGGGCAGAGAGCACCTCCCTCCAAGCTAGATAGTGTGCCAGGAAAGTCACACCTTGATTGACTACACTAAGAGAAGAATCCATTTTACTGGGGAGGGTTTGGATTGAAAATTCAGTTGCCTAAAAGTACGGTCACGCCCGTGTCAAGATCTGTTCTTTCAGATGGGAAAGATGGCAGCCAAAGCCACTACGAGGCCACACCCTGTGGCACGATGATTGGAACCATGATTGTAGACTGCTAAGGGCTCCATTTCAATGAGCTTGGATTTAGTTCTTAACCATTCAAACATGTTATGGGAACTATAAAAATGACAGCTGAGGCTTTTACAAAGAGAATAGAGAGGGTAGATCTGGGAGCCTCTGGGGCCGAAGCCAGGGATTCAGAGCATGCAGATGTTATCACAGGGTTGATCAGGGACAACAAAAGACTGACTAGGAAAAAGGATGAATTTGAAATAAAGCCTGGATACAGCGTCTGAGAATAAGCAGGGGTCCCAGGAAAAAACGGAAATTAATGATCTGCTACAGTGTTTTTGACAGTGGCTGATTGATTTATTGCACTTACAAGGTTTGATGGAGGTCTCTTCTCTGGTAACAAGATACCTAAAAGGAAAAATCTCTGCAGCTGCAATAGCACCATGGAGTGCTTGCCTGTGGATCCCTATCCTTCCGAAGAAAAGAGCCTTATTCACTTCTGGCTAACCTCAGTGGGTGAAGCTATTAGGATGGAATTTGTGCCAATTTGTGTTAAAAGCTGCTAGAGCAATGGGCCAATTTCTATTTCAGAATGACCATATCAGCATTTACCCAGACTGTTTACCAGCTCTTATTGAAGTAGCAGAGACATCGTACCTGCCACAAAGTAGTTCAGAGATAATAGAAAGAGCATGTTGGACCTGTCACCATTAAGGGAGATGAGAAACTTTCATTTCATTTTTATTCTGTCCATAAGATTTGTATATGCTACAGACAGGCGATAGGACTGGATGTTATTTGACACACTACAGTATTAATTGCTCCCTGAACTACAGGCACTTATTTTCCAAATCAGTAGATAATGTAGCAGCAGAAAAGTGTGCACTGTAGAGACTGGATTTTCAGAAGTGCCTGAAAGTTTGTCTACACCACAGTTAGGCCTGTGCCAACTACCTTGGGCTCACAGAGCTCGAGCTAAAGGACTGTTTAATTGTGGTGTAGACGTTCAGGCTCCAGTCCAAGCCCAAATGTCTACAATTAAACAGCTCCTTGTCCTGATCACTGCAAGCCCAAAGCAGCTGGCACAGGCCAGCCATGGGCTTTTAACTGTAGTGTAGACATACTCTTAGGTCGACCTCCCCGCTAGTGTAGACCAGGCCTAAGATATGCAACTTCAGCTATGTGAATACCGTAGCTGAAGTCGACGCATCTTAGGGTGACTTACCTGCCATCCTCACGACTGGCTCCCCCGTCGATTCTGCCTTGCACCTTTTGGCGAGCTGGAGTTCTGGAGTGCCTCTGGGGATCAATTTATCGCGTCCTGGTGAGACATGATAAATCGATTCCCAATAAATCGATCTCTATGCATCAATCCAGCCAGTAGTGTAGACAAGGCCTTAGTGACATAGGAGCACAAGCTCCACAGACAGTCATATGGGCCAGAAAATAACCATATGAATCCGGCAGCAAATCAAAACCAGTTAACATACTAGGCCTGAGTCTCATTTACACGGGGATGGGGGGTCCTTTATACCACTCATTAAAAGAGACCTTCAAGCAGACAGAGCCATAATATGCCACACATAATATGCCACACATACACCTACTTTTAGGCCTCTTTTCACTGCCAGAGTGGGCAGCATGGCAAAGGGGCCTTTGTGTAATTAAGAATAGGCTCACTAATTCTAATAGATTCTAATTGATTGTTTTCAAACAAGCAAAAGACCAGTTTCATGGTAATCATTATGCCCTTTCCTAGCCCCTTCTGGGAGTCCCAAGGAGCATCTTCTCTTATCTTCCATTTTTAGTGCTTATAATGTGTACTCGCCAAAGGTTCTTTACTAAGATTTTCTGTGAGTAGAAAGACAACAACAGTCAGTTTTGAGATTCAGCAAGCACAATTTTTAAAGACCCAGATTGAAAGGTTTCACTACTCATGAATTAGTTTGGTTTGTTTGTTTAAATAAACAATTAAATTTAAAAGCCCCGTAGATGTAGCAAAAATAACAAAGACAATAGTTGTCATTTTTTAAATCACCTTTTCCTCCTTCCCACTGGTGGCACAGATGCTTTTCTATACCAACCCCACCCCAGTCTCCTCTGAGTCAGTTGGGGGGGGGTCCTCCCACTTTTGAAAGAAATATATATACAATGTTTTGACATTCCTGAAACAAAACACTTCAATATTTCTCAGTCTAATTTTTTCAGAATTTTTATTCTGTGAGAAATTTCAATTTGTTATTCCAGTTTGGAATAAAAACAAATTCAGAAATGTCAGAATTTCCCACAGGATGGAAATTCTGTTTTCCACCAATTCTGTGCCTTAGCTGCATCCTGACAATCCCTCTGAACCTGTGCCATGAAACGTACAGCAGCGTCTGAAATCCCAGATAACCAGGATTTAAATCATGCTCCAGCATTTTCCCTTCTTTCTTATGAAGTGTGAGACTATGGACGTTACAAGATTCTGCGTTCCGTTCTTCTGAGGTTAAAGGGAAGGGAAACTGTGTATATAATGAGCTCCAGAATTTAGAAGTACTCTGAGCACAAATCAAAGAGATCACATTATAATTGAAGAGCAAGAAAATACTTTCTCTGCTGTATACCATGCCCCTCCTCCTTTTCTATAGTGTATGTAGTTGTGCCTATCATGGAGATGTACTTATTTAGCGATTTGGGAACACCTCCTGTAGCATCTATGGGGAAATGAGCGGATTATGGCCTATAGCTGTGGACCAAATTCAGCTCTGATGTACATAGTGGTATTGACAGCTACTTATGCCAGGCCTGAATTTGACCATGTGACTCATCTTTGACCTAGTAACTCACTGAACTTTGTCAAGTCATTTGATGAAATACTAGAAAGAACTCTTGAGGCTACAGTGCTGAATGGGGTCATAATGGCAAAGCAGTGGTATCAGAGAGAGAGCATGTTGTGCCCTGCAGTGCTCTTGCTTTTACAGTTTACTCTGATGTAGCACAAGTAAATTTAACTCAGAAGCTGTAATATCTAGACACCCACCTCCCTGGATGTCTCTCCTGCTGCTATGTCTCCCTGACATGACCCTCCCTCTTGCTAAAACCAACCCTACACTCTGCCACTTCTTTTCACCTTGTTGCTCTCTTTGCATTTCACTTCTTACTACTCACATCTGTATTTCACTTGAATCCTGCCCCTACATCCAGAACTAGCATCCTGACTGTGAGCAGCTTGCAAGTCCCATCCCTTCTCAAACCCCATTTCTTTCTGATATCTTACCACTGCTGACCAATTCTGCTCTGTCTTCCTCTCAGGCCCTACCCTCAGTAGGTACAAATTTACTATGTTAATTAATATGTTAGGATTTGTTTTAATCCTTGTCCTCTCCATTCCCTACACCCTCCTTTACTAGCTGTCATTGTTTTCTGAGTTAATCTAACACACCAGGAGAGGAAAGAAGACCTTGGGGTTATGGCCCCAAGACTAAGACTCAGGAAAACATGGTTCAGTTTGTGGCTCAGCCACAGGCTTCCCGGGTGACTTTGGGCAAAACACTTAATCTCTCAATTCCTCACCTAAAATGGGGACCATATAAGAGAGAGAGAAATTCTTCAGAGCAGAATCTATTTCTCTCTTATTTCTGTGCAGTGTCAGGCAAGCTTATGGTGACGTATATTAATACTAAATAATAACAATCTCTGGAATGGCTATAATTGTATAATTTGTGTACCTGTCATACCAAGAAATCGAACTGCACCACTTCTTCCCCCTCCCCCCCGCCCCGCCCCAGTCTAGTGTGCAATAAAATCTGGGGGAGGGAGGCTTTGCAGCACCTTATATTTGCTTCACTACTGGGTAGCAGTTATGACTGGTGGAATAAAGTAAAACTGTGCTAATGAAGAATTTTGGTATTGTGATTGAATCTATTTCTTTTTCTTAGGCCTGCTGGAAAGGTCTGCTTACTCCATTATCTGCAATCTGCATCCAGCTGAAGTCATATATAATTCAAACTCTAAGAAATTGAAATGCCATAAAAATAATAGTTTCCCAAGCTGTTGTATATAGCAGTCCAAGTGGTATGGAGACATTGATATTTAATAACCCTCCCTTCAACTTCAGATCCATGAATCCCACAGGGATCTGGCCCATTTTTCTATAAAACAGAGTTTATTGTGGAATTATATGTAATTTATGGAGTTTTTCAACAACATAATTTTTGGGGTGAGGAGAAGAAAGTATCGAATTAGCAATTGTATGGTCTTGCTTTTGCTGTGCTGTAAACAAAGCCCTTCTCTTATGATGGGGTACTCTTTCCTCCCTGCAGCCTAAGGGAAAATGTAGGAAAGGAATGGAGACAAGCAAATATATATTTGGCTCAGGGAATCAAAGAGAATTTTGAGCAAGACACAAAGTAATTGTTTGAGTAATATCAAGGCTATGGTATAAGCTGAAATAACCAACTCAATTCAATAGTTAAGGGCCAACATTTTCAATATGACTCTGGATTTGGGATGCCTCAATGTTTTTAAGAGGTAAGTGCTCAGCTCTCTGAAAATCAGAACCATTTAAGATGTCTCATGTTGGGCACCCCAAATTACCAGTCCCCTCATGAAAATCTTGGACAAGGGACATTCAGGCCTCATGTTATTGAGTTAAGCCTATGCACCACTAACATCATCTAAAATCTCTTCAGTCCCCACACTTAGTAGGGTGAGTTGAAATGGAGAGGGGGTGTAAATGCTAAATTCCTTGTTTTGGTTGACCTATGTCCCAACCTTAAAGTTAAGCTGCAAAGCTTTTGTGAAAACTGTTTTTTCTCTCAGAACATTAACAATGGTGTTTACATATCTGCCACATCCTGAATTCATGTTCCTATGTTTCCTCTGCATACACAAGCAATCAAAATACTCCAAAATACTAACACTTTCCTCAGCTCTTTGCTCTAGGTGTTAATGTCATCAGGCCTTACTGGGGAAACATGGAATCCTGAACTCAGGTCTCAGAAGTGAAGTGTATTATTATTTTATTTGTATTGTGATAATGTTGAGAGACCCCGCTCAGGGCCTCATTGTGGTAAGTGCTGTACAAACACAAAGCAGAACTAACTATCTAAGTATAAGGTAAGAGACAACAAGCTGAGTACAGCAAACAGGCAGGGGAAGCACAAGGAAATAATGCAATTATTCTGAACAGCATGATAAGCATTGGTTACAGCTAAGGCTGCACGATTTAGTCACGGAGGTCACGGAAGTAGTGGAATCTGTGACTTCCAAAGACCTCCATGACTTGAGACAGCATGGGCTGGGAGCTGCAAGGGTATCTCTTCAGCTCCGGGTCACCATGGGTGGCAGGGGGCATCCACCACTCCTGACTGCTGCGGGAGGGAAGGAGGCCCTGCAGTTCCCATCCCACACATCCCAAGGTGGACCCGGCCTCAGGGGGAATCCCTGCTCCTCCCAGCTACCGCCACGGTCAGCAGCGGGGATCCCCGCCACTCCCAGTCACCATGGGCAGCAGGGGGAACTGCTGCTCCCAGCCGCCGCGGGCACAAGGGGCACTACCCCTGCTCTCATCCACTGCAAGATATTTTTAGTGAAAGTCAAGGACAGGTCACTGGCTTCTGTGAATTTTTCATTACTGCCCGTGACCTGCCTGTCCACTTAGCATTAGTCATAGCACACCAGATAGTATGCCATTAATAAAAGTACAACTGAGTTTCAACTATTTTCTCTAAAGATTACTTTAACAGACTGGCTTTCCCCTGAAGAGCTGAAGGTACCTAACCCTGATTACAAACTGAGACGCACCTGAGAGTGCTCAGGGGGACTGCCCTATAAAGAGCAAGAGGAGTCTGCAAAGGGGCAGGCCAGACTGGAGTGAACTGGACTGCACTGGATGTAAAGGGTTCCTTCAGTGAAGACCCTGAGATCAAGGAAGCAGTGACCATGGAGCCCAGGGAGTAGGAGAAGTGCATCAAGTGAGGGAACAGAGCAGGGATGGGCAAACGTTTTGGCCCGAGGGCCACAGTGGAGTTCAATATTGTGTGGAGGGCCGGGTAGGGAAGGCCATGCTTCCCCAAACAGCCTGGCCCCGCCCCCTATCTGACACCCACCCACTTCCCACCCCTGACTGCCCCCCTCAGAACCTCCAACCCATCCAACCCCTCCCCACTCTTTGACCCCTGACCACCTCCTCCAGAGACCCTCTGCCCCAACCATCCCTCCAAGACCCCATCCCCTACCTAACCCCCTTGCTCCTTGTCCCCTATTGCCCCAACCCCTAGCCACACCCCTGCCCCCTGACAGGCCCCCTGGAACTCCCACACCCTATCCAATGCCCCCGTCCCCTGTCCCCTGACCTCCCCCTGAGACCCTCTCCCCCTTATCTAGCCCCCCAGCCCAGCCCCAGCCCCTTTACCACACCACTGCTCAGAACAGCATGTCTGGTGTCGCGCAGCCCTGCCCCCAGAATGCTGCTTGCACGGCGTGCTGAGGCTGCAGGGGAGGGTGACAGTGGGGAAGGGGCCGGAGCAGCCTCCACAGCCGGAGCTCAGGAGCCGGTTAGGAGAAGCCCGCAGGCCAGATTAGGCCCTTGGGCCGTGGTTTGCCCACCCCTGAAATAGAATCTAGCTTCAGGCTAACCTGGGCGAACAAGCTGTAGAGAGAAAGAGCTCTGGCTGCGACAGAAGACACCACAACTAAGTATGGACTGCTGGGTGCTGACTTTATTTGGGACCTTGAAGATTGCTAAGAGCAGTTTGTATTATTAAACCAGTCCTGGACCGGGGTGGTGTTATCCGTGTGAAAATCTGTGAGCATCATAAGGAGCCTGCAAGGAGAGGGAGTTAAAAGGGGACTGGAAGCCTGCAAAGTAACCCCTGACCAGAGTAGAACAGCCACCGTGCTACAATTACCAATTAATGTATTGTAAAGTCAACATGTATTCATGTTCTGTTATTCATTTAGGATCTGAGCTTTTAAAAGATGTTTTCCTTTGGTATTTCTTTTCTCTTGTACATAGGCTAAAGTTTTCAAACTTCACTGCCTAAAGGTATGCACCTCACTCCCTAGCACACTTGTAATGTAATGTTCCACAGGGGTGCTGAGCATTGCATTTCTGAAAATCACCCACTTATTTAGGCACTTAAAATGGAGGTGGGGGGGCCTGACTTTAGGCAGTGAAACATAAAAATGTGTGTGATGCTTTCAGATGGTTTTAATAATAGGCTCCACATAAAACAGACAAAAGCAAAATAGTAAACAAGTCTGGCTGTGGAGACTGCGTGCTGACATGAGAAATGGAACACTCGCTGCTTACGGCATTTGTACATGCAGATTGTTTTTTGAAATGTGAATGATTTACTTAATAGTTCATAATGTCCTTTGAATGTGAACTACTATATCCAGCAGCTACGTGCACTGAGTTTCACATGCTATGGTAATCTAGGTACACATCACCACTTCCTAACTGCAAGCATCTAGCATTGTACAATGTGGAGAAAGACAACGGTGGACCAGAGTTGTATGCAATTTTGATGTAGCCGTGGCATTCCCAGGATATTAGAGACACAAGGTAGGTGAGGTAATATTGTTTAATGGATCAGCTTCTGTTGGTGAGAGAGACAAGGTTTTGAGCTACACACTGATTTCCTCAAGTCTTCCCCTGAAGAAGAGCTCTGTGTAACTCAAAAGCTTCTCTCTCTCTCTCTCTCTCTCTCATCAACAGAAGTTGGTCCAAAAAGTTATTACCTCACACACCTTGCCTCTCTAATGGTGGACCATTACAGTTAATGGAAAGACATTGACATTGAAAAGAGAACCCCAGTCTTGAAAAGCTAAGGAATGAGGGAGTCTCCCTGCCCCTATGTTCTATGTAACCATGTATCACCATAGTCTGAGACAGAAAAATAAACAAACAAAACACCACTTCCCACAACACCATGTTAAAAGGGAAAAGGGTTTGAAGAGAAGGCTATCCATAAACTGAGAGCCAGTATGTAGGTGGGGTGCTATTCATGGAGCTCTGGACCTTCTCTAGGACAGAGGGCGTGCTGGGAAACTGTTCAGAGGGAGTGCTAAATAACTTGTATTGGAAAAGGGAATTTAGCTAATATGGAAGTGTAAAATCTAAGATTGTGTCTCATTTATTTTTTCTGTAACTTGTAATGTGTTTGCTTCCCCTTACTAGTGCATCTTTGAATCTGCCGATTTTTTTTTATTAAACTTTGTTTATTTCTACCCCAAGCAGGTCTCTGTTGTGCAGTGTGTGGAGTGTATGTGCCAAAGTGAACTGATAACTGTGGGGAGGTTTCACTCCTTTAGGGGTGACAAACCAGAGAAGAAAAGTCAGAGGGTCTGGTAATTAAGGACATGGGGAGATGGAATTGGGGAGGCTTGGGAGCAGAGGTGTAGTTGAGGTCACCTCCACGGAGTAACTAGGCTGGTGGAAGCCAGGGTTCAGACCTTTATGCTTGCAGGCTGGCTGTGGGTTTTTGGTCTTTGAGCCATAATAGCATAGCATTGAGGCACCCAAGTTACAAGGCAACTGGTGACAGATTCTCTTTTTAGTCTGATCCTCAAAATATCATAAATACCGTACATAAGATTCTACCTGAATCACGGGATGATCTTCAAATAATTGTGGCTGGGTTGCAGACAAGATATGGAAAATGGCAGGAAAGTAATAATGGACTGTTATTAATAGCGGTAATTTGGAAAAGCCACAGTAGAACTATTCGTTTAAGAAAAATTTGTTGGAACAATATAAATGCTCAACAATTGTTTTATGCCTGCAATTTTTTTTGATAACCAAACTATTTGATGCAATTACAGGGCTGTAACCAGGGCGAGGTGAGAGGGACAGACTCCCAGGGAACCAAAACTGCATACAACTATGGTCCGCCGTTGTCTTTCTCCAGATTGTACAATACTAGGTGCTTGCAGTTACTTTTCTGTAAACAACTACCCTGGGAGGTCCCCGCCCTGACTGATGACTTCACCCCTTGTTGTAAGGTGATGTGGCAGTTGCATCCTAGTGACAATTACATATACATACATGGCACAAGACAGACCACCTGTCTGCTAATCTGTTTCTGTCTGGCATGGGTTCCCAAGGCAGGCAAGGAATTTTGGGTTTACCCAGGTTTCTCTTTTGGAAACTCCTCAGAACAGATGGGACCTGTTACCCTTCCTATACCTAAGGACTATGTTAATAAAAGGGATTTATGTTTAAATTATTTATCAGGAATATTGGCATCAAATTATTGTTTTATTGTATTATTCCAAAGCAAGGCACCTGTTTATTTTGATGCAAATAGTAATTCCTGATATATAATCTAAACATAAATCCCTTTTATTAACATAGTCCTTAGATACAGGCTAAAAGTACCCAAGCTGTAATGACATGCTGTCAGAGCAATACTAAGTGGCTGAGCTCTGCAGGCGGTAACCACTTGCCTGCAGTTTGCAGGATATATATATCCTGACACTCTATCCATGAAGATTAATACAACATAAATTAAGCACAGCTGTATTAACTTAAGCAGGTATACATACTATCTTATAACTATCTATCAGCACACTCGCTCTCTCTGGGGGCATCTCTCCCTCTGCTGTCCTGGTCCTTTTCTCCTCTTTACCAGCAGCTTCCTCTGCTGCCATGCACCCTGAAACTACTGCTGCTGCTGCTGCTTCTTTCTACATCTCCTGCTCCTGACTTCTCCCTCTCCATGATTGATCATTCACAACCCCCTTTTGGCACAATGCCTTTTACAGAGGTTTGCCAGCCATCAGACCCCTTCCGAGCACACCCACATTATGATCATTGCAAACATGCTATTGGCTACTTCTTAATCCTTCTCTTTATTCTCCAATCAAAATTGTTGAGTCAGTGTTTACCACTTTGGGATATTATGGTCTGTACTGAAAATTATGGTCTGTAACCGAATATCATGGCCTCTTTAGTTTTATGGATTGTAGCTGTTAGCCTATTTCTGTGCTGAGGATGCTCCATTGACCTACTTAATTGACCTTTAGCCCACATTTGTACTGAGCATGCTCCACATTTTATTTGGCTGCATGCCAACATTCCACACATCCCAAACTGCAAACAATTATCTCATTCTTTCAGGGCAGAATGTTCACATTCCAATTGTTACTTTATTTATCTTAATGTTATGGTTTGCTGCTGCCATCCTATTTCCTGCCAATTTAATTTACTTTTGCCCTTATTTTCAGTGAATAGTGGCAAAGTGATAATTTTGGTGCTGTGCTTAAGGAATAGGGTGGAGTAAAAATCTTCTGTTTTAGCTTCATGGGTTTTTCTTTTGATAATTTTGCTCTAATCTAGCACTCTGTTCTCTTCCTTTTTCTCTTTCTTAGGTGCTTTTCCAAAAGTCCCCAAAGCATTTAACAGAACATGTTCTAGACTCTTCATCGCTTTCTTGCCTCAATATTCCAGGTGAATTTTCAAAAGGAAAACATAACTTGGGGCATTTCTTGCTCTTCCTTATGCTGGAGGAAACTTCTTTTTAAACAAACACTTTCAAAAGTAAAGTATTGCGCTCTCCTGATGCACTGGAGTCTGAAAAATATACTGCAGAGGTCAAAGTGTCACAAGTCCTCTTCACCCAGTTGCTCTGCAAATTTTCTGCCTTGTGGAAGACAGGCCAGTTTGGCCTGCAAGCCAGGGAAAGCTCATCACCTCAACAGAGCCAGATCCCAGAGCTGACACAAATGCAACAGCTTAGATACCTGGCGAGCCTGGCATGCTGATGCTTTGTGCGTGTCCTGGTGCTGACAGCCCAGCAGATCACCAGATACACAGCAATAAATACATACAGATTAGAATTCACAGCACACAGAGGAATATGCTTCCTCCCTTGCCAAGACCTATCTTCTAAAAAGAATGAAATAACATTGCAGGACAGCTTTCAGTTGTGCTCATGGTCATCATGGTGGTGGTAGGGCTCTTGTTACACTACATACACTGCAAGACAGCTAACATTGTTGCAATGTCATTCTTACTAATAAATGTCACTGTAGACATTCATATCTACTGTATGTAAACGCATATAAATGTGCTGGGGGAATGGGGTTAGACAAAAAAATTAAAAACGGGGAGAAAGTAAAAGAGAAATATACTCCCTGTGCTGGCTTGTCATGAGTGGAACATCTGCACTATGTCTGTATGTCCTAATGATCTCTTCTGTCTAACCCCAGTGTGAGACAATTAAGGTTGTTAAATCATAAGGTTTTGGGGTTTTAAAGATCCCAGAGGCTCTGCAAAAAAGAGAATGGATGCTTTATCTCACCTTAGATCTGCTGAGTGCTGACACACAAGTATAACCTTGAAAAGATACCAGTGTACCATAAAACACAAGTAGGGCAGGTTTTTTCCCTTTTGTCTGGATTCCAGTTCATACTCAAAACATTTGTCATTACTCTCTTTCTTTCTTTTTTTAAACAAGGAGCCCCATCTTTAAGGATTGTGTGTATATATATATTCGTGACTGATGAACTCTTTTATGAACACAAGCTTGTTCATCCAATAAAAGTCTTTTTTGAAAAAAAATCAAACCATAAATTACAAGATGATTTCATGGCAAAGCCTCAGGGAAGGTCAAAATTTTTTGTTAATACTTATTCTTCCTCTTCTAGAACATCTATATATATAAAAGTCAAATGGTGTATGCGTGTATGCGTGCGTGCGTGCGTGCGTGTATGTACGTTCCCTTACTCCTTCCACACCGTTTGAGCTAGAGACTTGAAATTTGGTACAGTTATAGGCCTTAGGGTCCTAACCAGGGTAAGAGTCGAAAATATTTTAAATCTCACCTCTGACGCCCCCCAGGGGTGAAATTCTTTAAAGCCCATTCACATCAGCTGGGCAGCAGGTTAACACCTGCTGTTCTTTGTGACATAGTTATGATGTAATAATACCCCCCTCCAACGGACCCCGCACTCGCTCAGCTCTCTGCCTCTGCCCCCCCTCCAACAGCCCGGGCACTCGCTCAGCTCTCTCCCCCCTCAGGAAAGAATCAAAAATTTTTTTAAATCTCACCCCCTCCCTCCCTCCAACGCCCCCCCCCCCACTCGCTCAGCTCCCTCCCCCACCCCAACGGACCTTGCACTCGCTCAGCTCTCTCGTCCCTCAGGAAGGAATAGAAAATTTTTTAAATCTCCCCTCCTCCCCCCACTCCAACGCCCCCCACCCACTCGCTCAGCTCTCTCCCCCCTCCCACCCTCCAACGGACCCCGCACTCGCTCAGCTCTCTGCCCCCACCCTCCCTTCAACGGCCCCGGCACTCACTCAGCTCTCTCCCCCCTCCCCCCTCCAACGGACCCCACACTTGCTCAGCTCTCTTCGAGCAACGCTTGGTCCCCTTCCCCCCCTCCGACGGACCCGAGCAATGCCGGGTATTTCTGCTAGTAGTTAAATAAAAGAATGTATACATCTCAAAGGCCTGCTCCAGTTATGTTTGTAATCTCACACACAGACACACAATGAACACAAACCAAAGGTAAGATGCACTGCTTGTATTGCTTATAAAGCTATAGCTGACTGAATTATACATAATGGGCAGTCCGTCTGTTACATGTGACCCTCAGTCCTATTCACAAACTGCCAGCTTGCTGACCATGATCTTCCTGAATTTGTTCATTAGCTGGACTTGTTCAAATCATTTGTCCAAACAGATAACAGCCTGCAGATTTTCTGAGAGCTGAGAGCTGAGCACTGTGCACTGGTTGGAAGAGCCATGCAGGAGGAACTGATTGATTGACTAATTCATGAATATGGCTAAACTGAATCACGAGTCAGATTTTACTAAAGTGTCACTAATGTTTATCCAGCCAGCTCTATTTAAAACATGTAGCTTTTTAGGGCTACTTAGTGCTATTTAGAACCAAGCCTGAGTTCGAAGTAGTGCAGAGCCACCCCTCATTAGCAGAAGCAACAGAGTTCAGAAAATGTCTCCAGACCCTTACCAGTGTGCAGCAAGAATCCACAGACTGCTATGCTCCTTTAGCTCTGTTGTTGGGGCATGATGGGGGTAGGCCCAGAACGCAGGAACTGCAATTCTACCCAGCCCTTACTTCAGTTGCTCAGTGATTAGAAGGAACCTCTGTACTACCCCTTTCCCATCTAAAGGCTAGACAGACTCTTAGCCTTAGTGAGTTGTTGACCAACAGAAGTCACTACTTATGTTCCCTACCCCCACGACAGCCCAGAGGAATTATATGATGGCAGATCACCGGAGAATGATTGATAGTAGTATGTCCCCATGAGCAGAATGTGCAGCAGATGGTTTTGTTACATACATACTGTATCGATGACAATTATACATGGGGAATTGCTATGCCAAAACTTTGTTTTATTGTCATAAAATAATGACTGAAGTGGGTTGAGGCAGTTCCCCATCTCCACAGGCCAACTTTTTGCCCCATTTGCCACCCCACTTACAACTCAGTCCTTGTAAAAACCACTGCTAGAGAATTTAAATGATCAGTGACTATTCTTAGCTGGTGTAAATCAGTCATAGGATCCTAGAAATGTAGAGCTAGAAGGGACATCCCGAGGTCCTCGCGTCCTTCCCCTTTGCTGAGGCAGGATTAAGTACTGTCGCTTTATTGAAGTTCCACTGGAGACGCAGTGTAGTTCTATTGATGGCATCAGTGAAGCCATACCACCAGTTGAGGATCTGGCCCTTTACATACTCACAAAGCTCATTTTATTAGCAGAGGACCAATTTTAAAGCCCTTTCTTGATCTGTTTTGTGTTTAAAATGTCCTCAAGGGGGTTGTTTTAAATATTCTTCCTCTCCCCCTTCATATTAGACAATATATGGCCCCATCTTGCCCTTTTGGGTGAAGGACCTTGGCCAAATCTTTGTGGGAGTAGGAATGTGACATTAGAAGAGGTTGAAACCTGAGCCACAGTTCTAGGAGTAGCTGCAGAGTGTCAGGCTGGGGGCAGAATGAAGAGAGACACTGAATTCTGTGTACTGCCAGCATTTTTTTAAAATCTGAGCTATTGCATTATTAGAAAATAAAGGAGAGGTGTTGGGGTAAAGCAGAGCCCCCACAATCAGTAGCTTTCATATTTTCAAATGCATCTAACATTTCCTTCTCCTGTTGGACAGTCCTAGTGAAGCCTTCCAGAAAGCCAAGTGCTGTCATGATATTCCAATATCTGACATTCAGATCCTGCAGTCACCATGGAGTTGACCTACGCTCTTGCAAATCTGAGATGGAAAAGACCGGTTAGGTCATCTAGTCCATCTGCCTGCCAGTGTTTGCTTTTTCTTTCTGATTTCCCATGTCTTAATTAAACTTGTCCTTGTTTCCTTCCTCCTTATCAGCCATATGTATCTCTTCAAACCCTTCACAATCACTGCTCTCTTCCGCAGCATTGTATCAGATAATAAAGTACATACTTCATCTCTATCTCCTCTAGGACCTGAAATAAATCACTCCCCATCGGGATCTAAAATGAAGTAAATCACCATTGTCTGCCATCTGTTCCATTTTCAGTTGTACATACTGCACTTTCATAAATGTTTTTGCTAATTATCTAGTAGTTGCCTCTCCTGCTCCTGTTCATATGCGACATTTCTGCTGCACCTATTTATAGGAATATTTTTTATTTTCTTTAACAATCAATAGCTATAAGGATCCCTACCTGATTTCATTTCTGTGGAAAGTGGCAGCTATCACCTCTTTAGACCTAGATACGTGTATGTTTTCTCTTTTATTCTTAATCCTGCTCTTCCTTTTTTTTTCCTGCTTCTTTAGCCTTCCTTCTTATAATTGGCTTAATGCCTTGCTTCTTCCTCCTTGACCTCCCTGTTAAATACTCTATCCATTTGTAATACCTTTATTATTCCTTTTATTATTGCTTCTGATTTTCCTTCATTTTCTGACAAGCTGATCAAGAGGTGTGTGCTGAATGAAGCTAATGAAGTGACAGCTCTCAGGAAAAATGGCCAGTGAGGATGGAACACTATTCTAAACAGACAAGTCAAAAGATTAACCGAAGTACCACGATGCACAATGGCCCAGGGTCCCAGCATTGTGTGGTACGTTTAGTGAGTTTTCAACTTCCTAAGGACATGATAAGGTTAGATATCATTCAACAGTTCTTAGGCCAGGTATTGTGGCTTGGCCAAAATACTTTTAATATGCAATTTTCTTAGTGGTTTGGCTAATGGAGATGAGTCAGGTCTTAATTCATGTATATAATGTATAATATCAGGTATATTAGACAAACATCTGTCAGGGATTAATACTTAGTCCTGTCATGAATATAGGAGACTGGACTAGATGACCTCTCACGGTCCCTTCAAGTCCTATGATTGTATGATAATCAATGCTATATTATTTTTAACAGATGTTGTGTCCTTAGTTTTAAGCGTCTAAAGTTAACTTTTCCTAGTCACATCTTAACCACTAGAGCAAACATGGATTCCAGTATATGTAATCCTCTCAGACATTGAGGGTGTTGTTCTGCAAAACTCCAACATTTGTTTGCCTAAGAATGCTCCAAGGGCTCTCAAAACATTATTGAGCTCGACTTCATTGTGCAAATAAGGTAACTCCACTTAAAGTTGTCCCGGTTAACGTTCTTTCATTGCTCATCAGTTAGGGAACATGCTTGTCTAAAGTTGTGCAGTGCTCCACTATTACACTGTTTGGCTGCCTGCTTTCTCCACAGCTGACAGCCACCCTATGCCTCTCCCCCCTCCCCCCCCCCCCCCCCCCAGTGCCTCCCACCTGCAGGCAGACCCCGTGGATCAATGGCCTTCAGCCTCCTCCCCCTGCCTCCTGCCCACGGCAATCAACTGGCTTGCAGCATTTAGGATGCAGCAGGGAGTGGGGAGGAGCGAGGACTCCGCGCACAGGCTTCCCCTCCCTCCCCTGGCTCCTGAACACCACAAACCAGCTCATTGCCCCCCTCAGGAGGCAGTGAGGGGAGGGAGAGGGAGCCTGCATGCCAAGTCCTCGCTCCTCCCCCTCCTGCCTCCTAAAAGCCACAAGACAGCTGATTGCCCCAGGCAGGGGGGAGTGGGGAGGAGCAAGGACTTGGTGTGCAGGTTCCCTCCTCCCTCCCCTGCCTCCTGCCTGCGACAACCAGCTAGCTTGCAGCGTTCAGAAGGCAGGGGAGGAAGGGGGAGGAGTGAGGATGCAGCATGCAAAGTAAAGGCGGAGAAGGTGGGGGGGGGAAGAAGATATTATAATATATAATACCTTTTGTCTGGCAAAAAAAATCCCTGGAACCTAACACCCACCCATTTACATTATTTCTTATGGGGAAATTGGATTTGCTTAACATCGTTTCTTTTAAAGTCACATTTTTCAGGAACCATAACTACATTAAGTGAGGAGTTACTCTCTAATGTTCCCTCAACCCAAATTGATTGTTCTTTCCATGCTTGTTGAGAATATAAGATGAGATTGTTGGGCCATAGCAAATTTAGACTCTGTTCAGAATTTTCCAAAGGAACAACCTTCTGTCAGAAAATGCTGATTCAACAAAGTCTTCATAGGTTGAAGCACTTCCAAAACAATGACATTGAAATGAAGTTATCACAACAAAGCACTTTGACCTCATCAAGAAAAGGTTTCAATATTTCCAAAACAAAGCCATTTGGAATTTCTTTTCCATAGATAATGTCAATATTTTGCCTTTTGTTTCCAGTTCAGAATGAAAGAAAATTTTGAAATGTTGGAAATTCCAATTGAATGGACATTCCGACTTTCAACCAGCTATAGACTCTAGCCCAGTGGTAGGCAACCTGCGGCCCACAGGCCACACCTGGCCCATCAGGGTAATCCATTGACGGGTCACAAGACAGTTTGTTTATATTGACCGTCTGCAGGCGCAGCTCCCAGGGGCCGCGTTCCTGGACAATGGGAGTTGCAGGAAGCAATATGGGCCACAGGTTGCCCATCACTGCTCTAGCCACCGCAGAGTCACATCTCCAACCCCGACTTCCTGTCATCTCCACAGACCTTGTCTATGTTTGAGGCTAAAGCTTATTGCTTTCCCCTCCGCTTAATTACCATTGGCCCTTAGTGACCCAGGACCATATTTTTAAATAAAACATCATTTTCTTCTGTTCTTTATTTTTATGACCCTGAGGGAATATAGAGAAAGCAAATATTATCTACATGGACATCTTTGGTTTTCAGAGGCCACATGCACAAAGCATCCCCTGGGATTGTGACCTCGTGCCCTGTATGATCTCTGTAATATCTTGTATATCCTCCCTCCTGTTTTATCATGGAGCTTCCAAAATAAACACATCTGCAGAGCCACAGATAGACCTAGAGTCTAATAAGGGTAGGATGCTGATTTTAGGCAGGAGGTGATGCTGCTGCACAGAGGGCATTTGAGCTAATCTCTCTCAGGTGCTTCTCTTTCTTCGCCACTCCCTCATAACTACTAAAACAATACTTACAACTACCATCTTGGCAGTTTGTTTTCATGATCAAACAACTTTCCAGTGTATTAAAAATCCAGGAGCATGTCAATTTTTTATGGAAAACTTTCTCCATCTTGAAAAAGTGGAATGGCCTGCAGAGGTTGTGGGAGACGTGGTGATGTAAACATCAGCAGCAAACCCTGTGTCATTCTCTGGCATTTTTTCACAGGGGGGGCTGGAATCCCATTTCAGAAGTAGCTTCGGCTTGAATTAATATGCAGTTCTGAACTTCGCAAAACAGAACAACTTAAAAGTTTAAACCCATATGTCTGACTGAGCATTCTGCATGAAAGAAACATGCCACTTAGTGTCAAGGACAGTGATTCTTGATACATTTCATATGTGATGTTACTGTTTCTCTGCTCTGAAGCAAGCTCTTCAAATCAGCTTAAGTCTCACTTTTCTAGCCCCTAGAGGATGGAAATAGCAGGTGAAATATGGAATCCTATCACCGAGGCAATTTATTTGGAAAGCTTTGCTTTGATGAATTTGCTTTAAGAGAGATTTATTGTTTAAAAGATGAGTAAAGAGGAACCACTAACAGAGGAAAATCAATACCATTTTCACAAATGAGAGCTAGGAAGAATAGGGAAATCTATATAGTCCAGCTAATAATGTTTGGGTTTTTTTGTCAGCAGGGAAAGGGACTTATTCCACTCAGCTTTGATAGACCCAGTGTCACAGCAAGGTACCCTCCAGTCAAATGCAGGAGATGGATACAGCTTCTTCTAGAGATCATCAAAACCTAAATGAGTAAGTGTCTGTGTCTGTGTTAAAAAGAGGTCAGCAAAAACAAAGTTTTAAACATTCTGAATAAAAATCACTTGCCTCTTGCAGTGTTGTTCGGGTTTCATTTGACTGGTATTTGATGTCAGGCCTATTAGTTCTCCAGTCATCCACAGCGTCTTCCAATAAAGCAAAGTAGACAAAACTCAATTTTATAATGTAAAAATACGAGTAGATGGGGGAAAAAATTGGATGGATGGAACTTTCTCACCATTTTCAGAGATTATAGAGAATTTAAAAGGGCAACAGCTATTTTTATTGCATTTTTGCAGGGCAACTTTAAGTAATCTTTGCCATTGGTGGGGATGTGTGTGAAAAAGTTCTAAAATTGGAGATTCCAGTAGTTTTAAGAGTATATATTTCTTGGTTTACTATGTCCCCATTTGTCTTTTCTATCACATTGAATGGGAAGTGATAAATGTCATTTTAACTAGAGACAGATGAATAATGTAAAGAAAGATATCTTATTTCAAAAGCACAATGGTAATCACAATTGCATTAAGTTTATAGACTTTCACTTTAGGCCGCACTGTTTTAAGAGCAGGGCTAGCACAGCTTAATTCCGAGATTAGTTACAGCTCTACATGTGTCACAACTCATGCTCCACACATACACTCCTCAAAACAGCTGAAAAAGTTAGTCAGCTGAGTTTCTGGGGGGAAAATACTAAGTCATTTTATAGTAATCTCTATTTTACTACCCTCAATTTTACTGCAATCTTGCAAAGGTTCTGGAAAAAAGCATGAACTATAAAGTGCTTACATTTTAAAATAAAAAGTATATAGAAATCTAAACAGCGGCACTGGTTGAAATTAACTACTGTGCAGAGGGTCATCGTATGGGCTATCTACCAACAACAATTCAAGAGTGTGTATTCCTGGAACTAGCCCAAATAAGGCTGAAATTCACACCCAGTAGTAAAACAATGATTTTTACATGTGGACACACACACACTCACACATGGTGTGTTCATAATGAAAATACAGAGAAATTGTAAACATTTGTGCTTTTTTTTTTTTTTACTATAAATGCAGCAGTGTCAGATATACAATAACCTTTGCAAAAGCAAGATTCATAAGAAATGTACCTCTTGAAATTCATCACAGGAGCTAACCTGGGATGCAATTCTGCTCCCAGATGACATTTTGCATTTACAGTGCTTATGATCCAAGGATCCAGAAGCGCTTCACAGACACTGGACCAAATTAGTCCTGCTTGCATAAAGTCTGCCCAGCTTCGGATGTGGCAACACGAGGCACCCTAAGCTCCCTACCAACTTGAGTGCTCTAACTACACTGGAGGCTGGACCCAAATACAAACAACCCCATGATCAGGGAACTTCAAATAGCCCCTTTGAATCACTCAGATGCCCCAAGTACATAGCGGGGAGAGCTGAATGATTGGATATTGTATGTGTATGTTGCAGTAAAAACCAGTAGCACCGAGTCTCAGAGTCCATGTCAGCTGATTCAAGCTCATGGACCTCAGGCTGCAGGGCTAAAAATTGTAGTGCAGGTGTTCAGGCTTGGGCTGCAATTTTTTAGCCTGGTGATCTGATAAGGCCAGCCACAGCTGAGCCATGGGGGATTTTATATTAAGGCCTTGCTAAGCACATGGCAAGGAGCAAGTATCTTTAGTAAGTAAATGTCAAAGATTAGTTTTTTTAAATATACCTAGAAGAGGTATATGGTTAAATACAAAAAAGCAAGAGCTGAAAGTATTTTTTAACAACAAAAAGGAGTAGAAAATGAAAATAGTCAGGTTAGATGCAAAAATATACAGAAAAAAAGGCAAAAGTTAAAATGACTTTTAAAATGCATTAGGCAAGGGTTAAACATTTTTTATTTAACCTCATCCAGATTGTTTTGCATGTAAGGTATATCTTGTTTTCCTCTTCCCTTGTATTTTGTCTTTAGACTGTGCTATCTTAGAGACCTATAGAAACACATAGGGTGACCTATGTGTTTGTATAGTACCTAACACGCAGTGGGACCCAGTTCTGATTGGGACTTTTAGGCACTATTGCAACATAAATAATGCTAGCAGTCAAGGCAGAAAAGAAAGCAGACATAATAGTTTGGATGCATTGTGTGGGGACACTGTTCAAACCTGCTTGTCAAGTAAGGGATCTGAGCCACAGAGAGTTCTTATGTCTTGAATTACAAGGGGAAAAGGTTGTTATTCAAAGCTGTTGCCCCTGAGGACAGGAAAACAAAGAGGAAGGTACGTGATGGACCCAGTAACTGTAATCAGTTGGTGGTTTTTGGACAGCATCCGCCTTCGAGAAATCTAAACTACAGTCCAAAATGTGTGCACTTCCTGACATGAGACGCTTATAAAGGGCTCATGGGGGAATGACAGGATAAGAGTGAGAGTCATGAGAATGTTACAAAAACAGAACGGAAATTCAATGGAACAAGGCTCTCTTCTAGGGTAGTTAGAAATTGAAATAGAAGCTTTTAAGGGAAAAGTGCTATTTGCCCCAAAGTTAATAAAGTAGTGATATTTTTAGCCACCTAAGGAGCTGCAAGTAGTGTTCTCTACAACAGCTTTATAGATCTCAACTCATAAACGAACTCATTCCTGATATTAAAAAGACAAAGTGGATGAGGTGATATCCTTTATTGGACCAACTTTTGTTGGTGGGAGAGAGAAGCTTTCGAGTTTACACAGAGCTCTTTTTCAGGTCCTGATATGTTAAGTAGGCTTTATAGGGACAGTTTTATAGCGACAGTCCTGATATTCGGGGCTTTTTCTTAGAGGCACCTATTATTCCAATACTCTCTGTCCTGATTTTTCAAACTTGCTGTCTGGTCACTCTAATGTCAGGTCAATGAAGATAAACTGTGTAACCTTCAGCCTCTATATACTGTACTATACCTCCCCCTACTGCTCAGCCCATAGAAAAGGACATCGACTTATTTATAGGAAAAGGACAAAATTTCCAATATTAGGTGCCCAAATAAAGTCAGTCAGTGTGACCTGAGTAGAGTAGAGCTGTACAATTCTTTTTAAACCAAAATTATTTTCAGCAAAAAATGCTGATTCACTGGCAACATTTTGTGAATTTATTAATTTTGTCAAATTGTTTTGGCCCTAAAAAAACCTTTAAAAAAATCTAGAAAAATCAAAATGTTTTGTTTTGTCATTTTCAAAATGAAAAATTTCAAATTGAAAAATAATTCTCAAACTGAAAAGTTCCTTTAATTTTATTTTTTAAATTCAAGTTAAAAGCTTTTTTTGAGCCAAACTGGATTTTTTAAACATCTCAATTCACCAAAAATCTTTAAAAATCTTGTTTTCAGTGTATCCCAAGATAAGTTTTTTATTATTTTGTAATTGCCCGAGAAGCAAAAAATCAATTTGCCCAGCTGTACTCTTGAGTTATTCACACCTTTCCAAATCGGGCCATTTCAGTGCTGAAATGTGGATTTATGCACCTAACTTTAACCAAATGGAAAACTTGGGCTGTTTATTAAGCAACTAAACTAGTTCATGTTGGTACTGCAACTGTGAACATAACCGTTAGAGAGCAATAAAGTTTGTTTATCTCCCTGGATTATCCATATCAAGAATGAGGGACCATAGGTTTCCTTCCTCTGCACTCAGAGTGACCATGCTGAGGACAAAGAGAGCTATATACTGTTATGATCATTCACTGAGTAACAGATGTGCTACTTTTGATAGTGCCAGCACGTTTCACTGTCAACTTTCCATAAATTAATAGCCAATTTGTACTCTACTTTCATTCCCCGGTGAAGAATCAGGTTCAAATTTATGAAAGATAATGGGTAATTTTTATTATTATTTTCCAACTGTTAAAAGTTCACTTTCAACTTACATTTGGCTTATATATGTTAGCATATGAAGTTTAGTTTAAAAAATATATTTTTAAGCTGAAAGAGTTGCATCAATCAATATATTTTCCAACATAAAATATTGTTCTTTGGAAATCATTGTGTAGATGATAGTTAATGAAAATAGGCCTATGAAATCCTGGTTTTCTGAAATTGTCAAAAGTTAATATTTCTGCCAGAACCATTCATTACAATTCAAAAAGAAATACAAGGATAAAATCATCCCCATCTGTGTGCGCGGTGGGGGAGGGGGGAGGAGGAAAAGGGCAGCATGAGGCCTAATCACCATTTTAGTTCCCTTATTTGGGGCACTCAAGGGCTGCAAAGGCCTTGCTCTGGCCTTCTGCCGAGAGTTGAAGTTCCCAGAGAAAGGTAGGATTCTGAAAAACCAAAAGTCTCTCTCTTTTTGTTTCCACTTTCATGAATCTGACCCAATATGGCAACAGTGGAAAACACAGTCCATGTACAGAAAACCCTACATTTGATAACCTGCAAAAAGCCTGAGCACACCAAGCATGATGATGATCCAGATTTTTATCTTCCTCCCAGCATACACATATATCTTCCAGAACTTAACCTTTTCCTGGACCTTATGTCCTCCCTAAGGAAAAGAATTACTTCCCTCAGAAAATAGCCAAATGCCTTAGGTATTTGGAACAATCATATGAAATATGAAATTCACTGTAAACAGCAAACATACCTCCTTATGTTCTGCCAAAGGAGGGGGATACATAGAAACAGGGCATACGAACTATCCAGATGACAGTCCCTATACAAAATCCACGTAGTAAAGTGCTTCTAAACAGCATTAGGATATCAGAATTCTTCCTGATACATTTGAGGTGCTGAGTGCCCACAACTCCCATTGACTTCAAAAAGTGTTTTGGCACTCAGCCTCCCACAGGATAGTTACCAATACCATTCTGTCCTGCTGCATCCTTACTATTTTAGAGACCAAATCTCCCGTGACTGCAAGCTCCTTCGGGCAGAGACCATCTCTTGTTGTCTATACAGCACTTAGCACAATGGGGCCTCAATATTGCTTAGGGCCACTGAGTACCACTCTATCTAAAGTACTGTTAAACCGGTAGATTTGCTAGTATTATTTAAAATTGCCTTTGTTATGCTACAGTTGGTGAGAGCTCAGTTTATCTGTGAAAGTAATATTAAATATACTTACTTAATATTAAATATTCACTATTAAAACAGCAATCGATATCAATAAGCTGGTTTCTGACTGGCTGAATTTTTAAAATGAAGTTTGCCAGTAAATAATCACCCTGATTGTCTGACACAGTTTTATTACCGTATTTTTCATCCTATAGGACGGCGGGGAGGGGGGAACCGGGACGCTCCCGGCAGCCCGCCCGCGGCGGGGAGGGGGGAACCGGGGCGCACATTCGCCCTATAAGATGCACCAACTTTCCCCCCCCCCCCCGTTTTGGGGAAGAAAAAGTGCGTCTTATAGGGCGAAAAATACGGTAGGTTTATGGTAGAAAACACATTTACTTAATATAAGAGCCAGGTTAGCCACTGTTTTACTATGGAAATTACTGTTGTACATGGGTTACTTAAAATGAACATAAAGTTGACAAATCTGAGTCAACTTCTAAGGACCCAGTTGCAAGAAACTCCAGACAACTTCTTATATAGCAATAAAACATAAGAGCGGCCTAGGGTGACCAGATCACAGGAACAAAATATCGGGACACACTGGAGCCCCACCCACAGTCCACCCCCACTCCTCCCAGACTCCACCCCCACCCTGCCTCAGGTACCACCCCTTCCCCAGCTCCGGGGCACAGGACCCCCCCCACACACACCTTCTGGGCTGGGCACAGCCCCGCCGCAGGTCAGGGGCACCAGCCCAACCTCTAACCCCTCCCCCCCGGCTCTGAGGTCGGGCACAGCCCTGCCGCGGGTCAGAGACACCGGCTCCCCCTGGCTCAGCCCTGCTGCAGGTCAGGGGCACCGAGACACCCCCCCCCCCCCCCGGGGCCAGGCACAGCCCCGCTGCGGGTCAGGGGCACCTCCTCCCCCCAAACTCTGGGCGCAGTGCCGCTGCGGGCTGGGGACCCAGGGCCCCAGCTCCCGCCTGCATTCCCCACTGCTTATCTGGCAGTTCCTGTCTGGGTCAGTAGCCGCGGGGGGGTGGAGGGGGGTCTACACTCCACGTGCTGCCTCTGCCAGAAATAGTGGCTCCAGCTGCCATTGGCTGAAAGCTGCAGGGGGAGGGGGGTCCGTGCAGCTCCCATTCGCCACAATGGAGCCAGTGCTTCATTAAGTGCAGCAGGGAAGCAGAGACCCTCCTGCTGCTCCTGTGCCTAGGGGCTGCAGGGTCCTAGTGTCTGCCCTTTCCTGGGAGCAGCCCCGAGCTAGAATATCGGAACAAATGGCATCCCGACCGTGCCTCGGTCAGGACGTGGAACAAATAGCTAAATATCGGGACGGTCCCGATTTTATCGGGACGTCTGGTCACCCTAGAGCGGCCATACTGGATCAGACCAAAGGTCCATCTAGCCCAGTATTCTGGCTTCCAACAGTGGCCAATGCCAGGTGCCCCAGAGGGAATGAACAGAACAGGTAATCACCAAGTGACCCATCTCCTGTCATCCATTCCCAGCTTCTAGCAAACAGAGGCTAGGGACACCATCCCTGCCCATCCTGGCTAATAGCCACAGGTGGACCTATCCCACATGAATTTATCTAGTTCTTTTTTGAACCCTGTTATAAGTCATGGCCTTCACAACAGCCTCTGGCAAAGAGTTGTGTGAAAAAATGCTTCCTTTTGTTTGTTTAAAACCTGCTGCCTGTTAATTTCATTTGGTGACCCCTAGTTCTTGTGCTATGAGGAGGAGTAAATAACACTTCCTTATTTACTTTCTCCACACCAGTCATGATTTTATAGCAGGGGTGGGCAAACTACGGCCCGCGGTCCACATGTGGCCCGCTGTCAGTTTTCATCTGGCCCCAAAGCTTGGGCTGGGGGCCAGGTCGAGCGTGGGGAGCCGGGCTGAGCGCAGGGAGCCGCGGGGCCCCCCCTCCCTTGCTGGGCCCAGCAGCGCATGCCACTCGGCCCCGCGCTCCCTGGCCAGGGGCCTGGTGGAGCACGGGGAGCCACTCGGCCCCGCGCTCCCTGGCTGGGGGCCAGGTCGAGGAACACCCGGCTGATTAAGGTAAGCGGGGGGGGGGGTTAGGTGGTGGGGTTCTGGGGGCTGGTGGTTAGGGTGGGGGGATATCGGGAGGGGCAGTCAGGGAACAAAGAACAGGGAGGCTTAGATGGGGGGTGGGGTTCTGGGGTGGCAAAGTGGGGGGTCTCCATAGGGGCCAACCAGGGGACAAGGAGCGGGGGGGTGGGGTTGGATGTGTCGGAAGTTCTGAGGGGGGTGGGAAGTGGGTGGGCGTTGGATAAGGGGCGGGGTCAGGCTTCCCTACCCGGCCCTCCGCACAATTTTTAACCCCAATGTGTCCCTCGGGCCAAAAAGTTTGCCCACCCCTGTTTTATAAACCTCAGTCATATCCCCCCTTAGACATCTCATTTCCTAGCTGAGAAGTCCAAGTCTTATTAAGCTCTCCTCATAAGGAAGCTGTTCCATACCCTTAATCATTTTGTTGATTTTCTGAACTTTTCTGAACTTATTTCCAATTCCAATATATCTTTTTTGAGATGGGGTGTGTAACAGGGTGCTGGCCAGAAAGTGCTGAGCCAGCCCGTTCCCTCTGGCAGCCCCTAGCAAAGCTTCTGCTAGCAGCTCCCACAGCTAGGGGAGGTAATTAGCTAGCAGGGCGTGGCCCCAGAATGAGTGGGGCTTAATTGAACCACCTGACAGCCTTCCAGGCCAGGGTATAAAACCTGGTAGGAAGGAAGTCATAGGGGGGGGAGGGAGGGGAGGGACAAGAACAGAGGGTGGCTGGTCCCCCAAGGCAGCCAAGCCAGGGTGACTGTGTATAGACCTGTAAATAGGTGGTGGTGGTGGGTGTGCACTAGGAAATAAAAGGACACTGCTGTTGGCACCAAGGGACTCCTGGCTCATTTTTGAAGAGAGCGGGCAGAGGCACGCTTACAGGGTGACCAAAACTGTATGCATATTCAAGGTGTGGGAGTACCAGGGATTTATAGAACAGCGTTCTGATATTTTATGTATTATTATCATTCCCTTTCTTAATGATTCCCAACATTCTGTTTGATTTTGTGACTGCCGCTGCACATTGAGTGGATGTTTTCAGAGAACTATCCACAATGACTCCAAGATCTCTTTCTTGAGTGGTAACAGCTAATTTAGACCCCATCATTTTATATGTTTTACAATGTGCATTACTTTGCATTTATCAATATTTAATTTCATCTGCCATTTTGTTGCCCAGTCACCCAGTTTTGAAAGATCCTTTTGTAACTCTTTGCAGTCTGCTTTGGACTTAACTATCCTGAGTAGTTTTATATTATCTGAAAATTTTTCCACCTCACTGTTTACTCTCGTCTCCAAATCTGATCCCAGTACAGACCCCTGTGGGCCACCACTATTTACCTTTCTCCATTCTGTTTACTCCACTCTATTTACCTCTCTCCATGAAAATTGACCATTTATTGCGACCTTTTGTTTCCTATCTTTTAACCAGTTACTGATCTATGAGAGGACCATCTCTCTTATCCCATGACAGCTTACTTTGCTTAAGTACCTTTGGTGAGGGACCTTGTCTGAAAATATAAATTTAAATACTATATCCACTGGATCCCCCTTGTCCACATGCTTGCTGACCCCCTCAGATAATTCTAGTAGAGTGGTGAGGCATGATTTCCCTTTACAAAAACCATGTTGACTCTTCCCCAACAACTCTTCCCCCCATGTTCATCTATGTGTCTGACAATTTTATTCTTTATTATAGTTTCAACCAATTTACCCGGTACTGAAGTAATGCTTACTGGCCTACAATTGCCAGGATCATCTCTGGAGCCCTTTTTAAAAATTGGCATCACATTAGCTATCTGCCAGTCACTTGATACAGATGCTTGATAGGTTACAGACTACAGTTAGTAGTTCTTCAATTTCATATTTGAGTTCCTTCAGAACTCTTGGGTGAATATCATCTGGACCAGGTAAACTTAATACTGTTTAGTTTATCAATTTGTTCCAAAATCTTCTATAATGACACCTCAATCTGGAACAGTTCCTCAGATTTGTCACCTAAAAAGAATGGCTCTAGACAGACACCCAGGCTGGAGAATTTCAGGAAGCTATCAAGAAAATTGAAGAGAGCATTCTAGTGCTACAGACTTCATTATGGTATGAGTAGGGTCCTGTCAATTTCACAATTTGGTGAAATTGGATTTTAAAAATCCTGTTTCAAGAGTTCAGCTATTTAAATCTGAAATTTCACGGTGTTGTAATTGTAGGGGTCCTGACCCAAAAAGGAGTTATGGGGAGAGGGCTCACCAGGGTATTGTTGGGAGCATTGTGGTATTGCTACCCTTACTTCTGTACTGCTGTTGACGGCTACACTGCCTTCAGAGCTGGGGAGCTGGAGAGCAGAGGCTGCTGGCTGGGATCCCAGCTCTAAAGGCAGAGCTGCCGCCAGCAGCAGCAGCACAGAAGTAAGGGTGGCTTGGTATGGTATTGCCACTCTTACCTCTGTGCTGCTGCTGGTGGGGTGTCGCCTTCAGAGCTGGGTGCCCAGTCAACAGCTGCCACTCTCTGGCGGCCCTGCTCTGAAGGCAGTGCAGAAGTAAGGATGGCAAGACCGTGACACCCCCTAAAATAACCTTGTAACCCCTCCCCCACTCCCTTTTGAGTCAGGACCCCCTATTTGAGAAATGCTGGTCTCCCCCATGAAACCTGTATAATATAGGGTGAAAGCACACAAAAGAACAGATTTCACAGGTGGAGACCAGATTTCACGGTCCATGACACATTTTTCATGGCCATGAATTTGGTAGGGCCCTAGGCATGAGTAATGCCAGCTTCTGGCACTGCCCTGCCAATTTCCCACAGTTATTAACTGCAGAAAGCACATATAAGGATGAGAGAGGAGTCATAAATGGAAGTTTCTCAAATCAGAGGGGGCATCTCAGAGTGCAGTCACCCAAGGGTAAGTTTTAACTCCTTTGTTTTTCTTAGAGGAACTGAGGACAGATTTTTCTGCAGACATTAAGAAATCTTATCTACCCACCTCTCTTAAAATGCCTATTGTGGCACCTAGATGCCCTGGGGATAAAGTTACCTCGATTCTAATGCTCAATATCCAGGCCCATTTAATCCATGACCACTCTGCTGAGATGTGGAAATGAAAAGGTACTAACACCAACTCATTTCACTTAAGCTACTCAACAGCTCTCTGTTGCTAATGCCTGTTAGTCATTCAAACCAGTGACCTATGTTCCAGATCCTATTACAAATCCTCTACACGATCCAGTTCCTGACTTTACATATGTTCAGTGTAATGAATGTTATGTGGTCCAAACATATACACACTGGACAAAGGATAATCATTGGGTCACTGAAAAATGATAGCAGAGATCGGGTACTGAGTGATGGGAAATAGCATATTTGTTAAACAGTTCATTTGTATTAGTCTTTACAAAGGAAGTGGAGGGTGATGGTCTGCCCACATCAAGGATCACTTTTCCAGAGATGACAGTGCAGATAACAGTATTAGTTCTACAAATGTTAGGTGCACTTAAAGTAGACAAAGCATCAGGTCCAGATAACACATGTCCATTAATTTTTAAAGGAGTGAGACATCAGCGAACTCTTCACTAGTATTAAGTTCACAAGAGTCAGGGGAGATTCCTGAACATTAGAAAGTAGCAACCTTGACTGCAATATTTTTGAGAGAGTTGGAAGATAGGAAACTGTACACTAGCAAATGCAATATTGTTTGTAGAGAAACCTGGACACTATTAAATGATTTGACTGGAGAACACCCGATTAAAGTTAACCAGAGAAAGTTGTTGAAGTCCTTTAAAGATAGCACTGATATTGTGGATCAGGTATATACAATGGATGTACTATGCTGGGATCTTCATCCTGCAAGTCCTTGCATGGTACACAGCAAGGAGCACACGATTGTTGTTCTCCAGCTCAAGTGTCAATGGAGGCGCAAGTAAAGCTAAGTGCTAGGCACAGTCCTCCACATTCAGTGGTTGGTAGGAGTGGTTGAAGAAAAGTCACTTTCCAATGAAAAACACAAAATTGGACATTTTCATTAAAAATCTCTTTTCATCTACATTTGGGGATTTTCCTTTTTTTTAAAAAAAAGAGCAAAACCTCATTTTTTTCTTTGAATTTTTTCACGGCAAAATAAATATTTCCCAACCAACTCTCAGAGTAATCTCAAGCCTTTTAGGCATCTTGGTGAAATTCACCCCCTGTGTAGAGGCCAGCACAAGGCCTGCGCACCACTTTCATCCCTATTTAGAGAGTGTAAGTAAACATTCATTGGTGCCTATGGCCTGTGCACCCTCTGCACAAGGAATTTTACTCTCAAAGGTGCTGGGTAAAATGTGGCTGGAGGTAGGTGGTAAATGGGTGTTTCTGAGGAGAAGGGTTGAGATTCTTACCTCCAAGTTCCCCACTTTGGCCTTGCTGCTGCTTCAAGGCAGGATTAACTTGGTTGCTCTGCAGCTGCACCTTACAATGCAGTTTTGCATTTCTTATCCAGCTCATCACTTTTTACTTCACATGTGCAGGATCTAGCCCATATTCCAAAAGGAATTAGAGTTCCACATCGGAGATTAAAGCCTGAAGTAAAACATCACCGTGAAATAGGAGAAAATAACCATACCCAGGAGTCACTAACATAATGCAAGTGTAGCTGGCTTCATGAGTAACATAAAACAATAAGGCTGTAAATTAGGAGTCTGAAACAAAGGACTGCTATCAAGTGAAACAACTCCTTTGACTTTTATCCGCCCTTCCCGTGTCTTTCATGAGATCCCTGCAATAAAACTCATCCTCTGTGCTCCAGTCTTCCTGTTGCAGTCCATGATCTCAGCTGTCTAGGCTATCTAGCCTTTTACGCATTTCCTCTGGCCTTAGTCTCCAAAGCTGTTCCCCGCTGCTCTTATCTCCATTTCCTATTCAAACTCTAGCCCATCCCTACCCATTCTGCTGAAGATTCCCCTATTCTCTACCAACCCATTTTTTCCCTACCTGATGCGTTAGCACCAGCAGGGGGTGGCAAGATCAAAGGGCCATCACTCCAGCAGTATGTTAGAGAGGCTGACTGTGCTGTCTATGTCAATAAAAAATGCCATATTTGAGGATCAAAGGGCAAGTGGTATTTCTGAACACTGCCCATCTTTTTTGCAGTCTGACTAAATAGGGCCATCTGCCAGCAAAGAAGGAAAACAATTTCCTTATGGAAATGTATTACTAATGCGTATTGAAGCCTACTGGAATATTACTTACTGCATCTTACTAAAACACCACTTGTTCTATCGTTAGCTCTGCAATAGATTTCCACAGGGTTTCCGTTTTTAGAGGTGAGAGACAAATTCATCCCATGTGTAACTCCAGTGGTATCAGTGAAGTTATGTGAGGGATACATTTGATTTCAGACCCTCTGTGTGTGGGGCCACTTCTGTAGTTCATGTCACAATATTCCTGACACCATGATGAGGACAAGCACTTTGTCAACCTCGGGATTTTAATTAAAACCAAAAATTCCAGTTCATCAGCCAGGAACTGAGCAGCCAGGGGGTGTCCATCAAGAATGACATTCTTGGTCCAGTAACTTTAACCATTATTTGTGCCCATTTCGTTGTCCATAGTAATCTGAAGTCCACCGAGAGAGGGGAATCCAGACATAGCTAGACGTAGACCAGTGAGGACTTCTAAGATATGGAAAAGGACTTTGATACAGATACACAACTGGAAGGGAGGCCAGTGAAGACCATGGACCATCAAAGTTGTATGGAATTAGTCTTACTGCTTGTAGTCAGGCAGAATAGCCTCCCACTGAGCCAAAGGGGGAGGAGCTGCTGTCTGATCCCTGGTGGGCAGAGCCAAGCCAAGCCTGCCCCTTCAGCCAGAGGCTAAGGAGTGGGACAAGCAGTACAACAGGTGGGGTGATTAGCCCAGCTGAACCTGAGCCAGGGAAGGGGGCAGATGTCTCTGTCTCACTGCAAAACCCTTTAATGGAGCCTGCGCTGCACCACGCCCTGCCCCTAGAGAAGACTGGCTTGGGCTGCTGCCTGCTGAATACCCCAAGGAGATGGTAGACCCTGGGCGACAGAACCTTTCACCCGGACTCTGGTAAGAAGTAGCCAAGGGAAACCAGTCACTGAACCAGGTTTGCTATTAGAACCCGAATGAGCATGTTGCAGTAGGATCCCCACTGACCGAGAGGCCTGCGTTTGACTGCCGTCTACCTGAGCCAAAGCTTCAGATGGATGGCTGTCTTCAGGGTCAGAGACACACACACACCTCAAGCCCCTCGACTGTTTGTTCTGCCCAGCCTCAGGGCCCGAGCTCATAGACTGTTCGTGGCTCCACCCTGCCTGAGGGTCTGATCCCTAAGACTGTTTGTTCCGCCCTGCCTGAGGGCTGGAGCTCCAAGACTATTTCCTCTGCTCTATTCTGCCAAGGGGCTTCAGTCCCTGCGCTTGAGTCACTAATCCCCTGAAATGTGGCGGTGCCCCAGTGATGTACATAGACAGAGTGGCCTCCCTCTGAGCCACAGGGGGAGAGATGACCACTAACCCACTACACTGTCTTATTATATTAGATGTCGATTACATCTTCCTGACATTATATAAACTGAAGAAGGTACCGTTTATGTATCCAGTCTAGCCTGTTTAACCTTTAAAACCTTGGTTTCTTCTAACCCCCTTGAAATAACTTGAGGTTAGTTCAGGGTGGTAGCCGTGTTAGTCTGGAATAGCAGAGTTAACAAAGTCCTGTGGCACCTTAAAGACTAACTATAAAGTTTTGAAGCATGAGCTTTCGTGGGCTAATACCCACTTCGTCGGATGCAAGCAGTAGAAGTGTTCACAAACAGGCAGTTATAGAAAAGTAGGTAAGAGCCAGGTGGGAGGTGAAAAGGTTAGTCCAATTAAGCTGAGCCAGCTTGTTATCTCCGATCAGGGAGTGTGGATTATTCGTCTAGCATTTGAATGGGGTCTGTGGACATGGAGAGATGAGAAACAATGCCTGTAATGAGCCAACCATTGTAGATCCCGGTTCAATCCCAAAGTGTGTGTGCCGAATTTGCAAATGAATTGAAGCTCTGCAGTCTCTCTTTGCAGTCTGGATCTGAAGTTCCCTTTCTGCAGAATGGTGACCTTTAAATCCGCAATAGTGTGTCCAGGCAGGTTGAAGTGTTCCCCTACAGGTTTTTGTATATTGCCATTCCTAATATCTGATTTGTGTGCATTTATCCTTTTTCGTAGGGACTGTCCAGTTTGGCCGATGTACATAGCAGAGGGACACTGGTGGCATATAATGGCATATATGACATTGGTTGATGTACAGGTGAATGAGCCAGTGATGGTATGGTTGATCTGGTTAGGTCCTGTGATGGTGTTGCTGGTGTAGATATGTGGGCAGAGTTGGCATCGAGGTTTGTTGCATGGATTGGTTCCTGAGTTGGAGTTATTGTGGTGCAGTGTGCTGTTGCTGTTGAGAATTTGTTTAAGGTTGGCAGGTTGTCTGTGTGCCAGGACTGGCCTTCCTCCCAAGGCTTTTGAAAGTGAGGGATTATTGTCCAGGATGGGTTGTAGGTCACTGATGATGCGTTGCAAAGGTTTTAACTGAGGACTGTAGGTGATGGCCAGTGGTGTTCTGTTGTTTTTTTTCTTGGGCTTGTCTTGTAGCAGCAGGCTTCTGGGTACACGTCTGGCTCTGTTGATCTGTGTCCTTATTTCCTTGTGTGGGTATTGTAGTTTTGAGAAAGCCTGGTGAAGATCTCGTAGGTGTTGGTCTCTGTCTGAGGGGTTGGAGCAAATCCGATTGTACCTCAGTGCTTGGCTGTAGACAATGGATCGTGTGGTATGTCCGGGATGGAAGCTGGTGGCATGAAGGTAGGCATAGCTGTCGGTAGGTTTTCGGTATAGGGTGGTGTCGATGTGGCCGTCATTAATTTGCACTGTGGTGTCTAGGAAGTGGATTTCCTGTGTGGACTGGTCCAGACTGAGGTGGATGTTGGGGTGGAAGCTGTTGAAGTCATGGTGGAATTCTTCCAGAGTTTCTTTCCCATGGGTCCAGATGATGAAGATGTCATCAATGTAGCGTAGATAGAGAAGGGGTGTGAGTGGACGAGAGTTGAGGAAGCGTTGTTCCAGGTCTGCCATAAAGATGTTGGCATACTGTGGGTTAGTTAGAGGTTAACTCAGTTATTTGTCAATGAAAAGAATGTTGTTCACTTTTCATTAAGAGCTAATTTTTTGGAGCAGTATCATTAACAGTGCTGAAGTAAGTGAAATGTTAACTCCCTGCATTCATTTTTAATGGGTGTTTGAAGGACATTTGTAGTAATGTTATTCATTGATCCGACTTCTGTCTCCAGCCTTGCCTTCTACTTGCATAGCTTATTGCATTTATTACATTATTGATCCTGATCATTTTAGATCTCTTGTTTAGACATGTTCAAGTATGGACACAAAGCACTTGTTTCTGTTTCTACACTCCAGGAGCTACATACTTTCTATACAAACCTATTGACTTCAATTTTACCCTTATATTAATGACATTTATTTACTTCATTTGAATTTTATGGATTGAACTGAATACAAAACTGAATGCAGAATTTAGTACAGGCTCTGGAATTGTCTTTGGAAATGAAGGATATCTTGCTTCCTTTGTATTTAAGCCAAACCTAAAGAATTTGTTCATTGGCAGTTTTTAGTAGTTAACTAATGCTAATAGATTGGGTTTATCTATAGTGTATAGGGCAAAATTGCACTCTTCTTCAGCATTATTGCTCTGGTTTGTGCCTGTGCATAAATGCTTGAAGTTAGGCATGAATTCAAGTATTTTGCTGGATGAGAACCCCACAAAGATCACAAAGCTACTGGAAAGAAATATAGTGATGATTCTCTCTTGTAGAAAGGGCATAGAGAAAGGTGATAGAGCAATGGTGAGCAAAATTTTTGGCCCGAGGACCACATCAGGGTTGCAAAATTGCATGGAGGGCCGGGTAGGGAAGACTGTGCCTCCCCAAATGGCCTGGCCTTCCCTTTATCCGACCCCCTCCCACTTCTCACGCCCTGACTGCCCCCCTCAGAAACCCTGACCCATCCAACCCCCCCCTGCTCCTTGTCCCCTGACCATCTTCTCCCAAGAATCCCCTAACCAACACACACCCTCCTTGACCCCATCCACCTCCCCCCACCCCCGACAGGCCCCCAGGAGTCCCATGCCTCATCCAACCCCGCCTGTTCTCAGACTTCCCCCCGAGACTCCCTGCTCATTATGCAACCCTCTGGCTCCCTTACCATGCTGCTCAGCAACATGTCCAACAGCTGCCTCGAGCCAGACACACTGCCCTGCCCCCCAGAGTGCTGCCAGTGCAGCGCGCTGAGGCTCTAGGGGGAGGGGGGGGAGCAGGGGCAGGGCCGGGGGCAGACTCCCTGGCCAGACACTCAGGCAAGCCAGGCAGGATGAGCCCGCAGGGTGGATGTGGCCCGCGGGCCATAGTTTGCCCACCCCTGTGACAGAGGGTGGCACTGATTCAATCCAATATAGCTAACTAGTGTAAAAGCCCATGGACACGGGCCAACGGTAATAGCTCTCTCTCCCCCCACTCGCTCAGCTCTCTCCCCCCTCCCCCCCACTCCAAGGCCCCCCCGCTCACTCAGCCCCCCTCCCCCCCACTCCAAGGGCTCCCCCCCACGCCTCCCCACTCGCTCTGCCCCCCTTCCCCCCCCGCTCGCTCAGCTCTCTCCCCCTCCCCCACTCCAACGGCCCCTCAACCCCTCGTCATGCGCCCGACAGCCCAGCCCGCTCCCTCCCATTCCCCCAGAAGCATGGGGAAGGCGGCCCGCTCTGGCTAGGCTGGGCGCAGCTGCCAGAGCCGTGCCCGGGTGCCTCCGCCCCGCCGGTCCAGCGCCCCCTTCCCGCGCCATGCCTGGCCAGAGCCCCCTGCCTGCGCCTCCTGTGCCTAGCCACCCTCCTGCCCGAGCCCCCTGATCCAGACCCTGCTTCCCTCTCGGCGGCGTACATGCGGCGGCCATGTTGTGCTGCCAAACTACACCTCCCAGCATGCCGTTCGTCCGGGCCCTCTCTACTGCACATGACGGCTTCACACAAACTTCCTTAGCCTTTTATTATATAGGATAGGCTTGGAGGCACTTCCACTGTTGTAGCAGTCTATGGCCAGCTTGAAAAAAAGCAGTACAGAATTTTCCAAAAGGGCAACACATTTTGTTTTCTGTTCCCCTTTTTAAGTCTTACTTCCCAAGAGAGGAGAAAAGAGTTTGTTTTGGTGAAGGACTCACTCTTAAGTCTCTGGTTGCATAGACTTCAAAGTCATTAGTAATACTATGCACTGTTCTCAGTGGGTCGGATATCTTAATTATTTGGACTTTGAACATCATCCAGTTTTGGATCCATGTCATCTGGTTTCTGTCATGACACATGAAGGCCCCTGATCGCCCCCCAGCTACCTCTGCACACAGATGATTCCCGCTGTACAGGGTTCTCTTCCTTCCTGCTTGCAAAGGAGGTTTAGCCATTTCTGCAGGCTACATCTCTCTAACATGTCCGTCCCCCCCCGCCACTCCCTGACCACCTCTCCTCCCCTCCCCCACACGGACACATATAATCATAGAATATCAGTGTCGGAAGGGACCTCAGGAGGTCATCTAGTTCAACCCCTTCTCAAAGCAGGACCAATCCACAACTAAATCATCCCAGACAGGGCTTTGTCAAGCCTTACCTTAAAAACCTCTAAAGAAGGAGATTCCACCACCTCCCTAGGTAACCGATTCCAATGCTTCACCACCCTCCTAGTGAAAAAGTTTTGCTAATATCCAACCTAACCTCCCCACCCCCCACCCCCACCCCCTGCCGCAACTTGAGACCATTACTCTTTCTTCTGTCATCTGGTACCACTGAGAACAATCTAGATCCATCCTCTTTGGAATGGCCTTTCAGGTCGTTAAAAGCAGCTATCAAATCTCCCCTAATTCTTCTCTTCTGTAGACTAAACAATCCCAGTTCCCTCAGCCTCTCCTCATAAGTCATGTGCTCCAGACCCCTAACCATTTTTGTTGCCCTCTGCTGGACACGGTACTCCAGATGAGGCCTCACCAATGTCGAATAGAGGGGAATGATCACGTTCCTCGATCTGCTGGCAATGCCCCTACTTATACAACCCAAAATGCCATTAGCCTTCTTGGCAACAAGGGCACACTATTGACCCATATCCAGCTTCCTGTCTACTGTAATCCCTAGGTCCTTTTCTGCAGAACTGCTGCCTAGCCATTCGGTCCCTAGTCTGTAGCAGTGCAGGGATTCTTCCGTACTAAGTGCAGGACTCTGCACTTGTTCTTGTTGAACCTCATCAGATTTCTTTTGGCCCAATCCTCTAATTTGTCTAGAATTAGAGACCTTTGAGACCTTCTACTCTTGTTTGCCTTTGTTCAGAGACACACACACACCAAATTCTCCACAGGTTCCGGACCTATGCAGGGAAAGGGAGAGGCCCAGGGCAGGCTAGAGGGAAGGATTGGGTGGGCCAGGGGGCACATCATCCCCACACAGGCTGCACTATCTTTTCTGTAGAGCCCTTCCCACACACACACAGGCTCCTGGGGCTACCTCATCCGGGGAAAATCTCTAGTAGCACAGTGCCATTGCAGCTACAATGGCAGGACCACAAGGCATACTCCGGGTTCAGCAGGTAGATGGACCTACAGCTTATTTTGCAAAAGACCTTTTCCCTCTCTCGCCACCTTTCCCCTTTCCAATAGGGGGGTGGCACTCCATAAGGAAATATAAAGATTTCCTCTCATGAGTTTTTACTATGGAAGGGGCAAGATTGGCTGCAGTAGCTAAGTTTGATCTCAGACATCTGGCCACACTGTCTCAGAACAAGCAGAGAGACTTAGAGTTAAGCCGCTGGTTGTCTTAGTATGCCCATTGTTGACTGCATAAGTGGTATTTCTTCTCTTTTTTCCCATTCCTTTTATATATCCTCAGATGTTTCCTTTTCTGAATTTTAAGAAGGTTATATATTATTACTGTTTCTATTTTAATCATGTTTTTGTTATGTTGCAAAGCACCCTACATGTCTTGGCAAAGGGAAGGATTGCATTTACAAATAAAGCTATTATAATTCCAATTTAAAATTTCATTGTACTTTGTACATGACTTGAGCAAGAAAAGCAGCAAAGGATTCCAAGCTACACTTAAGTATTTCTTTAAATATATTATCAGCAAGGAAGCTTGCTCTTGGTTGCTTACATTTATATTTAACTAAAGAGTCTTTCAAGAGTGCATTGTATTTTTTTCCTGTGTCTGTTCTCAGATATCCTGGATTTCATTAAGAGTGTGGTAAGTACATTTTCCCTCCCTTCTAAAATTTATTTTAATTACAAGTAGGTTTTACTGAGCAGATAATTTTTCATTATCAGGTCCAGATTCTTAACCACATTTTTATCTCACAGCTGCTTCCAAGACTTTATGCAAAATATTGTGCTGGCCCTATATTCACTGAAGTCACTGGGAGAAAGTGTGATTAGGCCAGTAAAGTATGACGTGCATGTGTTACAATCATACAACATTCCTTTGAGATTGTCTACTCTTGTTTGCTTTTTTTCAGACAAGAAATCACACACAAGCAAGTGTTCTGATACTGTGGTAAGCATTACAGCAACTTTCATTTATTTCACTGCTCCCAGTCCTCAGGACACGCAAAAATTCTCTGAAGTGAAATGTAGAAAAGTAGTACGAAAGTAGGAAAGATAGCATTCAGGTGAAGGCAGCCTATTCTTATTCACTATGTTAATGTTCTCTACAAAGATGAGTATAATCTCTATGCACCAGGATTATGTTCACAAAATCCCGGTGTAACATTAAATGTGAGAACTACCTTTGCATAGAATCAGAGAGGTAGCCGTGTTAGTCTGGAATAGCAGAGGTAACAAAGTCCTGTGGCACCTTAAAGACTAACTATAAAGTTTTGAAGCATAAGCTTTCGTGGGCTAATACCCACTTCTCCTCTGGACACTTCCACTGCTTGCATCTGACGAAGTGGGTATTAGCCCACGAAAGCTTATGCTTCAAAACTTTATAGTTAGTCTTTAAGGTGCCACAGGACTTTGTTACCTCTACCTTTGCATAGTGTCTAAACATGCCACACATTCACAGACAGACACAAAACTTCTCTGTACTGGCCTTTTTCTCTTGTACAACTCAGTGGCCTTCCTGGAAACACACACTCCTGCAGTGATGGACTCCAGAAGACAGAGAGGCAAGTAAGCATGTTCTTTTTAGATCCTTTCTGTGTCCTACAATGTGACTTCAAATCCTCATAAGGAACTATAACATCACCATGTTTCACCTAAAATGTCAGCCCTCTCCAACCTAATCCATCTCCAGTGCCTTCCCTCTGCCCAACTGTTCTCACTCTCTCTCATTTCCCTGCTTTTTCATTGGTCTGTTACAGGCTAATAGATGTTTTCTTTCCTCTGATACTTTATCAGGTAGATGTTTCATGGTTCCCAGTACATATTAAGTCATTGCTTTAGTTGTTGGATGAGACTTTACTGCTTCCTGGTCTGTGGGGCTCAGAATTATTCTTCAATATACTTTCCCTCTCAGTATTTTCCAGAAGGAAAAGCTCATTTGTTCACTGCTTCTGTTTAGATTTTCCCCAACAGACATGACTTTCTTAGTTATATTAGCTGGCTATATTACAAGTAAACTCAAAACAAATTTGCTTAGCTTATAAGAAATGATTTCAAGCAAGTTTGTAACAATATAGAGCCCCTCGCTGAAAGTTTTAATATTTAATGCCATCTATAGAAGAGAGGAAGGAACTATTTGCTAACTTGCACATAAATGGCTGGAGTTTTTAGTGAGAGAGCTGTTTTTAATTTAAAATTTTCTGAGCAGGCTATTTTTGTTTGGTCAAGCCTGGTCTTTGTATTTGAGGAGTTTCCATTGTCTAGGTTTTTTACCCTAACTTGTAGAGGTCTAGGTCGGGGGGAGGAGGGAAGCAAGGAAAACTCTGCCATTAAATTGATTGGTGTTGGCATTTTTCTGGAGTTATTCTATGAGGGACTAGTGTTTCCCAGGATGCAGATGCTGAGCTTGATTACAGCTATTACAACAGAAGATGAACTTGGTTTGTTTCCTTCCTGCCAAGGGAATTCTTAGCTGACCAACTACAGTTAAAATCTAGTAGATTGCCTGAGCACTAGGGAGTTGGATCAAACATAAGAATCTGGCCCTTGATGTTTCTACCCTTCTCATCCAAGTATTATAGGCTTCTTCCTGCTCACTGGAAAACTGATTTTCCCCGGTTTAGTCAGATGATATCCAAAATATAATTCCCCCATGCCCACTCACTGCTGTATGTTTCCCTCGGCTGTAATATATGTTCCCACGTCAGAAGGTACGGGTTTGAGGAGGAATAGATGTGAAGCTCTTTGTGAAGATGAAAGAAGGCATTTGCCTCAACTAGGGTGACCAGATGTCCCGATTTTATAGGGACAGTCCCAATTTTGGGGTCTTTTTCTTACACAGGTTCCTATTATCCCCCACCTCCTGTCCCGATTTTTCACACTTGCTGTCTGGTCACCCTAGCCTCAACAGCCAGACAGTCAATCATGAGGTGACTGAATTGTTACATTAAAACTTGGGACAGGCCCTCCTACTCTGTAAGAATACAACATATTCCCATGTTCAGGATCCATGTTGGAGAATAAAGATGGTAGGAATGTTTCCAACTGAACACTTTTTCTGTGAGAAACAATGATTCGACCTGAGTGTTCCAGGGGAACATACAGATTACATCGAAATTTTTAATGGAACCTTAACATTCAGCCAATGTTTGTATTAAAAATGTGTTTCACACCAGTATTCATGTTTTTATATAAAAAAAATGTTCCACACTTGAGTCATTAGTCAAAAGACTTTGACGTACTGCATAAATAGGATGGAGGAGCAATGCTGGGTCTTATTTATAAATAATGTCAATCTTACATCAACATTCTTTATAAGGAAAAGTATCTTTAAAAATCTGCAAATTTGGGGGGTTTATCTCCTAAAACATGAATGTGTCTGGTTTTTATAAGTTTGCGGTTGTAAATACAGAACAGAGAGCTCAGGAACTGGCGTGAGCAATAAAGAATTCAGTTACTGAAACAATCCATTCCTTTGGAAATGTATGCAATAATTAGATGACTGAACTGTATTATATAAGCAGTAAGGCTGCAGGAAGAATTTTTACTACATAGGAAATTGCAGTTTTTCTTTTACAGTCACTCTGTGTTGGGGAGCCTTGCTTTGCTTTACAAAGCAATACAAGAAAAGACTTTAAAAAACAGGATTTTAATAAATATATTTATTTAAACATGAAACATAAACCTGAAGAGCTTGAGTTTTACAGGGATGTATTGTAGCTGGAAGATGTGGAGTCTAACATACCCACAAACCACCTTCCTTTAAAAATTAACTTTCATTTTACAATTTCCACCTGCTTGTTGAAAAAAACACAAATTGTGTCAATATCCCAGCCCCGATGCTGGGTGGCCAATGAACATACACCAGGAAATGGGGCATTTAACACCTCTCAGAGAAGATTTCCAGCTCCCTCATTGTAAACCATTAGGGGATTGACACTGAAATGACTCTGAATCTCTGAAAGTGAAATTCACTTCACCTTCATGGAGTCAGGATCACTGAGCTTTATATAGATAAAATGCAGCAGTGGGAGAGCTGGGGAGGCCAAATCCACCCTACAGCTGTTGTGTCAGGCCAGGAGTTTCTGCACAGTCCCCTTCCCTTCCTGCAGCTGCTACTTCTCCAGATTATTGACTGGAATAGCAACTGCAGTCCCTCAACACAACTGGCATGAAAAGCTAGGGCCTCTGTACGCTCTCCCCCACCCTCCCATCAGCCTACTCCTAATTCAACCCTGCCTGCTGGCCTGCCGCAAAGCATCCCCCTCAGTGCCTCGGTGCTCACCCTCTCTCCCTCCCCTCCCCCCAAAAATGAACAGAACCATTTAGGCCCTAATCCTGCATCACAGAAATCAGTGAGACCTTCGTCATTGAGTTCAAAAAGTGTAAAATCAGAGCTTAAATTCCTAGGTCAGAATCCATGCCAATGACAGTCCCTCCTGGTGGCAAGAAGAAGAGAAAGTCTGTGTAACATGCTCACGTAGAGTCATGCCCCTGCTAACCCCCCTCTCCTGGGGTTTGGCAGTGGGGATTGCTCACACGAAGCCCTGAGATTTTAACATGGTTAAACTTTAGAATGTGTGTTTTATTAGTACACCTTTTTCCACTGTCAAAGGAATGTTATCAAATGACAATGTTTTCAAAACACCAAGGGTGACATTTTAGGCTTGTCTACCTTGATGGGTTTTTAAAATGTTGGATCAAGTTTTTAATGTTCAAAAAGTACATCTTTTTTGAAGTGTCATATACCATTTGCAATTTTTAAACATTTAAGTCCTATTGAAATCAGAGGCAAAAATCCCTCTGCCGCGGGTTTTGCCCTTCATCAGGATGAGCAACTCTATGCACTAGAGGCCTGCACTGGGCTGCTACATAACTCGAAATCATTTGGGGAAGCTTCAAAATTTTTGTCACTGGAGGGTATATTTTAACACACGATAATTGTAACAATTAAATGGTACGCCCTTAGTGTGCCATTAAAGTGACATAGAATAAAAAAGTCAGAAAATACTAAACCCAAGCTTCCAGCAGGTACATTAACTCACTCAGCCACATTGCACAGAGCTCATTGTCTTGTGCAGGGGTCGTCAACTTGTGGCTCCAGAGCCACCTACAGCTCTTCAGAAGTTAATAAGCGGCTTCGGGGCTGGAGCTACAGGCATCAACTTGGGTACAGATGGGTACTCAATGCTCAACCCTTGGCTCTGCCACAGACACTGCCTCTGCTCCACCCCTTCCTTCGCCCTCCCCCAGCCTGCCATGCCCTCGCTCCTCCCTCTCCGCCTGCCCAGAACCTCCTGCATGCCAAGAAACAATTAACCAGGAGGTGCAGGGAGGGAGGGAGAGGTGCTGATCAGTGGGGCTGCCAGGCAGGAGATGCTGGGAGCGGGGACAGGGGAGCTGATGTGGGGCTGCTGGTGTATTACTGTGGCTCTTTGGCAATGTACATTGGTTAATTCTGGCTCCTTCTCAGGCTCAGGTTGGCCACCCCTAGTCTAGTCCTTTCCTTGACTTGTTAAAGTTTGCTGGCTGTGCTATTTTTGACATTATATAGAAGCTCTTTAAGATCCCAGATCATAATAATAAATTATAGGCTTAAAATTAGACATGTTCTCCTTTAATTACCAGATAAGATCTAAATTCAAGTTCTTCTGTTTTCTTTACCCAGATACACCTGACGTGTGAAACATCAAAAGCAATTTAAAGAGTATTGCCTCCTGCTCCAAACATTAGTGACACCATCAGGTACTGTCAGAGAAATGATTAATCCTCAACTCTGGACTTGGCACTTAAAATATTTCTCAGTCCTACTTTAACAGCTCTATGATATTCTGGGTTTCCATGGAACTCTTCATCACTATGCTATTCACATGCAGTTTAATAGAAGCCAAAAGTCAGCTCCCAAAGTCAATATTATGAGGAATGTAGGCAACTTTTGCACTAAGAAGAGCACTTCCTGCTCTGCTTCCCAAATACAATCTATGGTTCAAAGACAATTTTTGTAAATATTACATTTGTGCGCAACTTTGTAGTTGGATACTTGACACTTAAAGTTTAACACAATAGCCTCCAGACAAAGCTGAAGCAGCCCACTCATGTGCAGCCCACTCATGAGTCCCTGGAACCTTTACAGAGAAAGGCAGGATTTCTTTTCTTATGTATTAGATTTCAGTCTCAGGGCCATGATTTCCTCTCCTGCAGCCTTGTTTTCTACTTAGTTTTACTACACAGATTTCTATTAGCTAGGAGCTTTCATACAATGTTGGCCCCAAAAAGTAGAAATTTGATGGCTTAATTCTGCAAACGTCAACACAAGAGTAGAGGTGTACACGCGCACACATACACTAGCTAGCACCCCAACAGCTAGCAACATGATGAGGAGTTTTTTTCTCATTACAAATGCTATATTTGAAGGTTCTGAAGTGGAAACCTAAAAATTCACGTAGGCTCTGATCCAAACCTTTGGATCAGGCCTTTCGTAGTGAATGCTGGCATGCAACTACTGTGTGAAACAGCAAACTTATAAATATATATTTAAAAAATACTAAAATTCTTTTGAAGAGAGGGCAAAAATCATCTCAGGTGACCTGTTCAAAAAGAGTTTCTAAATGCACATGTCTACTACATATTGCTGCCATCTGTAAAATGAGATTTTGTTTAAAAGATGATAATTAACCATTAATAACTGATGATTGTTGTCTGCAAGCACAAACATGTAAAAAGGACATGGTCAAGGCTATGAATGATGGCAATATGTCGAAGCCGATTAGCCCAAAATTTGGGTTGTGTATATCACTTGCCAGCCTTGGTTCTGAGAGGAAGGATAGTCCAGTGGATAAGCCACTAGCCTAAGATTTAGGCAGCCTGGATTCAAGTCTCTGGTGTTTCTGTGTGACTTTAACCAAGTCTTTCCAATCTACCCCTCAGTTCCCCATCTGTAAAAAAGGGAAGACAATACTTTCTGTATTAGGGTTTTATACCGCCACTCATAACCACATAAAATCAGTAGCAACTTTTCTACCTCACAGGAGTGTTGTGAGGATAAACATACTAAGGCTTGTGAGGCACTAGGATACTATGGTACTGGGGACCATCTGAGTCCCTAATTTAGATATATCTTCACACAGAATCTCTCCCAGCTGTTGATGGGAAAACAGTGTTTAGATCCAGGGCCATACATTTACTGTCATTAATTACACTGATGTGTTCCAGTGCTCTTCACACAATGAATAATATTTGTGTGCCCATTTTATAACCATTTATATGGCACAGAATATCAGTGCTGTAATGTGTTACTAGGCACTGTGGAATTATTTAAGAATTGAAATTCAGCTTTACGTTGGAACTTCTTGCCAGACCACTAACATGGGATTTTTGTAGCTTAATTTCTTTGGGTTTTATTATTGCAATTAAATATAAGTTAACACGGCAAAAGAATGAAAGGACAATTGTTCAGCATGTTGTGAATATGTACCATATTGCAGAAGTCCCAAATGAATTCATGATGAGATATGCCCCAAGGGCTAAAATGCTTACAAACTATAGAGTGAGTCACTGGATCACCATGAAGTAGTTTAGGCCCAATACTTAGATTGTGTAAAGAAAAAAATACAAATCAAGTGTTTAGAAATGTTATCTTTTCTTTCTGAATTTCCATACCAGGTAGTATTGCAGGTTGAACATCAATACTGTTCTTTCTAGGAATTTATAACATGCTCACCATAGCTGTATCAGAACATGTTAATTGTGACAATGTAATTTGTTTAAAAACTACCATTTAAAAACAGATACTACTTTGGTGGTGGAATTTTAAAGAGCACTTAGTAATTTAGAAGCACACGTCCCATTGGTAGTAAGTGAAACTTCAAATCCTAATCCATTTAGGAACATCTGAAAAATCACACCATAATCCATAGATCACTAGCCACTTAAGGCCTGATCCTGCACAAGTGGGCTGAAGTTCCCCTATAGATGGCCCTAGAAGGGGAGAACCTGACAGGGGTACCACCAAGTTGGGCAGAGCACACCATGACAGCCCGCCTGCCTTGCCAGAGGATCCAGTCACTGAGTAAAACAGTGGGGCCCCTCTCAGGCAGATGGTAGAAGCTGTAGCTGGGACACAGCGATGAACTTTTTCCAAGACCAGAGAGACTACCCCACGCTGAGACGTGTATGAGCAACTGGCCTGCATGGACACGGTCCTGGTAGATGCTCAGTGGACTGACTAGTGGTCGTGATTTGAGCAAACACAGGATCTCCTCTACCAGGTTGAATGAGACCCTCGGATCCATGAATCATGGCCCCAGCTAGTGGTCCCATGGTGTCATAGATGTTCAACGTGGCCCACACATCCCAGCGGCCAGCCACTTGGGTCTGGAGAAGACTCTAGCTCAGGTTTTATCCCATTCACCGAGACACTAAAGATTACTATGTCTCCTGCCCCGAGTGCCAACCGGTGGCACTGCCTGGAGTACCAAGAGCTGCCTCAGTCCCTTTCCCAGTAACAGGAATACCCTTTGAGCGGTTAGCTGTGAATTTGGTGGGACCCCTCACAAAAAGAACTGCCAGATTCTGATATATCCTCATGATGTTGGACTATGCAACCTATTTTCCTGAGGCCATCACCCTGAAGAGTGCTACCGCCTGGATTGTAGCCTCCAAACTCCTAATGATCTTCACGACGGTGGGCATGCACCAGAAGATCCTCACAGAGCAGGGCACAAACTTTACCTCCCAGCTATTCCAGGAGGCTTGCATCCTTCTCAGGATCAAGAGGCTAAGAACATCCATGTACCATCCCTAGACAGATAGATTGCTTGAGAGGTTCAGCCCGCCTCTAAAGAGCATGCTCCAGAAGTTCCCCCAGAGCAGTAGTTCCCAAACTTTAACAACCTGTGAACCCTTCACTAAAAGGTCAAGTCTCATGAACCACCTCCTAAAAATGAATAATTCCAGGGATTTTCTCCTTTACCTGAGTAAAAATTATAAAATCTTAGAAATATAAAATTTGTTTTTATGACATGCTTATTACATACTATTTATTATTAATTAGTAATCATTGCAGTATTTTTATTACATTATGAAAATGGCAACACTCTTCCACAATCTCAGTTTCATAGCTTGTATCACTTTGAATATACCTGGTATAAGACAAGGCTTCTATGTTTCATCAAAGAGTATCAGATTTGAAACAGCATGAAGGTATTTAAGAAGCCAACTCAACGGCCAGGTCTACATTACCCGCTGGATCGGCAGGTAGTGATCAATCTACCAGGGTCTGATTTATCGCATCTAGTCTAGACATGATAAATTGATCCCCGAGCATTCTCCCGTCAACATCGGAACTCCACCGCCACGAGAGCCACAGGCAAAGTTGACGGGAGAGTGGCAGCAGTCGACTCACTGCCATGAAGACAACTGCGCTACGTCAACCTAATATATATTAACTTCAGCTAAGCTATTCGCATAGCTGAAGTTGCGTACCTTAGGTTGATTCCCCCATACCCTGTGTAGACCTGGGCAAAGAGTTCCTCCTACACAAGCATTCAGATCTTGAGCAGTCCAGGCAAACAATGCACGTTACAACAAAGCTTAAACTTGTTCTTCATAATAATTTTAAAAACAATACTAGCTGCCTATTTAAGTTTTAAAACAGCAAAACTTATCGACCTCCCTTTCCATTTCTTATAAGGAGTCTTGAAGTTTAAATCTCCTCAGTGTGATAGAGATGCTTGCTTTGATGTGCTTAGCTGTTGGAAGTCCAGGGGCTCTGAGCTGCTGGCCCCATGCTGCCAGGGGTTCCTAGGGACAGCTCTGTCCACCGTTAGGGAATTTTTTCCTGAGAACCCCCTGTAATATTTCACGAACCCCAGTTTGGGAACCACTGCTCTAGAGGAACTCCACCACTGGGACCAGCTTCTCCCTCCCCTATTGCTGGCTATTCAGGAGGTGCTGCAGGCATCCATGACTTTTTTTCCATTTATGCTCCTTTATGGCCGCCAGTCTTCAGGGGTACTGGACTGGTGAGAGAGACATGGGAAGAGACCCCATCCCAGGCTGAGGGGCTACTCCAGTATGTTTTCCAGCTCTGAGAACACCTAAAAAAGGCCCAGACCCTTGTGAAGGAGAATCTTCAAACTGCCCAGTGGGCCCAAGAACAAGGGTACTACCGGGGGACCCATGAGCGGATCTTTGAACCAGGGGATTAAGTGCTTCTCCTGCTCCCCTCTGCCAAATCCAAGCTGTTAGCCCACTGGCAGGGTCCATATGAGATACTCCACTGGAAGGGCCCTGTCAATTATGAGATCCGCTGAAAGAAGCCACAGATTTATCATGTTAATCTGATGAAGCACTGGCATGAGTGGGAAGGTTTATTGATCACCCCGTGCCCCTCTCCCCAAGCCAGAGCTAGGACCACAGGTGTCTTTAGAAGCAGAACCCAAAACCCCACACAGCTTGGGGATAACCTCTCAGAGGAGCGAGTAAAACAGGCCTTCTCCAAGACTTCCATTGCCGTCCTCAGACAGACTACCCAGATGTTTCACGCCATCATTACCAATCCCAGAGAAGTCATATGGGGGACAACCCGACCACTCCCACATCACATGCAGGAAGCAGGGGAGCAGGAGGTAAAAGACATGTTAAACCTGGAGCAATCGAAAGGCCTTCCAGTGAGTAGAAGAGCCCTATTGTTCTTGTCCCCAAGCCTGACAGTACCTGCAGATTTTGTATCAACCTCTGGACAGTCAACACAATATCCCAATTTGATGCATGCCTGATGCCCAGAGTAAATGGGCTACTTGACCAGCTGGGGAAGCCTAGACTTGATTTGACCAAAGGGTACTGGCAGATCCTGCCGGAGGCCTACTCAAAGGAAAAGGAAACCCACCCAGATTCCACTTCAAGAAATACATTTTTTAGGAGGCACAAGTTGTGGGCATGAAAAGTAATTTGTTTCAACAAAAAAAAAAAAGAAGAGGAGTAGAAATAATATTTGCTAAATATGTACCTTTTCAGATTAAAGGCCATTTTAAGTATCAGGAGGGATGTTTTGTTTTATTCAACTGCTGGATTATTAATAACTGTGTGCTCTGTGTATGATCCCAATGAAAAGCAAAGGAAAAATGTTTCTAGGACTTCTTTAAAATAACGCGTGACTTTGAGGAAGGGGAAATTATATTTGGAGGACATTTAAATTGCACATTCACTTCTTATGGGGACAGATATGACAAAAAAAGACAAGGCACAAGGAAGCAGGTACAGCATTGACTTTCCTATACCAGGAAATCAGTCTCTCAGACTGTCAGAGAGAATTTCACCCAGGGATTACACATTTTAGTCATGTCCTCATCAGTTATATACAAGACCAGGTTTAATGTTACTCTCTAGATCATTAATGAAGAAGACAAGATCTTCAAAAATTGACACAATTGCATGGTCAGATCATGCACCAGTGAAAGTAACATTTGGTAGCTGTGTGCTGAGTCCCAAAGATCACTTTATTGGAAAATTAATTTCTGGCTTCTTCCAGACAAAGATCAGGCTGCAACAATTAAGGACATTTGTTCGATGCTTTCAAATAAATGAGGAAAACAATATACAAAGAGATTTTCTCTAGAAGGCTGGTAAAGCAGTAATTAAGGACCAGTTGATAAGCAGATCTTCTGAGGTGGGGGGAAAAAAAGAACTCCAGGGGAAAAAATATAACTGGAACAGGAGCTACAAAGCAGATATTTTATGACAAAGGAAATAAATGTGGTAAGTTCTTGACCTGAAAGCTTAAAGGGAGTCAAGAGCAATGTATTATTCCACTAGTTAAAAACATTCAGCAAAGGACAGTTCCACGCCCTAATGAAATATGCGCTGCTTATTATAAAAACTCTGTACCTCGGATATCCCAATCTCTGAAGTTATTAAAAAATATCTGGAAGTAGCAGGCTTGCCAAAGATAAATGAAATTTATAATGAAACTTCAGGTAAATAAGTTACAAAAGAAGAATGGTCGAGGCTATTATGAAAAGTAGTAAAACTCCAGAACCTGCTGGCTTTCCAGCTGAATTTTACAAAGTATTTAAGGAGGTGAATCTTTGAAGTGGTGCCTTCAATGCCATTCTAATGTGGAGGAAATTCCAACATTTATGAAAAAAGCTTTGTTGTTTTCCCTAAAGCTAGAAATGACTTGTCTTTATTCAGCTTGTATAGATTCATATCACTGCTGAATTATGACAAAGATTTTAGCAAAAATACTAGGTAGCCAATTGCAGTCCATGATCTCAGTTTATATAAACCCAGATAAACTGGATTAATTAAAGATAGACAATTGTCAGACAATATTCAAAGAGTAAGTGGAAGCATCCATAATTTCAGATAAAAAATATATCAGTTTCTTTTGTTACTATTGGGGTGCAGAGAAAGTTTAATAGAACAGTGCCACTTTGTTTCAAGTCCTATCCCCTATGGAGATTGGCGTCCAAATTCTTAAATGAATAGCTGCTCTTTCCATCAGTCCCAAAAATGTTTTGGGGTTAAATCTCTCCTATTTGAATTAGAGAGGGACTAGGCAGGGAGGTTGTCCATTGTCTCCTTTACTTTTTGCATTGGCCACAGAGCCTTTTGCACAGAGGATAAGAACAATGAATTTATCAGGAATTAAACTTTCAGGACCACATCAAAATATATTTATATGCAAAGAATGCAATACTATTTTTATCTAAAACAATTTTTTTTTGCTAAAATGAGTATCTAAAGAAATCCATGAATGTGGGAAAGCATCTGGATTTAAAGAAAACTATGCCAAATTTTAAATGCTAGCTATAAATTTACTAGACTCTGAGAAGTCATTCCTCCAGAAAACATTTTGGATACAAATGGCAACAAATTCCATGAGAAATCGGAGAATTCAAATCTCAAACTACCTAGAAGAGCTCTAGGATTTAAATGTCAAGTTCCTATTTCAGCCAATGAACATCAGGATCTCAGGAGGAGCAACTTCTTGGTTGGGAAACGAAGTGACGGTCAAAATGAACATTTTTGCCAAGGATATCTTTCTTGTTTCAGAATCTTCCTGTAATCATCCAAGATAAAATCCTAGAAGGAATACATAAGATGTTAGAATTTATATGAAATAAGAAGAGTTGTGAGTGCAGATACTTTAAACAAAAAATTGTGTTAAATGTGAACATTACTAGGCTACCATGGATTAATAAATAACAATAAAAATCATACCCTGCAGAAAATTATACACATCTCTTAGCAAAGGTTTGGGAAAGAATTAGAGATAAAATAAGTTCTTGTCCTTTGACAATGATACCAATTGCAAACAATTCTGATAATAACCCTAATCACAATGCTTTAGAGACTGGGAAAATCATGGAATACAAATGGTTGGCCAGTTATTCAGCAGAGAAATTTTCTAACTTATGTAGAGATCAAAACTAACTTTAACTGGCCCATTCACCCATGATACTTTCAAGTTAGGCATTATGTTTGTCATCTTTCTAGAAAAGCTAGTTATACATAAAGCCAGTGTTAGCAGAAGAGATGGGTCCAGTCAATTAGTAAATGAAACAATAACTCATTTTTATCAGTCTTTACAGACAACTTTCTTAACAAAAAAAGTCTAAATATGAGATGCTAGGAAAAGGACCCGGATAGGAAGATTATCCCAGAAGAACGGGGTTTGATCTGGAAAAGCAGATCAGCAATTTCAATCTGTAGCACAATTAAAGACACTTTTAAGATACTGTTTCAATGGTACCTCTCACTGGTCATGTTAAAAATACAGAGAGAAGTTGGACCAAAGCTCTGGTGTAACGCTGTGATGTTGGTGTCAGATTCAGTTAACCCTGGAATGACTAAGAATAAAAATGACCAGACCAACACAGAAGTGACAAAGAGTCCTGTGGCACCTTAAAGACTAACTAAAGTATTGATGCATAAGCTTTCGTGGGCTAATACCCATTTCGTTAGGTGTACCGACAAAGTGGATATTAGCCCACGAAAGCTTATGCTTCAATACTTTAGTTAGTCTTTAAGGTGCCACAGGACTCTTAGTCACTTCTGTAATTCCAGACTAACACGGCTACCTCTCTGATTCCTGACTAACATAGTCATGTCAGTTCGGGGGCGAGGGATGATTATTTTTTTTAAAATAAGGATGTTTTTATACTAGCAAAAGCCCTACTGTAGATTCAGTTATAAAGATGCTTTTGCTGCTGTAGCTTATTTTGTTTGGTTTAATGGGTACAAACAAGCAAGAGCCCTCTTTTGCCAGAATAAGCTGTATGTATAATAGGAGGGTTTGCTGGCATAGCTAAAACCTTTTCTAGCATAGACAAGGCCTAACAATTTCTTCAGCAGCAGAATGACCGTGCATTTCTCAGATTTCAAAAGCACCTTATGCAAGTTTTTAAGTCCCACTGATACTTCTTGGGAACAGATCCGCTAGAAAGGCTACCCAAAAGGCAAATGTTCTCAGCTCTTTCAAGCACATTATTCTAGTCCCAAAAGCAGAACTTCAGAAAACTGGCCTACGCTGAATGTGTGTGAACTTAAACTGCAAATTCCAGTATCTCTCTTCTGATTTGTCTACCCCATTCACAGCTCTCTTTGTCAATAGGTGTTCTAGTTGGAGCCAGCAGAGAAGGACATTCAGACACAGAGGAACTCATTGAAACACACCTAGCTGCAGCAGAAATCATTATTGTTCTGGCAGCAACACTGAAAACAACATGAAAGTGAGGCTTTGCACTGGGGATGTGGTAGTGCTCAAACATTTAAAGGGACAGGTCAGCACAATAGGATTAGTGGTAAAACAAAGATTTAAAGGGGCAGAGGAGGCAGGAAAACAGATAAATTTGCCTATATCCAGGTCCATAAATGTCACCCTGAAGTTTATTCCAGAAATAAAAGATCTAAACATTGAAATTAGTTTTGGAGTGAAACTGAAGCCAAACTAATGTCTAAGAAAAGCATCATATTTATATTTTCTTCAAAATATCCCCAGTGGAAGGTATCTTGTATAAAAGAAACCACTAATTTCAGCGGAATTTCAAAGCACATCTAACGACCAAAATAGTTGCTCCCTATCTTGATAAGAACTAGGTATTGATAAAACCCTGGCTGAAATACAATAAAACCGATTCCCTTCTGCAAAGCTCAGCCAGTGGTAGTGTAAGACATACACCAAAGGGAGTACTATGATTTCACACTGATAAAGTTTTCACAATGGTTGAAGTATTTGGAATCTCACCCATTCCCCTCCGGGCAGTTTTCACCTGAGGTTATACTTTCTAGATCAGGGGTGGGCAAACTACGGCCCGTGGGCCACATCTGGCCTGCAGATCCTTCCTGACTGGCCCCTGAGCTCCCAGCAGGGGAGGCTTTTCCAGCCCCTTGCCTGCTGTTCCCCCTCCCCTGAAGCCCTAGCACGCCATGCCACCAGCGCTCTGGCCCGCAGCTACGGCCGGGCAGCGCTTGAGCTCTTGCTGCTCTGAGTGGCGTGGTAAGGGGGTGGGGCTGCGAGATCCTGCAGGGTGGCATGTCTCGCTCTGGTGGGCCTGAGTGGCGTGGTAAGAGGGTCGGGGTCAGGCCAGAGGGGCAGGATAAGGGGCAGGGAGTCCCAGGAGTCTGTCAGGGTTTGAGGGTGTGGATAGGGGTCGAGGAAGTCAGGACACAGGAAGCAGGGGGCCTTGGCTGGGGGTGGGGTTCTGGGGGGACAGTTAGGGTCGGGGGTTTCAGGAGGGGGTGGTCAGGGGACAAGGAGCAGGGGGGCTTAGATGGGGGATGCAGTCCCAGAGTGTGGTTAGGGGTGGGGTGGGGTCTCAGGAGGGGGTGGTCATGGGACAGGAAGCAGGAGGTTGGATAGAGGGTGGGGTCCCTTGGGGTTGTTAGGGCAGGGGGTCCCAGAGGGTGCACTCAGGGGACAAGGAGCAAGGAGGTTGGATGGGTTGAGGGTTCTGAGAGGGGTGAGAAATGGGAGGGGGTCAGATAGGGAGCAGGGGCCAGGCTTCCCTACCCTACCCTACCTGGCCCTCCATGCAATTTTTAACTTCGATGTGGCCTCGGGCCAGAATGGTTTGCTCATGCCTGTTCTAGGTGCTCTCAACCCCAGTGGACGGGGTTGTTGTAGTATAGGGGCAGACCATTTAGTCTGAGACCCATTGCATACAAACCACTGAGTATTGGGTGGCTGCTATAAGTTTATGCTTTGAATGCATTTATTGCCTAAATATAAAATAGTTCAGAGTTCGAGGAATATGTGGTTACAGAAAAAAAGTTGGTTTGTTGTTTTACTCTGTTAAACCAGGCCTTTAATACTAGATGAAAGAGCAGAAAAGCTTAAACCATGTGGCTTTTGAATCAAGTTGTCCAGCCGTGTTAAACTGTGTTTGTGACATTTTAGCTTAAGTTCTGTTTCATGCAAATCCTTAACTCACTCTCTTCTCTGCATTACAGGTGTGCGTACTATCTAAAGCAGGGGTCTCCAAACTACGGCCCGCGGGCCGGATGCGGCCCGCGAGGCCCTCTCATCCGGCCCGCGGAGATCTTTTTGGCTCCGCGCTGGGGCCTGGAAGCCCCGCGCGGGCCGCCGCCAGCCGCGGGGCCTGGAAGCGCCGCGCGCTCGGCCGCCGCCGCTAGCCGCGGGGCCTGGAAGCGCCGCGCGCTCGACCGCCGCCGCCAGCCGCGGGGCCGGGACGCGCCGCGTGCTCGGCCGCCGCCACCGGCCAGGGACGGCTCGGAGCTGGGGCCGGGACGCGCCGCGCCGCCACGCAGTTGCAGGGGGCGAAACAAGGAGCCACCCACTGCCAGGCGGCGAACCGGTCTGTGGGGAGAGACCGGGTTGAGCAGGTCAGTTGGGGGGGGTGAGAGACCTGGCTGGGTGGGTCAGTTGGGGGGGGGGGGGTTGGAGGAAAGGAGGTTTTGGGGTGAGAGACCTGGGTGGGTCATTTGGGGGGGGGGTTGGAGGAAAGGAGGTTTTGGGGTGAGAGACCTGGCTGGGTGGGTCATTGGGGGGGGGGTTGGAGGAAAGGAGGTTTTGGGGTGAGAGACCTGGCTGGGTGGGTCATTGGGGGGGGGGTTGGAGGAAAGGAGGTTTTGGGGTGAGAGACCTGGCTGGGTGGGTCATTTGGGGGGGGGGGGGTTGGAGGAAAGGAGGTTTTGGGGTGAGAGACCTGGCTGGGTGGGTCATTGGGGGGGGGTTGGAGGAAAGGAGGTTTTGGGGTGAGAGACCTGGCTGGGTGGGTCAGTTGGGGGGGGGGGTTGGAGGAAAGGAGGTTTTGGGGTGAGAGACCTGGCTGGGTGGGTCATTGGGGGGGGGGGGTTGGAGGAAAGGAGGTTTTGGGGTGAGAGACCTGGCTGGGTGGGTCATTGGGGGGGGGGGGTTGGAGGAAAGGAGGTTTTGGGGTGAGAGACCTGGCTGGGTGGGTCAGTTGGGGGGGGGGGTTGGAGGAAAGGAGGTTTTGGGGTGAGAGACCTGGCTGGGTGGGTCATTTGGGGGGGGGGTTGGAGGAAAGGAGGTTTTGGGGTGAGAGACCTGGCTGGGTGGGTCAGTTGGGGGGTGGGTGGGAGGGAAGGAGGTTTTGGGGTGAGAGACCTGGCTGGGTGGGTCATTTGGGGGAGGGGGGTTGGAGGAAAGGAGGTTTTGGGGGGAGAGACCTGGCTGGGTGGGTCAGTTGGGGGGTTGATGTGTAGTGTTCATGTGTAGTGAACAGGTGTTCAGGTGTAGTGTTCAGGTGTTCATGTGTAGTGTTCATGTGTAGTGAACAGGTGTTCATGTGTAGTGTTCATGTGTAGTGTTCATGTGTAGTGTATCAATGTGTTATTAAATAATAACTGAATAAAATAATATTAAATAAATAATTAAAAACAACATCCATGTTTTGATTCTTTTTTATTTGGACCTCGAGTGTGTTGTCGGCCCCCGAACTGCTATTTGATCGCTAATGCGGCCCTCGGGCTGAAAAGTTTGGAGACCCCTGATCTAAAGTCATAAAGACTCCTATGCCTTCAATGAATATAATCTGAGCTGCAAGAATTACAGTAACTGTAGGTCTGGCATCATTCATTAAGTCAATAGCACTTGGAATACTAGGATACAATTATTAATTTTTTTCCTCTCATTATTATGAATCAAAACAAACTTGAGTTAAACATGAAGAAGGTGTCCTTAGTCCTGCTCTGTGAAGTGACATCCTCTAGTCACAAACAATGGTTTGTCAGGAGCAGTTTTATTTTATGAAGCATCAGAGAGCTTGTTTGTGGATTATCTCCAATTCCTTTCCCTCAAAACCAAACCAAACACACATGCACAAAGGCCCGGCAGAGTAACAAGTGGCGTGCAAGCCAGCTGGATGGAAAGCATAAAAGGAAGTCCAGAAAATGTTTCTATGCAAAATGAAGGTATGTTTTAAAAATAATATTTTCCCCCTTTATTTAGAAATCCTCTTAGACCAAATGTTGCTGACTTTGAAAGAAAAGAGCCAGGCTTTCTATTTGTGTAAATACTTAAGCAGAAAAAATGCCTCACTGGGGAAAAAAAGCTTGTTGTAGAAATCATAAATCTTTAAGAAACTTCTATATTGTACAGTGGTTAGAATGTTTAAATATCACCTGAGAGTCTCATTCTTCCTCCCTCCAGCTTCGTAGGCAAATTTCCCACCAATGTCAAAGTGTAAGGATTTTTTCCTTCTTCATAGTGTTGGCTTCACTGAGCCATGCTGTAGCAGTTGTACCTGGTCCCAAAGCTACAACATTTTATTTTAGGCAGTGCTTGACAACTAAGGTATTGCTTATCCTACTGACCAAGTGTATTAATCCCATACATAATTAATCACACATAAGTAATCTGCATGGGAATCCCTCAATGCTAAACCCAGTCTATTCCCCGCAACAGCTCCATGGGGTTAGTTGCAGTGCAGTTTTCTCCAGAATCTTTATTCCTTCAACATTTTGCAGAGGGTGCCATCAATGACATAACATTCAGCTCTGGGGAAACTCAGTGCTATTGTTGGATCTGTGGCTCCTCTTTCCAACTGGAGCTGCACTCACTTCTGTGAAACAGTGATTCCGTGCCATTGAGCTACTGCTCCTCCTAGAGAGCTTGACACTCAGAATGACTCAAGTCATCCCTTCAGAGAATGCAGCCAGGGTAGATTTTCACAGCAGTATGGTTGTGAGGTACTTTGTGAACAGATAGCAGGGAATTGATCCTGCCTCTTCTGCTCCTGGGAGGCACCAAATAGTATCATAGCAGACAGTCAGAAAGAGTCAGATCACCATGAGTGGCCATTTTCAAGTACCTCTTTAAAAGATTTTGTAGCTAGGCACAGAGCTCCTACTGTGTGGCTCTGTGATTGGCCATATGTTCAGCAAACAAAACTTATCATAGCTTCCTCAGCAGGACAGCAGCACATACAAAATAAAGTACTAATTTCAGGGGAATGGCAAAATGCAACTACTGAGTGTGAAAAGCATTGCCCACCTGGACGAGAGACAGGTCTTGATAAAACCCAGTCTTGCCATCAGTGGGACTATGTACTGCAGGCTCAGGCTTTATTATATGGTATATAGCAGGGGTTTCAATGTTTTTTAACTGTGAGAACAAAAACAGCTACTTTTTTCCCTTCTCGGACACGTTTTCTTGTGTGCTGCTTCAGCCAAAGTGCCCCAGATGCCATCATACATAATATTATGTATGTTAATTTAATTAACATTTAATGTGATATATATGTTGCCAAAGTAATCTTTTGGTTTAAATGGACATGTGTGATAATTTTATATTTGAACATACATCAGAGTTTAAATGATAGATTCTTACTGAAATGTCCATGACCTGTGCTTTTCCCAATGCTATGCACTCTAATGTACCAAGCCACCACACAGGTATTTACACGTAGAAGGTTTTCTTCACTTTCAGATGGGAGACATGTTTAATAGACATTTTTTTCATATAAATTGTTGTAATCCCATGAATTGTTGTGATTGAATTGGATTGGATTGGACTGAATTGAATTGTTGTGATCCCAATTGTTGTGAATTGTGATCCCATGAATTTTTGTGATTGAATTGAATTGGATTGAATTGTTGTGATCCCATGAAAAGGCCCAGTTTACCTAGGGCTCATGATACCAAGATGTAGAACCGCTGGGCTATATGAATAATATACTTTTATTAAGGAAGCACCATCACAAACAATGGTTAAATTGTCTTTTTAATTACATTGGGTGATAAAACAACTATATTAAATAACTTAACTATACACCCAGCTTTACTGGACAAAGTGCAGTTAAGGAGATTAATTTCTGCCTTGAATTTTATTCAGCCAGAGAAATGCTTTCCCATTGACACATTCATAGAATGTGTCCCATTGACACATTCATATGCCAGTCAGGGGTGAACTGTTGAATTCCTTTGTGTTTTAACATTATCCAGTTTTTTATATTTGAAAATATTTAACTAACTTGATTTGGTTTTCTCTGTTCTTTTTACTAATTAATTTGTTTCTTTCTAAAAGTGCACATATTTTTGTAAGACATGATACACAGGAACTCTGCTCAGTAAAAAAGACTGTTTTTATGGCTCTAAGTTTTCTCTGTTGAGTTACATGAAGAAAGTGATATCAGTGCACCAGCTTTTTATGACAGAAGTGGGAGAATATCAGGATGCATTTACATAGCCACTGCCCTCAAAAATGTCAAATTCTCAGGTTAAGATTACTGACCAACAAATTATTGCCTTTCAAATCCAAAACGAACAGCATGGGAATTCCTCCTTATATTGTATTACATCTTTAAACAAATATTTCCTGCACTTTCTGTGGGGCATAAAAATTAGAATGGAGAAAAAAAATGTGTGTTTTAGGTCACAGGAAGACAAGTGAAACCTATATAAGATCCTTTAATGAGGGGACACTAGCCTTGGGATACTTTTAAGTCCCGGGGCATATGAAGCATTGTGCACTAACTCTTCCTCGGTGGGTAATATGCATTGCTATGTCTGTATTTAAATTGCAATGCTGGAGCTACAGCACTGTCATGCCACCTCCCCTTAAATTCCTCCAACTTCCCCCTCCCCATCCAGCTCCCACTTTGCGCCATCCTGAAATGATCCCCAAGCAAGACATGCCTCTAAACCAGTGGTTTTATTTATTTCTGATGAATCATTATTATGCATTTAAAGGTAGGTCTTAAAAACAGATTATTAATGAAAAATCATTGTGTCCCCATGTCTGTGCATTTTTCAGCTAGAGGTCAGGCAAGGATGGTCCTTATACAAACAGGATCCACTCAGAATGGAAGGAGGATTGGGGTGACGGGGAGATTAGGTCTGGGAGGGAAAAACCTTGATTGTCTGAGGAAAAGTTAGTCACGGGAGTCATTCTCCTTTGGAAGATTCCAAAATGTTTACTGTCTCTGATGTCTGGCCTCTCTTTGCCTCATGCTGTGCAGTACAAGTTAGGGAAAATGGGTGTGAGAAGGTGGTCTAGTGGTTGGATAAACAGTGTGATGCCCCCTGGCAGTGGAGAGGCGAGGGCCTTGAGGTGCTGATCTAAAACTTCAGGGAACCAGATCAAGTTGTGGTCTGTCTCTGTCTTTTCCTGTCCACTTAACTGTTGCTAGGCAGGCAGAAGCAGGATGTTCTGGTGATTCCAGAGAGTGGGGGTGGGGAGGTTTGCAGCTCCCTTTGCACAGAAACGCTTTATGTTAGCTGAGCATATAATCAATTTCCAGTCCAATTGTCCCCCAGTTCTGTAAGCATATTTCAGCAAATGTCTGGTGTAGCAGAACGCTCCAGCTGGAGCTCGAGGTTCAACAGCAGTGCAAAGCTGCTTGGTCCATCAGCCCAGGCCGGGGAAGTTAATGAGCCAGCCAGAGGATCAAATTTGGTGATGAATCCTGGTCACATGTCACCCGAGGCATATTGCGCATATGCTAAGAAGGGAGTTTGGGTGCAGGTGGGGGTTCTGACCTGGGTCAGGGGTTAGGGTGCAGAAGGGGGTGCAAGGTGTAGGCTCCAACCGGAAGGTATTTAACACAGGTGGCTTCCTGCCGGCGGTGCACCAGGGCTCAGACAGGCTGCCTGCTGGCATGCCGTGGCCCCACGCTGCTCCCGGAAGCAGCCAGCTGCTGGCATGTCTCTGCACGCCCCTGGGAAGAGTGGGACAGGTCTCTCTGTGCACTACTGGGGGAAGGGGCAGCACACGGAGAAGGTGCTGGGGGCAGGGGCAGAGCGCAGAGCCACCTTTCCCCTATCCCCCACCACAGGCTGCGGAGACATGCCAGCAGCCGGCCACTTCCGGGAGCAGCATGGAGTCACAGTGTGCAGGCAGCCTGCCTGAGCCCTGCTCCACTGGGGCCCCCCTTAGCCCAGGGCCCTGGGCTGCAGCCTCTAAAGCCCCTGCGTTAATCTGGCCCTTGGCATACCATAGTAATACTGGTATTTACTACATCTGTACCATGTCAGCTAAAGGAATTGCCATTTATCTTCAAGATCAGCCATCCAGTATCTCACTTCTCACCTACTTCGTGGCTTAACCATCTGTCCTGCAATAAAGAGCAGGAGCAGAACCAGTTAATCATCCTATTGTGCCCTGTCTTCTGCCCTGTTTGGGAGGGAATAATAGTGAGGGGGCAACATGATCAGGAGGTGCCATCATCAAATGTGTGAAGGCAGGGAAGAGTACCAACACCACACAGCAAAGCAGTCGCCCTAGAGTGTCACCCTATGATGCACAGAACCCTGGATTACTGCCCCGGAAGTGGTAGTGCTAACGTCACATAGCAGCAGCAGCGTGGACATTGGTATACACATGTACACAGCTTTATACCCGTGTCCAGCACAGCATCATGTGGACACTCAGTACGGCTATGGGGAGCATGCATGATCATGTACACAGTAGTAGTCAGGTATGTATGCCAGTGGAGACTTTTCCAGTGTCATAGAGTAGACCATAGCTGGACAAGAGAGGGTATTATAATAACCACAATGTGGGAGGGAGAGGAATTGCAACAAAAATATCTGAATATGAATGAAGACAACAATAATACAGAACAACTGATATAATAGTATGCAGACAAAGATGCTGTCTAATGAGTACGCTGGAGCTCCCAATGCATTTCTCTTCCTCTGACACTAATTTCTTAGCATCACGAGCTGAAACTAGGACGAATTAGTTCTTCCTCTTGCTCTCGGGTTCCTGTGTCTATTCTCATTTAAATGACTGGACCAACAAGTTGATTTATGCTTTTTCTGGCTTCCTTGATAGCCAGCTTTCATGTCTTTGCCAAATTGGGATGAGTGTCTTGGCTTTGTTTGTGTACATGCATACAATCCCAACTGAGGGTGATTCATCTCTATATACCCACTGTGCTCCTACACATCTAGCCAACAGGGTAGCATAGTTGAAACTTTTGCTTATCTTTCAGAAGTTGTGTAATTTATCCCATAATCAGAGATGGAAACATTTCCAATTGAAAAGCTACATGGAGGAAGAAGTGACATAGATAAGTTGGTATCCTGGAACACGCCCATACTGGAAAATTGTTATTCCTAAATCTAAACACCTGGTGTCCAGAATTTACAAGCTTCTTTGAGAACGGAACAGTACTAAAGGCCTGAAAATAGCACAAGCACATGATTACATTGTGGAAAGAATTTTCCAGCTAAAATGGAATTCCATTCTTTGTAACTTGCACAACTGAACTCTGAAAAAAGCTCTTCTGGGTGCACTTTAGCACAACCAAGTGTCATAAAAACATTCTTCTCTGAGAATGCCCTAAAATCCAACCCTTATGAGAAGAGGTAACCACCTGAACTGCTTAATTTTACACAAGGATCCAGGTTCTTTCCATGGGAAAGGCCATCAATGGGGACAGAACCCCCACTTCACTAGAGACTATGCATTGTCAGGTATAGTCTATGGCAAGGTTGGCTGGGGAAAGAGCTGGAGTAGGATGGGTGGGAATTGACCAGATCAGTACTCTTCACCAGCAGGGCTCCTCTAGTGTTGAGATTTAAACACGTTTGTTTATTACATTAAAATATCCTAAACATCTGAAAGCTTGGACATACCCTTAACTCTGCCCTCCATGCCCCAATCATTCTTTACAGGTTAGAACTTTTAAGTACAAGCCGCAGACCCCTGCTATCCCAGAGAAAACTCTACATGGTGGCCAATGAACAGCTAACATACATGATAACTGGAGATCAGATCTGTCCTTGCTGTGTAGATCAGAGATCACAATATTTCATGTATTACCATCACCATATGGGCTACAGAAGACCCTTTTATAGTCCTTCAACCCCTCTACTGACTGAAAAGCCAACTCTACCCTATTCTGTTGCCCAGTGTTGATCAGAGACCACCACACTCCAAATATAGTCCCCATCGAGCAACATTGTCCATATTTGCTATGAATATATCAGGCACAAACCCTTAATGTCATAACATTTTCTATGCACTCAATATAGGCTGACAGGGGTGTAAATTTCACCTATGTGCATGCATGAATTAGAGCTTGCAATATGGATGGATAAGCGGCCTTTCCAGGGGTGCTGTTTCCTCTCACACAGATTGGGGAGGTGTGGATGAAGCCTCAGCTCCACTCCCCCCACTCTCACCCTGCCACCTAGGTACCAAACAGTGCTGTTGAATCAGCGAAGAGGTGGAAATAAGCTGGAAAGTAAGCAGGCTATAATAATTTCTGCCATTTGTCATCTGTATTTGTTTCTGAACTCCCTGCTTGCCACGGCCAGTTCACTTTGTACACTGAAAACGGCAAAAGTAAAGGGGTTTATTATATTTTAGTTTTCACAATGTAGAAAAATGGGTGAGGGAGAGCAAATAAAGTTTCTGGGTGCTCTAGAAGAGCCAAAGGAAATAATAAGACATTTTTGCAGTTATCAAAAGGAAGTAGATATGAAGCATTTCTGACTTAATTCATGTAATGGGTTTTTAATGCACCAGAAATCTCCAAGATGATTTTTCACCATCAGTAAAAATAAAGACTGAAACCAAATTCAGATATTGTATATATACCTTGGTACCTCATTTAATTGAATAGTCTGAAAGTACATCACTGCCATCTACTGATCAATGGGCTGAACTACTAGCACGGGCCCCAGTTCAAGAAGGTGCTTAGGTAGTGCTCGACCTCAGTAAAACTAATCACAGCCTTAAAGTTATGCAAATGTTTAACTACCATCCCACATTGGGCCAGATTTACTCACATGTTGAATTTGTTTAAAAACAGTGGTTCAGGCTAGTTACAGAAGACAGCAAACCCCCCCAGGCTCACTAACAACTATCTGTCCTAGTATCCACTGTTCCCTCTAAGCTGTGCGCGTGTGCACACACACACACATATTAAACCCCACACAGATAGCGAAACACCATGTGCACAAAAATTTGCACAGAAGAAATTTTTGCACACACAGCCGGTCAAAAATTTGCACAGAAGAAATATGTTGCGCGCACGGCTTCTCAAAAATTAGACGGAACATTGCTACTATCACATTTTTATTATTATGAAACTAGAAAACTTCACTATTTAAGTTCAACAGACGAAGTTGAGCTATCCCAGGAAATTAATTAGATATGGGTTATTCAAATAACATTTTGCATACATGTTACAAGTGACTCAAACCTTGTGATAATAGCTTCTTTAAGGGGAAAAAAAACCTGGTTAATATTACAGCTAGAAAATTTAAAAATCTGTTCTCAATTGTTAAGTAATAAGTGATCCATAATTGTTGTATATGAAAACATTGAAAAAATTTAGCTGTTAGGGGTAGGGTGTACCAACCCCAGACTGGGTCAGTAGGGGTTAATGAGAGCCTAGGGCCTCAATCAGCGTTACCCTGCTACACCTCCCTGTGTGTCAAACCTGGAGATAGGAGTTACAAGAGCTGAATCTGGCTCAGGTGGGGGCTGGCTAGGAAGGACAGTAATTGCTGGTTCTCTGTGAGAGAAGTCTGGCTGTAGCTGAGTGAGGCTACTGGCAGACAGAGCTTCTCTGAAGGAAAATAGGCCTGCATCCGGGAGCCCAAGGCAGCTGGAGGAAGTAAATCTGCCCTGTATTCTCTATGGAGGGGTCTGCAGGGAGCAGGGAGGCTCCTGCTGAGTCAGGAACTGTCCTGCCAAGTGCCCTGCAACAGAACCAGCTAAGTGACCAAAAGTGCTGAGAAGCTTGATGGTGGCAGTGAACCTGGGGAGGAGGTTTGGCAATAGCGGGGCTGATGTGCTGTGAGCCTAGGAAGTGGCTGGGGCAAAGGCTCAAGACACAGCAAGGTAGGAAGTGGTCCAAGGATGCAGTAAGGGGTCTGCGTAGTTGGGTGTTGGCTATTTATTAAGGGCCCCTGCTCCAGAACCTTGTAGAGAGGGTAGGCCTGGGTCCCCCATCTGCCCACTGAGGAAGGGAGTGTGGAAATCCCCTGACAAGGGGTAAGGCCTTTTGAAATCCCTGAGAGCAAGGGTAAGGACTAGTGAGTTTGGAGTTGGAATCAAGGCCCAATGCAAGGTCAACAGACTCTCTTAATTTGTTGAACTATTGGCTTATCCCAGAAAGGGAGGGAGAATAAGTAGACTTGGAAGGATTCAATTTTAATCCATGAACTGTTGGTAAAGGTCAGTTTCACCTAACACGCTAAAATTGGTCTTACAGTAATTTGGTAACAACATGAATTCAGAAATCGGGCAGCACAGGGAGCCCTCTGTAGCCCTGTTGCCATGGGAGGGAAGGAGTGCTTAGGTCTGTGACAGCGGTGCTGTAGAGGGCTCCCTGCACTTTCTCAGGGCCGGTGGGCACCTGATCCCTCACTGGCACAATCTGCAGAGGGAGGCAATGGTCACTGTGGCAGGGCAGACCCCCAGCCAGCACTGTGAGGAAGATGAGCCCCCGGACACAGGGGAGGCTGGCCCCTGTTGAATGGCTCTGACTCTAGGCAGGACTGGATCAGCAGCAGTGTGATCCCCTCCTCCCTTCTTCCTCCCCCTCCACACACATGTGGCCAAGGGCTTGTTGTCTTCCTTACAGCCTTGGCTGGGGAGGGTCTCTGCTCCACCAGGAGTTGCTCAGGTTTTTTTTTACTTTTGAAATACATGTGAAATATTTAGATCGGCACTCTTGGCTCTGCTTGAGAATTAACTCAATTAACGTTTGCACTCGTGGGAAATTATTAATTAGAATGATACAGTTACTAAAAGCTCATTGCTCCACGAGCTCTTCCTATTTCATGGAACCCTTTGGGGTCTTATTCTGCTCTCAGTTGCATTGGAGCAACTCAGGATAATGCCAGTGAAATTACACTGGTTTAAAACCAGAGAGATTAAAATCATGTCTGCTGGGTTTGATTGTGTGTTGCTTTTTAATTGGACATAAAAAGCTATTGGAGCGGAATGGTAGTATTTTACACACACTTTGCACTAGTGTAAATGACAACCCAAGGTGCAATATAACAGGGAATCAGGCCTGTAGTCATCCTCTCCTACTCAGGTCTCCTAACCTCATTTTCACGCTGCCCTTTATGCCTGTAATAGCCTCCCTGATCCATGTATCTTTTCTCTGTGTGCATGTACGTGTTTCAGAATATGCTAAGAAAACGATGTCAAACCTCAACAATACATAGGACCAAATTCTCTTCTAGTGTAAACTGACACCGTTCCATCGATGCTAATGGAGCTATGCCATCTTACATGGGCAGATAATTTTGGCCCACACTCTATTCATGTGACTTTATTAATCCATTCCTCTCACCTCCTGTGCCTGTGCATTGTCTAACTTAGCTTGTGAGGGCCAGGAATTTAGTAGTCTTTTATTTGCCTGTGAGTACCATGTAGATCTCTGGGACAGTAGATGCAATAAATAGTTACTTACTGCCTTGTGAACAAAGCAGCAGATACAGAACAAGTGTGTTGCCTTGTCTTTTAATACAACCAGGAGAATTTACAAGTGTTTGCCACAGGAGGGCTCTCCTAAAGTGTCCTAAAGTCAATAAGGAAATCAAACTGAATAAAGACCCTATACAACAGTTTAAAACAAACTTGACCTCTACCTAGTTTGTACCAACAGCACATGCCACGTTTATGGAAAAAGCTACATAAGAATGGCCATACGGGATCAGACAATTGGTCCACCTAACCCACTATTTTCTGACAATGGGTAGGCCAGATGCTTGAATAGCATAAACAGATCGTGGCAATGTTAAGTGATCCCTCCCCTATTGTCCAGTCCCAGTTTCCAACAGTTAGGGACACCGGGAGCATGAGATTGTGTCCATGAGTCCATTGAAGCCAAGAGTCCACTGGAGCCATTCCACCATGAACCCAGTTATATTTTTGGCCTTGAAAACATCCCCTGGCAATGAGTTCCACAGATTGAATGTGTTGTGTGAAGTACTTTCTTTTTTGTTTGTTTAAGCCTGATGCCTATTAACTTCATTGGATGAACCCTGGTTCTTAAGTTTAGGTGAAGGAATAAATAACATTTCCCTATTCACTTTCTCCACACCATTAATAATTTTAGAGACCTCTAACATATACCCTCTTAGTTCTTTTTTCCTAAGTTGAATAGTTCCACTATTTTAAATCTGTTTCATACTGCTAAATTTAGTTGCCACTCTCTGTACCTTTTCCAATTCTAATATATCCTTTTTTGAGATGGACTGAGCAAAACTGCATTCAGTATTCAAGGTGTGGGTATACCAAGGATTTACATAGTGGCATTATGATATTTTCTGTTTTATTGTCAATCCCTTTCCTAATGGTTCCTAGCATTCTGTTAGCTTTTTTGGACTGTTGCTGCACATTGAGCAGATGTTTTCAGAGAACTGTCCACAGTGACTCCGAGATCTTTCTTGAGTGGTAACAGCTAATTTAGACCCTATCATTTTGTAGGCATAATTGGGATTATGTTTTCCAATGCACATTACTTTGCAGTTATCAACACTGAATTTCATCTACTGTTTTGTTGACCTGTCATTCAGTTTGGTGAGATCCCTCTGTAACTCTTCAGTCTGCTTTGGGCTTAATTATCTTGAGCAATTTTGTATCTTCTGCAATTTTTGCCTCCTCACTATTCACCCGCTTGTCTAGATAATTTATGAATATGTTGAACAGCACAGGTTCCAAACAGATCTTTAGGAAACACCACTATTTACTTCTATTTATTGTTTAAAATAGACCATTTGTTCCTACCCTTTGTTTCCTATCGTTTAAGTAGTTATCAGTGCATGAAAGGACCTTCTCTCTTATCCCATGATCGCTTAGTTTGCTTACGAGAATTTCATGAGGGACTTTGTCAAAGACTTTCTGAACATCCAAGTACATTATATGACTGGATCACCCTTGTTCACATGTTCGTTGACAATCTCAAAGAATTCTAATAGATTAGTGAAGCATGATTTCTCTTTACAAAAGTCATGTTGACTCTTCCCCCAACGTAGTGTTCATCTATGTGTTTGATAATTCTGTTCTTTACTATAGTTTTAATAAATTTTCTTGGTCCTAAAGCAGGGGTGGACAAACTGGATGTGGCCCGCGGGACCGTCCTGCCTGGGCCTTGAGGTCCCAGCCGGGAGGCTAGCCCCAACCCTTCCCCTGTTGTCTCCCCTCCCCCATTGTCCTCCCTCTCTAGCAGCCTCAGTGCACTGCACCGCCAGCAGTCTGGCCCACTGCTCCTGCACAGAGCTGAAGCGTGGCTGGCTCCAGCAGGGCCTGAGCTCCTGCTGCTCTGAGCAGTGCAGTAAGAGGGTGGGGAAGAGCTTCTAACTCCATTGGGCCACGTGGCTGCCAAACATGCTGCTCTGAGTAGCATGCTAAGGAGGCTGAGGAGTTGAATAAGGGGGAAAGGAGTCCCAGGGGACAGTCAGAGGACGGGGGGGGGGGGGGGGGGGGTTGGGTAGGGGATGGGATTCGGGGGGGGGGCAGTTAAGGTGGGGGGGTCTCAGGAGGGGGCATCAGGGGACAAGGAATATGCAGGGTTGGATGGGTTGAGGGTTCTGAGGGAGGCAATCAGGGAGTGGGAAGTGGGAGGGAGTTGGATAGGGGGCAGGGGCAGGGTGTTTGGGGAGGCACAGCCTTGCCTACCTGGCACTCCATACAATTTTGCAACCCTGACATGGCCCTCAGGCCAAAAAGTTCCCCCACACCTGTCCTAAAGTTAGGCAATTGTGGCAATTACAGGCTGATGAGCCACGGGAGTCTTGTTTAAAAATCAGTGCTACATGGCTAATTTAAGTGATAGGTACATACCACAGTTAATAGTTCTGCAGTTTCATATTTGAGTTCCTTCCAAACTCTGGGGAGGAATACTATCTGGTTCTGGTGACTTATTACTGATTAATATATCAATTTGTTCCAAAACCACCTCTACTGACACCTCAATTTGAGACAGATCCTCAGATTTGTCACCAAAAAGGAATGGATCAGATGTGGAGATTGCATTGTCTTCACTGTAGAGGATATGGGGACAAAGCATTCAGTTAGCTCCTCCACAACAGTTTTGTCTTCCATGAGTGCTCCTTTAGTAACTCAGTTGTCCAGTGGCCCCACTGACTGTTTGGCAGACTGCCTGCTTGTGATGTACTTACAAAACCTAACAATTTGTTTTGTCTTTAGCTAGTTGCTCATCAAACTTTCTTCACCTGCCTTATACTTGACTTGGCAGAGTTTCTGCTCCTTTCTATTTTCCTCACTGGACTATGACTTCCAATTTTTAATCAATGCGTTTTTGTCTCTTACCATCTTGCTTTACTTTGGTGTTTTAGCAATGGTCACATTTTTTGGTCCTCTGTCTGTTTTATTAACTCTATTCTGTTTTATTTCTGAAAAAAAAACACCTATAGATTATTTTTTGAAGGCCAGAAGAATCATCTGACCTCCTGTATAACACAGGGCATGTAATTTGACCCATTTACCCCTGTTTTGTTTAAATAATTTCTCTAAATGCAGAGTATTGGTAGCGGGCTAATCCTTACACAAAGCAAGTTTCTGAAGCATGCCACAAATGAATAATTAATTAATAATGGATAATTAATCAATTCATTCTCTCGCTCATATTTCTTAAAATGTAAAGATTTCCCAGTTTTCTATGGTAAAATTTTTCTCTTTACTCATTTTGTGTGCGACACTTTGCCTGATTTTCTTTTTCAGAGGTGCTATGGTCCTGCAACTTGAAGCTACAGCTCCTCAACAGTCTGAAAATCAGATTGAGACACTATCAGGCCAGAGAAAAAACTGATGCACTCACTGAAAATGTGGCTGTAGTTCCTTTGGGAGCTATCTGAGCCCGTATCATGAAGACATATGCTCCCTGGTAACCTCACCAAATATTGGGCTCTTACTGGCACCTCGGAGAAGTCTGACCAAGTTGTTGTGAGTCACATACAAATACCCCTGTTTGATCATGCCTCTCTCACAGTAGACCATGTCAGCATTATAGTGTACACAAAGAGTTCAAATCCTGCACAGGCTTCTAAAAAAGCAATTAAAAATTAATCATGCTCAATTTCCTGTGACAGTCCTTACTGCTTTTTGTAAAACATGGTGCAGAAGATTCATTTTAGTTGGCAGGTATGGGGACACACCTAGATAGGTTCTTGCTTTCCATGAATACGTTGTTTCAACAGTTGTATCATAGTTGCATTGTAATCACTTTGATGATGGCAACATTTTTGGCATGGAGAAGTGCAGTACTGGGATTGAATCAGAGAGCAGTCTGGATTATGGTGCCTTCATACAGCTCCAGCTGTGTACAGGGACCGTAAAGGAACAGAGCAGCCCCTGAACCAATTTCTGCAGTGCAGGGGCAGCACAGAACCCATATATGTTGTGGCTGTAGTTGAGAATGCTTAGAGTGACCACTCCTGGGTATAGTCCAAGGAGAGGAAGGTATATGTAACACTGATTTAGAAAACTAAACCAAATCTGTGGCATTATGTCTCAGAGCCCAGATCAGCTGAGTTGGGCTCATGGGGCTAAAAATTGCAGTGCAGACCTTCAGTATGGGCTAGAGCCCAGACTCTGAGCCCCTCCACCATAGGAGTCTCAGAACCTGGGCCCCAGCTCAAGCTTGAATGTCTACACTGCAATTTTATAGCCCCGCAAACTGAGCCAGCTGACCTTGGCCAGACACAGCCATGCTGCTGGACTTTTAGGCTGTATCTATACTGCATTAAGAACCTGGGGAAATAGGAAATAAAATCAGTCTTGCATTCACCCCATCCATGGTGTTGAGTCTGTGGAATTTCTACAGTGCACACCCTTCCATGTCTGTTGGACTCCAGTAGGCCTTGTCTTCACTAGGAAAAAAGGCTTTCCCTATGTTTTCCCCCATAGTGTTTACTTTGATCTGCTAGTGTGTTTAAAAACTCCAAACTTCCCTGTCTTCTCTAGGATTTTACCACGTGTTAGTTAGCATGAGGTGAGAACATAGGGCTTTTTCCCCTAATGTAAGATCATGTTGGAAACAGTCGCAAAGTGGGAATGGCCAAGTGGCTGGGTTGTGGAGCAAGCCACTGAAAGTAGGAGGGGAGGTTGCTGTAGATTTGAGCAGATCCGCCATATTGGCTTTCAGAGTGGTCCAGAGCCCAGTAACTAGGGTGACCATATAGCAAGTGTGAAAAATTGGGACGGGAGTGCGAGCCAATATAAGAATAAGACCCAAAAATCAGGACTGTCCTTATAAAATTGGGACAGCTGGTCACCTTACCAGTAACATAATGATTTAAAATTACTTTTACCCCACCTCTCCTGGGTTGTGCCTTCTGAGAATCCTGAAAACTTCAGAAAAATAAACCAATTTCAAGTAATATTTTGGCTCAGTTCTGATGAACAGCCTTAACCACTGCTAAGCTAGCACTACCCTATTCATCTTTTCAATATATCATACTAGCAAAAATACCCGGCGTTGCTCAGGGTATTTGTAATTGGAAACTGGGATGTAAAAAGACTACCATGTTTTTTATTAATACAAATTTTGTTCAGACGTCTCAGCGTTGCTCAGGTCCGTTGGAGGGGGGAGAGAGCTGAGCGAGTGCAGGGTCCGTTGGAGGGGGGTATTATTACATCATAACTATGTCACAGAGAACAGCAGGTTTTAACCTGCTGCCCAGCTGATGTGAATGGGCTTTAAAGCATTTCACCCATGGGGGGCGTCAGAGGTGAGATTTGAAAATTTTTCGACTCTTACCCTGATTAGGACCCTAAAGCCTATAACTACCAAATTTCACGTCTCTAGCTCAATCGGTGTGGAAGGAGTAAGGGAACATACATACACGCACGCACACATACACACACACACACATACACCATTTGACTATTTGACTTTTATATATATAGATTTCAGTATGTTTATCTCGTTTGTTACTTCAGCTCCATCCCTCTCAGCTGACTGCTAATTCAGGCACAACCCTAACATCTGTGCTTGCCTCTCCTTCAGAGAAACCAAAGAAAAATGGGAAAAACTGATTCTCAAATAAGATCTGAAACAACCACCATTTCCACATCTTTTTATTTTCACATAAAGAAAAATGTCAACTCCTTGGGCATGTCTGAAACAAGCAGTGCAGATGTCCAGTCTAGTTAGCAGTCAGTTACAGGTTCTATATTCATGCTTCAGCCAGTACAATAAACTGTACATGAGGCATAATGCAAACTTTCAATGAGAATTACTCTAGTACAAGAGAAACACTGCCCATATCCGAGTGCTTTATGCAAATACAAGAATGAAACTGAGAAAACAGAAGAGATGTAGAGGGTTGTGTCTGCATTTCTAATGAATTTAAAAGTAAATGTAACAGAAGTTATGCAAACTTTGACCTATGTTCCCAATGGCAAATATATTTATGTATTTGCAAGGATGGTAATCGGCTTGTTGCTGTTGTCTAGCATCAAAGAAAGACTTTAATCTCACTACTTTCAGGAATAATTAGCAACTGGCAGTAAACCACAGTTTGTATTGTCTAAAAGGAAAGCAATGTTGCCACCCATTCAGAAACTTTGATTCAGAGGGCAAAAACATTTAAAATGCATTTTGAGATGTTTGTCTTCTGACTTTCCTGAACTGATAGGGGAAGCGTCTACCTCCAGTTGTATGGTCATTCCAGTGTGAAAATCCAATCTTAAATACACATGTAGACATCTCCCTGGTTGCTAGGCAGGGAACTCAATTTATTCTCTCCTAAATCCCAGAGTAGAGAAGACCTCATTCTTTCCCTCTTCCCCATATTCTCAGACCCTCCATGCCCAGTCTACTGCCCCCTTCATATTTTAACTTGGGGTCTCCTTCACCTTTACATCTGTCCGGGGTATCCTCTCTGCTTCCCCCACCTTTCCTTTTCCTCTGCCCCGCCCCACCATCACTTCACCCACATAAAGAGACTACACATCTCCCTGTTTCCTTCACATCTTCACTGTGCTATATATGTAGAACAGGGGGCTGTCATCTTCTCTGAAGGTAGCCTTACTTCTGTCCCACTGAAAACAATAGGAGACAATGGCCATCTTTATTACCAGCACCTTTACATCCACCTGAAAAGGCTGTAAGGACCTCCCACATCTCAAGGGGGCCTTGGTCACATTAAAAGTAGTGAGACAGGGCAGTGATTGTGAATAAAGCAAGAGTGTATGAGATAAAAGCAGGAGATCATGAGCCACTTTAAAAACATACTTCAAGATTCTCTGTACTAGTAATGAGAGCTAACAATTCAGCAGAAGTATTTATAAGCATGTGTGAGAACATAGCAGTTTTGTCTGAGTTGTTTCCATGTACTGATGCTGCAAATAAGGGGATTTTTTTTGTATTGTGTCTGTCATAAAGCAAAATTTTGTAGAAAACTCTGGATCAACTTGAACTACGTCTAGCAGGAGCATTTGAGTTTAGTGGCAGCCAAAAAAAATCTCTTGAAAAATGCATCAATTTACTTGTGGTGGGAATAGTGCTGTTTAACACTAGCTGATTTGAAAAGCTGGGCTCTAGGGAACTGAGAAACTTCTTGCACTGGCTGGCACAGCTGTAGCTATCTAAGATATTACTCAGCCATGATGGGATGTGTGAGGTAATCAGAGAATCAGCAGTGCCATCATGTGAGAGGAATGATATCAATAATTTCCTGGAGACTTATTTTAACTAGTGATAAGACAGTCCAGAAAATTAATTACAGAGGGAACAGATACTGCAACAGCTAATGGCTGTATAACATGGTAAAACTATCTGAAGAAATGTTTAACAATTCCTGTTATGGTGCACCTTGTCAGAGACTCAGATTGAAAGGTTTTATCTTCTGACAGTGTCCTCTTCACAATGTGATTACCTGACCTTGTAAATTATCACATAAATGTGGATTGTTTTTCAGGCGCTATGTCATTGTGTTTCAGAATCTAAAGTTTCATTTTTAAAAGATAAAGTCTCTAGACTTTATGAAAGAAAACCTTAGAAAGGTGAACCAAATGTAAATTGATGCAGTAAATCAGCAGGCAACTTGAAACAAGGCAAGAGAGAGGGACATACAATTGTCTCCTCTTCTACTGATGGAACCATCTGCCTTTGGGCTAGACTGCGCCTAAAAGAGGAAAAAGGATGATAAAAGAAGGCTGAGGAGAGGAGGCTTCAATACTCAAGATGAAGTGACTAACTTGAGAGGCGTGAACTAGAATTTTGGCAATCAATACATCAAAGAATGGGAGGGTTTTAGGGATATTATGAAGAATGAAGTGACAGGACTTAGAACGATCCTGGATATGGGGGAGAAGAAAAGAGAAGGGGGGCAAAGAAGACACTGACTTTCTGAGCCTAGGTGACAGAATAATGGGGAGCTATCTGCAATGACAGAGGAGGGAGGCATGGGAAAGGGTTTAGAAGGAAAGGTGAGAAGGTAAGATTTCAATATTGTTGAGTCTGAGATGGGTGTGGGCCATTCAGGAAGAGCTGTCAGAGGAAGACTTGGAGCTGGAAGAGAGCAGGGGCAGAGGAGTAGATATGGGAATGATTGGCATAGAAGTGGTAGATGAAATTGTGGGAGCTGATGAGGTGCCCCAGAACAGAGAGATAAGGAGAACACAGAAGGATGCAGAAAGGTGAGTCAATGAAAGATGATCTGGGTAAAAATTTTCACATTTTGAAATTTTCCATTAATAATTTTTGCTAGCTTATGACCAGCTTCTAGTGCTCAATTTTTTTTTTCAGAAAAATCTTTTTAATTAAACACTTGATTTTTTTTCCCTGCCTTTTTTTTCCCTGACAGCTCTAATGATGAGGGAGCCATCAGTGAGTTAGTAGGAGAAACAGAGTTGCAGATATTCAGGAAGAAGTGGTTGGTGCAATCAGAAGGGTTTGTAGCAGCTGACAGATCAAGGAGCTTAAGTAGAATAGAGACCGTATGGGTATGTCTTCACTATAGCAGTAGCTTGATTTCCTTTAAGTTGATTTTTTAAAGCAGACTATATAGAGTCGATTTTGTGTGTCCCCACAAAGCACAGCAAGTCGGCAGTGTCTGTCCGCACAACTGTTGCAAGCATCGACATAGCGAGCGTTGCACTGTGGGTACCTATCCCACAGTTCCTGGAGTCCCCAGCAGGCACCATTTCGAGTGCTGCGCTATGGGTAGGCATTTCATAATTTCACGCCCTTTTTTCATGCCGCCGACCCCATTTCGAGCGGTGCACTGTGGGTAGGCATCCCATTAGTCGCGCCCTTTCTCCACGCTTCGCAAACGCTATAGCACTGCAAGCATGGAGCCCGCTGATACCACCACTGCAGTACTGGCCGTTGTGCGGACCTTGCGCACTGTTGTGGATTTTATGCTGTACCGTCTGCAGAGGAATGCAATCCGGAGACAACTGCGCTTTCTGGAACCCGATGACAGTGAGGAGGAGATGGACCTGGACGTGCACAGCAGGGACAGGGACACTGACGTTTTTGGAAGTAGGGCGACCGACAATCTGGCAAATTTGGTGGCAATGGGCCAGGCTCATGCCATGCAACGCCGATTCTGGGCCAGGGAAATAAGCACTGACTGGTGGGATCGCAAAGTGCTGCGGGTGTGGGATGACTCCCAGTGGCTCAGAAACTTCCGCATGCGTAAGGGCACGTTCATGGAACTTTGTGACTTGCTTTCCCCAGCCCTCCGGCGCAGGAATACCAAAATGAGAGTGGCCCTCACAGTTCAGAAGCGAGTGGCGATAGCCCTCTGGAAGCTTGCAACGCCAGACAGCTACCGGTCAGTGGCGAATCAGTTTGGGGTGGGTAAATCTACAGTGGAGTGGGGTCTGCTGTGATGCAAGTAAGCAGAGCAATTGTCGAGCTGCTGCTACCCAGGGTTATAAACCTTGAAAACCTGCAAGCTACAATAGATGGCTTTGCCGCCATGGGATTCCCTAACTGTGGTGGGGCTATAGATGGGACTCATATCCCTATCCTGGCACCGGACAACGAGGCCGCAGAGTACAGAAACCGGAAGGGATATTATTCTATGGTCATGCAAGCAGTGGTTGACCACAAGGGACGTTTCACCGACCTATACGTGGGATGGACGGGAAAGGTTCATGATGCTCGTGTGTTCAGGAACGCTAGGATATTTAGAGAGCTGCAGCAAGGGATTTTCTTCCCCGACCAGAAAATTACTGTGGGGGGTGTAGAAATGCCGATCGTTATCCTTGGGGACCCAGCCTACCCCTTAATGCCCTGGCTTATGAAGCCCTACACTGGAGCCCTGGACAGGGGTCAGGAGCTGTTCAACTACAGACTGAGCAAGTGCAGGATGGCAGTAGAGTGTGCATTTGGCCATCTGAAGGGGAGATGGCGTTCCTTACTGATTCGCTCAGACATCCGCGAGAGAAATATCCCCATTGTTATTGCTGCTTGCTCTGTGCTCCACAATCTCTGTGAGAGCAAGGGGGAGACATTTATGGCAGGCTGGGAGGCAGAGGCAAATTTCCTGTCCGCTGCTTACCAGCAGCCACACAGCAGGGAAAGTAGAAGAGTGCTCCATGACGTGCTGCGCCTCAGGGACGCCTTGAAAACCAGTTTTATGAGTGCCCAAGATGGCTTTTGAGAACCCGCTCCCTTGCTCTGCTTGGCCCTAAGCCTGCCTTCCTTGCACTCTCTTTCCCTCCCCCCTCCCGATGCTTGCAGAGGAAATAAATTCACTGTTTTAAAAATCATGGTTTCTTTATTGCTTCATCACAAATACAAATACAGGGGATCACGGGCAAGGTAGCCAAGAAGGGGTGGGTGAGGAGGGAAACCAGCAGTCGCAGTGGTGGAGGACAAGTTTTTAGAGAAACTCAACCTGCTGCTACTTGTGCTGGCTTGTGGGGTAGAGTGGGTCGGTCCCCGGAGCTTCCCCTCCCCCCCGGGTTCTCACCCCACATCTGGGTGGGGAAGCTATGGGACTTGGGGAGGGGGGGAGATGGTTACACAGAGGCTATAGAGGGGATCTTTGGGCCTGCTGAAGCTCCACCAGACAACGAAGCATGGCACTTTGCTCCTCCATTATGCGGAGCAAAGCATCCATTCACTGTTCTTCACGTTCCTGCAACTTTTCTGCTGCAGCTCTTGATACTTGCCTTAACTGTAACAATTTTTCCCTCCATTCTGTCTGCCATGCAGCCTCAGCGTGAGAGTTATGCAGAAGTTCATTAAACATGTCATCACGAGTTTTCTTTTTACGCTTTCGTATCTGTGATAGCCGGCGTGAGGGGCAAGAGGGAGGATTCAGAGATAACTGTGCAGCTGGTGAAGAAAGAAAGGTATAAGGTTATGAGACACATACAGTCGCGGAGAACAATGGGATTACTACGCAGCGGGGAAACACAGTATTCACAGGCCTGATATGGTTTCTGTACAAGGTCATATTCCTCACCTAAAAGTTACTGGATCAGTCAAAAGTCACAGAATCAACTCACGCACGAGAGAGCCTCACCACAGCTGCTGAAATCACCATGCAGCCGGCTATGGTAAGCAAAGCCATACTCTTTACAGCAGCGCTCGGATATTCCAGAGTAAGCCCCCCCCCATCCCCCCCCCCCCACCGCGTGGCTCCCAGTGAACCGCGAAATGCAAAACAAAACCAAAAACTCTCTGGCTTCGGACTGGCTGCGGAAGCATCCGCTTGTAGGCTCAAAACTCCTCTAACTGCTCTCGCAACGGGCTGGTGGGGGCGAGGGGGGGCGAAGGGGGTGAAGGGGGCAAAAGGGGGGGCTGGCGGTGGGGGGGGGGCTTACAGGCTGTCTCGCTCGCTGTGTCCAGACTAATTGCAGTCCGTATTTCAAACAGGCAACCATGAATGACATAACTCTGCTTAGAATTTCTCGGAGAGATAGAGAACGCATGTTGTTGGAATCGTTTCAAAGTCCTGGTCCATTCGCCGCAATACTATGCTGCTCAATGATACCAGACTATTTACTACTTTCGTGGCATGGGATGGTCTCCTATCACGGGGGGCTGGACAAGGCGGCTCTCCCCAGAAATCTGGTGTGGAAGATTCATCGCTACCTCCTGGATAGCTTCACTGAAATGTCCGCAGAGGACTTCCGGTCAGTACCCGAGTACATCGACAAGCTCTTTGAGTGAAAAGGGACCAGACCAGCAATGAAAGCACGCCAATTCCTTAGGTCAAATTAATCATTAATAAATGCTTCCTTTAAAAATCATGAGTCATCTAATCCCTTAAAAAAAAAACACCCACCAGAGTTCCCTTCACCGGCTTGGGTACCCCCTTGGGAGGGTTGGCTGAGTACTGGCTCCAGGGTGATAAAAAGCTCCTGGCTGTCTGGTAATAATACTGTTTCTCCGTTTGCGTCCTGCTGTTCCGTGACATTTCCCTCCTCCTCATCCGAATCCTCCTCGGCCCTGAGCATTATCCCACGTGTGGAGTCCACGCAAACCGGTGCGATGGTGGTGGGGGCGCCCCCCATTATCTGATTCAGTTCATTGTAGAACCAGCATGTCCGCGGCGGACCCCCTGAGCGTCCGTTTGCCTCTTTGGCTTTCTGGAACGCTTGCCTCAGCTCCTTAATTTTCACGTGGCACTGTTGGGCGTCCCTGTTGTGGCCCCTTTCCAGCATGGCCTTGGAGACCCTGGCAAACGTGTTGGCATTCCGTTTGTTGTTGCGGAGTTCCAACATCACGGATTCCTCTCCCCAGATAGCGATCAGATCCAACATCTCACGATTGGACCATGCTGGAGCTCTTTTCCTCTGGCTGGTCTCCTGTGCTGCTGAGCTCTGCATGGCATCTTGTGATGCTGAGGTCTGCATGGCGGCTTGTGCTGCTGATTTCTCTGAATGGCGACTGAGCTGTGCAGGTGAGCTGACCACGCTGACCAAACAGGAAATGCTATTCAAATGTTCCCGGGTCTTTTCCTGTCTACCTGGCCAGAGCAGCGAGTTGAGAGTGCTGTCCAGAGCGGTCACAGTGGAGCAGTGAGGCAGTCCAGAGCAGTCCGAATGGAGCATTGTGGGACAGCCTCTGGAGGCCAATAACGTCCCATTCGTCCTCACTAGTCCACAATCGATCCAGAGAGGTCGATTTCAGTGCTACTCCTCTCGTTAGGGAGGAGTACAGAAGTCGATTTTGAGGGCCCTTTAAATCGACGCAAATGGCGTCTGTGTGAGGACGGCTACAGGTTTATGTCGAATTAACATAGCTAAAGTCGATGTTAAGCTGTAGTGGGGACCAGCCCTTAGACTAGCCAAAAGGAGGTTGCTATTGAAGAAGCTGTTGGTAGAGCAAAGAGGTAAGAACCAAGAGAGGACTGAAAAGACTTGGATAACAGGAAAAGATATAGCAGGCATTAAACATTAGGGACTGACAAAAAAGCAGAGAATGAGATGATATGTGGTAGATTGCTGGGATGTTTCTTTAGGTAGGGATTCAAGAGCTAGCTTGTATTCTGAGGGGGCAAGTTATTTGTCTTTGCAATCAGTCTCTGCTTCACATTAAAATTTACTTTTGAAAAGCGACCAAGTTATTAGTGCCCATTTGCCATCACTTCTCATGGTACAAGGTGAATTTGGTATCTTGTGGTCTGCCTTTTGTAGCACTTTTAACCATGTGAAAAACTCAAAAGCCTTGTGACTGCTCAGCCAATCATGTGGGCTCGCCATGAGTGATATCCAGCAGAGTTTGAATCTAATATTATCTCCATGGAGTGTCATATCATTGTTCCTAGTCATCCTTCCCAACACTACTGCAATGGTCCCTGCCCTATAGTTTTGAATATTGGATGTGATATTAACAAGTATTGAGAAAGGAAAAGGAGATGTTGTTGGGCAACAGAGTGCAGTTTTTATGGTTATTTTTTCCTTGATGTTTTTCTAGTTTGTAATGGCCCCTACTATTGATATGCACTATAAAGATAGTGTTGACAACTTGTATCTTTTATCTTGTCTTGCATTTTTTTGTTTTTCTTAAATCACCAGCTCCTGAAGTCACATGACTACATTAAAAAAATTTTTTAAATGTCAGCCCTCATGATTAGAGAGAAAAACTTTAAAACATGAACCCTAAAAGCTCAAAAACAAGAAGTGCACAGCATTTTACCCATCCGAAAATGTATTTTTTAAAAACCTTTTGTTTTGGGGGCCCGACTCATGGGTTTTTTTGGGGGGTGTTTAGGTAGTCAGTGTGAAATAGTAAATGGATTAGAAACCTCAATGAGGTTGGATCCTTTATTTTCTTTGATTTATTGTTCTGTGACAAATCACCTTCTCACCCCTCTTCGGAAACAGGCAGGAAACTCTTCTTAGGCTCCAACAGTGCTCTTTATTTCACAGTGCAAGGCCCCACCACCAATATACACAGCTTTATACACAGCTCTATAGCTTACAGCTCTAACACAGCTCTACAGCTTACAGCTCTACAGAACTCTATATAGTTCAGCTTTGTCAGGCCTCTAGCCTCAGCGCGCTCTCTCTCTCTCTCTCTCTCTCTCTCTCTCTCTCCCACACTACCATATCACCACCACACTGGGCTTCCTGCCTGGCAGGCTTTTATCCTCCCTGGGGAGGCTGCCAGGTGCAACCCATCCAGGCTGATTACCATGCCGCCCAGGTGGCTGATTAGGCTTTCTGCAAGGGAGGTTTGCAGAGGGCTTTTCTCCCTCTTAAAGGGGCGGCAGGCTGGGTCAAGCCCACCCTGCCACAGTTCGTATGGGGTTATATTTTCAAGTATGCAAGGACCGCCTTTAAAAGCAGGACATGCTATGTGTTTTATTTACAGAATGAAATTGCTCTACTCTGATGACTTGACTGCAGTAAGAACTAGAGTGGGAGCCACCTGCTTCTAAAATTAATCAAAACTGCAATGCTGATACTCTATTACTGATTCAAAGCACCAGCAGTCAAGTGTTAAGTCCTGTCTGTGCACTATAAGTTTTAGTTAGTTTAGATTTTGTTCTGTTCAGTTAAATCAAAAACACCTGAGCCTAGCAGAATTGAGTTATAGGTCTTCTCTTGCTAGCAAACCATATGTACATCCACACTGAACAACTCCCTATTTTCCTTTGATACCTTGTATAAACTTTCTTAATTTATAAACGAATATACCAATAATCCTGATCTGAGCAGAAGCCTCTCTTTTAGGAAGAGACTTCCACTTGCTCCACATTTCAATACATTTATCTTGATTCAGTAGAAGGAAACTGGAAGTATTGTTGTACCAAATAAAGACCAGGAGGATCTTATAAAGGGGAAAAGGCAAATATGCCACGTTTATTGTAAGTACAGACAGAAAAGAAAAGGCAATCAATTACTATGTTTCCCTATTACACACACCACATGCACTCACTCATTCATTTATTCCTATAAAGTTCTGCAAAGTTGTTATAGTTACCAGCCTAAGCGTTGCTTGTGACAAGCTACTGGCCAGGTAGCTTGTTGCACAAGATTCGGGCCGAGCCTTCATTCAGCTGCAGTTGAATGCCCTTGGAGAATGGATGATCACAGAACCAGACTCAGTTTCTCACTTGTCTGAGTTGGATTCTTATAGGAGTCTGTCCCTATTCAGGTCTATGGAAATTGCCTTGTCATGCTGTTGCAACACTCAAAGTGATAATCAATCAGCAAATGGTATTTTGATGATGACCATGGGGTACCTCCTTTATCTTTATCTCCTCATCTGGCTATGGCTGCGTAGATCCAGGCCTGTCCTTCGGGGTCATTCGATTATCTTTATACTGCGCATTCTTCGTCCCAGCAATGTTGAAACAGTAGTTGGGCTGGTTCTGGTAACCTCTTTGCTTTATTATCTAAACCATACATACATTCACATACATTCTTCTAACTGATTAACTTAATATTCATCTCACTATCTCTACTCTTTCAGGTATTCTTTCTTTAACATATTTACTTTAGGGCGTAGCAGATCACAATGATCTGTTTGGCCCATCTATCACACAAAATCAGTAACAAACAGCAAAGCATAACAGGGATAGCAGTTTCTACATATAATTGTTTTACAATGTCACTCTCATATCTGTTTTTTTCAAAACACGCTTTCTGTTTTGGGCACTACTAGTACGATTAAGTTAGTTTGGCCTTGCAAGTTACAACACAGGCTCATTTCAGTTATCACTGAATCTGATGTTTTCTCTCTGAGCTAGAGAAACAGTATTCATTGTTCATTCTTATATTCCACCTAGCTTGTATACAACAGTATTAATATTTATCCCTGGAAACAATAGCTTGGAATTCGAATACCTAGGCTAGACTCTCTACAACTACAGACTCAAATCTCAACAGGGCCAATCCAACCCCTTCTTCTTTCAAAGTAGATAAACTCTGCATTCAGTTACCCGTATCAGGGTCCTTAAGAAGAAGCCTTAAAAGCAAACAGCTGGACTGTTCTGTCTGGAAATTGAAGGTTTTATGGCAACTTTCATAACACTTAGTTTTTCCTACAGTGTGTGTGAGCAAAAATTCCTTTCCTACTTCTATGAAGAGTGGTGTGCAATGGTTGACTTTCACTGTCTACCTCAGAAGTGGTTGTGTTTAAGTATCTCTCTCATTTTTAAGCAATTTGAGCTCTCTAGGATAATAGGTGGTTATCTACGTGTTTTTTCACTCTACCTTTACCATTATCTCTGGTTCTCCCTGCCCCCCCCCCCCCCCCCCACTGCCTCCCTTGCTTCCCTACCCCATCCCTATTGCTCCTGGCCCTCCACTGCCTCCCTGGACTCTAGGGTTGCCTCTGCTTTCCGACCCAGAACACTCAGTCAAAAATGGACCCTGGCAGTTCCTGTCAGCACTGCCAACCAGGCCGTTAAAAGTTCAGTCAGCGGCGCAGTGCGGATCCAGTGCTGAGGCATGCTCCCTGCCTATCCTAGCTCTGCATGGCTCCCAGAAGCGGCCGCCAGGTCCTTGGTGCATATGCAACCAGGGAGGCTCGGCGCACTGTCCCCAACCTCTGGCAGAGAGCTTTGCTGCCAGCCTAGACTCACTTCCCTGCTTTGTGCACCAGCTAGTGCGACTCAGCGGGAGTGCTTGCTGCTGGTGTCTTTCCCAGGCATGCCCCTTCAGCCCCGCTCACCCAACTTGGCAGAAAGCTGGGGGGGGGGGGGGGATGTGACTCCACGGACTCTCCCATGTGTCACCTATGTATGAGTGTCCAAAAAGTACACACCTTTGTGGGACTTCCCTAAAACCTGGTTCCTGCCCCTTCTTAGGAAGTGGAAATACCCCTGTTCTACTGTATGTGGAACTCTACAAGTGTGAAAGTGGGGAAAGGATTTTCTCATGAATAAACTACAACATTGGCCCTAGGTATTGGGGGACTATGTCTAAAATTTCCAAAGGGGTCTACACCTCCAGTAGACAGTTTTTAGGTGTCCACAAATGGAAAAAATGTTGAAAAATTATTGAATTACAGAATGTGTACACACACCCATACATGGATATGAATTGGGCCCTTACTCAGTGATATAGTGTACTGTTACCCCTCCCAAGATGCTGCCTTGTCAGTGACTCAGCTTTTTTCTCTCCTTTTTTTGCTGTTAAGAGTGGCAAAGAAAAGCTTGGGGAAATGACCTGACTGTGACTGTTGCAGCAATGACTACCTGAATTTGAACATAGGTTAAAACAACAGATCTGAGGTGTGTGAATTGCCCCCATTCATCGCCAAGGGTATTAATTTGGAGGCCAATCATACCTAAATATCAGTGTACAACACTATTTCCCCTGCTCATCCAAACATAGAAGAAAGGAGCGGAAGAATCTGTGGCAGGGTGGGCTTGAGCCAGCCCTGCCGCCCCTTTAAGAGGGAGAGAAGCCCTCTGCAAACCCCCGGTGCAGCAAGCCTAATTAGCCACCTGGCTTGCAGCCTAATCAACCTGGATGGGTTGCACCTGGCAGCCTCCTCTGGGGGATAAAAGGCTGCCAGGAAGGAAGCCCAGGGTGTGGTGGTGGCATGAGCTATCAAGAGCTGTGTGTGTTTGTATGAGCTATCAAGAGCTGTGTGTGTTTGTATCACTGTTAGCTGGACTACCTAGAGTCCATAGAGCTGTATCACTGTTAGCTGGACTACCTAGAGTCCATAGAGCTGTGTATTAATGAGCTGGATATTAATGAGCTGGATATTAATGAGCTGGATATTAATGAGCTGGATATTAATGAGCTGGATATTGTTGAGCTGTTTTAAGCTGTATATATTGGTGGTGGGGTCCTGCACTGTAAATTAAAGAGCACTGTTTGGAGCAAAAAAGGGTTTCCTGCCTGTGTTCCTGAGGGGGGTGAGAAGGCGGTCTGTCACAAATCATATGATGAAGAGATACAGAGTCCATTGAATGACAGTGCAATTTGGTGCAAGAGATGGGTGGATCTCTGAGATTACCACTGCATTTTTTTCACTTAGTCCAGAAGAAGCCAAACTCAATTTGCACAGTACAGTTTGTACATGTTCCCTCATTTTTGTAGTAGTTAAGCTGAAATTAAAATGAACAGTCACAAGTGAAATACCTGCAAACTTCATGGACACATTTTTAAAAACACCATGCAACTCAAATTAAATACATACCCTATTCTAAAAAACATAGTAAGAAGACCAAAAAAGTGCCACCCTTGCTAAACAACAAAGTAAAATACGCAGTTAGAGACAAAAAGACATCCTTTAAAAATTGGAAGTTAAAAGAGAAAGGACCAGAAACTCTGGCAAGTCAAGTCTTAAAGTATAATTAGGCAGGCCAAAAAGAGAATTTGAAAAACAACTAGCAAAAGATGGAAATACTAGTAGCAAAAAACCCTGAAGTACAGCAGAAGCAGGAAGACTTCGGAACAATCCGTGGGGCCATTGGATGATCGAGATACTAAAGGAGCATTCAAGGACGATAAGGTCAGTACGGAGAAATGAAATGAATTCTTTGCATTGGTCTTCACAGCTGAGGATATGAGGGAGATTTCCAAACTTGAGCCATTCTTTTTGGATGACAAATGTGAGGAACTGTCTTAGATTGAGATCCCCCCGCCGAGGGCCGGGCACAGGTGAGCAGTGGCGGCGGCAGTAGAAGCTTGCGAACAAAGGAAGGGGCCGCTCGGCTCAGGCCCGGCGCCCCGCGCGGCCGGCCCCACTCACGCCCGCAGGCATTCTCCACCATTAATGTTACCCAAAATTTGGGCCAGCTACTAAGCTTAAGGAGGATTAATGACCCACCAGAGTTTGGCAGAAAGTAGCACATTTATTACATTGATATTTAAGTTCCAAAGGAAGGGGGGGGCAGGAGGGTTAAGGTCACACTCGCACTCACATACTCACGTTCCCAGGACAGGCACAGCACTGGAGATGTCAGGATCTTTCAGGGTAAGTGTTCAACAGCGCGGGAATGGATGGTGTGATGAGGGTAAATCTTCCCAATGCAGATGGAATGCAACTCAGTTGGTCCGGGCAAAGGGCCTTCTTGGGAGGTACAAGCTTCAGAGAGAGCGAGCACATGGCGCCTTTCCCTTTTAAGGACCAGCTCCTGGCCTGTGACTAGAAATGACTTGGCTGCATTTGATTGGTCACAACCCACCTCCGACAGAGTCCATGCAGTGTCCATGCTTTGGGTGTGTGATTGCTATCCAATTAAGAGTCCCAGACACCTTGTCTACTATTGGATCTCTTCTGTCTTCTAGCTGTTTAAACAGCCCATTCATCTCCCAAGCACTCCAGGAGAGAGGGGTGGGGAAAAGCCACTTCACAGGTATTCAAAGAGGGAAAGGAAACAAGTGGGGTGGGGACTGTAACAGACTTTTTGAGCATACAGGTATGCATAGCATACAGATCACTGCAGCTCCTACAACAGTATCATTAGAGGAGGTTTTGGAACAATAGATAAATTTATTGGTAATAAATTACCCGGACCAAAGGGTATTTCCCCCAAGAGTTCTAAAGGAACTCAAATAGGAAACTGCAGAACTACTATCTGTGGTATGTAACCTATCACTTAAATCAGCTTCTGTACCAGATGACTGGAGGATAGCTAATGCAGCACCAGTTTTTTAAAACAGAAGCTCAAGGTGATCCTGCCACTTTTAGGCCAGTAAGACTAATTCAATACCAAACAAATTGATTAACTGAAACTAGAGTAAAGAACAGAATTATCTGATACATAAATGAACTTGATTTGTGGGGGGAAAGTCAACATGGCTTTTGTAAAGGAAATTCATGCCTCACCAATCTATGAAAATTCTTTGGGGGGAGTGGGGGAAGTCAACAAATACAGGGACAAGAGTGATCAGGTGGATATGATATTTTTGGACTTTTCAGAAAGCCTTTGACAAGTCCCTCACCAACGCTCATAAGCAAAGTAAGGAGTCATGGGACAAGAGTGAAGGTCCTCTCATGGAACAGTAACTGTGTAAAAGACAGGAAACAAAGGATAGGTCAGTTTTCACAATGAAGGGACACAGATATTGATGTCCCCCAGGGATCTGAATTGGGGCAGTGGTGTTCAACATATTTATAAATGATCTGTAGAAAGACGTAAACAGCAAGGTGGCAAAATTTGCAACTGCTACAAAATTAATCAATTTAAAGCTGATTGCAATCTTACGAGTTACAAAGGGAACCCCCCAAACAGGGTGACTGGGCAATAAAATGGGAGATGACATTCAAAGTAATACACCTTAGAAAATATTATCCCAACTACACATCCAAAATACATCCCAAATTAGCTGTTACCACTCAATAAAGATCTTGGACTTGTGGATAATTCTCTGAAAATATCTGCTCAATGTGCACTGTTAGTCCAAAAAGCTAACAACGTTAGGAACCGTTAGGAAAGAGGGAGACAGAAAATATCATAATGCTACTATATAAATCCATGGTATGCCCACCGCATGAATACTGCATGCAGTTCTGGTCACCCCATCTCAAAAAGGATATATTAGAATTGGAAAAGGTGCAGAGAAGAGCAACAAAGATGATTAGGGCTGTAGCTCTCAACCTTTCCAGACTACTGTACCCCTCTCAGGAGGCTGATTTGTCTTGTGTACCCCCCAAGTTTCACTTCACTTAAAAACTACTTGCTTACAAAATCAGACATAAATACAAAAGTGTCACAGCACTCATATTGAAAAATTGCTTACTTTCTCATTTTTACCATATAATTATAAGATAAATCAATTGGAATATAAATACTGAACTTACATTTCACTGTACCCTATATAGAACAATATAAACAAGTCATTGTATGAAATTTTAGTTTGTACTGACTGCTAGTGGTTTTTATGTAGCCTGTTGTAAAACGAGGCAAATATCTGGATGAGTTTATGTGCCCATTGGAAGACCTCTGCGTACCCCCTAGGGCTACACATACCTCTGTCTGAGAACCACTGGATTAGGGATGTAGAACAGCTTCCGTATGAGAAGAGATTAAAAAGACTGGGACTTTTTAGCTTGGAAAAGAAACAACTAAGAGGGGAAATAATAGAGGTCTATAAAACCATCTATGGTGCGCCGAAAGTGAATAAGGAAGTGTTATTTATTCCTTTGCATAAAACATAAGAAACAATATATTGGGTGACCCCTAATAGGCAGCAAGTTTAAACGAAAAGGAAGTACTTCACACAAATGTGCAGTCAACCTCTGGAACTCATTGCAGGGAGATGTTGTAAAGGCCAAAACTATAGTGGAGTTTTAAAAAGTAGATAAATTCAAGGTGGTCAGGGATGCAACCCCATGCTCTGCCTGGCTCTAGTGTCTGATTGCCAGAAGCTGGGAATGGATGACAGCATGGCTCACTCTTACTGTCTGTTCTGCTCATTCCCTCTGAGGCATGTGGCATTGGTCACTGCTAGAAAACAGGATACTGGATTAGATGGACCATTGACCTGACCTAGTATGGCCTTTCTTATGTACTAATCTTGGGCTTGGTCTACACTGGGGTCTACACAATGGTCTACACTGGGGTCTACACAATGTCTACACAATGTCTTCACTATGGTGAGTTAACAGCTGACGCTCCCCAGTCAACTCCGCCTGTGCCTCTCGCTCCGGTGGAGTGTGGGAGTTGATGATCCATTTATCACATCTTCACTAGATTTATTGACCCCAGCTGGATTGATCACTGCATGTCGATCCTGAGGGTAATGTAGACAAGCTCTTAATGAGGCTACCTAAGCCCAAGGAGGCCAGTGGAGCCCAGAGAGCATGAAAATCTACTCAGAACGACATCTCATTTTTAGCTTAGAAGAATATCAATACACACTTTTCCAGTTTGGCCGCCTGATGGTGATGATAAACTACAACAAACCACAGTTTAAAAACAATAACCAGAAAACAGACAAGCTGTTATTCCTGTTGTTTTTAATTATTTCATGAAGTGGTGGTAAATGATTCAGCATTCAGGTGTATCATTTCTGGGAAGATGCACTGCATATTTTCAGGACTTTTCCTGCAGATGAAAAGGATTGCATTTTGCTGGCTGAAAGCAAACAAAAAGTCACGAGTTTTGCATCCCTTCATCAATACATGAGTCTCCTTACTACCTTATCTCCAATGCAAAAATAAATAAATTTCTTAACTCCAGCCTGCTAAATTGAAGTAATATCCTAGTAAAACAAGGGGGGAACCTAGTTTTTAACCTGACTTACTGACTCTCATGAAAATTACAAAGCACCTTGTCTTCACACAGATTTTATCTCAAGTTGATTAACTTAAGTTAGCGGATTCAAGTTAAGAATACTTTTCTTGTCAGACTGAAGACAAAACTTTACAGTTCAGTAAGTTTGCTATTTATACAGAGCAAAACTTGATGGAAAAATCTAATTCTGTACAGATCTATTCACCTTATAATTACTGTTGTAAGTGTCCAGTTCAAAGAAAAACAGTAGAATTTTCACTTTTTTGTTGAAAAAGTAAACTATGGCAAGTCTGACTTTCATAGTTTTATGTGCCTGTAGATTTTAGAAATGTATGAATAAGGAAGTATCCTTTGTTTAAGCTATATAACTTCTGCATAAAAGGTTAGCAAATGAAATACAGCCAGAAGTTGGGTCTTGAAAGATCTGGTTTATTTACAATTAATGAAGCAGAACAGTCTTTAACAGAACAGTTTTGCTTTCACACAAACCTAGCCAAAATAAGAGCCCACATGATGGATCTTCCTATTCTATTTATAGTATAAGTGCTGGACCAGAACCAAATTCACCATCATACTGCTCTTTCAGGCTTATCTGTTACATGGCTCCAAACATCTGATGCCAATAGTGCTAGTTGAAGATAATTAGCTGTCAATTCTCCTCACAATCTCTGCCTTGTTACAGTTCTATCTATATATTTTTATTTCTACAGGGCACAAAAAAGTAAGCATGACATTTGGCTAGTGTTTCAAGTTGCTTTTGTGGGATTTTACCTTATTCTTATTTATTATTAGAGGTGACTACAAACGTTTCCTTGATGTAATGCAAAAATAGGAAATTTGATTCCTTAGTTGTTACAGACAGCCAAACATGCTAGACCAGAACTGAAGTAGCATATCTATACCATGATTATTTTTATTTGTTGCCTAGACTGATAGCTTTAAATTACTGAACATGGATGTCTGGATTACACTGTCTGTTTATATTAAAAATACACAGACATGGTGTCACGTTACTGAAATAATTTGGGACCATATAGATCATTGGTGCAACCAGGATCCTATAGTGGCACCAAATCTTATATACAGGGGGTCATAACAGGTGTCTGTGACCAGATTATGGGGGGCTAATTATGAATATGCCATTAATGTGTGTATCTTTTTTTAAACTAAAGTTATGAATACTGGATATAAGCTGCCTGTGAGATCTCAGACAAGCTGTTGTTAACTTGGCTGGCCTGGCTGATGGGCCATTAAGGGACATCAACCACACAATGAACTTTGTATATGCCTGTCCACGCCCGAGCTGCTCTAGGAATGTCAACTGCCTGGTCAGAAACTGAATCCTGGAGAGTCTGGTGATTGGACCTTGTGACTGTAAATCTCCATTTTGCAACCGGACTCTGCAAAAGAAGGAGGAGGGTCTTGGCCCAGAAGGGAGAGTCTATAAAAGCTGGAAGAAGCGTCCTCCATTTTGTCTTTACCTTCAGCCTGTCTTGCTTCCAGCTCTGAATGGACTTTGCTACACAGGTGAACTCTGAACTAAGGTGCTGACCCATCCCTAAAATGGGATGCTTTCTAAAGACTTTGATTTGAACCTGCAGTTTATTCTACCTTTGCTGCAAGCCTGAACCAAGAGATGTGCCATTACTGCATGTAATTGATTTCTTTTAACCATTCTTAACCCTCACCTATACCTTTTTCCTTGGATAAAAAACCTTTAGATTTTAGATTCTAAAGGATTGGCAACAGCGTGATTTGTGGGAAGATCTGATTTGTATATTGACCTGGGTCTGGGGCCTGATTCTTTGGAATTGGGGAGAACCGTTTTCTTTATTTGGGGTATTGGTTTTCATAACCATTGATCCCCAGGACAGGTGGCTGGTGGTGGTGATACTGGGAAGCTGGAGTGTCTAAGGGAATTGCTTGTGTGACTTGTGGTTAGCCAGTGGGGTCAAACCAAAGTCTTTTCTGTTGGGCTGGTTTGGTTTGCCTTAGTGTGGAAAAACCCCAGCTTTGGGCTGCAGTTGCCCCTTTGGAAGCAATCTGTCCTGATCTGACACTCACAGTTGGATCCCACCAGGAACAGCACCGTCACACATGGAAAGCATAACTTTTACACAGCATTATTGGTGTTCTGAAAGCATTATTTTAAAGTGTCAATAACGCTTTGAATATGTGGCTATTGATGTATAAGATATAAAATTGATGATCTAACAATTGAACTGTAGTCAGAAAAAATGTACTGTATTTTGCTCTAGTTTTCCTCACTGACTAAAATATTAATTGTACTACTTTAACTCCATTGACATCAGTTGAATTACTCCTGATTCACATAGATGTAAAGGAGGGGAGAACCAAGCCCTCAAAATAGACTAAAGTAGCATTGTGTCACTGCCGCTTGACCATTGTCTCTTGTAAGATGCAAAACCCTTGACTAATACCATACTTACATACTTGCTATGCATACTGTTTGTTTTTGTTAATCAAGTTTTCTTTACTATTAGGCTGCACTGCAGAGAGCTGAACAATTTCAAGCAATTTACTTTTACCACATGCCACCAAACTCAGAAAACTGATTTAAAATCAATTGAAAAAAAGACTCTTGAAGGAAATGAGAAGTATGTTGCACTGCAAAACCACCATTAAAAGTTTCTGGAAGATACGGTCTTCAGAAAATTTTTGAAGAGGAACACTCCAGTCTCTTACTACTTAAGAAAAGTAGTTTTGAACTGAAACTGAATACTGCTTCCTAAAAGTAATAACGTGATACACTGCATTTTATAGCACTTTTGGCCTAAGCATAGTCTGAACAATAAATTGAGCTTCACCACACCACTGTGGGGTATTAACCGTGGGTCTCCAACTTTCTAAAAAATTGCACAAAACCAAACACCCCTGCCTTGCCTCTGCTCTGGGGCCCTGCCCCTGCACGCTTCATCCCCCCTCTCTCCATCGCATGATCTCCCCCACCTCACTCTCTTTCAGTGGAATGGGGTAGAAGGTTAGAATGCACGAGGGGGTGAGGACTCTGTGTGTGGGCTCTCTGGTGGGGGTCAGGGGTGTGGGAGGGGACTCTGGTCTGGGCAGATGGTTGGGGTGCAGGAAAGACTGCAGGGTCCCTGTGGCACTTGCTGGGGCTCCCAGAAAGTGGCCACCAGGTCTCCGCAGCCCATGGACAGCCAGGGAAGCTCCGCACGCTGCCCCCATGCCTGCATGCACTGCCCACGCAGCTCCCCTGGGTCACAGTTCCCAGCCAATGAGGGCTATGGAACTGGCACTAGGGGCAGGGCAGCATCCTGGCCACCCATGAGCATAGGGGACATAAGGACCTGGTGGCTGCTGCTGGCAGGGATCCTACCTTAGCCTCAGGCCCCACTGCCCCACCCAATGGCCTGGCTGGCAGTGAGTTGGCAGGTGTTGCAAGTGAAAATTGGATGCCTGGCAACCCGATATTAACCCTTCACAAGTATATAACCTTACATATAGGTAAACTGAATCAACTACTACTTAAGGCAGGGGATGGGCAAACTACATCTCACCAGCCATTTTAATCCGGCCCTCTAGCCTTCCACTGACCTCCACTCTGCACACTGCCCCCACCTCAAGCGCTTCCCTTGCAGCTCCCATTGGCTGGGAACCACAGTCAATATGAGCTCTGGGGTGGTGCCTGCGGACAGGGCAGCGCGCAGCTGTTGAGCTCTGTCTCCAGTTGGAACATTGACTATATAAGTGTGGTGGCTGGGTCCAAAGTAGTTGCTTAGGCCCTTGTTGCCCAGTGGGGTTTGTACACAGAGGTCTCTCGGTGGGTATGCTAGACGCTCTCTTCCCTAGCAGGCCTGTAAAAGGACCTCCCATGTTAGCAGTCTGTCAAGGTAGGCAAGCAGATGCCAAAAAGAGGGTAGGCAAAAGGAGATGTTAGGGTCATGGCTGGTACCGTCTTCACGGTGGCCAAGGGAGAAGGGCTGACACATCAAGGGAAGCCCTTAAGGATCGAGCTGGAAGATGCCTCAGGAAAGACTGTGCCTGCCTGGGGCATAATCTCCACAATGCTCCTCTTGTAGCCTCCTACACAGAACAGTGATGGAATATTACTAGGTAGCCGTAAGTGACTGATCTCGATCATATATCGAGTTTATGGCTGATGTGGGTACAGAATCAAGGCCTTCTGTCTCTGAGGCCAGTGCTTTAACTGCTAGACACTTCTGTTCATTAACAGTTTTATGGTGACATTTTTAGACAATTTCACGCAAAGTTCAAACAAACAGCAACTCAGGTCTGCGCCACAATATTAATATTACACAGAAGGTGCAGGAGCAAAACTGACTCTCACTGAGCATTAAACGATAGAGTGCTGTGGCACATTATAGACTAACAGACGTATTGGACCATAAGCTTCTGTGGGTCAATACCCACTTTGTCAGATGCATCTATAAGGTGCCACAGGACTCTATTGCTTTTGCGGATCCAGACTAACACACCTACCCCTCTGATACTGAGCATTAAGGAGACCCAGTTGCTTGTGATTTGGGTTACAAGAAGCCATGTAAGGGTATTGTGTGTGACTTCTATTTGATGTCTGCTCTTAGATCATCACATTGTTTTCCTGCGGGATTGCAGATGGGAATGAGGAAAGATCTAATAATACTAATCTTGAGCTAGTAGACAAGAAACGAGCATCGCACCAGATACATTTTTATATCTGTAAAGGAAAAAGGGGGCGGTCCAAATCCAGTGAGTGGAGAGTGGCTGGCAGGTGAGTACTGTAGCTCTTGGAGGCTGAGGGTGGGTGACAGGAGCGATACACGGACTCGCAAGCGGTAACAGGTCTGGAAGGAAGCTCCTAGGGCGAAAGGGCTGGCAAAGGTCTTGGCTTTAGGCCTGTCGGACGCGGCCCCCCGGCCACAGGTTGCCCCGTTACTCGTCCTAGCGGCGCCCCGCTCGGCATCTCCTGCTTTCCTGCGGGGGCGGTGCGGGGTTGGCTGCCACGGGCTGGCCGGCAGGTGGAGCCGCCTCCCGGCTCGGCGCGGCTGCCGGGGCGGGGCAGAAAGGGTTAAACTGCCCGGCTGCCTCAGCCTTGGGGCCCCCCTCGCGCAAATCAATCGATAGATCGATCCAGCAGCGCCCTCCCGCCGCCCCCTCCCGCGTCGCCAGCCGCGGGGACACGGCGCGGGGCCGGGATGCGGCAGGGGCGAGCAGGGGGGGCGGCTGCCTCCGCCGCAGCGAAAGGCAACATGGAGGGAGGCGCGGAGCGGGCCAGCCCCTGATGCGGCGCTTTCTCCGCCTCCTCCGGGCAGCGGCGAGTCCCTTCCTCCCTCCCGGCGGCGGCTGCAGCGGCGGCGGCGGGTGGAAATGAGCAGGTCGGCGGCGCTTCTCCTCTGCCTGCTGGGCTGCAACGTGTGGAAGGCGGTGACCAAAACCCTGGGGGCGCCCGGGGCCGCTCGAGGTGGGTGCGGGCCGGGCGCGCTTTGTGCCGCCCCCCCGGGGGGTCGCATTGTGCTGGCGGCGGCGAAGTGGGGGGCGCGGCCGGGGACCCGCTCCCCGTCTCTGCGCTGGGGCCGCCGCCCCCGGGGCTTTTGTTAAGGGCAGGGGCTGCCGGCCAGGCCCGCCTGCTCCCCTGGCCTCGCTACTCCCCGCCCCCGGGCAGGTCCAGCCTGGTGCCGGCTGCTGGGCGCCCCCCTCCCGACGCCGCGGTGATGGGCGACTTCCCGACGCCTCTTGCGCCCAGCCCCGCCTTGGGCGAGCCCCGCTGGCGGCTGGTTGTGTTGTGTCCCCTCCCCCGCCGTTGCAGGTACCGCTCGGCGCTGGTTACCCGGCAGCCTCCCTCCCCTCGGCAGGTTCCGCACGGTGCCTCCCCCTCTCCCTGCGCCTCTGGCCGGGGGCTCGTTGCACCCCCTGGCCAGCCCCACGCGCGGTCGGCTGCGTTGACCCTGGCGTAGGGTCCTGCTCCGTGGCCCAGACTGGAGGCCCTGGAGCAGCCCCCAAAAGTTTCCTGTCTCTCTGTATTCCGCGAGGGGCGCGCACGCTGGCTTGTTGTTGCTGACCCTCCTGTCTCCTCTTCCTCGGCGCCTTTTGTTTGGAGAGGTGGCCCGTCCGACTCCCCATCCTTACGGCATGCAATGCAAGCAGCCTGTGCCCCTTGCTAGCAATGCATGTGGCACTCCTGTTGCGGGTGTGTGTGTGTGTGTGCGCGCTATTTTAAATCCGGAAAAATCTAAATGACTGTCACACCTTTCCCCTGGCGGATTTCATAGCAATATTGTCGTGGACTTTAGAACCAATACCAGCCCCTTCAAAGGAGAGAATGGACATTTGTGGGCAGCTATTTTAGCATCTATGTCAACTTCGTGGTCTTTCCCACTTGAGCTGAGTCCTTTCTAGCTGAGTCGGATGGCTCTGCAGTAATTCTATAGCTACTTCCCTCATGTGATGTGGTTTCATCAGCAAAATGTGCCTGTACTGTAAAAAATGTGACACTGCCAAGGAGATACTGCCAAGGAGATAGGTGGGAGATACTCAATCGCAGATTAGTCATGCTTCCACACTGCATTTCTACCCTGTATTGTTGCAGTAGTGTTCAATTTCTCTCTCAGAAAGGGATCTCTAGGCTTCCAGGAGCTCATAGATATGTTAAACAGCACAAAATGTAGCTTGCTTGCTGATGATAGTTTGCTACATGAGAATATATTTGAGAACTGGTTAGTATTTGCCTATTGGTTAACCTGGTGAAACAACTAAGTATCAATGTCATTTCATGTGGGAGAAGGTTTTTTTTTTTCCTGTTTAGCCTTCAGGAGAGCAGGTTAATTATATCCTTTCATAACAACCAGGGTGGAAATGCAATACAGCAGGGATACAACTGTACCCTATTTCCTCCCACCTTCTCTGCCCTCTCTTTTGTATATCTTTAAGGGTCAGTAGCCTCTAAGTGGCCTTTTTTTATATACAAACCAGAAAAATTACATATAGGTTCTTAGAAGTGATTCCGTTTTAATAAATTCTTTTGTTCTTTGACTCCCAATCCATTATATCTACAACATCCAATAAAATGCAAATTTATAGTCCTATGGTCTGATACCAAGTGATCAAAATTTTGGTATCTTGTGGCAAAGCCTACTGTGCTATAGAAGGTCTTTTTAAATGAGATTGGAAAAAGGGCAGTGGGATTTGACTTTGAAACTAGAGATTTCTTATTTCAAATCAACTGTTCTTCTAAACTTTGTGTTTGGGGCACTTGCAAAACAGGATTTATACTGAATTAGTTCACAAGTATGTCAACACAGATAATACACATCCTTTGAAGGTAACATTTGACAATAGAATTTTATATTTATTTTGGTATATAACCAGTATAGTGACGTGGGCAATATTACTGATATATGTCAGCTCTTCATATCTTGGTGAAATTACCCTGCAGTTCGACTATTTTTTTCCTTCCTCTTTCACTGTCAGCTCTTTTTAGAGGCACCTCTTTCTAATTCAGCAACTGGAAAAACTAATGTCTGTAGCAACAATATAACTTGATTTATTACATTTATTTTTATTTAAATCATGGGTAAAGACAGGGAGTTGGTCATTATATAGTATCTATACTCAGGACTGTCTTTAAATTTGATAGTTTGGCCTTTTTATTGCTTGTGAATCTGCTCACTCAAGAATGACATAAACTATTGATGTATGGTGAATAAAATGGTCAAATTCTGTCTTCAGTATTTGAACATCTGAGGTTTACTGATGTAAAGTAGACCACTTTCTTGGCTTTCACTACAGTTTTCCAGTTTCCCCCTCTATTCTAAGATGTCTACATGCATTTTTTGGATTATAGACATGTGGAGGTTCATTTTAGTATTAAAAAATATCCAGTTTACCTCAAGTCAGTAGTGACCACAAGTTTTTTGGAAGCTTATGAATTTGTGGTCATGAAGTCTAGTGGACAGGTAGCTAAATCACCCAAATAACCATTGCAGCTGGTACTAATTGGGACCCCTTGTTGGTAGACTCAAAATTAAAGCCAAGTATTTGAATGGTTATGAGGACTGAAGTACCCTGCTCTTCAGCACTTGTGTTGGTACTTCTAGGTCAAGGTTGATGCACACTTGGGTCAGGGTTTAGAAATTATTGCAATTGTCCATATTGTAACTCTTGTGTGGATGAGGTCTGAGATTGGTCTGGGAAGAGAATGGATTTGGGAAGGATTAGAGAGGACCACAGAGTGGATTGGATCAGGTTGGTGAAGAGAATGTCAACTCCAGGAGGGGACGCAAGAAAAATGTTGACTGTGAGATACATCTAGACATTGGAATAATTTTTGAAAGAGAAATGGTGGAGATCACATGAACTGCCGTATTTAAATTATAACTGGACAAAACATTAGAAAATGCTGTAGAGAATAGTCCTCACTGGCAGCGTTGATTCGATTATTCTATATCCCTATAATCCGACTGGCTAAGTGGAATTTGAACTTTGTGCCATATGAATGTGCGGTTATATTTGGCACCTTTGTTAAGGAAGAGGTGAAGAGAGATGCAGTTCCAAAAAATATCTTATGACTTGATATTTTTCTTCTTCTCCTGGCACCAGCTATAGCCCCATATTTGAATGGCACCAAGTTCAAATGCTGCTCAGCCAGACTGATTCCACAATTCTATGAATATGAAGGTACTGATAATTAAGCCTCATCGTTCACACCCCATTAAAAAAGACTGGGTGACATTGGCACTTGAGTTGTTTCAGTATGTAAATGGATGGATGCAGTTTTGTCTCCTGAACCACAAGGATTAGAAAAATATATCCCCTAACTTCTGGAGTATACAGCAAAATCTGCACATAACCTAGTTTTGTTTATTCCATGAATGTTGAGGCTTGGTGTCCCTGCGGATGAGGTCATTGTGAGCTCGTGTAGATAAATTTAAGAATTAGTAGGATTATACATTTTCATCCTCTCTCAACTCTACTGCTTAAAACTGAGTCAATATTTCAAATGAGGACTTATCAGGTTTTAAATAAAACTATAAACATCAGCTATTCTTATATTTGAACATGTGTTGAAAGAATGCTAACACTAACATAAGTCAGTGTCATAAAGATAAACCAAACTACTTTGGCTGTCAAGAATCAGAGAGGTAGCCATGTTAGTCTGGAATAGCAGAAGTAACAGAGTCCTGTGGCACCTTAAGGACTAACTAAAGTATTGAAGCATAAGCTTTCATGGGCTTCGTTGGATTATTTGCACTGAAAATCGTGTTGAAGAATCTAAATAAAACCTGGGGCAAGTTCTAAACATGTGAAACAATATATTCCAAGTTTGGGAGGTTTGCCAGGTTTCTCTGTAGTAATTTATTTAAGTATTGCAAGAAGGACATTACAAATCTGTGGAGACTTTTAGCAAAATCTGTCTAATTTCTGGAGGAATTAATTTTTCTAATTGTTGTATCCTATTTTAACAATGTGGGGCCATTCTGAAATACTAGTGTTTTTTTAAGGTGAGATGCCATGGATACTCAAGTATCACATTTTAGAGCTATTGCAGACAATCTCTCATTGCACTTTAGGAGTACACCATGTTTTTATGTGACACTATAGACACCATTTATAATTTTTAGGGTAGTAGCGAACATCTCATTTGTTCAAAATATTTCACTACAGTACTTAACCTGTTCAAAATCTGCAACCTTATTGGAATTGTTTCCAGTTAATTGAGAGAGTCGCAGGATGTGTGCTAAGTATCTCCTTTGCCCCGTTTCCCCCGGTAATTAGTTGGATGTTTCTAGTATGACAGTAAGGAAAGGCAGACAGACATGGTGATGAGGTTGAGGTAATATCTTTGACTGTACCTATTTCTGTTGGTGAGGGACACATTTTTGAGCTAAACAGAGCAGACAGAAAGGAAAGGGTTAATTGTTGAATTTAAATGGCTTTAATTAGCCTTCACAGTATCACCTCACTTGGATAAATAGTGGTGGTGGGAAACTCTGACACTTTTTGGTGCTATTTGGTTTTGACTGACTGGCTGCAGACTTGGACAACATTACATTAATTCACACTGTGAAAACTAATTTCACAACCATAAGGGCTTGGTATTTCATGAAGGTGATTACTCTGAAGAATATGGTAAAAGCAACTGAGAAACCCTGAATTCTCGATTTTATTGGGATTTTTTCTTCTGTTTTTTGGTGAGCCATCTCCCCAAACTGTTAGTTTTAACCTTGACAATAGATAATGTTAGGGGCCCAGAAGTGCAACTAAGGATACTAACACTTTTTGCAATGCAGATTTTGGCTTCCACATTTGCCCATATCTACTTAATGAACTACTAATTACTAGGCTTCTTCAAACACAAACCTTTACCTTAGTTAGACTATCCGTATAAGTAAGGGTACTCATGTGTTATACAGAAAAAGTCCAGAATTTCTCCAAGGCCAAAATGTGTAGTTTTATTTATTTATTTATTTATTTATTTATTTATTAAGTGCTAGCTAACATATGGTAAAATCCTAGTGCAGACAAGTCAGTTGTAGTTTTCACACAGGCCAAAATCCTAGATTTGCCCCCAGTGTGTACTTCAATCTGCTATCACATGTATAAACTACAAACTGTCTTGTCCATACTAAGAGTTAATCAGTGTTAACTGCCACTAACCAATCAATACATGACTTAAATCTCCCTCTCCCCACTGCACCCCACACACTTTATCCCTGTTGGGATGCAACCTAAGGGGAGAGATTAGAACAATGGTTCTCAAACTGAGGGTCAGGACCCCTCAGGGGGTTGCGCGGTTACTGTGTGGGGGATCTCCAGCTGTCAGCTTAACCCAAAACCTGGCTTTGCATCCAGCATTTATAATGGTGTTAAATATATTTAAAAGTGTTTTTAATTTATAAGGGGGGGGGGGGTCGCACTTAGAGGCTTGCTATGTGAAAGCGATCAGCCAGTACAAAAGTTTGAGACCCACTGGACTAGAAAATGGTTGGAATTTGTGGGCCAAAGGACTGCCGCCTTTTCCAATTGCTGGCTAAATGAACAGCTTTGAACATCATCTAACTTACCAGAGAACACCTTGTTTATTTGATAGGTTCCAAGTAAAAGCAGCTCTAGCATGTGCATGTCAATCCCCAAGGGCAGGTGTTTGTGTGTGCATGTGTGTGTGTGTGTATTGGAGAGAGAAGGTTTATGCTGATCATGTTTCTTGCAAAACTGAAATATGCAGGACTTTTTGTGAAATTTCAAGGAGTCTCACCCTTCCCTCCCCCCCCCCCCCAATTATTCTGTTATACTGATGGCACTCTGGGAGTGTAGAGTTTGCCTTGATCAATGTGTACAACTGTGAGCAATAGGCATTGCAAGTCAGTTACACATAGCATGTGGCAGAAGGTTCAAGAACAAACATCACAAGCTCCTTCTGCATTAATTTCTGTGGATGTAGCTCAATGAAAATTCCCCCTAGTGATTGTTTAAATCAGGGGTCTCAAACATGCGGCCCGGGGGCCACATGCGGCCCGCAAAGCCCTTCCCTGCGGCCCGCCAAGCTTCCTGCCCCCCCCCCCCGGTTCCCCCATAGCAGTTTGCAGGACGGAGGGGCCAGAAGTGGAGGCTTCTCTGCTGCCTGGCTGGGCCGCGCGTGTTTCTAGCTCTGGACTTCCTATATTGCTCTTGCTTTGTTTGCCAAACAGCTGTTGGTGGTGCCTAGCGCTTTCCAGGAGGGAATGGGGAGCTGCGTGCTCAGAGGAGGAGGTGGGGCAGGGGTGGGACCTCTTGGAAGGGGTGGAGTGGGGGCGGAGCCAGGGCAGCGAGGGCAGGGTGTGTGTCAGTGGTGCAGCCCTCGGGCCAGTGCACTAGTCCTCATGGAAGGGGTGGAGTGGGGGCACAGCCGGGGCAGCGAGGGTATGTGTGTGTGTCAGTGGTGCGGCCCTCGGACCAGTGCACTAGTCCTCATGCGGCCCTCATGGTCATTTGAGTTTGAGACCCCTGGTTTAAATGCACAACCAAACCTATTGACAAAACACATCAGTTAACTCAACAGCAATATATATCAGTAACTAAGTTATATATTAAAGCAAAGGAAAAAAATTAGGAAAAAAACTCTGCTGTATCTAAATATTGCCCTTGATCAATCATATCTCTCTCCTAAACCACCCTAAAAGAATAGGCTTAGGACTGGTCTACAATAGGGGGAGGGATCAATCGAAGATACACAACTTCAGCTACGTGAATAACGTAGCTGAAGTTGGCGTATCTTCAGCCGACTTACCTGCCGTCCTCATGGTGGCGGCGGTTGGCAGCGCACTCCCCTGTCGACTCCAGCTTGTGCCTCTCGGCAAGCTGGTGTTCCGGAGTCGACGGGCGCAGTTGGCGATCGATTTATCGCATCTTAACGAGGTGCGATAAGTCGATCACCAAAAGATTGATTGCTACCCACCGATCACTTTCTAAAGTGATACATGATAGCCTTTGCAATTTCACATTGGTGTAGAAAGAAATCACAAAACCCACAAAATTTAGCTTGTTAGTGGTACTGCTTAATAAGACTCAGGACATTCAGTATTGAGGTTTCTTTCAGGTAACAGTTTGAAAGTGAGAAAACAAAGCACACAGTTTTTCACCAAAGTATTTCAGTCCATATCGATCATAAATTATGTGAATTGAACATGTTTAACTTAATATTTAAATGATCTCTTAAATATTTAAGATTTGGATTTAGAAAAATACAACTTGCTTTTCAGTATTTCTACCAATATGTGTCTTTTTTTTTACTCCATGAAAGCTGCCATTTCTGGATGATTGATTTCCCATAATTCTAATGTATGTCACTTCCTGTCTTCAGATACTAGGAAAAGCAATTCTCTTTGAAAGCACAACCTGGGTGCCCCTGTTTGTGGGTACTTGCCACACAGGTGACACCTGGTTTAACCACACATCTGTCAGACAATACAAACAAGTAGCTTTCTACATTAGTCTTAGTTTAAAGCTTTTTATGGAAAAGCTAATTTTTTAGTGCAACTAAATCTAAATGTACATTAAAACTTGTTTGAAAACAGATATGTTTCATGCTTTTCCTCATCACTGAATGTACAGAGTGAATTTCCTTTTATTGTGCTTGCGTTGATTTCTTAAAATCCTGAATCTTTCTCTCACTTCTCAAAAATGGGACCCAGCAGATTGGAAATAAATTTCATCCGTCAACAACTTTTAACTCTTTTTTTGTCAACAAAAGTAAATTATTCTTGAATTTTTAATAGCATTTGTATTAGACATAGTTATGTAATATATGGCTGGATGTCAGTAATTGAATTACATGTATCACTTTTAGGGGAACCATCTTTAGTCTTACTAAACCAAAACATAAATATATCCACACTTTTTTCAAACAGAGTTGTACGAATTTGAATGTTTTCTGATAACTTTGCTTTTAAGAGAGGTGTGAAGTCTCTGGTTTAAAAATATAAAACCTGATTTATATTTGACATAATGTCATGTCTGAGACTTAAAAAATCTCTCTCTAGGTATCTATATCTATCTTCATTCATTCATTCCAACAGAAGACTGCATTGTTCAGATCCATATAAAATGTCAATGTGTCATGTAGTTCTTTAGCTAACTTGAAGAATAACTTTTACAAAATTGGGAGAAAAGTTTCCTCTTAGTTTTGTGCAATATGGTTTATAAAGTTGGCTGCCTTATTTAACTGTATGGGACTTTTGGTGTGTTTAGACAGAAGCTGACTGTTTTATGTAGGTTGAGCATAAAAAGCCTTTTAAACTGTATCTTGAGCTATTCTGACTCCTTAGTTTAAACACTGCCATTAGCTATGGTAACCAGTATTTCTTATGGAGGTAGACTAGATGATGGGATCTTCTTTGCATGAGAGCTTCAATGGATAATGCCTACTCATGTTTCTTAGGCATCAATGAGAGTAGGCACCTATGCATCAAAGAGAGAGAAAGGTTTTACTATTACAAGGTCTGCGCTAGGAAATTAGGTCAGTATAACTTCATCATTCAGGGTGTGACAAATCCATGCTCCTGAGCAATGCAGGTAAACTGACCTAAACCCTGGAGTAGACCGTACTAGGTTGGCAGGAGAATTCTTCCATCGACATAGCTACCACCTCCTGGGGAGGTAGAGTGCCTATACCGATGGGAGATGCCCTCCCATCAGCATAGGTAGCTTCTTCACTGAAACACGACAGCAGGGGCAGCATTTTAAGGGTATACATATCCTATATAATAAAAGCCTAGGGAAGTTTGTGTGAAGCCGTCATGCACAGTAGAGACGGCTCAGACAAATGGCATGCTGGGAGGTGTAGTTCGGCAGCACAACATGGCCGCCACACGTGTGCCGCCGAGAGGGAAGCAGGGTCTGGATCAGAGGCTTGGGGAGCACGGGCAGGAGGGTGGCTGGGCGCAGGTGGCGCAGGCAGGGGGCCCTTGGAGTGGGGGGGAGAGGGGCTGAGCGAGCGGGGGGGGAGCTCTTGGAGTGAGGGAGAGGGGGGCTGAGCGAACGGGGGGTTTCTTTCTCTCCCTCACATACACAAAATCAGTTGGCTGGGCCAGGCATAAAGGACCTCTAAACCTGGGTCAGAAACTTGTAAGAGCCCAGAATAGACATACAACTAGGCTGACCATACGTCCCGTTTTGAACGGGACAGTCCCGGTTTTTTCATGTTTTTGAACCGTCCCGTCTTTTTGTCAAAAATATCAATTTTGTCCCGTTTTTGGGGCAGGTGCAGGACTCCCAAGATCTTAGGTGAAGAATCTTGCTACCTAAGGACAAGTATCAGATGTCAAAATCTCCGATGAGCAAACTGCGCTCATCGGAGACTTTGACATCTGATACTAGTCCTTAGGTAGGGAGAGGAGGTAGTGGACGGAGGGAGAGAGCAGGGAGGAAGGGAGGGATGGAGAAAGGGGATGGAGAGAAGGGAGGGATGGAGAAGGGGGATGGAGAGAAGGGAGGGATGGAGGGAAGGAGGAATAGAGAGGAGGCGGCGGCAGCGGGCGGCGGGCTGAATCGGATCTGACGGCGGATCGGCAGCGGGCGGCGGAGCGGAGCTGTCCGGAGCCGCAGCCGGGGGCCGAGCGCGCCGGCGGGGGGGCTGCCGGCCGGGTTTTATGAGACATAATCACATAAATTCAGTTATGTGATTATGAGTCATAAAACATCCGCCGCCTCCCCCCCCCCCCCGCCGCCGCCGGTGCGCTCAGCACCCGGCTGCGGCTCCGGACAGCTCCGCTCCGCCGCCCGCTGCCGATCTGCCGTCAGATCTGATTCAGCCCGCCGCCCGCTGCCGCCTCCTCCTCTCTATTCCTCCTTCCCTCCTTCTCTCCATCCCTCCCTTCTCTCCATCCCCCTTCTCCATCCCTCCCTTCCTCCCTGCTCTCTCCCTCCGTCCGCTGCCTCCTCTCGCTCCCTCCATCCCTTCTCTCTATCCCCTTCTCCATCCCTCCATCCCTTCCTTCCTCCCTTCTCTCTATCCCTCCATCCCTCTCTTCCTTCTCTCTATCCCCCTTCTCCATCCCTCCCTTCCTCCCTTCTCTCCCTCCCTCCGTCCACTGCCTCCTCTTCCATCTCCCTTCTCTCCATCCCTCCTTCTCGCTGTCCCTTGCCTCCTCCATCCCCCCTGCTCCCTACCCCCATCTCTTCTCTCATCCATCCATCCTCTCCCTTCTCACCTTCGTGCCTTCTCTCCCTCCGTCCCCTCCATCATCTTCATCCCTCATCCCCCCTTCTCTCTCTCCCTCCATCCTCTTCATCCCCCATCCCTGTTCTGCTTATTCCTCCATCCACCCCCCCAACCCCCCTCTGCCTCCTCCCCGCACGGCGCTGGGGGGGGCCAGGTGGGGCCATGGGTGGGGCCATGGCCCCAACCCCCACCCTGTCCCGTTTTTGCCATCCCAATGTCCCGTTTTTGTCTAAAGGAAATATGGTCAGCCTACATACAACGAGATGTTAAAGTAAGGGCTTGTGGTGTGGAACACAAATTGTCCTCTACTAAAAGCAAAACTGAACTCCTCTCTGAGTTATGTAAACAGTGATGGCTCCCTCTTGTTTCAATTTACTTTAATCATCGTCTGAACATAATAGAACAAGGAGCTCTTTTGTTTCAGATTTAATAGGTAAATGTGTATATAATGTTTAAAATTGCAACATGTATTTCTCAAATGATTATTTCAATATTTTCTTGGCAATAGAAAAACTACAATGAATAAATGTAACTTTTATATATAAAAAACTTCCTCGAGTCAACAGTTTTTCCCAGCCCTTTCAATTTACACCCAGATCAGAGATACCAGAACTATGGATAATTGTGTGACAAACTGTTGAATGTCTGGCATCCTATTAAGTTATTTTGCCTGACACTTACAAATTTGTATATTTGTTTTGCATCAAGTAGTTTTTGTTACGCAACTATAGTTCTGTTTTACCTAGTCAGGTTTTGCTAACATGGTATTGCAGTCTGGCCCTTTCTTTGTGAAGCTGGATATCCCATTTAACATACATAAAATAAAACTACGAAGGGTCAAATATTTTAATGCCTTCTATTGCTCAGGCTTGCAATTCATTAGGCTCAGCTACTTTGCCAAAGAGCCTGAACCAGGAGAATAATTTTTTTTTCCTATGGCATGTCTAATGGTTCCTTGTTCATTTATACATACATGTAAGGAAAGGCCTGGTAAAACAAGGCAGGGATTTGTGCAGCTATTTGGACTTCTCCTTATGATTAATGAGGATAGTTGTACCAGTATTTATTCCTTTATGCTGGTACAACTCTATCCACCCTAGGAGAGTGCATCAGTTTAACCAAATCACTTCTTCTGCCAATTTAAATTGTTGTGTAGACAACTTCTTAGTCATCTTTCCTGTGTCCCCAAAATCTCCAGAAATTTTTAAAGGAAATGATCCATTTTGAAAAAGGAAACGGAGAAGGAGTCAGAAGGTCAATACTGAGCAGCATAGTATTAACTACTGCACCAGAATATATTCTTCAAGAAGGTTCTGAGTGCTGCTCCTGTTGACTGACAAGAGTAACACTTTCTAGGGCGCACTAGTGTTGCTTGAGGCGGGCAAGTACTGTCTGGAAAATAAATAGTTCAGGAGCTCTGGGGACGCCAGTGGTGCTGCAGGCTGTGAGACAGACAAAGGAAAGTAAACACCGCTAAACGGTAGAAAAAACTTTCTTTCTTTCTTTCTTTCTTTCTTTCTTTCTTTCTTTCTTTCTTTCTTTCTTTCTTTCTTTCTTTCTTTCTTTCTTTCTTTCTTTCTTTCTTTCTTTCTTCACACTGTTCAGGAAAAAGGGGTGACACAAACTCAAGATTGCTGTGGCAGTTGCTCTCTTTGCTCTACTGTAAATTATTCCCCTGGCAAGTTACGAAACCACTGAGTAGCACACTGTCCTGGACAAATCCGAACCAGCTTTAAAAGCTATTTGTGGTAATACTGATGAAAGACACTGTGAAGTAATGTGGCATACTTGCTTCCCTGTTAATACCCAGCTGTTTTCATACCAGAGCTTTTGTTTTGTTTTGGGTGATCATCTGGGTTCAGTGCCTTCTATTCTCTGTGATTTGCAGGATCCCCAACTAGGTGAGAAACAGAGCTTCTGGAACAGAAATTGCCTTAAGCAAATGAACAATTGCAAAATTTAGCTCTCCACATTGAGGGAGATTTTTTTCCAAAGTGTGAATGGCAGTTTGGTACCTAATTCCCCCAAAGTCAGTGGGTGCCTAACTGCCATTTGTACCTTTTGAAATCCCCCCCCCCCATAATGTTATGCTAATTTCCTTCAAAATTTAGCTCTCTCACAGTGCTGTGCAAGACAATGTGTTGTTCCTTTCTTTGGGATACAACTATGGACAAACATTGACTTTTTAGTGGCAGTTACTGTAGCTGACTTACTCTAAGTAAATACTATTGTTTGGGATCAAGAGAAAAAGGATAAAATGCACTTGCTTTAAACTATTACAGGACAGCCCCAACAAAGAAAATAACAGAATGCCACTAGCAATCACTTTCAGTCCCCAAGTAAAATCTCTCCAGGGCATCAGCAAGGATCTACAACCTATCCTGAAGGACAATCCCTCACTTTCACAGACCTTGGGAGACAGGCCAGTCCTCTCTTACAGACAGCCCCTCTCCCCCCCCCCCCCCAACCTGAAGCAAATACTCACCAGCAACCACACAACAAAAACACTAACCCAGGAACCTATCCTTGCAACAAAGCCTGTAACCAACTCGGTCCACATGTCTTTATAGTTAGTCTTTAAGGTGCCACAAGACTTTGTTACTTCTGCTATTCCAGACTAACACGGCTACCTCTCTGATTCATGTCTATTCAAGTGACACAGTCATAGGACCTGATCACATCAGCCACGCCGTCAGGGGTTCATACACCTGCGCATCTACCAATGTGATATATGCCATCATGTGCTAGCAATGCCCCTCTGACATGTACATTGGCCAAACCGGCCACTCTCTACGCAAAAGAATAAATGGACACAAATCAGATGTCAAGAATTAAAACATTCAAAGACCAGTCAAAAAACACTTCAACCTCCCTGGACACTCAATTACAGATCTAAAAGTTGCAATTCTTCAACAAAAAAAACTTCAGAAACAGACTCCAGTGAGAAACTGCAGAATTGGAGTTTGCAATCTGGACACCATTAAATTAGGCTTGAATAAAGACTGAGAGTGGATGCATCATTACACAAACTAAAAACTATTTCCCCAGGCAAATTTTCCCCCTACAAAAGTTTTTTTTTTCTCCTGCTAATAATAGCCCATCTTAATTGATTAGTCTCGCTAGAGTTGGTATGGCAACCCCCATCTTTTCATGTTGTGTGTATACATATATATTTTGTGACTGTATTTTCCACTCCATTCATCTGATGAAGTGGGTTTTAGACAACGAAAGCTTATGCCCAAATAACTTTTAGTGTCTAAGGTGCCACAAGTACTCCTCATTCTTTTTGCTGATACAGACTACACAGCTATTGCTCTGAAACCTTTCAACTGACTGTAGTTTTAAGCACCAAAGCTTCCATTGGGCTGAATGCCAACCTCTACTTTTTGCCCCAGACTATTAGTTTAGCCACAATTGGAATATTTAACTTTTTCAACAAAAAAAAAACAAAAAAACCCCCAACAAATCAGACATTGAGTTAAGAGGATTTGAAGTATTAAAGATCACTTTGAAAGCAATTAACTTTTCTAGAATAATGACTAGATAAAGACCTCCTCCTGCAAATCACATCTGAAAAGCCACCTGCTCCCTGCAATTTTCTCAGTGACATCCATGTGCCACTCTTTTTTAAATTGTTGTTAGATTGTGATCTCTCTGGAATAAGGATATTGGTTTTGTCCAAAAATGTCACTTGTTAGATGTGATGTGTAATTAGGGCTGTAATAAAACAATTTTGCATTATAACACTACTGAACTGGATGAATATTCTATGACTTGCTTTGAGAAAGATGGCATGGGCCATATTGTGTTTTTTCCTTTGCATGAGAAATATCAAGATGTTAGGATCAGAAAACTTGCTTTTTTCAGGCCAAAGTCTGTTAGTTGAGAGGGGGTGAAAAAGAAGTGGGACATGACCCACGTGGCCTCTCCACAGTAAGGTTCTTGAGTTTTTAGAGGGCCATACAGCATCCCTTGGGAAGCTAGTGAGTATTTTCATGAATAAGTTAATGCACACACTTGAGTGAACTAATGTATGCCTTAGGAAATTCATCTGTGTGGGGGGAAGTGAGCCAAACAAAGGTGGGATAGCACAGCTCCTTGAGAGTTATGGGGAGCCTTTGCTATACTATGGGCCTGAGATAAATGAGGAAATCCTATGTCTTTTGAGGCATCTATGGGTTAGGAGTATCCCATCCACTGCCCTCTCTGAATGGGAAAACAGTACACCCAGTCTCAGTGTGGTGGAGACTTCCAAGCCTCAAGTTCTTAAATTGTTCTCTCCCACGAGATTTTTTTTTTGCAGGACGCACAATGCATGCTTAAAAGGTGTGTGTGTGTGAGGAGGGCAGTTTCAGAGACAAATATGCTTTATGAGGTTGTGATGATGTGCTGGCTGGCAGTTTCTCTGCTTCAAGTGTTAGAGAGACTTTGGGCCCAATTAATCCCCTCTCTCCCCTTATCTTATACCTGCAGCTAATGTCAGGTGTGGAAGAGGAAGAAAAGGAGAGAGCCAGGTTCAAATTGGGGTTGTCTGGTAAAGGGGCAGGGCTACAACTAGGGGGCAGGATCACTAACTTGCCTGCCAAGGCAGCTACATGGAAGGAAGAACTGTCTCCCCAGCCACGGGAGACTGTGGAGGAGACCTAGGAACCTCTGCCACTGTGGGCGACTGAATGGGAAAAGCCCAGGCACGTGTGGCTCATCCGCACCAAAACTTGCAGAAACACTTGAGACTGTTGGATTGAAACACAATGGCAATGACTATGGCGTTCTAGAGAGAATTGCTAAATTCAACTCTTTCTTACCTCAGCATATCAATAAACATGCAAATCATGGAAAAGGCCATACATCATATCAATCAAAGACTCTTTGTGATGAGTTCATTGTACTGCTGCCAAAGAAAGTGCTATCAGCCATTGTAGATGAGTTTGGATATTTTTCAGTGTCAGTCGACTCAACACCTGATATGTCACGTGTAGATTATCTGACTGTCATCTTGCATTATGTGCTACCCAGTGACCCAATTGAGCATTTCACGACCATAATAAACATCACCAACCACACAGGAGAAACTTGTCCCGTACCTACTCGATTTCCTCACCAAAAATGGGATTGACATCGGCCTTTGTCATGGCCAAAGACAAGTAATATGAGTGGCAAATATTCAGGGATGCGGCAAAGATAAGAGTGCAGTGCTTTGGTTGATTACATATAGGGTGAACAATCGGGACAGGGGATGGGGAGTAATTGGCACCTATATAAGACAAATATCAGGACTGTCCCTATAAAAATATCAGGACTGTCAGGCCATCAGGTCACCCTGATTACATACCATGTGCTGCACCCTCACTTAATCTAGTTGGCCAGTCTGCTATGGATAGTTATGTTAAAGCAGTTTCTTTTTTTAGATTTGTCCAGGAACTGTACAGTTCTTTTTCTCTGCATCAACCAGTCATTGGATGATTCTTAGAGATTCACTACCAAAAGAATGCCCAGTCCCCAAATCACTCTCAGGGACATGGTGGTGTGCCAATGCTGAAGCTGTGAATGCAGTTGTTCTGGGATACCCCAATGTCCTTGAAGCACTAGAGAGCATCCAGGATGATGAATCTCAAAAATCAGCTCAGGAAATGATGAGAAGATCCTGAGTGATGCAATATGCACTTTGGAAACTGGTATTTTGTGTGCGGTCTGGAATTATATACTTCAGCCATTCACACAAATCCAGCTTAGATGTAGTCTAAGATTGCAAAGTGCTCAATTTGACCTTTCCACTGCTGTAAACCTAATGAGGTGTCTTGGAATTGTTCTTCAACAAATGCCAGATATGCTCATCATTAGCATTCCTTGGAGCCCCCTGAAACTAAGTCAGCCAAACGCCGCAAAAGACAGAAGACCTGCGACGATGCAACTGCCCACTCATTCAGTGACAAGGAGGCCTTCGAGAATTAATATCTTCATCACAAACATGACAAACTGAAGAGTTCATTAAAACATCAGGTTGAAACTTATGAAAATATCGACAAAACCTTTAGTGTACTGACAATTTTTTCACCTAACGTTTCAAGTTCCAAGGTCAGTGAAGGTCTCAAGTGTGTCAGAAGTTCCCAGATGACCTCCCAGCACATTTTACTAAAGAATTTCTTCAATTTGTTGAATTCACATCACTCTCAGATATAGAGAGAATGGATAACTAAAGAAATTTTTTTTGGATGTACCAAGTTACCATGGAATCCAATGCGATAGAATGTTTCCCAAATGTTGAAACTGCCTTACAGCTGTATTTGTCACTAAGATCACTAACTGTAGTGGAGAACATTCCTTCTCTCTTCTAACAAGGGTAAAAAATGTCCTCTGATCCACCATGACTCAAGAGTATCTCAGTGCTTTTCCCTCTTGAGCATTGAGAATTAAATCATCCAGTCTTTTAATTACGATGACATCATTCATGACTTTGCCACAGCTAAAGCTAGGGAAAAAAATGTATTTGAAGAATTGAGTGTAATGAAACTAGAATAAAATACTTACACGTTAATTTTACATAAATTAATGTGTAAATATGTAGATGTTTGATGTCATAATTGTTTTTGCATTATGTAATTCATACTTAGGCCCTTCCTGCCTAATAGCCTTAGGCCCTCATAACCTTAATCTGGCTCTGATTTAGACTCACAGCCAGGAGGGTGATCCCTGTTCATGGTCTGACAAACACAACTTGCCCCACGCCTTAAAGATTAAGGCCTTGCAACCAAGCACAGGGATGAAAGCCACACGCTCTAACTGCTAGGCTGTCCAGCCCTCCAGGCTGCTGGTTTCAAAGAAATATGGTGCTAAAATACATAGTTACAGCTCTGTCCCCAGACTATTTACTGAGTTGCTACAGGCCATAAACATTTACAAATGTGTCCTTAGGTTGAGAACCACTAGACTAGATGACCTCTTGTGGTCCCTTACAGCCCTGTCTTTCTGATTTCATGTTGTTTCAGAGTAGCTTACTCTCTTAATTTTATTCTAGTAATAGCTAAAAGCTCTAGGAAAGAACAAGGCCCTGTTGTGTTTGCACATTGGTGATCACATAGTAAGAAACAGTCACTCCTCTGAAGAACTTGCTCTTTAATTAGACAAGATGATCAAAGCATAGGGAAAGTACAGTGACTTCCATTTTACACGTGAGAAACTAAGGCATGTGACATGCCCAAGGTAACACACACAATATGGAGCAGACTTGGGAGTTGAACCAGATTACCTGATTCATGTCACATCACATCAGCCACGCCATCAGGAGCTCATTCACCTGCACATCTACCAATGTGATATATGCCATCATGTGCCAGCAATGCCCCTCTGCCATGTACATTGGTCAAACCGGACAGTCTCAATGCAAAAGAATAAATGGACACAAATCTGACATCAGGAATCAAAGCATTCAAAAACCAGTAGAACACTTCAACCTCCCTGGTCACTCAATAACAGACGTCAAGGTGACAATTTTAAACCAGAAAAACTTCAAAAACTGACTCCAACAAGAAGCTGCTGAACTGGAATTAATTTGCAAATTGGATACCATCAATTTAGGGTTAAACAGACTGGAAATGGCTGAATCGTTACACAAATTGAATCTATTTCCCCATTATTAAGTATTCTCACACCTTCTTATCAACTGTCTGATATAGACCATCTTATCACTACAAAAGGTTTTTTTTTTCTGCTCATCTAAATTAAATAGCCTCTTAGAATTGGTATGGCAACTTCCACCTTTTCATGTTTTCTGTGTGATATATATCTTACCTACTGTGTGATCCATTCTGTGCAACTGATGAAGTGGGCTATAGCCTAGCTTTTGCTTATGCTGAAATAAATTTGTTAGTCTTTAAGGTGCCACAAATACTCCTGTTCTTTTTATGGATACAGAGTAACACGGCTGCTGCTCTGAAACCCGATTCAGTCTTGTGCATTAATCTCAAGACCATCTTTCCTCTCTGCCATTTTTCATTTAATGGCATTGCTTAGATGCAGCTGTCACAATTATTTCCAAGGATGCTCTTGAAGTACTACTACGATACAACTGTTTTCATGGCTAATGGACATACTTTTCCTCTTACCATTTGCCTTAGTTTTATATACTGCATGCATGGGTGGGCAGATGGACAAAGGATTGAAGACAGGGCTGCAGCCAGAATGTTCAGCTGGTAGGGGATAGAAGGCTGTACTTCAGCAATCTGGTCTAGCTTTCCAGACAGGTTGAAAACAGGCAACTGTCACCTTAATGATAAGCCTATGCTATATCAAGCCTGGAGTCTGAAATTGTCAGAACATTAGTGTTTCTGTTGACAAAAAAATTATTTACTATTGTTTTGACACTAAGATAGATAAGCGTTTGGTTTGTGAATTTGTATTTGTAGCTTTAAAAAAAAACTGGCATAAAAATGATATCCTGGCATAAGTCTTCCCATTTTCTTATGTAGGAAATCACATTTTGGGTAGGTTCCAGGCTAAGAAGCTTTATTTGTTTGTTTGTTAAAGAGAGGTGACCACACAGGCAGGCATAAATATTGACTTTATCTAGGTTTGTTGGGAGAGAAACAGATTTTCAAAAATAAAATTTGTCAGAACCTGCAGATTTCAAATATGTATTGTATACACAAACATTAGTCTCTCATGTTTTAAGCAGCATTGAGGGTAAAATCACTTGCTCAGATCACGCTATATTGGTTGCCAGTAGAGAGTCAATCCTTGCCACAGTTACAAGGACAGAAATACCATAGAAAATAACTACTGTGTTTCACATAGCAGTGTGAAGTAACAGTGGGTAAATATTGACTTTAAATAGGTACCACTATAGTTGTCTGAACTCATGCATAAAGTTAGTAATTGGTATCTTTGGAGCAAAATTGTTTTTAGGGGTTCTTTGGTTTGTTTTTAGTCCACGGTACATGGCTGAGGATATAACTATACAGAATAATGAAATTTCATGAGTTGAGCTTCTGTACCAAAAAGGAATGTTATCTGAGCTCATAAAACATGTAAAAAGAGAAAAAATTAAAACAGCACAGATTGACCGAACTTTAGGCTCATTTTTTTTTTAATAATATATATATATATACATATTTAAATCTGCCATCTGTCTGTCTCCATTTTTCACACTACATGTTCACATCTAGGGTTAGTGTAGAAAGGCCTAGCAGAATGGAGGAAAAAATAGGATTGTCAAGCAATTAAAAAAATTAATTGTGCAATTTAAAAAAATGAATAGTGATTAATTGCAATGTTAAGCAAAAAAAATACCATTTATTTTAAATATTTTGAGATGTTTACTACATTTTCAAATATATTATCGGTTACAACACCGAATGCAAAGTGTACAGTGCTCAACTCACTATATTTCTGATTGCAAATATTTGCACTGTAAAAAACTAAAAAGTTGTAATTTTCAATTCACCTCATACAAGTACTGTAGTGCAATCTCTTTATCATTAAAGTTGAACTTACAAATGTAGAATTATGTACAAAAAACCTGTGTTTATTTCTGAATGCAATGTAAAACTTTAGATCTTACAAATCCACTTACTCTTACTTCTTGGAAACATCCTTGGAAATGATTCAATCACTCAGACAAACACGGTTGGTTACAATTTGCAGGAGACATTTCCCTTCATGCTTCAGCCACCATTCTGGAGGACATGCTTCCATGCTGATGATGGGTTATGCTTGATAACAATCCAAAGCAGTATGGCCTAACGCATGTTCATTTTCATCATCTGAGTCAGATGCTACCATCAGAAGGTTAATTTTCTTTTTTGGTGGTTCGGGTTCTGTAATTTCCGCATTCGAGTTTAGCTCTTTTTAGACCTCTAAAAGCATGTTCCACACCTCGTCCCTCTCAGATTTTGGATGGTACTTTAGATTCTTAAATCTTGGGTCAAGTCCTGTAGTTATTTTTAGAAACTGCACATCGATACCTTCTTTGCGTTTTGTGAAATCTGCTGTGAAAGTGTTCTTAAAACAAACGTGCTGGGTCATTATCCGAGACTCCTATAACATGAAATACATGCAGAATGTGGGTAAAACAGAGCAGGAGACATACAATTCTTTCCCCAAAGAGTACAGTCACAAATTTAATTTTGCCTAATTTTTTTAACGAGCCTCATGAGCATGGAAGCATGTCCTCTGGAATGGTGGCCGAAGCATGAAGGGGCATATGAATGTTCAGCATATTTGGCATGTAAATACCTTGCAATGCTGGCTGAAAAATTGCCATGCAAACACCTGTTCTTGCTTTCAGGTGACATTGTAAATAAAAAGCAGGCAGAAGTATCTTCCATCAATGTAAACAAACTTGTTTGTCTTAGCGACTGGCAGAATGAGAAGTAGCACTGAGTGGACTTCTAGATTCTAAAGTTTTACGCTGTTTTGTTTTTGAGTGCAGTTATGTAATCCCCGCCAAAAAATCTGCATTTGTAAGTTACAATTTCACGGTAAAGGAATTGCACTTCAGTACTTGTATGAGTAGGCTGACCATATTTCCTTGTGACAAAAACGGGACATTGGGATGGCAAAAACGGGACGGGGTTATAACTCCCTTCAGACCCCAAATATAACCCTACAACGCCCCCCCCCCCATATCCATAAAGTCACCAATACCCAACCCTCACATAACCACCTCCACGCCCACCAACACCATCCCACTACCAACCCCCCAGCCCTTTACACCCCCCCAGCCTTCCCTACAACCTCTCCCCATAGCCCCCCACTAGCAACCAATACATCCCCACACACACCCCCAACGGCCTCAAAACACAGCCCCACCCCCACAGCCTCCCACCTCCCCCATGACCCCCCCAGCTCATCCCACCCCTGCAGGCCCCGCCGCTGCGCCCCCCCTCCCCAGCCACCACCTACGCTGGGCTCCGTGTTTCCTCCACATGGGGGGGGGGGTGTGGGTGAGCGAGGCACCAGGCAGCCCCTGCCCGGCCAGCAGCTCCCCTCCGCCCGCCGCCGCTGAGCCCCCCTCCCCAGCCCCTACCTACGCTGGGCTCCGCGTTTCCTCCACGTGGGTGGGGGGGCAGGGGGAGCGAGGCACCAGGCAGCCCCTGCCCGGCCAGCAGCTCCACTCTGCCGTTGTGCCGGGCTCTGCTGTAACTGGCTCTGCGACACGTGGGGGCGGCCCAGCCAATCGTGCCACTGCTCAGCTGCGGGCACGCGACAGGTGGGGGCGGCCCAGCCAATCGCGCCGCGCGGGCTCGGCTGCGGCGGAGGGGAGGGGGGAGCAGGCCGGGGAGGGCGAGGGACTGAAGGGCTGCGGGAGGAGGCGGGACCCGGACGTGGGTCCCTGAAATAAGCCGCGTCCTGGTTTTTTTATAAAAAACGGGACAAATTTGATATTTTTATTAAAAAGACGGGACGGTCAGAAAATATGTAAAAAACAGGACTGTCCCGTTCAAAACGGGACGTATGGTCAGCCTATGTATGAGGTGAACTGAAAAGTACTATCTTTTATAATTTTATCATATATTTGTAATAAAAAGAATACAAAGTGCTCACTTTATATTGTGTTGTAATTGAAATCAATATTGAAAATGTAGAAAAATATCCAAAAATATTTAATAAATTTCAGTTGGTATTCTATTGTGATTAATTGCATTTATAACCATTAATTTTTTGAGTTAATCGCATGAGTTAACTGTGATCAATTGAAAGCCCTCAGAAAAACAAAACCCAGGGCAGCTTCTTGCAGTAGACTCATGTTAATAATTGCCTTCAATTTGAGTTAATAATCAAGCTTCTGAGACAAAGCTGTAGACTCACTAGGATTAACTTTCCTAAAGAAATATGAAATTGTGCTTTCACCTAAACCAACCCTTCAGCTCTTCTTCTCCAGTATGAAAGTGATAGATAAGATCCTAGATCTGACACTTTAAAAAAAAAACAAACAAACAATAAATACACAAACATACAAATCATAAACTTGCATGCCTTGTAGAATATTTTCGATGTGTCCAGTTATCACAGTTTTCCTCCTGTGGTATACGGTCTATAATTTTTACCTTAATTTTTAGGGTGCTTCCATCGTATGCCTTTCAGTACTGTGTGCAGTTTATACTAGCATATTTATTTTGATGATGCTCATGATTATAATTCCATTACATTTCTAGTCCTTGATACTTTAGATAGATATCTTGAGTCAAAATCTGTCCTCTCACTCATCCAGGTGTTGTAGTAATACCAGAATTTGGCCTTTTTATGTATTGCCAATCAGTTGCCTTGTGAAAGACGCTCTTTGGCTTGTAAATGGTTTTTTTTTTTTCTTTCCAAACTTTGGAAGTATATTGGAAATAAAACTTTGGTCCTGTGTACAAGGCATGTGAATAACTGCAAGAGTATGTACTTTTTTTCTTAAGTAATCTGTTGTAGTCTATTGTTATGTTTAAGTATTACTGGCTTCTTATCTTGTATTTCTGCAGTTTGCATGGTATTTGAAGACCATTATTAGGATTCCTTATAAATTTCCAACTTTTTTCTCAGACTTTGGTTTAAATCTTGCAACCAAACATTCATGATTGTGTAGGTGTGTTAGATTGTGTGTGTGTGTGTGTGTGTGTTTGTTCTATAGCTTTATACACGTCGTACCTGATGGCAATTGACACCTGCACCTGTAATTAATGAATAGATCACAGCTTTTTATTTGTATTAATCTTTGGCAATTTACAAAAATCCATGATTTTCTTTATTTTAAAACATGAACATTTATATATTTTGTTTTAAATTTACCGATGAAGAGAAACTGGCATTCAGTGTATTATTACATCTGTGCTAAAATCAGTACGATTCAGGAGCTAATAAAGTTACCCTGAAAATGAACATATTTTAAAGAAAATACACTATCGTAGAAATAAATGTGATTCATTAGCACGGTTTCTGATATGGAAGTCAGTTTTGCTTTCTGCTAAATATCATCTGATCCAGTGCATATGCAGTGTAAGCAAAAAAGAAAATTCACATTTCCAAGATTATATTACTATACACTGTTGTTACATAGATATAAGATGAGTCAATTAAAAGCTACAATGCCTTGTAAGAAGAAAATGCTGCTCTGAGACCATATTCAGTCACCTTTATCCACACAGACTAATACCTTACTCTGCAAGTAATGCTACTGGAAATCAATAGGCATATTTGCACAGTAAGTTGGTGTTCAGAGTCAGTAAGGGTGACAGAATTGGGTCCTTTAGTGTTTAAGAATAGTGACTTTCACGACACCAGTTTGGAACTATTGGGCTGCTCTTCATCTTGCCTTTGTCAGCATAAACCTCCAATTTCTAATATGTTCTGTTTGGTACCCTCTGGTAGCATCCCACTGTGACCCGACCTTCTTTCCCCCCCCCCCCCTACCCCGGGGGGCTTGTTTGGATTGTCTTACAGAAAGGTACAGAAACCCCAAGTCAGAAATCTTTTAAATATTCCTGTCCTGGCTGAACCTTCTGCCTCTCTGACATTTGGACAGAAAATGCTCCTCTCCATAGGCTAGGTCAGTAGACTCTAGGTACAAATGGGGTTAACATTGCCGCTCAACTCTGGCCTTGGCAGAAGAGCTAGGATCTTAAGCAACAACCTCACCCAGTCATGCAGATGTAAGGCTGATTTTTGCCCCCCTGAGCATATCCCTTCCCAGCATGTCCTTGTAGCCCACTTACAACACAGAGCATGACCAAGTCAGCCAACGCCTGTTTACAGGAGGTAAGAGAGATTGATGGGTGAGGTAATATCTTTTATTGGACCAGTTTACAGGAAATTAGTGGTGCTGGAACAGTTTGTAACCACTTCAAGCCAAGGGGGTACTGCCACAACCCAGCACCTCTAGTTCCAGCACTTCTGCAGGGAGTAATCATTTTTGCTGACCTGGGATTCAGCTAAGGCTGCATTTTATTAACTTTTTTTAACTAACTATTTAGTCAGTCAGTCAGCCCTGCTCCTTGTTTTAGTGGTGACACTTCTGGAAGCATTTATGCAGCGTTGAACTCTTCAGTCTGCCTCCAACTAGCAGTGCAAGCTCTGGGCTATTTAGTACCCCAAATAAGATGGGGGAATACAAGCTTCCTACCAGCCTGCAGTAGCTCTTGCAGAAAACATTTGGTTGCTTTGGGCATTTGTTTCATTTACCTATGAGGTAGCTGGCCCTGACAATTACTAGTTCTGTCTCTTGTGAAGTTTATGGCTGTTATAGCTTTTGCTGTGTCACCAGCTCCGGTCACTTTGTCCCATATATGCTTTTTCTTAACCATTCTTTTTCCTCCTTACTCTCAACCCTTTTCACTTCAGCTGAGAAGGACTTATATGATTGCTACTCTCCTGAGGGAGACTATGATTATTTAGAACTAATAAGTGAGATAAGACCTCGAGATGGCCTTTTTTAATGCACACAGAAGTGTATCAGAATATAAGACAGTAGCTAGTTTATTTAAACAACTAGAAGGAATAGAAACCTTTTTTTAATGGAAGCTTGGTTGCTGTAGTATATTTTTCTTGGAAGTGTACCTTTCGCTTGGTGTCCTCCCATTGCTAAGAACCAGTTTTATTTCTGGTATCATTCAGATCCACATAAAGAAATATGAACGAGACGTTCTATTGTCTTTGTACAGAATTTTAAAATAAACAAAACTTAATTGTTCCACATTGGCTAAGTGCTGTAAGAACAAGTGCACAATTTTGTGCTCTGTGCTTGAGGTAGGCAGGTGTTGGACTATACAGTGTATCAGCACTTTTATTGTTCTGCTTTATTATTAATTATTGTATTGCAGTAGTGCTTATGTTGCACAAATTCTGTTCTTACCCTTGGAGGCCTCTCCAATTCACCTTCCAAGAACAGGCAATAGACTCAAGGTAACCTGAACAAAAAGGTTTATTTGCATGCAAATTGGATTTGTATTCCTCTGATCCCCTAAGTCTGAAAGCCCACCAGCACAAGGCAGGACAGAACATATATACAAGGTTTGAATATGCAAGCAACCAATACCATCAAAGAGAGTCACAGCTACATACAGCCAATAATCAGATGCCACATACATAACTTGTATACAGATTCAAACAGCACCATGGCTACCGGCCGTTAGCTCCCTTACTGTTACACAAGCATGACAGACATTGTTGCAAAGTATGACATGAGCTGACAGGTCTACATGCAGTCTCAGTCCTAGATTATGGCTGCATGCTCACCCAGCTGACAGACTCCATTTTGAAAGCAAAAACTCCATTATGTAATACACATTACATCACCATTAACCCAACAGTTGCCGCAAGGATAACACATCTTATACAATGTCCAGTTAAACTCCTGTTAAGCTCCTATTTCTATAGCAGTTAACTAGAAACAGGCAGCAAACATTACAGAGTAAGTAATCAACAAATACTATTTTTATATTTGTACTACACTTAGAGGCCCCAGTCACACACTATGGCTCCACTGTGCTAGACATTCGCTGGCTGTTCTGCTCTGTGTTAATAGCAGAAAGAAATGAACAAAATTCCTTAGCTGTGTAGTGCTTCAAAGATCAAGAATCTTGTACATTTCACTTTGCTTCATGAATGGGGTGCTAATCAGCAGGTGTGGTATTAAGGGGAAACGACAAAAGTGAAAAGTTCTGGGGTAGAAAATTCATGTAGGATGGTTGGTTAAGTGGAATAACAAAAGGAAGGGAAAGAAGGGCGATGAGATCCCATGGAAATGACAAATATTAGGCAAAGCTAAACTGAGGACTTGTCTTCACTTACCCATAGATCAACACTGTGGCGATCGATCCACTGGGGGTCGATTTAGCAGGTCTAGCTGACTGCTCTCCTGTGACTCTGGTACTCCACTGGAACGAGAAAGGTAAGGGGAGGATATGGGAGAGTGTCTTCCGTTGACATAGCATAGTGTGGACCCTGCAGTAAGTAGATCTAAGCTACGTCGATTTGGGTTGCACTACTAACGTAACTCAAATTGCATAGTTTAAGGCCTTGGTTACACTGGCACTTTACAGTGCTATAAAGCCTCCAGGAGCGCTATAACTTACTACTCGTCCAGACTGGCGAAGCATGTAGAGTGCTATAAGTCCACAGTTCTACCGCTCCTGGTAATCCTCCCTTCCCCGAGGATTAACAGCTATTGCGTATTCACTGCTCCGTATTATCTCAAGTGTGAATGGGTATTAAGATTACAAAGCTCTAAGTGATCTCTGGAGATGCCCCGAGCCATTTAAGGCAATTGGCGTCTCTTCCTTTGTTTTGAACTCGGCTGGAGGAATGCTGAAGTACATTTTCAGAGTTTCTCTCTAACTCGGCAGATAAGCAATGCAAATGTTTACGGCGGGAGCTGTGTGACCGAGAAACCTAGCAGGCTCTGAATTTCAAAGGACACTCGCTGACAGACTCTCAGCACAAAGAAAATCCACTCGCTCTCTCCCTCTGCATACACACAACACGTTCCCCCTCGCCCCCCTCATTTGAAAAGCATGTTGCACACAGCTGAATGCTGGGATAGCTGCCCATAATGCACCACTCCCCATGCCGCTGCAAGTGCCGCAAATGTGGCCACGCTATACTGCTGGCGGGTCTCAGTGCGGACACGCTATAGCGCTATCCCTATAGCTGTATACGAGGACAGGTATAACCAAAACCACTATAAAGCTGTAAGTGTAACCAAGCCCTAAGTCGACTTTCCTCCGTAGTGTAGACCTGAATGTGAATGAAGGACATAGTGAGACATAGATGTCTTCCTGCTACTGGATGTGTATTCCAATCAGGAAAAAGAAAAGTAGGGAATAAATCTACTACTCACAATCTGTTCATTCACGCTTGCTAATATCTATATATGTATTTAATAATAAGGGTAACTTGCTCAAGACTGGTGTGGAGTCAGTGTTACCTACTGCCAAGCAGGAGACTCCGGGTAGATTGCTATTCATGCACTTTTGCAGTAGGACTGGGAGTGGTGGACTTTTAGAAGCAGAGTATTAAGGTTATAGACATGGTAGGAGAGGGCAGTATTGTAACTTGTTTAACATACTCTATTGAGGTAAGTAGGGGCACTTTTGGATTCCAAAGGGTGTCCTATGTGCTTTACTGGGAGGATGGATATAGTGATATTGATGACAGGAATCTTCAGCATCTGGATGCATGAGGAAGACCCTCAGAGAGAGAATAGTTTTCTCTGGAACTATAACAGAGTTCAGGATATCACGTTAATTCTCACTAGCTTCGTTTTGCTTGTTAACCACGATATAATTATGTTTCTTTAATCTTAGTTTTCCCCAAAAGCTTGCTGAAATAAAACCCATCTTATCACCTCTCCCAACACAATCTCTTATTTTAAAATATATTTATGGTGACCTTCACAGTACAAAGTCTGCTCTTTAGGTATTCTGATACTGACCTCCTTGCCTCTGATTCCCTCTCAGTGTGGCTGGCTTTCAATACATCAAGCACTCATTGCTCCTTAAGCTCCTCTAACAAGAAGCTGGTGTCTCAAGCACTTGAGTCTCACCTCTCTAACTGCTCCTTTTTTCATTCATTGAATGCAATGTTGTCCTAGCCGGTTTATGTTCCTTTTGTCCCATTCACCGTGTCTCTGGGGTCTGTCCTTGGCTCTTCTTTCCACATATTTTCTCCCTCTAGGAAATCTTATTTCTGTGTTCAACCTTATATATCACTTTCTTATAGGTTATGCCCAACTCTACACATTCTTTTAACTCTGATTTCTCTGTCTGCCTGTTGGGTTTCTGTTAGCTCCAGGCTACACCATAATTTTCTGCTGTTGAATGGTTCAAAGAATGAAATTCTCCTTTTGTCTCAGGACCTGACTGTTATGCAGAGTGATCGTGCTGGGGCATTCTTCTGCTTGGGAGTTTTAAAAAATCGTGCAAGGATGTAGGACTCCTGCACCCACCATAAAATGACAAAAGCAAAGGAGTTCAAAGTAACAGCTGCTATTCTGGCCTTAACTTGCACCCTTATGCCTTATTCCATGTCATTGGTGAAGAAGAACAGTGTTGGCCTTAAGTTTTGTTTAAATAATTTAGACTACAGCACAAAATGCTAAAAAGGCCAAATAAAGTTGGGCTTTTAAAGAAATTTGTTGCTTGATTGACTGAAGTGTTAAGAGTGATTGAAATGGTGAAAATCTAGCTGGTATTGTGGGTCTTTGTCTTAAAAACATCAACATCTGTTTAAGATTAATAAAAAGTCAGACATTTAATTTCAAGAAATATACAGGTCATACGCAAAAACATTTTGAAATTTGTGACTTTTGGTTGATTTGTTGAATTATTTCTTTGGGAGTCTGTTATAGTCCTTGGAATGTATTGTAACTTTCAGCACAACTCTGACGTTTTTCTGAATTACATAAACTTGAGTTTTCCTTACTCACCATGTGCGTTTTTGTCATGATGAAAGTTATCGTAGGCACTAGCAGTAGCCTGCACTTGATTTCTTGGATTAGTTTTTCCTATTTCTATGGTTTAATGGTGCAGGCTGCTGCTTATTCTTTTCCTTGGAACCAGATCAAGATGATTGTTAGCTGTAGAACTTGGAAAGCCAATATTTACAAGCTAGATTTAAAGCAAGCACCTTTTTTATTTTTCATTTTCTGTTTGTATAATTGTGGTCACACTCAATTTTCTGAGTGAATTGGCAGGTACACATGGCTGCAGTTGGAGCTTGTGGATGTGTGTGTGGGGTGGGGCGGGGCGGGAATATGAAATTCTTTGGCCTGTGCTATACAGGAGGTCAGACTAGATCAGGGGTAGGCAGCCATGGCATGCGTGCCAATTTTCAGTGGCACTCGCACTGCCCAGGTCCTGGCCACTGGTCTTGTGTTTAATTTTAAAATTAATTTAATTTTAAATGAAGCTTCTTAAACATTTAAAAGACCTTATTTACTTTACATACAACAATAGTTTAGTTATATATTAAAGACTTATAGAAAGAGACCTTCTAAAAACATTAAAATGTATTACTGGCACGCAAAACCTTAAATTAGAGTAAATAAATGAAGACTCAGCACACCACTTCTGAAAGGTTGCCGACCCCTAGACTAGATTATCATAATGGTCTCTTCTGGCCTCGAAAACTATTAATGTGTAACTGCAGAAATGATGAAGAGACCTATAAAACCTGCTTTTTAGAAACATACTATCTGTATGTAGAGCCAAGTATGGTAAAGTTAGATATGTAGTAGTAGGCAAGTTGTTTATCATTTTGTTCAGTCTACGCATGTATTAAGTGGCCATCGCTGCAGCCCACACTCACTTGGTTCCTGAGAATAGTGCAATAAAATTAAGCACAGCACCTGTCTTTTGACTCTGACTGATCAAGCCCTTCCCATACCGCTATTACACATACTTGCCTACACTAGGAAATGGAAAAGCCACAGTCTTGTAGCCATTCATGGAGCTCTGCCTCCTAGCTTCTACTTGCCCCAGCTTTGCAAGGAGAGTCAATAGGGCAAAGCTAGAGGAGAAGCTGAGAAGCAGAATGCCCCGAGGAGCTGATATGCCTTTTGCCTGCCCAGCAGCAGGTGGGAAATGCATTTACCAGAAATGAAGACTTTAAATGGGAATTATATCGGGTAGTTGGTGTGATGTTACACCCCATATTCTTCATAGAAATATGGTTATGTTATGAATATGGCATAATTGAGACATACTTTGTCAGATGGCTCATGTAAGGTATCATTGGAAAGGTTATGATTTACTGAATGTGATTTTCCTATTTTATGCATGTATCATTTCTGTATCTAAAGTTAGGAATATTGATTATGTAACAATTTAAAACGGTATGTGTACTTGGGAGGAATGCCCACCAGACAGTAGACAATCCTCTAGACTGACCCATTTAAGAAGGACGATAGAACTCTGACGATAATAATCTCTCTCCTTCCTGAGAGGCATCCTGGGATGTAGCTGTGACACTACAAGGTCCAGTGATAATGTGACCTGGTGCAAAATACTCCCTTGGACACTGCTGGTACTTTTCCACTGTGGGGCAATGGGGATCAAACAAAGAATTCTTGCCTTTGGTAAATCCTTTTAAGTCTGGGGAGGGGGTTGATCTGGACTCTTCTCTACTGCCTTCCCACCCAAAAAGAAAGACTGCTGAAAATACCTGAAGAAATAGCAGCAAGGGCTCAGTCCAGACAGAGACAGAGGAGTTGAGTCTGTAAAGAGAAATAACTGAAACTCAAACCTACAGAAACTCTACATCCTCCCTAAGTCAACAATTAAGGGTGAGAAATTATATTTTGTAACCAGTTTCTTTAAGATCTTGACCTTAGCGTACTTGTTTTGATTTATTTGCTTGGTAATCTGTTTTGTTCTATTTGGTATCCCTTATAATCTCTTAAAATCTACCTTTTATAGTGAATAAACTTATTTTTGTTTATTATTAAATCCAGTTTGTGTAATCCATATCGGGGGTGGGGGTGGGGAGGCAATAAGTTGTGCATGGCTCTCTTCACATTGAGGGAGAGGGTGAATTTTTATGAACTTGAACTGTGCAGATCTTTCTACACAGCACAAGATAGCATTATTTTGGGTTTATTCCCTAAAGGGGGTATGCACCTGAGTGCTGGGGCAAATCTCTTAAGCTGATTCTTCCCAGAGCTGATCTCCGTGTCTGTCTTTCTGCAGTTGGGTGTGGCCCTGCCTAAGAGCCTGGCTCAGCAAGACAAAGTAAAGGGGACCTAGGCTGGTGGAACAGACGGGCTCAGTGGTATCCCAGTACATCAGGTGGCACTTTAAAGCGGGCCAACCCATCACAGTTGGCCAGAAAACTGGAGCGGAGATGGGGAGGAGCTTAGAAGAAAGAGCCAAAGCCAGGCATGCTTGTGCTGTACCTGTGCACAATCTCCTACGATAGTGGTTCTTAATTTGTGTCAGGCTGGACAAAGACCCTTCCACAGATGTCATTAGTCTTCTCTACGCGTCTACAGTGCCTGATGTACCAACTGGGGGGGCTACAGCTTCCCTTGAGGTGCTCAAGTTTGGTCAGGGGGCTCCCTGACCAGCTGAAATGTACCTGGAAACTAGGGAGAGCACTGTCCTGCAGCAAGGGAGTCTGCAAAGCACTTTTTTTTTTTTTTTTTTTTTTTAACACCGGAGCTTCTCACAGAAATACAAACACCAAATATAAGTAACTAGCGAAAGTACCCGGCATTGCTCGGGTCAGTCGGAGGTGGGGAGGGGGCAGATAGCTGAGCGAGTGCGGGGTCCGTTAGAGGGGGGAGGGGGCAGAGAGCAAACCTGACACCCCCACCTCACCCCCCCGACCAAACCCAACACCCCCACCTCACTTACCCCTCGACCAACCCCGACTCACATTTTCACCCCCCCACCCAAAGCCAACATCCCCACGTCTCCCCCCTACCAACCCCAAAAACCCCTGACCAACACCCACACCTCACCCCCCGTAGACCAAACCTGACACACCCACCTCACTTCCCCCCCCAACCAAACCCAACACCCCCTACCTACCACCACAAACAAACCCGACACCCACACCTCACTTACCCCTCGACCAACCCCGACCCCCCTCCTCACCCCCCCAACCAAACCCAACACCCCCACCATACCCCCCCCCACCAAACCCAGCACCCCCTGACGAACCCCAACCCCCACACCTGAGGGATTCCGGGGTCCGTCGGAGGTGGGGAGGGGGCACAGAGCTGAGGGATTCCGGGTTTCCGTTGGAGGGGGGAGGGGGCAGAGAGCTGAGGGATTCTGGGGTTCCATTGGAGGGGGGAGGGGGCAGAGAGCTGAGGGATTCCGGGGTTCCGTTGGAGGGGGGAGGGGGCAGAGAGCTGAGGGATTCCGGGGTTCCGTTGGAGGGGGGAGGGACAGAGAGCTGAGCAAGTGTGGTGTCTGTTGGAGGGGGTATTATGACATCATAACTATGTCACAGAGAACAGCAGCTGCCCAGCTGATGTGATTGGCCTTTAAAGAATTTCACCCCTGGGGGGCGTCAGAGGTGAGATTTGAAAATTTTTCGACTCTTACAGTCATTAGGACCCCAAGACCTCTAACTGTACCAAATTTCAAGTCTCTAGCTCAAACGGTGTGGAAGGAGTAAGCGTACACCCATACATACATACACGCATACACCATTTGACTTTTATATATATCGATGAAAAATATAAGACAAAAAGAGCCCACCCTACCAGCGTGCAGCACTGACGCATTCCAGCCAGCTTCAGACCTGGGCTGTAGTCCATTAGAATGAGTTTGCTTTGATGAGGCATCAGACTGTGATCCATCTCCCAGGTTTAGGATGGGACAGTCTATTGCTGTTTGCTGCCAGGGGGTCTAAGTAAGAGGAGGTGCCCCCACAAAGAGGTAAGCATGGTCGTAAGAGCTAGACAGGGTGTTTCTAACAGAGGACTTTGCCTTCCTTAAAGAAGTCATGCCCAAAATCTTAGATCTGTTTTCCCATCAGCGCACAAGTCTCTAGGAAGAAGTTCTCCAAGTCTTAGGAGAAAAATTTCTGTTTCCCTTTCTACATAGATAAGCCTGCTACTCTCTTTGCTGTCTTCAGGGCAATTCTATCAGCTTCCTACATACTATGACACTTTATGATCCCATCCATGCACCATGTGGCAATTACCTTGTTGCTGAAAAAGTTCACCTTTTACAGTGCCCTCAAGTATGTTTGTCAGAAAATTTTAAGACTAATTTCTGGAGGACACATGAACTGCACCCCAACTTCACTTCAGCTGGCTCTGTAATGGCTCTTTATATTGGGGGACTGGTGGCTCCAGCCAGGTATCACCTCCTGGGGATTTTCTTTGTTGCTTTTGGGCTGTGGACAGTCCTTGGCTTCCTCTTCTCCTCGTTAGTCACCTTGGTGGTGGAGAGCCCTCTGATTTTGGCCCTGGAATGAGGTGTTTCAAGCCATACAGAAATTCATCACTACCCCCCTTTAACAATGAGAAGCTGATCAGTGAAGCTTTTGATTGGTATCTGCATGAGGAGAACTGCCCTGATGGAGCCAAAGAAATTCCGCTCCCTTCTCCTCCTTGGCAGAACTGCTCTGGCCCCTGCCAGTTTCCTTCAGACCCCTGGACAAGCCTCCTTTCCAGAGATGTTACCAGATCAGGGCCCTCAGAAATAGTCAAGTTGGGTGAAGTCTTCCTGGCTGGCTAAGGAATGCTGTTCACACCAGGAAAGGATTTTTCTTCCAGTGCCAATGTGGGAGGTCTGAAGATTGCTAGATACTCTGTGAGCTCACAGGGGATACCTCAAGACCCTCCCATAGAAATGCATCCCTCTCCTCCTACCAGATAAGAGGCCCATGTAAGGCCTGGATCAGTCTCTTGAATAGCCATGCACAATGGGTGAGGATAATAAATTAATATCTTAATTTTAGTTATTGTTTATTTTAATTTTTATTGGACTCCAGCTTCTAGTGATAAAATGCCTTTGTGCCTTTAATATTGTATCCCAACACTAACTGTAAAGCTCTTAATTTTATCTCCCAAGAGAGATTTCCTAAGTATCATTAATAAGCATTTATTCAGTTGAAAAAGTCTCTCCAGTTTTATTTTGCTGTTTTCATCAGATTCCCATTCAAACAGCTGCTCAGTTTTTATTTCTTGATGTATTGTCATGCCTCTCCATTCTCTGATGTCAAGCTAGTAGTCCTCCTCCTCTTCAAAACCTTCTCATCCTGTGACTTCTTCATACTCTTCTGCTTGCCTTGCTGCCCTTGCCAGACCACTCATCCTATTTTATTTATTTTAAAACCAACAACAAACTACCACCATAGTGGCAGATCGAAAATGAGCTGATTGAAGTTCATTGTCTTGGGTGTCTGTGCTCCCAGCAATGGAATCTTCACTGTGACAGATGTAAAATTAATCTAACAAGCTTAAAATTAACAGGATAAATGCATCCAGTCACATCTGTCCCATTCACTTAATGTGCACATTAATGGTCTTGAAATAAACGATTTCATGATGTAGTAGACTACTAATGTGGAAGAACCACCATATTGGTCAGCATTGCTGAACAGTTTTTTTCATGGGTTTAAAAGTCTTTCAGCTTTTGTGTGTGTGCATGTGTGCGTGCTGTTTTCATACACATTACTCCCTCTCCAATTTACCTAGTAAATGCCTTGTTTACGTATTCAGATAGAACTTGCCTTTTCAGAACTGAGCTGGAATTTTGGTAAGGGAGAATGTTATGTTTTTTAACTCTCTCTCCTCGCCTTCTGGAGTAGAGGGAAGAAACAGAAGGTAGTTATGATGGGGAACACTTACGACTACTTTTCTAGTTGTTGCAGTTTTTAGTTTTGCAATAATTGGCTTTGGCAAAAGTTATTTGGGTTCATCTAAATGGCATATTAATATGGACCCTTCTCCCAAGAATTTCCTTAACTGATGCTTGCTGTTTACTGATTGATAAGAAATTCACTAAGTAAAGCTTAAATTGACCAAGATGCTGACTTACTGTGCTGGTACTGGCATTTTTGACTACTGTTCCATAATGATCTTGATGCACATTTGGCATCGCAAAGACATTCCTGTATAAGCCATCACAGCGTAACATGTAAATGCATGTTAAATATGTTACCAGTGGATTTTTTACTAAATCCTTTATTCACAAAACTCAAAGATTTATCCAGGTCCACTGATAATTTTTCAAATAATAATTTATATGTTTCCTGTTTTACAAGGCAATTAAAAATAGTGCTATCAGAAATAAACTGTAGGAAATTAAACCACAAAAAACTAAATTAATATTCTATTATATTATTCTGTCTAAAATGTTCTGTAGTCTAATTTCCTCTACGGTTTTTAGTAATAGGTTGTTTGGTTTTGTTTTTTTTTTAGTTACCTTAAACATGCTATATGGACTAAAATTACATAAGATAACCCAATATTTAAAACAAAACAAGAAAACAAATATCCTACAGGGAATGGAGGGGAGAAGGTTTTTTTTTTTGAGGAGGTCACAATATTGTTTTATTTGTAAAAATGAGTTTCCTTGCTCTTTTGGGTTCACATTAATATACATTAAGGATTAGCTTGTTGTTCCTTTTTTTTTTTTTTTTTTTTTTACAGTTTAATTTTTATTCCACTTTAATATAAAGTGGTTTAACAAAATAATACTTTTCTTGACTTTTTGCACTGCAATTGAATTTAGTCACTGTGTTTAAAACCTCAGGAAACACAGAAAGCAGATTATTATTGAGAGGAAGTAGATGCATGCACATCCATTAAGAAGAGAGTATTTTATATCCAGATTTCAAGTCTATTCATTGATTTGAGCAGATGAGGAATTTGTTTGGGTTTACAAGAAAACAAAATGTACTGTATTTGATAGTGGAGGGATTATAAAGGGAATACTAACCATGTAAATACATATGCTCTGTTTTACTGAGCATTAAGCTGTTAAAAAAGCTGTTATAAAAGTATTAACTATACAAAGCTTTTTTTTTTTTTTAACATTACAGTAAAACCTAGATATAACGGACTAATTCGGGCGGGGGGTGTCCGTTAAATCCGAAAGTCCTGTTATTAAATAACAGGACTTTCGGATTTAACGGACACCCCCCGCCCGAATTAGTCTGTTATATCGAGGTTTTACCGTCAACCCGCCCGCCCGGGTCCCGGCTGCTGGGACCCGGACGGGAGCTGTCAGCCCGCCCGCCCGGGTCCCCAGCTGCTGGGACCCGGGCGGGAGCTAGCAGCCCGCCTGCCCGGGTCCCCGGCTGCTGGGACCTGGGCGGGAGCTAGTAGCCCGCCCGCCCGCCCGGGTCCCCGGCTGCTGAGACCCGGGCGGGAGCCGTCAACCCTCCCGCCCGGGTCCCGGCTGCTGGAACCCGGGTGGGAACAGTCAGCCAGCCCGCCCGGGTCCCCGGCTGCTGGGACCCGGGCGGCAGCCAGCAGCCGGGACCCGGGCGGGCTGGCTGACGGCTCCCGCCCGGGTCCCAGCAGCCGGGACCCGGGCAGGCTGGCAGTGGGGATCCGGCAGCCAGCCCGCCCGCTGCCTGGAGGGGGGGGGGGGGCTCAGAACAAGAGGGGACTGGGGGGGCGGGAAGGGTTGGGGCTCAGAACAAGGGGGGGAGCTGGGGGAGTACAGAGTGGGGGCGGGGGGAGAGACCAGAGAGCTGGGAGTGGGGGAGATCCGGGAGGCAGCGGGGAGCCGGCAGCCCGCCCGCTGCCTGGACCCGGGAGGCAGCGGGGAGCCGGCAGCCCGCCCGCTGCCTGGACCCAGGAGGCAGCGGGGAGCCGGCCGCCCGCCCGCCCGCTGCCTGGACCCGGGAGGCAGCGGGGAGCCGGCAGCCCGCCCGCCCGCTGCCTGGACTCGGGGGGCAGCGGGGAGCCGGCAGCCAGCCCGCTGCCTGGACCCGGGCGGCAGCGGGGAGCCGGCAGCCAGCACGACCGCCTGCTGCTGGGAGCCGGGTGGCAGCCCGCCCGCAGCTACAACCCCAGCGGCCGCAGGGAGCCCACAGCCAGCCCTCCACAAACGGATTTCGGATGCATCACACTTTCTGAAAAATTTTGTCCGTTGCATCCGAAGTCCGTTAAATGGAGGTCCGTTAAATCGAGGTTTCACTGTACGAATACAAACAGAGACTATTTTTAGTCTATATTTTTTTTAAAAGTGAAATTTTTCATTGTCTTCAGTACTGGAAACACTTTTTGGAGGGTTTATTTTTGGTTTGTCATTTTGTTTACATATTTATTGATACTATTAAAGTTTTGAATGACAAATATAAACAAACAAAATTGGAGCTTGAATAGGGTTGTCCCCTTCTCTGACTCTTCCCCAAGGCCCTGGCCCCCATCACACACTCCTCTCCATCCCACCCTCCGTCACTCACTGGATCATCTCATGGAGACCACCTGCAGGTAGTAGGTGACCCGGGCTGAACAGGGGCTGCCGTGGATTAATGACCTGGAGCCCTCCCCTTCCCCCCCCCCCCCCCTCTGTAAAACACAGAGAGGTGGCAACCCTAAACTTGAAACGGGTTATGCAGATGTTCCAGACTTCTTTGTTCTTACTGGACTAGTGCAGTCAGTACAGAGGTGATTGTGCAGTATTTTGCTATATATTGATAGCTCCACCAGTAGCTGGTATAAATTTTAGAATCAGAACATTATCTTAGGATTTGTCTGCACTTAGGAGCGTGCTTCCCAGCTTGGGTAGACAGATGTGCGCTAGCTCCGCTTGAACTAGTGCACTAAAAATAGCAGGGTAGCTCAGAGTAGCATGGGCGGTAGTTCAGGTGTAGCCACCTGAGTACAAACCTGCCTGGACCCGCCGGGTATGTATTTAGGTAGCTAACCTGTGTTGCCACCTGTGCTATGCCTGGCTATGCTGTTATTTTTAGCATGCTTCATGAGCAGAGCTAGTGCATGTCTGTGTTCCAAAGATGAGAAACACACTCCCAGCTGTAGTTTAGAAGTGGCCTTTGTGTCAGGCTGTTCTAATATGATTCAGGGGACTGGTCTTTGGAGAGTTGCAGCATGATCCTGTGTGCTCAGGCGTCTGGCCTAGAAATTTTAAAGTTCACCTCCTATATTGTAAATCAAATTACTTTCACAAAATACTCTCCCCAGGCAGTTTCTAAATGATGTCCTAATACCCAAACACTGGAGAACCCATCTGTTTATTTTTTGTTTGTTGTTTTTTTGACCCAGTTCCTTTGGAATTGCTCTACCAGATTCACTTGAACGGAACAATCACTTTTGTCAAACCAAATCTAAGGGAAACCAGTAGAATGGAGTCCCAAAACCAGACTAGTTATCTAGTTTCTAGATATTAGGATATCCTCCTAAACTTGGTCTGTGTGCCAAGAAAGTCTTTCATCTGCTATGGGTGTTGCATTCCATTTTAGCCTAGTATGAATTGCCTATAGACAGATCTATCATTAGGCATCTCAGTTAGACTCTTTCCTCTTATTATAGAAAAGTGCAGAGAACTTTGAAAAGGGGAACCCCTGTGGGAGTCTCGCTGGAAGGTGATCCCGTCTGATGTCATCTTACACGAATGGGTGAAATGGAAGGAGATGCCCTGCTCAACAGTTCAGCTCTATTTTTATGCCTTGTTCAGACACCCATATTCTCTTTCACTAGGGAATGCAATTTTGGTTTTGCTTTGCTTCAAGAACGTAGTGCATTGATAGTTAGTCTTTATCAAAATATACAACACCTTCTGTGGCAGTTGTCTGCCTTGCTTGTAGTTATACACCAGGAGCGAGCCCTGTGCAGGGGGAGCCCTAATCCTGATGAAATGGGTAGAGTCCATCTGTTGGCTATCAAGATGACGCACCTGACCATTTCAGTCATCACTTCAATTGCCTAATTTGACAGGCTCTCAAACTGTGGAATAAACCAGTAAAGCCAAAATGACAGGGATGGTCTATTTTATACCACTCTTTCATTGTACTCCATCTATCTAGTCAAGTATTCCAGATACTTCAGCTTCTTTTTTTAAAAAAAATCAAGCTGTGTAACCCAGTTTGTTCTTGGTGAATGATGCAACATCTGAAATCATTCATGCCATCAGGCCCTCGTCTGAATTCCATCACAGTGTGATACATAAAATGCACAAGAACAAAGAATATGCAGAAATTTATTTTGTGAGGCATACAAGGATCAACTTTAGGAGTGATTTTCCAAGAGCACCTTTCATGTATCCAGTGGGGGAATTTCCCCAACAATCCTATTTTTAAAATCCCTTTATCAAATGTGAGTTTTTGAGAAACTGGAGCTCAATGTCACACCACTATATAAATAAATACTCAAAGAAAATAGCATATTTAGAAATGCACAGATAAAAATCTGTTCTCATTTAAGTGACTGTTTTGTAATTGTTCTTCGTTTGGTATGCATACTTATAAGCCTTAAAGTCTTTAAAGATGAACTGTAGAATCAGGTTTCAGGGTATAATCTAATTCAGGGGTCTCAAATACGCGGCCTGCGGGCTGCATGCGGCCCACCTCGCTCTTTTCTGCGGCCCACCATGCTCCCTGGGTCCCCCCTCACTTCCCCTTCCAACTTTGCCTAGGGGTAACTCCAGCCACCGCGGTGCGCACAGGAGGCAGCTCCAGGAAGCAGCCGAAAGCAGGTGGCTGCAGCCCCTGGAGGAGGGAGAGAGGCACGGAGCTCTCTTCCGGGCACTGCCCCTCTCTGCTCCCATTGGCCAGGAACTAGGACTCTCAGCCAATGGGAGCTTGAGGGAAGTATCTGGAGGCGTGGGCATGGCAACACAGAGTCCCTCCTCCTCCCTTCCTCCAGGTTCCAGTCGCTTCTCCTAGCAGGGGGTGGGAGGCAGGCAAGTGGGGAGCCTGTCCTGCCTCCCCCTCCACCTGTCCTGCAGCTCAGCCCCCTGCACCCTGACTCCCTTCCCTGAGTCCCTTGCCACACCCCTCCTGCACCCCCAGGGGGAAGGGAGGGGGTGGAGTTGAGGTGGGGGGTTGGGGGCAGGGGTTGGAATGGGGACAGGGAAGGGGTGGGAAGAGGTGGGGCAGGGGCAGGGCCTCATAGAGAGGGAGCCAGGAGGGGGCGGGGGCAGGGTATCCATGATGCGGCCCTCGGGCTAATGTGCTAGTCCTCATGAGGCCCTCATGATCATTTGAGTTTGAGACCCCTGATCTAATTTGTGTTAAGGGGTTAAGTAACAATTACTCTCTTTCCTTCTTATCCCTCTCCCCTTTCAACCTTTCTACATGTGTGGTATGCAAGCGGTCCGGTTTAATTAGTCCTTTTTAAAAATCTCTTTTCCTTGAAACCTCAGGTTTAAGCCACTGCCAAAGGCAGAATACCATATTAGATAAACTAATGGTCTGATCTGGTTTGGCAAATCCTGTTTACCATTTTTGTCTTGTCTTGATGTTTTTAAAAATGCAAACCAAGCCACTGTGAAATGTTGCCGATGCTCCTATGAATTGTACATTTTGGATTCAACCATAAATTAAATTACATCTAAAGCATAAAAGAATACAGCCCTAGGGATTGTCAATACAATGTTTTAAGTAGTCAGGTGAATAGCTTTAAGTATAGTAGACAAATCAGTAAAATGCACTATGATGAGAGCCCCACAAAAGATAATGCAATTGCAATGTATAGGATCATTGCTTCAAGTTCAACTCATATACATAGTTCAATAGTCCTGGACTGTGAAGTAATATTTGCTGCTACCATAAAAGAAACTGCCAGAAGGCACATTCTAATGGTTCGACATCATTTCCTGACTTCGATGTTTCCAGTCAAGGCAGTGACTGAATTCTGTCACAGGGGATCTATCAGGTAGACTGTGCCTACCCTCTGGCTCTATATAACCCTACATTTGTATGGTTAAACCCATCTCAAACACATGAGCAGAAATCAATGTATTAGTCAATTCTCTGTCATGTTTGCTGTCTATTAAAGGGCATTGTATTTTGCTTTGTAGTAAACCTATTGTTAGCAAACATGTTGTCTTGAAATTACACATTTTCCAATTTTAAAAAAAAATTAATTCAACAACCCATGTGACCCATTTCTAACTGTCCTTCCCTGCTTCTGCTTTACATTCATTTTGTGTCTTAAAAGATGTACACTTTAGGACAGCGTTCTTCACTGCAAGGCCTGCGAGCCAGTGGCAGTTCCCATGGACCCTAAGTGTGGCTCCCTATCAATCTCGCTCTCCAGCGGTGCAGTGGGGCTGCAGCTAAAGCAGGCCTCCTGCCTACCCCGGCCATTGGCTGGGAATGGGAAACTGGGGCCAATGGGAGTTGCGGGAGCAGTGCCTGCAGAGAGGGGCAGTGCACAGAGCCACATGTCACACACACCAGGGGCTGCAAGGTTGCGTTGGTCCCTTCGTTGCACCCGAACAGTCTACCTCAGCCTGGAGTCCCCTCCTGCACCAAAACTCCCTCACAGAACTTGCACCCCTCACCCTTTCCTGCACCCCAAGCTCCTGCCCTAGCCCTGAGCCTCCTCCCAGAGCCAGCCCGCCCATCCCCCTCCTGCATCCCAAGCAATATTACCAATAGCAGTAATATTACCATATCAACCAACAAAGAACTCGGAATGTTTAACCATCTGTGTTGGCTATGTGTTCAACCAACTGTGATGTGGCTCTTGTATTGAAAGTTTTTTGCCCAAGTGGCCCCTACTTCAAAAATAATGAAGAGCACTGCTTAAGGATAATCCGGGTATTCCAGGAATAATTTATAGTTTATTTAGAGGATCTTCTTTCTCTTAATACATAACTTTGGTCATCAATTATCTCATGGGTTAGTGATGTAAAGGGAACGTGGCTTCACACAGTAGTTTGAGAACTGCACAAAGGAAGTTAAGTTTTATCCATAATTATTAGAGCTAAAGCAGGTTATGGCTTAATGGTCAAAGAATCAGGCTTAGAATAACAGTACTCTGGAACCACAGGCAGAGTGAAAATTCAGGCCAACCACATCTTCCCCAAATGCAAGATTATTGCTGAAAAGGGGCTTATTTCAGTACCTCTGACTTTAATGTGTTTGAACTGCCTTGCTTGTTGTGAGGGCACTTTCGCATCAGGTTTTAATGGTTACCAGTGATTAATCCATGAAGGGTATGTCTTTTCATCATGTTGCTCTTATTAAAAAGAATTTAGGATGTTTTGGAGGATTTTGAGAAGTAGAATTCCAGGCAGCTCATGTGGTAAAGAATCACTTCTTGGAGTGAGAGAGAGAGAGAGAGACTTGGATGAAGAACTCTAGTTGTATGCAGGACACATTAAAGTCTGGCAGATTCCGCATGCAATAGACCATCTTCCATACTGATACATCTAAGGTCACGGAGGTCAGTTTAATCACTTTTATGGAAACAGAATTTCAGGGCATGTCTACCTGAGCTTTCTGCAAATAAGCTGCGTTTTAAGGAATCACTTTTCTTGTTGCTAACTATGCAGAATCTCTGACCCACAAATTATTGCAGTCTTGGTTTAGCTTTATGAACTTTCACTCAAATACTTTTGTGTCTTGGGCACCGGAGAGATGTATACTGTAGATGTTACAATAGTTTAAGCCTTCTCTTGAGTCTTTGGTTGCATAAATTTGTACTTGAGATATAAAACTCTTTGGACTTTGTGTGTGTGTGGTTTTAGGGTCTAAAAAGTAGTTTGAATAAAAGCCATGAAGAGAGTGTGGGAGAAGAGAGACCACTTTTTAAACCTGAGGCAAGAATAATGTTTAGACGTGTTAGTATCTCAACTGGAATCTCTAGAGGGTTCAGCACTGTACATTTACATACATTAGGAGCAACTATTTTTCTAACTTTTTTCAACAGGCCAGAGCTTGGAAAAAGCAATGATCAACATTCCAGAATCTGAGTTGTAATGCTCTTCTGGTAACTTCCTCTAAGGTTGGGGAGTAGCTTAATAGAATCAAGAGTTACATCTGATAGAAAAGTCAGGGCCTAAGGAGTTTAAATACTCCTGTGTAGTTTAACCAAGAGGTGATCTTTGATACCTATCCCGACATTAGTAGTTCTGGCTATATCGGCCACACAGATATGGAGCTGCTAGAGCAGTGGTTATCAACCTGCGGCTCAGTTAGCACACAGCTGGGCCACAGCTGGAGGAGACGCCGGGCATAGTGGTCTGTGAGAGGGGCTGGAGGGGCCCACTGTCCCCTGCGGCCCAGGTAACACATTGTGAGCCATATATGCAGCCCACAATGATAAATAGGTTGAGAACCACTGTGCTAGAGGAATGAGCTATTGAATGTCTGAACATTCCCTTCACATCTTTTTACTCACAGACTCATCAGGGAACAACCTCTAAGACAATATTTTCCGTTGACTGTAATCCTTATAATTTGTACCGCACCTAGCATAATGTGACCCTTAACGAGATGGCTTCTAGATACTACCACAATAGCTGTGTCTAATAATAATTCTGATGGGATTGAATGGAGGATCCTGTCCATTACTAGTGTGACAGATCGCCTTCTTTCCTCCCTCCAAACACAGGCAGGAAACTCTTCTTTGGCTCCAAACAGTGCTCTTTATTTACAGTGCAGCTTGTGCAGACCCCACCACCTACTATACACAGCTCTTATAAACAGCTCTATAGCTTACAGCTCTACAGCTTAGCTCTATACAGCTCTATTCACAGCTCCTTCTCTCTATTTTTCTCTCTCACTCCTCCACACTACCATACCACCACCACCCTGGGCTTCCTGTCTGGTAGGCTTATATCCCCCTGAGGAGGCTGCCAGGTGCAACCCATAAGGGTGATTGCCCTGCAGCCCAGGTGGCCGATTAGGCTTCTCTGCAGGGAGGTTTGCAGAGGGCTTTTCTCCCTCTTAAAGGGGTGGCCCACCCTGCCACACTAGGTAGTGTGCTTAAAATGTTAATAAGGTGTTTATTAATTTGTTGCAAATACCTGATGGAGGAAGAAATGACAAGTTACATATTGATAAAAACAAATTGAGAAATACAAGAAAAATACCCCCAAAACACAGAATAAGCCTGTATTACATTTACATCTGTGCACTTTTTCATTTATACATGCCAAAAGGAGACTTCTGTTCACCAGAAAAGGAAGCACTGTATGTTTCCCTCCCCTTCTCCTCCCCCATTCCCTGGGGTGAGGGAGAGAGGATCATGGGAGTTATAGCCAAGTGTGTGGAGAATCTTTCTGGAAAAAAACTACGTAGCCAAATGCAGACACTCCAAGCAAAGCCTGAAGGCAATTAGTGAAGAACATATTTGCCAATTTTCTTTCCCAAAAATAAATAGCCTAACAGTCACGTGAAATTTATAACTTAAAGACAGAACAACATAGTTGGTAAGCTGTACTGAGTTTACAGCAGGAAAGTCTAATGCCAGGCCTCTATCCAAAAATTTCCATAAATATTTACAATAATTATGAAAGTTCTAGTCATTAATAGCATGACTCCTAATCAGCTGTGCCTTTTTTAAAGCAACAGTGAACTAAGCCAATTTAAATTGGCTAAATTTCAAAGATTATGTGCAGTATTTGGAAAAATATGAATAGTTAAGTAATGAGGGTTTGATTTATGTTGTTCATAACAATTAACTGGTGTTTGTCATTTGGCCATATTGCTTTTTCACATAGTTATTGTATTGCACTGACTCAAGAGCAAACATTTAGCTTTTCTTGAAAGTGAATGTTGCACTGCTATTTAAACCCTATTTGTACAATATGCATTTGTAACAAGCGCAAAGATTTAAGTGTAACAGATTGAAAACAGGAGGACGCTTAGAGTAGAAGAATTTGTATTTTGAAAACTTGCCCACTACTATCCTTTGTTTCTGAAGTTACAGTAAACTAATGTAATCTTACAGTTCCAGCGTCTGCTGTTTTGTAGGTGTGATTTAAGGGAATATATTCCTTCTACTTGGTCCAAAGGTATAAAAGCTCAAGGTAAGCATTTACACTGAATAAGCAAAATATATATTAAGTGTTAAACTCAGGTGTAATTAAGATGTGATGGCAACAATTTTGCTGAAAAACAGTCTCATTTGAGGGGCACTGGTAAGGACAGTGCCTTATAGAGATTGAAGCTAGTTCCCAATTTACAAAGTGACTTAGTCATAAATTATATTAATAATTGTCTACCGTAGTGCGGGAATAACGCTAAGAAAAACACAATTGTCTACTAAGTATATAAGAAAAACAGGTTGTTTAAAACTAGTTTTCAGCCTGCTTTAATGTTTCTTCAGGTCCTTTCCATGAGGCTCTCTCAATGCTGTTTGCTCTAATGAGCCCTTTTCAGCAGGATTGGCATTTTCTAAACTAGGAACGGAATTTTTTTTTCAATTTCTTTACAATTTGAGGGTCAAGAATATTTTATTTACTATGTGATGTTTTAGATGCTAAGCAAAACTGATGGCACCTCTCATAGAACAAAGGCTGACTACATCTTTAAAGATTGGCAGAGACGTGGATGCAAGATCTTATCTTGCAGACTAAAATTTTAGCACTGTGTGCCTTTCATGGTATAACTGAAAGGAGACTGGAACATATCATGCACAAGATTCCATGTTTCATCATAGACAAACATGCTTAGAATAGCCCATTTGTAGGTTGCCCTAATGAAGATTCTAAGCAAAGGTCAGTTCAAGGCAAGGTAGAATTGCAGTGTCTCAAATTGACATGTTATAGGGAACTCTGCTTTGCTTATCCTTTATTGATTACTGAAGGAATTTACATGTGCAATTGTAACACAGTGTGTTTTACTGATACTGTACGTACAATAAGGATATCATTCCACGAACCTGTGTTTCTTTTAGCCCTTCCTTTGGAACCAGGATTGATAAAAGGTTTATGTTGCATGGTTTAAGAACTCTACAATGATCAGACGTGGTGAGAAAAATACCACTGAGGGTTAATAACTATTTTGTGAAATTGTTCTAAATTGGCAAATAATGCTTTGCTTTCTTTGACATCTGTTAAATAACTGAATATAGCTGAATTCAAATCAACCACAGGGGAATTCTGTTCTGTTTGTTTCCTTTTGCTTAGCAAGTACTTTTGGGGAGCCTCTTTTATAGAAGAACTCTCGAAAAGGATTATCATGTTACTTTATTTTGCAGCAGTTGCCTTTATGTAGATACACTGTGCCTTCAGTGGTCTAAAATGTAGGATTTTTATAATCTTGGACATGTATCAGAGTGTTTTGTAAGACTAGTTTAGTTTTGTTCTTAAAAGAAATCCGCTTAAGAAGGGTGGGCTAGCTTCTAGGGTCTGGCTACACCACAGATGATCTGTTGCTACTCTCTGAAGGTCAGTCCACTGGAGTCTTATTAAGAGACCCGGAGGAGCTGTTCCAATTTGTACAAAGCAGTACCAACTTCAACAGGCCTAAAATGTAGACAAAGATCAGTATGGCATGATCGTCCTGCCCATGTCTCCTTTCCTCCAATTATGCTCTGTCATTCTTGCTATACCAGCAGCAAGTGGTGGGAGGAAGTGGTGTAAAAGTACTGCTGCTGGCTCTGTCATGGAAGGTTATTTTATATTGGGGTCGATCCTCCCCGAGCCTGTTTTAGGGTTAGCTTGCACTGACAGTGTGGCACAAAACAGCCGCACTGCCCTGAACGATATTACCTAGAGTGTTTTTTGTATGCCATGCTCATCTGCAAACAAATCAACTTGTTAACTTGTACTAAACAAATATGCTGAACTCAAGGTATAACTCTGAGAATCTTCTGAAATCCCAAATTATTTGGCAAACAAAGTTATTCAAATGATCAGACCACATGAGATTATAGTTTTGGACTAAAATTGCTTAAAATCATTATCTATGCCTTCCTACTAATGTTTATTAGCCCTGCGCTAGTCCCATATGGTGAAGGGCTGGGACAAAAACTAAATGAACTGGAAATCATGATTTTCTTGGCATAACTGTAAAGAGTACAGTCCTCCCACATGCCTGCCCCTTTTGTATCTGAGTCAAATACTTCTGTCTAAGATCCCCTTGCTAGCCCACGTGATAACTACTCAGTGTCCCCTTTAACTCTTTCCTATCTTATAAAAGAACATTCCTAAAAGATTGTTCCTTACGAACTGTTGGTTTTTTCCCCTGGCAATATTGATACACTCTGAATATTTTTAAAACAACAGCAAAAAGCCCTCGTGCTCTAATTTGCCTCTCAAATAGTAATAAACCATGACAGGATGTGCATTAGCAGACTATTGGTGAACTCCTATGGTGGTGGAATGTAATCTGCCTTTAGCCACAGAGGTGGCCAACCTGTGGCTCTGGAGTCACATGCGGCTCTTCAGAGGTTAATATGTGGCTCATGGCATAGGCACCCACTCTGGGGCTGGAGCTACAAGTGCCAGCTTTCCAATGTGCTGGGGATGCTCACTGCTTAACTCCTGGCTCTGCCCTAGGCCCCAGCCCCACTCCACTCCTTCCCCGAAGGCCCCCGTCCCTCCTCATGAATCTGCCATGCCCTTGCTCCTCCTCCTCCTCTCCCCGGTCCCTGCCAAACCTCCTGCACACCACAAAACAGCTGACCGTGGCAGGTGGAAAGTGCAGGGATGGAGGGTTAGGTGCTGATCGCCAGTGGTGCTGCCGGGTGGGAGACACTGGCAGGGGGGATGAGGGAGGGGGCTGACGGGTGGCTGCTGACATGTTACTGTGGCTCTTTGGCAATGTACATGGGTAAATTCTGGCTCCTTTTCAGGCTCAAGTTGGCCACCCCTGGCCTAGTACCTCACAAAGCACTTGGTGTGCAACAATGGACTATAGTGCACATCCTGCTGTGGCTTACTGCTTAATTCTCCTCGGTGTAACTCAAGAGATACAGCCGTAACCACTCAAGAGTGAAACTGCCATTTCTAAGAGGCCACCCACTGATTGAATTTGATACGTGACAGAATTATACCGGCTATTATCTATTTCACTGCCTGCCAAGTTACTGACTGTAAAAGTTTTTAATGCAAAAGTGAAAATTATCCACAGTCTTGTAGGCATGTCAGAAGCCACAAATCTGCTACTGATAAAGCAAACCGCAGCTCATTATCGGTAACCCAGACCATAACTTTTTTCACTTTCAGAGTAAAATGTCTTGTTTAACATTGCTTAAGCAAGTCTCTGCATGCATCCCAGGCCACATATTAAAGTCAACACAATGAAGCTGAGCTGTGAGACACTAGAGTATCACAATGCACAATGGCTGTTGGTTCTGCTTTGTTATACATATTGGTACTTATTTGTGCTGGGATATACTAAGAGGCATCCCTCAGACAGACCGCCAATCCAGGTTAAGAACTTTCATGCCTAGACATATCCTCCCCCCTGTCAGCAGGCAATGTCTCCTAGTTATTTCTCCTTCAGTCTGCACCAGTAGCCACCCATGGCGTTGTGACCATACAAATGCCATGATTTCTCTGGAGCAATGTGGAGGAAGAACCAGCTTTCTCCCAAGACCAACAGGATCAAGAATGTGTTTTCTGTATCCCTTCTGCCCTCACTTGCTGGATCGAGTAAATGTGCCCAAAAAACCTGCTATAGTGAGCTCTAGATGCTTTTACCCAATTTAAAAAACACAATCCAAGGAAAAGCAGTTGTTACTTGCACACATTAGAAAATAACTATCCTTCAAGTCTACACATTCAACCCTTTTCATCTACAAAAAAATCAACCTTACTGTGCCTCTCTCCCCCTAAAAGCCTGGGGAAAACATGGACTTTGAAGTGTGGCTTGGGCTGAACTTTTCTTGGGCTGTTGTGGACAGTGGTGAGAGGAAGAACAGGTTCCAAAAATGAAGCCCCTTCCCAGAGAGCACCCTGGTGCCAAGTCCTTTTTGTTTTCATTACTATCAAAGGGCTCCATATCGAGCACCCCATCCCCCAAATGCTTTTTGCATTGCCGTGGCAGCAAGGCAGGGTAGAGAGATCGTCTTTCAGATAGGCTGGTCCAAACCCACATAGAGATTTATAGGTGAAGACTAATAGACGGCTAGGACAGAAAGCAGTAACTTCTGAATTTCCAGTCTCTTTCCCTCAAGGAATTTTCTGTCCTCATCAAACCACTCACCAAAAGGTAAAAGCCCCTCAGGCTTGCTCTGCTTGAGAGTCTTCCCCTAGGAAGATCCTCATGAACACCTCTCTGCTACTGTGGCTGAACTTGGTGGATAAGGCTCCCCTCTAGGAAAAAGAAGAAATCTCTCAGTATGGATTCCACATAATTGAAAAGGACTTGATATTTGTATGAATCTCCCTGCCCCACATGCTGTAAAAAAGAGGTTCCCAAACATCTTCATAATGTGGATCACCTCTTCATAGAGAAAAACAATGAGGAGTCTGGTGGCACCTTAAAGACTAACAGATTTATTTGGGCATAAGCTTTCGTGGGTTAAAAAAATCCCACTTCTTCAGATGCCTGGAGTGAAAATTACAAATACAGATAAATATACTGGCACACGAAGAGAAGGGAGTTACCTTATAAGCGGAGAACCAGTGTTGATAAGGTTAATTCAGTCAGGGTATATCTCATTAGTAGATGTGCAGGGTTAATGAGACCCTGATGGTGTGGCTGATGTGGTTGGGTCCTCTGATGATTTCGCTAGAATAGATATGGAGACAGGCAACGGGTTTGTTACAGGGATTGATTCCTGGGTTAGTATTTCTGTAGTATGGTCAGGGCCGGCTCTAACTTTTTTTTGCCGCCCAAGTAAAAAAAAGTGTGTGGGAGGAGGTGCGGAGGAGCAAAAGGGAGCGGGGCGGGGGGAGCAGTGCAACCGGAGAAGAGAAGCAGGGGGAGGGGGAAGCAGCACGGCCGGAGGATGGAAGGCGGGGCTGGAATGCCACCCCTTAGAGTGCCGTCCTAGGCACCTGCTTGCTATGCTGGTGCCTGGAGACGGCCCTGGGTGTGGTGTGCAGTTGCTGGTGAGTATTTGCTTCAGGTTGTAGGGCTGTCTGTAAGTGAGGACTGGCCTGCCTTTCAAGGTCTGAGAGAATGAGAGATCATTTTCCAGGGTAGGTTGTAGATCCTTGATGTGCTGGAGAGGTTTTAGCTGGGGACTGTATGTGATGGCCAGTGGTGTTCTGTTCTTTTCCTTGTTGGGCCTGTCCTGTAGTAGGTGATTTCTGGGTATCTGTCAAAAACAGGTTTCAAAGAGAAACTGCAAAGCTACAATTTATTTGCAAAGCTACAATTTATTTGCAAAACTAGCACCATTAATTTGGGCTTGAATGGGGACTGGGAGTGGCTGGCTCACTACAAAAGCAATTTTCCCTCTCTTGGTATTGACACCTCCTTTTCAATTATTGGGAATGGACCACATTCACCTACTTAAACTTTTTAAAAGCTGTTGTGAATGTTTTTACACACACAGGTCAACATTTTCAAAAATAGCTTAAGCTTAAATTCCTAATGATGGGATTTTCAAAAGCACCTGGGTGATTTAAGAGCAAACGTCCCATTGACTTCACACTGAAAACCATAATGGAAGTGTAGAACATAGTACATTTAAATTTTCTTAACTTGTTGTAATTCCTTGTGTCAGAAGATGATGTTGGCTGCAAATATAAAGCTGGCTATACTTCTCAATTTTGTGTTTTAAGTTTGGGCAGTTCTCACAGTATGGATGTTAATGAGGCCCTGGACTTGCATCTTAGACAATCTTAAGTGATAACCTCTTAGAAAATATGTATGTAAAAGCTGAAATTTTACTAAAAAGTTGGAAGCTAATTAAAGGAAAGCAGTGCAAAATATGGTCTTTAGCAATTTGACTGTAAAAAAGGGGGAAAGTAAAGAACTAGTAACAATTAAAAATCTGATTTAAATGAAAAGTACTGTTTTAAATATTTTTAATCAGCTTTTTTGCACCATGGTTCTATGAAAATGAAGAGAATAGACCTCAGTAGAGGATGACAATGAAAATAGCGGAGATCTGTTTGACTTCTGTATACCTAATGTTAAGCACAGCATTTTTAGGCTAGCTGTACAATTTAAATGTTGCATTACAAAACAGAACGGCATTGTATATCACTGATGTTTTCCACAGAAACACATAGGCTTGCAGCTGCCAGCTACAATCCTTTGCCATATTACATAATGTTTATTTGTTTTTCCATGAAGCAGTTTATGGATCATTTTATAGTTTGCACTCAGCTACTTAACCCACAGTTTGCTAAAAGATGTGCACAACATCAAAATTACAGTACTTGAATCAGTTGGTGGATTTTTTGGGTGTTCTACCATTTTAGTATGCAAATTGCAGCAAGTGTTCAAGAAACTGAAGTCTGCCGCTAAGACCACAATTAGAATTGTTACATAAATTGTCTGCCTCAACCATGCTATCTGGCACACTTCCCCCCCCCCCCCCCCCCAACTTAAAATGTTCTGCCTAGAAGTTTGTAGTTAGCCCTTCTGTTTTGTTATGGACCACGCTGAGACCAATGCTATGTACCCCTGGGATGAGGGTAATAAGGGAGTAGCTACCAATGTAATCAGAGTGCATGAGAGAGAGAGCAGCTTTTACAGGGCTTCTACTTCCTGTTCCATGCAGGTGGCAGTGCCTAGGCCCTAGGCAGAGCCTTGATTTCTCTCCCCCATCCTCTGCTTACTAGCTATTGATGGTGAGCTGACATGCAGTGGGGCAGGGGAGGGAGTAATCTGTACATGGTAAGGGGCTGACTGAGACTATTTCCCCTTTCCTCTGGCCCTGCTGGAGCAAGGGGGAAGCTAGGTACAATGTAAAGACGAGGCAAACCCAGGATCATATTATGACATGTTTAGAAGGAGGGAATGGAGGAGATGGGGAACTATAGGCCAGTCAGACTGACCTCAATAGCTGGGAAACTACTAGAGTAACGTATAAAACATTCAGTTTGCAAATGCTTGGAGGATGAAGGGATGATCACTAGCAGGCAACATGGATTTACCAAGAACAAATCATGTCAAACTGGCTTGATTCCTTTTGACAAGGTAGCTGGTTTGTGGCTAGGGGGAATGTGGTGCACATAATATACCTGAACTTTAGCAAGACTTTCAACACCGTTCCACATGACATTCTCATAAGTAAGCTGGAAAAATGCAGGGTTAGTAGAGCTACCATTAACTGGATACATAATTGGTTAAACAACTGCAAACAAAGAATAATTATTAATGGAATGATGTCAGAAAGGAAGGGGCTCTCAAGTGGGGTTCCACAGGGATCTGTTCTGGGTCTGGTGTTGTTTAACTTCTTTATTAATGACTTGAGTGTAGGAATAGAGAGCCTACAGATCAAATTTGTACATGACACAAAGCTGGGGGAGGGGGTTTCAAACACTCTTGAGAATAGAATTAAAATTCAGAGGGATCTTGATAAATTGGAGAACTGGGCTATAGACAATAAAATGAAATTTAGCAAGTCAAATGAACGATGCTGCGCTTAGGGAAGATAAACCAAATGCACAAATACTGAATGGGGGATATCTGGCTTGGCAGCAGCACGAATGAGAAGGATCTGAGAGTTGTGGATTACAGCATCAACATGAGTTAACAATGCAATGCTGTTGCAAAAAAAGCAAATGCAATTTTTGGTTGCATTAACAGAGACATAGCATGCCAGTCATGGGAGATGATAGTACCACTGTGGGTGACGCTGGAAAGGCCTCAGCTGGAGTGGTGTGTATCAAAAGGATGTAGAGAAACTGGAAAGAATCCAGCGGTGAGGGACGAAAATGTCAAAGGGATGGAATGTAAGCCATATGAGCAAAGGCTGAAGGAACTGGATATATTTAATTTTGAAAAGAGGAGATTATGGGGGGTGGGGGGGAGAGAGACATGATAGCGGTCTTCAAATACTTGAAAACCTGCCATGAGAAAAGTTATTCTCTTTTGCCACAGAGACAGGACAAGAGGCAGTAGGTTCAAACTACAGCATAGCAAATTTAGATTAAATCTGTAACTGTAAGAACAACAGGATAATGGAACAAACTGCCTAGGGAAGTCGTGGAATCTCCTTCACTGGTGGTTCTCAAAAAGAAGCTGGCTAGCCATCTGTCTTGGACAGCAAATTCCACTTCTTGGCGGAGGGTTAGACTAGATGACCCTGGCAGTGCCTTCTAACTCTATGGTTCTATGATTCTATGACACCAGATGGTTACTGGTCTGTTCCTGGAGCAGCACAAGCATACTGTCTGTTACAGTAAACCCTCGATTTAACGGACCTCGATTTAACGGACTTCGGATGCAACGGACAAAATTTCTGAGCAAGTCTGATGCATTCCTGATCCATTTCTGGCGGGCTGGCTGCCGGCTGCCGCCCGACTCCCGGCAGCCGGTGCCCGGGCGGGCTGGCTGACGGCTCCCGGCAGCCGGTGCCCGGGTCCCGGCAGCGGGCGGGCTGCGGAGCTGCCGCCCCGACCCTGTGGCGGGCGGGCTGCTGCTCCGACAGTTCATTTTTTTATTATTATTAAATAACGGACTTTTTGATTTAACGGACACCCCCTCGCCCGAATTAGTCCGTTAAATGGAGGTTTTACTGTACTTGAGGTTTGTGACTGACAAAGCCACACTCTAGCCCTATATAATCAAGGCTAACTGCCTGAAATACTTACTTTTTTTTTGTAATGCTCCCATCTCTAGGGAGGGAGGATACTATGTGAAAATTAAACACAGAATAAGCTAACCTCAAACCAGCAATAATCAGATGCTCTGACCCATGAAAGACCTCCAGAGAGTGTGGGCTGGGTGTACTCAAGGAGGGGAGTTACTTCGATAAAGTCCATGAAATGAGTAGGCCTAATGCCTCAAGCCTGATCAAGGCAAAACTTTGCAACAGAGAAACATTAGGCTATAGAGATAATTGTTCATCTACCTCCTATCTAGATTATTAAGAACTTTCATTATGTCTGTAACCCTTCTGGAGCTCATCCTGACACTTCTTACATGTGAAAGTAGGAACCATTGATTTAGCAGCAGCAAGTAGTAGACCGTTGGTGTTATCAAGGAGTGTGTAATTACCTGCCTTCTGCAACCTTTGGGTGAATTTCAAGGGAAACCCAACTAAGAGCAAATTACAATAATCTTGCCTAGAGAGGGCAGGCATGTGGATGATTTGAATATGGGAAAGGTGGCATAAAAGAGAAGAGGCAATTACTCTAGTACAAAAGACCTGTTTATTAAGGACCATCAGGGACGTAGAAGAGCAGCAGCTAGGTCCATATAAAGCAGCGGTTCTCAAATTTTTGAGAACCGTGACCCTTTTTCCACTTCCTCAGCGACACAGCGGACCCTTGTATGTCCACCAAAAAGCCGCCAAATTGAACACTTCCGCATTCGGCGGCTATTTTCGGTGGACATGCCGAGCGCAGCAGAGAGCCCTTGGTATGTCCACCGAAAAGCCGGTATGTCCACCGAAAGGCCGCCAAATGTGGAACTAATCACTTTGGTGGCTTTTCAGCGGTGGGAGCTTGTGAACCCCCCCCCCCCCCCCGGGAGCGCTCAGCGACCCCCCCCCCCGGAGAGTTGCAACCCCCAGTTTGAGAAACCCCAGTATAAAGTTTCCAGTCCGCTAAGCATAAAACCTTTCTGTTCTCTTTTTCCTAATTCTGTAGCAGTGAATGGAGAGGGTTCAACTTTTTTACTCCTGAGGTAATTCTGCACCAAATAATTAAAAATTCTGTGTACACCATTTTAAAATTCTGCAAATTTAATTTTTCAGTACATAACTGTGGAGGCTCCAGCATGGCAGTTGGGAGCACAGGCCACTGGCTGCATGGAGGTGGGAGATGACCCAGCAGAACTCGGTCAGGGGCAGCCTCATCACCTTGATATGGAAAAATGAGCAGTCCCACTTGTCATCTCATCAGGCTGCTTTTCTCATAGAACCAACAAACAGGTGGTTGCCATTGTCAGATTAATGAAGGCAACAGAATTGGGGTGAATCTAATAACCAGCACGAACTGTTGCAAATGGTTGGCACTGAAAATCGACTAGGGCTGTGCACACAAAGTGAGAATAAGAAACTACTGTTATACGGGAGGCTGCTGGAACCTACAACTTTCTTTACCTGGAAGTAAGAGTAGTGGCAGTCTCCCTAATCAGGTAGGATAGATTCCAGATGTATTTAGTGGCCCTCTCTATGTTCTGAACTTCCATGCCAGCACTGCACTCAAAGTGCAATATTAACATGAAGTTCAGAAGATGGAGTTCTTCTTTGAGTGGTTGCTCATATGCATTCCAATTAGGTGTGCATGCGCAGCGTGCACGGTTGTCGGGAAGACTTTTTACCCTAGCAACCCTGGCCGGGTCGCTCGTGGAGCCCCCTGGAGCGGCGCCTGCTCGGCGCTGTATATATAGGGGAGCAGACCCGGCCCCCCCTCAGTTCCTTCTTTCCACCTGTGACGGTTGTTGGAACTGTGGAGTTCTCCTCTCGAGTCTCTCCACTCCCTAGCTACCTCTTCGTGTTCATAGTTGTTTCTTGTTTAGGTTTTTAGTTGTTTAGTAGTTCGTAGGGCTAGGGGTTCGCCCCGCGCCCTTCCCGGCCGAGGGCTCATGCCCAAGACTCCGGGTTTCAAGCCTTGTGTGTGTCCTGCGGGAAGCCCATGCCGGTGGGTGACCCGCACGACGCTTGCCTAAAGTGCCTGGGAGAAGGGCACTCGGCCGACAAGTGTAAGATTTGCCGCGGTTTCAGACCCCGGACCAAGAAGGAGCGCGACTTCCGACTGCGTCAGTTCCTTATGGAGGCGGCTCTTAGCCCTGCACCGTCTACATCCGGTGCAGCAACAACTCCATCTACCTCGGTGCAGAGTGCACCAGCGGTCCTGGCCTCGACTCGTACGGCCACAGCACCGCCTAGAGCCGCCTCAGTGCAGGGGAAGCCTAAGTCACCGTCCACAAAGAAAAAAGCGGCGAAGCATGGACTTACTGTGCCGCAGCAGGTACTGGCCGAGACGCGCCCGGCACCAGAACTCTCTGCACTGGCGCCCGCAGTCCCGGCACCATCGACTCCGGCCCCGATCACCGAGCCGTTGAGTCCAGGCTGGTTCGGCTCCCCTCCCAGGCACATAGTGGACCGCGGTCTGCCTTCCATGCCTGAGGCATTCAGTGCGGCCAGGGACCTCCTTGCACTTACAGAGGCACAACCGACCCTGCCTAAGAGTACCGGGGAGCTACAGTCAAGGGGCAAGCCAGTGCTGCGTCCCCCGGCACCGTATAGGTCCCGCTCCCGATCTCCATCACGGCACCGCTCCCACTCAAGGCACCGCTCTTCACTGCGGCGTTCGGAGTCCCGGTCCAAATCGCGGTCCCCGTGGAAGTCCTCTCGGCATCGGTCTACCTCTCGGTACCGCTCTCCTCCTGGGCGCCGGTCTGAGTCCCGGCGCCGTTCACAATCTCGGCGCTGGTCGTACTCCCGTCGCGGCGCCGCTCGCCGTCGCGGCGCCGATCCTCTTGGTACCAGTCGACCTCCCGGCGCCGGGACCCTTCTCCGGGCAGTCGCTCTCGACATCGCAGTCCCCACAGTTACTGGAGCCGATCTCGTTCAAAATTCAGATCGGTCTCACGGCATCGGAGCGAACAGCATGCCCACCTTAGCCCGCGTTTGGAGTCCTCGCTGCAGCCCCCGCACCTCTCTCAGCCTTCTGCTTCCGGTGGAGCAACGGCACCTCCGTGGCCCTCTCCTTCAGATTCGAGCTCATCCGCCTCGCACCTGAACTTGGTGCTGGAGGAGGACCAGGGGCAAGGCCTGATTCCGGCTCCCATCCGGCAGGACTGGCCATTTTGGACTCCCTGGGCATATCACCAGGCCCAAGGTGACCCATGGCCGCCGAACCGGCGCTCTGGAAGACCCTCTCAGCCAGAGGCGGCCTTAGGGCGCCCTCCGGAGCCCACAGCCGAGGCTTCTTTGCAGTCACAGCCTCCACCTCCTGCTGCCATCATGCCCGCGCCAGCCGAGCAAACTGGTGAGCAGTCACCTCAGCTGGCACAGGTCCCTACATCGGGCTCGTCACCCAACGAGGCGGTAGCGGGCACTACTCTCTCAGGCCCCCCGCAGATCGACATGTCTGCACACCAGGACCTGCTCAGGTGAGTGGCCCGCAGCATGGACCTCCAAGCAAAGGAGGTCGTGGAACAAGATGACCCTGTGGTCACGGTTCTATCGTCAGGTGCGCCTGTCAGGGTGGCACTACCACTCATCAGGACCATTCAGTCCAACATGCGTACACTGTGGCAGACTCCAGCCTCCATTCCGCCTACGGCTAGAGGGGTGGAGTGCAAGTATTTCGTCCCGGCTCAGGGCTGCGAGTTTCTCTATATCCACCCCCCACCGGGTTCCTTAGTGGCCAGGGCGGTCAACGAAAGGGAGCGCCATGGTCAACCGGCCTCCACCCCCAAGGCGAAAGAGGCCAAGCGATTGGACCTTTTTGGCAGGAAGGTCTATTCAGCGGGGGGCCTCCAGCTCCGTATTATGAACCAGCAGGCGTTACTTAGCCAGTACGCCTTTGATGCCTGGGACTCCATGGGCAAGTTTAAGGACCAAGTCGCAGCGGAGCGCAAACAGGAGTTCGTTGCCTTCGTGGACGAAGGCAAGAAGATGACCAGGACTGCCCTGCAGGTGGCCCTCGATTCTGCGGACTCGGCCGCACGCACGCTAGCCTCCGGGATCGCCATGAGATGCATCTCGTGGCTGCAGGGGTCCGGACTGCCATCCGAGGTTCAGCAGACTATACAGGACCTCCCCTTTGAGGGCAGAGGTCTGTTCTCGGACCAAACTGACCCCCACCTTCAGTCCCTCAGGGATTCTAGGGTCACTATGCGGTCCTTGGGCATGCACACCCCGGTGACGCTAAGACGCCCGTTCAGACCCCAACCGCAGCGGCCCCACCCCTCTCCTCGGACCAGGCAGAGCAACAGATGTCCTGGCAGAGGGGGCAGACGCCGTTCCACCCCATGCCAGCAAGAACAGGCGCAAGGGCAGAGCAGACCTCCTTCCTCGGGCCCCAGGTCAAACTTTTGAAGCTGTGGTCGAGGACAGTCTACCACACCCCCGTCTAGTTCCATCCCCTCCATTCCTCCAGCGGCTATCTCACTTCTGGCAGGCCTGGGCCCAGATCGCCTCCGATCACTGGGTCCTGCGCATAGTGGAAGAGGGGTACTCTCTTCAGTTTCGCTCCACCCCTCCTTCCCGCCCTCCCTCCCAGTCCCTCCTCAGGGACCCTTCTCATGAGCAACTCCTCCTGCAAGAGGTGAGCGCTCTCCTGTCATCGGGAGCCATCGAGGAGGTCCCGGTAGACCTTCGGGGAAGAGGATTTTATTCCCGATCCTTTCTAATCCCCAAGGTGAAAGGGGGGCTAAGGCCCATCCTAGACCTCAGGGAGCTCAACAAACACCTGCCCAGGTTGAAGTTCTGCATGGTCTCCCTTGGTACCATTATCCCTTCGCTGGAACTCGGGGACTGGTATGCTGCCCTCGACATGAAGGACGCCTACTTTCATGTGGCCATCTTCCCTTCACACAGGCGCTTCCTGCATTTTGTAGCAGGAAACACCCACTACCAATTCACAGCACTCCCGTTCAGACTCTCTTCGGCACCCAGGGTGTTCACGAAATGTGTGGCCGTGGTCGCCGCCTTCCTCCGCCAGCGCGGCATCACAGTGTTCCTGTATTTAGACGACTGGCTTATCAAGGGCCACTCGAGGGATCAGGTGCAATCGCACGTACGCGTCGCCATTGCTACCTTCCGCAGGCTGGGTCTGCTCATCAACGAGGACAAATCCATCCTGGCTCCCACACAACGGCTGGAATTCATCGGCGCTATGTTAGACGCCACGCAAGCTCGTGCGTTTCTACCCCATGCCCGTTTTCAAGCTATATAGTCAGCCGTTTCATCAGTCCGCAGGTATCCGACCACCACGGTGCGCACGTGCCTCCACGTTCTAGGTCACATGGCGGCCTGTACCTTCGTCAACAAGTACGCCCGCTTGCGCCTGCGTCCTCTGCAGTCCTGGTTGTCCACGGTCTACCGTCCGTGCAGGCACAGTCTGGACATGCTGGTGTCAGTCTCAGAGCCAGTTCTGTCCTCCCTCGCGTGGTGGCAGGACCAGACGCTGGTTTGCGAAGGGCTCCCTTTCCAGCGCCCGCAACCCTCCATGTCGCTGGTTACAGATGCGTCCTCGCTCGGCTGGGGGGGCTCACCTCGGCCACAACAGGACCCAAGGTCTCTGGTCGAACAGCGACTTAATGCTCCACATCAATAGGCCAAGTGTATAGTGCGGGAGCTTCGCACTATACACTTGGCCTGTCAGGCATTCTCTGCTCAACTCCAAGGCAGGTGCGTCGTTATCCTCACGGACAACACGACCGCAATGCACTACGTCAATAAGCAAGGCGGGACTCGTTCCTCCCCTCTATGCAAAGAGGCTCTCCATCTGTGGGACTTCTGTATAGCCCACGACATCCACCCGATAGCGTCCTTCCTTCCAGGGTCGCAGAATGTCCTCGCAGACCGTCTCAGCAGGTCGATCTCCGCCCACGAGTGGTCCATTCGGACAGACGTGATTCGCTCAGTCTTCCTCAGGTGGGGCTTTCCCGGAGTCGACCTGTTTGCCACCAGGGCCAATCGCAAATGCCTGCGATTCTGCTCTCTCAGGGGGCGCCTCGCCAGGGTCCCTCACCGATGCCTTTCTCCTATCATGGAAGGGGCCACTGCTGTACACGTTTCCCCCCGTTTCCGCTCATCCGCAAGGTGCTGCTCAAGGCTCGCAGAGACGCGGCTCGCCTTATACTGATCGCGCCGGCATGGCCCAGACAGCACTGGTTCACTTCTCTCCTGGACCTGTCCGTGGAGGCCCCCATACTCCTCCCGGACTACCCGGACCTCATATCCCAGGAGTACGGACGCCTCCTCCACCCAGACCTCCGCTCCCTCCACCTCACGGCGTGGAAGCTCCATGGCTGACGGAGGCGGAGCTGCTGTGTCCTAGCTCGGTTCGTCAGGTCCTCCTGGGCAGTAGGAAGCCGTCCACCCGCTCGGCGTACTGTCCTAAATGGAAGCGTTTCTCAGGTTGGTGCGCCCAGCGTAGTGCTTCCTCAATGTCTGCTCCTATCCAGCTCGTTCGGGAATATCTACTCTACCTCAAGCACCAAGGGTTGGCACTTTCCTCACTTAGGGTGCACCTAGCCTCCATATCTGCGTTTCATCCGCCGATCGACGGACGCTCTATATTCTCCAACCCGATGGTGGTTCGCTTCCTTAAGGGCCTGGATCGGATGTACCTCCAGATCCGACAACCGATCCCTTCGTGGGATCTCATCTTGGTGCTCTCCCGCCTCATGGGTCCTCCCTTCGAACCCATGGCCACTTTCTCCCTTTTGTACCTCTCATGGAAGACAGCCTTTTTAGTCGCCATTACATCGGCGCGGCGGGTGTCTGAATTCAGGGCGCTAACTTCGGAGCCCCCGTACACAGTCTTCCACAAGGACAAGGTGCAGCTCAGGCCCCACCCTGCCTTCCTGCCCAAGGTTGTGTCAGCGTTTCATGTCAACCAAGAGATCTTTCTCCCCGTTTTTTGTCCGAAGCCACACGCTTCGTCGAGAGCGCCGCCTGCACGCCCTTGATGTTAGGCGTGCCCTGGCGTTTTACATTGATAGGACGAGACCATTCCGCAAATCGCCTCAGCTGTTCATTGCGGTAGCGGACCGTATGAAAGGTCTCCCGGTCTCCAGCCAGCGGATCTCCACATGGATCACAGCCTGCATCCGCACATGCTACGACCTGGCGGGTTCGTCGGTCAAGCCGTTCTCTGCCCACTTTACGAGGGCTCAAGCTTCTTCAGCAGCCTTCCTGGCACAAGTCCCCCTCCAGGAAATCTGCAGGGCCGCCACGTGGTCTTCTGTCCACACCTTCGCGACCCACTACGTTCAGCTGTCCACTACGTTCAGCTGTCCTCAGCACGGTGCTTGATCGCTCCGATCCCACCGCCTAGGTAAGAGCTTGTTATTCACCTAATTGGAATGCATATGAGCAACCACTCGAAGAAGAAAACAAAGTTACTTACCTGTAACTGTTGTTCTTCGAGATGTGTTGCTCACATCCATTCCACACCCACCCTCCTTCCCCACTGTCGGAGCTCCGGCAAGAAGGAACTGAGGGGGGGCCGGGTCTGCTCCCCTATATATACAGCGCCGAGCAGGCGCCGCTCCAGGGGGCTCCACGAGCGACCCGGCCGGGGTTGCTAGGGTAAAAAGTCTTCCCGACAACCGTGCACGCTGCGCATGCACACCTAATTGGAATGGATGTGAGCAACACATCTCGAAGAACAACAGTTACAGGTAAGTAACTTTGTTTTCTGTGTCTTTTAGTTTTAACTCCTGTCATAATTTTTTTCTCTCATAACTTCGTTATAAAAAAAATTGAAAGAAAACCTAAAGGTTTGTGGAAGCTTGATATAGATGGATTATCTACAATTTTAAATACAGTCCTGACACCACTACTTTTATAAAGCTGCTTGGAGACTACCATTAAATATTTTTCACTGTCTTGAATATGGGCTTCTTCAATTTTTTGCAGTAGGACTTGTGGATTTCATAAATTCTGATTTAATTATTTCCGAATATATGTATCTGATAACCAAAATTAAGCTACCACATTTTTCAGAAACAATAAAAAGCCTCAGTCTCATTGAAGTTAACAGTATAAAATTAATATGAATTTGTAAAGACCAGACCTTTGTGGAAGTGAGGTGACAAGGAATAGTAGGCAATTGCTTTTAAAAAGCTGTTTATTTTTCACTCTTATTTCATAATACCTTTTGTGATGACCTTCTAAACTTGCCAAAACCTGTTCTCTGTTGTCAGATGAATACGCATGGGAAATTTCAGGTGAAATTGGTTTAGCCTTTTGCAGAGAAAGGGAAGTAGGAATTGTGATTTTAAACTAAGTAAGGAGAGACTGCTGTATCTCCATAATTATTGTTTAAGCAAATAAAATGAACAAAAAGTGCTGCTACTCTTTTGTAGCTTGATACAATTGCAGTTATTGCGTGGTTACAAAGTGAGATTTGTAAACATACTTCTGTTTCCAGGCGTTCACATCCAGGAGGGAAATCCTTGAATATCAAGTCTAGTGTTTGGCGTACAGTTTTGGAGTTGTGGCACTTTATAGTATACACAGGGTTATCTGAATTACTCCAGTAGTTGTTCACCAGATCAGAGAAGCAATTATTTTAAACTAAAACAACTTAACTTCAAGAACAAAAAAAACCTCCCAAACTTACTGGGTGAGACAGTCACCCTGCTCTGTCCTTTCTATGCTGTGTAAAAGACCTGGAGCAGCATAAAGGGGGCCCTAAAAACCACCTGTCAGGCAGAGGGTGTACTGTGGTGTACGTGTGGTAGGACTCAGAGTAGCAGCAGTGCTAGTCTGTATCCACAAAAAGAATGAGGAGTACTTGTGGCACCTTAGAGCAGAGTTTCCCAAACGTTTTTGGCCACAGAACACTTTTTAGCCTGGTATATATTTACGGAACACTTATAATATTATTTTGTAGTTGTTTGGTTTTCAAATAAAAAATGCGTTATTTATGCTCAAATACATTTTATTTTATAAAACAAAGCAAAAATACAAATTTAAAATAACTTGAACTAACAATTTCTAACTGAAAAGCGTGTATAAAGTAGTACAAAAATCAACTGCAAGAGTCAAAATTATCTTTACGCCATGATATTCAATACGAGATCTATCAATAACCAGAAAAAGTTTTGTTAAATTATTGTCATTCAAAAAGAGTTGTAAACTATGCTTGAAATATGCCAAATTTTAAATTTTAAAAAATGTGAAGACCCCGTTTTTAATTATGATTCTTTCACAGAACACCTATTCACATTGTGCGGAACACCAGTGTTCCATGGAACACAATTTGGGAAACGCTGCCTTAGAGATTAATACATTTATTTGGGCATAAGCTTTCTTGGGCTGCAGCCCACTTCATCAGATACACTTTATGTTCCATTTTGTGCATCTGATGAAGTGGGCTGTAGCCAGGGCCAGCGACAGGAATTTTGGGGCCCTGTACGCAGATCGTGCGGGCCCCCCCCCCCGGTCTCCCGCCACCCGCAGGCCCCCCACTGGTCTCCTGCCGCCCGCGGTCTCCCGCCACTGGCGCCCCCCCCGGCCAGTCTCCCGCCGCCCACAGCCCCCCCCCCCCCCCCGGCCGGCTCCCGCGGGCCCCAACCCCCGCATACACTTTGGACGCGTGGCCAGCCGGGAGAAGCAAAGGGAGGCGGGGGGAGGCTGCTGGGTGCCGGGGGAGGGGGGCTGGTGAGCGCTGCAGCGGCTGCCCAGAGCCACGCCTTCCTCACAGGCCCGGCGACAAGGGGGTACAGCTGCGTACCGGGCCCGCCCTGGACTTCAGGGGGCCCCCCTGAAGTCCGGGGCCCGGTACAGCTGTACCCGTAGTACCCCCCCTGTCGCCGGCCCTGGCTGTAGCCCACGAAACCTTGTGCCCAAATAAATTTGTTCGTCTCTAAGGTGCCACAAGTACTCTTTGTTCTTTTTGTGTGGTAGGAGACAGACTTACATTTTCACTGCTGATTTGATATGGGGTTGACAGGCAGAAGATGAACTTCACTGTGCAAAGATTAAATACTTTATTACATTGAATATTAAACAACAAAGTTTTTATGTTAAATTTGAATGGAATACCCATGAAAGGGGCAGACAAAAACCTGTGACCTGGCCCAAGGGCTGAGTCATGGAAGAGACAGAGCACTGCTGGATTAGAATGGCTGTCAACAGAGACACTGGGAAAGATGAGGACCTGCCGTGCCCTACCTAAGCACTGGGTGGTGCTTGCAGTGAATGATCCCCTTCCAGCATAGGCTGATAAAATCAGGCGAACTTCAAAATAAGTCTTGTCCTTTTTTCCTTTTGTGTCTAGGTATAGTCTATATCCTTTTTGTGTAGTAAGCTGCCCTCCCCTTTACTCAAGCATACATGAAGCACTGAGTTGTGATACCTGGAAACACCATGTAAATGTGTGTTTCACTTTTTCAGATGCTGGTGGTTTGATATCACAGTATGCATGCCATTTCAGTTGTTTTGGATTCCTTCAAACCTATCCTGTGAATACAGCTTCTATTTATGAGTTCAGTATCTGCATGATTTAATTATTCAGAAACTCTCCCATTCTCTCCTTTTTTAAAAAAAAAATATGCACAGTAAAGGATTTTCCAAACAAAGTAGCTGTTTGTTTAACCGAATTCAATGCTTAAAGGTGCCAACCCACAGTATAGATTAATGTACTACAAAATGTTCTTGCCTGCACCAGAAAAACAATAAAAAGATATTGGTATATTATAGATGTGTATGTTTCTATTTATTAATGACCAAATTGTCTGTCAAGTCACAGATGCTTGTAATACTCTGTGACATATCCTTGATTTAAATGGATGTGCATTTGCAGTACTGTATCGTAAACAGAGGATTGAGATGGGAAGCTAGTCAGAATTCAGTACTCATTCAGAATCAAGGTCAGAACCTTCTTAAGGGGAATGGTTCATATGGTCATGACATAAACTTACTGCAGATCTTCACAGTATAAGTAATGATCCCTCTTTTCATCACCACATGCTCTATATAACAAGTTAGTAAATAGAAGAGTCAAGTTTTATGTTGATCAGTGTATAAAGAAAGCAAACAATGATCCTGGCATTCACTCTGACACCTTTGTGCTCTGGTGATGGGGATATAAGTGCCATAGATGGGCAGAATTGCAATGCTACCACCGGCTAATTAGGTATGCCCCATTTTCAAGCTGTGCCAAGAGTAGCAATGTAAACTGGACTGACGGCTTGACAGCACCCCTGTAAAATAAATTTTGAAAACGATAAGTAGCTAGCAAGGAAGCTACTCAGCAAGATGCAGCTATAACTACATAATTCCCATTAAGGTTTATGGAGTGTGTAAAACACATGAACCAATAAGATCAGATACACTGAATCCCAATTAAAGTGTATTGCTAAGTAGCTGCTATATAAGATCATTTCATATCAGGATGGATAGAAATCAATTTTGAAAAAAGATCAGATTTTAATATTTGATATTTTAAAATTTAATTTCGGTTTGTAGCTTTAAAATTACCTGTCGAGTAAGATAAAAAATTAAGATCACTATAAGCTATTATAGTAATTTAAATAGAGCAGGGTTTGTTTTCTGAATCAGTTGTCATGCACTGAATATTTAGGCAGTTATCACAGCTGAAATTTACCTGATACAACAGCCTTCGTGAAAACTAACTGAAAAATTAATTCAAATGGACTTGGATGAGAAGGCTGCTGCATGCATTGAAAACTGGATGAAGGCACATACAAATGGTAGTGACAAGTGGCTAACTGCCAGGCTGGAGAAGTTTTAAAGTAGGATGCTATAGGAATCTGCCTTGGGCCCCAACTTGTTTAACATCTTCATAAATTATCTGGAAGGTGGGATAAACTGGAGGTTAATTAAATCTGCAAATGATTTTAAATAGGACAACAAACTTTGAGGGAAGAAATAACACAGAGGCCTGGAGATATTGGAAATATTTGGAGGAAATAAGATCTGAATCAGTATGGACAAATTCATGTAAATGCATGACAGGAAAAATGATCAACTCAGATATTGAATAGTAGGTAGACCTTAGAAAGATGTAAAGGCAAATCACTCTAGAAGTAATAGTGGATAACAAATTAGATACGAGTTTTCAGTGTGATATGGCAACAGGAAAAGCTTAAGATAACTGAGGATGCTTTTATGTATTCAGCCCAGTTTTGCAAGTAGTGTATATGCCTTTGCATATGCCTAGATAACTTCAAGTCGAGCTTTGTTCCAACTACAGTAAAACCTCCATTTAACGGACTAATTCGGGCGAGGGGGTGTCCGTTAAATCCAAAAGTCCGTTATTTAATTAAAAAAAAACCCGAGCTGTTGGAGCAGCAGCCGGCCCGCCACAGGGTCGGGGCGGCAGCTCCGCAGCCCGCCCACTGCTGGGAACCGGGGGGCAGCCAGGACCCGGCAGCCAGCCCGCCCGGGTCCCGGCTGCTGGGACCGGGGCGGCAGCCGGGAGCCGTCAGCCAGCCCGCCCCGGTCCCGGCTGCTGGGACCGGGGCGGCAGCCGGGAGCCGTCAGCCAGCCCGCCCGGGTCCCGGCTGCTGGGACCGGGGCGGGACCCGAGAGCCGGCAGCCCGCCCGCTGGCGGGAGGCGGGAGCCGGCAGCCCGCCCGCTGGCGGGAGGCGGGAGCCGGCAGCCCGCCCGCTGGCGGGAGGCGGGAGCCGGCAGCCCGCCCGCCCGCTGCCTGGACCCGGGCGGCAGCCGGGAGCTGGCAGCCAGCCCGAGAGAAATGGATTTTCGGATGCATCGGACTTGCTCAGAAATTTTGTCCGTTGCATCCGAAGTCCGTTAAATCGAGGTCCGTTAAATCGAGGGTTTACTGTACTGTCATGAACACTGTAGCATCTATTGTCTTTATAATAACAAGTAAATTGGACCACAGAGAACCATGATCACTGCCATGACAGGTAGGAGACTTAATAAGTACATGCGAGTCATTCAAGACTAGGAAGCCTCCTCCACCCAACTGGAACCAACCAAAAATAAATATCCCATTACAATTGTTTATTTCAACTATAGACATCAAAACATGGCTTGTCAGAGAACGGGGAGGAAAATTGGTGTTGACCGTAAGCCAGAGAATGCTTATGCTGAAGAGCCTTAACTATAAGACAAGATACTGGAGTAGGATTTGGAGATTTGAGTTCCATTACAAACTCTGTCCCAGACTTCCTGTGTGGTTTTGACTATTCCAGTTGATCTTTCTGTGCTTCAGTTCCCCATCTGCCCAACAGGAGGGATGGTGTGAGGGTAAATTCACTCCTCAATCCCTTCAATTATGGGAGCATGTAAGTGCTTAGATAGAGTTTAAACACACAGAATCTGAGTCTGCACTGCAGCCTCGACTCGTGTACAATTCTGTGGGGGTCAATAGGACTACTCATGCAGGTTGAGTAAGGGTTATAGAATAATCCTTGCTTCAGTGATCACATCCCAGTTTTGCTTTCAAAACTGAGTTTTACTGATTTGAGAAATATGAAGTAAGGACTGAAAAATACTCTGGAATAAGCAAAATTAATGCATGCCTGCTTTCCCTGCCCTAGCGTGTGTATCCAGTTTCAATTAGAGTAGTTTGTTAAATGTGTCTCTGGTGTATTCTTACGGTCGTGTGCGTTGATTATTTAACATAATTGCAGCTTTGAGACTCCAGTCCAAGAAAAATTAATATGTACAGCAAAGGATTCTTGAGATGAATGTTTTCAAAATAGGCTACTGGTGCATTGCATGCAATGTTGGCTTAATATCCTTGTGAGCTGTGCTGCATTTTCAGCTCATCCATGTGTTGTCGTTCTAGAAACATCTCATAGGTGATGTTGCAAAATATGCAGTGACTTTAACCTGAAGCAGCGGGGAATTAATGCTCAGCAGCTGAAAAATATCCGTGCATGACTTTACTCTGTTATTGATTTCTCACCCGTGTTTCAAAAGAATCCATTTGGAAAAAGTGGATTTTTTTTTTTAAACCAGGATTACTTTTTCATGTCTAGTAAAGAATACATATGCAGGCTGATCTATAGATTATGAAGAAAAATTCCCAGTTATCATTTTGAGAATTGACAGATTATTATCCCAAGATCAGGCCCAGTATTATTAAAATTATCATATAGTTAGGAACCCTGATGTGCACAGGTACAACACTCACACAATAGGTACTCTTTTATATTTGCAGATAAATAATTTAGAATACATTTAGCAAAGTCCCCCACATCTAACTCAGTAACGTAGATCGAGATAATACAGAAAGTACATCTGAACATCCATACTCTCACCATCCTTTGCAGAACAACCTGAAATGTTAGCCATTATCTTCTTCATTACCGTCACCTTCCTTATCTTCACCAGTGGCCATCTCTGGTCCCTCCCAAGGGATCTTTCTTCCCTACTGCCCTGGGATGCCACTTTTATAATATGTTACGCTGGCATTACTATGTCTAATACATATTCAACAGGGGTTTCTCCCCTCTTCCTTATTTGTATTTCTTCCCCTTACCAATGTTAAGGTGTCCGTTTTCTATGGGTTGGTATATTTATTATTTCACCTATTATATATGTCAATTCATTGCCATTGCACACTTGGTTAGATTTTCCATCCAAACTCTTCCAGAAGCTGGAGTCTGTTCATGTTCTGTGGTTGGCTGATGTCCTTATGGACAGACTTCCCTGCTACACTCTACTTCCAGTTCCCCAACCCTTATGAGTTACCTATGCCAATGTTTGTAGGCCTCATGCTTACTGCTGAAGCCAGTGTCTTACAGGATACAAGCCTGTAGGTTCTTTGGGTATAATGCAAAGCAGTGAATATAATAGAGAGGTAAGCTGGCCTGTTGGGCTACAATTACATGTGGCAAGCTAAAGCCTTCAAACTCTACTTCTGTCTGCACTCCCTGGGGCTATAAAATACAAGTTTTGGAAATTAAATTACTGAGTGTCACGCACAGCTCCTATAAAGATCTACGCTGGGGCTGTTAATGTAACCATTGCTATTCATGAGTTTCATAGTCATGCAAGTTTCAGGTTAATTATAAACGCTTGTTTAATCACTTAACAATAGGGTATCAGAGTCTCATCTAGGAAATATGTATATAGTTCTCTCATTTTTAAATTAAAACAAATTCCTACCGTTTTTACAAGAAATAAATTTGTGGTAGCATTCTAGGTTGTAGCAGCTTGGGATTTGCAAGTCCCCTTTTATACATGGAACAGTCAAAGGATGAATATTTTCAAATGATCGCTCACCTACTCAAGTACATGCTTCTGCAGCAGCCTGGCCAACACCGGAAATGGCATAGGAGTACTTTAGTTTACCTTCTGCTCAATTCGTGTTTTGTGCCTCTGGTTTAGAATACACATTTGCATATTGTTAAATATATAGATATATAAGTTTAGCTACATTAATGTATTTTTACTTTTGATTTATAAGAAGGTACCAGTTTACTGCAGGAAGCACATAAACAACAACACAGCAGAGTATTTGGTGGGCAGAGGGGAGGAAATTCCACCATCACAAGACAAAATTGCATTTTCCTTTAGACAAAAGCCTTAGAGAGAGGCCTTGTACTGTGCCCTAAGCACAAACTCTGTCAAACTAGCAAAGGGCTCAATGTAGGAGCTTAGATTTCAGGCAGCAGTGAGGTTAGGCACTACCACTTATTTTGCCTTTGAGTTCCTGGGAATGGAGACTGTAACACAGGAGTCTCAAACACTCGGCCCTCAGTCTCATTGCCTGCGGCCCACCAAGCTCCCTCTCCCCCAGTTCGCCGCTAGTCACCACTTCTCCGCCTGTCTCCCAGCGCTTTCCTGCAACCAACAACTGTTTGGCTGCACTTAGGACTTTACAGTAGGGAAAGTAGGAGCAGGGATGTGGCGTGCTCAGGGGCTACGATATTTTCCCGGACATGTCCGGCTTTTTGGTTCTTAAATTGCCATCTGGAAGGAATTTACAAAAAGCCAGACGTGTCTGGGAAAATACGGAGGTATGGTAACCGTACCACTGCAGGAGCTGCGTGTCTGGGATGCTCGCCCGGTGCCGGCTAATGTATAACTCGCTTCCCGCCGCTGGGCAAGGCGGTGGCGTGGCTTTGATGGGCTCTGGCCAGCCGGGAAGTGATCTCATTCCTCCTCTGGCCCTACTCCAGCTGGGGTTTGCGGTGCTGCACCATGTGAACCCCCACCTGGCCCTGGGCACAGGCCCTGCTGCTGCTGCTCTCCCTGGCGTGGGGCTCCTGCTGCTACCCGGTGGGTCCCCGGCTGCTCTGCTGGGCCTGGGCTGTGTCCTGCTGGTCGAGCTGCTGTGTGCACTGCTGCCCTGAGACGTTCCTCTTCCTGTGAGTACCCGCAGCCAGCGCCTGGCTCCAGCCAGTCCCACACCCCTGCCCACAGCCAGCCCCTATCGCACCCCCTGCCCTGTCTGCAGCCAGTCCTGTACCCCCCCCCGTCCTGTCTCCAGCCAACCCCTATTCGAAGACAGACAGCCCCACACACGCCGTCTCCAGCCAGCCCCGCACCACCTGCCTCCAGCTAGCCCTGCCCCATGCCGCTATCTGCAGCTGGCCCCACATCACTGGTGCTCTGCAGTTCCCACAGCAGTAACCCTGCACACCTGCTTCAATGAGGGGGGCAGGGAACAGCTGGGACCCACACATGTGCACACCTTAGGGTGACCAGACACAAGTGTGAAAATCGGGATGGGGGTGGAGGGTAATAGGAGCCTATATAAGACAAAGACCCAAAAATCAGGAGTGTCCCTATAAAATTGGGACCTCTGGTCACCCCAGCACACACCAGGGAGCGGTGGGGACCCACACGTAAAATGGAGCCTCATTTCTAGTTCAGCCACAAAAAAACCTTTAGGGGAAAAGGAGCAGGGAGGCTTATATAGGGGATGGGGTCCTGGGGAGTGGTTAGGGGCAGGGGCCCTAAGAGGGGGCAGTCAGAGATCAAGGAGCAGGGGTGGTTGGATGGGTTGCTAGGTTCTGAGGGGGGCAACCAGGGGACGGGAAGTGGGAGGGAGTGGATAGGGGGCAGGAGCAGGCTGTTTGGGAAGCACCGCCCTTCCCTACCCTGCTCTCCATACAAATACCACCCCCACCCTCCCACGGAGTGCCCTCCTTTGAATGTTCAAATATGGTAACCCTATTAGGGGAGGAGGCAGAGAAGGGGCTGGGGTGGGGATTTGGGGAAGTGGTTGGAATAGGGGCAGAGGGGGGGTGGAGTTGGAGCGGGGACTTTGGGGAAGGGGGTGGAAGAGGTGGGGCAGAGGGCAGGTCTCATGAAAGGTTTCAGTGATGCGGCCCTCGGGCCAATGTACTAGGCCTCATGTGGCCCTCGTGGTGATTTGAGTTTGAGATCCCTGCTCTAACAGATGACTCTTCATTCTTGTTATGGGGCTTGCAAGCAACTCTAGTGTGCTGCTATGCCCATGAAGTCAAACTGCAGAAGCACAAGGTCCCTAGATATCGTTACCTGCTAGCCTGTGAGGTTTGATAGAAAAGAAAGACAAGGAAGATTTTCGAAGGCTGGCCAGCTATTCCTTGCAGACAGGTAATAAAATGGGACTCCTTTCATCCATTGCCCTCCTATTGCTTAGGGGGGTACAATTTATAAGGTGTGGGGGAGAATGCCCCCAACCCAGTTGTGTGGACCAGAATTCAAACAGGGTGTGTGAATCCTTGCTGCTTTGTTGTTGTTTTTTCTTTGACATAAACATCTTCACATTCTTTCTTCTCTAAAAGACCTGGGTGTTATTAATTACACAACTATCTGCATCCAATCCAGAGATATGGAAAAAACCCAGGTTACCCTAAACAAAGCTTGCTGCATTTAGCACTTTAAAAGGAGAGGGTGTTAAATGCGAGGGCTCAGGAGAACTTTTCATTGGCTATAAAAGCCTGCCTAGCAAGCTGAATGAGTGCTCAGCAAACAGGTGTTTATAATTGCCTGGTTAATACATCAAATTAAGCTTTTTTCATAAGATATCAGCCCCCTAGTGTTAACCGGGATTTGTTTAGCTGCTGCTTTTGTTTTGGTTTGTTTGGCAGATTTGGTTAATAAATGGCCTGTTTGGCACCTGTCACTTTTTTTTGTAGAAGTTCTGTTCAATCATTGCCACACAGGAGCATTTTGACAAGTCACTGTGAGGTTGGCTTTTGCTGTTCCATGTGCTTGCATGTTGCTCTTTCCAAGGTAAAGTTAGCAAGTGAGAATTATAAAGAACTAGCGAAAATACCCGGCGTTGCTCGGGTCAGTCGGAGGTGGGGAGGGGGCAGAGAGCTGAGCGAGTGCGGGGTCCGTTAGAGGGGACAGAGAGCAAACCTGACACCCCCACCGCACTTACCCTTCAACCAACCCCGACTCACATTTTCACCCCCCCCCACCCAAACCCAACACCCCCATGTCTCCCCCTTACCAACCCCCCAACCAACACCCACACCTCACCCCCGGTAGACCAAACCTGACACACCCACCTCACTTCCTCCCCCCAACCAAACCCGACACCCCTACCTACCACCACAAACAAACCCGACACCCACACCTCACTTACCCCTCGACCAACCCCGACCCCCCTCCTTGCCCCCCCAAACAAACCCAACACCCCCACCTTACCCCCCCCACCAACCCCAACACCCCCTGACCAACCCCAACACCCACCCCTCACCCACCAGACACCTTCCCACCCCCCCCGACCAAACCCGACACCCCCACCTCACTTACCCTCCGACCAAACCCAACTTGGGTCTGTCGGAGGTGGGGAGGGGGCAGAGAGCTGAGAGATTCCGGGGTCTGTCGGAGGGGGGAGGGGGCAGAGAGCTGAGGGATTCGGGGTCCGTCGGAGGGGGGAGGGGGCAGAGAGTTGAGGGATTCCGGGGTCTGTTGGAGGGGGTATTATGACATCATAACTATGTGACAGAGAACAGCAGCTGCCCAGCTGATGTGATTGGCCTTTAAAGAATTTCACCCCTGGGGAGCGTCAGAGGTGAGATTTGAAAAATTTTCGACTCTTACGGTCATTAGGACCCCAAGACCTCTAACTGTACCAAATTTCAAGTCTCTAGCTCAAACGGTGTGGAAGGAGTAAGCATACATACATGCACGCATACACCATTTGACTTTTTTATATATATAGATTTGACAATAGCATCAGAGATGGTACAGTTTCAGAAATCAGAAGAAGATCTTTCGAGCTAGATCGTCTGCTACTGTAAATTGACACAGCTCCACTGGAGTCCATGCCAATTTAGAACTAGCTGTGGTCCGGGTGATAGCAATCATGTCTTGTGACCCACACAGTATACCTACATTTCCCTTCCCTCTTTTGATTCATAGATGGCAAGGCTAGAAGGGACCGTTGTGATAATTTAATCTGACCTCCTGTATAAGACAAACTGTAGAACTTCCCCAAAATATTTTTTATAGAAGCAAAATAATTCCATGTGTCAGATATCCCTACAGCAGGATCGGTCCCTGTTCTATACATGTTTTGTCTGGTTTTGATGTGGATCCTTTACAGGTTTGCTTGATTCACTATTGGATGTGGTTCATGTAAATGCAACCTATCAAAACCTCTTTCGTTAGCCAATTCAAGGTCCATATGTTATTGGCTGTTGGATTCATTTTTGTATGCACTCTTCTCCTTTCCCCACATACAGCCACTTGCATACACTTACTCTGTTATTTTAAAACCTCAATTGTCGGTAAAGACGTCTTGCTACTGTATGCTTAAATGACATGACACTATTAAATATGTGAGCTGGCATTTGTGCCAAGAGGGTGTGGAACATTTCTTTTTATATAAAATATTTCCCCCTAGATAGATGGAAATCCAGTTGTTCAGAAATGATGACCTTACAAATGGACCAAAGGTTTTAAAACAAAAAGAGGGAAAACTTGCCCATTTGGCATGTAGGTATCAAAGCCAAGTGTGTTGCCAGTAAACTGAAGCTGTGTGGAGGAAGTAGATTTAAATAAAGTTCATAATTGTGGCCGGATGGGAGTGGGGGGATTAAATGAGCAAACTGTTTTCCTTTCCTTTATTTTTCTTCTTTAATCACAATCTTGGAATTTTAACAGTTTTTAATTTTGTAGAGGTAACAAAGAGTCCTGTGGCACCTTAAAGACTAACTAAAGTTAGACTCTGTTACCTCTGCTATTCCAGACTAACACAGCTACTTCTTTAATTTTGTAATATCCTGAGTTTGTCCCTGGTTATGAAAGTCCCAAAGGAAAAACTCTGCTATAATTAAGATGCCAGATAATTACTGCCTTGATTCTGTAAAGCTTATCTGAAGCAGACCTCTGCCCACCTGTCAGTGGTTGGACTTTGCACAGATGTAGAAGTGTGTTCTCACAGATCAGTTTGTAGGATTGGGGCCTAGGTCCAATAGGAAGCTACAGTGCTTTACTGGCTTAAAGTTACAACTTCATTCCATTGCTGTTGTTTTTTCCTCTTTTATTTTCAGTAGAAGTTCTGATACTTAACACTTTTCAGGATCAGGCCCTTCAATTTTATACTCCATTATTTGCTTATGTCAACAAAACAACAATTTTGGCTGGTTTGGGAGACTACGCTAACTGGCCTCAGTTCTTGAGGAAACTGGTATCTGATAAGGGGAAAGCACAGTTCATGAAACATGGCATTGAGTGGATTCTTCAAATGAAGTTTAGATTTAGTAAAAACTCTTTAAAAGATTGAAAAGCCAGATAGGATTTTAGGTTTGAATGTCAGTGTTTTGATTTGGCTTTCCCAAATGATAACCTTGGGGATACTGATTTTCTTTATATAGCTGAGAATAAATTTAGTTCTGGAAATTGAGAGTTATAGTTAAGTGACTGATTTCACTCAAACTAGTAGTTTTTGGTTTGTCCTTGTTGTTTTTACAACAACAAATAGGATGTGATTGCTCAGGAGCACAAAGGAGTGTAATTGTAAAGAAGGAGATGCTGGCTAGTGGCGCTTGCTTGAGTAAACAACTGTAGTGGCTCTGATCCTGCCTCATGGATTAACTCCATATCAACTGCGATACTAATTTTCTGGTTGCTATCTGTAGTCCCTATTTCCCTTTTGAATTCTTGAGTCCTAAGTGATAAGTTTTTTCCACAGATCTCTTTAGCCACTCTCTTATTTGTAAGCAAACATTTACAGCTGCCAGATTTGCCACCGGATCAGTTCTCAGATCCATTTAAACAGGAGTCTGCAAAGCCTAAAACAAAAGCTTTCTTACTCTGCTGTTTTATGATGCGTAGAGAAGGCCTGAAAGGAAAGTGGTTGTTCTTTAAAAGAGGGCAGTTTGGGAATTTGGGTCTCATCTCTTTCATTTTTTCCTGGAAGATCTTATGGATGACTGGAGAGCCAGTAGGACTATGTCACTCACATGTACTAAAGAATGGGTGCATGAGATAGTGAGGGACTTGTAAAGCTTCAAACTTTTTAAATTAACCCCTATTTTACTGACAAACAATTGAGTGAAAATATCTTTGCCAAAGTTACTTCAATTAATGGGTGTGAAAGCTCCCACCCCAGTTCTCTAATCCTCCAGATAGATCTCTAGCAAATTCCAGGGAGTCAAGTCTTGATGATATTCCTGAAATGTGAAAAATATTTCGCTCTGCTTCCTTTATGTGAGCTAAGGTGTAAACTCAATTCCAGCACCCCAACACACCCATTTGACTCATGTGTTGATGGATCTGTTCTTCTTTTGTCATTGTTGTGATGCTGACAAACCAGGTGCCAGCTCATGCCAAGGCCCCATTGAACATGCATAGCTGGAAATCAGTCTGGTTCATCTGTATAAGTATTGTAATATTAGAGTTGTAAGAGAGTTTTTGGTGTTTAGATGTTATGAATAGCTTGTAGGATGCTGCATGTATTAGTTTCACTTACCTATACGCTATGCTTTAAAGCCATAGGAAATGTTTGCATTGTAACCCTCTGTAACTTGGTAACTCATCAAAAGGAAAGAAGCCTTCTCTAATGCAAATGCCGGCTTCCTACATGAGATGTTAGGTTCTCCCCAACCAGAAATGCAGGATTGTGAGATAACAAAAGAACAAAGACTTTGTTAATTGCACTCCTGGTCCCCTCCATGAAGAGGAGACCTGCACATGAACTCATCCCATTAGCTTGGACTCTGAGAAGAAGGGGATAAAAATCCCTGACAAGGATAAGCTAGGTACTATTTTGCTTTTGGGGCTCTAAAGGGTCAAGAATCATTAAGCAGAAGGAAAAGACATCGCCTCTCCAGAGGTTTTACCAGGATTAGCCCTAAAGGATGTATGAAGTTTGCTTATCATAATTTCTTTATCATCTTTTGAACTCTACAACTGTAACTCATTTGTGTATGTTGTTAGCTGCTTTAATCTTGTAAATAACTCTCACTTTTTTTTCCTAGTTAGTCAATCAAGTTTATTACAGGATTGGCTACAAGCATAGTCTTTGGTGAGAGATCTACAGTACAATTGACCTGGGGAAAGTGACTGGTTATTTGGGGACTATTGTTATGATTTTTGATGTAAGGGACCATCAGTCACAAAGACTAGCTTGCCTGAGTGGCAAAATAGACCAGAATGCCATAGTGGACTAACTGTGACTCTATGCTAAGGCTGTTCAAATGCTAGAGGAGTTCATACTTGTTACTGGATTGGTGAAATCTAATTCTAGAACATACAACCTGTTGGGGTTTTTCCCCCTGCTTATTAACCATCTGCCCTGAGGTTGGCATTCGCGCTTGTGGACCACTCCAGAAGGCATGACAATTGCATTCCGTAATTCATTTCTATTTTTATTATATAAATACTAGCATAAGTGCCCGGCGTTGCTCGGGTCAGTCGGAGGTGGGGAGGGGGCAGACAGTTGACACCCCCTGACCAACCCCAACACCCACCCTTCACCCACCCTGACACCTTCCCACCCCCCCCGACCAACCCCAAGACCCCCCGGCTCACTTACCCCCGACCAAACCCGACAACCCCACCTGACCCCCCAAAACAAACCCAACACCCCCACCTCACCCCCGACCAAACCCGACACCCCCACCTCACCCCCTGAGCAAACCCGACACCCCCACCTCACCCCCCGACCGAACAGTGTATTTAATAATCTGTGTGCTACACAGTGCACCGTGAGCCGGGGGGGGGGGTCGGGTTTGGTCGGGGGGTCAGGTGGGGGTGTTGGGTTTGCTTGGGGGGGTCAGGTGGGGTTGTCGGGTTTGGTCGGGGGGTAAGTGAGCCGGGGGGTGTAGGGTTTGGTCTGGGGGGGTGGGAAGGTGTTGGGGTGGGTGAGGGGTGAGTGTTGCGGTTGGTCAGGGGGTGTTGCGGTTGGTGGGGGGTAGAGGTGGGGGTGTCAGGTTTGCTTGGGGGGATGAGGTAGGGGTGTCGGGTTCGGTTGGGGGTAAGTGAGCCGGGGGGGTGTCGGGTTTGGTCTGGGGGGGTGGGAAGGTGTCGTGGGGGGTGAGGGGTGAGGTGTGGGTGTTGTGATTGGTCAGGGGGTGTTGCGGTTGGTGGGGGGGTGAGGTGGCGGTGTCGGGTTTGGTCGGGGGGTAAGTGAGCCGGGGGGGGGGGTGTCGGGTTTGGTCTGGGCACCCACCCCAACACCTTCCCCCCCCCAGACCAAACCCAACACCCACACCACACCCCTCACCCCCCCGACACCTTCCCACCCCCCCAGACCAACCCCGACACCCCCCCGGCTCACTTACCCCCCGACCAAACCCGACACCCCCACCTCACCCCCCGACCAAACAGTGTATTTAATAATCTGTGTGCTACACAGTGCACCGTGAGCCGGGGGGGGGGGAGGTGTGTGTGTGTCGGGTTTGGTCGGGGGGGTCAGGTGGGGTTGTCGGGTTTGGTCGGGGGGTAAGTGAGCCGGGGGGTGTAGGGTTTGGTCTGGGGGGGTGGGAAGGTGTTGGGGTGGGTGAGGGGTGAGTGTTGTGGTTGGTCAGGGGGTGTTGCGGTTGATGGGGGGTTGAGGTGGGGGTGTCAGGTTTGCTTGGGGGGATGAGGTAGGGGTGTCGGGTTCGGTCGGGGGTAAGTGAGCCGGGGGGGTGTCGGGTTTGGTCTGGGGGGGTGGGAAGGTGTTGTGGTGGGTGAGGGGTGAGGTGTGGGTGTTGGGGTTGGTCAGGGGGTGTTGCGGTTGGTGGGGGGGTGAGGTGGGGGTGTCGGGTTTGCTTGGGGGGGTGAGGTGGGAGTGTCGGGTTCGGTCGGGGGGTAAGTGAGCCGGGGGGTGTCAGGTTTGGTCTGGGGGTGTTGCGATTGGTGTGTGTGTGTGGGGGGGGTGAGGTGGGGGTGTCAGGTTCGGTCGGGGGGTAAGTGAGCCAGGGGGTGTCGGGTTTGGTCTGGGGGAGTGGGAAGGTGTTGGGGTGGGTGAGGGGTGAGGGGTGGGTGTTGTGGTTGGTCAGGGGGTGTTGCGGTTGGTGGGGGGGGTGAGGTGGCGGTGTCGGGTTTGGTCGGGGGGGTAAGTGAGCCGGGGGGTGTAGGGTTTGGTCTGGGGGGGTGGGAAGGTGTTGGGGTGGGTGAGGGGTGAGTGTTGGGGTTGGTCAGGGGGTGTTGCGGTTGGTGGGGGGTTGAGGTGGGGGTGTCGGGTTCGGTCGGGGGTAAGTGAGCCGGGGGGGTGTCGGGTTTGGTCTGGGGGGGTGGGAAGGTGTCGTGGGGGGTGAGGGGTGAGGTGTGGGTGTTGTGGTTGGTCAGGGGGTGTTGCGGTTGGTGGGGGGGTGAGGTGGCGGTTTCGGGTTTGGTCGGGGGGTAAGTGAGCTGGGGGGGGTGTCGGGTTTGGTCTGGGCACCCACCCCAACACCTTCCCCCCCCCAGACCAAACCCAACACCCACACCACACCCCTCACCCCCCCGACACCTTCCCACCCCCCCAGACCAACCCCGACACCCCCCCCGGCTCACTTACCCCCCGACCAAACCCGACACCCCCACCTCACCCCCCCCAAGCAAACCCAACACCCCCACCTCACCCCCCCACCAACCGCAACACCCCCTGACCAACCCCAACACCCCCACCTCACCCCCCGACCGAACCCAACACCCCCACCTCACTTACCGTCCCACCAAACCCAACTCAGATCCGTCGCAGGGGGGGAGGGGGCCCAGAGCCGAGGGATTCCGGGGACCTTCGCAGGTGGGGGGGGGCACAGAGCTGATGGAGTCCGGGGTTGAGGTGGGAGGGGCAGAGAACTGAGGGCTCTCCGGGGTTCCGTTGGGAGGGGGGAGGGGCAGAGAACGGAGGGCTCTCCGGGGTTCCGTTGGGAGGGGGGAGGGGCAGAGAACGGAGGGCTCTCCGGGGTTCCGTTGGGAGGGGGGGAGGGGCAGAGAATGGAGGGATCTCCGGGGTTCCGTTGGGAGGGGGGAGGGGCAGAGAACTGAGGGATCTCCGGGGTTCCGTTGGAGGAGGGAGGGGTGAGCTGAGCGAGTGAGGTGTCTGTTGGAGGGGGGTATTATGACATCATCACCACCTAACCGCCCAGCCGATGTGATTGGCCCTGAAAGACTTTCACCCCTGGGGGGCGTCAGAGGTGAGATCCGAAAATTTTTCGACCCTTACCAGCATCTAGACCCCAAGACCCCTCACTGTACCAAATTTCAAGTCTCTGGCTCAAACGGTGCGGGAGGAGTTCGCAGTCATACGTACATACATACATACATACATACACACATACATACACCACTTGACTTTTATATATATAGATATGTATTCTTTCCTTTGCCCCAGTGTTCAGTGATACTTTGGGTTGCTGTGTAAGGTGTTTTCTTTGTACAGCTGCAAAATTTCCTCAGAGACCAACAGCAACTATTATGGAGGTGCCAGTTCAGCACAGGGAAATTAGCAGTAGGAGTTGCAGATAGTTCAGCACTTTGGTACTGCCATGATAGTTTATCATCGATGGCTCTGTCTTGATGGGCAAAAATGGTGTATTTTTCAATCATGTTATCTCCTTACTAGAGTATACCTGGGCCTGCTAACCACACCCTACTAGGCTACCATGTGGCCAGCTAATATGGTTTAAAACATATTAGCTAGCATCTTAATGAGCATTCGGACTTTAAACATGTTCATCTAATACAAGTGAATTAATGTGGAGGAAAAACAGTTATTGTTACACACACAAGTTGCATTGATTTATTTTAAATTGGTTTAGAATCACACCTTAAGTTAAACCATTACAACTTTCTCATGTCGACAAGCCTGCCTATCCTTTTTGGACATCCTGATGGTGCCCCTGGGAGTGTCTGAAAGAAAGGAGCTCGGCCTCAGACTTGCAGTGGGCAAGTAATCACACTGATTCTGTGAAGCCTAATTTTCCCTCCCTTCCTCCAAGACCTTACCTATAGAATCAATAGACACTTTGTTATCTGCTAGTTTGAATGAATGAATGAATGAATGTAACTTTTGTAAATAAAAAAGCACAACACTAATATAGGTCTTCAGAAAACTGCTACTGACTCTTCTTCCATAGTGCATATTCTCTGAGTACTTTCTTTCCCCTCTGCCCCACTCCCACCCCCCCTGGACTCTCTGCTTTCTGCTCTTCATCCAATTTTCCAACCATGTTGGAGTCTTCCTTTGAGTTCCATGTGTGTTTAATTCTAGCGTGGCTCTCTGCTGTGGTATTCTGGTAAAATCAAGAGTAATGCATCTGCTACATTTCCTCTGTCCATCTTCTTGATATTTCCAACTGACAACTGTGCCAAACATTTTAAATACTGTCTTCCTGAGTTCCTACTGATTCTCCTAAAGCAGCTTTTACTAATTAAACACTCCTTTTTGATGTATCTAATAATTCACTCTAAAACCTCACTGTTAACTTGAGGACAGACTGTCTGATCTAGAATTGCTGTCTTTATCCTTCTCTCTTCCCACACTCCTTACATCCCTCACTTCCCATCTCTTCCTTAAATAGAATTTACTCTAGTATTTCAGTTCTGGCTGTGATCTCTGTACACCATTTAGATTTCCTCTGACTTTTGCATTTCTATAGAGATGATCTTACTATGGGGCCTCATTCTTAACACCATTTTGCAGCAGTCTCTCTCCTGGTTGAAGTTTGTAATCAGTCTATTGCTGTGGAAATTATGATGCTGCAGGTTCACCATTGTTAACTTCACTGGTGGATTAGATAAGAAGCAAAAAGGAGCTGTGGGGGAGAGAGAGCCCTTGTTTTAAGTAGGTCTTTGACAGTTCACAATGTGTCAGTTCAGATAAACAAGGGAAGAGGAACTGGATGTGTTTGTTCAGTCTACAAGGACTTTTTTTCCTCCCGTAAAACAAAAAATCTAATTTTAAAAAGAAAAAAAATCTATTAAGAAAAGAGGAAGGAACAGATAAAATCTGGGTGGGTAATCTAGTGACATTGATTTGGAACAGCATTTCCAGTATATTTTCCTAACTTCCCAGTAGTGCCGCATGCATTGCTCTCCAGTGGCCTTTATCGTACCAGATTGGTAGCAGTAGTCCTGGACTGTGGACAGTCAGATCTAGTCCATCTTACTGGAGAGAGAGCGTTACCTTGACACAGCGCTTTGTGTGGGGAAGAAATGGGGAGAAAATCTGAATGGGGTGTCCTGGAGGGGAGGATGCATAGTCCCCCACTCTCTTTTAGGAAAGAGGAAAATATTTTCATGTAGATATTTTCATTGCTATCGTCACCATTTGTTCAATTCTAGTAGCAATCTCTATTGTAAAATTATAAATTTTGAGAAAAATTTCAATATGTATGACATTTTGTCAGTTTTCCTTCTGGTCTCCTCCCCTATTCCATTCTAGATCTCTCTTGGCACATTATTAGTTCCAGTTGTCTAGAACTGTGCTGCTTATGATACCAACATTTCTTGTTACCATAATGTTCGGTTAGCCTTGTTTCCTTGCTCTCCTTTTTTATGCATGCCTCATTATCCTTTGCTTCACTTGTTCTTCCAGCTTTTGTTAGGCAAGTGAAAAGGAAAAGAAATGCTAGCAACTTGCCTATCTCATTTCAGATCTAAAAGCACTTGTCTTCTGCAGATTTCAAAGATAAAAGCACATTTCGCTCTTTGCCTTTCTACTTCTTAAATACGTGTAGAAAACTAGTCTGTCTATGACTAGTGTGTGAGGTGGGACTCCTTTCGAGGCACTTTGTGTATGGTTATACATTAGTGTCCGGGTCTGTGTGTGTACATTTTTTTTCAATATATGTTGGGATTTTTAACTACTTAAATGTAAAACTGGGAACAAACCTAGAATCTTTAATGACCAGATTATACTTCATGCTGATTTACTTTAAACTGCCACCCTGGGCTGCCCAGTTACAAAATGGGGGATTGTGGTGATGATGAATTAGAAGGGGATTTTTATTTAGGGCTGTCTGACACTTATCATTCTTGCACTTGTAAGCACAGTCTTTGGCTATGTCTCCATGACCCCACAGTGTGAACTGTAGTATGAACTAGAGTACTGCACTCTGACTGCTCCCTGGCACAACCTAAAAGGTATCTAGTACTAGTGCTACATTAACACAAACTAGTTCTGACAGATATGGTAATTTCCTGCAGTATCCTTGGGAGACCTTATTGAATTAAGTTTACGTGACTTTGGAGTCCATTGTATTAAATGAATAGTTCATGTATTATTGCAGTAGCAATCGTATGTAATTTCTCTCAGGGGGAGATGTGAGACCTAAGGATTCAAAAGACTATCCTATTTAATAAAAGACTAGAGAAGTGTGTGTGAAGCCGTCATGCGCAGTAGAGACGGCCCAGACGAACGGCATGCTGGGAGGTGTAGTTCGGCAGCACAACATGGCCGCCGCGAGGGAAGCAGGGTCTGGATCAGAGGCTCGGAGAGCGCGGGATGGCTGGGCGCAGAAGGTGCAGGCAGGGGACCCTTGGAGTGGGGGGGAGGGGGGCTGAGCGAGCGGGGGGAGCCCTTGGAGTGGGGGGGAGGGGAGGCTGAGCGAGTGGGGGGAGGGGGGGCTGAGCGAGCGGGGGGAGCCCTTGGAGTGGGGGGGAGGGGGGGCTGAGTGAGCGGGGGGAGCCCTTGGAGTAGGGGGGAAGGGGGGGCTGAGCGAGTGGGGGGGAAGGGGGGGCTGAGCGAGTGGGGGGAGCCCTTGGAGGGGGGGCTGAGCGAGCCCTTGGAGGGGGGGCTGAGCGAGCCCTTGGAGTGGGGGGAAGGGGGGGCTGAGCGAGCGGGGGGAGCCCTTGGAGCGGGGGGAAGGAGGGGCTGAGCGAGCAGGGGGGGGCCTTGGAGCGGGGGGGAGGGGGGTTGAGCGAGTGGAGGGGCGGCCCTTGGAGTGGGGAGGAGGGAGAGAGCTGAGCGAGTGGGGGGGCTGCGAGCTGTTACTGTTGGCCCGTGTACACGGGCTTTTAGACTAGTATTGAATAATATGCCAAACAAGAATGTGTCAAAGTGCTAAGTGGGTTTTCGGGGAATGTCTAGGGAGGAGTTAATGCAAATTCCCCACCTCTGGTTGTGCAGAAACTCAGCCTTTTGAAGCGATGCCCTGAAGAGTGGGCCATTGTCTTCTGATCACCTGTTGCATGAGGCCTCTATCAAAGGCCCAAACTTTAAGAAGGAAAGACTCAACTATTCATGGTTGTTCGGTTCAGAATCTGAGACAGTTTTGAATTTGGAACCATGGGGAAAACCCTGCTGTGGGTTTTGAAGGATCGACATCTACCATAGCCTGAGGCTGGAGCTGGGGTGACCTCTGGTAAATGTTTGTGTATGGATGTAGGTTCTTTTATCATTTTTAATTGTTTTCTCTGTAATGCTTTCACCTTGAGACTAAATGTGTTTGCTTAGAAAGAGCTGTGTGTAACTTGTGATTGCCGCAATTATGCCATTTGTAGACTCTGGAGAGAAAGCAAACTACATCTGCTGGCCTTTAAGGCAGTCTGGCTTGCTGGGGATAACACTGTAGGCAGAGAACTGTGCAGCCTCGGAAAACTCCAGTCAGGAGAGAGGGAGAGAGATGCGGGTCTCTACTTAAGAGAGGTTATGGCTGAGGAACTGGGATCCTAGAGTGTGTGCCGTCAAGAGACCACAGAGGAGGAACACAGGTGCAATTACCTTGAATTGTGACTTCTTAGGTATCTTCTAATTTGCATGTGTAGGAGCCACACAGGGGAGTTACAGTGCAGCACAGCACTCTAGTACATGCTGCAATTCACACCCCTGTTAATCCAAATTGTGGGACCATGTAAACAAGCCTCAGGTCTAAATATCTGAAGGGAACTACCCTGTTTCCCTGAAAGTAAGACATCCCCCGAAAATAAGACCTACTTCCAGTTTTGCCTCTCGCTGTAATATAAGGCATCCCCCGAAAATAAGACCTCCCTTTTTGTTCAACAATAAATGTGTACCGTATTCTTCTTCATGGAAAAATAAGACATCCCCTGAAAATAAGACCTAGCGCATCTTTGGGAGCAAAAATTAATATAAGACACTGTCTTATTTTCGGGGAAACACGGTAATATTTTCTTGCTGATGTGCGGCCCATAAGGAGAGATGCTGTTACTTGAAGGATTTCATTAAACAATGGTTAAACAAATGAAATGGTTAATACTACAAAATATTTATACATGCAACAGAACTCAATCCCCCTTATTGTTTTACATAAAATAATTAGTGCTTATTTATAAATATGGTTGAAGTGAAAATGAGTTCATGCTCTATTCCTTCTGCAGCACACGAAGAAATCAGTCGCATTTGGAGCATGAGCAACATGCTTGTCAGTGAGGAGTCTGGCTGAATTCCCATAAACAGGAAGGCAAGGGTTGCATTAGATTATCTCAGTGCTTTGGGGAATTGGGTGTGCGGAGAGAGGGAGGGAGTGGGAGAGCAGCAGATTTGCATAAAATGGGTGAGTGGGAGGGATGGGTCAGGCACATACCTTGGGGAGTGGGAGGAACAGGATAACAGATTGCAAAGGGGAAGCCTAAATAGTGCTTTAGTGAAAGGATAAAACCAGTGCTAGCACTTTGAGCACTGTGCTGAACAGAGGGCATGGCTGTTGAAGATAGCAGCAGCTGCTATGGTAGTGGCTATTGAGGTGGGGTCAGTTGGGGACTATTGTAGGGAGGGGAAACTATCCTGGAAATAGAGGAACTTGTTAGCACAACCCACATGGTGTATACCTGGCTTCTTATCCATCAGATGAATATGACATAGCACATATTTTAAAGGCCTCTATGTTGGACAAATAATTTGTACATCTGAAGGCACTTGCGGGAAAAGTTAGTTTCTGGAATAAGGACAAATTAAGCCACTCCCCCACCCACCCCCAGTAAAATGCACCATTGTAGCTGTTTCTGAAGTTGGATAAAGTTGTTTTGTCTTGGACCTTTGGTTTTTGCTGCTCATACTGACTGGTTGTCGTCTGCCCAGATGCCATGGTGATGGGTGCAGTCTAAGCACCTGAATAGTCTGTGCTAACAGAAGAGTAAAGATGAGGGGAGCATGGCAGGTATCCCGCAGTGTGTGACAGACCCCATACACCACTTGTGGGCAAACTTTTTGGCCCAAGGGCCACGTAGTGGTTAAAAATGTGTATGGAGGGCTGACTCCCTCCCACTTCCTACCCACCTCAGAATCCTCATCCCATCCAACCTCCCCTGCTCCCTATCCCATGACTGCCTCTTCCCGAGATCCCCCCCCAGACCCGTAACCATCCCCCGGCACTACACCCCCCATCTAAACTCCCCTGTTTCTTGTCCCCTGACCGCCCCTTCCTGACTGCCCTCCTAGAACCCCGCCCAACCCCGCTGATCCCTGGCCCCTGACTACCCGACCCCTATCCACTCCCCCACTCTCCCAACAGACCCCCAGGACTCCCTGCCCCTTATCTGAGGCGCTAGCCCGGCCCTGACCCCCTTACCATGCCACTCAGGCCATCCAGAGTGAGATACACTGTCCCACAGGAGCTCACAGCCCTGCCACCTTACCACGCCGCTCAGAGCAGCAGGAGCTCAGGCCCCGCCGAAGCCAGCCCTGCTGCTTCCGCACTGCCTGTGCGGCACGCTGAGGCTGCGGGGGGTAGAAGTGGAGGCAGAACAGCAGGAGAGAGGCCGGAGCAGCCTCCCCGGCTGGGAGCTCAGGGGCCGGTCGGGAAGGGCCAGCAGGCCATAGTTTGCCCACCCCTGCCATATATATAAATGAGATATATGAAACATCATGTCTGTGCATGCAGTACTGCCGGGTGGCAGCTCTGTAGAGTTAACAAACAAATCATAGGTAGGGAAGATCAATAGCAACATAATCTGTGTGTCAGATATTAGCATTGAGCCCTGTATCTCTTACTCTTATCATCCTAGTTTGTTCTAACTACTGCATATAACAAAAGTTTTCCAAGGGCTAATCATTGTGGTTGTCTGTCATTGCAGAAGTGACGCTGAAGGTCCATGTAAGCGATGCCAGCACGCATCAGCCGGTAACTGAAGCCTTCATTGAGATTTTTACCAACCAGATTTCCATTGTCTCTGGAACCTCAGGAGCAGATGGCACTGCTTTCATCAAGTTTCAGTATAAGCTGGGAAATCAGCTGATTGTTACTGCTACTAAACATGCTTATGTGCCAAATTCTGCACCATGGAAACCAACGAGATTGCCTGGTAAGAGATGTTTATTTTTGTTCTGAGGTAAGACTTTGCATCGAAAGGAAGTTACAAAATTACGTGTGACTAATTTAATGTTTAGGATTGTAACCCTGGGGGGAGGGGGGGTTTGTGGGGAGAAAAATATTAGAGAGGCACAGCAACACCAGTCATCTAGACATCTTTGTAAATATGAATCTTTCCAAGTCCTCTAAAATGAGCACGCTTAGTCAGATTTCTTTTTAAAATTTGTAATGCTTCAGGAGAATGAAGGGTGGTGTTAGTGACTCAAATTTGGAGTCATTTGAGTTATGGGTTGTAGAGATATAAGCTCTGAAACAGGCACTTTAAAAACATGTTTCTAGGTTGGGGGAGGGGAGCATAGCTAAAGAGCAAACTATTTATGAGATGCCGGTCACTGTGGACTCGATCTGTTGAGTTTTACGCAAGGCAGCATGTGACAATCTATGGAGGACCCAAACTGAGAAAAATATTTAAGAAAATGTACTTTTTAATTTTTTTTATTTTTAATACTGTCATTTGCTAATACAGAAAAATGACTAACAGGCTTTCATTCCCGCCATTTTATGTGGTTTAAAGTGTGACTTTTGTAACTGCTCTAAAATCCATGGTTAATCAGATTGCTTTGAAATTTGGTGTGCCTTGTGGTGGGGCAGGGTACCATTAGTGAGCAAATTTGGGGTCAATTGGCTGAAGGGTTCCGAAGTTACATGCCCCCCAAAACCCAGTTTCCTTCTGCTTCTTTATACTGTTAAAGTGAGGGGTACTAATCACTTGGTGAATCACAGAGCTTGTTGAGTTCGACAGTAAACTCACCCCGGATGGCTTTAAACTGACCCTTCTATTAACATAACTACAGATCAAATAATATTAATCACAAGCCCCCATCCAAGACAAAAAGAGTTTTGCACTGAGTGACTGGCAGTTGCTACAATTTGTGCCATTTGATTTTGGGAGGAAAGTGTGTGTGTGGGGCGGGGGGAATTAGACATATGAATGCTTCCTGGGAGGGGAAGACTTTTAGGGGGCAGAGGAGTGGGGGGATTTGGGGGAGAGGGGTTTGGGGCTGCAGCGAGGGGAGAGGGTTATAGAGGGGCATAAATGGGGACGAATGAGAGAGGTTGGTATGGTTAGATCAGGGATTCTCAAACTTAATTGCATTGCAACCCCCTTCTGACAACAAAAATTACTACACCCCAGGAGAGGGACAGAAGCCTGAGCCTGCCCGAGCCACATTGCCCCAAGTGTGGGGGAGGGCAAATCTAAAGCCTAAGGGCGTCAGCCCCAAGCAGCAGGCCTGTAACCTGAGCCCCACTGTGGAAGGCTGAAACCTTTGGGCTTCGGCTTTGGCCCTGGATAATAAGGTTTGGGCTTGGGAGATTCTTGGTGCACAAGGTTGCAGAAGTTTGCGGGGGAGCAAGGAATACACCATGGGGATTGACGACTATGGGCTGATTTAGTTCAGTATACAAATTGCAGGATGTGATATATACAATTGACTAAATAACATCTTAACTCTTAACAAAAACAGAATTTCCTAGAAAAAAAAAGGCAAAATACTACACTAATGCAGAGTCAAAGTTGCTTGGGGGTATGTCATCCACTTGCAGAACGCTGAGCTCAGCAAAACTTAAAGGTCTGAAAACCTGGAAATGCAGAGTTTCCCTTGCAACCTTAACTCTGACCTTTTCTGGCAGTGATCCAGTATGTCCCATTAACACACACAGCTTTACTCTGCCAGACCCACAGTTGGTTTTCCCTTCCCTCCCACAGCACTGCTTGAGAGCCCGAGTTCCAACCTGAGTCACAGTGTCAAAGCAATGCCTACACAGCTATTTTTAGCGAGCTAGCACAAGTCCGGCCAGCACAATTCTGTTTACCTTGGCTGGGAGACTTGCTCCAGGATGCAGAGTAGACATACCCAGAGAGGTTAAGCGACTTTCTCAAGGTCACACATCAGGTCTGTGCCTCTTCCAACACTGAAAACCGCTTTGGTGGTTATCCTTTATGTAAACTCCTTTAGTTCTACCAATCGCTGAAGTCTCAGCTTCCTTAGCATTCTTCCTGTATTTCCTCAAGACACAACTGACCTATCATTAGTGCATGCATTGCCAATAGGCTCTTACATGTTTTTCTTTTTTTCTTTTCTTTCCCCCTCCTGTTTCTTTTGAATAAAGCGTGACCTTACATGGCATATTTTCTTCTGATGTTGACCTTGGGAGAGGACAATCAAATGCGATGCTATTGTTTTGATAAGCCATTGAAATCTGATAAGCAGTAGCTTTGTATACACATTTTATCGAGGGTTTTTTTCTGGGCAGCTGAAATAAGTGCACATTTTGGAAAAACAAAGATTTTTTTGGCCCTAGTCCTTCTCCCATTGAAGTCAGTAGGCAATTTGCCATTGACTTCAGTGGGAGGAGGATCCATCCTTTGTCATCTTCACCTTGAACTTAATCCCTCTCCTGATTAAATGGCCACACAAAACACTGCAACTAGATACATGTAATGCAGATTCAGTATGGCCAAGTTGAAAACTTTCTGTACTTTGTCCCATTTAAAGAACACCATTATTCAGTAATGTAGACTAGTGTAGGCCCAAAATATGCAGGTTTTATGAAAGATTTTTTAAATTACAAAACTGAATATTAAATGTTTAACGTTTTTGAAAATATAAGGAACACGTTTTAATTTAAACATTCATGTTGGTGTTTACAAACCAGATGTTGCAGCGCTCTCCTAGTTCATGAGAACCAGAAAGTGAAGTGGACTAAAAATAGAAGTGAAATTGATCAGTCCAAGCTGAGTGACATGCCAAAAGTGAAAAAACAGCTTATTTAGGTTCTGATCTTGCACTGAATTTTACATGTGCAGAGCCCAGCACACAAATAGAGCTTAATGCTCGGCCACAGTTTAAGTGCTTTCTCAATGAAGTTCCTAAAACTAGTAATACCTAGTATATGGGGCAGGATCTGCTATGTGCTTTGCCTCATAGACCAGGCAGCAATGAAGTGTGTTAATCTTACATGGAGGGTGTGAGGATTCACTAATAAAACATAATACTTAAAAGCTATGCAGTCACTGATCTAATAATGTTCCTATAATAATGTAAGATGAAAGTGTCAGGGGGACGGTGGTATTTTCATAATTTGGGCACAAAATAACTTGGTCTAAACATCAACCAAAATAATTACCAGGATTTCGCTGCTTAGTTAGTAGTTCTGCTTAAATTACTTAGCTGGAAGCTGCAGGAGAGAAAAGATTGGGGAGGTTGGTAAGAACTCTTTTTAAAAACACAGCAAAATTCCCTATCTAATGAAAGATAAATTTAGATGTTTGAACTATTTATAAATGCATAAAAGAAGACAAACTTGCCTGACCAGTGGCTATGCTACTTTGATATCAATCATGTTGGGCTTTTTTAATGTCTTTGGGAATTACCTTGAGTGCATAAGGTGCCGTGTAATCAAATACAGTGTATATGTGTAATAGATCCGTCTGATGAACCAGTTCTTTACACTTCAAAAGTTCTATCTTGTTCTAATAGAACTCTCCCAAGAACACAGTAGGAGGGACTCAAATTATCCAAAGTAAAGGGAAGGTATTGCCATTGATGTGTGTCTTCACTTTGGTTCCCAAATATTCCCAAACTACTTGATTTTATCCTGGGCTCCTAATGTAAAGGACAAATTAGAATTTACATCTTGGGAGAAAGAGATCAGGGCACCTCATTTGTCATGCTGAGAAAAAGCCCAAGGGAAGCTCAAAGGCTATCTATGCATTGTGGCTCAGCATGTGATGGGAAAGACATTGGCACGTATTCTTGTATTCAGCTCTCCAGGGTGCTTGAAATTACATTGGCTTTGACTCCTACAAATTAAATTACCTGAGTAAGAGCAAACAGTTTTTTCTAATTGTGTGGCTTTTATACTACCTTCTCTATAGCTCTTCTTTTAATGTGCCTGATGTGTAAATCCACTTTGACGTGTAGAATATTAAAAAGGAAGTTCTTATTATGAAATAGCTGCAATTTGAGTTGTATTCAGTTTTATTCTGTGATTTCACCAGTGCTCACGTGAGCTAATGAGGAGTTAAGTTTTAAGTGGACACAGTCAATGTATTTCTCCTAATTTAAAAATAACATTTCATCTTTTCAAAAGTATTTTGACAACTTGAAACAAAAATCCAATGTATGAACATTTGGTTACAACAGGATCTTTATTGGTGCTGGGGTAAAAGAAAATATTACTGTAATTCAGAGGAAATTTTTTCTAATGCTCCTAAAAGTCAATGGGTCCAGTGCCCATAAATCACTTAGGGCCTTTTAAAAAAAAAATCTCTTCCTCAGATTGTGGCAGCATAGAAAATATTCTAGGCACTTTCCAAATGCAGATTAAGAGACTACACCTGCGTCAAAGAATGTACCATCCATGTGGAATTCCTCTTCCTATCCCTAAGGCACTGGAGCTGATGCAGAGCTGTTCCTTGCTGTTGCTACAGCCTCCGGGCGAAGTATGCTCCAGGACTGCAGTGGTACATATCCCTTGCTCCATACGCAGAGAAGATTTGACATGCAGGTGCCTAGTGCCTGTCCACACAATTCCCCCCAAGAAACTCTGTGCTAAGGCAGATGAAGCCTTTGTTTCACACAGGGCGAATCTATTGCAGCAGACTTTCTGCATCCCACCCATTTTCTATACCACATAGTAGAATCACACTGGTTCTGCTGCCTATAGGACCTTCTGTACTGGGGTGATGATCAGTTCTTTAAAAACTCGGGAGTATTTTGCCAATAATAAAAGGTAAGCACGAAAGCTTAACTCATGTTGATACAGAATCACCACAATACTTTTCACTGTTATAGTGCATTTCATTTAAGTACCCCAAAATACTTCATAGTTAAGCCTTTCACTTACCTCAGAAAGGTGTAGTAATCATTCTGCAGACTAATAGACTTAGATGGATTCCGGGTTTCATCTAAGATTACATATTAAGTCATTAGTGGAGCTGGAAATAGAAGCCAAGAGCCCTAACTCCAAATTATTCTGTTTTGTACTCTGCTTCCTCTCAAGTGTGTTCAACTTCACCAGAGGCAAAAAGTGAAATATATTGTTTGGATCAATAACAAATTATTCTGTCAACCTAGTTACTTGGTTTATAAAACATACCTGAGCTATTTTGTGTAAACAAAATATTTGCTTTTCAGTCTTTTTATAGTGGTTGGACTGACTGTCCTTCTAAGGGTAACAGAGAAAAAATATGCTTGTATTCAAGAGAATTGTTAACAAAGATGAGAGAATCTTCGATTTAGGCATCTTTCTAATAAAGGGTTTTTTTAAAAAAAAATTCAAATATATGCCACTCAAACCACTTTCCTTCCACAGTGTTTTCTTCTCTGAGCCTTGGACTTCTTCCTGAACGATCAGCTACCCTTATGGTCTATGATGACGTAGTCCAGATAGTCTCGGGATTTCAAGGTATGTTTGTTTGTAGATTTGTAGAAGTTGGAATTGGAATTTAAACCATATTTTAAAAACAGTGGATAAAATTCTTGACCCATTGACGTCAGTTTACCGGGATTTCAGCTCATGTGTTTAAGGAGTTTAAAGCCGGGTTCCTAATCTATATCATGACATTTGTTAAATTATTTTATGGAAAAATTCACCCCTATCTACATGTCACTAACCTGAGGGTAAACCAGTTTTAACTTCAATGTATACAGGGGCCCTGGTCCATCTCCCTGCATTTCTTCCATTTTTCCATCTCCGAATTTCTTACCTTTTGGCATATTAAATAGAGCTAGAGATGGAAGTTCCAAAATCTTTATTGGCTTCTTATTCTGTCATCTAATATCATGGAACCATCTTTGTTATAAAACTTCAGTCTGCTATTCAGTCTAATTTGTTTCCTGCTTACTGCTGTGATTACTGTGATTGGGTTTAAAGAATAAAGTATAGGGCATAGAGAGCTCATCACATAGCCAAAAATGCAAACTAATGTAGCTTCAATAACCGTCAGGTGGACACACTGTTGCCTCTTCTGAATGTACAGCTGAATAACAGAATTGAAGGTTAATTCACACAGCTCTTTATCTGTCACTCAAGTACTGTAAATTAGACCCAGGTCTAATTCCATTAGAATGATTTGATTTACTGAGGTTAGTCTGTTAATGAAGCTTTTACATATGCTTTGATAACCTTTAATTTAAAGCCAGGACCTCTTTCTGCCTGTTATCTTACCTTTGCATGCTGCTGGGAAACCATGCAGTAGTTTTTCATCTAAGTTTGAAATATCCTCTTAGCAGAAAATTAATTAAAAACCATGGGTATTCCTTTTCTTTACTGCCTTGTAATCCTGTAAAATGGCCATGTCCCAATATAATATTAATATAATAAGGATTTCCTAACATTTTTATGGGCATAAATAAGCCAGACACAACAGGCTTTTCATAAGGGAGAACTCTGGTGTGGCTAACAATCCAGCTATACATGCATTCTACAGTTTGAGAGCTGAGGTTATTAATTTAATTAATAAAAGGCAGAGATTGGAGAAGGCACTAAACCCCAAGAGCCTTCATCAGATAAACCATGAAACAAGGGTTACAGCATTATTCTGTTAGTGTGCTGGTGTTAGAGATTCGCATTCTTCTGCAAGTTTGGTAACAAATCTCACAATTCACTGTACAACAAAAATCTTTTCAAGGAAAACGGAGGCTAACCGCTTCCTTACAGCTTTCTTTGCTTTGCCTCTTTGAATAAAGATGGCTTGGGAAGAAACAGAAATGCAAACAGTACCTGTCACACCCATCTGGCTGCCATCCCCACTTTTCTTGGATCAGAATGTGCTCCTGCCTCTCTTCCTCTTCTTCAGACAAAAAGTATCCAAAATGCTATTAACTATGGAAATTGGCGGATACTTAGACTCCCATCTTCTCAAAGTAAAAACAGCTCACAGGACCTATACTGTCTTCTTGGGAATTCTTTCATATCCTTATTTTTTTGTTAAATTCAACAGTGGACGTCATGTTTCAAGATAACAGAAATACAGAAGAGGGAACAACATAGGCATTTGATCAAGAGCTGGGAGGGCTCAAAACTTTTATGGCTGAATTCTTCTCTCACTTACACTGAAATAAAACTGGTGTAGATTCAGTTACTTCAGAGGAATTAATCAGCATTTTCCCCAATGTAAACATAAGAGCTGAATTGGGTTTACTCAAGCCACTGAGATTCTATACAGATTGGGAACTCTAAGGTGCACTGATCAAAGGTAGAGAAGACCCTTCCCAGCACAAAAGTTGCCATTGCATAATTAATTAGATGAACACCTAAATATGCCTTTGAGAAGTTTGTTTTCAAGTTTGCTTCCAACCTCATTCTCATTCTGAAGGTACAACCCACTGCTGTACTCTGGAAGTAATTGCGCAGATGGAGTTTGCCAAGCACAAGTTCTTTAAGGTTATACAGAGGCGTAATGCCATCTAAAAATGTGCTAGAATACCAGTTTATCAACAAACAGGGTTGAGTACTCTGTTTATGGGATATCTTCTCTCTCCATAATACATAAAAGTAATGTCAGGCATTCTTTACAATATCTTCCCTACACTGTTGCACTAGGCCAACCATGCTGCAAATGGTTATTTTGCACACGTTGAAACACAAGCAGCAGAGTGACGCCACACTGCCTACCCTGAGCTGGATTATAGTTTGACCTGGCGTTCACATTAAGGGCTGCCTTAGATCATTTCTGAGGAGGGGATAATAGCATGTGGGGATATTGTGAACTGAGGAGGGAGGGGACACAGAGAGGTGACTCTCAGCCCACACGAAATAAGGAATTTTACCAGATTAAGGAGTTTTAAACTCTGACAGCTGATTAAGATAATGGCTGTGAACATTCACTCTTTGTGTCAATGTGTTACATCAACACTGGCACTTGAGCTACAGAGTCTCTTCAAAGATTTGGAGAAACTTGTGCCCATTGCTGGTCCTCTGAGCCATTGGTTGAGGTGCTTTCTGTACTTAGAACCAAAAGTGAAGTTCAGCTAATTAGAGAGACAAGTTTTTCACCTTGATACATTTCTCCAGTGTAGAGAAGGCCTTAGCAATATTCATATTTGCACTATTAATATGTACTGACTTTCCATTAAAGAATTTTAAAGCATCTTACTTACAGAATTAAGGCTGTATTTGAGAGGTGCGGATAGGTAAATAGTACTAGTCTCTCTTTTTTTTTTTGGGGGGGGGGGGAAGACACAAAGATCTTAGGTGATTTACCAAAGGTCACATAGCTAGTCTGTGATCAAGAACTCAATTTTCTCAGTCCTGTGGCTTAGCTACAAGACAAAGTTTGTACCAACTGTATTATCTGTAGTATTTGAGGAAATTGAGATTCACTTTAAAATTTTTGCCCCCTCATAAAAATATTTTCAGTAACAAGTTGGCATTACTCAGCTCTCACAGGCTGTGCTACATCAAGTTTCCTTAAAAGATAATTTATTACTCAATAAATTATAGTGCTAACAGGCTCAACAAGAATGACTTTGTTTTTTAATTCTTAATTACTTGAATCTTCAAAAATATAATACTGGTACTTAGCAACTTGATCGATTAATCTTTATACCCATACACGGCAACCTAAAATCAGTTTTACATTGAACTGTTACAGAGATCATCCTAATTCTGCATTCTTTTTTGTTGTTGTGGATGCTTATCCATATGGAACACATGCACACACAAAGCAGTGCAGGCAGAGAGTGCTGAATCTTTGAACAGATCTGTCCCTGAGGTACAGCAACTATTATCATATTGCATAGCACTGGAGAGAGAAGTTTTGTTTCCTTGAGTTCATTGAAGTTAATGTCTTTAGTCTGTAATGTTGCTGTTTTCCATTTAGACCTGGAAACTGGCTAAGAGAGAGTGTTTCCCGTTTCAGAAATCTGTTTAATTGCTGTATTAACAATTTAAGGATAGTATTAGTTTTAAGAAACTGGTACAATTATTTCAAAAACATTAGTGATTAAAAACCATTTTTTTACTCAGCATTACAGATTTCCTTGCAAAATTATCAACTTTCAAAATGTTGCTTTAAAAAAAAAGTTCAGTACAATTATGTTGGACAAATAAAGCTTTGTGCATGTAATCAGTGTTTACTTTGTAGGCAGATGAAATTAAAATTAAACTGTTTGGATCCATCTGTGTACAGATGCTGCAGTCTTTGTTTGGTGGCAAAGCTTGAACTGTGTGAAATTATGTTGTAAAAAATCAGAGAGGTAGCCGTGTTAGTCTGGAATAGCAGAGGTAACAAAGTCCTGTGGCACCTTAAAGACTAACTAACTTTATAGTTAGTCTTTAAGGTGCCACAGGACTTTGTTACCTATGTTGTAAAAATAACTCATGTCTGGAAACTAATTAAAGAAAACTGAGAGGAGGGATTAGTCTCCTGGTTAGTGTCTTAAACAATTGTAAAAATAAGGCACCTGACTTATCACTCGTACATCAGTTATCCTGTGAAGTAACCATGTCACTTCAGTGAAGTGACATGCATAAAACTGGTGTAACAGAATGGTGGAACAAGCCCATCCATATTATGGTTTGGGCATCTTAGAATGGTCCTAATTTACAGTCACAGCAGAGTGTTGTTTGACTCTTGATCCTGTGTCACTTAAGGAGCATCCTTTTGAGTATTGAAAAGAGCTCTTGGGAATAGAGTAACTTTGCCTTCAACAGCTGTTTTAAAGCTCCGTTTGGTTGTTGTCTTAAAGCTTGCAAATGGGGCCGTGTTGTGTGCTACAAAATGGTGAGATTCCATTGAAAAAAGGCAATTGGTTTCCTAGAGTGGATATTTAAAGGAGACTCAAATGTAAAATACTACGTGAAGTTGTCTTAAATCCTGGTACACTGGAAAACCTGCAGTTCATGTGTATTGATTTTGAACAAATGCGATGAGTGTCTAATATTGCACACGATGGGATAACAATAAGGGTGAAATCTTGAACACACAGTCTAAGGAATCTAATTTGATGTGGGTGTCGTCTTAAGGATCCAGGGGAAACAATCTTCTCCTAAACCTGGGCAAGTGAATTGGGCTGGTATAGTAACTGTAGTTCTTCCTTGTCTGTAGGCTAGAGTGTAAGAGCCAAAATGTACATTCTTCACCTTGTCTGTCACCTCACCAGAGCCATGTGCATTGGCTGTGCAGGTCTGATGCATATACCCATACTCTCCTCCACCAGCGGTGTCCAAAAAGAGTCCTTATGCAAGGTTTAAGAGGTACGGGAGGTGTTTACACTAGAATCATAGAAACGTAAAGCGGGAAGGGACCTTGTGAGGTAATCAAGTCCAGTCCCTGTGGTGAGGCAGGACCAAGCAAACCTAGACCATCCCTAAGACATTTGTCCAATCAGTTCTTAAAAACCTCCAATCTACAACTTCTCTTGGAAGCCTGCCCTTATACTTAGAAAGTTTTTCCTAATATCGAACCTAAATCTCCCTTTTAGCATATTAAGCCCATTACTTCTTGTCCTACCTTCAGTAGACATGGAGAACAACTGATCACCATCCTCTTTTTATAACAGCCCTTAACATATTTGATGACTGTTATCAGGTGTCCCCCCCCCTTTCATAAAACTAAACACATCCCAGTTTTTTAACCTTTTCCTCATAGGTCAGATTTTCTAACCCTTTTATTCTTTGAGTACTTGCTTATGTCCATTCCATATATTGCCAATTTAGCTACTTTCTCACTAGATTTAGTAACTTTTTGGTTTCTCTAGCAAGAAAATGTGTCAAACCTAGTGACTTTCATTGCCAATTACAGTAACATTCAGAGAAAGAAGTCACGAATATCTGTAGTCACAAAATCATTCACAAGCAGCTCAATAGTATTAATAAAATCCATTCCATGTGCTTCTTACTACATTCTTTTGCACACCAAATCAATGTTGTTATGTCTCAGTTGAGCATGTCCTCAGAAGGAATTGCATCCCAGGGCTTCCTGGGCTGAGATCACCATAATCTACAGGTGAGGAAAATAAGTTTGTGGAGACTAATTAGATACTTTGCTAAAGCCAGGCACACTTTGGAGAGAGCCGCACATTAGCCAGGGCTTGTTTTTAACCCAAGTGTGTTCTCTCTTGCCGCTCTGTAGTAGATAGCGAACCCTGTGATGCAGGGGACGATGGCTAATGAAGCAGGCAGCGTGGGAGAAGCAGGTTAGCCAGCAAGGAGAGCCACATGGATGGAAGGTGGGGTGGGATGAGAGAGGGCCATGTGCCCCAATGGGGCTGGGGGCACTGCACCTTCAGGGATGAAGCCCTTGCTACAGGATTCAAGGTGGAGCTAGCTTGATTTCGGCTGCCCTTACCTCCTTCCCCAGGCTTGGCCTGGGGTTAGCTGCCCAGCTGTTTTCAGAAATCAAACCCTGAAAGGGGGGGGGGGGGTTGGGAAAGGGTCTGGCTCAGGGGTGGGCAAATTTTTTGGCCCAAGGGCCACATGGGAATTCCAGAATTGTATGGTGGGCCGGGTAGGGAAGGCTGTGTCTCAAACAGCCTGGCCTGCCCCCTATCCAAACTACAGATATCGTACTCTTTTATTAAACTATTACTTTGAAGACTTTAGGTGAAGTTAACTTTTCTGTTTCAAGTGAAATAATAAGAAATTAAGCATAGATTGTAAATTGCAAACTTTCCTTAGGTTTTACATGCATTACCTCTATATTTAGCTTTAGTTTTACCAGCATCTATTATTGGAAATATGCAAGAAAACTTAAAATTAAGACTAGGAAATATTTTCAAAAACCCCTAAGGTATTTAGGTATCTTTATACATTTTAGCTAGTAACACTTTGTGACAAAATGTCCCCATTGCAAAATTCATTTTAAAAATATGGTCTTATCTTCACCTTCATAGTAGCTCATTCTTGCATCTGTCCATCACAGAAAGATTTTAATTTGTAATGGAAATTTTAATGCACTTTTAAAGAGCTGTTCAATAGAAATATAAGCACCTAAACAATCTACACTCCTTGGGTAATGCCAACCTTAATTTTCACAGGTGCACGGATTCAACCACGAGTTCATTTTCAGAGGAGAGCCCTAAAGCTGCCTGAGAACACCAGCTACAGTGACCTGACAGCATTTCTGACTGCAGCCAGTTCACCTTGGGAAGTGGATAGTTTTCCTTATTTACAAGGATTAGATGGAAATGGAACTGGTAATTTTGAGTCTCTATCTTTGTTTTTGTTCTGAGTTGATATTTGTTGGAATGAAGTTTTGGGTTGTTTGGGTTCTTTTTTACTAGCTCTCTGTCATTTTCTCCCTTCCCCCCACAACATACCTTTTTAATTTCGAAAGTATAGGTTCAGCTCTCTGACCAAAATACTGTTCCTAAAAAGCACTACAATAGTCCACATGACAATATTCCTGTGCAACTGACACTAATAGTTCCCCATGTTGGCAATCTCCAGATAAGAGCCCTGGGTCGAATCAGCACAGAGACTAAATGTGCTTCTCACCCTTTATATATGGTCCCTGAAGGACAAAGTTGGATTGGTGGGTGAATAGCTTTCTTATGTTGCACCTGTCATTTGAAGACTAGCTTTCTAGCACGTCAGTTTGTGTATCTTTTGAAAATGCTACATTTATCTTCAATTAAAAAATTGAGAGATGTTGGGAGGGTAAAAGATTTAACCTTCTAGATTCTGCAGCATTAGTCATCTCTATTCCTGTGTCTGGCAGTCTGAACAATGTCCACATTGTAAGAATTTAATGTTTTGCAGCATTGTGCTGTGCCAACAAAGAATTGTTTCAATAGTCTTGTTAAATGCAAAGTAGTTTTGGATCCTGCTTTGGCCAAAAGTGTTCAGATTCTTTTGAAACAAAGAAGAAAGCTGTGAAGAACTTTTAATAGAAACAGCCCCCAGTGAACTTTGAACTTAGAGTTTTGAGTTATTTTGTTTATATTCTTAACTCTTGGGATGGCAGCAGATGAGGCAATTTAACTCTTCTAATTTAGTCTTCTCCAGATGCACTTATTTCTCCTAGTTAATTTAGGTTATTTCAAATATATACTCAACTGTGTAAGGTGTAAGAGAGAAAATGGTGTGACCTTCTCCTTCTTCTGTTTTCCTTTCTTTCCCCTCTTACAACTCTCTCATCAGTCAGAGACACAGAGCTTTCCTCTCATCCCTTCATTTGCCATCGTGATCCTGTCCTGTTCCATCTCTGGATATCTCTCTCACCCACGCTCATCTCCTCCTGTAACTCTTTAATATAACCTCTCACTCTCCTCTCCTCTCCCAATATCGAGCATGTTGTAGTCTCTCCCTTCTTAAACCCACCTTTGACCTCGCTCTCCTCTACGTGGCTTTATCGGTGTCTACCTAACATGGCTCTTAATCTCTCCCGCTCCAAGTCTCTCCTACTCATCACCTCCTTTCTCTATCATTGCGCACAACACAGCAGAACCCCGCACTGTATGAGAAGACCCAAGTAGAGTAAATTCTTTGGACTCCCTCCTGGGTGTCAAGCTGGGCATGGCTTTGTGAGTACACACTTGCTCTACTTCCCCCTCCCCACTCTATGCCACACTCACTTAGACTCTCACACATGGACTTTCCATTCAGGGGAACATCTGTGGGTGAGGAGGAGGGAGATGTATTTGTCCCTTATTAACCATCATGCAAAAGAATCCATCTCACTTTAAAAGGAAAAAAGATTGGAGGTATGAGAAGAGACTTTGATACAGATTTACAGTGCAGACAAATTGCCTTCTACTCATTCTACAGCTACTCGTACTACTGGAGAAATGTTAAACTATCAGACTTTAGGCTTGGATAGGCTACTTCGTTATTTAAAGCTCAACAAATATAATCTTTGTCAGTAGACCCTTCTTCCAATAGCTGTTGAATATAAGATCATCACCACCTGGTGGCGATGGCTGTTTTGTTTTCACGTTCCTGTTGTTTGAGAAAGGGAATGAAAAGAGTACCTGCAAATTATAATTTTCACTTTCCTGAGCATAAACCAGTAATTTGCATGGGAGGAAGGGATTTTTGTTGAATAGAGCTTGCTCTTTTTGTCTGTCTCCACTATATGCAGTTAAACCTGACAAATTTAGTGAACTCAGGAGCATTGCAATCTGGTCCTCCCATTGTGTAAATGTGTTACACCTGATGGTGAGTGTTCTCTATTGTAATTTTGTAATAGTTTAACTAGAAACTTTCCCTTTGAATTCAACAGTACTTTCCAAGGAGTTCTAACAATGTGCAGCTAGGAGCAATACAGTTAAAACCCAATACGTTAATCAGTCTATTTTAAACAGAAAATAATAAAGCACTTTGTATACAAATAATAAGCCTGTTGTGTCTTGGCTTATTCCTTGTATTAGTAGCATATTGTGGAGCACAAGGCTGGTTTCTAAACAAACACATAAACCTCTGTATTCTACAGTAATGGACCAAAACCCTAGAGCAGGCAATGATGTTATCTCAGCAATTTAGGGCTATTGCTGTTAAATAATATTGGCTTATTTATAAAGGGTGAATTCAGTCACTTAAAGCATGTATTTTCCTCAGAGATTTGAGATCACCAGGTGTCAAAACATAAGCTGACATTCATTGCAGTCACTCCTATTTTATCTATGCATATCCTTACCAACCCCCCAGCATCTGTTTCACAAGCATTCAGTTAACTTACCTTCACAACACAATAAGGCAGAAACTTAATTTTTTAATGAAAGTTTAGATTCTGTGGAAACAGATGTCCTAGGCCTTTCTTATTAGCCATTGGACTTTGGAAATCAGCCTGCTTTCTTAGAAAGTAAACTCTTCAGCCTGGGACTGCTTGAACATAGTGTCAGATGGAATTATGTTGCTTTAAATAGAATGGAGGCAAACAAAGCTCTACTAGAATGCTCTTTCCCTTCTCCCCATGTAATTACTGATTTTCCAGTCATAGGCACAAATATAAGCAAAATTCAAAACAAGTAGAAATAGCAAGTAAAATGTATTACGTAATTTATTTTCAGACATCAACATTGGATTTTATAAACCTTTAGGTGATAACATACTTCATTAGGGATTTGAATATGAAAAAACTGATCAGGTCATAACCTCCTTTAGTAATTAGAAGCAATGCATTCTATGCTAACACAGATAACATATGTGGTTATTGTAAATTAAAATGCTCTGTTATGGTTTCTCGTAAATGTAACTGTACGGTAAATGTAACTGCCGCTCAGTAAAACCCAGGCTCTACCTTACAGCAAGCCCTCTGCCAAGGGAAAATTTGCATAGTTGCCTCCTGTATTTCAACAAACAGCTCGTGTAAATAGATTCTTCTTGACAAAATAATCTGTAGTACTGTGATACTTCACAGTTACTTAGGCTTGGTCTACAGTACAGCATTAGGCTAATGTAAGGCAGCTTATGTCGACCTAATTATGTCCCTGTCTACACTGCACCCTTGTTTCTGCTGATATAGGTGCCGTACTACACTGACATCATAACTTCACCTGCATGAGAGGCGCAGTGTAGTTAGGGCAACGCAGGGTCTGTGTGGGTACTGCAGGTTACTTGTAGCGCAGCTAACTGTGGTTCCAAGAAAGCCTGGTGGGTGGAGGGCTCCCACTACAAGCCTGCTGCTCACACCCTCCCTGCCAGGCTCTTGCCTGGGCTCCCTGTTCCCCAATGGGGGGGGGGGGTGCTGCCCTGAGGCTCCTGGGGCTTTCTGCTCCCCACCAGGAGCATGGGAGCTGGGAGTTGGCGGCGGGGGGTGTGTGGGGGGGGGCGGAAGGCAGCTTTGCTCCTGGTGGGTAGGCGAGAGCCCCTGCAGCCTGGGAGGGGTGGGGAGCAAAAAGCAGAGGGGGGCAGTCCCTAGGCTGGGACAGGGGAGCCCCTGAGCAGGGAGCCAGGATCCTTGAGGCAGCTCCCAATCAGGGATTGGGGAATCAGGAGCCTCACAGCAGCGTCCAGGCTCCCCAGTGGGGAACTAAGAGCCCAGAGACAAAGCTGTGTGCGGAGCTGAGAGCCCAGGCTCTCAGTCCCCCATGCTGCCCCTCGTCAGTGGGTGGAAGTGCTCCTGATGAGAATGCACATCACTAACAGAAGAAGGGCAGTGTGGATATGAACCACTGCAGTAATTACTGTGGGGACTGTAAGTCTACCTGTATTAGGTTTTTAGTGTAGACATGCCTTTACTGTTGTGTTTAAGGGGCAGAATGGATGATTTAGGAGAATGACATGTGTGGCCTTATGTTTCTAGGTCACTGTTTTTCATATGGCCTCATCAGTAGTGATTGAAAGTCACTTAAGGTTTTCCTTCAAGGGCAAATTGAAACCTAGCATCAAGGCAATGTCAGGGTTGTCTTTCACTAACGAAGTCCATGCTGTCCGTGCATCTGGAGAAATGGTGGTGTCATAGAATATCAGGATTGAAAGGGATGTCAGGAGGACATCTAGTCCAGCCCCCTGCTCCAAAGCAGGACCAATCCCCAACTAAGTCATCCCAGCCAGGGCTTTGTCAAGCCTGACCTTAAAAACCTCTAAGGAAGGAGATTCCACCACCTCCCTAGGTAACCCATTCCACTGCTTCACCACTCTTCTAGTGAAAACGTTTTTCCTAATATCCAAACTAAACCTCCTGCCCTGCAACTTGAGACCATTACTCCTTGTTGTGTCATCTGCTACCACTGAGAACAGTCTAGATCCATCCTCTTTAGAACCCCCTTTCAGGTAGCTAAAAACAGCTATCAAATCCCCCCTCATTCTTCTCTTCTGCAGACTAAACAATCCCAGTTCTCTCTGCCTCGCCTCATAAGTCATGTGTTCCACTGGACTCTTTCCAATTTATCCACATCCTTCTTGTAGTGTGGGGCCCAAAACTGGACACAGTACTCCAGATGAGGCCTCACCAGTGCCGAATAGAGGGGATGGATCACGTCCCTTGATCTGCTGGAAATGTCCCTACTTATACAGCCCAAAATCCCATTAGCCTTGTTGGCAACAAGGGCACACTGTTGACTCATATCCAGCTTCTTGTCCACTGTAACCCCCAAGTCCTTTTTCAGAACTCCTGCGTAGCCATTCGGTCCCTAGTCTGTAGCAGTACATGGGATTCTTCCATCCTAAGTGCAGGACTCTGCACTTGTCCTTGTTGAACCCCATCAGATTTCTTTTGGCCCAATCCTCTAATTTGCCTGTATCCTATCCCTATGCTCCAGGGTATCTATCACTCTTCCCAGTTTAGTGTCCTCTGCAAACTTGCTGAGTGTGCAGTCCACACCATCCTCCAGATCATTACTGAAGATACTGAACAAAACCAGCCCCAGGACTGACCTTGGGCACTCCACTTGATACCGGCTGCCAACTAAACGTGGAGCCATTGATCACTGCCTGTTGAGCCTGACGATCCAGCCAGCTTTCTATCCATCTTATAGTCCATTCATCCAGCCCATACTTCTTTAACTTGTCATGCTGTGTCAGCTACAGCCAGGCATATATCTAGGTCTAGGCCATGCCAAGAGTGCTACACTATTGTGATATCAGATATAGCTCATCCAATTACCACCCTTACTCTACAGCTAACTTGCATGCAACAGTTTCCTTTGTATGAGGGAGATTGCACTGATAGTGAATTACTTGGCCTAGCTACCACACCCATGCACCCAATTGCCACTCACAAAGCAACACAAATCTCTTAGCACAATTTACCTAGGCACAGATCAACACCACAGATAGCACACACAGTAAGCCCAAACACATACAGTCCCTCACCACAGAATACCCCGATTCACCAGCTGCACAAATCCACACAGCCCAACCCACACCCAAATCAACACAGCCACCCATAAAACCACAGAATGAGCACATATAATAACCCCAAACCTCACTCTAAGGACTAAAAGGACTGTAAGGTCAGTGTGAAGCAATGGAAATGGCTACAAGCATGCTTGAAAGCTCTTCATGTTTAGAATGTCACCAGGTTCCATTATGGGAATTCATAGTCTATGACCATCCAGTTTTTAAGTTTTCAGCCTTTTTTGGCTTTTTAATTAACAACTTTTTGAGCTCTAGCTGTGCAACAGCACGGGCTTTCAGGTACTAGTAAATAACCAAAAAGGAACATTTCAGATCATGGGAGTTCTCAGTCTGGCATCTTATAAGTGCTCTATTGTTATTTATTTATGTATGGATATAGATATAAATAAGGCCTTGACTTTGGTCAACTGACTTTGTCAGTGAGAATAAAGGCCATCCCTAAAGTCTTTTTGACTTTTAGGAGTCAGTAAAAATCGTGTATGCCTATTTATAATATAGCCCTGGCTGTACTGAAACCTCATCCTAACAGATACCTGAATTGGGATACCACCCATTGTCTAGAGATCCCATTTCATGTCTTAGATTAGTAGGTCTGTCTGTGCTCTGGCAGTCTCTAGGTTTAGTGTTTTTTAGGTGCTCACTTAATCTCATACCTCCTTGCAAAACTTTTATTTCCCAAAGGTGCTGTCCGCTCTTGTTCTTTACTTTTCTTCCATAGTTCGTTTCCACTTTCTTTGCAATGGTCATAGAAGCATGGGTTTATAATGTTTTTTAAAAAATCAAATAAATTCTGATTAGTACTTTGGTGGGTGATCATTTTTAAACATAAACTAATAATCACCATGTCTAATAAATTATCTCAGTATACATGGAGCTAAGAAAAATATTACAGATCATAAAAATGTGTACAGTTTGGCTTTTAATTTCAGTGAAAAATCAAAGCAAAAACATTATTGAATTTTAAAACAATAGTTAAGTGTCCTCTCTTGTACTAATAGCAAATGTTGGCCATTAGTGTATTTAAATTATAGGCTATATGCATTTGCACTATGCTTGTACAAATCTACTTAAAGAAGAATAGAAAGAATAAAATGTATTTTAAAAAATATAAAATACTTCTTGCATATCAAAGCTTTTCTATATTATCAGGTAGAGAATTAAGAAATTTAAATGTCAGTTAATTAAAAGGTTAGCTTTAATTTCACCTTCCCTTGATAACAAATATAATGTATAATAATAAAAAATATGTAACATACCATTATTCTTTTGCTTGATAGGAAATAGCACCAAGTATGACCTTACCCCTGTCACTGCAGTCAGTGTTCATTTGCTCAACAGCGATGGGACTCCAATCCCAGTAAACGGCCCCATCTACGTAACAGTGCCTCTGCCAACAAACAGCAACCTGAAGCACAATGGCCATGTTCCAGCATGGAGATTTGACCAAAAATTTGGTAAGCAACATTTTGTAGTGATCCTGCAATCATTTTCATTCCTCTGAAGCTTGCTTCTCACTGTTTTTCACTTAATGTCCGTTTTAGAGAGTCTAAAAATCTTATATAAGATTTAAACAGTTGGGTGTGATGCATATTGTTTCCATATACAACTTTTTTTGTGTAGTATTCAGTGTTATGAATAAAAAATTAATCTGCTTTTAAGTTACCTGACAACGTATGTTTCAACATCTGGAAGGGTTTTGTATATCTAGATTAACAAAAATCAGTTGTGAGCAAATGAGAGCCACTGAACACTTTGGGCTTGTTCTCACTGGGGTGGGGGATCGACGGCAGATACGCAACTTCAGCTACGTGAATCACGTAGCTGAAGTTTGCGTATCTGCCGCCGACTTACCTGCCGTCCCCGCGGCAGTTGGCGGCACGCTCCCCCGTCGACTCCAGCTTGCGCCTCCCGGCAAACTGGAGTTCCGGAGTCAACGGGGGGAGCCCGGGGCAATCGATTTATCACGTCTTAACAAGACGCGATAAATCGATCGCCAGAAGATCGATCCCGCGCCGCGCGAGTGAAGACCAGCCCTTTGAAAGGATGAGAAATGCCATTAACCTACACTGTCAAACAAAATGCACTGAATTGTCTCTGTTGCTCTGTGAAATTCATCCCTTGACAGAAAGCCGGCAGAAAGCATATACATTATGCAAATAACATTTAAGACTTAATCCCTCATAGTTTGAAGTGGTGCATGTGCGTTGTGCTGACCCTCTGTTCAGGGGTGAATTTCACCTTGAATTATTTAATTGGCTCTTGAAGGGTTTATCTGATTGAGGAGCAATTTCAGGAGGAGAAGGAAGAGGAGTGGAAGAGGAGAAAAGTAGAGATTAGAAAGAAAGAAAGAGAAAAAAATTGGGTGGTCAGAAGTGTGGATTTCTGGAGCAAGAAATATGTGTTGGGACCCAGACATCTCAAAGCTGCCTATTTCGGTGTAACCAAATAGACCCAGTATAACCCAGATTGGCCCAATTAACTCCTGTACAGGTGTAGTGCATTGTGGGATAGGTACCCAAATTCTTGGGCCCCCTCGTCCTGTCTGTGATTTGGAGGCACTATAAAATTATTTAGGTGCTCTTAGCAGGTGAGAGATTTGTCTTAAATTACGATATCTTGTAGAAAAAGATCTGTTAGAGGAAATCTGTTAAAGGAAAAAAAATACATTTATTTAGAAATGACTCTGAACAACCTGTAGAACTTAATAAAGAAGGATATACCTTCTGTAGAATGTTTAGATCAAATGCAAGGAACATAATGGAAAAGGCTTTGGGATTTTTACACAAGGTGTGGAATAGTTTTCTATTTACCCCCAGCTAATTTGAAAATCCTTCTCTTAACTCCTATTTATTTAATCTGTTTTTTATGGCACTGTTAGCAGTAGGATTCACTCATTCATGTTCTTCCTGAAATTGATTTGTGATTCTAGAAACTGTTCTGTTTTTCACTTGTTCAAAAGAAGAATGGGAAGACTGACTCATTGACTTTCCACACAAGAAGTTGTCCATCCCTAATCCTTCCTATTTGCTGCATTATAACTACAGTATGGCTCACTGGTGGTTATTGTAAAAGATTATGATTTTGATTTTAAGGTGACTTCTGATTTATGACTAAACTTCCATGTCCCAAGAGCGGGGCAGTAAAAGCTTTGTTTTCACTATTGCATATAAAGGACTAGATACCCACAAAACTGGGTGACAGGCCAACAAAATGGCAGATTAAATTTATTTTGATAAATGCAAAGCAGTGTTCTTCAAACACATCTCAACTATATGTACACAAAGTGATGGGGTCTAAAATAGCTGTTACCAATCAAAAAAAGAGATCGTGGAGTTGTTGGGGATAGTTCTCTGAAAACATTCACTCAATGTGCGGTGACAGTCAAAAAAAGCTAATAGAATGTTGCGAACCACTAGGAAAGGGATAGATAGTGTAGAAAATGTCATAATGCCACTATATAAATCCATGGTATACACACACATTGAGCACTGCATGCAGTTCTGGTCACCCCATTTCAAAAAAAGATACATTAAAACTGGGAAAAGTACAGAGAAGGGCAACAAAAATAAATGGGGATATTGAAAATCTTCTATATGAGGATGGATTAAAAAGACTGGGACTGTTCAGCTTGAAAAAAAGACATCTGAGGGAATATGCTAGATGTCTATCAAATAATGAACGGTGTGGAGAAAGTGAATACACATAGAACCAGGGGTCGCCCAATTAAATTAATAGGCCGCAGATTTAAAACAACAGAAAGTACTTCTTCACTCAACACACACAGTCAGTCTCTGAAACTCATTGTCAGGGGTGTTGTCAAAGCCAAAAGTATAACTGGGTTCTACCAAGAATTAGATAAATTCACGAAGGATAGGTCTATCCGTGGTTTTTAGCCAAGATGGTCAGAGATGGAACCCACTGCTCTGAGTATCCCTGTACCTCTGACTTCCAGAAGCTGGGACTGGATACAGGGCTAGCTCTAGCTTTTTTGTCGCCCCAAGCTAAAAAAAAAACCTGGGTGGCTGGATTGCTGAAGCAAAAAAATAAGAGGGTGGGGGAGGCGGCTGGGTTGTGCCGCCCAAAGAATGGCTGGAACGCCGCCCCTTCGAATGTGCCGCCCCAAGCACGTGCTTCCTTGTCTGGTGCCTGGAGCCGGCCCTGACTGGACATCAGGGGATGAATCACTTGATAACTGCCTTATTCTGTTTATTCCTTTGGAAGCACTTGGTACCAGACGGTATCGGAAGACAGGGTACTGGGCTAGATGGATCATTGGTCTCACCCAATTTGGCTATTCTTATGTTCAGCTAAGTCCAGTATGAACGGGATGTAACTGAATGGGGGTTACTGGTGCCACAAAAATGGGCTGTTCGAGCCCTCAATTCCTTTGGCTGGTTCTGTATTGGCTGCCGTGAAGAGAAAATCTTCCTTCCCCCACTCTAAACTCTAGGGTGAAAGAGGGGGGTCTCTTCTATGACCACTTAACTGTAAGCTAATTTCCCAGCCTAAGTTAAATCCTTTCCCCCCAAAACCCACACTCTACCAGTTGGGGATTGGGACCACGCTGCCACCATTCATGTGAATCTCCAAGACCCTGGAGGGGGCTCATGAACACCCCAAGAGTAACACTCCCTCCCTCTTCCTGAGAGATCGGGACACTCAGACACTGCTCCACCCCCCTCCCTTTTTAGCCTACGGGAAAGAGAACACAGTACACAGACTCACTAGCTGTGAGCCTGCCCGATTCAAAGCTCAGATCACTTCAGTGGAACTACAGACAATTCTTATAGGTATAAAAAGTTTAATATAGAAAAGAACAAAGCATACAACTAATCCAAACTTCACAGATACTTAATTTTCTAACTCTACCCCCTCCCTCAAGATTTCTCACTCTGAGGAGGTCAGTGACACTTCAAATCAGGTACAAAGCTTATGTAATCAATAAGTCTACTTACTATTCATCTAACTTATGAATATATGAAGAAAAAGGCGGAGATGAGTTTCCATAGCTGGAAAAGAGGTTGAGTCAGCCCCAAAGCCCCGGACGGACTAACTAACTTCCTGGTTTTTTCTCCAGGTAGTGTACTCTGACGTCACTCCCCTCTCCTGTTTAGTTAACCCCTAACGGGTAAAACAGCACTCCAAGGCACTTCACACTCATGACAGCTCCTTTAAAGATGTGCCATGAGGCTAGCAAAGTATTACTGGAGACTTGGAAGTTGGTGGGGGGAAGACGTAGAGGCCATAAGAAAAGTGCTCCTGCACTGATGGTCGTTCAGAACAGTCAGGGAATTTAAAGTTCTACTCCTTCATCCCTCTAGCTGGCAGAGACTGGAAGTGGCACAGAAGGAGACTCAAGAGCTCATTTGGGTAGTGGGGACAAGGACCATAGTACACAACCCCACCACTTCTGGCTGAATAGGAACATCATTTCGTGGACTCCGGGAAGGAATCTTGGGTCGGAACTATAGTGGCCAAGAACACTGGGAACCCAATCCTTCCTTCAGTTATGTAGATGTAAATCCTGTTTGAAATCAAGGAGCTGTATGGGGTTGCCTGTCAGGAGTGAAATCAGTCTGAAGTCTCCATTTTTATATGTATAAAGAGAGAAAAATGTAGCAATCTTCAAGATTCTGACAGGACCAAGGAAAGTCTTGGAAAAGAAATGGCAAGACAACCTTGATAAATTTCTTCCAAATATTCCTTACTTTTGAAATTATAATATAAAGCTGTTATATTAACTAAAAGCAACTCCCAGTGTTTTCTGAGATTCAAAAGAAAGAAACCTAAAATCCCCATAAATACAAAGCACACATTCGCCAACAAAGCAAGATGATGAACTTGCATTTTGGCATCTCTTTAGAAGGCATGACTCCATAATGGTAATGCACCTGTACCTGTTATTCCCAGTACTAACAATTGCTGAAGAGTACAGAGTACCATCATGAAAATAAAGTTGGATTTGTTAATTTAGACAAAACTTCTCAAGGGCATAATTAGTTGCTGTTTATTTTATTAATTATTCAAAGATACTGCTGCATTAATTTTCTTGATGTGCCATGCATTCAAATCAGTACATTTGTTTAGTAATGAAACATCATATTTGGAACAGTATAAAATAGATAAAGCAGATTGATTTTTCTGACTTCCCATTTCACTAGTGTCACTGGAACAGCTTTCACTTAACTATGCTCTGTTTTCCCCCCAATCCCTCTACAGGGTAGAGCTTATGGTGATAAAAATGCAGACTGCCCGTGGCAAATAACCTAAAAAACTCCATTTTGGCCATTGAGATATGTAAAGTCTCATCTCTCCATTCTGCAGAAGCCATGAAAATTCCTGTGTTTCGAATCTAGAAACCACTGGGTTTGTATTAGGACAACATTTTTCCAGCAAAATGTATTGAATCTAGAGGATGAAATATGTCTAATATTTCTCTCTCCCTACCAGAAAAGTGAGAAGTATTTCAGCTTTTTAGAGTCAACTATACTGCATACAGTAATAATGCAAAACACATGAATGTGGAACAGAAACTAACTCTTGCCCTACAAATTTTTGCTGTTTTCTTCTATTGAGAATGTTTGGAAAGGACCATTAAATTATTGTATTGTAATATATTAAATAATTTTCATCTCTGGCATATATCCCAAGGTCCAAATCACAGTGTGAAAATAATTAGCTACTAAAAATTTCCCAAAGGGAGTTTATAACAAACTACTGCTAGGTGCCTGAAACTAAAGACAAGAAGAAAAATCCATCTCCTGAATTTAGAGGGTCAGATCCTGGCCCTTGCTACGGCCTCTTTGTTCATTATGGCACTGATGATGCAAAGGGGTTGTCAAGTCAACTCACCTGGCCAACTGAGAGTCCCCCTGCATGAGGGAAAACCTAGGTGGCAGAAAGCCAGTTGAGTCTGCTCTATGCCACCTGTCTTTGCAAGTGTCTGGCAGGGACGGAGGAAAGGGGTATGAGAGTGCTGCTGTGATCCTGTTTAACAACCCATTGGGGGCCAATGCAGCCAGTACAAGTTAGGGCAAGCTTGAGCCCCATTTATTGGGAAGAGACTAGTAATAGCAATGGGGGATTCAGTTATTAGAAATATAGATAGTTGGGTTTGTGATGACCGGGAGAACCGCATGGTAAATTGCCTAGCGGGTGTGAAGGTTGCAGATTTCATGAGATATTTAGACAAGCTTATGTGCAGTGCTGGGTAGGAGTCGGTGGTCGTGGTACATGTTGGTACAAATGAAATAGGAAAAAGATAGGAGAGAGGCCAAATTTAGGCTGCTAGGTAAGAGATTAAAGTCCAGGACCTCCATGTTAGTATTCTATGAAAGTCTTCCAGTTCCACGCACAGGGACAAAAAGAGAGGCAGAACTGTAGGGGGCCACTGGATGATCAGCACACTAAAAGGAGAACTTACGGAAGACAGTGCCATTGCAAAGAAGCTACGTGAATTCTTTGCATCGGCCTTCACTGCAGTTGATGCAAGAGAGGTCACCACACCTGAGAAATTCTTTTTAGGTGACAAATCTGAGGAACTGTCCAGATTGAGGTGTCCGTAGAGGAGGTTTTGGAACAATTGATAAATTAAACAGTAATATGCGAGCATGGCCAGATGGTATTCACCCAAGAGTTTTGAAGGAACTCAAACATGAAATTGCGGAACTACAAACTGTGGTAGGTAACTTATTGCTTAAATCAGCCTATGTAGGGAGGCTGGCATGTAGCTAATTTAATGCTGAATCTTTTTTTATTAATGCTTCCAATGTGATCTTGGCAATTAAATGCTGGTAAGCCTAACTTCAGTACCAGGCAAATTGGTTGAAATTATAATAAAGATCAGAATTATCAAACACACCTGAATACCAATATGTTGAAGAATCAACACAGCTTTTGTAAAAGGAAATCATGCTTCACCAATTTATTACATTCTTTTAGGGTGTCAACAAGCATGTGGACAAAGATGATGCAGTTGATCTAATGTATTTGGATTTTCAGAAAGCCTTTTGACAGGGTCCCTCACCAGAGGCTCTTAAGCAAACTAAGCAGGCATAGCATAAGAGTAGGGTGACCAGAAAGCAAGCATGAAAAATCAGGACACGGGACCAGGGTAATATGAACCTATATAAGAAAGAGACCCCAAAATTGGGAGATCTGGCCACCCTAGATAAGAGGCAAGGTGGTCTTATGGATCAGTAACTGGTTAAAAGGTAGGAAACAAAGGGTAGGAATACATTATTGGTTTCACAATAAAGTGAGGTGAATAGCAAGATACCCCAAGGATCTGTACTGGGACCTGTCCTGTTATCATAAATGATCTGGAAAGGAGGTTGAACAATGACCAAACTTGAAGATGACACAAAATTACTCAAGATAATTAAATCCAAAGCTGACTGAGAAGAATTACAAGGGTATCTCATTAAATAGGATGACTGGGCAGCCAAATGGCAGATGAAATTCAATGATAGTAATGCACTATACAGTAAAACCTCGATTTAACGGACCTCGATTTAACGGACTTCGGATGCAACGGACAAAATTTCTGAGCAAGTCTGATGCATCCCAAATCCATTTCTCGCGGGCTGGCTGCCGGCTCCCGGCTGCCGCCCGGGTCCCACAGCAGGCGGGCTGGCTGGCTGGCTGCCGCCCCGACTCTGTGGTGGTCGGGCTGCTGCTCCAACAGCTCGTTTTTTTTTTTTATTATTATTATTAAATAACGGACTTTTTCATTTAACGGACACCCCCTCGCCCGAATTAGTCCGTTAAATGGAGGTTTCACTGTACTTACAAAGTGATGGAGTCTAAATTAGCTGTTACCACTCAGAGATCTTGGAGTCTGTCACAGGGTTCACACAGGGTGCTCCTACTCCCCCTAGGTCCTGTGTTCTGGTTCCACTACTAATAAAGTTTTCCACACCCTTTTTGGTGATTTCTAAGTGTCCTTTATTTACAGTGCAGATTCCAGTGCCAGCAAAAGTGCTCCCCTTGTCCCCCACAACAGTTACCTTCCCTGTCTTGGCTCTAAAGCCTCCAGGGCCCTGAGGCAATTGGCCCGCTGCAAGGAGACAGACCAGCCCCCTGTCCTCCTCCTGGCCTGCCTCCCTTCTGACTGGGGCTTGGAGCTTTTCTAGCCCTCCCTGCTCCCAGCCCCCCGCTGTACCTACTTAGTCCAGCCTAGAGCTGTGGGCTAGCCCTCTTTAGGGCTCCCAGCTGGGCTGCTCTAGCCTCTGCCCCTGGCCTTGCTGCCAGAAAGCAGGGTTTAGCCTGCAGTGGCAGGGCAATCATGGGGTTTTTACCCTAGCCCTGTCACAGAGTCATTGTGGAAAGTTCTCTGAAAATATCTGCTCAATGTGCCGTGGAACCATTAGGAAAGTAATAGATCATAAAACAGAAAATATAGTGTCATTATATAAATCCATGGTACTTCATGGAGTTCTGATCGCCCCATTAAAAAGAAAAATAGAATAGGGAAAGGTACCGAGAAAGGCAACTACAATGATTAGGGATATGGAACAACTTCCAGATGAGAGATTAAAAAGACTGGGACTGTTCAGCTTAGAAAAGAGATAACTAAGGGTGGATATGGTAGAAGTCTATAAAATCATGAATGGCATGAAGAAGGTGAAAAAGGAAGTGTTATTTACCCTTTCACTGAAAACAACGCAAGATCTAGGGGTCATCTGATGAAATTAATAGGCAGCAGGTTTCAAACAAAGGAAAGGTACTACTTCACAGAATGCACAGTTAACCTATGGAACTCATTGCCAGATGATGTTGAGAAGGTCAAAAGTATAACTGGGTTCATGCTCTATCAATGACTATTAGCCAGGATGATCAGAGGCACAACTCCATGCTCTGGGTGTCCCTAAAGCTAGAACTGCATGATGGGATGGATCACTTGAAATTGTCCTGTTCCATTCATTCTCTGTGAAGCATTTAACATTGTCCACTCTCAGACAACAGGATACGGAGTTAGGTGGACCATTGATCTGACCCAGTATAGCCATTTTTATGATCTTACCATTTGACTGGCTTCTGCTTCACTTTAACGTTCTTGGTTTTTATTTGTTTCAATGTGGAAATCCGTGGGGTCAATCAGTTTACATTTCAAGTACTAAGTCAGGGGTGGGCAAACATTTTGGTCTGAGGGCCATATCAGGGAATACAAATTGTATGGTGGGCTATGAATGCTCACAAAATTGGGGTTGGGGTGCAGGAAGGCATGCGGGTTCCAGCTGGGGGTGTAGGGCTCTGTGGTGGGGCTGATGTTCTCCTATACAGAGCACACAGGATCTTTTATAAGAGGAAGGCAATACACCAGTGGTTCTCAAACTTTTTGTATTAGTGACCCCTTTTGGACACCAGGCCTCTAAGCGCGACCCCCCTAAGGGGTTGGGCTGGGGGGGTTGCTGGCAGCCCTTTGGGGCAGGGGCCAGGCTGGGCGGGGGGGGGGGGGGGGCTGCCTGCAGCCTGCCATGGCAGGAGCCAGGCTGGGGGTGGGGGGTTCCAGCAGCCCCCTGAGGCAGGGGCCGGGCTGGGGGTGGGAGGTTCCAGCAGCCCCCCAGGGCCGCCTGGAGATGGGGTGCATGGAGCCGGTCGGGGCCGGGGGGGGGGGTGGGAGCCCACCGTGACCGGGCTCGGCTCGCAGGGGTGCCTGGAACCGGCTGGGGGGCACGGGGAGTTCGCCGCGACCGGGACCGAGCCTGCGGATGCGCCTGGAGCCCGCCGCACCTGGGGCTCAGCTCACGGAGGCGCCTGGAGCCGGCAGGGGCCGGGGGGGCACCTGGAGCCTGCCGTGACTGGGGCTCGGCTCGCGGAGGCGCCTGTAGCCGGTTAGGGTTGGGGGGGGGCGGGGAGATCGCCGGGACTGAGCTCGCGGGGGCTCGGCTCGTGGAGGCGCCTGGAGCCAGCTGGCGCCAGGGGGGTGCCTGGAGCCCACCGGGAGCGGGACTCAGCTCACAAGGCGCCTGGAACCAGCCGGGGGGGTGGGGGGGGCAGCGCGGGAGCCCTCCGCGACTGGAGCTGGGCTCGTGGGGGCACCGGATGCCAGCAGCCCCGCGGCAGGGGTCGGGGCCGGCTGCAGGGGCTTGCAACCCCCGCAAAACTGGGTCGCGACCCCCAGAGGGGTCCCGACCCCCACTTTGAGAACCAATGCAATACACCATACTTTATTAACAATACAACACAGTTAGCATATGCATTTCAGTCTCTCACACACACACAGTCCATGCACACAGTCCTGCCAGTTGATGTTCATAGGTAACAAAGTCCTGTGGCACCTTAAAGACTAACTATAAAGTTTTGAAGCATGAGCTTTCGTGGGCTAACACGGCTACCTCTCTGATTCTTGATGTTCATTGTTACCAGTCTCTTATTTGTCAAGAATCAGAGAGGTAGCCGTGTTAGTCTGGAATAGCAGAGGTAACAAAGTCCTGTGGCACCTTAAAGACTAACTATAAAGTTTTGAAGCATGAGCTTTCGTGGGCTAATACCCACTTCGTCGGATGCAAGCAGTGGAAGTGTCCAGAGGCAGGTATAGGAAAGTAGGCAAGAACCAGGTGGGAGGTAAAAAGGTTAGTCCAATTAGGCTGAACCAGCTTGTTATCTCCGATCAGGGAGGGTGGGTTATTCTTCTAGCATTTGAATGGGGGGTGTGGACATGGAGAGAGGAGAAACTATTTCTGTAATTAGCGAGCCATTGTAGATTTAAAAGTCACCATACTGCAGCAAAAAAACTTCAAGTCCAGACTGCAAAGGGAAACTGCAGAGCTACAATTCATTTGCAAATTCAACACAAACAATCTCGGATTGAACAAAGACCTACAATGGCTCGCTAATTACAGAAATAGTTTCTCCTCTCTCCATGTCCACACCCCCCATTCAAATGCTAGAAGAATAACCCACCCTCCCTGATCGGAGATAACAAGCTGGTTCAGCCTAATTGGACTAACCTTTTTACCTCCCACCTGGTTCTTGCCTACTTTTCTATACCTGCCTCTGGACACTTCCACTGCTTGCATCCGACGAAGTGGGTATTAGCCCACGAAAGCTCATGCTTCAAAACTTTATAGTTAGTCTTTAAGGTGCCACAGGACTTTGTTACAGTCTCTTATTGTAGCTCAAGTCAATCTAATGGCCAGTTAGATTAAGAAGCTGGGGGGTTTCTGTTGGTCATGATGCTCCGAGGATTTGCAGGACTGAACCTAAAGTTTCATGGCAAAACACCCAAGCTTTATATCTGTAAATTTCCATTTGAGTCCATGCATTTTGCAATGTCATCCTGTAATCATTAGATCTTAAGTGGTGTTAATCTTGGGGTTTCCCCCGCTGTCATCCTTTGATGGCTATTGTCTGGCTTCCCATTATTATCTTATATTTGTTGTCTCCCCTTGGGGGGAGGGGTGTTTGCTCACCTTTGAGGTCGTCAATGCTGCATAACATGTTGAGCATCCATTACAGTGGATGTACTTGTCTTCTGGTCTTTTTAAGTCTCTCACTTTTCTTGACCCCTTTGGATATTTGTGATGGCTTCACACTTACCTCTTCCTGATGCATGCATTCCTCTTTCACACAAACAATCACACAATCTCTTACAGACATCTTTAAAGTTAGCAGAATACATTGTAAATTAAGCCTTGCTAAATATTATAACTAAAACAATTCACATTGGGAGCTTCAGGCCCTCAACATTTCTTTAATCTATTTATCATAGACACAATACAAAATCCTGGTCTTACTAACTAAACTTCATAACAGGTCCTAATTGTAATGCATATTGGAAACATCACACAGTTTCAGTCATTTCTTTCTGTTATAGAATGAAATTAAAATTTACATCAATTCTTATAACAATTATTACAATTATAAAATCCTGCTCCAACACTGGGATTTAGAGGTTTGGGGTGCAGGAGGGTGCTCCTTGCTGAGATCGAGGGGTTTGAAGAGCAGGAGGGGGATCAAGGCTGGGGGAGGGGGTTAGGGTGTGGGGAGGGTCGGGGGTGCAGGTTCAGAGAGGCGCTTACTTCAAACGGTTCCCGGAAGCAGTGGCATTTCTCTTCTCTGGCTCCTACGTGTTGAGTGACCTTCGACTCTGCTAGAGCTCCGGATCGGGGCCATACTGCTTTCAGGCGCCATGTAGTGCAGCCCCCAACCCTGAGCCCTGGAGTAGGGCCATCCCGTAGCTTCCGGCAGCCATGTGATGAGGCCCCTGGCCCAGCACCCCGGCTGGAGTGCCAGAACAGGGCCAAGCCGTGTGGTGTGGCCCCTGTTCTGACTGGAGCATCAGAGTGGGCTAAGCCCCAGGCCCCACTCCCCAAATACCTTTGAAAATCTCACCCCAATTAAGTCATTGGCAAAATGGCTGTTGATTTCAGTGGGGTCAAAGTTTCTTGAGTCTTGATTCCTCATCTGTAAAATGAGGATAATATTCCTACCCTCAAATGGGTGTTGTGCTAAATACATGAATGCACAGATACTGGTGTCATGAGTGCCATAGAAAAGCTCAGGAAATAAATATTAAGTAGGCTTTTATTTGTTTTTACTAAGTAAAGGAATTCTCACTTTTTATTTACTGTGAACACTGTCACATGCTGAGGAGGACTGTAGAGCACTGAAGAATTAAAACTGCTTATTGTAGATTCCAGCTGTCTGCTATACCGCAAATGATTCTAAAGCAATTGACTGGTGAAGCCATTGATCAAACCTCTTATAGGGAGTCTAGGAGATTCAGCTGGACTGAAAGGAGACGTGATGCATTCACATGCTCTGTGACAAGTATAGGCAAATGACACTGTCCACATAAAGTCTTACTTATTTGGCAGGTTTATTTACTGGGATACTGACCAATTAAAAGTTATGTTAGTGAGAGCTGTGGTGGGTGCAGTGAGAGTCTGACCAGTCTGACTGCTCGGCCCAGCTATCTGTGCACACTTGCCAGCTTTTGGTGTGATAAGTGACTGGGAGAGGAACAATGGGGAGACATCTGGCGAGGCATAGGTCTTGAGGGGATATTTTAGAAAATATCTCAAACATTAACATAGGAATCTAGAATTTTTTATGTTAAAGTGAATTATTTATACTCTTTGGTGGGATGAATAATTTACAGTTCTCTAGAAACTCTCTGTTGATTTTATATGAGTGGTCTCGAAGGGTATGTCTGTACAGCAAAGAAAAACATGCCGCTGGCCCATAACAGCTGATTTGGGCTTGTGAAACTCTGGCTGCAAGGTTGTTTCATTGCTGTGTAGACCTCCAGGTTCTGCAAGAGCTTTGGGATCCTCCCACCTCACAGGTCCTAGAGCCTCCAGCTCGAGTTTGGAAGTCTGAACAGCAGTGAAACAGCCCTGTGAGCCCAAGTCGGCTGGTATGGGATCAGCCACGGGTGTCTAGTTGCTATGTAGATGTACCCTAAGACAAGGATAATTGGACTGCAAGAGATAATTACTGCACATACAGTGGTTTACTTGCTATGGGATTTCACACACTTTGGTCCTTCAGCATCCCAACAAAACCCACTGAATATCAAAACCTCTCTGTGTGTGATTTGTAATATAGTCCACTTGTTATGGTAACTATTTCTATTATAGTAGTGCGCAAAGGCCCAAGCCAGGATCAGAGCACCATTGTGCTGGGCACTGCATGTACACACAGGAAGACCTGTTCCCTGCCCCAAATAGCTTATGATCTAAATCAGTCTGTATAACCAGATTCAAAATTCTGGCTACTATATCACCAGAAACTATCAGGTTAGTTGAGCATATGGAAATTCTCTTGCAAATTGTGAAGAGGAAATCAGCCTCTACAAAGTTCCCAGCTTACACTGTGTATTACTTCTGTAGTTTACAAGCTCTTTGACAACTTGATTTTGACTTTTTTTTAAATCTCAAAACTGTCAAGGTTAAATTCCTCTTTTTAAAGATTAAATACACTAAGGAATACAGTTTAAATGCTTTCAAAGAATTCTGTTCTTTCTGAGTGTTGCCATAGAAATGGCAGTTACCAAAAACAGCTTTTTAATCCTGTATGAAGCCTGCATAATAAAATAGCTGCAAATATAATTGCAGAGTAGTAGACAGATCTCCGCTTCAGTGGGGGAAGAGGGGAGAAGCACTTTGCTGATGCTTCACATGTTTAGCTCTCTGAGGGAGGTTTTGGCTAGCATGATCCCTTTGGAGGAGTGTAATTAAGAACATGGGTCACAGGCATTTGTGTTTGTGTTTTATTAAGACTCCATGTGTGTTTAATTGTACTTTCTAAAGGACAGCATAGAGCTTTCAAAACCAGAAGTGATACGAAAGGGTTTTTCCACCCTCTTTCTTGCTGATGTACCATATATATATTCCTTGAACAATAGTGACAGGGATTTTGTGGCATAGCAAATGAGTCAGAAGGATGAATGTTATGATGATGTATAGCGAAAGAGGAGTGAGAAAAAAGAGACAAGGAACAAAGTTGATGGTAAAATATATTAATGTTCCCGAACAATATGTTAAAGTTGGTGAACACAATGTATCTAATGAAAAACTGCAAAAGCAAAGAAATAAAGACCAGCAATGTCATATATGCTGTATTCCTCCATACAGCAATACTTATTTCACTAATGCACAACCGCTATACACCGCAGCCAGTACACAGCAATAATAGCTCTGCCCCTCTCAGAATGCCAGACTTCCAGTTTCCCTATCGCCTAGTTATCTCCCAACACAAATGTGTGTGGTAGAGAGGGAAGGTAGGCATTGGATTCGAGACTGGGAGAAGGGGATGGTACTTGGGGGAGGGGTTACGTTGCCTGGGCCAATCGTGGAAAGCTGGAAGGGTGAGAGGGGAGTGGAGCTGAGTAGCAGAGCTGTGAGAGGGTAGAAGCTGGGGAAGTGTTGGGGGTAAAGCTAGAAGGGTCTCAGAGTATCAGGACAGTCTTTCTGTGTCACATAGGGTAACAGTCAGTTAATTAATAATTCTAAGTGAAATGTGGAAGTCACTCTAGCCAATAGTACTAAAAACTCTAGGCCTGATCCTGAAACCACTGATTACCTGCAACTTGCACTGATATCAAAGGGAATTTGAGGTACTAATGGTCTCTTAATGTGTTTTTGCCTCAGTTTCCAAATCTGTAAAATAAAGATAATGCTTACCAACAGGTGTGGTGTGAGGCTGAATGTATTACAAGATGTAAAGTGCTTTGAGGTCTTAGAGGTGTAGGGTTTTATGTATTTACTAAATATTTATATAATATTAGTTGTATTATTTATTGAAATTAGTCAGTAGCGTGATAAAGGAAATGTTAAATGGAATATGATTCTGAGTTTGTATGAAACAGACATTGAGATGGGGAAGGCACAGCCAAGCTTTCCCATTTGATATATAGTTATTGATTTATGTGTGACAGAGATTTTCTTTAATAAACCTTTTCTGTTCTGGGTTTCGGGGGGAAAAAGAAACGATGGAAATAACTTTTGGATACAATCTGTCCCTCCCCTGCCTCAGATGCTATTAAAATTACTAAGTAAAGAAAAATATTATGTGCTTTTGTTAAATATTAGACAGGTAATTTTATTCAGCTTCTCCCTTATATAATTAAGACAAAGGTAACCAAGGAAAACCGCAGTGCTCTGTTCAAACTTCAGTCATGCATTGACCAAGAACATTTTGAGGTGCTGGGGTGGTTTTGGGGGTTTTTTTTTGGCAGAAATATTTTAGATTCCATGTAATAAAATGTGTATTTTTCTCATAGTCAGTGGTCTGAAATACACCAGATTGGTTTCTCTTTGCCAAATAATGATGACGTTACTAAAACAGTGGTAGAATTTAACTATGCTACTTGAATGCCATACAACAAACACTGTAAGAGTGGAAGAATAATGAAAGTATGATCTCAGAGCATAGACATTCAATTATTGGTGTTGCTTAGCAACTTCAAAAACAATATTGTAATATTAACTTATTCTAAAGGATTGTTAAACACCTGTGTATTTGTGGCAAGAAAAAATAGCATTTCTATATTATAGCAGTGGAACTTCTGATGTTATATTGATTGTCAAGTAGGAATTTTTCAAGTTGTATTTTCATGACTTATGGCTTTTCCTTAAAAAAAAACAAAAAAAACCCACCTTGTTAAACTTATATTTTTTATGTTGATTGCATCTTAGTAATTTTTTGCTGCCATTTTTGAGAAAATCCTATAGTTTTTCACTTATCATAATTAAAAATTTCCATTTACACACTTGAAGAAAATTGGGGCTTCTTTACTCAGAAGAAGAAGGTAAAGGTTAATTTCATAAGCGTGCCATGGACTTAATTCTCAGTGAGAGCAAGTGCCTTTTGAAGTGCCTAAAGAAATTAGTTTTAGAAATAACCACACTACCTATATTTGAATATTACGTGCAGCACATATGTATAGTTTAATAGCTCAATGTTCTATTCCTTTCTGTCTAACACACACATTTGTTTTTGGACCCTACATCTTCATTTATAGACAGTGCCATCCTGTGTGAAATCATAGCCACTGCAGAAGAAATCATTAGCTGAATGAAAATGAATTCTTATTAAGAAATGTGTATTTATTACAACTATGCAATTGTGTGGTAATATTAAAAATCATCCCCATTTTATTTCCAAGACTCTGTCCAGTGAAGATAATATTATGGTTAAAAAGTAAATCAGGATGAGGGCTTAATCTGATTTCTGTTTAATTAAATCGTCGGTTTTATTTGTTCATACCACAGGAAACAAATCATTTGCATTGTAAGTAGCACAACTTCGATCCTCTTACTTAGATTGCCTTCAGCAGATCTGGTTGGATAATTCCATCACTGGTCATTTAAAAAATAATTTCTAATTAATTATTAGGGAGTGCTTCCTGTAGAAAGGTCACGTAGAACAGTAATTGAGGAGAAAAAATGGGTTTCTCTGAGGAGGACAAAAAACACCTAAACTTCAGATTGAAGATGAAAAAGAGGAAGATCCAAGACAAAAATGTAACTAGCTACATGTAAACTAAAAGTTTGTAGTTTGGACATCCCTTTTTTTATATTAAAAAGTGCTACTTCGCTGCATACGAGCTATAGTAAAAGTCTTATGAAACTTTTTTTTTATTTTGTATTCTTTTTCATTTTGGGGGAATTTTGTGGTGTTTTGATTTCGTCGTTAAATTTTTTGTTTAATTTTTAATTACATTTAGATTAATAAAATACTCCGATGACCATATATAAATAAGAACAATGTATAAATTCCAGTGTGTCTATATACATCATTTTATTAAGCATTATTCCATGATATTGAAAGGTTTTAGGAATTAAAAGCAAGCACAGAACAATAGCTCTTAAATATTCCCCTCTCCAGCTGAACCCAGCAACCCAATAGCCCCCTCCCCCAGGGATGAGAAGCCCTTGGGAGGGTGAGAATGTGCCCCTGGGGAGAGGAGGATTACATGATGATGGAGGAGGGACCAGGCTAAAACTGAGCAGTACTTGGATCCCAGGCACTGGGTTGCAATGCCTGTCACTGGGAACCAGGCCCATACCATCGGGTCAGGAGCTGCTGCTAGGGGGTGAGGTTTTTGTTTTGTGATTATTTTTTTTTAATATTCCTTTTTTTGGTTTATTTTATGTTAGTTTTCTTCTGCAAAACATGTAGGACTAGTGATAATGTACTCCTCTGACAGTCACATACCTGGTTGTTTTGATCAGTGATAGGAAGAAAACTTAATCAACAAAAACAGGGGTATATCCTAGGACACAATGAAATGGTCAGATAAGAATGCTTAATACAATATAACCAGAATTAAAAATTCTCCATTATGGCTGAGTTCAACTCTCAAATGTTGCTATGCAACTCCCGTTGAAGTCAGAGTGCATGCGGCTAAGAATGGAATTTTTGTCCTCTATTCTTGACTCATACTAAGAGTTACATGCATTACTCCTGGGGGAATTGTGCACCACTGCCCAATGCAGAATTTGTGTGCAATTAATGTTCTGCACAGAATTTCTTTTTCCCCCTGCAGAATTGGTGCTGCTGGCTGCTATTAGTCTGCTGGATCTAGCAGAGCCCCATTGTCCAGCTTGCAAATACAGGACACTGCCATGGCAAAGGGGGAATTGGAGGGTTCTGGGCAACTGCAGTTCCCAACATGTCCTGAAGGAAAGAGGTGGCATGCAGGAAACTTCGTAAAGCTCAGGACCCTGCAGCAGGCTGTCTCTCTCTCTCAATCCCTCAGTTGTGAGGGGTAAGGGATGTGAGTGTCTAGGCTGGTTGGGCACTCCACAGCTGGGCTCTTGCGGGGAGAGGGTGTGGGTGTCTGAGATCAGAGGGGCAAAGATTTCCCTCAAGATGTGCCCAGCTGGCACATGCGACACACCCAGACTCAGGTGCCCAACAAAAGCATAATAGAAAAACAGGAATTGGATTGTCGTAGGGGTTTTATTTAGCTTTCTACTCTTGGAGGAATCTTTTTTGTTGTCAGAGGTACTTTCAGACAGGTATTTTGAAATAAGTTACCAGAATAATTGAAACTGATGCGATTATACTGTGTGGTCTTGACAAATAGAATATGCAAATTTTTGAAATATTGTATGCAGAATTTTTAATTTTTTGGCGCAGGAGTAATGTATACACCTGTGAGCAGAAGGCCTTTTGCCTGTATGGCCAGAATCTGCATTACTAAAGCCATTGACTTCAATGGGAGCATGATCTGCATGCACACAGACTCTGGTGGGGCTTAGATTGGCTTGTGTTTCACTCCGAATGCATCTAAAATAATAGGGTTTGGGGCTTTATGAAAAACCATAAGTAATGCATGCACACCTGCCTGGTAAAAGCAGAACCAGCCCTAAAGTTCAAGACCTATCAACACTTTTATGTGAAGAGTGCCTTCAAAGTCATACTTGAAGACTAGCCATGCAAGTAAGTGGTTGCAGTATCAAGCCCACAGTTTGTCTGGGATAAGTGAGCACATTCCCCAAAATCCAAGTAATGCAATGTGGTGTCATGTTTTCTACCTAGCAGAATTTTATATCTGCTGCTCTGTTGAAATCTTTGTCTGGCCTCTGACATTGTGTCCAAGGTTTTTTTTGGCAGTCACTTGATACTCAATTAGTGCTTTGATTTTCCCATATGTAGTTTATATTTAAATATTTTATCAAAATATTTAGGTTTACCTTTAAAATAATTTTTTGGGGGTATTTACTGCCTAATACAGTTTTCTCTTTATTCAGAGCATGAATGAGTACCATTGACAACTGTGAAATCTTGGTGCAAGAAGAATTATAAGTGACAGAGGCCAGTGGCACCTTAAAGACTAACAAAAGTATTGAAGCATAAGATTTCGTGGGTGAATACCCGCTTTGTCGGATACATGCAGACGAAGTCGGTATTAGCCCACGAAAGCTTATGCTTCAATACTTTTGTTAGTCTTTAAGGTGCCACAGGACTTTGTCGCTTCTGAAGATCCAGACTAACATGGCTACCCCTCTGAAGAATTATAAGAAAACAGTAACATTCCCTCTAACTGCTCATTTGACTTTAATCCTGGATCAGCATGTTGGCTCCATGGAACAGTAATGGGGGGGAAATGACAGAGAGACTCAATACAGTAGTAATGGGAGGAAAAGACAAAAAATTGTCTCTATGTATAGAAGTTTTCCATGTAACACCAGCTGGTCTTTATAGATTTAATGATAATGGTGAATTGGCCCAAAGTATACGCTACACACATACCATATAACGCTGCTTCTGCTTAAAAGATGCACATGGGCACTGTGAAATATTCTTTTGAGCTGTAGGACCAGAGCCTTAAAAACTGTCAACTTTTTATCCAACAAATTCTCATCTATCTATGCACACTAGTGGCTAACAAGTGTAGGACTTCATCTAAAGCTTATTTAGTGGTGTGGATGATTTGTGATCGGCTTCTTTGTTCTGTTGTTTTGTGAAAGGAAAGAGAAAGTTTGGTGCACTGGATTAGCTTTTCATAACCCTCACTCAACCAGAGCCCTGGCTCCATTGCACTCCAACTCCTTGTTCGCAGGCCAGAGTACCTAGCTGGGCGTATTGAAAGTCAGTAAGCTGCTCTCTGAAAAGGGATGAAGTAAGTTATTCCACATCCCATCCTCATGCAAGGAAGAGGGAGCATGGGGCAGAGATGAGGACTAATTCTCTATAGTGTTCCTGGTCCAGCACTGTTATGACCAATGCTTATCCAGGGCAGAATGAAAAGTTGAAATCTAGAATAGAGAGACTTTTCTTTGGCTAATTATTACAGCTGTCAATTAATCGCAGTTAACTCAAGTGATTAACATAAAACAAATTAACTAGATTTAAAAAGTCACAATTGTAGTTTTAATTGCACTGTTAAACAATATTAGAATTTAAATTTAAATGTATTATATTTTAGATGTTTTTCTACATTTTCAAATATTGATTTCAATTACAATACAGAATACAAAGTGAACAGTGCTCACTGTTATTTTTATTACAAATATTTTCACTGTAAAGAAGATAAAATAAATAGTATTTTTCAATTCCCCACATGCAAGTACTGTAGTGCAATCTCTTTATTGTGAAAGTGCAATTTACAAATGTAGACATTTTTCCCCCATAACTGCACTCAAAATCAAAACAATATAAAACTTTAGAGCCTACAAGTCCAGTTGGTCCTACTTCGTGTTCAGCCAATCACTAAGACAAACAAGTTTTTTTATATTTACAGGAGATAATGCTGCCCACTTATTATTTCAAATGTCATCTGAAAGCAAAAACAGGTGTTCGCATGCCAATGATCTAGCCAGTGTTGCAAGGTATTTATGTGCCAGATATGCAAAATATTGGTATGCCCCTTCATGCTTTGACTTGTAGATTGTGCTATCTCTTTAATCTTTTTTTTTGCAGTGCAAATATTTGTAATAAAAATAATATAAAGTGAGCACTCTACTAATAGTGAAAATATTATAATGCAGTTCTATACATTGATGGTGCACCCTTGCCTGGAATACTGTGAACATTTGTGGCTAGCTTATCACAAGAAAAAAATAAATATCACTTTGACCAGTAGAAGACCTGGCACAATCTGCTGCTGCTGCTGTGGAAGATGGGAGTACCTCACTCTTTGGCTACCACTTGGGGGAGAGACTCAAATGTATTGAATACCTATTGGTGAGAAATGACAGATATAAAAGATGAGGGACCTTTAGCAGTCTTGGAGCAGGTACACACTGGGCTTCCCATCAGGTTGTCACCCAGGGCCCTGGGGGACCCATTCTTGGCATTGGCGTGAGGCAGTGTATTTCGTTCTCTGAGGATAGAGTGATCTCCATTAAAAACTCAGCATTTTCCAGTTGTCACCACAAAGCTTTCTCTGTATTTAAAATAGGAAATAAGTGTATAACTGTCCAGTGGTGACCCATGTATTAGATACCTGGAACATTTCTAGAACTCTGGTCATCTCTTAAGAGAGGGGGAACGGCAGCTTTTCCTGCTGGTGTTTTGTGTTACGCTGACCAGTTATAGTGTTCTGGAGGCTAGCCAGCAGTTAGCAAAAACCGGTGGGCGAGCTAAATGAGTGGAGGACAGGCAAGAAGCCTGGCTCGCCTTATGCTTTATATGCCCTTTTGTTTGCTTTCTCTACAAGTACAGAGCTTCATTTTGTTGGAAAAATGTGAGCAATCTTGTTCTGCTGGAATGAAAAGTGAGCTTTGCTCACAGTGATAAGAGTGTAGTCTCTGTTAGCTTCTTGATCACTGTGCTGTGCAGGCACATAATTAGCAGAAGGGCTTTTAAAGAGGCACTACAAGGATTCCGTTTGTTCCCGAGCAGTGCGAGTAAAACAAGCTGGATACATGTTCCCCCTAGTGAATAACTGCAATAATGACTCCTGCCATAAACGTGGGTTTGACTGCAGATATACAATTCCTCATTCTCTATAGTTATCACTGTGATAAGGGGTTTATGTAAAGATCCTGATTCTCAAAAATGCTGAGCACTCACTGCCCCACTGAAGTCAATGAGAACTTCAGGGCCTCAGCACCTAGATTTTAGTAACTCTTTGACTCCCCTTAAACTTGCCTTGTCACAGAGATTGAAATAAATGGCATTTTAGGGAATTTCTTGGGCAGTCAGACCTAGTGATTTTTTAATCGGAAAACTTGCATCACACTTTCGCCTGTGTGAAACATATTTTGAAAATACAGTAACTCCTCACTTAGTCGTACCAGTTAACGTTGTTTTGTTGTTACATTGCTGATTAATTAGAGAACATGCCCATTTAAAGTTGTGCAATGGTCCCTTATAATGTTGTTTGGCAGCCGCCTGCTTTCTCCACTGCTTGCAGGAAGAGCAGCCTGTTGCAGTGAGCTGGTGGGGGCTTGGAACCAGGGTGAACCAGCAACCCCCCTATCAGCTCCCCATTCTCCTAAGTTCTCTGTGCAGCAGCCACCCAGCAGTCTATGAATTGCCAGCAGTTCAGCTGTCCCTTCCCCCACTGCCATGTGCTGTTCTCGCCCTCTGCCTCAGAGCTGCTCCCAGGAGCCTCCTGCTTGCTGTGCAGTGGGGCAGGGGAGACACGGCGCTAATGTCAGGGTGTCTCCCCTCCCCCGTGTTTACCCTATCTCCATGGGGGGGAACATGACAGGACTCAGGACAGAGGGAGCTTGCTCACAGCAGCTACTGTCTCAATTTGCTGATCTATTAAAAAAGGCAATTACCTGAGTGGGGTCAGTGTCCTTAAAGGGGAATGTGCATCTCTCTCACACACTGTGTGTGTGTGTGCATGTGCGCCATGCTGTCTCCACTGCCTCCATTCATGCTGCCCTGTAGCATGTGAGGCTACATTAACAACAACTTGTTAATCCTTGAGGGCTCAGCCAAGTGCTAGTTCATCATTTAGCAGTAAGGCATTCCCTGGGAAATATCCCTTCCTCTGACTCCTCCACCTTAACCAAACTTGACAATCATCATTGCTGTGTACAATTTTCAATTGTTTCTTTAAATCTTATACCGTATACTCTGTGTGTGTGTGTGTGTTTGTCTGTTGAAAAAAAATTCTCAGGAACCTAGCACCCCTCCTCCCCAGTATGTACATTAATTCTTATGGAGAAATTAGATTTGCTTAACATCGTTTCACTTAAAGTCACATTTTTGAGGAACATAACTGCAACGTTAAGTGAGGAGTTACTGTAGACTTAGACCAGAAAGGAGGATGATACTTTCTGCCCTAGTTTGTCTTTCAAGCCCTAAGAGGACAGCAGCCTGCTCCTCTCTTCTTCTATGGTCTTAGATATACTCCTGAAAGCCTCCCTGCCTTACCCTTTAACTTGATCCAAAATAATGGCAAATTAATCCATTTATGTTAATGTCCACATCTCCCACTTCTACCGTGTAACCTATAAAATACCAAAGATGTCAGCCTTGCTACAAGATAGGAATGTGCCTGTGTCTTTGAGGGTACTGAGACTGGAAAAGAAGCTTGGCTTGAAGAATAAGTCTACTCATCACCCCTACCACACAGATACACACTCTCTCGCTCTCCGTTGTTTGTTTCCTGTTTTTCTACCTGCCCTTTTACACCCCCAGTGCACTCTCCAAATGCTCTTTTGTGCTGTACTTTAATCATTTGTATTCATTTTGCATTTAGCATCCTGTCTTTGAAACGTTTTTTTCCAGCCAGGGTGGTTTTATTATCAAGGCTGATCCTGCTGAGGATAGTAGAAAATTGGGGTTTCGGCTATGGACAGTGTTCTTGCTGATTGTCGTTTCAGTCACAGACAGCAGTCACTGTACCAAAAGTTGATGGAATAAGGACATTCCCTATGAGATTGTTGGCTATGTTCTCAGCTTCTCATTCAAGGCTATTGGAGGGACAAATATCTGCTACTAGAAAATTACCCGGTGGAAGAATAAAGAGGAAAAATAGCTGCTTGGGAATTCTTGATTCATTTAATTCTTTGGGCCTACTAGCAACTTATTTTGTGACCTTAGCCAAGTCATTTCAGTGTTTCTGCCTCTGATAATACTTCCCTGCGTAGTAGGGTTGTTCTGTAGATGAATTCATTATGGCAGATGAGGTGCTCCGATTACAGTTTTGATGCTGATGTTGTGTGAAATGACACTTTATGGCTATTGGATACCTCCCTTACAACATAGAAAATACTTTCCTCTCCACCCCCCCACACTCTGCACCAATATTGAATGTGATTACTGGCTACACGTTCAACCAGGTTTCAAATGCCAAGTCTGGGTTTCAGCCCAGAGACACTGAGGACCATTTGATGGGAGGGCTAGTCAGAATACAATACTGTATTGTATATAACTCTCTTGAAAATGTGTTCGGTAACGTCAGCATTTCAGTTTCCCCTTTGTAGCAGAAATTTATAACTAACAGGTGGTTATCCTTTGAAGTACATGGGATACTATGTAGATTAATTTGATATATTTTGATAGTAGTGAAGTTTATGAAGAACTCCCAATTTTATTTAGGGTTTTTTTTAATTTGTTGTCTAGTTTAGAAAACTAGACAACAAATAAAAAAGTGCTAGTTCAACATAAATTTGAACATCTTTTCAGACCCTTCCTATGCAGAGAGGCATTCTAAAATTACCGCAAAACTTTCAAATTTCCTATATGAAGTGCAGCAATTTATTTCTAAAGAATATTGGCTGCACCACAGCACGCAGCAATTTCATCTACTTGCAATAGCCCTTCAGAAGCCTGAGAACATCCTGTTTCCATTTTTTAATTTTTAGTAGTCTGAAGTGTCAAGTATCAGGGGGTAGCCGTGTTAGTCTGTATCCACAAAAACAACAAGGAGTCCGGTGGCACCGTAGAGACTAACAGTATGTCATTCAGGGAGAATGGAGTAGTCTACTAGCATTTTGCTTTGGCTCAGAAGTTAAACTAATTTTTTTGTTAGGCTCCAGACTTGGAACCTTAATGTGTAACAATGTAAATAATTATGTAATGTTAAAGCTTTTTCATAAAACTGGTTTACAATGCACTGTATCTTTTGAAAATAGAAGTCCCATTTTTTTTTGAGTTAGTACTCTGCATACTTCAGGATGAATGCCTGACCAACTTAATTTCCCTTGGATTATCAATACCTGTTTAAAATATATATACACCATTTCCCTTGAAAAGCGTGTTTTAAAACTATTCCGTGTTGTTCCTAGTAAACACTAGACACAAAACTAGGTGCATTTTGACTGAGCCTCTCATGGTGCTGCTGAAACAAATTGCTGAACACCAAATGGTTTCCTCTCTGTTGGAAACACGGGAGTTAACGAATCAATGTTTTCTTTCACTAGTATATTCTAATCTTCTACTAAAAAGTAAGATGCCCTATTTTGGATCTTGTATTTTACAGGGACATGGTTGAAGAGTAGTTTAGGACTTGTACAACAAGAAGGAAATCAGCTGACCTGGACATACATTGCCCCGCAGTTGGGTTATTGGGTTGCAGCCATGTCTCCTACTAACCCAGGTAAGACTGAATTGAAATGTATTAGTATTTCCAGTAATTAATATTAATGTATTTATATATAATACTTATATTTTTCAGGATGGCCTTATCTGAGATGCCACATCTTGATCAATAATAGGTTATTAGAAAGGAGAAGTCTGAAAGTAAAGGGTTAACATCTTTTGAGGAGAGGGGAGGAATCCCTGTACTGAAAACCTCTTACATGTAAACTTTATAATGAAGTATTCCTGGCATTGGTGTCACTGGTGTCACCACTATCTGGTAAATTAATTGCTAGAAAGTGAGGGGAATAATGATATCAATGTACTTGTCAGTTCCAACAATTACTAGAACATCTGTAATGAAGTTTCTGAAATGGATTCACCTGAAGCTAATACAATCACAATTTAATCTTCTTAACTGTTCTTATGAAAGCTTGCATTTTGAAGTTTTGTCCGGATACCTGCTATAATCTCATTGACTTCATTGAGCTTGCACCAGGTGTAATTTAGGGAGGAATTTGGCCCTAAATAAGCAACATTCCAGATTCCATACTGGTTGACTGCCATTTGTAGATTGTCATTGGTTGGCATTCAGGAAGCTATCTAGTTTACATTGATTTCTGTGTTATTTATCTGTGATGTGTACCTGTACTTCTCCTGAGACTATTCATGATTTGACTTGATAGTTTGTTTGTTTTTCTCTGTGGCCAGCTCTCTTGTTCCAGTTCCCCTGCTTCAAATAAACACCGGCTTCTTTGTTTAAGCCAAACAAAAACCACCTCCTTGGAGAGTCTTCAGTCATTAGGTTTTGATAAGTTCATAACAGAGGTAGTGTGATGAAAATGCCTTGCCCTGACTACACAAACAAACCAAGCAATATATAACACATAACACACAAACAGCAACCTGCTGTGTAAGGATTAGTTCTCAAGTTTGCCCAAATAAATTCCACTGAGCTTCCTCAGTATATGGAGAAAGATTCCTTCTGACTGCCTTCTTTCCTTAAATGATTTATTTAAGTTTATGCTACAAAAAAATACAATTACTGCTCTGAATTCAAAATAATCTTGTAAAATTAATTGTACTTTTAAAAAAGGGGGAAGCTGTTTTGCTTGTGTGACTTTCTTGTGTCTGACTTTATTGGTGTTATACCAGTTTTGAATTTCACCCCTTATCAGGAGTGTTGATTGTCCTTGTGGCTCTTCCTTTAGGGTAGAGATTCTGCTAGCGCTCTGACTTTCCTTTCTTTTTAAGGCTACGCCAGCGTTTCTCAGAGTTTGTCACAGTGAAACCACTCGTTAATTGAGATTCTTGTGGGCCGTCTCCTCTCCCATTCATAAGATCTTGTAGCAACTAAAGCAGTAGTTTACATGGAAACGTAACGTTAGGAACGAAAGAATGAATGTAATTTTTTAGCTCTGTTTAATACAATATGTTTTTTCTTTTTATTTATTTATTTTTAGAACAGGTTCATCACTCTTTCTATTTTCTTCTTCATTTCATCTCCCCATCCCCTCTCTGTTTCGCATCTGGAAACAAGGAGACGCAGCACTGCATTCTTAGCCAGGTCTCCAAGGACCACCAGCAATGGCTCTTTAAGCACAAGTGGTTCATATACCACAGTTTAGAAACCTCTAGGTTAGATCCTTAACATTGTTCAAACAAACAGGCAAAATTCTGTTTAGTCACAGTACATACCCATGTAACCCTATCACTGGGAGTTGCACCTTTCTATCTGAAAAAATTTGGCTCTGTATTTCAAACGGTGTGAAGGATCTGATAAACATTGCACATACATGACTGAGTGGAAGTTGTGTATGTGTCTCTTTCTCTGTGAGTAAAGAGCTTATCAACAGTTCTTAAAATCTTTAGTTTTCACCCTACTGCTTTTAGAGCCTGGCTTTCAGGGGTGCTTAAAACCCACAGTTCCTATTGACTCAAACTGGAGATATAAGCAATCAGCACCTCTAAAGATGAAGCCCTTAGTGTGCCACAACTGCTATTTCCTGCAAAGTGATCAAATTGTGGTTAAAAATAAATCTCAAAACAGGCAGCAGAGGGAAAGCAGCAGTTCTGCACTGGCTGAAGACACTGCAGTGGCATCTGCACTTTAGCTGTGAGTTTGGGGTGTTGTGGTATTGGATGGAGCCAGGAAGCAATGCTTAGCATGGCATGCTGTTCTTGCAGTCAGATGCATTTCCACAGAACAAACTGTTTGTTACCAGCAGAACCATCAGTCTCTCACTCCACATCTTTCTCAGGCATGGCATAAGCAGGCACTGCAGGTGGGGAGCCCCTCATGGCAGTTTTGCTCTTTTAGGATCCTGACAGCATTGAAGAAGGTGTCATGACTGTTAGCTCATTTTCCTCTCTTTGTTTAAAGTCTAAACTCTGTTTTCTTGCCTTCTAGGTCCCACTGTAACACAGGACATTACCACCTATCACACAATGTTCCTTTTGGCAATTCTAGGAGGGATGGCTCTCATACTTGTGGTTTTGCTGTGTCTTCTTTTGTATTATTGCAGGTAAAGTTTACCATTTTGGTCATTCCGTTTGCTTTTAGAATGTAAACACCCCTGCTCGCATGATACTAAAATTATGTACAATTTTCTATTCAAAAAAGTTTACATTTAAAAAAACAAGAATTAAGTACCTCACGGGACTTGAAAAGGCGAGAGACAATGAGATAAAGTCCTCCTTCATGTTGCTGGTGGCATACAGTGCAAGCTGTATTCTCCATGTTTGTTAGGAAAGGGGTTGTATGAATCATGCCACCTTTAAAACTTAGAAATTTTCTGTAGAAGATGTTTTAGTAGTGGAGATCAAAGAGAAGATGTGTCTATCTTGAGCCATAACTCTACCTGTTTCAGTGCTGTATGTGATCAGTTTTCAACAATCCCTATTCTAAAATGAATTGTGAGCCTTTGTCAGTGAACACATGCTATTAGCTCTCGTTAGGCTTTCCTGTTCCAACCACTAGCCCAGTTTAAAATTAAGGGCTTGGGATGTTTCCCTAATGCTTACTTAATTCACTGATTCCTTTCTGATTGAACTTTGATACTGAGAGTTGAGTTCAAGTCATTGCTTGAAAATCCTATTATTTCATGCTTGTTCTTATTTATGTACAACAATCATAAACATATGTAACTCTTTTTGTTATGGCATACTATAGGAGGAAGTGTTTGAAACCACGTCAGAACCATAAGAAACTGCAGCTTCCTACAGCATTGGATGGTTCTAAGAAGGATCAATCAACCTCCATGTCCCACATCAATTTAATATTTTCGCGACGGGAATCAGAATTTCCTGGTGGGATGTCTGTTGCCAGCAATGGGCACACTGAAAATTCGGGCGCTAAAGAGTTAATCAGTGCTGTCCACATGGAGATGATATCTTCTAGTGGAGAAGCAGATTTACACACTCCTATGCTCAAACATTCATACAGTACCTCACAGGAGTTTAGCTCCCGGGAGGAACTGCTTTCTCATAAGGAGAAAGACAAGAGCCGAATCTCCTTAGAAAACCTGACCCCTAGAGGGACTTTAAGAAAAGACTACCATAAGTCAGTGGACACTTTTCCTTCAAAATTAAGAATTTCCATGGAAGCATCAGAAGGATATGAGTCCCCTATAAAAGAAGATTACAGGAGGAGTTACAATGCTATGCTGTCTCAGCCTTTATTTGAAAAGCAAGAGAGAGAGATTCAAGCATCCATAAACCATATTTCTTCAGGAAGTAAATACAATATTCAGGAACAAATGTACCCTTCTCCATCAGCCCCTGAAAAAGAGCTGCTAGATTGCAGACCTACTGAATGTATGATGTCTCGTTCTGTCGATCATCTTGAACGACCCACATCTTTTCCTCGACCAGGCCAGTTGATTTGCTGCAATTCTGTTGACCAAGTTAATGACAGTGTTTACAGAAAAGTATTGCCTACTTTGGTCATCCCAGGTCATTACATGAAGTTACCAGGAGAGCATTCTTATGTTAGCCAACCGCTGGTTGTCCCAGCTGACCAGCAGATTGATATTGAAAGACTTCAGGCTGAGCTTTCTAACCCTCATGTGCAACTTTTTCCACATCCTCAGCAGCAGATACAACCTCAACAGTTATCATCACAAGCAATATCTCAGCAACATTTGCAAGATGCAGGTGCAAATGAATGGAGTCCACAAAATGCTTCCATGTCGGAGTCGATATCCATTCCTGCCTCACTTAATGATGCATCTCTGGCTCAAATGAATAGTGAAGTGCAGCTCCTTACGGAAAAAGCTCTGATGGAGCTAGGAGGTGGGAAACCATTGCCTCATCCTCGGGCATGGTTTGTTTCTCTAGATGGACGTTCAAATGCTCATGTTAGACATTCATATATTGATCTCCAAAGAGCTGGAAGGAATGGAAGTAATGATGCCAGTTTGGATTCTGGTGTTGATATGAATGAGCCAAAATCTGCCCGAAGAGGAAGAGGAGATCACTTGTCCCTGCAACAGACTCACCAGCCGCTGCAAGCAAACCATCGAAGAGAGCAGAAAGTTTCAGATAGCACAGCTTACACACAGCTTGTGTATTTGGATGAGATGGACCAAAGTGGCAGTGAATGTGGAACAGCAGTTTGCAGCCCTGAGGACAGTACCCTAAGAAGCCTATTGGATGGAGCTAGCAGGAGAAGTGGTGTCCAGTTGCCCAGCCTGCAGGAGGAAACAATAAAAAGAACTGTAGAAACCACACCTGACCCACTAACTAGTCCCGAACATGGAACATCCATCCATGATGAAGATGATGACGATGATGACGACGACCAAGGAGAAGATAAAAAGAGTCCTTGGCAAAAACGAGAGGAAAGACCACTGATGGCTTTCAATATAAAGTGAGCTATTGCAAATCCACCTTTCTGTGGAGTATGAAATTGCCAAATATTCTTTCTGTGGAAGTGCTTAATTGTTTGTGGAAGAGAAAAGGAAAATCTGTGGTGGGCAACATTGAAAGAACTTTTGATGCATTACTGTGTAAATGTTAGAGAAGAATTAAATCATTACTCTGAAAAGTGATTTCTTACAGCTGTCTCATCGGAGGCATCCATTAAGAGTGCGATTGGTATTCCATTTACTTGATGTTAGTCATCAAGGATGTTGAAAATATTGACATTGTTTTGGCAGGTTTATGACCTCTAATCTCCTTTGAATGGGAGCAGGTGAAACTTACATTTTCTTAAGCCAATTTTATCACGATAATGCTACTGAAAGGGTATCTTATACACAAGAATTTGACACTTGGTGTCTAAAGTTATGCATTATCTCAAAGGAAGGCTATGCATTGCTGCTTTTTAATATTTTGCTTATACTATGCTTTTCTTATTTTTACAAGTTGGTTGTAAACATTTATGTCTTTATTATAATCTGTTAAGCAATTTGTTTTAATGTAAAACTGCAGGAAACTTGAGTAGCATCCATTGGTATTGAAGCCTTTTGATGAAACAAAATTGAACTTTGTGTCAGCTGCAAGCCCTCCATTTCTGGTCTCATTAACTCCAAGTGCCTTTTTTACAGTAACAATGAACAGTCCCTTCTTTTTCTGATTGCTTTTACTTGATCTATTTGGCTTTTATAAATTTCTGAAATTATACCTTTTATTTTAAACTGCATGCCACCAAGTGTCCCATTTGTGCTGAGCATTTCTCATTTCAATACAGTGTATTCTCTAGTTATCATGTGTACTGTGAATTCTGTTTAGCTAAGGTAGACTAGAGGACATTTTAAAGGCCCCGATGAAGCCAAGAAGATAGTTTCATTGACTGTATACGTGGTTACTTTCCTCTGGAATCTTATGAGCAAATCTAGCTCATACAACGTGGACTATGGACCGAGCAAGTGGACTGAATGTGCTTTAAATTTTTGGGAAAAAATGATGTACTACCCAAAAGTGCCAGAATTACTCTTCTGTGCTTTCTCTTTACAGAGCTGCTTGGTTATCCAAAAATTATAATTGAAAATAAACTTCAAAAAACTTACTTTGTGGGGGTTCTCCTCTATCGGGAGTCTTCATATTGTTGAGCAGGCAAAACTATTTTGGTTCACTTTTTATAATACAAAATTAATTCTATGGATTATTTTTTTTAAAAATGTCTATTAATTTACTACACATTTAGGCCCCCATCCAGGAAAGCATTCCTATCCAAAAAAATGCTTAAGCATGTGCTTAAGTCTCATTTAAGGCAATTGGGGTGAAATCCTGGCCCCACAGTTGAGCCTGGATTTCCCCTTGGGACTTCAGTATGTTCTTAAAGTTAAGTGTGTGTTTAATTGCTTTTCTGAACTGGGTCCTAAGGGTAAAGGTAAAGAAAAGAAGATACAATAAATGGAATGTAGTGGAATAAATCCACAAAAGTGGAGGATGTGTTTGTATTTAGTTCAATCATGTCCGGTAGCATTAGCAGCAAATCTTAGTAGTTATGCATTACATACTATTATGTAATCTCTTGAGGCCTTTAGAGAAACTTTTTATATTAAATAGATCATGTTGAATGCTTTTGTTATGTTTCAAGCCTGGAGATGAACTATAATATACTGTACCAGAAATCTAATCTACTGTTTGTACCATGCATTGACTATGTAAAGCACTATATAAGTGCTAAGATATTATTATTATTATTCACATTCCAGGCCCATCATGTTCATTTTGAAGTTTGTGGGAGTTCTGCCACTGACTTTAAGGAAAGCAAGATTGGGGCCTATGAGATGTGTTGTGTGGCCAGGTCATCACAGTTTTGGGAATAATTCTATTTAAATCAGTGAGCATTTATTGGATTTCAAAAGCCACTGGTAACATCTTGATGATTAATTTGATTACTGTGTAGAACAGATTTTTATTAAACCGACATTGAGCTTGTTAGAATTACTATGGTAATTATTTTTTAGCTAGGGGTTTTCTTAAAAGTTTATCAAAATTATTATTATTATTATTATTTTTGGAGTACATATGTATTTAGATTTAATCTTTTAAAACTATTTTTCAAAAAATCCCTTACATTTTCTCGTAAAGACAAAGGCAAGCATTACTAAATTGCAGAAATGTATTTCTAAAACTGACTTTAAATTTGTGCTGCTTTTACATTTAAAGGAAAATCATATTGATGGTTGACAATTTTTTTATAGTATTGGATTGTATATAAATTCCACTTGAACTGAACTAAGCCAAGCTGGATATATGCACTTGCAGACCTCTTTAAAATGTTTAATGTTTTTAATACTATGATCACTTGTGGTAATATAATATTTTGATTGTCAGAATATGTATAAAATATGAGCCTTAGTAAATCAGATGTCGGAACTACATAAGTGAAATTCGAAAAGAATGATACTAATCAGATGACAGGTAGGGTTCTTGGTTACCAGCTGGTTTGTCACTGCGTTTCCATTATAAAAAGTTAACCCTTCCCTTAATGTCACAGGCAAGTGACCCTAACCCTGTACTGACTTTCTTTAATACTCAAATCCCCACTAACCCAGATTTGGTAAAATGTGGAGTCACTTGCTTATATTTTGCAGCTACACAGCCAGAAAGAGACAGATTAAAGGTCCTAAAATCTGTAGAACGATGCTGAAATTCAAGAATATGACTTGACATCTGCAGATTGAAGCAACTCTAGTCCAAGGAGCTGATGACTGGGAAGATTAGTGTAAGGTTGTGATTTGTTTAATTAAAAGATGGTAGTAATGACAAAAGGTACAAAAGTAATGAAAAAATACAGTAATTGAAAAATGTTCATGGTTTTGCACCCAGTACAACTATTTTTACTATTGTACGGACGTCAAGGTATCTAGAATGTAGGGAAATGATAGGTGGATAAAGATAGCAACTCCTCAGTTTTATATATGCATGACAAATAACCTAGTTTAGGATCAAGGAAACCTCATGACCATGCTTGGAATTAATGGTATCACTGGTGTGCCCTGATCTCCTGATTTGCATGTAAATTCCCACTCCCTTAGCGTTCTGATACCCAGCTCTCAAACTTTATTTAAATTGTTCATAAATGAAGTTACCATTTTGTCATGGTTACTTTTAATAAGTCACAGATAGGTCACAGGCAATACACAGAAATTCACAGAAGCCCATGACTTGTCCCTGGTTTTTACTAAAAATAACTGGGCCAATATGGGGCTGATGGGAGGATGGGAGTCCCAAGTCCTGCTGTGAGAGGAGGAATGGAGTCCAGCACCTGCCATTCGGAGTGGGTGTGAGTTGTGGGGTTCCCCTGCCACCGTGGGGCTGAAGCAGAAAATGTCACTGAGTCTGTGACTACAGTTGATTAATAATAAAGTAAAAGCATCCTGATTGGTTAAGAACCGATTAATAATTAAATCACATACGTTAATATCATGTGCTGCAAAGAGTTGCAAGAGACACTTGTCACTCGCGAGCCTCAGTCTGAGTATCACTGTTCAAGGTGCAGTAGAAACATGGAACCAAAAGACAGTCCCTTCCCCGAGGAGCCTGCAGTGTGTCTGACACATGTTCTAGAAGTACGAGAGATTCTAGTACCAAGTGCAATTGAAAAATATTTTAAAAGAAAATTAAAATAGTTGAGACAAAGCTGTGACCCTCTTTAGCAGGGCAGTGACAGAGTTGGCCAGTATTGGAAAGTGATTCAAGCAAATGACATAGTTAAAATAGCCTCAAGCATGTTTTCTGTCTGAAGAAGTCCTCCTAAATTTTCTCCTACTATTAGTTTCTTCTTTTAATTTATCCTTGAAGACCACATGTCACAGACATGCAGCTTTCTGACCTAGCAGGTAGAGATTTCACCATGCAAGATAACAGAGATGGATGTGGAACCCTTTCCCCATGTAAATGGATCAGATGATGATATTCACTGTTTCTCTGGGACTGCTGCAGTCCTTGGCGGAACCAGAGGATGAGATTTGTAACCTCCAAACATTATCTTGAACAGTGAAGGCAGCTCCCTTCCCTCCATGGCAGCTCAGTATTGTCTGTATAGGTAAGACTAAATCTTGCTATAACATAGTCCCAATTAAAGTGCATAAATAAGCTCTGGCCGTGACTATATTGCCAGCCAAGAAGTTTGGAGAACATCTTTAGACATGCTTGAATGAGGAAAAGAATATAACCTTTCTTCCCTAACAGTAATATACAATAGATTGGTAATCTTGAGTCAGTGGGGAATCAAAAGCATCCACAAACTGCAGTGCTCTCAAAAATAAAATTGGATACCTGCCACCTAGTGGCAAACTGTTTTATCTACTAGAGGAAATCTAAGTGGATAAACCCATATGGACACTGCAAAACTATCCTTTCAGAGCTGCAGATATTTAATAGATACCCTGTCAAAACTGATTGTTGACAGTGAAACCAGGCACAGAGCTACTGTCAGTTTAAGTGATTCCCGCTGAATAGAATGGCTGGGACACAATCCAACCTGCTCATTTTCCCTTTTCACCACTTTTTACATTTTAATCACTAATAGCATTTCCTCTCTCTGCTTATTACCTTCATCCTGTTTTAATTTTCAGCTCGTTTTCCCTCAGTAAATAGATCTACTCATTTTCCAGGCTTAGTTTAGATAAAACATTATAATCGCTATTCTTTTCCAGTTCTGTTGCCTGCTCTCAATTTAAACTGACATGTTCAGCACTAACCAGCTTATCATTTTCTTGATCTTGTCACTTCCTAGGGCTTTGCAGCTCTGAATTGTTTGAACTTGGCACTTGGCTGAAGACAAGTGTTAATGTAAGAATGAAGAAGGGGTTGATTGTTTTATTTCACACTAGTAATTCTGACCTAGAAACTGACCAGGGACATCATTTGTAGTTAACAATGATAATAGGAAGGGAGCCTAGTTTTCTTTGGCAGTGACCTTCAGTTATCCACCTAGAACCAGATTATTATCTTGTAAAATGTGGCACTTCTATTATCCCTTAATCTTGGTTTATTGGCGTGATTTCCTTTTGACATAGTGATTGCTAATATGATTAGTCATTAAATATTCCCTGATGCCTTGGACATTTTCACAATCAGGGGAATAGAATTTCATAGAAATGGTGGACTGGGCTTAACCTCCATAATAAAGGTAGGCGTAAATGAGTTTTAACTTTCTAATTATGGTAGAGAGACTGTATGTATTGAAAGGTGGCTGCACACAGAGTGCTGACTAGAGTCTTGTTGAAGGGTGGTGATGCCAGTATAGCAACATAAAGGTGAGGAATGGTACTCAAAAGTCTGCTGTGGATGTTGAGCTCTTCTCCCAAAATGATCAACCAGTCCTGACCCATGAGATGTTCAGCACCTTGGAGGATCGAAACTGGAGGAAACTATTGGACAGGACTCATTTTTAATAATTGTTTTTAAATGGTTTGTCAGTAATACAGATGTGCACAGTCATGACAAGACCCAGGTACAGCAGTGACCCCCCCAGATGACAGATGCAATCTCAGGTTCAATCACATATGATATCAGCTATCTCAAGGACGTTACCAAAGAAAAGTGGTAAAAAGAAAAAACTCAAAGCCGTTTGACACTCCCCAGCAACTGAAAGAAGCAGTTGTCATTGAAACCTATGTTAGTTTGGAATCAAGTTCCCTGATACAATTATAACAGAGTTAGAGTTCATAATTTCAGATTCACTTGCTATATGTAAATCTGTAACAATAAATCTGTAGTTACTATGTAACTATATATTACTGTATAAAGTTTCTGCCCTACAGAATTAATCGGTATGAGGTTTCTTGTTTTTTAAGTGTGTGTCACTGGGGATCCTTTGGAAGATGTGCATTCACCTTTTATACAAAAGATTGGATGCTTCTGAACAGAACTGTTTGGGGCTGTGTATATACCATGTGCCTCCAGATGGTCCCATGCAATGTCATAAAGGGCAGAATGGCTGTGACCCTCAGTTCCTGTTCGCCATCCATGGCAGCAAGACAGAACCTGGTGAGTGTCTGTCTCACTAATCTTGAATTCTAGATAAAACTCTTCAAAAGTCTTCAGAACTCTTCCATTTTACCTTTATGAAGACTTCAGTGAACAAACTAGATGTACCTGAACTGATTTCTGACTCTCTGATCCCCCATGCACCCTCCCTCCATCCCCATACATACTCATCTGTTCAGGGAATTTTCATAAACTCATAGACATATAGGGCTGGAATGAACTTTGAGAAGTCATCAAACCCAGCTGCTTGTGCTATGGCAGGACAAAGTAAATCTAAACCATCCCTGACAGGTATTTGTCCAACCTGTTCTTAAACACCTCCAATGTTGGGGATTCCAAAATTGCCCTCGGAAGCCTATTCCAAAGCTTAACTGCCCTTATAGTTAGAAAGTTTTTTCTAACATCTAACCTAAATCTTCCTTGCTTCAGATTAAATCCATTACTTCTTGTACTACCTTCAGTGGACATCCTATATAATAAAAGATGAGAGAAGTGTGTGTGAAGCCGTCATGCGCAGTAGAGACGGCCCAGATGAACGGCGTGCTGGGAGGTGTCTGCCGCGCGTGCACCGCCGAGAGGGAAGCAGGGTCTGGATCGGGCTCGAGCAGGAGGGTGGCTGGGCGCAGGAGGTGCGGGCAAGGGGCTCTGGCCAGGCGGGGCGCGGGAAGGGGGCGCTGGGCCGGCGGGGCAGAGGCACCCGGGCCCAGCCCGGCCCGGCCAGCTGTGCCCAGCAGAGAGCCGAGCGAGGGGGAGGAGGCAGAGAGCCGAGCAAGGGGGAGGAGGGGAGGAGGCAGAGAGCCGAGCGGGGGGGGGGGCAGAGAGCCGAGCGGGGGTGGGCAGAGAGCCGAGCGGGGGGGGCAGAGAGCCGAGCGGGGGGGGGGGCAGAGAGCCGAGCGGGGGGGGCAGAGAGCCGAGCGGGGGGGGCAGAGAGCCGAGCAGGGGGGGGAGGCAGAGAGCCGAGCAGGGGGGGGGGAGGCAGAGAGCCGAGCGAGGGGGGGGAGGCAGAGAGCCGAGCGAGGGGGGGGGAAGAGGCAGAGAGCCGAGCGAGGGGGAGGGGGGGAAGAGGAGGCAGAGAGCCGAGCGAGGGGGAGGGGGGGAAGAGGAGGCAGAGAGGAGGGGGAGGGGGGGAAGAGGAGGCAGAGAGCCGAGCGAGGGGGGGGGGGAGGAGGCAGAGAGCCGAGCGAGGGGGAGGGGGGGGAGGAGGCAGAGAGCCGAGCGAGGGGGAGGGGGGGAGGAGGCAGAGAGCCGAGCGAGGGGGAGGGGGGGAGGAGGCAGAGAGCCGAGGGAGGAGGCAGAGAGCCGAGCGAGGGGGAGGGGAGGGAGGAGGCAGAGAGCCGAGCGAGGGGGAGGGGAGGGAGGAGGCAGAGAGCCGAGCGAGGAGGACGGGGGGGAGGAGGCAGAGAGCCGAGCGAGGGGGAGGGGGGGAGGAGGCAGAGAGCCGAGCGAGGGGGAGGGGGGGAGGAGGCAGAGAGCCGAGCGAGGGGGAGGGGGGCAGGAGGCAGAGAGCCGGGCGAGGGGGAGGGGGGGAGGAGGCAGAGAGCCGAGCGAGGGGGAGGGGGGGGAGGAGGCAGAGAGCCGAGCGAGGGGGAGGGGGGGGAGGAGGCAGAGAGCCGAGCGAGGGGGAGGGGAGGAGGAGGCAGAGAGCCGAGCGAGGGGTAGGGGAGGAGGAGGCAGAGAGCCGAGCGAGGGGGGGGGGGAGGAGGCAGAGAGCCGAGCGAGGGGGAGGGGGGGGAGGAGGCAGAGAGCCGAGCGAGGGGGAGGGGGGGGAGGAGGCAGAGAGCCGAGGGAGGAGGCAGAGAGCCGAGCGAGGGGGAGGGGAGGGAGGAGGCAGAGAGCCGAGCGAGGGGGACGGGGGGGAGGAGGCAGAGAGCCGAGCGAGGGGGAGGGGGGGAGGAGGCAGAGAGCCGAGCGAGAAGCAGAGAGCTGAGCGAGTGGGGGGGGGGCGTTGGGGGGAGAGAGCTGAGCGAGTGGGGGGGGCGCGAGCCGTTACTGATGGCCCATGTACACGGGCTTTTACACTAGTAGAGAATAATTGATTCCCATTCTCTTATAAGAAGCCATTAGCATATGTGAGGACTTATCGGGTCTTCTTTAGGTCTTTTCTCAAGACTAAACATACCTCGTTTTTAACCTTTCTTCATAAATCAGGTTCTTCTTCGAGTGATTGCTCACATGCATTCCACTATAGGTTAGGCACGCGCTGCGGGCCTGGTTGCCGGGTAGATTTTCCCCTAGCTGCAGACTGGGTGAGCAGGGAGCCCCCTGGAGTGGCGCCACTGAGGCACTCTATAAGTACCCCTGCGACACAGTCTGGCCCTCAGTTCCTTCTTTACCGCTCGAGCTGGTAGTCGGAAGAGGAGTTCTGCTTTTCAGCGTTCTCCTTATCTCCTAGCTAGTCGATTGTTCTCTTAATTGTTCGTTGTTGGCAGTTGTTGTTAGTTAGTTTACATAGTCTTTGTAGTGTAAATAGTCAAGTGCAGGGGTTTTTCCCTGCTGCCGGAGCCTCTGTCTTCAAGGCTCCGGGATTCAAGCACTCAGAGTGTGGGAAGCCCATGCCTGTGGGAGACCCACACTCTAAGTGCCTCTCAAGTGCCTGGTAAGTGCACTTGGCAGTTTCTTCCTAGATCTGCAGTACCTTCCGCCCAGGACCCGCAAAGACAGGGAATCCCGCTTGCGGCACGTCCTGATGGAGGCGGCCCCGGACCCGAGTGCAGCACCGGACCCCGCACTCAAACCGCCGAGAGCCAAGCCTCGGCACCGGTCGCGCTCCCCCAGCACCAAGCGGAAGAGGAGCGCTCAACTTCGCCCCGCTCCGGCGCCGGACCGTGTCCAGCCGTCGGTACCAGTCCCGCGACCTCAGCCTTCTCCGGGGAGCCGACCTGAGGAAGAGCCGCCAGCACCCGCACCGCTGACTCCGGCACCGCAGGAGGCCCCGTCAAGTCTGGTGCCAGTGGTCTTGCCACTTGGGGAGCCAACTCCGCAGCAGCTTCCCTCCACGATGGAGGCGCGTACTGCTGCGAGAGGGTTGCTTGCCGGGGACGCCCCGCAGCAACAAGTCCGGTCGACGGGCAGGCCGCCCATGACCGAGGCAGAGATCGCGTGTCGGAGCCCGGCAGGGCATGGACACCGCTCGATCTCACGGCGCCGACCAGACTCCCGGCAACGGTCACCCGCCCGGCTCCGGTCGCAGTCTCGGCGCCGCAAGGAGTTGAGACCCTGCTCAAGGTCTCCTCCTGGCCGTTCGCGCCACTCGCGCTCTGGCCGCCGATCAGAGTCCCGGCACCCTGGTAAGGGCCGGTCGTACTCTCGGCACCGGTCGCACTCCCGGCACCGGTCCCTCAGCTGGCGCCAAGACCGTTCGAGACGTCGCTCCACAAGCCGCTCCGCGTCCCGGCACTGCTCGTCGTCCCGGCACCGGTCCTACTCCGGCCATCACCGGTCACCCCGGCGCTGCCCTTCGCCTCGGCACTGGACCCCGTCGCGGCGCCGAAGGTCCTCCCGGTACCGATCATCGTCTCGGCACCGAGACTCCCCGAGGCGGCACCGTTCAGGTAGCCACGATTCCTCGGATGGGCACCATACCGCCCGGTACCGGTCGAGAAGCCCACGGCACCGGGAGTGTAGAGAGCGGCACCGGACCCCGTCGCGGCGCCGAAGGTCCCCCCCGTACCGATCATCGTCTCGGCACCGAGACTTCCCGAGGCGGCACCGTTCGGGTAGCCACGACTCCTCGGATGGGCACCTTACCGCCCGGCACCGGTCGAGAAGCCCACGGCACCGGGAGCGTCGAGAGTCCGCCGGCACGCGGTCCCCTCGCTCGGCGGGACCAGCCCAAGTCACCCAGAACCCTGCCTGGTCAGAGTGGGCGGCATGGGGGTACGATCGGCCCCGGGAAACCCAGTCTGAACCCGGGTTCCCGGTGAGCTCAGAGGGTCCAGTGGACGTGCTGGCAGGACCATCATCGGCAGTCCAGCCCTCCACGGCACGTAGCCCTATGGAGCCGGGTCCCTACGCCTCCCCCGTAAGGGTAGAGGCAGTGGCGGGCACTTCATCAACTAGCCCGCCCGCCTTGGACCTCTCCAGTTACCAACATCTCCTCCAGGCAGTTGCTAAAAACATGAACCTGCCTTTGGAAGAGGTCCCAGTGGTGGACGACCCGGTCACCACCATGTTAACTAAGGGCACTCCGGCACGGGTGGCAGTGCCGTTCATTAATACTATTAAACTCCACACGGCGGCAATTTGGAAGACCCCCGCCTCTATCTCCCCCACTGCTCGTGGGGTGGAGAAGCGTTATTTTGTCCCAGCCAAGGGATATGAATACTTGTATGTTCACCCACGCCCTCCTCCCTGGTGGTGGACTCTGTTAATAACAAGGAGCACCACGGGCAGGAGGCGCAGGTCCGCAAGGCCAAAGAGGCCAAAAGGTTGGACCACTTCGGCAGGAAAGTTTATTCCTCCGGGGGCCTACAACTCAGAGTCGCCAACCATCAGGCACTCCTGAGTAGGCACTATTTCGACACGCTGGAGGCCCTTACTAAATTTGAGACTGCTCTCCCGCAGGAGGGCAAACAGGAGTTCAGGGCCCTATTGCTCCAAAGCAGGGACATATCTCGTCATGCCCTGCAAGCGGCCCTGGACTCGGCCGACTCTGCGGCCCGAACAATGGCCTCGGGCATAGCCCTCCGCCGGGCAGCATGGCTCTCGTCATCCAACCTAGCCCCGGCCATGCAATTTAAAATCCAGGACCTCCCCTTTGAGGGACAGTCCCTCTTCTCGGAGGATACGGATGCCCGTCTCCAGGCCCTCAAGGACAGGGGGGTAACCCTCAAAGGCCTGGGCATGCACACCCCAGGTCCACAGAGGCGTCCCTTCATCCCGCCACGCAGGAAATTCTTCCCACCTGCGCGCCCACCCCAGGACTCCTCCCTCAGGAGAAGCCGCCCTTACCGCCGGCGGCAAGGGCCTAGGCAGGGCGGGAAACAACAAGGCTCTAAGCCTTCCCAGGGGCCCAAATCCAACTTTTGATGGTGCGCCCGGGGGCAGTTCACCAATCATAAACCTGGATCCTCCCTTTGGAGACCGTCTGTCCTACTTCCGCCGTGCATGGTCGGACATTACATCAGACCAGTGGGTCCTCCGCACGGTGGAGGTGGGATATTCGCTCCAGCTTTCCTCGACCCCTCCCACCCACCCACCCTCCTCGTCCCTCTTCAGGGACCCCTCTCACGAGCCACTCCTCGTACAGGAGGTGAGGTCGCTCCTCGCACTGGGAGCCATCGAGCCCGTACCGCAGGAGTTCAGGGGGAAGGGGTTCTACTCCCGCTACTTCCTGATCCCCAAGGCGAAAGGGGGCCTCCAGCCCATCCTGGACCTGCGCGAACTCAACACCTACATGATCAGGTTCAAGTTCCGCATGGCCACCTTGGGCACTATCATTCCCTCTCTGGATCCGGGAGACTGGTTCGCTGCCCTCGATATGAAGGACGCTTACTTTCACGTGAGCATCAAACCCTCACACAGACGTTACCTCCGCTTCCTGGTAGCGGGGGAACACTATCAGTTTGCCGTCCTACCCTTCGGCCTGTCCACCGCACCCAGGGTGTTCACAAAGTGTATGGCGGTAGTAGCGGCATTCCTTCGGCGCCGCGGGGTACACTTATACCCGTACCTCGACGATTGGTTGATCCGAGGCACCTCCAGGGACCAAGTGTCAGCTCACGTGCGGCTCGTTATCAGCACGTTCGACCGCTTGGGAATCCTTCTCAACAGGGAGAAGTCCACTCTGGAGCCTACCCAGAACATAGAGTTCATAGGAGCCCTACTAGACTCCATGGTAGCAAGGGCATCCCTGCCCCAGCCTCGGTTCCTCACTATCCAGTCGGCCATCAGACAGCTACGCAACTGTCCGATGACTACGGTCAAGGTCTTCCTCAGCCTGCTAGGTCACATGGCATCGTGCACTCATGTCATACAGCACACCAGACTACGGCTACGCCCACTGCAGTCGTGGCTCGCGGTGGCCTACAGACCGAGAAGGGACAGTATGGACGCCCTCCTCTCCATCCCCAGAGCCACCCTATCCGCTCTGGCTTGGTGGGAAGACCAGGACAATGTGTGCCAAGGGGTCCCCTTCCTTCCCCCCAGCCCGTCCATGTCCCTGGTGACGGACGCTTCGTCACTAGGGTGGGGAGCTCACCTAGGGGAACTCAGGACCCAGGGCCGCTGGTCGGAGTCAGACCTCTCCCTCCACATCAATGTCAGGGAGCTGAGGGCCGTCCGGCTCGCGTGCCAGGCGTTCCGGGACACATTACGGGGTCACGGTGTAGCGGTGCTGACAGACAACACCACAGCCCAGTACTACATAAACAAGCAAGGCGGGGCCCGCTCCAGCCCCCTGTGTCAAGAGGCGATTCTCCTGTGGGAATTCTGTATAGCCCACGCTATTCACCCGGTGGCCTCCTTCCTTCCCGGAATCCAGAACACCCTGGCGGACCACCTCAGCAGATCCTTTATGACTCACGAGTGGTCCCTTCGGCCAGATGTCATCCGGCCGATCTTCCTGAGGTGGGGGTTTCCCCACGTCGATCTCTTCGCCTACAGACAGAACAGGAAGTGCCTCCAGTTCTGCTCCTTTCGAGGCAGCTCCCGGGGATCCCTGACAGATGCCTTTCTCCTACCCTGGACGGGGCACCTGTTCTACGCGTTCCCTCCGATCCCGCTTCTCCACAAGGTGATCCTGAAGATCAGACGGGACAGGGCACACGTCATCCTCATAGCCCCGGCCTGGCCCAGGCAATGCTGGTATGCGTCCCTCCTCCGGCTGTCCAGGGCCCCTCCCATCAGCCTCCCGCTGTGGCCAGACCTGATCTCCCAGGATCACGGTCGCCTCCTGCACCCGGACTTGCGGTCCCTTCACCTCACAGCGTGGCTACTCCATGGCTGAGAGGTCCTGAGCTCTTATGCTCAGCCGAGGTACAGAACGTCCTTCTGGGTAGTAGGAAACCATCCACCAGAAGTACCTATACCGCCAAGTGGACCCGTTTCTCTGCCTGGTGCACACAACATGACATCGTTCCATGTGAGGCTACTATCCCACGCATATTGGACTACCTCTTAGGCCTCAGAAATCAGGGCCTTTCTACCTCTACTATCCGGGTCCACCTCGCTGCCATATCGGCTTTCCATCCGGGTCAGTCGAACCACTCAGTCTTCTCCGACCCTGTGGTATACCGTTTCCTTAAGGGTCTAGATAAGCTGTATCCGAGCGTCAAGCGTCCCATTCCACCTTGGGATCTCAACCTTGTGCTCTCACGCCTCGCGATGCCCCCGTTCGAGCCCCTCGCCACGTGTTCCTTACTACACCTTTCCTGGAAGGTGGCATTCCTAGTAGCTATCACCTCGGCTCGTAGAGTGTCAGAGATCCGTGCACTGACCTCCGAGCCGCCCTACACTATCTTCCATAAGGACAAGGTGCAGCTACGTCCCCACCCGGCCTTCCTGCCTAAGGTGGTCTCTCCCTTCCATGTTAATCAAGACATTTGTCTCCCAGTCTTTTATCCTAAGCCGCACACCTCTGGAAGGGAACAGCAATTACACACGTTGGACGTTAGGAGGGCTCTTGCTTTTTATTTAGATAGAACAAAGCAATTCAGGAAAACAACCCAACTTTTCGTGGCAGTTGCGGAGAGGATGAAGGGCCAGCCAGTTTCAGCCCAAAGGCTCTCCTCCTGGATCACCTCGTGCATTCACACCTGTTATGAACTCGCGGACAAGCCACTTGAGAGAGTAACAGCACACTCCACGAGAGCGCAGGCGTCCTCTGCAGCCTTCCGGGAGGGAGTCCCTATTACGGACATCTGCAGGGCGGCTACCTGGTCCTCCGTCCATACCTTCGCCGCCCACTACGCCATAGTCCAGCAAACCAGGGACGATGCGGCGTTTGGGTCAGCGGTCTTACGATCAGCAATGGGTCAACCCGACCCCACCTCCTAGGTATTGCTTGCAGTCACCTATAGTGGAATGCATGTGAGCAATCACTCGAAGAAGAAAACAAGGTTACTTACCTGTAACTGTTGTTCTTCGAGATGTGTTGCTCACATCCATTCCAAACCCACCCTCCTTCCCCACTGTCGGTTTAGCCGGCAAAGAAGGAACTGAGGGCCAGACTGTGTCGCAGGGGTACTTATAGAGTGCCTCAGTGGCGCCACTCCAGGGGGCTCCCTGCTCACCCAGTCTGCAGCTAGGGGAAAATCTACCCGGCAACCAGGCCCGCAGTGCGTGCCTAACCTATAGTGGAATGGATGTGAGCAACACATCTCGAAGAACAACAGTTACAGGTAAGTAACCCTGTTTTTTTAGCATGGTGGACTCTTAGTCTGCAAGCTTCAACCTAACCCTTCCTACAGCGGGCTTATCTCATTAAAGGATGAGCATGGCAGATTATTCTTGCCTAAGCAGAAGACGCATATACCTGATAACTGGCATATCGAGCATCTCTCATTGAGAACTATCAAGTCATGGACCACTTGATTGCTTCATTTGGTGGATCATCCATAAAGGTCTCTTCAGACTTTGGAAGACAGTTCATAGAATCATAGAATATCAGGGTTGGAAGGGATTACAGGAGGTCATCTAGTCCAACCCCCTGCTCAAAGCAGGACCAATCCCCAACTAAATCATCCCAGCCAGGCTTTGTCAAGCCTGACCTTAAAAACCTCTAAGGAAGGAGATTCCACAACCTCCCTAGGTAACCCATTCCAATGCTTCACCACCCTTCTAGTGAAAAAGTTTTTGCTAATATCCAACCTAAACCTCCCCCACTGCGGCTTGAGCCTATCACTCCTTTTTCTGTCATCTGGTACCACTGAGAACAGGCTACTTTGGAACCCCCTTTCAGGTAGTTGAAAGCAGCTATCAAATCCCCCCTCATTCTTCTCTTCTGTAGACTAAACAAACCCAGTTCCCGCAGCCTGTCCTCATATGTCCTGTGCTCCTAATCATTTTTGTTGCCCTCTGCTGGACTCTTTCCAGTTTTTCCACATCCTTCCACCAGTTCCTAGAGCCCTCTAGGTACTGGACACAGCAGCAGCTGAAAACACCCCAGCCAGCAGACGTGCAACACCTAAGACCTAGGTGCTGAAGTGGACATTGCCAGCAGTGAAACCAGTACCATTGGCATCAAAGCCAGCACTGACATCTCTGGTTCCAAAGTCTGGCACCAAGCGAGACATTGATAAATTGTATAGTCACGCTTGATCACGCTTTGATTTGATATGAAATGGACACAAGAGACCAATAACCAATGTCAGTCAGGTTATTTAATACAGTAAAGGAAAAAGTTCTTCTATACAATACCTATCTACGAAGAGCAGTCCTATACAGTGATGTTGCAGAAGCTGTGTTCCCCAAATTACACATTTCAGCTAGTATTATTTATATGATTTTACAAAATACACACTTCTTTGCATGTCACTAAAATCGAAACCAAACATTTGTTCGGTTCCCTACCTTCTTGTTATCATGCCTTGTTATCTTTGTTTCAGATACTAGCATTCCAGGTGCTGATGCATGAAGGTACTTCCCCAGTTTGTACTGAGAGATACATTTAGTATATCTTGATTTTGACAAATTTTCTTATCTGCTTGTGCCAAATGCTTGCTTCAGCAAAGGCAGGGTGGCAGGGGATACTTAGAATAAATTCAAGATCTGAGTTCTTGTCTTCAAAATGCTCCGCAGCCTGCACCCAGGGTGTCTAAAAGATTGTCCAAAACTCTAGGACAAAAACCATAGTCAACAACCATGCTCCCCTAGAAAATGGAATTCTCAATGAGTAAAGTGTGGGAGACCGAACTTTCTCCAGCAGTGGTCTGATACATGGAATGAACTGCCTTAGGAACTAAGGACCATCACAAACATGACCAATCCTGCCAAAAATGCAAGGTGCGTTTTTTTGACCTTGCTTTCTCTTACATAAACAAAAAGCCACAGATTTATTTATAGTAAAACAAAACCATCCCCTACAAAAACAAGAAACTCCGCTGCAGACACCTCTTCCTCTAGGGAGACGAGAACAAACACGTGACAGAAGTGTAGTCCTTTTGATTAACGCACGGCTGAAAGACGCTCATATTATGGTGATGACTGCAGTATAAATACCTATATAGAATAGAAATGAAAAGTCAGTGAATTGATGCTCAGAGGGAGATGCTATCTGGTAGCAGGTGGAAATACACTGCATGATCCACTTACAAAACTCTATGATGAGACAGCCTGGCCTTTTGATGGGCTAGATATACCTCTGGAGGTCAGATACACCTCTGGAGGTCATCTAGTCCAACCCCCTGCTTAAAGCACAACCAATCCCCAACTAAATCATCACAGCCAGGCCTTTATCAAGCCTGACCTTAAAAACCTCTAAGGAAGGTGATTCTACCACCTCCCTAGGTAACCCATTCCAATGTTTGACCACCCTCCTAGTGAAAAAGTTTTTCCTAATATCCAATCTAAACCTTCCCAACTTCAACTTGAGACCATTACTCCTTGTTCAGTCATCTGGTACCACTGAGAATAGTCTAGATCCATCCTCTTTAGAACCCCTTTTCAGGTAGTTAAAAGCAGCTATCAAATCTCCCCTCAGTCTTCTCTTCTGTAGACTAAACAATCCCAGTTCTCTCAGCCTCTCCTCATAAGTCATGTGCTCCAGGCTCCTAATAATTTTTGTTGCCCTTCTCTGGACTCTTTCCAATTTTTCCACATCCTTCTTGTAGTGTGGGCCCACAATACTCCAGATGAGGCCTCACCAATGTCGAATAGAGGGGAACGATCACGTCCCTCGATCTGCTGGCAATGCCCCTACTTATACAGCCCAAAATGCCATTAGCCTTCTTGGCAACAAGTGCACACTGTTGACTCATATCCAGCTTCTCATCCACTGTAACCCCTAGGTCCTTTTCTGCAGAACTGCTGCCTAGCCATTCGGTCCCTAGTCTGTAGCAGTGCATGGGATTCTTCCGTCCTAAGTGCAGGACTCTGCACTTCTCCTTGTTGAACCTCATCAAATTTCTTTTGGCCCAGTCCTCTGATTTGTCTCGGTCCCTCTGTATCCTATCCCTACACTCCAGTGTATCTACCACTCCTCCCCATTTAGTATCCTCTGCAAACTTGCTGAGGGTGCAGTCCACACCATCCTCCAGATCACTGATAAAGATATTGAATAAAATCGGCCCCAGGACCGACCCTTGGGGCACTCCGCTTGATACCGACTGCCAACTAGACATGGAGCCATTGATCACTACCCTTTGAGCCCGACGATCCAGCCAGCTTTCTATCCACCTTATGGTCCATTCATCCAGCCCATACTTCTTTAACGTGCTGGCAAGAATATTGTGGGAGACCGTATCAAAAGCTTTGCTAAAGTCAAGGAACAACACATCCACTGCTTTCCCCTCATCCACAGAGCCAGTTATCTCATCGTAGAAGGCAATTAGGTTAGTCAGGCATGATTTGCCCTTGGTGAATCCATGCAGACTATTCCTGTTCACTTTCCTCTCCGCTAAGTGCTTCAGGATTGATTCCTTGAGGACCTGCTCCATGATTTTTCCAGGCACTGAGGTGAGGCTGACTGGCCTGTAGTTCCCTGGATCCTCCTTCTTCCCTTTTTTAAAGATGGGCACTATCATAGAACTGGAAGGGACCTCGAGAGATCATCTAGCCCAGTCTCGAGAGCTCATCTAGTCCAGTCCCCTGCACTCAAAGCAGGACTATGTATTATCTAGGAACAAAGAGTCCTGTGGCACCTTAAAGAGTAACAAAAGTAGAAGGGCATGGGAGACTGAGGTTACAATTCATGGTGCTGAAGCATTCTGAGGTAGATTTAGGAGGGCTGGTCTTCACTAGGGGTGGGGATTGGCTGAAGATACACAACTTCAGCTACGTTAACAACGTAGCTGAAGTCGGCATATGTACAGCTGACTTACCTGCCATCCTTGTGGCGGCAGCAGTCGGCTGTGCACTGCCCCGTCGACTCCAGCTTGCGCCTTGTGTCAAGCTGGAGTTATCGGAGTCAACGGGGGGCTGCGGGCGATCGATTTCTCGCGTCTTAACCAGATGCGAGAAATCAATCACTAAAAAAGTGATGGCTACCCGTGGTAGTGAAGACGTACCCTTAGGGATGTAGCTGGTAAGGAGCCTACTCACAAAGAGCAGTGAAGCTATTTCTCATATAATAAGGTATATCAGATACAGGTCATGAGCTCCTTTCATTTGGCAACTGTCCATACATATTCTAATACTAGTTTTCACAAGTACATGGGCTCTCTGCAACATTTTTGCTGAAATATTTCATGTGATGTGAATCTGTCTTCTTTTCATCAGTGTCTCTCTCTGATTTGAAGAATGCAATTTAAGGTTTCCGCAGCCATAGAGATCAAATAAATTGAGTCAGACAGAGCATAGTTCTAATAGACACCGCTGTGAAGCAAATCAGAAATATACTTGTTTGCCACAATAACATTTTTAAAAAATTAATTGCAAGCTGACGTATTAAACATAATGAGAAAGAAGTTATCACTGAATCCTGGCACTGACAAAAGCATGTCTCTTGGTTTACAAAACAAATATTCGGAGCAGATCATTTGTGTGTTCCAATATACAAGTCTTTTTAAGCAAATCTGGTTTTGACTACAGAAGAATCCATTTTAACTGTTAAAGGCTACGCATACGGGCCTTGATTTAGCAAAGTACTGGAGTACATGAATAGTCCTATTGATCTTGGTGGGATTACTCACATGCTTACAGGTTTCAGAGTGGTAGCCATGTTAGTCTGTATCAGCAGAAACAACAAGGAGTCATTGTGGCACCTTAGAGACTAACACTCCATGCCTCTGATGAAGTGGGTTTTAGCCCACGAAAGAGTATGCCCAAATAAATTTGTTAGTCTCTAAGGTGCCACAAGGACTCCTTGTTGTTTTCACATGTTTAAAATTACACATGTGTTTAAGTACTTTCTTGGTTTGGGACCATACCATCAGAAACCAAATATCACCTACCACCATTTTTTTTAAACTCAAACAATTCCTGAAGCCCTGAGATCAGGGGTGGGCAAACCTTTTGGCCCGAGGGCCACACTGGAGTTAAAAACTGTGCTATCGGCTGGGTAGGGAAGGCTGTGCCTCTGCAAACAGCCTGACCCCGCCCCTTATACAATCCCCACCCACTTCCCACCCCCTGACTGCCCCCCTCAAAAGCCCTGACCCATCCTACTCCCTCCCCCCCCCCGCTCCTTGTCCCCTGATCGCCCCCTCTGGAGACCCCCCCCCCACTCTAACTGCCGCCCCAGAACCCCACCCCCTATCTAAGCCCCTCTGCTTTGTTCCCTGACTACCCCCTCCGGAGATCCCCCCACCCTAACCACCACCCCGTGACCCCACCCCCCATCTAAGCTCCCTTGCTTTGTTCCCTGACTGCCCCCTCCCGAGATCCCCCCACTTTAACCCCCACCACCTAAGCCCCCCCCCCCTTGCTTACCATACTCAGCCGGGGACTCCTCCGCCCGGCCCGGCCAGGGAGCGTAGGGCCCAGTGGCTCCCCGCACTTGACCTGGCCCCCAGCCAGGGAGTGCAGGGCGGGCCTGGCCCGGGAGCATGGGGACCCGCGGCATGCCGCGCTTGGGCCGGCCCCCAGCCAGGGACCGCGGGGCCCAGCGGCACACAGCGCTGGGCCTGGCCAGGGAGGACGGGGCCCCACAGCTCCCCGCGCTCAACCCAGCCCCCAGCCAGGGAGCATGGTGCCCAGCGGATCCCCGCCTTTGACCCGGCTGGGCTGCGGCCCATAATTTGCCCACCCCTGCCTTAGATTATTGTAACAAATTAGACAGAATTGGGGGTAAGTAGGTTGGATTTGAGCACCTGCGAGATGCTATGCATTTAAGAACAGAAATGGGGAGCAATAAACCTGCCTCTGTGGTTGAAGGCAGCCTTCTTCTCTTTAGTTTGAGATAATGCAAAGAGTATAGGGTAGAAAGCCTTGTTCACAGATTATGGCCTTAGGCCACTGAGGGCTTTATGTAGTGCCCCGGGTCACAAAACTTCACAATCCAGCAGGATCAATACTATGATTTTAGGAATGGGAACGCTGCAGCTCCAGTTTTAGTGTATTATATTTTCTATCACACTAGTTCTATCACACTGGTTCTTCAAAAGATCCTTCAGTAAGAGGGGACATCTGATAGTCCTGTATTTAAACAAGCATGCAAAACAAGCAGAATTACAAAAAAGAAAGTGTCCTTCCTAAATAAATATGACGCAATCAAAGGCAGCGAGGCAACTAGAAGAAAGGAAGGATACCAAAAATTTTTATCTATAAATACTTTGCAATTTACCTTGGAGAGAGAAGATAACAAGAAAGGAAACAAGTTTAAAAGAATTGATTTGTACTGAAATGAAGACATCTGAGGAAAGAAATCAGTAGCAATCAGCATCTCTGGATAAGAATGCTAAGAGTTGGCTGAAGAGACCTGTGGCCTGCTGATGTTAATTTTTATTAAATCTTAGAATACCAGAGAAATTCTAGCAGACGAGATGTGTGCCAATGTTGTGACAATATTAAAAAGGGGCAAGTGGGATGAACGAGGTAACTATAGAATGATGTCAATCCCAGGCAAAATAATGGAAAAGCTGATATGGAATTCAATTGATAAAGAATTAAAGGATAGGAAAATAATACCATTCAACATAGTTTTATGGAAAATGGGTTTTGTCAGATAATCTCATTAAAAAAAATTAGGTTTACAGGTTTGATTAGCAAAGGTTACTGCATAGATGTAATACATTTAGACTTTTGTAAGGTGTTTGACTAAATACTACAAGACACTTTGATTAAAAAATTAGCACTATAAAATATCAAAGTATATATTAAGAACTAGCTGACAGTTCTCAAAAGTTGCTCTCAATGGGGAATCATCATCGAATGAGGATGTTTCTAGTGAGGTATCCCAGGTATTAATACCAGGCCTAATGCTATTCAAATTTTTCATCTATGATCTGAAAGTAATGACTGCCTAGGAAGGAGTATTAGCACCATGCTCTAACCAGCTGAGCTAGCCCACCCACTAGGAAGGAGTATTGCAGAAAGGGACCTAGGGGTCAGAGGATCACAAATTAAATAGGAGTCAACAGGCTAACACTGTTGCAAAAAACCAACACTACATAATTCTGGGATGTGTTAGCAGGAGTATTGTAAGAAAGACACAAGTAATAATTCTTCCACTCTACTTCATGCTGATTAGGCCTTAATTGGAGCATTGTGTCCAGTTCTGGGAACCACAGTCCAAGAAAAATGTGGACAAATTGAAGAAAATTCAGAGAAGAGCAACATGATTGCAAATGATTAAAATGATTAAAGGTCTACAAAACATGATCAATTAGGGAAGGTTGAAAAAAATGGGTTTGTTTAGTCTGGAGCAGAGAAGATTGAAAGGAGACATACATTTTCAAGTACATAAAAAGTTGTTAAAAGGAGGAGAGAGGTGAATTGTTCTCTTTAACCTTTGAGGATAGGACAAGAAGCAGTGGGCTTAAATTGCAACAAGGGAAGTTTAGGTTAGACATTAGGAAAAACTTCCTGTCAGAGTGTTTAAGCACAGGAATAAATTGCCTAGGGAGATTGTGGAATTTCCATCATTGGAGATTTTTAAGAGCAGGTTAGACCTGTCAAGGATGGTCTAAAGATCGGCAGTGTCCAATACATTCGCCACTAGCCACGTGTGGCTAAAATGATCTTAAATTGTGGCTAATGCATGTGACTTTTTTATAATGTGACTAAAGAAAAATTCAAAAGCACGAGTGTGGCTAGTAGTGTGGTTAGCATCAAATTTCTATTGTACACCGCTGGTCTAGAGAATACTTAGTTCTGCCATGAGTGCCAGCTGGGAACTGGACTAGATGACTTCTCACGGTCCCTTCCACTCCTATGATTCTATGAAGTAAATCTAAAATCATTGCTTATCAAATTTGTGAATGACCCAAAGACTGGTGCAGTGGTAAATGATGATGAGCACAGGGCCGCCACATAGAGTTATCTGGATCATTTGGTAAGAGGGGTCAAGTCAAACAACAGGTTTTTAAATACAACTAAATGCAAAGTTATACATCTAAGAACAAGGAATGCAGATCGACAGAATGTGTGACTGTATCCTGGAAAGCAGTGACTCTGAAAGGGATTTAGGGATCATAGTGCACAAGCAGCTGCCAGTTCATTGCTGTACAAAAAGGGCTCATATGATCCTAGCTGTACAAACAGGAAAGTAGTGAGTAGGAGTTGGAAGGTGATTTTATTTTTGTATGCAGGGTTGGTAATACAGATACTGGAATACTGCCTGCAGGTATGGTTTTCACATTTTAAAAAGGATGTTGAACAACTGGAGATGATGCCAATTTTTTTTAAAAAAAATTCAAGGTTTGGAGAAGTGACTTACAGTGAGAGACTTATTAAGGAGCTTAATCTATTTCAATTATCAAAAAGGGGATGAGTTGGTTACTGTGGAGAAAATATAGGATACTAAAAGCACTCCTTAATCTAGCAGAGAAAGCACAACGAGAACATATGGCTGGAAGCTGAAGTCAGACAAATTTAAATAGGAAATAAGATGTTTTTAACAGTGAAGTGGCTTAACTACTAAACTATTTATGGGACTAAACAGTCTATGGGGCTCGGGATTTGAGTGAGCTGAGAAGCACAGGCTTTCTGGAGTATCTGCCCCAGTGGGTCTAACTGATCACCATATTTGGGTGTGGGGAGGCATTTTCCCCTCAGTCAGATTGGCAAAAACCCTGTGGGGTTTTTTTTGCCTTCCTTTGCAGCATGGAGAAGAGGTTGTTTGCACATTTAAACTAGTGTAAATGATGGATTCTCTGTAACTTGAAGTCTTTAACCTATACTTTGAGGAATTCAGTAACAGCCAAAGGTTAGGGGTCTATTACCGGAATGGGTGGGTGAGGTTCTCTGGCCTGAAATATGCAGGTCAGACAAGATGATCATTAAGGTCAGAAGGAACCACTAAGTCTGAGACATATCAGTCTGAGACAGTTCCTCAGATTTGTCACCTAAAAAGAATGACAGGGATGTGAGAATCTCCTTCATATCCAGTGAATACAATCAGAAAAAATCAGTTAGGCTCTGCACCAGCCTTGTCTTCCTTGAGTGCTCCTTTAGCACCTCACTTGCCTTCCAGAGTTTGTTTGTTTCTAGATTCCTAAGCAGGATTTGACTTCCAAGTTTAAAGGATGTCTTTTTGCCTCACTACTCTATTGTTTAGCCACAGTAGAATTTTTTTGGTCCTTTTTTATTTTTATTTATTTGGGTATACCTTTAATTTGAGCCTTTATTATGGTGTTTCTAAACGTATCCAATTCAGCTTGTAGGTATTTCATTCTTGTGACTGTTCCTTTATATTTCTATTTAGCGTCCTCATTTTTGTGTAGTTCCCTTTTTTGAAGTTAAATGCTATTCCTGTGGTGAGCTTCTTTGGTATTTCCCCTTCTTTCCTCTCTCCCATTATGTTAAATTTCATGATGTTATAGTTGCTATCACTGAGCAGTTCAGCTACATTCACTTCTTGGACTAGATCTAGTGTAATACTTAGAACTAAATCAAGAATTGCCTCTCCCCTGGTGGGTTCCAGGACTAGCTGCTCCAAGAAGCAGCCATTAATGGTGTCTAGAAATGTTATCTCTACATCCCATCCTGAGATGACATGTACCCAGTCAATATGGGAATAGTTGAAATCCCTCTTTATTAATGAGTTTTCTATTTTTATAGCCTCTCTAATCTCCTGAAGCATTTCATAATCACCATCACTGTACTGGAGTGCAGGTTCCCTTTTGTGTACTTTTTTTAACCATACTGCTGCACTCTGGGTGGGAAGACATCTATAACAGTGCCTGCTACGAAGAATGAAGGCCAAGCTGCAACTAATTTAAACTGATGTAGCACCACTGAAGTTAATGGAGCCAGTTTACACAAGATGAGAATCTCACATCATCAGAAACCATCACTGTGGACGAAAAACGTACCATAGACTATTCTGTCCAACTTCATGTTTCTCTAAGGTAAATTTCATCTGCCATCATGCTGTTTCTTATATCCTCCTGCTCTGCAAAACAGCCATTAAACCCAGCTGGAGTGTCTGATTCCTTCCCAATTGTAAATTATTAGACAAGAGCTGCCTATAGTATATCCAAATGTTACTGATTCATCAAACACAACAGTCAGTTCATAGCTACAGAATTTCCTTTGTTCAGCCTTAGAGCTGGACCAGAGTTTATGCTGTGCCTTTCAGGAGACAAGTTAGAGTACCCCAGTGCAGCCCCCACACAGCTCCTCTGCAGACTAGAATAGCAGTAGTACAAAGCACCTCGGCTGCATTACCTCCTGATCCCCTCTCCAACATGGCCCTATGCTAGGTACTGCAAGGGAAGACAGCATAGGGATTCATCCCAGCTTCTTTATGGACTCTGTATGCTGCTGGAGGGACATGTGGGGTCAGAATCTGGGCCTCCTATTGGCAAATTCCACAGTGTCCAAGCTAAGGCTCTACATAGCTGTAGTATTTACCTGCACTCCAGCTTTCTATGTGAAGTGGAGAGAATCATGTGGAAGAGTGGAAAAATCAGACATAACAGAAGATGGTTAGAACCAGGGTTTTTTTGGTAGCAAATGACTTACTTACAGTTTTTCACTTCCTCACACTCATCATTAGTAAACATAATAAAATTGGTCTATTACTAACCACTGGGTGAACTTCTCTCCACTCTGAGATGAAGCTGTTCACTAGAACCTGCCTCCTGCTGTTTAACTAGTTTTTAATTCACAACAGGGTTTTGTCCTTTTATTCTGTACTTATTTTCCCTTCTCTCTCATACAGGGTCTTAAAAATACAAATAAATAATGTTAAGAAAATCACCTCTGTATAGTCTGACTCTTCTAAAGAATGCTAGCAGGTTAGTGAGGCATATTTTCCCCTTACAGCGCAGTGATGGTTTGACCCTATCAGGTTATACTCACCTAAGTGTTAATTACACCTCACGAAAGCTTATGCTTCAATACTTTAGTCAGTCTTTAAGGTGCCAAAGGACTCTTTGTTACTTCTGCTATTCCAGACTAACACAGCTACCTCTCTGATTCTTGACACTCCATCAGTTTTGCTGGACATGTTAGACCCTCTGTCAATAATTCTCTAGATCTCTCTCAATTCCTTTTTAGAAGATAAGCACCACATTAACAACTTCCCCATATTCAGGAATAGTTGCTTTTTCTAAAGATATATTCTTTGTCAATATCTCTGCTATTTCACACTTTGTCTTTAGAAGCCTTGAATACTTTCCAGTCCTGGTGATTTATTACACTTGATTTTTTCCAGTTGTTCCATAAGAGTTACAAGATGAAGAGATGGAGAAGGCCTAGACTATTAAGGGCTTGTCTTCACTTGAGCCGGCAGGGATCGATCTTTTGGTGATCGATTTATCGCGTCTCGTTAAGACGCGATAAATCGACCACCAGCGGCTCCCCCGTCGACTCCGGAAGTCCAGCTCGTGAAGAGGCACAAGCTGGAGTCGACGGGAGACCGCGCCACTGACCGCCACCGCCGTGAGGATGGGAGGTAAGTCAGCTGTAGAGACATCAATTTCAGCTACGTTATTAACGTAGCTGAAATTGCATATCTACAGTCGATTTCCCCCCCTAGTGGAGACCAGCCCTAAGTGCAGCTTCCTGGAAGCATAGGATGTAGTCCCTCACAGATGATATTACCAGTTTACTGTTCTTAATACTCTATTTCAGTGTTTCCCAAACTTACAACATTCGCATATCCCCTTTGAGACATTTGTCTTATCGGCGAAGATGATTTTGATAACTGAATGCGTTATTATATTGGTTACAATGTAAACCTGTGTGTATTTCTACGGTACAAGTGTACACCATTCTTATATATTACATTTTAATGAATTGTTTTCTGCTGCTAAAAAAAACCTAAGATAAAGTAAAATAAAAAATTCTGCTGCATACCCCTTGAAACTCTTTTGCGTACCACCAGGGGTACAGGTACCACACTTAGGGAAAATTTGATCATAAGTGTACTAAAGCCTCTTGGTGAAGGGTGAGAAAAGCTCCATGCCCAAAGTACCCATGGAAAATGGCTCTCTGTGCCGGAGGAAGAGAGGATCTGCCAGAGGCCTTAGGGGCAGACTGGAGACAAAGCCCCATTAGAACCATTGCACCCCACCACACATACACTCATTTTCTATTGGGGAGAAACAGAAAGGAGCAATCAGAGGACAATCTGCTATAAAGTGGAATGTGATAAATTGTTCTCAACAAGACAAATAATGTTGCAACAAAGGAGATTTAGCTTAGACATTAGGCAAACTTCCTAACCATAAGGCTAGCTAAGCAGTGGAACAAATTACTGAGGGAAGTTGTAGAATTTTTGTCACTGGAGGTTTTTAAGAACAGGTTAGATTCACAGCTGTCAGGGGTGGTCTAGAGATAATACTTAATCCTGCCTCAGTACAGGGGATTGGACTAGATAACCTATCAAGGTCCCTTTCAGGCCTCCATTTCTATGATTCTATAAGGCAATTGGCAACACTGTCAAACCTCAGTAGTCAAAAATCACAAGTCAGGACCCCCTAAATTATGAAGTGGATTAAAAAATCAAGAGGTTTTTAAAAATCAATAAAGGTTGAGTTTTTTAAAGTGCTTTCTGGTTTCTGAACCTTTAGAATGCACTGGCTTCTCATTTTCAAGCTTTTCTCTACAACCACTAGGACTAGAAACTTACTTTACATCAGAATCGCACATTTTAGGTTTTTAAATCACATGAATCCAAGAGCTGGGGATTTCTGATATACATCAACTATTGCAAAAGTTAGCAACATCAAATTGGAGAGCAATAGGTGGTGAAGTGCCAAGTTCTTTTCAGCAGCAACTTGATGTTTTTTCAGAAAGCTCCAGTTTGTGCTAATAAAGTAAACAGAATTATAATATTAATTTGCAATTCTATGGCAGCCAATTTTGAAATCCATGGAAGTTAGGTGCCTAAATTGCTTTGAGGATCTGGGCCTGAGGCAATATAGTGCTTTAACTGTTCCTAGTGCTTTACAAACATGAGTTAATTAATCCTCATGACACCCTGGAAGTAGGGTAAATCTGTCAGCAAGAGGGGAAACCAAGGCAGAAATGCTAAGTGGCTTGCCTCAGGCCAGATAGTGACTCAGTGACAGCTGAGATTAAAACCTAGCTCTCAGACTCCCCGTTCTATGTTCTAGTGAGTAGCCTGTGTTTTCGATCCTACACCCCCACTTTCTGATGTGAAAACCAACAAACCCATTTACTTTAATAATAATAACAGGAAGAAAGTTGAACATGCCAGGGGACTGAAAGCTCTTGTGAAGGCACAGCTGGGCTTTGGAGAAAGAAAGGGGGGACAAAGGGCTTAAATAGGTCAAAGACCCTAAAATATAATACACGTCAAACATATTCCATATAGGGAAGGGCAATGGTGTTTAAAGTCTTTTTCATGCAATTTTTTCCTGCTAAGAACTCCTTTTCATACTGAAAAGCTACATTACATAAATATCCCCAAATAGCTCCCCTTCCTGCATGGATCATGGGGAGGATTTCCTGCATTTCCCTCAACATGCTCATAAACCTTGTAGTTCTGCATTAAGGTAATGATAACTATAATCAAATCTCATGCTTCAGGGCTTCCTCTGGTCACCTACAGGGTCAGGAAGGAATATTTTCCTTAGTGCACAATTGGCCAGATATATTCTTTCTCCCTCCCTTCCTCTTAAGCTTCAGAGGTTGGCTGTAGCTGAAGACAGGGACACTGGATGGGGTGGGCCAGTGCTCTGAGGCAATAGAGAGGCCTGACTGCTGTGTGTTCCTCACATATTCAGGATCATACTGATCACCATATTTTGGGTCATAAAGACATTTTCCCTCAAGTCAGGTTGGCTGAGACTTTGGGGTAGGGTGTGTTTCCTTCCTCTGTAACATGGGGCATGGTTCACCTTCTAGGATCATCTGGACATAAAAAATTCCATGCCATTTCCTTAATACAGTGGTTTTCAACTTTTTTTTTAATGTATGGACACTTAACCCCTTTCTCTTACCTGTTCTGTTCATTCCCTCTGAAGCACCTGGCATTGGCCACTGTCAGAAGACCGCATACTGGGTTTGACGGACCACTGGTCTGATCCAGTATGGCCATTCTTATGTTCTTATGACCCCTTAGATATAGTCTGTGGACCCCAGATTGAAAACTACTGTCCTAATGAATTCCCTGCCATTGCAGGGCCTTAAATGCCACATGCAATTCTGGTCACCTCATCTCAAAAAAAGATATATTAGAATTGGAAAAGGTTCACAAAAGGGCAACAGAAATGATTGGGGTATGGAACAGCTTCCATATGAGAGATGAAAGACTGGGACCATTCAGCTAATAAAATAAAAGAGTAAGGAGGGATATTATGGAGGTTTATACAATTGTGAATGGTATGAAGAAAGTCAATAGGAAATTAGTTATGTCATCGCCAAACACAAGAATTAGGGAACACCCTCTAAATTAATAGGCAGCAGGTTTAAAACAAACAAAAGGAAGTACTTCTTCACACAAGGCACAGTCAATCTGTAGTAGTTGTTGCCACGGAATGTTGTGAAGGCCAAAAATATAAATGGGTTCAAAAAAGAATTAGATAAGTTCATGGAAGATAGGCCCTTCAATGGCTATTAGCCAAGATGGTCATGGATGCAACCCCATGCTACCGGTGTCCCTAAACCTCTGACTGCCAGAAGGGGTGAACACTCAAAATTCCCCTGTATTGGTCCTTCCCTCTGAAGCATTTGGCACTGCCATTGTCAAAGACAGGATAGTGAGCTAGACGGACCATTGGTCTGACCCAATATGGCTGTTCTTATGTTCATAGGGGCACCTTGGTCTCCTCTGTTCTTTTCCAGTGGCACACAATACAGTAGACTCTCGATTATCCAGGATGATAGGGGAAAAAATAATTCTGGTTAATAAAATCCTGGATAATCGCCATCCATAGGAAATATGGAGTGTGGGGATTGATTCACCAGCCATCCTGCACCGGGGGGAGGGGGTGTTGGTTCACTGGCTGCCCTGCACCCTGGTAGGGTTTTTTTGTGTGTGTGCTTGGGGCGGCAGCAAAGCCAGAGCGGGCCCTGCGAGTTGCATGTATTTTTTTTTTGACATTCTGGTTAATCCACATCCTGGTTAATCCAATCCTGGATAATCAAGAGTCTACTGTAGTTTAGCTCCGGTTTAAATTTAAATCAATCTAATTATGTTGCTCAGGAATGTTAAAAATGTCACACCCAAGTGCTGTAATTAAGCTAATCTAACCCCCCATGTGGACTGCAGCTCCTCTGACAGAAGAATCTGTCCATTGACTTAACTGCTGTCGCTTGGGGGAGTAAATCTATATATATAAAAGTCAAGTGGTGTATGTATGTATGTATGTATGTATGACTACGAACTCCTCCCGCACCGTTTGAGCCAGAGACTTGAAATTTGGTACAGTGAGGGGTCTTGGGGTCTAGATGCTGGTAAGGGTCGAAAGATTTTCGGATCTCACCTCTGACGCCCCCCAGGGGTGAAAGTCTTTCAGGGCCAATCAGATTGACAACTTCCCACCCCCCCAGACCAAACCCGACACCCCTCCGGCTCATGGTGCACCGTGTAGCACACAGATTATTAAATACACTGTTCGGTCGGGGGGTGAGGTGGGGGTGTCGGGTTTGGTCGGGGGGTGAGGTGGAGGTGTCGGGTTCGGTCGGGGGGTGAGGTGGGGGTGTCGGGTTTGCTTGGGGGGGGTCAGGTGGGGTTGTCGGGTTTGGTCGGGGGGTGAGCCAGGGGGTGTTGGGGTTGGTCAGGAGGGGTGGGAAGGTGTCGGGGTGGGTGAGGGGTGAGTGTTGGGGTTGGTCAGGGGGTGTCAACTGTCTGCCCCCTCCCCACCTCCGACTGACCCGAGCAACGCCGGGCACTTATGCTAGTTACCTATATCAATCGAGAAACCGCTTCTGTCAATATAGAAAGCATCTACAGTAGGGTGCTATGGTATCCTAGCCCCTAGTGTAGACATGCCCCACGTCTCCTGAGGGCTGAAAAATCTAGTTAGAGACTTTGGGATTGGTATAGGGGTATCTGGGTTGATATTAAAACTATAATATATTAGAACTATAAAATTCAGGAGCAACTCTGATAGCGCTAAGCCATATCGGATAGTATATCATTCAGGCATTGGGGAAATCTTGGATGGCTGTAGGCAGCAAAACTCCCAATTCTGCTGTGACCCTAAGAGTCCTTAATGTCCACTAGCATAGGGCACACTGTCTCTGATCAGACCCAACCAACTCAGTACACCCAACACTGTGAAAAGTATCATATGAAAGCTAATAACATGCTGATTGTTAATATCATTGCCAAATACATGTTAACTTTATATGTGAAGTTATGAACTCCCTCTGTAGATATTTCTAAACACATTTAGAACCAAACAGCCCAGCCTAGATAAAGGTAGATAAACACCTCTGTCCTAGACAAAGGAATGTGGGTTTCTAGAAAGCTAATAGGTTGGAGTGTTTTACTCTCTCTGTAGAGGCACTGAAAGGACACTTTCTCTTTGAGGGTCCAATGAGAGGGACTGATCCCTGGAATAGGATGATTTGGAGGCAAATTCAGGGCTGGAAAGGTACTAAGGGTTGCCTGCAAGGAGTAACAAGGTTGGGCAAAGCCAGGGCGAGGCTGTGGGCTCTTAGCAGGCCATTAGCATTAGAGCACTGGACCCAAGCTGCACAAGATGATGACTGAACCCCTTACTGGCCTGGGTGAACCCCAAAATGTCACACATGCAATGAACTCCATAGGGGCAGAACACTGCGCCCCATCTGAGTTTGCTGTAGGACTGAGGCCCAGCGGCCACTGCCCCTCAGGCTGGTGCATTACAAACAGTCAGCGCGGCCAGGTGCAGTCTGAAGCCCCTTCCGTGCAAGGGGGCAGGTAGAGCCAGGCCAAGTGGCCATCTTCCAGATCCTGCTCCCCGACTCTCCCAGCCGTTGGAGGGGTTTGGCGCCAGCTCAGGGTAGCCTGAATTCCAGCTCTGGCCTGAGGTTTGGCTGCCATCCGCCCTCAACTGGCAGGGGCCTGCGCCCAGCTGCGGCCCCCTCTCTGAGGGCTGCTGTGGGGCTGAGGCGGGTGAATCGGTTATTTGGGAAGAGGCACCGACGGCGTAGGCGCCATGAGCCCGCGGGGCTCGCGCGGCCGTTACCTGCCGGCCGGGGGGAGGGGGGCGGCCGGGCTGGGGGCTCCCGCTCCCCGAGCAGGGGGAGGACAGCAGCTAGAGGGAGCTCCTCCGGGCCGCCTCTGCCTGTGCGCCCCGGTTCCTTTCATAGTCTTCCAGTCCCTCCTCCCCGCCCTCCTTCCCCCGTGATGGCGGAGGACAGCGAGTCTGCGGCCAGCCAGCAGAGCCTGGAGCTGGATGACCAGGACACCTGCGGCATCGACGGCGACAATGAGGAGGAGACCGAGCACGCCAAGGGGTAGGCGGCGGAGACGGCGCGGCCGGCCCCGGCCCCGGAGAAGCGCCGGGCTCCCGCCGGCCCGGCGCCGGCCCCTTGCTGCAGCGGGGCCCGGGGGCGCTCCCGCGGGGCGGGGAAGGCGGCGCGGGGCCAGGCTGAGCGGCTGGGGCGGCGGCCCAGGTGCGGAGAGGGGCCCTGAGGCTGCCCGGGCTGAAGGAGCGCGGGGTCGCCGTAGCGGTTGTGCTGGGAGGCGGGAGGCAGCCGTTCGCCCCGCGCCTCCTGGGAGCCTGAAGCGGGGCCTTCCTGCAGGGGGCGGCGGCGTGGGGCGGGAGCTGTCAGCGGGCAGGTTCCGCGCCGCGGGGCCTCCAGGGAGGTGTAAGGAATCGGGGCCTCGCCCCCCCGGCTCCGCTGCCCTGCTAGGCGATGCTTCCTGCCGTGTGAGCCTGGCTGTGGGAGCGCCCCCACCCCCGCCTTCCTGTGGGACTGGCCCGGTCCTCTGCGGGCATCGCGTCCGGCCGGCGGAGCCCCTTAGCGGGAGCTTGACTCTGTCCCTGACCCAGCCCTCCGTGGAGGCAGCAAGGGCTTGTGCGTGGAGATCAGTCGCCCGGTTTGCAGCTGGTGGCAGCATCTCCTGAGTTCGGGGAGCTGCAGGTTTTTGTCTGTCTGGAAGCCCCGACTCAGCCCGCGAGGTGAGATGTCCTTGTTTCCAGCAAGAGGAGGCCTTGAGTAGAGGGTGGAGCCAGCAGCATGTCTGTGAAGGAGCATTGTCCTTAGGATAACTTTCGGGGGAAGGAGGTCAAATACTGACACATCCATACTTACAGGCGACCCCTCCCGCCCCCACATTAAAAATCATCCTTAGGATCTGGGATACCACAATCATTTCCCCATACCTAGAATAGCCCTGTGAGAGAAACAGCATTAAAAGGTGGCATGTTCATTGCCTTCCTGCTTAGGAAGGGATTGAATAGCATCTATTGTGGCTTTATTTACCATGATTTTTCTACTTGGGCCTCTCCAAAGCTCTTCTAATTCACTGGGTTTCATATGAAGTTAAAAGCTGCTCCTCTATTTCCCCCCAAGTTTCTTTGTTCATAGCTTTCAAATGAATGGCAAATATACAGATCTCCTGAATGATCCGGACAGACCCTATGGAGAAAATATGAAGGACTCTTGAATTATCCACCTCAATCTTGTCATTCATTAAATGAAAATATTCCTTCTTGTCAACACCACCTATTGTCCAAAAAGAAACATGTATAAATCCACTTGTAATTGGAGTAGGGCATACGTGTCTCAGGACATTAATACAGCAAGTATATTTTAGTGGTAGCCCCATCTCCTTATTGTTCTTAATCACTTTCTAAAAAGGCCTGTTACTGTAGATTTAACTTTGTCTCCAGTTTCTGGATGAGAAACAGGATGGTCTGTCTGTTACACACAGCTCTGATTTTGCAAAGGGATCCAAATGTCTGACCCCCTTACACATGCTCAGGATCTGATTGACTTCAGTGGGTCTCAGTGTGGACATAAAGGGCCACTTGTGGACCATGCTTGTAGATTGAGGCACTGTGGGTAAACAATGTTTTAAGAAAAAAAGAGTCTTATAGCACCTTATAGACTAACAGATGTTTTGGAACATAATCTTACATTCAAATTTACATTCTTATCTTTTGGATTAGAAATATGTTAGCAAAGGGAAAATACTGTCGTAACTAGGAGTGGCCATGGTGCCCTACAACAGAAATAGGTTAGCTTATAAACAACTATAGAAATATCTTCTTAATCATTAATTTATTATTTATTTAGTAAACAGCATTTCTGTAGGTGATTATCTTTTAAGACTGTAGAGAGTATTTGAATGCTGTTTATTGTCTACTGTCCCCAGGACTTGCTTGTTAGCAAGCTGTTCTGTACCTTAAGTGTGATGTAAAAGTCCTTAAATTAAGATTTAGAAAGGCTGACTCCAGTTTTTCTTGTACTGCAACTTCCTCAGTGTATTCATGCCTTGCAAAGTAAAATACCTGTGTCAAAAATAATTATAGTAATATAAATTTGGAATATATAAAAAAGGAAGAAATTGTGCTGTGCTAACTTGGAGCTTTAATTTTGTTTGAAAGAAAATTCTAGCATTTCATAATTTCTAAATACATAAAACTAATACCACTGAAAATACAGTATGATTGTACATTATTGTCACCAATGGGTCACACTGACATTCCAGACCAGTTCAGTAGCTTGCTAATGGTTGTCTAGAATTTATGCTTGGTAACTTAACTGTTTGTGGTCCAATTTCTCTTCTTTTCTTCTGTTTTTATTACTTTTCCTTGGTTGATCTGTATCTGCCCTATAATAGAAGTCTAGGCTTCTTCATAGGCATAGTAAGCACAAGAAGCAGTGTTTAAGTAGGAGCAAAAGTACAATTACTCATCCCTACATGTTGATACATAACTTGCAGAAATACTTGCAAAGGAAGGTGACTGCAGTCTTTAAATGAGAAGTAATATGGCTATGGGCTATACACAATTCTTTTTGCAATCTGGTAAGTATTATGATGAGTTCTCCCCAGAAGCCAGGTTTTATGGGTGAGCAATAAATGAAAAATGGGATACTTTCAGATACTCATTTTGTTAAATTTTATAGTGGCTAGATCGCTCCAGTATAACAAACCAATGGTGCGTGTCATTAGTTTCATAGGACTTATAACATACAAAGTCAGGTACAAAATTTTGAGTTATTGCTGTGTTTTCTCATTATTTTTTGGCATGGTATCTGCTGTTAATTGGAAGTTTTGTGTAAGGTTGGCCTTTTTTGTCAGTTGAGGTACTCAATTAAAAATTCCAACAGTTATTATATTGAAAAGCCATTCAGAAACTAGTACTGAAAACCCATGCTGTTGCATGGATGTAATTTGTAAAGTCATGTATGTAAAACAATCTGAAAATGGCTTAGAACTTAAAAATTGGAGAGTAATAAACAGTGACTTCCAGTGGTGATTAAACCTAGTGATATTCTAAACAGAGTTGTCAACCGTGCTTGTAGCTGTTTCCTTTGCCTCACTGATTCAACAGACATTCTATGCTTCAAAGCAATGTTCGGGGTGGTTGTGTTGATGTGTGTGTTGTACTGGGAGATTTATGTACGTGGCAAATGACAGGTGAGGCACTGCATGCATTTGGGGTTATTCTGTGTGATGGTTGTGCTGTTGTGTGGATGGTTTTGAAGAATTGTGGCACTTGGGCCATCTGTGCAATGTCACTCGTACAATCAAAGACACAGTTGCATGCAAATTAGCTGTAGAGTAAGGGTGATAGTTGTTTGAGTTATCTGTTTATCACAAAGATCTGGGATTCCTGGCGTGGCATATATACATGCCTTACTGTCATATGGGTGTAATTGGTAAAGTCAAAATGGATGAGAACTTAAAAATTGATTGAGTGATTGAACCTGGTAATATTCTGAACAAAAAGAGCTAACAGACATGCTTGTGGCTGTTTCCATCGCATCACACGGACTCTACAGAATTTATAGGGTTCAGAGTGACATTCCTGGAATCTTATCATCTAGATTATAGCAAAACATCTTTGCATTCTGCTCTAGATCTGGAAAATTCAACATCCCCATACATATTCCCTCCTCTCCTCCCATTGTGATGTTTTTGCTTTTGATATTACTTTAAAATTTGCTTTGAGATTTCAGATTAGTTCCTATCATACAGATGTGCTATGGAGTATTTACAAGCTAACAGGGTGCTTTAAAATATGGTCATGTCAAGTGTTTTGCTGAGTTTCTAATAGTCTGCATTAGTGGTACTGAATATTTAATTTTATTCTGTCTCAGGCTTCACTTTTCTTATAGGGAGGCGTATTGTTTATCATGTGTCAGTCTTTGGTGTGAATGTTATGTAAATGAAATCACTTCTTCAAACTGTAGGTTGACATTTAAAATTGGGTCATACACTGTTGACCATAAATAGTGCTGTGGCATAGTGATGGTGGAGTTTTGTGTGTGTGGGTTTTTTTAAATTTTTTTAATGTGCTGTGGACAGCAGACGACAGGATAAGAATTTAATAGAAAATAATACAGAAGTCTCTAGGATGCAGTGTCTGTGCCCTATACATCTGGTCCCATTTTCAGCATGCAAGATTATATATGTTTTGTGATTCTCATGTGCTAGTCTCCTTTTTCTGTCTCATCTCTGAAATTTGTTCCTGTTAGTTTGCTGTCTGCTGTGCTCTGTTCCACTTCATAGGTCAGGACTATTTCCAAAACGACTCCATTAGTAAATGTAGTTTTTAAATAGGATTAAATAAATTAACTCAGTGTTTTAAAATACAGTTTACTTGACACTTCCCCCTCATTTCCCTTTCTCTGTAAGGTCTTTCAGTCTATTCTCAATGGCTCTTTGCATAGGAATTCTGTAACAGAAAGGCCACAGAGAATTTTCAATAGACAGACACTGAAAGATTGTAAAACATCAATATGAAATGCTTGTATGAACTTTTTCTTAAAACACTGTAATAGAACACTAATACATAACATTGTCAGATGGCAGCTTTATAATCATGTTTTTGTCTAAGAATTATTTTTTAATTATTTTTAAAGAAATGTGTAACTGTTTTAGTCCAGAGCTTGACCTACAAAGTCTGAGTCTTAAAGTGCATTCTTAAAAAAAGATTTGTAGAGCAAAGCGACAGTAGAAACACATTAGTTTAACATTCAGTTATACTGTGTATATGGCACTTTTGGTTTATCCCTATAATTCTTGAAGAAAGCAGTATGTTTCCAAAAATTAACCCAAAAATGTTCACCTAACTATTGTTGTGTTAACAGTAAACTTCAAAGGACCTTATCAAGGCTTTCTGGCTCAAAATATTTTCTCTCTTGAAATAATTATGATCTAATCTAAGAAGCTTCCAGAATCTTAATATTTTTTAACTATATCAAATTCTGAGCCTAACTCAGCCTTGGTGTAAATATTATAACTCCTGAGTTCCATGAAGTCAAACCCATTTACATCGGATCTGAATTTGGTCTTGTATTGCAGAAATCATTAAAAAATATCTTTGTGGTCCCCTGAAAACATGCTTTTGTACACTGTTATTGACTGTTAAAAGCCACTGTTTGGAAGAGATGTGCAGGTAAAGACCCCGGCAGCGAAAATGACCTTAAACATCTGAAAGTTGGGCTTGTTTCTGAAGTTCAGAAATTTTGTAACTTAAATTTATGGGTAGTGGCAATTTTTAATAGAGATTTTGGTGTTTGACAAAGCTGATTTTGTTGAAGGGATTCTGGGTATTCAGCAATACAGTTTAAAATAACACGCAGTGATGTGCTTTGGGAAAGATGTTAAGATCCATTCAAACACAAGAAGAAAAACAGCAATTATCGCACTGGGGATAATATATACTACTCTGAACTTCTATAGCCTCTTCCATCTGAGAATCTGAAAGCTTTGCAGACGTTCATGAATTAAGCTTCTCAACAGCCATGTGGGGAAAGTAAATATCCCTGTTTCTCAGAGGATGGAATAGAAGCTCAGAGAGGCTTAAACCCATACTTATAAAAATATGAATGCACTTTTTCACACTCATGTAAAACAGCAGATGTCCGTGCACAAGTAGAAAGGGATGTGTGGGTGGAATTATAGATTTACATGCATAACTGTTGTAGACATTTGTAAAAATGTAGGCCTAAATAATTTGCCCAAGGTCATACACAGAGTCTGTGTCTGTGGCAGTTAGTCTATCTTGGGGCAGAGCCAGGTCTCTTGACTCTCTGCTTTTACCTTAAGAAAAGCCTGGTCTACACAGTTTGTGTAGCAGTATAAATATTTTGGTTAGGGATACCATTTTTTAAAACGGATATGCCAGTACAACCACTATGTGGATGTAGTTAAAGGTGTCTTAGACCTGAATTGCTTTTTCTCCTTCCCCTTTATATCTGTACTAGCGAAAATACCCGGCGTTGCTCGGGTCAGTCGGAGGTGGGGAGGGGGCAGAGAGCTGAGCGAGTGCGGGGTCCGTTGGAGGGGGGAGGGGGCAGAGAGCAAACCTGACACCCCCACCTCATCCCCCCGACCAAACCCGACACCCCCACCGCACTTACCCCTCGACCAACCCCGATTCACATTTTCACCCCCCCAAAACCCAACACCCCCATGCCTCCCCCTACCAACCCCAACACCCCCTGACCAACACCCACACCTCACCCCCCATAGACCAAACCTGACACACCCACCTCACTTCCCCCCCAACCAAACCCGACACCCCTACCTACCACCATAAACAAACCCGACACCCACACCTCACTTACCCCTCGACCAACCCCGACCCCCCTCCTCACCCCGCCAACCAAACCCAAACCCCCACTTTACCCCCCCCACCAAACCCAACACCCCCTGACCAACCCCGACCCCCACACCTCACCCCCACCCACCCCGACACCTTCCCACCCCCCCAGACCAAACCCGACACTCCAGGCTCACTTACCCCCCCGACCAAACCCGACACCCCCACCTCACCCCTGACCAAATCCGACACCCCAACCTCACTTACCCTCCGACCAAACCCAGCTCTGGTCCGTCGGAGGTGGGGAGGGGGCAGAGAGCTGAGCGAGTGCGGGGTCCGTTGGAGGGGGGAGGGGGCAGGGGGCAGGGGGCAGAGAGCTGAGCGACTGCAGGGTCCATTGGAGGGGGTAGTATGACATCATAACTATGTCACAGAGAACAGTAGCTGCCCAGCTGATGTGAATGGGCTTTAAAGAATTTCACCCCTGGGGGGCGTCAGAGGTGAGATTTGAAAAATTTTCGACTCTTACCCTGATTAGGACCCTAAGACGTATAACTGTACCAAATTTCAAGTCTCTAGCTCAAACGGTGTGGAAGGAGTAAGCGCACATACATACATACACGCATACATACACCATTTGACTTTTATATATATAGATATCAGTGTCCACAAAGTTGTACTTCTTGAATTATGCCGGTGCAGTATGGAGGGGCAACCAGGTCAAATTTCACTGCTGTTGCGACTATGTAGCTGGAGCAATGCTCTGGCTTCAGGACCGCTGTTTAAAAGTGGTCAGGGCTATGGCTGCCTGTCTCTGTAGCCTATGGAACTAAGCAAGTGCAAAAACCATGGGGGAGGGGGTGATTTATCCTCTGCAACCCCTCCTTATTGGTGTCTCGGTTGAACGGGTGTAGAATCAAGCCCTATGAGACTACAGAAACTGGATAGTTAAACATGTTGTGTAAATGACCAACTGTTCAGGTACAAATATGTTGTGCATGTAGCATGCCCTTTGAACTTCTACCGTATAGGATATTCTTCCTTCTTATGCCCAAATGTAGCTACCACAATGTGAATGTGATTTACGTGCTGGACTTGTGGAGGAAAGACTAATACTCTCCCTACCCCCAACCCCAGTTGTAAAATTCCTATAGTCCTTTCAGCTTAGTAGTTTAGAAGAGAGTTAGAAATATTCAAGATAGAGGCTTGTCTGTTGTTGCTTTTGCCCTCAGCTCTGCACAGTCACTGTTTCTAACTTGCTTCCAAAGTCAATAAAAGTCGCTGACCACTGCTGAATCTTTCTGCTGCAAACACGCCTAAAGTGAAGTGAAGGACAAGCAGATCTGTCTTTTAAAATGTTTCATATTCTGTGAAATGTAATAGTAATGAAAGGCCGATATAAGCAGCTGACTCTACAAAGCATCTCTGCTTCTGAACATTCCTGTTGCGTGTACCCCCTGTCAAAGAGAGAATAATATTTCTATTGTAACAAGTGTTATGAACATTCTGAAATTTAAGGTTGTGAACCAAAACTGGGATTTGGAGCCATACTTTAGAAATGGTAGGGAGAGGGATTGTTCAGACAAAATGTGTTAACACTTTTAATGTTGTTGATCTGCTTTATTTTCCCCTCAGCTGAAAAAATAAACAAAATCAGAAGTAGTTTTAAAAACATGTGTCTGAACACCACCAAAAATATAAAGTATGGTTCTTAGCTGTCTAACTTTTCATATAGAGTCACACACGTTTAAGAAGAAAAAAAGCAACCCTCTCCTGGCCAAAAAACAAATTGAGTACCTAGTATAAACATTATTTCACATGGGGAACATTAGTAAGACTTGACAAAGCTCCATTCTTTCCCCATCATTACCAAAGTGACATTTTTGAAGTGTAGTAATTTCATTATATAACTAAACCAAATAAAACATTGACCTTTTAATGATCTTAATGAGCAAAATTCCTCCTGGTGCAAGTCGGAGTAGCTCTCATTGAAAAGTATGTGAGTTGCACAGTGCACCCACTTATCCCAGAGCTGAATTGGGCCCAGTGGAAGTGCGTGTTATAAAAACAGTATTTGTAGTCCCTCAAACCAGCGCAATGTTCATGGGTAATAGCACTGTTGCAGTTCAGCTTAAGGATAAACTAGCATCATTCTTCTGTCATCAGTAAGGTACTACGGGAAAACCCTTTACCAGGATGGCTTATTCAGCAAAGATCAAACCAACAGAAACATTAAATTTATTGAGTGTTTATTAACATAAACAATATAGAAAATGACTTAATTTTGTTTAAAACTGTAAGGAACTCAAATATTTTTTTTTTTGCCAAAGTTTGTGAAGTCCTTGAAAAGTTAGGTCTGCTTGCACACATTTCAACGGACTCATAGTGATAACCTCTATGTGGACCTTTAAGACTATTCTTTCGTTATAGCATCCACATACTAACAACTTAACACCAAGGCCTACTAAGTAATTTTAAGTGATTCTTTTAAACAAGTATATCTTTTAACTGTCCAGACTGGTGCAGGTTATAAACATGATTCAAGAACTAAAAATTCTCTCTGTGCCTCACTTATGCAGCTCAAACTCCTGCTGCTTCTTTGAGTAGATGCAGCCGTGTATTATATGTAGGTGTGTGTATGGCCAGGGCACTGGAGATGGAGAATTTTGCTTAGGAGTACCCATAGAGGGGCAGCATTCTCACCTTGTGACCATAGCTCACCCTCAGGTTGTGGGGTAGCTGCCGCTTTGCTCTCTGGAGCAAGTACCTCTCCAAAGAGATGGAGGAACTGTTCCCTGTTTAGTGCACCAAGGAAAAGGTTGCATAAGACTAGTTGAGACTGCTCCAGATCTCGTGGGGACTCTTCCAACTCCCTCTGGAAGAGCATGGACCATTTACAATGCCTGTTTCACTTTCCTAGACCACATCAAGGTTTTGGTAGTTCATATATTTACCAACAATACCACCACAATGTATTATGTTAACAGGCAAGGGTGAGCATGCTCGGGGAGCTCTGCCAATAAGCAGTCGGGTCACTCTATTGGCTATCCGCCTCGCATTGACTGACTGACTGGTGTGCTGCCTGGAGTTTCAGGCTGCTTGCTTCTATGTGGTGATTCACCTAAGCCACAGAAGATTTCATTGTGGCAAACTGTCATTTTCAGGAGGCAGACCTGCCGGAAATTCAGTCTGTCTTGTGCCTTCTGGCTTTTTACCAAATACGTGGTCATATTGACTGTGTACGTCAGGAAGAATGGAATCCATGTCTTCCCAAATCTGGACGACTGACTACTCAGCAGCAGGCCCGAAGAAGAAGTCCATTCTCATGTATGCATTACACTGTGTTTATTCAACCATCTGGATCTCATCCTAAATTTCAGAAAGCCAATGCTGGTATCCATTCAGAAAATCAAGCTCCTTGGGGCCCTAAGAGACTCTACGAGTTGGAGAGCATTTCTGCCGGCCGACCATTTCCAGACATCTTGCTGTCTTTGTCTGAGTCCGCTGTCTTTGTCCCAACTTTCCATGATAGTTTGCCTGTGCCCAAGGCTCTTAGGTCACACATCTGCATGTGTGCTGGTGGGTCAGTTCACAAGTTTACACTTTTTCCCTCTTCAGATGTGGCTCAGGACTATTCACTGTCCTAGACAAGTTGGTCTGTCTTCCTCTGTTGATCCTGGACTCCTGGCAGTGGTGCCTGGTTCAGGGCAATGTATATCAAGGTTTTCTCTTTGCCCAGCCCTTACCAACTAGAACTTTTCCCCGATGCCTGTTAGGTTGGGGGGCACATATGGGGTCGCTGAAGGTCCAGGGCCTGTGTTCAAAGCAGGAAGCTCCACTGTATATCGGTGTCCTGGAGTTTTGAGCCATTTACAATGCCTGTTTCACTTTCCTAGACCACATCATGGATTTGGTAGTTCACATACCCTTCCAGCAAAGTGGAAGCGTTTTTCAGTGTGGCCATTGGCCCAGAGTGGTCAACCCACACTAGCTAGTATCTGAGACATCTTATAGTATTTGCCTCATCTTCAGTCATTGGACCTTCTGCTTATCTGGTTGAGAGTGCATCTAGTGGCAGTGTCATGTGTGGACCAATGTTCCCACAAATTTTTGACAGGACGTGTTTTCAAAAAATTTCTTCTGTGCAAATTTTTGTTCACACAGTGTTTTGCTGTGTGCACAGAGTTTAGGATCTGTGCGTGTGCATGCACACGCGTACAGCTTAGAGGAAACAGTGGTGTTGACCCATTCATGGAAAATTGGTGTTTTCCAATTCCATGATGGTGAAATCGGAAAAGAGCCCTTTGTCTCCAGCCTCCGGTGTGGGAATCGGAGGTTGGGACCTTAACACGGTCTTAGTGACTCACATGGGACCTCTCACCTGCCCTTTATCTCTCTGTTAAAAAAAATGCATTCCTCCTGGTGATAATATCTGCAAGAAGAGTGTGTGAGATGCAGGCTCAGATGGCAGAGTCTTCTTACACACAATTCTCCAAAGACAAAGTGATGTTGCAGCCTCACCTGAAATTTATGTCTAAATTGTCTAAAATGGTCTCTGTTTCATTTAAATATACAGGCAGTATATTTATCTGTATATTTTGCTTAGCCTCATTCCTCTCCTTCAGAGAAGTGTCTTCACGTATTGGACACCAGACAATGTCTGGCCTTTTATCTGGACAGGACTAAGCCTTTTTAGGTTTTGCCTTGTCTGTCTTGTATGCAGAGCATATGAAGGGACAGGCAGTCTCCTCACAGATGATCTCTAAATACATCACTTCCTGCATCAAGATTGCATACAAAACAGCTTCGGCTGTACCTCCTCTACAGGTGTGAGCTCATTCTATGAGAGTGCAACCTATGTCAATAGTGTTCTTAAGTGATGTCCAAATATTAAATATTTTCAGGGCTGCCATGTGGTCATTCATACATATGTTCACAAACCATTATGCAGTTACTGTGGCATGCAGAGCAGATGCAAACTTTGGGAAGGCTGTCCTGCATTCCTTACTTAAATAGACTTTGAGACCCACCTCCTGTAAGTACTGCTTATCAATCACCTAAGTGGAATACACAGCTGCATCTACTCGAAGAAGAAATGGTTTCTTACTGTAACTGATTCTTTGAGTTGTGATGAAGACATATTCCAAGACCTGCCCTCTGTCCCCTCTGCATTGGTGTTGAGTCTCTCGTTGTTCAGTGCGAAGGTATTGAGAGGGATCAGGGTGGTGCAGCCTCAGAGGAAGGTGTTATCACCACGAAATGCAAGCTCTGTCCCTCTAGGAGTACTGTGAGGCAAAATTCTCCAGCTATGATGCCCTGGACACTCGTATATTAAGAGGAATACACATCTGTAACATATCTCAAAGAACCACAGTTAAAGTAAATAACTGTTTCTTTTGCAGAGCTCAAGGAAAAATTCCATCTTCTCTCAACTCCCCCTTTTCTCCCAGCTCTCCATGCCTATATGTCTGTCAGATAGTTGTTGGGACCTGATATATAGAAGTGCTGAGTACCCCCGCCTGTACTCCTTCTTTCTCTTCTCCTGTTACAACTTCCATTGAACTCTTGTGGAGTGTAGGGTTCAGTGCTTCTCGGCATTGATCTTTCATACAAGGATGGATTTAGAGAACAATGATATTACCATACAGATGAGTGTTTACAATGACTGGTTGGTACTTGTTTAAACACAGGCTTTCAGCATTCAATTTGTGCATGTGGAGCTTTCTCAGGCCTTGGGAACTCAAGTATTGATCAGCAATGCAATTGCCAAGACTGTGGATACTAAACCTGTGAAATGAGAGTGCAGTAAAAGATGACAATGGATTTTACAGATATACTTTTCATAAGGATTCATGATGGTTGCAACTCACTATGCTAATCCACTTCTTCCAATGATCAGACTTTGCTAGAATAGCCAAATGATGTCTCTTGTATGCTTGACAATGTCCCTCATCATCAAAGCTATTTCTCATTTAGAAATAAAATAAACAAAGTCTTTTACCCAGTTCAAAAAGGCATCTAACATCTGCAGTGGAGCCCATGATGTACATGTTTTTTTCCCTGATTGTTAATTTCTCTTGGAGAGTGTTCAGCTTGTGTTCTAGAGTCTTCCTCTTTCTCCCTTATCATTTTGTTTTTTTCCTGTTTGTCTGATGGCTATTACTACTATCCAGTGGTGCGCTCTCCCTCAATATCTACAGGCTCTACTCTTGTATTTGGTCATTTGTTAATTGACTGCTCTATTTACTTAAGGAAAAAAGGGTTCACGGTATCATCAGCTAAAATGTTTGGAGTCAGCAACTGTAGGGTGAAGTTGGTTGGGTTTTATGTGTTTTCCATTAAACTCGATCCAGTAATAGTAGTTGATAGTAACTCTCCTTTTACTCACTGAAATTTGAGCAAGATATAGATCATATGTTAGAGACAAAGTTCCCTGAAAAATTTCAGAGTGTTTTCTGGTTGGATCCTTCCCTCTAATTCATTCTTCCCAAATCCTTTTGTGGGCCATTGATAAACATCAAGAGTATCTGAGGACATGGGGAAAGATTTTCAAAAGTATTTAAGGTATTTAGGAACACGGGTCCCATTGACTTTGTGGAACCTGTGTACCTAAATCCCAAAGGCACTTTTGAAAACCCCACCCATGACTCCTTGCTGGAAATATCAGAAATGTTAGTCTAATGCTTGTGGTTATAGTATTTCTAGTTATATGCAGAGTTATATTCTGAAACTTCAGTTATTACTTCTGCAGACATACATAAGGCAAGTTTTAGCTCTAGAGCATTACAGTACCATATTCTATTTCTCTTCCTCCCAAAGTCTCCTGCCCTTTTTTTCTGCAAAATGACTCCTGCTAGCCAAAATTGTTCCACAAAACATTTCAACTTCTGCTGTATATGTAAAAACTGCCATTTCATGTTTCTGCTAAATAAAAGCCATGGGGATGGATTGACTGTTGTATGGTGCCCAAATGCCCTGTAAATTAGGGGACTGAATGGAAAGCAAATGATCAAGTTAACATAAGAGAACTTTTCTGCAATTTACACCTTTGTTTGTCCTGATTTTTTTCCCCTCTTGTGTCATGTCTGACCGCTGAAGTTAGTTTTCATATGTAGGAGAAGTGGTTTTCTAAATTTAACTTTCATATACTTCAAGCTTTGTGGTATTGGTTTTTCTCATTTCACCTTCTCTGAATTTCCTTACAGAAGTCCTGGAGGGGATTTGGGAGCTAAAAAGAAGAAAAAGAAACAGAAGAGAAAAAAGGAGAAACCAAACTCTGGTGGCACCAAATCAGATTCTGCATCTGACTCCCAGGAGATTAAAATTCAACAGCCTTCAAAAGTGAGAGCCTTGTTTTATTTTAACTTCTGTGGTTTCCTGTGAAAGTGGGTAGTGTTGCCTTAACACTCATTTGAATCGAGCATGGGTAGTTTAGGTTATTGTCATGATTAGAAACTAAAGGACAAGGAACTGTGTGAGAAGATAAGTATGTACAGTAGTTGGCATCCTTTAAAAAGCTCCTTCCAGTATGCTGGTGATTACCAGGGAGATGTGTTCTGTGGAGGGAGGAGGTCATAGCTTTTTCAGTCGGTTAACATTCAAGTTGGTGGTGGCCTTGTAGCAGAGAATTTTAATCTGTACTTGTAATGTTTTTGTAGCATATTTTGTGTTTGATAAATTGCCTCTAGTTTAGCCTCATTCTAACTTGTCCTGATTTATATCCAATTTCTTGAACAGTACAGTGCCATCTGGTAGTGGATTCAGGGGAAGGGAGGGAAGTCTGTGCTGACTGCTGCACTTTGAATTGGATCTATCTACAGCAGCTGCTGCTGAAGAGGTGGTGGAATCTCCATGATTAGAGATTTTTAAGAGCAGGCTACACAAACACCTGTCAGGGATGGTCTAGATCAGGGCCGGCTCCAGGTACCTGCTTAGCAAGCAGGTGCCTGGGGCAGCAAGCAGCGGGGGGGGCGGCATGCCGGGCACTGTGAGGGCGGCGCTCAGACGGCTTTCGGTGGCATTCGTGCAGCAGTACAAAAATCTTCCGTAGCACTGCCGCCAACAACTGCTCTTCTGTCTTCCGCGGCATGCCTGCGGCAGCTCAACAATCTTCTCTCTTCGGCGTACCAGCCTCAGGCGTATCGCCAAAACCGGCTTTTCCCTTTCTGCTTGGGGCAGCACATAAGGTAGAGCCGGCACTGGTCTAGATAATACTTAGTCCTGCCGTGAGTGTAGGGGACTGGACTAGATGACCTATTGAGGTCTCCCAGTCCTATGAGTCTATGATTTTATTTTTGATGGAAAATACCATACAAAGCATCTGAAGAAATGTCTGTGTCATGGGCATGCACACTTTGATAATGCAAGCTTTAGTTGGGGAAACAAGCAATCTGTTGCCTTGAAGTCCACACCTAATTGGTATAAAATGGAGCCAGTTGCATCTTCGCTCTTCGGTACTGAGATACAGTCTGGAGAGGCTGCAGATCCATCCAGATATGTGCCCAGGGGCCAATTTGGAGGCCCCCTACTGTAGCCCATAACTTGGGTACAAGTGGGGGGACCACTGGTGCCAGAACTGTGGCCCTACCCCCTTCTTCTCCTCTTCCCCGGGGGCACTGCCCCGGCCAGGATGAAAGTCAGAGGTGGTAGGAGCCTTCCAGAGAGCCTGGACCGCTGTAGGGAGGGTTCTTGATGGGGCCCACGAGCAGCTCCCAGCCCATGTCCCCACCCTCCGGAGCATGTTGCGGCTAGTGGGACCCAGAGTAAGGGACTCTGGTCTGGCCTCCTAACCACTCTCTTCCCAATGCCAGGCTTCCCCTATTGGGTCTCTCCTGCTCCTGTTGGCAGATTGACCCTGCTTCCACCTGGGGTTTGAGCCCAAGACAGCAATCCTGTGCAGCACTGCTCCTCCTGTCTGGCCCGAGGCTTGCAGTTTGGGGGGCAGGGGGATGCTCTCCTGCGCTCATGCTGCTGCCACACCACGCCTGCCCGAGGCTACTACGTCCATGTTAAAACGTGGGCAGGCATGGCCTGTCCATTTTTTAAAAGTTCCTGGTTCTAGCACACCTGGGCCCCCAGGGTATGGGGAACCAAATGTTCTTTGTGCCCAGGGCCCCAAAACATCTTAATCCGCCTCTGATTTGATGGTCCATTTTCACCTGAAAGGCCTCCACTTTAAATCAGAATGTCCCATCATACAATGAGTTATGTATCCTCCAGAGGCTCTGTGTTAAATATGATGTTGTCAGAGAAGCACTTTTGGGCTATGAACCATGCTTTGACCACCTTATTCCAAGTAAACAGGGAAAAACATGACTTTTAAAAATATGTAGATTCAAGTAAGAATTCCAAGTGATACAACTTAGAAACCTTACCCTGAGGAGGTAACAAAGTCCTGTGGCACCTTAAGCTTCATAGCACGATAATGTGAAAGTTCACAGACCATTGATTGTGCCTGAGTAGGGAGGTTGTCTCATCTGATTAATGTAGAGAAACTCATCTGCATGCCATTAGTCCCCCTGTAAGATTTGTCATGTGTAATAGTGTTTATTTCAGGGGAGGAATTGTGTTCTGTTTTGTTAGCATGCTGATACATTATGTATTGTCCACTGTCTAGGACAGCGGCTCTCAAATTCTGTTGGGACCCCAAAGTGGGTCCTGACCCCATCTTAGTGGGGTCACCAAGGCTGGCTTAGACTTTCTGTGGTCCAGAGTTGTAGTAATTTTTGTTGTTAGAAGGGGGTCGCGGTGCCAGGTGAGAACCCCTGTTCTAGGGCTTTTTCAGTGTCACCTCCAGTGCTGTGTGTGCTGCTTTTGTGTTAGGTCACATTTTTAAATGTGTGGCAAGAACACACAGTATCACCAAGAGTGATCACTTTTTAGATTCATCATGCTCTTTAATTTTGATTTTCTTTAAAGAATGTGGGCTGTTTGGCATGGGTCTGCAATATAATAGACAATAACAATAGACAGTAAACAAATTTGAAGTTAGTTGCTTTTACTATGGTCAGCTAAAAGGATGTTAGAATTTTTACTACCTTTCTGAAGTAAAGATGCAGTTCTGAACTGTGTATTTTAAAATACATAACGTTTTAAATCCCTTTTTGATTAATTACAATAATACGTTGTTAATCCAAATTAATGTACAGACTTTTTTCCAAAGAGAATCTCTAGCCAATCATTAATACTCCTGTTTTGGTAAGTCTGCCCTGCAGTTCATTTTTCAGCTACTCCAAGCAGAGTTTAATGGTTGTGTTAGAATGAAAATGCTTTATTTTTTCTTGTTCAGTTGACTCTTCCAGGAGCATCTTCTTTTAAAACTATTTTAAGTACATTTCAGCGCATACAAAATATTTTTAAAATCTCAATTAAGAAAAAATGTGTCTCTGTTGTGGGGAAACAGATACCACAAAATTAACTGAGAATTTAACACTTCATAATAAAATGATATGCGGGGGGGAGTATTTTGATTCAAAACCAGGGATTATGAGCTGTCATTGACACTATAGCCCATGGATCAGAATTCATTAGTTAAACTATAAAATGAAGATTCTGTAAATTCACTAATCTTGGCACCCTCACCTTTAGAATGTCAGGAAGTAGATGGCCTTTGACCTCATGTTACATAGCTCCTCTAGAAAGGGTAACAAAAACCTTACTCTCTAATAGCCAGATGCTAGGTTTCCATCAAATCTGTAGCACCATGTTCACAAATTGGTTAACATCAGTAGCAAGCACAGTTAAGCCTTGTGTATGATGGCCAGGGAAAGTGGATAATTGCCTTTCTGCCAAGAATTATATTTGCTCACTATTCACCAGCGAGCTGGATGGATCACGCAAAGTGCTGATGAATGCCCTCAACTTCTGTTGAAGTTCATGGAGAATGGGGGTGCTGAGCAATTGCAATTTTTTATCCACACTTTCTCTGGCAAATGTAGACAGAGTCACATTATGCTGCAGGTGTTATATGCACATCTCTGTCATGTGTTTGTTTATGCTCACTGAAACAGCTGATGATAGGATTGTCACCACAGGGACAAAATCTTGCTAATTCCACTGTGTTTGAAGCCATTTTTATTGTAGATAGCATGTGAGATTTGATTTTTATTTAAATATATATGCTAATAAAAAAACCCTCTCCAAACTTCTACTGATTAAAACAAGAGGCCTTAATTTCAGATTCAACACACAGGTACCCAGTACACTTGCCTTTGTATTCACCAGCTCTGTTCCTGTCCACACAAATAGTAAGTAAATGGAGCTTTTCTAGCTAGATTTCTGAGCTGTTTTGAACTGTCAAGCTGGTCAAGTGCTGAGCTATATTCATTTTCTTTACTGGTCATGGAGAATGTGTGTTTCTCCTTATTTGTGATTCTTGAGTTTTATAAATTATACTGTGACCTTTGGCATTTGTTTCACCCTTAAGTGAAGGGAGTTTGCAGGTATTTTAGCTGAGTATTGTATGCCTTTCCTCTAGGGTAAACATACATGATCATCTGAGTTAACTTTTGGGTGTAGGTGAGGGTTGGGCTGAAGGTGGATGATGAGGTGGGAAAGCGATGTAAGCAGCTTCAGCAGTCAGGAGACCACAGGAATATAAAACTTATGGGTCTCCTATGAGTTTTCCTCTTTTGACTGACACATTTGACCTTTTGAATTTTTTGATGCAGGCGGGTTCCCAGCAGTAATGATTGGCAGTAGTAATATGTTGTAGTCTGAGGCTGGCAAAAATTAGGTGCCCAACTCGCATTTGTTTTCTATAGAAATTGGGTGCCTAACTCTCATAGGTGCATTTGAAATTTTCTGCCTGAAAATAAATTTGAATAAGCTTTTTATATCAGTACATTCTGTACGTAGGGAATAATGCATAGCAAGGCATGTGGTTATGTAACTACTCATCTCAGGGATGTAATGAGGCTGAAGACCATTTCTAAGAAGTATCATTCTCTTAGAACTGTCATGTGTTTTCACTTACAGGAAGGTACTGTTGTCATTTTTGACTTGGAAAAATGTTTAGGCTAAGGGCTGGTCTCCACTACGGGGGGAGGAGGGGGTCGACTGCAGATACGCAACTTCAGCTACGTGAATCACATAGCTGAAGTTTGCGTATCTGCAGCCGACTTACCATCCATCCTCATGGCGGCGGCAGTCAGCGACGTGCTCCCCCGTCGACTCCAGCTTGCGCCTCCCTGCAAACTGGAGTTCCGGAGTCGACGGGGGCACCGCGAGCAATCGATTTCTCGCGTCTTCATAAGACGCGAGAAATCAATCGCCAGAAGATCGATGGCTACCCGCCAATTCGGCGGGTAGTGAAGACATACCCTAAGTAGTTGAGTCAGATGGTTGATGTCCCATAATCACAGGATAAACTGCAATTGCTCATATTTCTCCCTCCATTCTGCCTGTTTTATAAATGCATTTATAAATATTCCAATGAACTTTAGAAGTTTAAAGGACCAGAGATATGGATGGCTGCAATTTTAATATACTACTTTAAAATTGCAGAGTAACATTCAGATTGTCCTCTTGAACTGTGAAAGAGCTGCAACATAGTCTACATTTAAAAATTAGACTTCAGGGTGAAACTAGTAAAAACAAAATAGCCCCTCTCCTCTCCCCGCCCGCATTGTATTGATTTTTTTGTGACCTAAAGTGGATATAGCACTTCCCTGTTGATTATCCTTGTGCCTGCCTTCGCTGTTCTCATGAGCAAACAGGGTGTTGACATTTACAGGAATCCTGTTCTGCTAAGCATTTGTATTTGTGAAGACAGCTACAGCCAAAGGGGACTTGAAGACAGACTAAGGTTATTGAGCTACCAGCATGGACCATGGCTTTTAAGAGCAAATAATATAATTTATATGGGGCTAGCAGCAATTCTGAATAGGTCTAGTCAGCATAATCTAGATTATGCATGACAGAAGCAAAGACATTGCTGCCAGTTTTCCCCAAAATCAGAAAACTCTTCCCTGTCCTGTAGATAATGAGGATTAAGTTTGAGTGCTGAACTGATCTTGCATAACTACTCAGGTGAAGCTCTGGCTGGCTTTAGTTGGTGATTTGTCTAAGTAAAACATGGTGGATCTGGCAATATTTTATTTTACTGGGACTTTGGGACTCTTAGGGTATGTCTGCATTGCAAAAACCCCCAAAAAAACCTGCAGCACCAAGTTTCAGACCCAGGCATAATTTTTGCAGCTCTCTTCTACGCCCTTTCCAATTTTTCAACGTCCTTTTTAAAATATGGGAACTATAACTATATGCAGTTTTGTATTATCAGGCTCATCAATGTTGTAAACAGAGGTAATATAACCTCCCTATCATTACTTATTGGTTCCCTGTGTATAGACTCAAGGATTACATTAGTTCTTTTTGTACAGCATCACACTAGGAGCTCACGTTAAGCTGCATGTCCATCGTGACCTCTGAATCCTTGTCAGAGGCACAATTTTCTGTGATACAGTCCCCCCTCCCTCACTCTGTAGATATGGCCTGCATTCCTTGTTTCTAGATGTATAACTTTGCATTTGGCTATATTCAAAATTCCAAGGCCAGAAGGGACCATTGTGATATGTAGTCTGACCTCCTGTGTAACACAAGACTATAAGACTGCTAGGGGGGGAGGGATAGCTCAGTGGTTTGAGCATTGGCCTGCTAAATCCAGGGTTGGGAGTTCAATCCTTGAGGGGGCCATTTAGGGATCTGGGGCAAAAAACTTGTCAGGGGACAGTACTTGGTCCTGCAAGTGTAGGCAGGGGGCTGGACTTGACCTTTCAAGGTCCTTCCAGTTCCATGAGATAGGCATATCTCCATATATTTATATATTTAAGAACTCCCTGAAAATAATTCCTATTAAAATTAAAAATGTGTTTTGTCCAATTTACAGAGCAAACTGGAACAGGTGGTATGACTGCCCTATCCTCCTCATTATTTACCACTCCACCAATCTATGAATCATCCACAAGTATTAATCAGCAGTGATTTTTACATTTACTTCCAGATCATTGATGAAAATGTTGAATAGGAAGGTGTAAAACTCCTATAACTGAGCAATAACATGCCTGTGGGGTGAGTTTCTTCTTAACTCCAGGCAGCTAATTATCGGATGATATCTTGAAGTGAGTGTCAATCTGTGTTTGTAATGCTTTGGTTTTTCATTTGTAGTACGAATTAATTCTGTAAACAACGATGTGATGTGGAAAATCTCTTATTTAAAACCCTATTGGTGCAAATATATATATAGGAAAGGACATGTTTGCATGAAACTCAGTTTTCAAACTCTGCATTGACAGAATGTTGTTATCCCAAAAGGTTCTGTCTGCGAACTTTTGTGCAGCCAGAGACCTTTTACTTCCCAGCTCTTGCTGTCTAGGCATATACGTGGCAGTCCTTACACAGCTTGCCTTGCTTTCTGAAATCTCTTCTTTGAATTTTGTCTCTTTAGCCAACAAACAGTGTGTCTATCCTTGTACTCGGTGTCCGTTGCAGACTACAATGTGAAATTAACTTTGTAGTCTTTTATTTTTCACCCTGCAGTATGTGCGAACACAAAAGAAACAAAGCTGCAGGAGGAAATGTCATAGAACACAGACAAGGAGTGTGGCAAAAGGCAGTGTTCCTCCTGCCCCTCCACAGCCCAAAAATAGACAAATGGAGAGCCATAAAGAATTCATACATGTGTGAGCGAAGGCAAAAAACAAAAATACCTATTCTGAGGTGTAAATGTAAAGTATAGTGTGTATATTCTGTATTGGTAATTCCATTCCATAGTCCACATCTTTGTTCTGTCTTCACTTGCCAAGCAAAATTGGACATAGTCTCTTTGCAGTAAGTAAGCTCTGTCCATGTTCTAGTCCAGGATGGTCTTAATCCACCATCTGTTTGTCTTAAAGTATTATCAATGCTTGTTCTAATCACAGACATTTCTACAGGTGTTTTCTGTGTTTTAAAATGTCAGACTTGAAGATAATGGCATTAAACAACCACCTAGATAGTAAGTAGTAGTTAGTTAGAGATGTATTCTAAATGATAGAATTAAATTGAATAGTCAGGAAATTGAACCTATGGTTACAGCTGCCTCGTGGTAGCCCTCTTCCAATTTTATTCTATCAATTACAGGTGGCTACTTGGATTTTGGCTAATGCATTAACTGCCCCCTGGTAACAGTCTCACCCAAAAAAAAGCCATTAAGGATCAAAAGGAAGTGTGATATCAGTATGCTTTAAAATGTCACTGGTTCCCTATTCTTTCCAACTAGTCCTTCATCTGTTCAGCATATCTGCACATTTAACAGAATGAATCTGCTCCACAACTCCTCCTGTGGCATAAGGGAGGACTCTAGGCACTGACAAAGGTTCACTTTATGCAGAAGAGGCCACCAGCTCCCTCAATACATCAGATACATTTCCTTGAATTACATAAAATTGTACATGTTGCTTTATTCTTTCAGTCTTTGTGCCATTCCTCCAGAGGGTTTAGCCAGTCCCTCTTAACTGCAAGAACTCGCTCTAAATTGAGAAAGCAAATATTGCTTACATGTGTTTCTCCTTTGTTTGGAGAAATAAAAAGGAACTGAAAACAAATTTCATAGCACATGCCTATCTCTGAATTAGTTTCAAGGAATGAAGAATCCTTCTCTCTCGGGAAGGACCATCATCCATAGACTAGTCATGGTTAACGTCAGAATGATGTATACCTTTTCTCCTTCTCTTCTATATTCTGTGGACAGATGCCTTAATTATAATGGTAATTTGTTTTTGGCATAGAAATAGAATAATATTATGATCCCTTATTCACAGGCTGGATAGCCTGTCAAGAGGAGTTGGGCTTAGCCTTGCCTGTGACTTTAGCAGTTAACCCCCAGCTGATCCTGATCTGGTGGCTCAATTACAATTCATGATCTAAGCTGTGAAAGGCACAGAGAGAACTACATAGAGAGGGATGAGAACTCAGTGAAAGAAGAAACCAAGACGAGAGAAGCCTGGGGAACCCCCTCGTTCTGGAAAGGGCCTAGTGAAGGCAGGCTGGAGAAAACCACAAGGAGCAGGTTAGATTCCTGTGAAAGGCCCTGAATTAGAGCTTGTAAGAAAAAGGGAAGACCCTGAAGGTGCTAGAGTAGGAAGCGAGGCAGAAGGGAAACCTGCTAGGAAGAAGGGCTTCCAGGGAAAAAGACCCGGGAGGCAGTGCTCAGCCAAAGGAACAAAGAAATAAATCTGCAGTCCCCAAGAGTAGGGGGTGAAGAACAGGGAACTTCATTGTAGCTTGAGAGGAGCAGGAGGATCTTTTGCTTGGATGGATTGGAGTAGATTCTGTAGTTGGATTTTGTTACCCCATAATGGGACAGAACTGAACTTAAGAGAGAACCTGGCCAGAGAGCTAGGTCATGGGAGACATGTACAGAGAGAAGCCATCACTACGCTAAAGAAGTGGTCAAGAGGGGGCTCCCCTGCACACAATAGCACTTTCTGAAACCAAAGGGGTGCTACAGTGGTGAGTGAAACTGCTTACACAGCTAAAATAAAAAACTAATATTGACACATCAAAATTAATATTTGATTAGTCCGTGTACTGGTAAGCATTAAAAATCTCTCTGCTTCCTTAGAAACCTTCATACTAGAACAATGGGAACTATATATATTGACAGGTTCAAGAATAGCAGCCGTGTTAGTCTGTATCCCTAAAGAAAGCGAGAAATACTTGTAGCACCTTAGAGACTAATTAGTTTATTTCAGCATAAGCTTTCATGGGCTATAGCTCACTTCATCAGATGCATAGAATGGAACAGAAGTAAGATGCATTTATGCACACAGAAAGAAAGAAAAAAAGAAAAAAAAAGTTGTACATTAGCTATACAAAAATTAGTTGTACAAAATATTTTCTTCTCCTGCTGATAATGGCCCATCTAAATTTAACAGCCTCTTAGAATTGGTATGCTAATGTACAACTTTTCTTTTTTCTTTTATTTCTGTGTGTATAAATGCATCTTACTTCTGTTCCATTCTATGCATCTGATGAAGTGGGCTATAGCCCACGAAAGCTTATGCTGAAATAAACTAGTTAGTCTCTAAGGTGCTACAAGTATTCCTTTCTATCTATCTATCTATCTATCTATCTATCTATCTATCTATCTATCTATCTATCTATAGATTTTTAGTTGAAAACACTGATCCATAATTTGGATCTAGAAATAGGCTTTTTTTTTTCTTGCTATAGCAGTGTTGACATAACTGGGTGTACCAAAGCCCATAAGTAAATAAATGTTAATGCACTGGCCTCTCAGGCCATAGAACAGTTTTATTAATATGTTCATAGTAATATTTTCATAGGGAAATCTTGCAATACTTTAGTTAACTAGAGAAACTGCATTAGAGAATAAAAATAATATATTAAATAAGACAAGACATGCAGGCTTCTTTGAAGTTGAAAATTGAAAAAAGTTGAAAAAAACTCATGCAATAGATCTGCCTTTGAGATGGATGGTAATGAAGCCTGCTGCTTGTCCATATTAGTTTTAGTTTGTGATGTTTTTTCTAGATGAGTCCTAGAAAAGAAGTGAAATAGTGAAAGGATGACAAATGAATATGGAACTCCGAAGTGGGGACTTGTGTATTCAACAGTTGGGATAGAACACTTTAAATAATATAATCTCTAGTCTAAAGCATGTATTTGTGGCCTTGGAGAAAACCTGGGATGAAATCCTGGCCCTCCTGAAGACTCCCAAATCTGCTCCAGGATGGGACTTTCTTAAGAAAAACAAAAATAGAAATATCCCTTCAGATTTATAACTCACTGTGCCTATCACTGGTTTGCCGTCTATATACACTACACAGACAAAATTCTTATTGATGCTGTGGGTGCTCAGCTTTATCTCTGAAATGAAGGTTTAGACGCCTAGCTTTAGCCACCAAAGTTAGGAAAGTTTAGCCCTAGCTTTTAGGCTGTCTGGGTGGGGAGACGGTTCTGTAAAAGGCTTTCTACTTTAAGTAGAATTTCAGCTTATTTTATCTTTACTCTTAAATGCTCCCTTCATTTTGAAACTTTGCTAAAATCTGTAAAACCAATGTTAGCTGTAGCACTGGCAGAATGGATTTATAATCCATGCATTTTCTGTACACTGAAAAGTAAAGCAAGAATTAATAAAAAAACATCTTATAGAACCTCAGTAAGCATTGAACTATGTAGCAATATAGCATAACAGAAATATGGCATAGTGCTGACTTTTTAAAGTGATGTTTTACAGTATGTATTTTATATATCTATCTACATCTGTATATCATATATCTATAGTCATCAAAGACGACTTTTAAAATTCCTTCAGGTTTAATGAAAATTTTAAAAGTCATCTTTGCCTTTAGTGGTTTACTCTGTTTTACAATTTCAGCTTTGTTCAGATGGAGCAGTGGGAAAAAAAGAATGATTAGCTTCACACTGTGGTCCTCATACAGTAGAGTAATGCTGCAGTATTTGTGTCACAAACACTGCAAGTTAATTATTAAATGTAAACAAACTATTTTGAGGAAGTTTAAAAAGAATTAAACTATTTTTAAAACAATGGAAGATTATAAAACCATTTTTCCACCAACAAGACTCTACGTATTGGGCCTGAACTCCCTGGCAGTGCCTCGCTTAAGGTGGAAACAAATATGCAAAATACTATCAAAATATCATTGAAGCAAGTGACGTGAATATGGTGTATACACTACTTTTTCTGTTTGCAGGTAATAAACAAGGCTCTCTCCTCTATTATCTCTCTGTACAGAATCCAGCCATTCCAATGCAGAAGCTGCAAGACATTCAGAGAGCTATGGAGCTGCTCTCTGCATGCCAGGGACCAGCAAAGAACATTGATGAAGCGACCAAACGTAAATACCAGTTTTGGGATACACAACCTGTACCCAAACTTAGTAAGTTTAACTGGGCCTATGTACAAAATTGATGTTAACAGTAGCTAAAAGGAGCATGTTGACATTTTGCTAAGTCTTCTGTAACACAGATACAAAGTTGGACTGCTTGGATATATTCTTTATCAAAAGGTGTTAGGATTCAGTAGTCACTTCTGCTCTTTGCAGCCATCTGAAAGTACTGATAAACTACTGATGTGGGTGGTTTGGAAAAAAAGGGTATGTCATTAAATGAAATATCAGAATGAGTTTCATATATGAAAACAGGAAATGTGCTATTATAATGATCCCACTTGAGTCATAGAGTCATAGACTTGGGCTAACTGGGGTTTGCACTTGAGAACTGCAGGGAAGAAAGATCTCTACCATGTCAGTGAAAATAATAACTTTATTAGTTGGTAGCAGTAGTAGACTTTTAAACTGTTATGAGCCAAGTATCCGAGAGGAACAAAGACCCACACTATGTTGGTGTGGGATGCACTGTTTTTACATAAATGGATGCTAAATACACATCTCTCCCAAGCATAACTATTTTTGTTATTCATCTGCTTCCTCCACTGCATACAATTTTTATCCATAGTCTATCCTATATATGACAATGTTTCCCTTTCTAATGGTTTTGGAGGTAGTTTGATTGCAGACTTCTTTAAACTGATCCAGAGTCTGTCTTCTGCAGAGCTGCTGCCTATCTCCAGCACCCACTCATTGCTGCTGTGGGTGAGTGCAGTTGCTGACTCCTCCACCGCTGGAGGAAAGCCCTATTTCATTGGTCTCTTGTAAGACAATACCTCTAATTCCAGGAACTCTTCAGTGCCAGGAAAGCTTGGGGACCTTGCAAGTGACGCAGATCCTACCACCTCTTTCAGCAGTGGTTTCCACTGACCGTTTTCCTGCTCCTGAGCCTGGTTCCTCATTCCAGCGCTCTTGAGGGATTGAACTGCACCACCTCCTTCCAGAAGCAGGAATGCTTCCTGGGAGTGCAGTCTCTAGTCTCCCGTTGATTCATATGTAAATGGGGCTTCCATGGTTTTGATTCTACCCTGCTTAATTTACACTGGAGAGAGGTAGATAGTTGCCTTCCTTCTGTCTTGGTGAAAACCTTTTTTCTCCCTGTGTTTAGTCACCAACTTTAAAGTACAATATCAGTGAGTATCCATAATTGCTCATAATAGTATTAATGCATACATTTCACAATGCTATTAAGCACCAATATGTCACAGGCTTTCACAAAAGACATTACTTGATACACTTTTATAGTACAGTAACACTATATACAGTGAGCTGATTCAATTGCTTATTATTTGAGATTCAGTTCTCCTGTCTTTTATATTTGAGAGTCTATCTCCTTCAGTTGCTAGTTTGATGGCTTTGTTTACATTTTACGTAAATATATCTTCATTATTTCTGTGGACAACCAAATTGCTCAGATAAGCAAGTATACATCCATTTGTGTAGGGCAGACTGGGTTTATTCATTGCTTGCCAAACACGTTTTAAGAACTTAATTCTACCACATGTTTATAACTCTTTGTTCAAACCCTGTAAAGACCTCATGCAAGTATATTAATAATCAGTGAGTTGTTCATTTTCCAGTAATATACTACAGGCCACCTTTTGGGTATATGTCTTGACAACAGTGTAGTGAGTATGTCAGGCCTGACGAGTTGCTGAGGCAGAGTAGCGAAACAGTGGGCCCTGTGTCAAACTTATATTACAGTACCACCCAGAAATGAGCTAGCTGGTGTACGGAATACACAATAGGAACACACAGGCACTGACCCAAAATGTACACAGACTAAAAGTACTCAAATATTTGAATCTTTAATCTAGCACCATCTCTGAATTTGGAGGCCTTGGATTCTAGGAAGTATGGAAGACCTTTCTTCTTTGGCATAAAATCTCCCTCATAAACTTAAAACAGAATTTTCTAGACTTCTTACACTGAATGAGTCTCCTTCCCAAACATAGGATCTCTTTTAGGATCTCTCATCACAGAAGTCACCCCACAGTTAGCAAAGCAACCAAGCACCTCTCTCCTCCCTGTTGCTGCACCCAGGAAAAATTAATCCAACAGAAACTAGAAATGTCAAGAGGCCACATCAACATCCTTTAGGATTCCCACTCCTATGTGGGACCACTTCTGTCATACCAGGGGTGCCTTATCCCTTATGAAGGGCAAAATCTCCTAGAATCCCACGGCTTAGGAAGACATTTTAACTCCAATAAAATTGATGTGTTAAATTGACGTAGTCGAACTACCATAAAGATTGAATAATTTGTTCGCCCTTAGACTAAGAAAAATCCAGTCAAGGTGAAGCATCATAACATCTGAGTCCCTGGAGAAAATAGTGTATTCCACATGGACTCATGGTGCTCACAGACATCTGAGTAGCAGAACATCAAAAAACACTGCACTAAAGCAAAGCAGACAAACTCTTTCCTGTCCTCAAGCTCAGTTACGAAAATAAGGCTCTGAATTAGTCTCCAATGGCCTCTGAGCCTCTTGGCCCCAATAGTCAGTCCCCAAACACCTGCTCTCGTGGCCTGCTCAAGTTGTGCCCTCCAAAAATGGGAAGTTAAGGAGAGAATCAGGAAAGGTGAAGAAATACCCAGGAACTTTTTTTTTTTTATGATTATCTATGTGACAATACAAAATTCACTACACTTCCCAGTTAACCCAATAGCTTACTTAGGGTGCTGGTTATAGGCCTGGTCTACACTACAGAATTAGGTTGACATAAGGCAGCTTACGTTGACCTAGCTCTGTAGGTGTTTACACTATAATGGTATTCCCACTGATGTAAGTCACCCAATACATCGACCTAATAACTCCACCTCTGCAAAAGGCATCACACTTAGGTCAATGTAGTTAGGGTGATGCAGTATCTGTGTGTGGACACTGGGTTACCAATATCACCTGTTGTCTGTCAGCCCTACATGGGACTGACATCCTGGAGTCCTGCTGCTGCCTCCCAGTGAAGGATTGAGAGTGGGGAAAGCCGGAGTCTGGCCACCACCTAGGCCTGGGCTCTTCTCCCTGTTCCCCCACCCCATGCCTCACTGGGAGGCAGTCAGGCCTGGGCTCTCCTCCCCTCCCCCTTTTCCCCCCAGTCCCTCACCAGGAGGCGGCCGAGCTCCAGTTCTTCTCCCACCCCCATCCATCACCAGGAGGTGGCCAGGATCCAGGCTCTCTTCCCCCCCCCACACATGTACCCCAATCCCTCACCTTCCTCCCACCCCTCTCCATCAGCAGCGGTGGGACTCTGGACTGTGAGCCATGGTGGTGGGAAGGCTCCAGCTGTCAGTGCCCCACTTCACTCGATGGAAGCGCTACTGGTGAGGATGCACATTGCCGACAGAAGGAGCTAGTATGGACAAAAAAACTACAATAACTACTGTGGTGGCTCTATGTCAACGTAACTTCGATCAACTTAATTTTATAGTGTAGACAAATCCATAGACTTCATCACCAATGTGCTGTTTGATGGCTGCAAGTAGTGTGCTGTGTAAAGCTCTCCAACATTCTTGAGAACTAAACAAAATAGTGTCAGGACATTGTTTCCCAAGGGACTCTAAATCCAGCCTTTGGAATTTTAGCCATCTTTTCAAAACACCTCAGACTAGTAGTCCTTTCACTCTTCGTGCGGCACTGGAATGTATTTTGCTTGGCAGCAGTCAGTGAGGTCATTACCTTGAACGTCCTTCAGCACCATCTCAGAGATGAGAGATGCTGGTACTGTCACTCACCAGTCCAGGAGGATGAGGGAAAAAAATGTCTGGGCAACTACCAACAAATGGGATCTAGAAGTGATTCCGAAGGGAATAGTATTTGTAGAATTTGAGTGGTCTTTGAATATTCTATTAAGCAGCCTGTCTGAATCATTCCTACTTCCTCTTTGTGAGAAGTGGAAATGGGCTACACCTTTACATTTTTCAGCTTCCTCCTGAGGTGCTGAGTGGTCTGGGGAAGAAAGCTGTTGAAGATTATGTCTTCAGATGGAAGCATTAGTCTTTCTGCTTCAAGAAATAGTTGCAGGAATCTTTGTGTTCATAAACTTCAAAGTTTTCCCTCCTTGTACTAAGATGAGATTGCCAGCAGCAGTGCTTTGGCTAATATACCATAGTGGATCAAGACTATCATTTTGTAGCAATCGTATCTGGAGGATTCTCTGTACTCATAGTCTTCATGGAACTGCTGGTGATTCTGGCCTTTCAACCTGGACAGCAGGCAATACTAATTTACCACTATTGGACAATCTCCTGGCAGAAGCTCTTTCTGCAAAAGAAGCTGCATAGTGCACCCTACTGGTCATTGAGGTGTTTTAATGAGAACTAAGATTCCTATAGTCTGACACATCAATAATTTGTGCAAACATGATTAACATGTTCTAATGTATTTCCTACTGTTGTTCAGCTTTGGAAGCCTCTTGTGGGGTTGTTGTGTAATAGCCATCCAACAGAAGAAGGGTGGCTCCTGTTTATATTTAAAAAAATATCTTCAGTCTACCTGCTTCTGAAGTTGTGAAGGACAAGCTTACCCAGCAGCGAGTCCAGAACTAGAGATGTAACCATAATTTTAATTTAAAATTTACAAATGAAAGTTTTTTCGTTTCACTAGCAGCCATTCTGTAAAATGCCCTGATCCTGCAAACACTGATGCATGTGAGGTAGGGCCATTAAGTTCATACAAGTCAATGTTTTCAAGATCAGCTCCATAGATTGTGACTCTCACTGCTGAACTACAGAACTCCTCCCCAGACATAGCTTTCACTGACTAAGTGATACATACATGCTGATAATTTGGTATTCAATTGTGCTGTTATGAAATGTTAAGCTATAAACTGCAATAGAATAGCTCTCAGCCTCTGTACAATAGCTCTGCTGAAGTATTAATTGACTTGAGTGAGCTGTAAAGCAAAGAAATAATGTAAGCAAAGAAAAGCTTATTTTTAACATTTTAAAAAGGTTTGATTTTGATTTCATAATTGTACATTACACCTTGTGTAAAGTGACTTCAAAAATTATTAATTTTAAAATTAGCTAGCAGTATAACTTTTTTTTCTCCCTTTCTATAACAGATGAAGTTATAACTTCTCATGGTGCAATTGAACCAGATAAGGACAATATCCGACTAGAGCCATACTCTTTGCCACAGGGTTTTATGTGGGACACTTTGGACCTGAGCAATGCTGAAATTGTAAGTAAAACCATGTGTGTACACACACAGCTCTTGAAAAATTCTGGCTGATATATGTGAGATAAAATTCTTCCTTTTTTAATTGTGTTTTCAGCTGAAGGAACTGTACACGTTATTAAATGAGAATTACGTAGAAGATGATGATAACATGTTTAGGTTTGACTACTCACCTGAGTTTCTTATGTGGTGAGTAGCAATTTCTGCATTGGATTACAAAGAAGGGTATTTTGATAACATTAATCTGGGCATTAATCTGCAATTGTTTCTGCCACTGCTTCTAGGGCACTACGTCCTCCAGGCTGGCTACCCCAGTGGCACTGTGGAGTCAGAGTATCTTCAAACAAAAAATTGGTAGGGTTCATAAGCGCCATCCCTGCACATATTCGCATTTATGATAGGTAAATATAAATAGATAAAAATAAATAAATAGATAAAAAACAAATGTTAGATCCTGACTTGTCTTTCGTGGTGGGGATTGTCTGATTGAAGAGCTGAGTGCTACGTCAAATTGATACTAGAGGGATAGGAAACCTTACACGGTCTGAAATTTTTCACAAGGCTTTTGGAAGTTTCCAATTAAAACTAATGGCAAACAAATGTTCACCTCAGAAACAGTCTATTGATAGAAGGTGTGAAGAGCTGGTTGATGTTTTCTGGCCTGTTGGAAAGTGTAAAGTGGATGTTCAGTCAGTTAGACTTACCAGGGCGCTCTCAGTAGGGTTGGAGCACTGGAATAATTAACTATTATGAATATGAGCTATGGAGACTTTTGATACCTCCTGCTTTGATTGCTTTCCAGGCCCTTAAATCCAGGCCACAATTCAAGTCATGGTACAGATCTAAAGGGTATTACAGGCAATTTCTCCAACCTAAGCATTTTGCCAGATGCAAGTACAGAATATAGACATTTGTTGTATACTTTGAGGATGCAACATAAGGCAGTCAGGTTAAAAATGTGGATCTGTACGCTTAGAAGTATGCAAAATACAAAGAGCATATACCAACACTGGATAAGAAATCTCAATGATTTATCAGAGTCCTTTGTTACATAATTGAGTCTTTCTGTTGAAGACTTTAAAATGAGCATTATTTATGTTTTTGAGAAGCTACCTTGTATAACCTGAAATTCTACTATCAATAAGGAAAATAAAACTATATAAATAAGACTATACTATGTTTTAGTGGGTTTTATAACTGTTTTGTTATTTAAATTGCTTTTAGTGTGAAGAAAATGGTAGAAATCAATTTTCTTTGTGTCCATAAGAAATTGAGATCTAAACGAGTAGCACCTGTACTAATTCGGGAAATAACCAGAAGAGTAAACCTGGAAGGGATTTTTCAGGCAGTTTACACTGCAGGAGTGGTACTCCCCAAGCCTGTGGCCACATGCAGGTAACATAGGTGGTATTCATAGTAACATTGCTCCCAAGAATGATCATTTTAAAGAGGATTCCTTGTCATTTTCACACAGTAGCTAATAAAAATGTTCATTTTTTCTGTTGTAAACATCTGTTAAACATTGAGGACTTGATTCTAACACAGAGGACATGACTAACTTCTTTGTGATGCTTTGAACAAAGACATTTCTTGGAGTAAAATCTAGTTCTGTTTGGGGCACTGCCTGCACTGTGATAGAAGCTGTACTAGCAATGACAAGGCTGTATACTTTGGTCACTTGAAAAATGTATGTACCAATTTCTTGACTGGGGGGGGGATGGAGTGCTGGGAAAGTATAGTACTACATTTTAATAATAATATAGTACTAGTATAGTATTCCCTTCCTGTAGGGTCTCCTCTCTGGAGAAGGGGAGGTTTGTTGTGCATCTTACAGTGATGGGAAAACTATACTGTCAGAAAAGTTTTATGTGAAGTTCAGTATAACTTTGTTTGAGTGGAGTGTATTCAATATTACTTATGCTTCCACAAGTTCAAATCACTGTATGGTTGGTTCAGCCCTTAATCCTTCTGGTAGATAACCAATCTCTGTGCAGTTCTTTGAATCTTTGAATGAAATCTTAAAAGCTGAAATCTTGTATGCAGTTTATGGACATCAGAAATACCATGAGTCTTTTTTGGGAGAAGAGTAGCTATAGGTTTTTCTATTCCTCACCGTAATTTTCCCTCCTTTAATGTTGAATATCCAAGGATGTTCTATCACAGAGACAGCTGGCAGGAGAAGGCCCTCCCAAAAAACTACTTACAAGGACAAGCAGAGAGTCTTGTCCATACAAAATGAGTGTCGTGAAGACAGCCAAGGCTGTGACAAGGGTGAAGAACAGTTTCCCTGAATACTAATCTCCATATTAAAAATGTGTGTGGGTACAAACTCTGATAGTCAACCATACTGTGGTCATTAACAAGTTTAAAAGGTGCAATGTTGATGCTTTTTTGGTCTGTTTAGCTACTGCTCTAGCCCCCTATAGATAGCATTATAGGATTACTTTGAGATGCAATTTTTTAATTTTGTGAGGGATTGGATGAAATATATATATAAAACATATATTATTAAAATCAGTAATTATATTCACATGTATTTAAAATTGTATTTCCAGGTACTGGCATCGATCACTGAACCCCAGAAAATTGGTAGAGGTGAAATTTTCACATTTGAGTAGAAATATGACTTTACAAAGAACAATGAAGCTCTACAGACTTCCCGATGTAAGCAATGTATCTGCCTAGAGAATCCTCACAGTTATTCTGAGGCCCAAAATACCCTTCCATCTGTCTCTGACAAGGCAAGCTTTTCATTTGGGAAGGAAAGCATTTATACCATGTAAAAACATATTTGTTGGCTGGGAAGTGGATTAAAAAGAGTGTAGATGAGTTTAATTAAAAATACCAGAGACCATAAAAAAAATCACAAAAACTAAACTTCAACTCAATCCCATTCAACCACAAACTAAAGACAAACAGTTTTTACAGTTGTATACAGTTAATTTTTCATTCAATTAATGTGTCATTTTTAGTGGAGTAGGAAATTCACATTTTATGACCTGAATTTCTTACAAAGACAATATCCTAAAATGTTGATAAGGAAATGCCAAGAAGCATTTTAACCCAGTTTGCCAGAGAATGGTTTCTCCACACGATGAGCTGCTTCAGAAAACTGTACCTCAGGAAATGCTATGTACTGTGCATGTCTTTTCTTTGGATAAAAATCCTCCCCTCCCCACTTCCCTCCCTCCAAGTTTTTCCATAATGACTTACCTGCCTTTGGACAGCTATATCCGCCATTGTTGTTTGGTCTGGTTTCAAAGACGCTCATTATCTTCATAGCATCAACACGATACTAGATGCTCCCTGCACAGCACAGTCCATTGTTTGTGTCTCAGTACATAACATGCTCTCTCACTTGTATGCAGTGCAGTAGTTGGCAGAGCCTAAAAATATATAACTAAATGAATGTAATTTTTAGGCCCAAAGAACTAAGTCTAACTTTAATCAAATTTGAAATAATTTTTAGATCCTAAAAATCTAGTAGATAATTCAGATATAGGGTTTGGTGATATTTCTGTACTCTCTCGTATAGCCAATACAGGAAAAGAAAATTTGCCGTCTCTACCCAGTACTATTTAAAGCACGAAGTTAATAAATGAACGGTTTATTAGAAAATATATAACTCTTATTCTAACCAATCTTTGCTAATTCATAAGTTACAGACTACAATAGAAGAAAAATAAATTATGGGGAGGGGGAAAATAAATCCTAGAAACACACCTAAGAAGAGATTAGGACATGAGATTAGGACAATAATTTCTGAGTAAAATTTCCAAAGCACCTAAGGCCATTTTGAAAAGTGAGAGAAGCATTTAGGAGCCTATGTCTTTCAGAAAGTCAAGAGAATTTAAGATCCTTGTACTTAAAGGTATGCCTGTACTGTAATTGGACATGTGATTGCAGCTCAGATAGGCCTAGTACTAATTTTAATCTGACTACTGCAACTAAAATGAGCGGGGAAGATGTGGTGGTGGCTTGGACCTCAACATAATTAGCAACACAACTCTTGATATTTTTTGCTGTCTATCCTGAAGATCTATTTGAAATCATATAAGAATATTGTGATTATATTAACAAAATGTTACTCTAAACAAAGCTTCTTAGGTATTTTTCACTTTCCAAATATTTAGTTACTTAATAGGAAACTTTTAAGATAAACTAAACTGAGGGAAAAGTATACCAAAAGGAACATACCTTGCCAATCTGTTGTTTTTTCAGATTTTTTTTTTCATACCTCCTTCTTCCTGATCCTGTCAGATCAAAATCGTGAGCTAGAGCTGCCACTTGAGCTGGGATTCAATCAGAGCAGCTTGATGTAGGGCAGGAGGCAAGTGGCTTTAAACCAGTAATTGTTCCCCAGTCCTGGGCCTCGTCTTCACTAGAGCCGGCAGGGATCGATCTTCTGACAATCGATTTATCGCGTCTCGTTAAGACGCGATAAATCGATCGCCCGCAGCTCCCCCGTCGACTCCGGAACTCCAGCTTGCCAGGAGGCGCAAGCTGGAGTCGACGGGGGAGCGCGCCACCGACTGCCGCCTATGTGGGGACGAGCGGTAAGTCGGCGGCAGATACGCAAACTTCAGCTATCTGCCATCGATTTCCTCCCCCCCCACCCCACCCCAAGTGAGGACAAGCCCCTGGACTTGGCTGTGTAGTGGGCTGTTCCCCAGCAAGTCCAAACTCCATCAGGCTATTCTGGCAGCCCGGGTCCCGCCAGCTCCGCAGGCCGCCTGCTGCTGGGACCCGGGTGGCAGCCCACTTTGATCATTTTGACAGCTCGGTTGTTGTTTTTTTTATTAAATAACGGACTTTTTGATTTAACGGACACCCCCTCGCCCGAATTAGTCCGTTAAATCGAGGTTTTACTGTATATAACTTCATTGAATGATGAAGCAAATAAGCTCCGAAAGAGAATGAACCTTTGTTTAATGAAGAAACATGATGGATAATTAACAAAAATTTGTTGGAGAAAATAAGATTGTTGCTTTCCACATATCTAAACATGCTAATTACAATGTATTAGAAATATTTTTCCATTGCAGAAAGCCCCTCTGTAAAATATCTTATTTTCTAAAATATATTGTAGATTAGTAATTCCAGATGGCCTTAATTTGTATGAGACGGGCTTTCTCATAAGTAGAAAAATGATTATGTCTGCATAGAAAATTTAGACGACAAGCTAGTTTGGAGGGGTAGAAGTTGCTGGAAATTTTCAAGTTAAATGTTTGCTGACCAAATATAAACACACACGAGAGAGTGATTTTTACTTGGTATCCAACATATTTTTGTCTTCTGGTCAGTTTCTGATGATCGGGTTTTTTTTCTGGGCCCTAAATAACTTAGAAGAAAAGAAATGATCAAAGTAAAAAGGAAACACACAGTGTTTGAAGTTTAGGCTACAGGCAACAGTGTCCGAGTCCCTAAAGAAATGTAGTACTAGTAATGCTATGTAAAGATTGAAGTGCCTCAGACTGTCTCAGTAATTTGTAGAGAATATTGATTGAATGCAGTTTGTAAAGTGGCTTAATGAATTATAATGCTGGAGTAAATTAGGCTAATAATGAATATTCTGTAGCAAATGGAGTGCACTCTGTAACCTATTTTCACGTATTTTGTAAATAAATTCCTCCTTTAAACATCTTTTCTTTTCTTTTTTCTTTTTATTATAACAAGGCCACAAAGACTTCAGGTTTGAGACCAATGGAACAAAAAGACATTAAAGCAGTGCAAGAACTGATCAACAGTTACTTGAAGCAATTTAATCTTGCTCCTGTAATGGATGAAGAAGAGGTAGCCCACTGGTTCCTGCCTCAGGATCATATTATTGACACCTTTGTAGTTGAGGTAAAAACATGGTTAACAATGTAAATGAGGTAGATGTAAAATTACACAAGTAATTCAATGTAAGGCTATATTAACATTAGGGTTTTGATGGCATCAGGATAACTACCATGAGAAACAAGAGGGCTTTCCAGTGTATTCAGAGCCACGATCTATACTTAAGCTTCCATTGTAGCATTTTTGGAGCTTGATATAGTTTCTCCATTTTGTTCCTTATATTAAACAAAGAACAGTGAACAGTAGTTTACATTCTAATGTTCTAGTTGCATGATAAGAAGACACTTATTTTTGGCATCGGTATCGACTGCAGTGCTAATATAACAGGTTGTTTTAAATAAAATTCTAAAACTCTGAAAGTGATAACCATCTGGGAGGCACTCTACATTTTTAAAAATCCTGTTTGCTTTTCACCACCCTTTGTGGAAAAACAACAACAATTTTATTATAAGTATTAATATTCAAATCTGCTTTTCCAGAATCTGCTAAAATGACTCAGATGAGGAATTGGGAATCTGATTGGGGTCTGATGTCATTCCGTCAGATGTCAAATAGGAATTCCACAGCAGGACAGAACAAAATTTAAATCCCGCTTAACTGATTTCAGGTGCACCTATTTATGTGGAGAGTCCCGGCATCAGATAACCCTGCTTCAAATGTAATCTGATATTCAACTTAATAGTTTAAGTTCACATCTCTTGGTGTGGAGAAAATTGTGGGTAAAATTTTCAAAATGACCCATGTACCGTATTTTTCGCCCTATAAGACGCACTTTTTCTTCCCCAAAACGGGGGGGGGGGGGGAAGTTGGTGCGTCTTATAGGGCGAATGTCTTATAGGGAAAAAAAAAAAAAAAAAAAAAGCGCCTCGCTCTCCCGTCCCCGCCGCGCGGGCGGGCTGCCGAGGTTCCCCCCTCCCCGCCGCGGGCGGGCTGCCGAGGTTCCCCCCTCCCCGCCGGACCAAAAAAAAAATGTGTGCCCCGGTTCCCCCCCTCTCCGCCGGACCAAAAAAAAAAAAAGCGCCTCGCTCTCCCGTCCCCGCCGCGCGGGCGGGCTGCCGGAAGCGTCCCGGTTCCCCGCTCCCGGCAGCCCGCCCGCGCAGCGGGGACGGGAGAGCGAGGCGCTTTTTTTTTTTTTTTTTTTTTTTGTCCGGCGGGGAGGGGGGGAACCGGGGCGCACATTTTTTTTTTGGTCCGGCGGGGAGGGGGGAACCTCGGCAGCCCGCCCGCGGCGGGGAGGGGGGAACCTCGGCAGCCCGCCCGCGCGGCGGGGACGGGAGAGCGAGGCGCTTTTTTTTTTTTTTTTTTTTGGTCCGGATTTTTTATTAAAAAACGAGGGGGCGTCTTATAGGCCGGAGCATCCTATAAGACGAAAAATACGGTAACTTAGGAACCCAAGTTCCATTGAAGCTGCTAGTCACTATATTAAATTTGTTTGCTAGTGCTTAGAAGTCCTTTTAGGATGAAAGAAACTACAGAAAAGTTAGATTGCAATGACATGTTAAGGAAGGCTGCCTTCACAGCACAAATGGCCAAAGGTTTTTGTTGTTGTTTTGTTTTAATTTCAAAATGTTGGTACTAAAGACCATAGCAAAAAGAATGGGGAGACCTTAACAAAGCTCATCATCACTGAATTAACATTTCTAGCATCCTTAATGATGAGCATGCAGAGTTGGAGGTGTTTTCTTAAAGTCCCTAATTAATTCATCTCTGTGATGCAGAGCTCAGCAGAGACATCCTCCTATTTGATATTTGAACTTTACATCAGAGGTCCTTAAAAAAGACATCCCCCTTATCACACTTCAAGTGCTCTTTTGAGCTACTGTCTTCCAATTTGGTGTACTCATTCAATGTGAATCACTAGAGCTGATCTAAATATGCTACATATTTTCCACACACACAAAAAAAAAAATGCTGCAAAAAAGCAAAACATTTCCTTTTCCAGAGAATTGGAAAAACGTTGAGAAAAGAAGACTGGAGGCTGGGGGGGCTGGTAAGTCTTCAGATATGTTAAGGGCTGTTACAAAAGAAGACAGTGATCAGTTGTTCATAGGAAGGTAGGATAAGAAGTAATTATCTTTATTTGCAGCAGGCAATATTTAGATTAGATATTAGAAAAAATTTCTAACAGGGGTAGTTAAGTACTGGAAAAGATTACTGAGGGAGGTTGTGGAATCCTCATGATTGAAGGTTTTAAAGAACAGGTTAGACAAAAACCTGCAAGGAAAGATCTAGGTATATTTGGTTGGTCCTGTCTTACTATGGGGAGGATGGACTAGATTAGATAACCTCTCAAGGTCCTCTCCAGCCCTGCCTTTCTATTTATGAAATTAAGATGTTCTGAGGGCACCAATTCTGTGTGTATGATTTTAACCAAGAGAATTTTTGAAGTTGTGATGAATATGCTGATAGCCATGCTCACTGAAAGGTTTGGCTTCTGGCAGCTAGTATTTGTAATTTCCCAAAATATCTGCTGTGCAGGGTGATGGCTAAAACTATAGCTAATTAATTACAAATTGATTCTGATTCAGTGACTTTTTTTTCCCCCCAGAGTTCAAATGGCATTTTAACTGATTTCCTGAGTTTCTACACGTTACCTTCAACAGTTATGCACCATCCTGTTCATAAAAGCCTCAAAGCTGCCTATTCCTTCTACAACATTCATACAGAGACTCCTCTCTTGGATCTAATGAATGATGCACTCATTATAGCTAAATTGGTAAGTAACTTACTTACTGTTTTATTTACTGTCTACTTTTCTCAGAAAAGGGTAATTTAAAAAAAGAAAGGAAGTATTTAATGTGTAACATGCCATTTTCTTTTACTTTAAAATGGGATTTTTAATGCACTTGCAGTCTTAAAAAAACTATACTAGCTTTTCTCTTCATTTTGAACAGCACTAGAGAAAAAGGAAAAAATTCCCATAAGCCTGCACTATTTTTACAAAATATATTTTGAATAGTGCTATTGATGAATCGCAGTTAACTCACACGATTGGCTCAAAAAAATTAATCACACTGTTAAACAGAATACCAATTTAAATATATTACGGTAAATATTTTTGCTGCTTTTCTACATTTTCAAATACATTGATGTTGATTGCAACACAGAATACAAAGTGTACAGTGCTTACTTTATATTATTTTTTATTACAAATATTTGCATTTTAAAAATGATAAATCAAAGAAGTATTTCTCAATTCATCTCCTAGAAGTACCATAATGCAATATCTTTATCATGAAAGTGCAATTTACAAATGTCTGGTTTTTTTGATTACGTAACTGCACTCAAAAACAAAACAATGTAAGACTTTAGAGCCTACAAGTTCACTCAGGCCTATGACTTCTTCAGCCAGTCACTAAGAAAAATAAGTTTGCTTATATTTGTGGGACATAATACTGCCCATTTCTTAATTACAATGTCACTTCAAAGCAAGACCAGGAATTCGCATTGCACTGTTGTAGCTGGCATTGCAAGATATTTTACATGCCAGGTGTGCTAAATATTCATCTGTCTCTTTATGCTTTGGCCATCATTCCTGAGGACATGTTTCCATGTAGATGAAGCTGGTTTAAAAAAATAATGCATTAATTAAATTTGTGACTGAACTCCTTGGGGGAGAATTGTATGTCTCCTGCTCTGTTTTACCTGCATTCTCCCATATATTTCATGTTATAGCAGTCTCGGATGATGACTCATCACATGTTGTTTGTTTTAAGAACGCTTTCACTGAAAATTTGACAAAATGCAAAGAAGATACCAATGTGAAATTTCTAAAGATAACTATAGAACTTGATCCAAGATTTAAGAATCTGAAGTGCCTTCCAAAATCTGAGAGGGACAAGGTGTGGAGCATGCTTTCTGAAGTGTTAAAAGCAACACTCTGATGTGGAGACTACAGAATCTGTAGTACCAAAAAAGAAAATCAATCATCTGAAGGGCTCATTTGAATCTTTAGCACATCTGGCATGTAGATATCTTGCAGTGCTGGCTACAACATTGACGTGAACACCTGTTCTCGCTTTCACATAACATTGTAAAAAGAAGCAGACAGCATTATCTCCTGAAAATTTAAATAAACATGTTTGTGTGAGCTATTGGCTGAACAAGAAGTAGGACTCATTGGACTTCTAGGCTCTCAAGTGTTACATTGTTTTATTTTTTAATACAGGCGGGTTTTTGGTACATAATTGTACATTTGTAAGTTCAACTTTCATGATAAAGAGATTGCACTACTGCATTCTGTGTTTGCACTAATTGCAATATTTGGAAAAAAATAAAATAAAACTGAGTGCTATACACTTTGCATTCTGTGTTTGTAATTGAAATCAATATATTTGAAAATATAGGAAACATCCAAAATATTTATACAGGTGGTATTCTTTTATTGTTTAGCAGTGCAATTAATTGCATGATCAATCACAATTAATTTTGTAATCAACAGCCCTAATTTTGAACAATGTTCTGTTATCAGTAAGTTCAAAGAAAGTGATTTATTACCCTGTTTGGTATTGTGATCACTGAAACCCACAGTATGAGTGTTGCTAGACCTATCCAAAACATCTGGAGCAGTGGTAGGCAACCTGCAGTCTGTCAGGGTAATCCACTGGAGGGCTGCCAGATAGCTTGTTACATTTGCATGGCCTCCTGCAGCTCCCAATGGCTGCGGTTTGCCGTTCCCGGCCAGTGGGAGCTGTGGGAAGCAGCAACCAGCACGTCCCTGCAGACCGCACCGCTTCCTGCATCTCCCATTGTCCAGGCATGGTGAACCATGGCCACTGGGAGCTGCGGGTGGCCGTGCAAATGTAAACAAACTGTCTGGCGCTCACAAGCGGATTACCCTGATGGGATGCAAGTGGGCTGCAGGTTGGAGTATACTTGTGAAATTAATGAGATTTGGAGCATACTTGTGAAAATCTGGCCCTTAGTGTTCAAATTAACAGTAAGCATGTTCAGTGTTAGAAGAATGTACAGTATAACTAAAATGGTGACTCATTGATGGGCTTGGACAACTTATCAAGGTTTGCAGAAATAATTAAGTTTGGATTTGTTTCGTAAAATGGAAGGATTAATTTTGTGTTGGGAATTAGTTGAAATTACAGCTAGTAATTAACTGCTTTTGCCTTTTAAAGGTGTAGAAGTGGTAGTGTATATGGAAGCAAAGAAAAGATGTGGCGTTTCATGTATTTTCAAATTCTAATTTTTAAACACAGTTTCTCACACAGAGAGAACAACATTAATGACACAGTTTGGGAAAATGGAGGGGAAGCCACTACAAATGAAGGGTTCAGAAGTAAATTTAATGTATTCTCATGTGTTCAATGCCATCTAGCACTGAAAGTAGTAGACATTGTGCATTACCTTTGTAAAATGTTTGTAAGTGACTGATATAGGTGTATATGGGGACATATATCTAAGAATCAATACCTCACATGTTTATTTTCATTCTTAAAAAGATGAACAATTCAGAAGTAATATCAAGTACAAATCAGCCATTTAAACTGAAACCAATGTGTAGTATTTTTGCTCTTCCTCCATGCATGAAGTTTTGAGACTATAACAAAGTAAGGTTGACTATGGTGAAAAGTGAAGTGGAAACTGAACTTATATATACCTTTTCAAAGAACAGGTGGTCTGGTTTTAGTTAGTGCCCTGTTCAAATTGCTGACAACAAAAGAAAGGGAGGAAAAGCTGTAGATAAGTATTGAGCATTGTATAGTATGTTCATTTGTAGAGACAGATGATAAACTTTCTTGAAACATGCAAATAGTTCTTTCTGCTGAGAATCCAGGGGCACATTTAATACTTTGTATAAACTTGCTTTACTTTTGTAAATTATATTAATTCAGAAAAATACTTAGTACCTTGTTAAAATAGAATGTTATATAGATTTATATACTTGAAGCTAAGACTGAGGTCTCCAGCAGAATGTAGAGTTACTTAATATTTTACTTTGTGTATATGAATCAGAAACAACTCACAAACACAGATTAATGGTAACAGAAGGACTATGTATCATGATCATTCTAATATTTTTTAATCATATGAGGTATTGTACGTTAATCATGGTCCTGATGGATTTCTTAAACTAAACAGGATTGGGCTGGGTTGGAACGTGAATGGGAGATACCCATCAGATGCAGGAAGTAGTGTGTTTGATCCAGGTCAATACTGTATGTCCCAGCATGGTGTTCAGGGGCCAGCATACTACTGGAGGTTCAGGGTCATATTTTCAAAAGTATTTAGGCACCTGAGGATTCCAATAGGTACCTAATGTGACTTTCAAAAGCATCTAGATGTCCAGATCCCATTGAAAGTTTATGCCTTGGCAATTTTGAAAATCCAATTAGTGAAAATGGTTACTCTTGGATACACTTATACCCATTATGTGTATATATAAAGTATCATTTGAAAATGAAAATATTTTTTTTAAAAAAAATGTTTTGATATTTCTAGAAAGGATTTGATGTGTTCAATGCACTAGACTTGATGGAAAACAAAACATTCCTGGAAAAACTCAAGTTTGGGATAGGAGATGGGAACTTGCAGTATTATTTGTACAACTGGCGGTGTCCTGGCATGGAATCCGAAAAGGTAAGAGAGGAAAAAAAAGCTTCTGTGCACAGTTAACAATAAAAATAAATTAACTTAATGTCAAAACAGACAAAAATTTTAAATAATTTTTAAATTGAACATCTAAGATTCATAATTAAGTTCAAAAAGCCAATATTTATTGCTATACTTGCATTAATTACTGCATTTTGCTCCTTCCTTTAGGTTGGCCTTGTATTACAATAAGGAAGAGCCTTGTGTTTCTAGAACTCTGAAGTTGTCATTTGGATTGATTTAATCTACATAATTGTTCTCGGAACGGTATTGTTCAAGAAGAGTAAAAGCACAACATCCGTGAAATTGAAATAATCCATCAAATCTAAAATGAGGAAGAAACCCATATCTGACCTTTTACACATTTTCAGATAGAATGGAAAGTTCATGAAACTTTTATTGTCCATAAAAAAGAATAAAAGCACATCCATTTAAGTTTCAAAGCTTAGCTCGCACCTTGATAAAAAGAAGGTATTTTTTCCACTCTGTAGAAAAGACTGTTTTGTACAAACTGAACTGCAGTGGTGGATTAGGGTACAAAAATCTTTGCTATTATGTGAATGAACTGCTGCATTTCTATTTATTAAGTGGTGGTGTATGTTTGTCAGTGTAACAGAATGAAGGATCCAAACTGAGTATCTTTGCTTATAAAATTCACATGGATGTCATCATTTGGGGTAAAATAATGGAGTTATGATACATTTGTAGCTAATATGGAAGTCTTGGATGTTTTTGTAACTGGAGCAGTATAAAAATGTGCTGGTTTGACTAGTGCATTTGTTTCTCCATAAGCAACGCTGCCAAATCAATAAAAATACAGATTTGTACTTTGATCTTCATTAGATCAGTGGATTGATTCAGTAGTATTGCACTGTTCAGTGCAGATATCTATGTTGCCAGAATGATTATAAATTACTGTACTTAATTTATAGTTGTGGCACAAAACCTTAGTTTTTCCTCAGTAGATCAACATCAGCCTGTGTGTAAAACTAAGAATTTTGGTAATGCTATCAAAATATTTATAGTTTTGAATGTTTTCAATGCTTCTGCAAAATTGCACATATTCCTTTGTCTACTTTGAAGTCTGTAATTCTAACAAAAGGTATCTTGTGTAAATAAGTATTCATAAATTGTTACTGGTAGTGTTTTTATCCTGAATTTTGAGCAAAAGGTTTCGAGAGATACATGCTTCTTCCTACCCCTGGAAAGAATATGTACTGGCCTTAACTTAAATGCAACAGCCTGATTTTTATTTCCTCATGAATGCTCTGTAACCAGAAGCATTAGGTGTACATTCTAGCAATTCAGAGTTTAGGTATGCTACAGTCACATGAGCAGCAAAATCTGCAGTTCTAGCTGAAAGTGCCAAATACTGGTGAAGGTTACATGCTGTGCAGATATTTTGGACATTACTTGAATCTTGGGTGAAATATTTATGGATAAACGTGGCTTAACACACCTATCATTCTAAATCTGAGAGCAAATTTTGTTCAACTTTGGGAGCTGTCTGAAATTAGCAGTGCAAATAGAGATATTTAGTTGTGCCTCTTTATCACTGGACTTAACATCTTGTATAGCAGCTTATCTCAAAAGTCATTTTTTTATAATGGAAGGTTTTGTCTAATCTAAACTATGATTTAAAGGCATAGCTCTGGCTAAATGTGTTCTAACTCATACTAATTCAGTTACTCTAGTGGGCACAGTATAGTCTACTTCAATATGTGATCACCTTAAAGCACCCTGCCCTTGTCTACATAAGACTCTGAAAGGACATACATTCCAAGATCCCATGGTTAGATTCCAATTATCTATAGTAAGATTTAATTGGCCACTTATGTTGTTAAAGCTAAAATGGTTTGTACCTTAAAGGGCCTATTGCTGGCCTGAGAAACAAAAGGCTGTGTCTACACAGGCACTTCCAGGAAAGTTATGACAAATCAACTTAACCTTGCATGGAGGTGCATAAATTAAAGCCGATTACCCACTCACTCAGATAGATGCTCCCATGCAAGAATAAAGCAGCCTTAATCCGCTATAGTTTAATTCTCTGCAAAAAACTGAGGATTAAACCAGTGGTTCCTGAACTTAATGTGAGCCACAAACTGCACTGTGTCTTTTTTTGAACCTACCATTACATCTGTGAACCTTCAGCCCTAGGACTGCAACTCTAAATCCCATTTTGAGGAGGTTGGGGGAAGGTATGGAGAGTTGAGCTCACCCTGGACTCACCCCACAGTGGCAGCTCTTGTCCTGGGTGGGGGGAAAGAGGGTTGACCCAAGCTGTGGACATTGCAATCTGGTGCCTGGGGTGCAGCATCACTCAGGTTTGCATGTTACCCCTCAAGTTTGCAATGCCATTCCCGTTGGCCCCTTCTACTCTTCTATCATGATAGAGTAGCTGCACCAGACTTGACTGGCACTGTAACCCCCAGCATGGGGAACTGGACCGAATCCCACAGGACAAGAGCTGCTGCTGTGGGTGAGAGCTGGGCAGGTTTTCTCTCCAACCCTCCTACGGTATTGGGGCCTCCCATCTGCACCAAACTGGGGAAAGTGTATATTAGCCTAAGTCTGCGCTCAGCAATGGGTTATTCTAGACATGGCAACTCATCTAGAACCTTCCCCTAACTCATTGCTTGGGAAACACTATCTTAAACTACAAGAAACTAAGGCCATTTTATTCCTGAATGAGAACAGCTATTGGGGGAAGGGTGGTAATGTGCTCTAAGTTTTAGTTGGGTCACCTTAACTTTCCTGCATGACAAGCCCCAAGAACACATATAGCAAGGCTAAAAATTAGTGTCTGCATTTTTTTTCCCGGCAGGGCCAAGTGGGCATTTTGCTGTTAGAAGCCTGTACTGCAGTTTAACCTTCAGATTAATATGAAATCACTGCTTTTGACTTTTTTTAATTTGTCCCCCTAACCTGTACATGAGTGGAGGGAAAAGGGGAATCCAGAATACAGGCACCCTAGATAATTTTTGTCCGGGAACATGAAAGTTTCTCCCCTATTTAAAAAAAATAAAGACAGGCTTACTTAAAGAGGTTTTTGCTAGCTTTCTTCCTGAAGGACAGTAGTAGCTTTTGAGTAAATTACTTTATTTTGTTGAGAATAGTGGTACACTTTTTTAATTCCAGTCTGAGCTGCTTCACTGTTCCCTGCTTCTAAACATCTTTGCACAATTTCCTGCAAAATATCTGGTATATGCTCTCATTAAATTCTACTGCTTACTATGGCAGTTTCTTAAAGTGCATTTCCCTTCGAGCGTTAAGTATCATACCATTTCCAGCTACTTGGAATTATTACAATTCTTACCTGCCATTTTACATACAACAGTACATAAAATATATCTGAAGTTATTGGAAATAGTTTCTAAACTCTCCCTTTGTGAATTAATTTTGACACTTAACTTCGTCTTTGTATTATGTGGATCCTGTGAGCGAATGTCACGGTTTGCATAAAACGGTCTTTTTTAAAATGCATTTTTCCTGCAACAGAAGTATTTATTCTTATGTTGAACAAGACTAACGTTTTCCTTTAGCCTATCAGAGACCAAATATATCGGGAAACCAGTTTAGCATGCATCTCTTGACCAAAACCAACCTCGTAGAGCAGAGTATTGACATTCAAAAACAGAGCCAGTGTGCGTGCCTACCAGTTACAGATGTTTGCTTGAAACATCTTATAGATGACCAGCTTTTAAAAAACAAAGTTTATACCAGCATGGACACTTGTTTGAATAAACTTTCAATTTTGATATTCATTTGTTTGAATAGTTACATTTAATTTTAGAGTTTTGTTTTAAGTACATTCATTCCCTAAAAACAAAAGAATTTGCTTGATGCTTTTCATTAATAGCAGATGCACATTCTTCTAAAACTGCACCAGATACTTTTAAGCACAGACTCTCTAAACACTAAATTAAGCATGTCTTAAGAAAGCAGTTAACACTTACACACAATTTTATAGATTGCATGCTTTAATGTCAGAATAAAACAAATGAGTTCATTTTCTATTGGTCAAATGGCTTTACATCTGAAGCCCTGACATTTAAAAGCATCTAACTTAGTTACATGGGGAAGCTTCCAATACTGCATAAAAATCACTTTACTCCCACTGTAAAGACCTGTCCTAAACTAAGTTATTTTGAAGCAGCTTTCTTATTTTTGGGGGGTTTCCGTATTTTATGTGGATTGGGAACAAGCTTTTTAATTCTGAGAGCTTGTAAAGTTACATTTGAAGAATCCCACTTATTGCTTTCAGTACATTTCCACTTATGGCTTTGGGAGAGCTCCTCCACTGAGGTTTCCATAAGCTCGGTATCTTGAATTTCCTCTGCCATAGATTGCTCACATCTATGGTAAATCCAGGGTACGTCTAAGATAGGTATCCGTGGAATTATAGCTTCTACTACTTCCGTAAAAGTATCAGAATTCTTTTTAAAACCCAGTGCTAGAACAGATGTTAAGCCAAGCATAGGTGCTATGCTTTCACTAAGACGTGGTACCTGGCCAGCTGGGACTGCTCGACTTGCACTGAGCTGAATAAGGTGCATGGTGATCATAGTAGGTTTTGCAGATTTACACACCAACACTAGAAGCAGTTCATTTTTTTCCAAAGATCTAGTAACCTCATTAATTCCAATAGCCAGCTGTTTCCTGATGTTTAAGTCAGTCCATCCTTGTTGTTGAATAACATGTGTTTCCTTCTCCTCGGGACGTACACTACAATCACTAGCATCACATTTTTCTTTAATTTGCCTTTTTGCACACTTTTTCCTCCTTCGAGTCTCAATCTTTTTAAGTCCAATGTGTTTAATCCTTTCTTCCAAGGTCTGGAGTATAAAGTGCATATTATCTCCTCCTACAGTATTCCACTTGATATTATATGGGTTATTCAAAGATGTTTTTACAGTAATTTTCTTCGCTTTACGGACTGATCCACCGCTGGCCTGAGCAACAGACATCTTGATGCTTTTCTCTGTGTTTTGACACTTCAACTATGAATAAGAGAAAAGAGGAAACTACTAATTAATATTTTAAAGATACCCAAAGTGAACAGCCTTTAAATAGTGTCTCTCTTGGGCATGCAATAGTCAAACTCTTTCTATTGCAACAGATGTGTGCTTCTCAGTACCTTTTCTATCATTTTAAGAGATTCATAGCCTGTTTCACATCAGCTCACTACCACTTTTTAAAAAATCTTTATACAAAGCACATTCAGGAATCACCCAATGAAATTAATAGGCAGCAGCTTTAAAACAAAAGGAAGTACTTCCACAACACAGAATCAACCTGTGAACTCAGCCAGGAGATGCTGTGAAAATAAAAATCGTAATGGGGTTCAAAAAAGAACAAGATAACTTCATAGAGATATTAGACAAGGTGGCCAGGGATTCAACCCCCTGCTTTAAGTGTTCCTAGCCTCTGCTTGCCAGAAGCTGTTCTGTTCCTTGCCTCTGAAGCACCTGGCATTGGCCACTGTCAGAAGACAGGGTTGGTCTGACCCAATGTTCTTCTGTAGTATTAGACGTCAGTAATTACTCAGTAACACAGCACCTGCTTCATTCATTAATAAAAAAGCAACAAGTCGACTTGTGCCAAAACTGCACAGAGGCTGCTAGAGGTTCTACAGATTAAAAAAATAACTCAAAGCAAATTGTTGAAGTTGTAGGAAACAATTACATTTAATTTTTACTGCTACACAGCTATATTTTTGGAAACATTATCAAGAGAACAATGATTTGAAACTATACTATCTCAACTGTAGCAAACTTTTAAATTCTTGAATTCATGAAGTATGTACTTTGATTAGCAGTCCTCAGTCTTTCCCCTTTTGCGACGTAATTCACATTAGCCAGTGTTCTTGTTTATTGGCATTTAGAAGATTTTTTTAAAAAAAACTAATGAATTTTTAAGAGGTCTCATAAAAAGGAACAACCTAAAGGCCGAAGCAACTACAAGAGAGAAAGGTAAGTATATGCTACTGCTGGAGAGGCTGAATGTGTATACTGGGGGCACAGCCTAAAAGGAGATGTGACAGCCTATAATGGAGTGGGGCAAAGTGAGAACGTACCTCTGGATTTTCTTCATCTGAAAACTTTGAATAGGAACCCTGTGGCATATGCATATTCTTCATACTGGACAGAGACCAAGAAAGAAGACAGCAGTAGAGTAGTACAAAAAATGTAGTAGGACAGAAAAGAGATTAGCCAGGCTCAAATCCCATTCTGTGGAAGGGGTTTCACTCCATGAGATTTGATTTCTCCTCTTGGATATTAGGAAAAACTTTTTAACTGGGAGAGCGGAGAAGCACTGGAATGAGTTAGTTAGGGAGCTGGTGGAATCTCTTTCCTTAGAGGTGATTAAGGTCAGGCTTGACAAAGCCCTGGCTGGGATGATTTAGTTGGGGATTGGGCCTGCTTTGAGCAGGGAGTTGGACTAGATGACCTCCAGAGGTCCCTTCCAGCCTTGATATTATATTATTCTCTCCTTCCCAAATAATCGGATTAAGGGAGAGTGATAGTAAAAATAAATTTCCTATGGGTTCTCTACATTATGTGTATTTTGTACCACAATTTTATGTAATATAAGTGCATTGTTTTTGTTCAGGTTTCATTTAATATTGGGTCCATGGTCTTAAAATCATCCTAGATGTTATGAGTATTTTAAAAGTATGTACATAAATGGGGTTTAAAATACACTTGTGAATGGGAAGCCTTTCCTGGGGAGTGTGTGGGTTATGGCTACGTCTTCAATTTCTGTAGAATTGATTAAGATAAGTTTCCAGCCCTTATACTTGCAAAGGTAACATGACAAACATGAACTATGTATAACGTGCTGAAAGACACCTTCAACACGTCTGCTGTAGATAAAGCTATGAGGAACAGCAGTAGAGTGAAATTAGCAAGTATCTAGTTAGTTTTGCAGGATCTTTCTGAGAAACTTGTTGATAACAGTGAAGCTGTCCGTAATTATGCATTTTCACGTTTGCTGCCCTGGAAAGATCTGAGCAGAAGAGGCAGGCACTGAATTATTCACTGGATAAGGTGATCAAAAAAATGAAGGTAGGATGATGACCAACTGAGCATTCTCCTGCCATAGCTAAAAGAGGAATACAGTAAACCCTCGATTTAACGGACCTCAATTTAACGGACTTCGGATGCAATGGACAAAATTTCTGAGCAAGTCTGATGCATTCCTGATCCATTTCTGGCGGGCTGGCTGCCGGCTCCCGGCTGCCGCCCGGGTCCAGGCAGCAGGCGGGCTGGCTGCCGGCTCCCGCCCGGGTCCAGGCAGCAGGCGGGCTGCGGAGCTGTCGCCCTGACCCTGTGGCGGGCGGGCTGCTGATCCGACAGCTCTTTTTTTTTATTATTATTAAATAATGGACTTTTTGATTTAACGGACACCCCCTCGCCCGAATTAGTCCGTTAAATGGAGGTTTTACTGTATAGTGGTGATCATGAGGAATAACAGAGTAGAGTTACATGCATCGACTAATCTGGTGGAGACCCTAACTTATCACCTATAACTTTTATATTTACCTCTGACTAGTAGGTTTAGTTCTCCAAACAGTAGATATTCTGGTAAGTATCTGAAGCCCCGTAGACACCTCAAAACATCAAACCTAAGAAATAATGGTAAACTGTGATTATGGGCAAAATATCAACATTTAGCCTTGATTATCTGCTCCTCACTGAACTAATGTTTAAAACCAGACACTTCTCTATCCAGAAACTAAGAACAACATCCAAATCCCAGTGACAGACCTGGAACCACGCAGCAGGTGCCCAACCACAACTCATCTTATCCCCAACTCAGCTGCAACCCTCCTCCCCTCCCACCAGAGCCCCAACCCCCGCCCCCTCACCCCAAACCCCCTCTCCCCACCTGAACCTCCGCCCCCACCAGCTGCAACCCCGCCCCCTCACCCCACCTGAACCCCTGCCCCCACCAGCTGTAACCCCACCCCCTCACCTCTAGCCCTCACCTCAAACTCCTCTCCCCACATGAACCTCCGCCCCCACCAGCTGTAACCCCACCCCCTAACCTCTACCCCAAACCCTTCACCCCACCTGAACCCCCACCAGCTGTAACCCCGCCCCCTCACCCCTACCCCAAACCCCTCACCCCACCAGAACCCCCGCCCCCACCAGCTGTAACCCCGCCCCCTCACCCCTACCCCAAACCCCTCACCCCACCTGAACCCCCGCCCCCACCGGCTGTAACCCCGCCCCCTCACCCCCACCCCAAACCCCTCACCCCACCTGAACCCCCGCCCCCACCGGCTGTAACCCCACCCCCTTACCCCCACCCCAAACCCCTCACCCCACCTGAACCCCCGCCCCCACCGGCTATAACCCCGCCCCCTCACCCCCACCCCAAACCCCTCACCCCACCTGAACCTCTGCCATCACCGGCTGTAACCCCGCCCCCTCACCCCAAACCCCTCACCCCACCTGAACCTCCGCCCCACCAGCTGTAACGCCGCCCCCTCACCCCCACCCCAAACCCCTCACCCCACCTGAACCCCCGCCCCCACCGGCTATAACCCCGCCCCCTCACCCCCACCCCAAACCCCTCACCCCACCTGAACCCCCGCCCCCACCGGCTGTAACCCCACCCCCTCACCCCCACCCCAAACCCCTCACCCCACCTGAACCTCCGCCCCCACCAGATGTAACCCCGCCCCCTCACCCCAAACCCCTCACCCCACCTGAACCCCCGCCACCCCAATTGCCCACCCCAGCCCCAAACCCCCTCTAGCCTGCAGGGGAGGGGGAGGGGGAGCGGGAGCCCCTCCCCCGTCACGAGCCAGAACTAAACCCCAACCCCGCCTCCACCATCCCCGCGGCCCCGGCCTCACCCCCCGGACGAACCGCGGCCCAGGTCCACGCGCCCCATCCGCCGCCTCGTCCAGCCTCCTGCGGCCCCGCCCCCTCTCGCGCCCCGCCCCCTCTCGCGCGCCCCGCCAGGGTCAACACCGCGAGACTCGCCTCCTCCCGCCAGCGCTGAGACTCGCGCGCCGCGGTGCGCCCGCAACGTGCCGCCAGGGGGCGCCGCGAGCCGCTCCCTGTGCGCCGGCCCCGGCCCGGTCAGGAGCGAGGAAACCCCCCCGCGGGCGCTGCTGGTCCGTGGCCAGGCCCTGAGCGGGAGACACGGCGCGATTTCCCGGGACAGCGCGCGCTGTACGCCGGGCCCAGAGCACGAGACGGGGGTTCGAGGGTGAAACGCTGGTAGCCGAAGCCGGAGTAGAAACAGCCCCCGGGGGCTTCGTGCCGAGAGGTTTCCAGATGAATCCTCTGGAGCGACGTGGCCCCGTGTCCGGACCGAGTCAACACCCAGCATCCTCGGACCGGCGCTGGCCGGGACCTCAGGGGTCATCGAGACCAACCCCCCACCCCCGGCCTCCCCAAGCAGCCAGACTCCCCCCGGCCCCACCGTGTGCAGGGTGCGGGCAAAGTGCCGCCCCAGTTTGAATGACCCTCAGCGTGTGTTAACCAGGCCCGGTCCATGGGCCAGAATGAAGGTTGCTCATGCTACTGTCATTCAACCGCTTTGTCCACATGCTTCATGACATAATCTCCCCCTAGGCTGCTCACACTTTCCCCCTCGATTCCCCGCTCATCACTGAGCGCACCCTGGGGATGACTCGTGTTTGTGCAGTGCAGTGGTTCTCACACTTTCTGTATTGGCGACCCCTTTTGAACACCAAGCCTCTGAGTGCGACCCCCCCCCCCCCCCATTAGAAATTAAAACCACGTTTTTAATATTTAACACTATGTTAAATAGTAAATTTAAACCCGATTGCTTTAAAAGAATTTTGTCACTGCTTTTAAATTGAGACTGAAGCATATTTATCAAATTAAATAGAAGTGGAAAACTTATTTTTTATTTTAATACTTGACAGTAGTTAGTGACGTGAAGCAATCCAGGGTCAGGGTTCATAGCCTGGTGTAGGAGTTGGGGCTCGCAGCCCAGCACAGGGTTTGGGGTCAGGGCTCAGCTTGGGGCTCAGGCTCACAGCCACCTGCCAACACCGGAGTCGAGGGTTGGGGCTCCTGGCTCGCAGCCCTGCCGCTCTGCCCTGAGATCGGGGCTCACAGCCCTGCCACTCGGGATCAGGGCTTGGGGCTCACAGCCCCTCCACTCAGGGTCAGAGCTCGCCCCCCCCCTCTCCACCCCCTCACTCTGGGGTCAGGGCTCGCCGCCCCACCACTCTGCCCCGGGGATTGGGGCTGGAGCGGCAGCCCACTGCAGGGGCCAGATCACCCGCTGCGGGGGTCAGAGCTGGAGCCAGCAGCCTGCCGTGGGGGTTGGGGCTCACGACCCCTGCAAAAGCGGGCCACGCCCCCCAGTTTGAGAACCAATGGTGTAGAGTGAATGATGCTGTTGGCTGTAGAACTCTGCCTCCAGGCAGACGTTGAAAGGTGTTTTAGCAAATATGGCAGGGGACTGCTGGGAGAGAATGTAGTGCACCATGATCAGTCAGGCTTTAGAACCAAATATGTATTTAGGCTTCTACCTTCCATTGGTTTCCATGGTAGTTAAGAGCCTAAATATCATTGTGTATTGGGCCTCAGAGCTTGCAAAAGTTTCTGGTTTATTCAGAGTCTGGCTGCACATATTGAGCTTCACAATGTCAAACACAGACTCTTTGAGAAACTGAGTCCTTAAAGGCATAGTCCCAAGTATGACATTTTCCTTTCCAACCCAAAACTAACGCACAATAATGCTTTAAAAAAACAGTATTCGTATAACACAATTCCAGTATTAGTATAATACAATAATCAAACTTGATAACAATGTTCAATTAGTATTTGAAGTGTCTTGTGCTGTCACATGACCCTGTGGGGTTCCCCCAGAATATCAGCACTAATGTTGTCAGGTGGTGGCAAGTCCACTTGCTCTGGGAGTTCCATGTTCTGGGGTTTTCTAGTCTCACCCTGCTGTGGTTGTTGCCTTTCTGAGATCCTCCAGGGCAAACCATCAGGCTCCATGCTCCTTCTCTCCAGCCTTTTGGAAAAGTGTCATCTATCCCTCCTCAGTATGTGTCGGTCTAGGTGAGGGTGACCATTGCATACAACCCCGGGGTAGCCATTAGGGACAATACTGCTATTTGTGAGCATCGTTTCCCATCACAGAGACACACAACATCATTTTCATGAAGTGGCAGTAGCTCCTGGAACACTTCTCAGGAATATGTATTTCTGCAATATCAGCCCTGTTCTTGCCAGATTCTGTGAGCAGGTCCTGCCTCATACCAGACCTCTAATACAAGGGCTTAAGTCTCAGGCTTTCTTACTACTACATTTCCCCACCTTTTTGTCTTTTTATGGGAAGGATGTTTACCCGTCATCCCGGAAAAGCATGATGCATGGACTGAAGATTGCCCAGTGAGATAAACACTGTTATGTGGCCACCTTTTCCATCCACCCATTCATGCCACAGTTGTCCCTTAGTTTGCACAGAGCATTCAAGTATACAGATGCTCAACAGCCCTTACACACTGTATAAGTACAAACATTTGCTTTTAAAACATAAATAAGCATTTGATTATTCCTTATAATGATTATTCATTAGTATGGCGGTGTTAGCTAGTTCTATTCCTTTCTAAATCCGGTGTTGTAATTTGGCTTTCTTTTAATTTGATGTTGCAGGTAGCAACACATTCCCATTAGTGCAATTACTGTTATGGCTTGTATTCCCATTAGTATTACACAAAGTGTTTGGACTATTGGGTGTAGAGTAACATTCTCTGGGATTGGCCACCAAGGTGTTTTTACCTCTCTTTGCACACTTTCTGTGTCTTTATTTGTTGTTCGATAAGACAAGCTGTGAGTATTAAGACTTCCTTGATTTTGCCACCAGCTTATGTATGTTCAGTTATAATTGCTCCACTGGGGGAAACAACTCAATCAATAAATCTTGTAGGTTGCCAAGATGAGTAATAATTTCAGTAGCAGGACTGACACTACTTGTTGGCCAAAATACATGGGTTTCGATTTGGATTGTGCTAGTGACTTGCACACAAAAATCCTATATTGATTCCAGGACAAATGTTTCCATATGTAGAAAAATTGGAATATCCCAGAACATATCCCACATATCGTATCAGTACCATCGCATTGTTTAATTATTTTGGTACCAGTTTGGCCCAGCCTTTTTTTGTGTTGTTGCTATCTATTGTTGCATTCACACAGATACCATCCCTTATGTTTTGTACAAGTCTGATTAACTTTTAAGCCAGTTTCAGTTGCTAGGCACACAGTGCAATAGTGCTGTATATAAGTATAATTTACCAACATTCCCACACTGCTGGCATAGTAACTTTGACTGGATTTGGCATCCACCTTGGGATGGCCTTTTTTCTGTTATGATTCAAAATTCAAACCGTATCAAATTTAGCAAATTGTAAAAACACTGGCACAATATTATTTACTCATTGCTCCTGTAATTGTTTTAAATGGTTGTGCAGTCCAGCATTCATGGCCAATCTTGTAATTTTAATTGCAATAAGCTTTGCTTCATGATTTCAATTATTCTATCACCCTAGGCCACACAGGTAATGGTCAGTGAAACCTCACTTTTTTATGTTGCTAATAATCGAAAGGATAGTAGAGTTTAGGTGGCTGAACCCTAGAGCTATTGAATGTATGTCATCAATGGTAATTGCATATTGATTTAGAAATAGGCTGCTAATGCCTTCTCCTGTTTTGACTGCCTTACCTATTCCATGAAGGAAACTGTTTATTTTTAGATTGAGATTTTTTGATATCTGCTGAATTTCAGCTGGACATGCCAAGAGGTGAGCCTCCCAATACGGTCCCCATAAGACCTCTTTTTTGGGCGGGGGGGGGGGGGGGGTTGCTGTTTTAGTAGGGGATTTTGAAAACCCTTCCAAAAATGCATTTGCATTTCAATTTCTGAATTGAACCAATCTTTGTATGGCTGTGGGCATTGTATTGGCAGGGTTATACTAGCAAAATTTAGTTTTAGTGGCACATACATTTTATCCACATTTTCTACCATCTACTCTGTGTTGGGATGCAGAAAGATTCTTGATGTGAGTCAAGGTTGTCGAGTTGGACATTCCATTGGTGGGGTAATGGCAGTGGTGGAGGGGGATAGGGTGGTGTTTGAGTTGAACAGGCTCCTTCATACACCTGTCCACGAGAAAGGCATTTCCTAATATTTGAGGCCATTGTCCAAGTTCCTGTATATGTACCTTTGTCTTCTAGCTGAATGTTCTTTATAGTAATGAAGATGCTACACCTATCCTCCAGATTAACAAAGGTGCCTCTATTTGACCATACCCCATGTGTTTTAACAATTCCTTTGCTATAACTAATTACTGTCATTTGCTCTAAAATCAGTCAATCCATATCCTCGCTGTTCCCTCTGGTATGATTGAATATTACATGGTAAAGCCAGATTTTCTCCTATCAGCTCGCTTACTTACCAGATCAGAGGACCAGTGTCATTAGATGTTTGGTGTGGGTGTATGTGCGCATGTGCATGCACGTGGGTGTGTGCGATCATCCCAAACCCCTCATCTCTGGCCCCATCCCAGAGCCCACACCCCCGCCAATGCCCTCACCCCTTTTCGCACTGCAACCCCTGCTGCACCCTTGTTGCTTGCTGCTTTTCCCCTCTCCTCCCCTCCCAACCCGGGGCTGGGAGCTGCAGCTTCTTGATGTAGGTAGGAGGTGGCCCCAGCTGAGTAGGAGGTGGCATAGGTGATGATCTCGCATCTCCCAGCCTCACCTGCTCTCAACAACTGGATTTTGGGTGTCCCGTCAGTAGATCTGACCAGGCACTATCAGGTCCCCTTTTCAGCCAGACTTCCTGGTCGAAAACCAGATACCTGGCAACCCTATAACTCAAACAGATGTAAGGTCTGAGGCCTTTTTCTGCAGCCACCTCAGGACAACAGCAGCTATGAGCCAAGAAGCAGAAAGTCACATTTTCACATTCCCTCTAAATTATGTCAAAACAATGTAATATCAGGCTGTTAAGAAGGCGATCCTATCTCAATAGTACTCACAATCACCAGATAAAGAAACAGATCTTAAGATGTTTCAAGAAAACTTTGTTTGATGGCGTTCTATCTGGCAAGAAATCACTTATCAACACTTGTGATTGTGAAATCTAAACTTTATTGTTTTACCTTTATGGTCTCTACTTCTCCATCGTTTATCTGTATTGTCTCTGGCTGATTCTTTCATTGTTTCTGTCTGTTGCATAACTAATTTTTCATGATTTAAATCAACTAAACATTGGGTAAAGAATTATTTCACTCTAAGTTAGGATTGATAAAAGAATTATTTTGTAACACTCTAGCAAAATGATTGGTTAAAGTACAGCTAAGCAGGATTCAAGTTTCACTATATAGACGGGGGGGGGGGGGGGGGGGGGAGGGTCCAAAAGGAAGCTCTCTGAACCAACTCTAGGACACAGACCAAGATCAGAGCTGCCAGACCTCAACACCTTGCCAACTATATCATGCAACAGCTTGAGTCCCCAGACGACCTGATTCCCAACCGGCCATCAGGAAAAGTTTGTTTGCCTTATTGGGAATCGTGAGCATTGTATGCTTAGTGTGTGCATTCTGTCTTGGTAACTGTTAATAACTAGAGGTTAAGGATATTACTGTGTAAGGTTCTTTCACTGGTAAAAGGCCCTCCAATCCATGGAAGATGATGCCCTGAGCCCTAGGAACAGGGTAAAGGTGGGTACTTAAAGTAAGCAGTTTACACCCTGAGCCCTAGGAATGGAGTAGGAGCAGCCCTGAGCCCTAGGAACAGGGTATGGGTAGGTGCCCTTCACCCAGAGCCCTAGGATCTGGGAAAGGGTGCGGGTGCCTAAATTAAGTGGGTTATGCCTTGAGTCCCGAAAGGGTAAAGGTAAAATGCTCTGGAGTGTGCAGGAAACACTGTGTAGATTCATTCATTAATATTTTTGAAGTACACAGACAGTATAGTGATGAACTCCAAAAAACAAGCCCATGACAGTGACTGGCGTGCCGAATATAAGACTGGGGTCATACGCAGAATGATGAGGACAAAAAGAAATATCAACCTAATATCCATTTAGAGAGCACTGTTCATCTGGTGTAGGGAATAAGGCAGTGATCCTGGGGGAAACATAGTATGTAATCACTTAAAATCTAAGTAAAAATGACCTTTAAAATACAGGTCCAACCCTGCCAGCATCCTGACTTCAGCTGGATATCTTTCAGGATATGGTCCACATTGTGCAGCATCGTGCTTGAAAGCATCATGGAGAATGACTATCTGGAAGTGTTGTGGTTAGCAAAACAGTGAAAATGATCCTGGGCACTCTCAGGATATTGATGTATAACTTTTGTATTTATGATTTGTCTGTGGTAGCACTCATGATGCCCACGGGGCTTTCCAGACACTAAAGATGGGATCACTGCGGCCCTGAGAATCTCGCAATCTGAGAGCAGACAGGCAAATGGACAGAGGTTAGGGGAAGGATGATGCTTCCGAGGGTTGTGAGACACCTCGCCACCATTTGCCCTTAGCATGAGAAGTCCTAGCTGTGCCTGCTGTCGATCAGCTCCCTGAAACCACCAGCCTCTGGCACACAAGCACTACCTTGCAGGCCTGACTTTCTGGTTAAGTTAATGCTAGGCACACACCAAATCCACCTTCCTCCCCTCCCAGGATGCAAGATTCAACTTAGGCTCCCCACTGTGCTTAACACCCAGCATTTATACATAGAAGTGAACAGAAAAATAATTTATGATCAAAGAACAGAGATTCAAGTAATAGTGAGAATATTGGAAACATGATTAAATAGAAAACAAAAACCAACACACTTTCTTGAGCCTAAACTTAACTAACAAGATAGCTTCCCCCGAGTTCTTTCCCCAGCATTTTGAAGCAGGCTGGTTGAGATCCCTTCGGCTGCCAGCTTGTTCTCACAGACTCAAGGACTAACGGGTTCATCCGCATCCCAGATATAGTTTCAAAAGTTCCTTGTCTTACTTCTAAGCCAAATAGCCTGGCTGTTGTTATTTTTTCCTGCAACCTCTGCAATCTGTTGATGAGTATTTTGCTCAGACTGTAACTGGGGGTGACGGCGGGGGTGGGCGGCATTGTGAGTCATATAGTATATAATTTGAATATGACACGCCAGAGTGAGATAATTATCTCTTTCCCACTGCTTGCCAGGAGTATGTGGGTCACTTTTTGGTGACTTGTCTTAACTCACAAACCTAAGGAGCATAATTTTTAGTATACAGTAAACCCTCGCTTTAACGGACTTCGGATGCAACGGACAAAATTTCTGAGCAAGTCTGATGCGTCCGAAATCTATTTCTCGCGGGCTGGTTGCCGGCTCCCGGCTGCCGCCCGGGTCCAGGCAGCGGGCGGGCTGCGGAGCTGCCGCCCCGACCCTGTGGTGGGCGGGCTGCTGCTCCGACAGCTCGTATTAAATACGGACTTTTTGATTTAACGGACACCCCCTCGCCCGAATTAGTCCGTTAAATGGAGGTTTTACTGTATATGCGTAACACGTCACATATTTTCCATACATACATCTCACAATGCTTACGATGTGACATTCTTTGGCAGACTAGTATGCAGATATCAGACCCAGGGGATCGCTGTAACCCTTACATACCCCTGTTCTCTTTGCCAGTTGGCAACAAGGGCCACAGGAAGGGTAGCAGCAAACATGGAGGTTTTAATACAAATCAGATTCACAGTAGGTTGCAAGGCAGAAGTGTTGGTTTCACAAAATAACTTGTTCAATGCTGCAGTGTCCTTGTTCCTGTTGCCAGTAGTCCATCACGCAGGAATATAAAAAATGAGCCAGTGTGTACTTGTAGTTATGCTGCTAAGGAATTTCAGAAAGGATACAGATTTGGGTTTTGTTTCCGAGGGCATCCCTGTTCCAGTGCATCCTTTGAGAGGGACACAAAGGATAAACGAGTAGGTAGCCGCTGTTCTCTGCATCCAGCTCCTGCTGTAACCAAGCTGCTTTAGCTTTGCTGTGCTGACCGTCTCAGCTCATACACAGAAGCCAGGCGCCTGCTGAGGGAGAAGTCCTCAGAGCTGATGTCATTTCAGTCCTGGTCCAATGAGGAAAGCGAAGTGCAGCCTCTTTTGTGTGGCCTGAGACTATAACGGGAGCTGCAGGGCGGGGGGGGGGGGGGGGCTGAGCATATAAGCACTGCATCTCTGCCCTGGGAGAAGTGAACTCATTGCTGCTGCTATCGCGATCATCATCATGACTCTCCAGGTAAGAGGGGGGTGTGCTGCTAGGTGAGGCAAAAAGAAGCTCAGTGCAGAAGAGCAAGGGATAAGGCTGGGGATGTATTGTGACCTTACTGGACAATGCCCAGCCCTGGCAACATAGGACAGAGCAAGGTTTATCATTGCATCACCTGGGTTGCCTTGCAGCACCGCAAATACACTTTTTTTTTTTTAGTGTATGATGCTTAATTGGTGCATGAATTTTTGCAGGGCGCAAAGGGTTGCCTCTTTGGAGTCTGTGCTTTGGTTCATGAATTTTTCAGGGTGGTGGTGGATGGGTGCCTGCTTTAAGGGCTGCATGCATTTTGATTGGGTATATGCATTATTTCTCTTAGTGTGTGTCGTTGTAGTGGCACTATTATTCTGTACCTGCCTTTGGGGGGATGCCTGCATTATTTTTTGAGGGTGGGGTTAATAAATGAATGAATGTAGATTAATACAGAAATAAAAAGGGGCACCTTTCCCAGGATCTAGATTATTGGTATCTACCAATATACCAGTAATGGTAGATGCTCTAGTGTGGGGTGCATGCATTATTTTCTGGGGCGGGGGGTTGAAGGCTGCATGCATTTTGCTGACAAAGTTCAACTGTATATGGGCTGTTTGAGGAACTAGTTGCCTCCTCTCTGAGTTGGATTTGAAGCATTGCCCCTGCTGCTGGTTTTGAGCCCTCAGTCCTTACAGCAAGGTAGAAGCAGCACTTTCCCCTTTTTTTGGCTAGATCGTGAGCAATTTATCCAGGTTTCTCCACAGCAGTCACATGAAAATGATCTCTCCGGTTTTAAGATTTGCAAGCCCATTCCCAGCCTGTGCCATTGCCCTGTTGTCTGCGGGGCTGGTGTCTATTTTGTGCAGGGAGGAGCAGTGTGGCGGTGTGAGTCATGTGTCCAGGGGGAGGTGATGGCAGCTCTCTCCTAATTCCTGCGTGACCCAGATGTTGGGAGTATATTGCCAGTAACTGCAGCTTCACTCCGGGGAGAGGGTTAGTCTCCTCTGAGGTAGCTTGATCTCCAAAGGAGCACAAGCAGCTGTGCAACTATCGTTTAACAGCGCAGAGATGTGTGTGTGACTTCACAATCAAAACTCAGACCCTTCTCAAAGGGGTTGGGAGCAGAACAGCCAAATTCCAGCTCTCGCTCCAATTTTAGTTCAAACCAGGTTTTGGTAAATGTCCAGTAGGATCTTAAATTTGTTTCTCTACTTTTTCATTCACCCTTAAATGTGCAAAGTTGGAGTATCTTTTGTTGTAGACTTTTGTCATCATTGAGATTTTAAAAACAAACACCAAGCAAACATTGGGTGGGGTGAAACGCTGCACATTTATTACATGATAAACCACCTCCACATAACCCCCACAACCCCCCAACGCTCATTCTATACAATGATCAAATACTTTGGCCGGGGAACCATTTCAGCTCAGCACTTAACACTAATACAATATGGAAAAAACTTCATCATGTCTATAAAGAGTCTCGGAATCAAGCTGGAGGGGAGTGGCAAGTGATTGAGGGAGCTATGTAGTTGCTAAGAGTTCAATTTTGCAAATTTCAGAAACATGGCATAAATGGAGGAGCGTAACTAAATCCTTTCAGACATTTTGCTTTACTACAAATAAGCCATCTAAGCTCATGTTTCTCTTCCATTTAATTTACATGGTGGTAGGGTGACCAGATGTCCTGATTTTATAGGGACACTCCTGATATTTGGGCTTTTTCTTATATAGGCTCCTACTACCCTCCACCCTCTGGCCTGATTTTTCATACTTGCTATCTGGTCAGCCTACATGATGGTGATGCAACAGTAATTTGTGCATTCAAGGATAGCGAGTGGGTTTGTGTATGTGTGGTTTTAAATGTGTATTAAGTTTGCTTATGGTAGAAAATTCTACTGCTTCTAAGTTGAGGAGTCAGAGGGAATTGCTGTCAATACATGATTAAAATAAACTGTATTTTTAAGGGACACTTAATATTTTTAGATACAAAGTGTATGTATCTTACAAGAAACTAGCTCCTATGCAACATTCCATGGACAATGACTAATGTAGGAGGTGCTGAAGAGCTAAACAATGTGTGTTTATATTAAACTTACCTGTCTTACACAGGTTTAGCCTTCCCTTCTATTCAGTTCTTATTGTAGATGGGAATGCATTTTGCATACATCATGATAAGCTATTCCTGTAATATCTATTTTTTTACTTGCATATGCAGCCCAGTAAACAAGGATTATATGCAGGATAAGATCATTTAGAGCAGGGTTGGCCAACTTGTGGCTCTGGAGCCACATGCGGCTCTTCAGAAGTTAATATGCGGCTCCTCCTATAGGCACTGACTCCGGGGCTGGAGCTACAGCTGCCAACTTTCCAGTCTGCTGGGGGGGCTGCTTGCTGCTCAACCCCTGGCTCTGCCACAGGCCCTGCCCCCACTCCACCCGTTCCCGCTCCCTCCCCTGAGACTGCAGTATCCTCGCTCCTCTCCCTGCAGATCCTCCTGCATGCCACAAAACAGCTGGTGGGGAGGGAGGTGAAGGCGCTGATCGGTGGGACTGCTGGATGACAGGAGGCACTGGGAGCAGGGGGTGAGGGAACTGCTGGCGGGCTACTGACATATTCATGTGGCTATTTGGCAATGTACATTGGTAAATTCTGGCTCCTTCTCAGGCTTAAGTTGGCCACACCTGATCTAGAGGCATATTAACTCAATGTCACAAATTAATATGGATGTTCCCTCTCCTCTGACAAGTCTGAAGCCAAGCACAATCTCCCTGCACTGTGAGGGGTTGATCCAAAGCCCATTCAAGTTCATGACACTGCTGGGTATGGTATAAGAACCTAGATAGAACATTTTCATTTGTTTGTCCTCGTAACACAGTTGCTGTGTTATCATTGGTGTGTATCTTTGTCTGATTTGTAACAGTTAGGTAAATGCTATTTTTATTTTTAAGAGCTTGGATGGTGCTCAGAGACATCTGTGATGGTGGACATATAAGTACACTCTGAGAGTTTTGTCAGTGCATTGAATCCCAAACATATTTGTGGCTTTGGGGGTCTTGTTTTTTTGATGCATGTTTCTCTTAAAAACAGATGTTTATCCTTCAAAGGATAACACTTGATGTTTAGGCCCTCAGACTTGCTTCCTTAAAGACAGGTAAATTCCTTTGGGAATGTCTTTTTTTTAATCTATTTAGGCCAACATTTTCAAATTTAGCAGCTTACAAGTGGCATCCTTGATTTTTTCCAGAGGTGCTGAGCATGCAAAGTTCCTATTTATTTCTGGCCTTATTTTAGATCCACTTATATGGTGGTTGCATTGCTGCAATTTTTTTACGCTGGTCTCATGTAATGTATAAATGTTAATATTTTTAAAATATATTTTGTATTGGTGTCAATGCTTTGTAGGAATGATGTTTAGTTACATGTGTGCAAAACTCTTTGTATGAATCCTTAAAAATTTTGCATTACATCAGTCTGATGAGAACCACTGAGCATGTCCCACTTACTCTCAAACTACTGGTGCTTGGCAGTGTGGCCTAACAGCTAGCACAATGGACTGGGACTCTAGCACTGTGGGTTCTGTTCTCAGCATTGCGGCTGGCCTTGGGCATGTTAATTCATTCCTCTGTAACTGCTTCCCCATCTGTGGAATGGGGATCATGATATTTGCCTCCTTTGTACAGCGCTTTGAGAAGTGGAGATGCAAAGAGCTAGATATCATCTGACTAGACCTGTAATCTGTACTCGTTTGATCATTTAGGGCTTGTCTACACTGACATTTTATAACGCTCTAACTTGCTGGCTCAGAGGTGTGAAAAATCACCCCCCTAAGTGCAGCAAGACTGAGCATTTTAAAGTGCTAGTGTGGACAGGCTCCGAGCACTGGGCACTGTGCTCAGTGCTAATCCCCTTGTGGAGGTGGATTACCAGAAGCGCTGGGAGAGAGCTCACGCGCAACCACACTTGCACGTCAAAGCACTGCCACAGGAGCGTTCCCGCAACAGCACTTTCAAGTTTCAAGAGCAGCCATGCCCTTAATGTGTGTTTGCATTGCTCTGACAGAAGAATGAAGAACAACATTCAAAAATAAAAGAAATAAAAGCCCCAAGCCTAGCAAGATAAAGATTAGCTGTCAAATACAGAAGTATAATTACAGTGAAACCTCCATTTAACGGACTAATTCGGGCGAGGGGGTGTCCGTTAAATGTAAAAGTCCATTATTTAATAATAAAAAAAAAACGAGCTGTCGGAGAAGCAGCCCGACCGCCACAGGGTCGGGGCACCAGCTCCGCAGCCCGCGTGCTGCCTGGACCCGGGCGGCAGCCAGGAGCCGGCAGCCAGCCCGCGACAAATGGATTTGGGATGCATCAGACTTGCTTAGAAATTTTGTCCGTTGCATTCGAAGTCCGTTAAATCGAGGGTTTACTGTACTCTCTCACAGTGAAGTATTACTAAATGTACAGAGCATCTTGAGTACTATACTATAAAAACGATTATGGCTCATAAGTTAACTAGGACACTCTTTTCTACCATAGATTTTCCCATTGCTAACATTTAGGGAAGATGCAGGATGGGACAGGACCATCAGCTCAATTCCTCCCCCTCTTTTTTTATGAAGGGAAACTATCAAACGTATCACTTCTGGATAAAGAGAAGATGACTTACTTATCTTATCAGCGTGCCACATTTGAAATTGTGTGTTTGTTTTTATGGCTCTAGGAACAACCAGTTGTTGTTGCAGCTTGCACATTAACCTAGCAACTGATTCAAGGACGTGTACACTTACAGTCTGTGCTGCAAGCTTTTTGAAGTTCTGCCAGCTAGTCTAGGAAATTGTGCTGCCTAAGCACTTGGAAAGAAAGAGCTAATTCAATTGTGTTTTGTTGAACAATTTCTTGCCTCTACTTAATCTGCTGATCGACAGCTTCAGTATTCAAAGAAAAACTAAATAACACAAAATCTCTGTCTTTTACCCACTGTAAGTGCTATGGAGCAGCTGGGCCATGGTTAATACAGTAGACTCTCGATTATCCAGGATTGGGTTAACCAGGATGTGAAAAAATAATATGCGTAACTCACAGGGCCGGCTCTGGCTTTGTTGCCGCCCCACAAACAAAAAACAACTCACCAGGGCTCTGGGCAGCCAGTGAACCAATACCCCCTCCCTCTGGTGCAGGGTGCCTGGTGAACCAAAACCCCCTCTCCATATTTCCTATGGATCAGGATTATCCAGGATTTTATTAACCAGGATTATTTTTTCCCCTATCATCCTGGATAATTGAGTCTACTGTATCTATATATCTATATATATCTATATATCTTCATCCCTGGCGAAACTCTAGACTTCACAAAGGATGAATTTGTTCCCTGGTGCCAATTGTTAAAATCTGGTCAGCAAGTATGAGATTTTTAAAGTCTTAGCACTTGCTGACCAGTATTAGAATCTAAAGATTTCTTTTGTCCCTTGTTTGCTTAAATTCAGTTTAGATTATTATGACCTGATTAAATCTCGCTTCAACAATGGTTACTTGTTTCATTTTAACATGGACAAATAAGACAGATCTTGGAAAGGATATAGATATTAAATAATTTTTGCATTATATGGTAACTACTATAGTCATTTGTCCTGATCTAATACGCTAACCTGCCTTAAAATACATTTAAGACTTGTATCAGTGATTAGTACATATACCACAATGGCATCATGAGATTAAAGTTGGTACAGTGATTTGAATGAATAATGTGCTGTATAATGTATTAGTATTTAGTTTAAATAAGGCAAGATGTTAAATAACTGGAGATGCTTCTAGCTGCATGTTGCTGCTTGCATTCTAAAGCATCTTCTAAAACAGGTAAATGCTACTACTGTTACTGTTCCCTCCTTCATTTCAGATGACATTGCATGAGTCATTGCTGTAGTACCTGACCCATCCCTGTAAATAACATCACAGGGAAATTCAGTAAAAATCAGTTTATATGGTGGCAGTACTGGATTAAAGAATTTTGGGGCCTGTGTACTATGGAAATTGGGGGCCTCTTCCCCATCCTCCTTGTCATGATGGAGGTGCGGACCGGCCAAACCTGACTAGCACTGCAACTCCACATGCCAGGTTGCAACACCAGTCACTCAAGTGTGGGCCAACCACCCCTCCATCATGAAGGAGGCATGTCAGGGCCAAACCTGAGTGGCGCTGTGATCCCGTGTGCTAGGGAGCAATGCCACCCACCCAAATCAAGGGTTTAGAAGGCCCCCTTAAAATGGGAGCCCTGTACAAGTGCATCAAGTACACACTGATTAATCTAGATCTGCATACTGGCACTTTCTGTGTAATAAAGATTAAGCAAAGTACTAGAGTCCCAGTTAAAATAAACTAATTTTTTAAAAGAAAAATTCCCAAAATCTCCTAGGTGTTATCCAGACATTCAGGGTAAGGTTAGACTACAAGATTATAGTGCGTTTGTTTGTAGCGCATCCCATTTAGCGCAATAGGTTTTGCGCTAGAGCCTGTGTACATTTAAACCCTGCAGCGCTAAAGAATGGATACATTTGCGGCGCTTCTGGCGGCAGTGAGAGTAGCGCAATAGGGCAGGTATCCCAGCATTCAGCTGGGTGCAACGTGCTTTGCAAAGGACGGGGATGAGGGGGAACGGGGAACGTGTACGCAGGGGAACAAGTTCAGGCTGTCAGTGACTTTACCGTAGAGGAAACTGACAGGCTCTGCATTGAAATCACACAGCTCGGTCCGTCAGCATTTCCAGCGTTTATTTCCTGTGAGTTGTAACAGACAAACTGAAAAGGTACTTCCGCATTCTTCCTCCCGTTTTCCAAACAACACCTATACGTCATTTGCCTTAAATGGGTTGTTGATTGCCTTACATTGCTCGGAGGCGTGTCAGAGATCCCTTACATCGTAATAAGTGATTCATAGGTGGTCACATTCGCACCGTTGTGCTATAGCGCTAGCGCAACAAGCCTTATTACCCTCGGAAAGGAGGTTTTATAGTTTCGCTTTAAACGGTGAGTTATTGCGCAAAATGTGACTTGAAAGTGTGTAGGGTTAGATAATTATAGCGCTCCTGGAGGGTTTTAGTGCTACAAAGCGCCAGTCTAACCATACCCATAGTGAGATTCAGATCTTGTTTCAAAGAGTTTAGTGCTTTAAAATAATCTCTATATTTTCAGATTCCAGACAAATCTTCCCTTTCTGTTAGTGAGAATACTAAACTATGGCTTTTAAATAGCAAACCCACCTGCCACACACAGAGCAGAGATTCTTCCTTAGGCCTGGGCTATGCTGTGGGGGAGGAGGGGTGTCAAACTAAGATAAGCAACTTCAGCTACATGAATAGCGTAGCTGAAGTCAAAGTATCTTAGTCCTGGCTGTCCCCATGGTGGGGGGTTGACCACGGCTGCTCCCCCACTCCTGACTCTGCTTAATCCTCCTGCCAATGTGGAATACAGCCATCAATTCGGGGATTGATCTATCGTGTCTAGATGAGACGCGATAAATTGATCCCTGATACATCGAGTGCTACCCGCCTATCCGGCGGGTAGTGTAGCCATACCCTTACTTCACCCTTCAATCAGGCCACCATTATGTAGGTAACCTCTACAGTCAACACAAATGCACTATGGTGCCACCATCCATTATCTGAATGTCTATAATGGAAACCTCCCTGTAACCTGTTCTCCACTCCAATATGGGTCATATTCTCTCCCTCCAATTTTAGATCATAGATCAAATTTGTGTTAATCTGCAGTATACATCATGGCTCCATCCCTTTACAGTGTGCTTCTTACAGCGTCTTGATACAGCCCTGGTATAGGCATCCAGGTACGTAGTGCTGGCTATACAATGCTTCTCATTTATTTATATGTGCAACAGGGCAGCTGTAAATCTTTTTGATGATGCAGCTGGTGGGGCGGGTGTCAGGAAAGAATGGGCAGAGATAAGGTTAGTCATGGAAAAATAATTGAGAATTTCTTCAGTTTTATTTAACTTATTAAGTCTGGATGTATTTTAATTAGGGTGGGCCTGAGTTTTTTGGGTTTTTTTGTAATTGATACTAAATCATTAAGATGCTAATGTAGCTTCTGTTTTTAAATAGTAACTTGCAGGAGACCTCAGAAGTGTGGCCCACAAGGTCCACCAGTATGACTGGGTGTAGAGTCCAACAGAAATTGAAGGCAAGCACTAGGGAAATACAGCCTGCAGCCTACTTGTAAGCTACATTTGAGACCCTACAGTGGGTACAAGTTCTGACACTGGAGCATATAACTATTGTGATCTCACTTACTTCAAATTGTGCACTTAAATTATAGTACCGATAGCAATGTAGATTATAACTTTGACCTGGTAGTCTTGTTGAAAATTTTGAGATAATCTAGGCTGCAGTTCAGGACTGAGGCTTAATTATGTTTAAAAACAAACAAACAAAAAACCCAAAACACCTGATAAAAACTTGGGAGGAAAATTCTTTATGAAATATTCAGCAACTCCACCCCTGAGAGCTGAGAAAGCTTGCACTTTACTTTTCAAGTCTTTCGGCAAAACAAGTAATCATACCTGGTGTTTCTAAATACTATCTCCCTCCCCTCCTAAAACCCGCCCATCACCTTTTGCACAACAAAATGTTCATAGTTGCTTTATACCTCATGTGACAGTACAGACGGTCACACCTCATAAATCAGGGGTTGGGAACCTCCGGCCCGCGGGCCTTATACGGCCCGCCAAAGCCTTCTGTCCAGCCCGCGCGCGTCCCTGGCCGGCGGCTCCCCGAGGCGCTTCCTGGCCCCTTCGCCGAACGCGGAGCCACCGCCCCCCCCAGCGGCCCGGGGCGGCTCCGCGCTCGGCGAAGAGTCCGGAAGCGCCTCGGGGAGCCGCTGGCCAGGGACGCGCGGGGGCGGCTCTGCGCTCCGGCCAGCAGGCGGGCGTGGCTCCGCGCTGGGGCCGGCAAGCGCCTCGGGGAGCCACCGGCCAGGGATGCGCGTGGGCCGCCAGGCGGGGGCGGCTCGAACCTGGGGGGGGGCGCCAGCGCCGCGGGGAGCCGACGGTCAATGGGGTGTGGGGGGGAGGCCGGGGTGGGCGAGGTGTGGGTGCAGGAGGGAAGGAGGCTTGGTGGGGGGAGGCTGGGCTGGGTGGGTCAGGCATGGGGGGCAGGAGGTTGGGTTGGGAGGGGGGAGGAGGTTAGCTTCAGTGGGGGGGAGGGAGAGCGGCCTGCGAAGGACATTATAAATGTCCAACTGGCCCTTGGCACAAAAAAGGTTCCCCACCCCTGTCATAAATAAACAAAAAAGCCCAAAGTACATTTTTCACTCTTTGCAAGTCACTTTTAACTCTTAATCAAGCTATAGTCAACTTAAAGCAGTTTTCATGTCAATTTAACTCCCTGGAGGACACTGAATGTACAATGGTCAATAAACAATCAGAATATACTGAAAGGCAACACATATTTAGCTTTGCCAATGAAAAAAGATCACATGGTATAATTATTTTAACTCTAGAAATACAGGTTTCCTCTGTCTTCTGGAGCCTGATGAGACTGTATTTGGAGACATAATTTTTGATGTGCCCAAGTTAGGTATAGCATACTCTGCTAACTTCTTATTCTAAGAAAACCATGTACTTTCTCTTAATCACAACTGATGCCACCAAAATAAAATCTGTTTACTCGGTGCACTTTCACATGAAATAAACCTTGAGCTAAAAACATATAAATCATTTCACTCCCTTCTGATATAGAATTTAATGCAGTAACTCTACAAAAATCACATTCTATGTAGCGCAGTTCAGGGCAATTGCACCTGTATTCCCCCCATGTGGTTCACTAAGGACACCCATTCTAGGCACCCAGCTCCCCTGATGTTACCTCACTTGGGCAAAGTCCCATATCTCTCTCCCTCCTGGGTGGGTTTTTTGAGAGTGCAGTTTCCTACATTGTGAGTTCCTGAGCAAACCACACTGCTTAAACAAGCCAACTTCTGCACTTTGCTTTTTCTACAAGGACTATGAACAATTATAATTGCCCTCATTATAAGTTACCACATAGCTCTTTATAAGCAAGTACATTCACTCAAGGTGAAAGCATTACATATGTAACCCTTCTGCCCATCAGAGTTGGCAGCAACAAGGGCCGGGTTCAGTATCCAGGGGTTCCATTCTAAGGACACAATACAAAACCGGCTCGAGCCCCCACCCAGTGACCTGGGACAACCATATACCACCCTTCTGGGCGCCTCTAAGAGGCAATACTTCCCCTCTCGCAAGCACAGAGTCTGAGTGTACCAAAACCCCTTTAATGACAGAGAGAAACACTGTGGCATATTATTGGGTAAATACCACAAACAAAAGTCACAACCCAAACCATGAACCAGAATCCCCCCCCCACACACACACACACACTCACACGCCAATAGGCAGTGTCCTTTCCCTTGGGTTCTTGAGTCCCCCAAAGTCCCCAAAGTCCAACAGCCCCAGCAGAGTTCAAGAGTTCATAGCGGAGTTGTACCTCCCCACCGAGGTGGGGAGGGGCAGGTTATGGGGCACCTTACGTGGTCAGAGGCCGACTGCCCCGCCTCTCCAGTCGTGCTGGTCACTCCACTAGCCGCCCTGCTAGCCGACACAGGAACTGCTCTGGCAGCTGTCTCTGGAATGGGTCCACTAGCCGGCACCAGAACTGCTCTGCCAGCGGTCTCAGGAACGGGTCTACTTGCCGGCACAGGAACTGCTCTGGCAGCTGTCTCTGGAATGGGTCCACTAGCCGGCACAGGAACTGCTCTGGCCGCGGTCTCTGGAACGGGTCCACTAGCCGGCACAGGAACTGCTCTGGCCGCGGTCTCTGGAACGGGTCCACTCGCCGGCACAGGAACTGCTCTGCCAGCGGTCTCAGGAACGGGTCCACTCGCCGGCACCGGAACTGCTCAGGGCCCCCCACTTAAGATAAAGCTCAGTGATTTTTCAGCTCTTAAGTGATTTCAGCTCTTGAGTGATTTCAGCTCATGGTGGGGGGCCTTAGTGCAGAAGCACCACCAGACCCAAAGCAACTTCAGTTCAGTAAGCTGAAGTTAGACTCCTAAAGGAAGCAAAAGTCAGCTCTAACATTCCACAGGGGAGAGAGGCCAGGTGCAATAGGCCTGTGAGGCCCTCAGACAAGGCCCTGACCACAAGGTCTAGGAGCCTGTCCACAGCCTCTCTCAATTCAGTGGGTTTTGGAACCCCTGTCCCTTGTCTAGTGAGCGCTACCCAGCTGATGGCGAGTCCCTCCAGCATGCCAAAGGCCAAATATAGGTCCCAACCCCTCATTCACATAAACAGGTCAATCAACACCTTATCATTCTTGCCCCAATACTACAGAAACTGGGGGTCCCACAGTAGCCAAAGTGACCATCTGGGCTGTTAGAGTGCAGGCTAGGTGTGGTGGGTGTGACTAAGCAAATAAGGTGTTATTTTCCAAAAGTCACTGCAATTCTTGCAACTCACCACCGGATGTCACCCATCCCGACACTGCTTACACATAGAAAACATTTAAAACACTAAAAGAACCTAGATGCATGCTAATAAACTTACCAGGGATCACATCCAGCTTCACCAAGAGCTCTGGTAAGAATCAGTCCTTCAAATCCCAGTGTTGTTACCTGGGTGTACCGACTTACTTTCACCTCTGATTTTAGCAAACAACAGCATGAAACCTCTTTCACCATGAGATTCCACGTCTCCTTCCTCACACCTGGAATGAACATTATCTAGGGATAACCTTCAAGAAAATGCATTTCAAAGGGTGGCTTGTAAAAGGAGGGGCAAACACCCCAAATTCCTCTTATTTTCACCCACAAAAACAAATGAACCAGCCCTTTGACTTTTGGGAGGGAGCCTGACTGGGAATTTGGTCAGCCATGTTCTGGGAACATATGGTAAGGATGTTACCTCGAGCCAAGCACAGCTTGTTACGTTTTAGCTACTAGAAAGCATTTTCCCTTTATTTGTCTTGTAACCATTTCTGAATTTATTACCTTAGAGCTGTACTCACTTAAAAATCTCTCTTTGTATTTAAATAAACTTGAGTGTTTTTAATCTAAATCTAGTGTTGTGTTTGAGCTGTTTGTTAAAGTCAATCAAAGTAACAAATTGTGGAATATTGACTCTTTTCAAGAGCAACTAACTGTATTTTGTCTGATTGGTCCAGTACAGGGCTAAACACTTCAGAACATACATTTTTGGGAAATTCAGGGCTGCGAAGAGTGTGGAGTCATCATACCAGTGGTTAGCCAAGGCGGGTGGAGACCAGACGAAGTCTGTGGTGCTGCTGTCAGGCTCTTGAATCCAAAGCATTGGACCAGGGCTATCCAAGACCTAGACATTAAGTGCATGCTTGTTGCTGTCTGTGAATCTATTATGTCCACTTTCTTATCCTTTTTAGGAGAGTTGGGGTAGAATGTTCAACCAATGCAAAGCACCTGAGGATTAGATGTCAAAAAAAACCTTTTCATGGAGATTTGTGTCTAAATTTAGAAGTAAATTAAATGCACTGTCCCAACCCGCGCCCTACTGGGTATGAAACCATAACTTCAAATCAGAAGTTTGCACAGCTACACACCACAGGGTTAAAACCACATCTCTGACTATGGCTGCCTGTGTGACCGCATCAAAAATGAAGATCTTTTCTTCCAGCGTCCTGGCCAGCCTCTTCCACATTCAATTGGCATTAACCTTCCTAATCACCTTGTTTTATTACCATTCACAGCTCTAGTTACTAGAGTTCCTGGGCTTGGCCACTCAAATGCTTTTACTTCTAGTTAAAAGAGAGTAGAAACTCCGCTCCGCCCCAGATAATAAAAAGTACCATGCTACCTGGTGTAGATTAGTGTTCAGGTACAGGCCGAGCTCTGGGACCCTCCCACCTCACATGGTGCTAGAGTGCAGGCACCAGCCTGTGCCTGACCTTCTATACGGTAATTGAACAGCCCTTAGCCTGAACCCCACGAGCCCAAGTTGACGGGCACAGGCCAGCTGTGGGTTTTTAATTGCAGTGTAGATCTGCCGTTTGTCTCACCCAGTTTCCAGACTCCTCAAAACAGCCCTCTAGGTACCAGTGGAGATGATCTCCGCCCTCTTGGAGTCCATCCAGAACAGGGCCGGCGACAGGGGGGTACTACGGGTACAGCTGTACCGGGCCCCCCGACTTTAGGGGGGCCCCGGTACACCGCTGTACCCGTTGTGTCCCCCCTCGTCGCCAGACCTGGAGAGCGTGGAAGGGGCGGGGAGGCGGCGCGGCTCTCCCCCGGACAAGCGAGCCTGGCCCCGGCAGGAGCAGAGAGCCCGGCCGGCGGCAGCAGCGCTGTCGGGGGGGGGCGCCGGCTGGGCTGGAGGGGCCCCCATCCGCTGTCGGCTGGGCTGGGGGGGCCCCCGGCTGGGCTGGGGGGGGGGCCCAAACTATCGGAGTAGGGGGCCCCCAAATTTCTGTCGCTAGCCCTGATCCAGAAATCCATTTTCAGAAAAAATCAAACGTTCTTTCCATCTCAGGAAGCAGCAATTAACTCCCTAGGTGGAAATGGGCCAGGCCTCTGGATAAATACTGCAATACAGCTACCTAACTGTCCTTGCGTACTTCTACATGACATTACTGCCTGAATGTGCTAGCATCGTTAAGTTGATGAGCGCTCAGTTTTGTGATTGCATGATGGGTCCTTTGAAAGGAAAGAATGGGACAAGAATGCAGCCATGCATTCATTCATTCGCCATGCATTCATTAGGGTTGTCCCTAACCCTCATTTTTTAGGCACAGTAATGTGTGTTTCTTTTACTCTTTGTTCCTGTGGGGACTGCAGTATAGAACACTCAAGTAGGTGACAGTAAATGCACAAAACATCAGAAGTTGCTCCCTAGTTGTTTATGGGGCCTGTTCCAGCCAATAGTCACTCGCCCAGGACGGTTTCAGGGTTAAGACACAGATACATGCTAGGGTGTGTTCTAAAATACGGGGGTGTAGCTGACTTCTCCCATTGCAAGGAAAGTTCTCACCTGGATCATAAGAGCTGACAACCATATGGAGAGGATGGTTGCATCCTGTTTGGGTAGAATGAAAATGCAACTCCCCAATCCCTGCTGATGAGACCATGCCACAGAAGTCAAATTGACAGCTAAAGGAACACTGTGACTTTACTGAATATATAGCATATTATAGCACAAACTCATAAGGAATACATTTTAATTTACAAATACTAAACATATGTAAAACATACACCCTATAGGATTTTACAATGTCATTCTTGCAAATATAGCAAACTTTGGATGAAACTTCCAAAAAAATGCATGTAGTAATTTTGCATTGTTATGTAGAGATATGTATTTGCTTTACAAATAATTGAAACTAACAAATTGTGAATTACATTATCTGGACTTCGGGGCTAACCCAGTGCAAAGGGCCGAAAGATCTGAGGTCACAGAAAAATATATAGGTGGTTTTGGAAAAGGGTGGAGAACTCTCACTAAGGACTTGCCTGGGACCAGTAACAGAGGGACGGATAGCAGCTAGCTCAGTATGGCTAAGGTGAATAGAGACTTCCAAACCCAAATTGCCCCCTTTGTGGTTATGTAATGGAAAGCTGCAATGTGTCCTCGTACTTCTGGCATAGAAAGGTGATGCACCCATTAGACTGACCATTGCATTAGCCCCCTCCCCGTGCAGTTTTGTCGCCACTACCAGCACGTGCACACACTTGCACTGGCAGCAGAGAATCGAAAACAAAGTGGGCGTGTACTCAGCATCTTTTCAAAGGGCTTTTTAGCTCCAGGAACTGCTTCTTGGATGCAGTTCCCGTGAGCAGGGTGGGGTATAATAGGCCAGAGGAGGCCACTCCTCCCATGGTGCAGACACTGCTGCCCTGCTACCAGACACCTGGGCCATGGTGGCTCCATCTACACTCTGCCTCTTCCCGTCCCTGCTCTGCCCCTTCCCCGAGGCTCCCACCACTTTCCACTGCCTGGTTGAGTCCCTCCTCTCCTGCACTCCACCCCCCATGAGGTCCTTGCTGCTCACCACATCCCTGTGGGCAATGGGGGCCTCGCGGTGGAGGGGGGGTCATGGAGAAGAGCAGTGGGGGGCATATGGTGGTGGGGCCTGAAGCAGAGCGATGGTTGAGTATTAAGTGGGGCTGCGGGCAGAAGCAGGAGCTAGCTGCCTCCAGCGGAAGCTTCAACTGCCACCCATGGTAGTTCCTCTGCATACCTGCCCTCAACTCAGACTCTGGATATGAAAGACCTGTAGTTCACAGAATGTATAAGCAGCTCGAATGCTCATACCTGTGACATTCCATCACACCAATCAGGCTGTATACGGTTCCAATTATTTAGCTGTAAAAAATATGCATCCTCTTTTGGGAGGAGGGTTCGCTTCTTTTAACAGTGTTGATTTATCCGCCAAGCTGGCCAAATTTCTGGCCAACTATAATTTGATTAGGGAAGTATTGAGAGGCATTTACCTTAATGTATCACTGATGGCAGGAAGCAGTTAGGAAATTTATGGAGGAGGCTACAAAGCCTAAACCACACAACATAGGAGTTAAAACACCTAATTCTCCATTGTTTGGTCCCCTTCCCCCCTTCTCTTCAGGCTGATTTCGACAGTGCTGCAGAAGATGTCAAAAAATTAAAAACAAGGCCAAGTGATGATGAGCTGAAGGAACTATATGGACTCTACAAACAGTCTACTGTTGGAGACATTGATATTGGTACTTTATATGTGTGTGTGTGTGTGTGTGTGTGTGTGTGTGTAACCCTCCCCTCCCCCCCAACATGACACACACATTTAATTCTGTAAATTTACTAAAACTAAACCGTCTTTCAGGTAAAATGTTATAACAACCAACAAATGTTTGTGGTTTTTGTTTTTGTTTGTTTGTTTTTTGGCAGAGTGTCCAGGATTGCTAGATCTGAAAGCCAAAGCCAAATGGGAAGCGTGGAACCTTAAAAAAGGTGTTTTTACCATTAAGTTTACACTAAGTAATCAATGTTTTGGAATACCAAATGAGGAAAGGTAATGACGACTATTTTCCTTTGCAGGTTTATCAAAGGAGGACGCCATGACTGCCTATATTTCTAAAGCAAGAGAGATGATAGAAAAATATGGGATCTAAAATACTCCACAACAGTTCCCAGAAATAATTCATTAACTTTTCAGTAGCTAATGAACTAACTCTTTTGAGGAAAAAAATGCAATGCTAACATTTTTGTGTTTAGTTTGACACTAAGATTTACCAACATGAGCTATTTACCTACAAGGGAGTATATACACAAGCACTGTACTTCTTAAGACATTAACTGTACTTATATTTTAAATAAATTTTGACCTACAAGATTTATTTAGGGTTTTAAACAATCTCTTCTTTTCCCCTTTTTTTGAGAAGGCAGAAAGATCACATTCCTCCTCCTATCCAGCCACAGTAAATTCTGAAGACAAAACTATTTATCTGTCTTTTTCCACAAAAGATGTAAAGGGATACAAGGGGATTGAAAAAGAAAGAAAAAGAAGAGTAGCTTTTAAGATAGCTGAGTCAGGCTGATGAGGTCTCAAAAATGTAGATTTAAAGGAAATATTAGTTACTTCCTGGATCCAATAATGGATAAAAATACTTGCACAAATATATATATCTCTTCTGTTACAGTCATAGAAATCCTGGTGTAGAAAAACTACATTTTAAATGGAAATAACTTTGGGTCCCTCCCACGCCCACAGAGCTTATTTTTGCTTAGATACTTTATTGGGCCAGATTAAGCTATGGTAAAGGCAGAGGGAAGCCACTGAAGCCTGACTTACTACCTTTGCAATGCTTTAAGCCTACCATCCTTCCTCCAGCCCCAAACTCTAACCACCACAGGAAAGCAAATTAATGTACTGGCTGTTTATTTTTAAGAATCAGGATTTTCCTAAGTATCATCATAAATTATATCTTGGAGAAATCTTTGGCTGTAGAATACACCAGTATTAATACATCAACTGTTAGCCCTGTTGCTCCAGAAAGTTGTTTACCTTGCCATTGTGGTAGTTGTAAAGATGTATAGAAAATGTTCCTTATTATTTACTGGTTTGGACTAATTTTTGACCCCTCTCCCAACAAAATAAAGACAAATACTCAGAGATCAGCAGTTTCTATACATTTTGTCATATGGTCTGCCATGAAAATTTCATTAGCAGCATCCAGCAAATAAAAGTGTCCTCCAGGAAGCCTGTGAATAGTGATATTTCCACTTGTTACATCCTTCCATGCTGAAAGAAAATTAAACATGTAAAGCATGAGAGAAATATCAGCTTATGTAATTGTTTTACGTAACTTGTTTCAAGATTATTGAAATCTTTCTAATTCCTTATGAATCATTCTGGTTCATATACTGCCCATATAGTTCCATATCAATTAAAATGAGATAATGGACCAAACTATTCATTAATCTGATTCAACAGAAGTATAGCTAAATATTAGAGGCAAAGTACACTACTAGTTACCTTCTAAATCAAATGGCAAATCTTCAGCCCCACCAAAGCATGTAAGGTCACAAGAGAGACCATCCATTACCAGTTCCTCAGAGCTGTGAATATAAAGGAGAGCTTGAATCTTTCCACTTTAGTTTCCTCCTCCATATGCAAAATATCTTTCTCTTCCCCCCTCTAAAACATAATAAAACACTTCGTTAATGTACTCTTTAGTATAGAATGCAACCTGCTATTTATTTACTATAAATGGGATGGGGAAGAACTGAAGGAAAAGGAGTTGTTCTACCTTTAAGAATCTAGGCTGGATCTTTAAAAATGTCGTTGCTTCTATTAAACAAATGTTTTTATCAGGGAAACAACGATTCAGGGACAAAAATGGGAGATCCTTGTGTGACAGGTCTCAGTACAGGTGAATATTCTCTTTTAGACTATGAATGAATAGTCCTAGTCTCAGAATATACTGTAAAACTGTACTACTTACAGAAAGGACTGAACAACTCCAAGATCTGCTCTTAATGCAGGAATGAAGTGTTTCATAAGACTTTCGTTCTGCAGAAACTCAGGAGGAGTACCTCCAAGAGACTGTATCCCTTTGATAATTTCTTCTTCATCTTTGTCTTTTACCGTGTGGAGAGGATAACACATTGTTGCCTGAAAGTATCATACAAAATATATTAGGTGTTTCATAAAATACACTGTAAACAACTGTTCCTAAAATATTTAAGTCTTAGGAAAGAAGCTCAAAGAGCATCTAACCTGTAGTGTTTTCCCCTGTCCCTAGTAGCATAATAAATAATAGTTGCATTATGATTTAGTGGCTGGTTGGTTTCAGAAGTCATAATCTTTATAGAGATGATAATCTTGGAGTGGAAAGGAGGCTGCCCTAACACTTCTAAAGAACGCGCTGTACTGGTTATTCAATGGATTATAACAAAAGGCATTGCTAAAGCTTTGTGTCTGTCTCTTTCTGCTAGACAGTAGTTTCTGAAAATGTAGCTTGTGAGGGAGACAGAAATATAAAGACTATTCAATTTTTTGTGTTTTGGTTCATTTTTTATTCTAAATGCTGAAACCAAGCTACCAAAATAATGTCTTTATCAGAAAGTGAAGCATAAATCCAGATGCAGTGGTGCTCAAGGGACCTGAGGGCCCAGAAACCTTGCAGGCAACACCATGGAGGGATGAGACATCATCCAAAAACACTGTTTCTAAATGATGCGGAGGGAGAAGCAGTAGGTGGTACATGAGAAGCAGCAGCATGGGGAAAATAGTCAAATCCCTGCTGGTCCCTCAGAAGAATGGCAGAACCACCAGGAACTCAGGAGTGGTGAGGAAAGAGGCAAAGCCACCAAAGAACGGAGTTGAGAATTAAGAAGAGGGCAAAGACACCAAGGACTGAGCAGGAGGTGCAGGAGAGGGTGCTATGTGTTAGGAGGGTGATGTACACTTCCATTCTGGGAGGAAGGATACGCGGGTTTTGCCTGGATGCCTATCTGACTAGTAAGTGCATCACCATAACAGGTAATGTGAGATGCTCTAACAACCTCAATTCAAGCTCCTCACAGATAATGGAATATGTATGCATGAATCCTCATGTGCAGTGATTGTCTTTTCTCTATAGACTTTACTAAACTCTGCATGCAGAGGGTAGAGTCAGCTGCACTTTGGAAGGCCAAAGCAAGTACTTTATACATGACTAGTGTAACAGCCCGTGTACACGGGCCAAAGTGCTTAATGCTGTTTGTCCAGGCAGTCTCTACAGCTCACAGCAGCGCATGCGCGGTGGCCATTTTGTGCCACCGAACTACAACTCCCAGCAGGCTGTTTGTCCCGGCCATCTCGGCGGCGCACGCGCGGTGGCCATTTTGTGCCGCCGAACTACAACTCCCAGCATGCTGTTTGTCTGGGCCGTCTCTACTGCGCATGATGGCTTCGGACAAACACCCTCTGGCCTTTTATTATATAGGATGATTGTATAGCTGAATACGATTTTATTTCATATTATCAAAGATTATATCACTTACATGTGGGGGCCCTGCGCTTGATACAAAAAGATGCACTGGCTGTAGTCCATATTTTTCTTTCAAGTGTACTGCAACTGCAAAACTAATATATGATCCAAAACTGCATTGAAAAGAGAAGCCAAATTAATCTGACTAAAAACATATCTTGCAGGACACATTTAAACACAGTTAGAATCCCAACTCTAGCAAGGTGCAATTACTGTGGTAAACATTCTTTGGACCCATAAAATGGTTCCTTGGAGCAGTGTCTATAATTACTAGAAGTAAATTGTTTTGAAAACAATTTAAAGAGTAATGATGGTAGTCGATTGACATGTAAAAATGAAATCACATAGCAGATCAGACCTAATACAGTACTTTTGCTTTTTTCTCCTATTCTGTTTTGCTTACAGTGTGAATGGATGCTTTGAATATTCCTTGAAAACTAAGTAACCTTCAAAATCCATTTGCTCTTCCATTATTAGTGTAAGCAGCAATATTACTATTAGGAGTAAACAGTCATAATCTAGGTCATGATTATTACATGAATACACTTGTTTAGAAGATATCTGTACCTGAAAGGTTCTGGCCCTGATCGATATACATAAACAACAAAAATTTCAAAAAAGCAACAGAAAAAGGATGATCCAGTGGTTAGGGCACTAGCTTAGCCTGAACGCAAGTCCCTGCTCTGCCACAGACTTACGTCGTGACCTTGACCTAGTCATTTAGTCTCCCTGTGTGTTCATTCCCCCTCTGTTAAATAGGGCTAGTAGCACTTCCCTGACTCACAAGGGTGTTGTGAGGTTGAATACAATAAAGATGATGAAGTGCTACAATGATGGGGGGGCATATGGATGCCAGAGAGAGATCATGGCCATAAGCAAACAGAGTTCATAAGTGGCATAATTTGTCCCCCCCACATCAGTGCCAGTGATGTACTTTGGCATGTCGTGGACATGCATTCTAAAGACAGGCTGTTGACGGAAAGTATTCTGTGCTGATGAACACCAGCAGAGGGTCAGGGTGGGACAGTGAGCAGTTCCAGTTCTGTTTATTTCACATGTCACTCTCAGAAATAAGGCCAACCACTATGCAGCCCAGAGACTGGTCACATTAATTAAAGATTTATATTATACGTGCTTTGACAGGCATAAGCTCTGTAATATGTACTAGCTGACAGTTGGCTTTCAAGGCTATCCCAGAGCAGTTCATTGCAGTAAAACACAAAGGTGTGGATTACTATGGAGACATCTCCATTCAGAATAAGTAAACTTCCAAATATTTTGAAAATGGAAAAGGCCCCTTTTCACCTCCACCACCATATGGGCCTCCATATTCCACTGATGGTCATAACTGACTGCCTAGCCATGAATCTAGTTCTGTAAATCCCATTGAGAGAGAGGAGAGCTACTGAGAAAGCAACATACTCCAGAAGTTTTCCACTATACTTTTTCCAACATACTCCAGAAGTTTTCCAGAAGCAACGGCTGGTCTTATCTGCACTGAGCCTCATCCACCTGTCCCACATCCATTCTTGCAAACTCAACTAGGCAGGAAAGGGGCTGCTTGGCTGCGGGGACACAGTAATGTAGATCTGGGCATACTGCAGATCTCTTAGGGTGGGTATCGTATCAGTTCTCTGAGTGGCTCCGCTTGTACTCCGAACAACAAAGATGACAAAGGATCACCACTAGAATCCATGTAGAAGTGATTTCCGGGGAGGTGTGTAATCACCCAAGCCCCACATCTGCAGGTAGATCTACTCTGGAACAATCCTAGTCCCTTCTGCTATTCCACACAATAGGACAAACAGCTCCTTGTGGTTGATGGTTTCATCAGACTGTTTCACAGAAATGATAAACACTACATATCACTTGGCTATACCAGAGCCCGAACTGGACTGGTATATATATCATATAGTTCCCTTCCATGAATATGCTCATAAAGTACACCCAGTTTAGCCACCATTTCTTATCCAAAAAGGGAGGTCAAAGTCTAGGTAGTAACTAAGCACAGTTCTCAATATCAACAATAGGATATTGAACAACTATACAACAGAGAATAACTGGCTAGATGGTAGTACTCCAGAAAAGGATCTGGGGTTTATAGTGGTTCACATATTGAATATGGGTCACAATGGAAAAAACCCTTTCAGAGCTCTAGTGTCTATGCTGTAGCCACGCCATTATAAAATGCACTGTATACCCACTCTTTATAAAAATAAAACCACCTCCAATGAGGGGTGGTAGTTTCGTCACTGCGAGTGTGACTCCTGCCGACAAAGTGCTGTCCACACTGGTGCTTTTTATCATTAAAAATTTTGTTGGTTTTTTCACCTCTCCCCTCCCCCGAGTGACAAAAGCTTTAACAAAAGTGCTAGTGTAGACAATTTTAGGCTCCTTTGTCACATATTTTAAAAGATATTTTTTTACCTGTGACCAAAAAATGCAAAAGGTTTCTCTTGCAAGTCTTGAAGCAAAACACTAGTAATGTCATTAACGATAGTTTTCATGTCTTTTGCAAAAGGTTCATTAATACGAGATTCTCTTCCAGGAAGCCTTATAGAGTACACTAGAGGTGAATAGAAAATTATAGTCATTCAGGTCACTCTAAAATTCATGCCTTTAGATTACTAAAACAGAAATTAACCACACATTTTTTATATATGCTGCAGAAAGCAAATATTAACAGCCAGTCACATATAGGAAGGTTTTGTACTTTAGTGATTATATTGATTAGGTGAAGTTTTAACCCTGTGCTCAAAATGTAACGGGCAGCATAGGCTTCACTCAAGAGCTTGGTATTAATTTTTTTATTCCCATCTATTATTTGTCCAGTTTATTTGGCTTGTAAGGTCTTTGGGGCAGGGACTGTCTCTTACTGGGGGGTCTTGACAGTTCCCCTAGCATATGGGCTCCTGATCTTAGTTGGGACTTCTAGGTAGTATTGTAATATAAAAAATAACAATCAACATTTTAGTTGAAGAATAACTAGTATGCATGTCTCTATAAAATACCTTCTAGATAGAACCTAACTCTATTGGTAACTTTTTTGCACACCTTTTATTGCAATCTTTTTTTCTTTACAGGCTTTTCACTCATTACTCACAGTAGAACTTGGGATCATGATATTAACTGACATGGCTGTATGTTCCTTTCAGAAGCTTGGTCTTCAAAGGACCATACCTGGATTTTTACCCCACTGTTGTAGAGGGCTGAGCTGAACAATGGGATAGATTGTAAAAGTACATTACTGTTTTTTCATCCTCCTTTTCATGGGACGTGTCCTTCAAAGGTCACATGGAAGCAGGGGTGTCACACACACCAAGAAGAAAAAAGTATTGTATTTAAAATAAGCCACCACATCATACAATAGGTAGCAGGACAAAAATATAGGGTCAGGCCTTTTATAACTTTTTGAGCACAGTTAAGACAGTTCTGAAAGCACATGCTGCTCTTTGAATTTTACTCAACAGTAGCTGCAATTGTTCTGAGACCCCCCCCTCCCAGTAGCTCTTCTAGAAGTATTTCCGTCTAAACAGAAGACTTTTTTTTACTTCAAGGAAAATTGGATGTGACTGGCACAGCAATTCACTGGAGATATTCAGAGTTTAGGGGACTGGTTTTATTTCAATGCTAATGCTCTCGTGTAATGCCAGATTATTCTTTTTTCTTTGTGAAAGGTCTGGAAAATAGCAATGGCTTCTCCCTAACAAAAAGTGCAAGTATGGACCTTTTCCAGGGCTGATACAACGTGATAACCATGGGAATTACTTCACTCTGTAACTAAATGCCATTTCACTGTTACAAAGCCATTGTGTGGCAGTGGTTTTGATACAGGGAATGTAGCCACATGCAGAGAAGCATAGCTAACTGCAATTCCTTCTGCACAGGAAAAGGATCTGCGGCTTCCCAGCATACTGAAATGAATTTTTAAATGTTCCTTTTGGAGCATTTTTGCTGTATGTACATTTTAAAAAATCTAATCAAACATGTTACTGTATTTCTGACCATTTAACAGATCTGTTTCTAAAACCGTCAAGCCTGCTTTAGCTTTGAGAAAGGCATTTAATTGAAGGTAGATATATTCATGCATTGAACACAGGCACTTGGGACCTGCTTTGTTGTGGCGTAGGAGTTGAGGGAACTCACCATCCCAATGGAGGTATTAAGCACTTTTCAGGGGGGAGCTATGTTAAGAACATTATTAGAAAGATAACTCAGCTCTATTTACCCGTGCTGAGAATATTCTGTTTAGGATCTTACTACTCTGCATGTTAGTATCCTGTCTAGATGCCCCATCTTTATTAAATTGTACTTGTCATACACAAATATTACTGACCTTCTATTGCGTTGTCAAAGTATTTGCCCCATTGTGCAAAATGGAAAGCGCCACTTCCAGCCCAGGGGAAGCAAATCAGCCTACAAAGCGCATTAGGCCTTCTATATAGACAAGCAACAACCTTCTCCATGCTTAAGAAAAACAAAAAGAAATCACATTCACTTGTTCTGTTTGTTTTTTAAATTAAAGAGTGTGGTTCTAGATTTCATTTAGTTCAAAACAGGCCTATCTATATATATAAAAGTCAAATGGTGTATGCGTGCGTGCGTGCATGCGTGTATGGGTGTACGCTTACTCCTTCCACACCGTTTGAGCTAGAGACTTGAAATTTGGTACAGTTAGAGGTCTTGGGGTCCTAATGACCGTAAGAGTCGAAAATTTTTCAGATCTCACCTCTGACGCCCCCCAGGGGTGAAATTCTTTAAAGGCCAATCACATCAGCTGGGCAGCTGCTGTTCTCTGTGACATAGTTATGATGTCATAATACCCCCTCCAACAGACACTGCACTCGCTCAGCTCTCTGCCCCTCCCCCCTCCAACGGAACCCCGGAATCCCTCAGCTCTGTGCCCCCTCCCCCCTCCGATGGAACCCCGGAATCCCTCAGCTCTGTGTCCCCTCCCCCTCTCCGACGGACCCCAGAATCCCTCAGCTCTCTGCCCCCTGCCCACGTCCGATGGACCCTGGAATCCCTCAGCTCTCTGCCCCCTGCCCACCTCCGACGGACCCAAGTTGGGTTTGGTCGGAGGGTAAGTGAGGTAGGGGTGTCGGGTTTGGTCGGGGGGGGTGAGGTGGGGGTGTCGGGTTTGGTCGGGGGGGGTGAGGTGGGGGTGTCGGGTTTGTTCGGGGGGTAAGTGAGCCGGGGATGTTGGGTTTGGTCTGGGGGGGTGGGAAGGTGTCTGGGTGGGTGAGGGGTGAGGGTTGGGGTTGGTCAGTGGGTGTTGGGTTTGGTGGGGGGGTAAGGTGGGGGTGTTGGGTTTGGTTGGGGGGGTGAGGAGGAGGGTCGGGGTTGGTCGTGGGGTAAGTGAGGTGTGGGTATCGGGTTTGTTTGTGGTGGTAGGTAGGGGTGTTGGGTTTGGTTGGGGGGCAAGTGAGGTGGGTGTGTCAGGTTTAGTCTACTGGGAGTGAGGTGTGAGTGTTGGTCAGGGGGTGTTAGAGGTGGGGGTGTTGGGTTTGGGTAGGGGGGTGAAAATGTGAGTCGGGGTTGGTCAAGGGGTAAGTGAGGTGGGGGTGTCGGGTTTGGTCAGGGGGGTGAGGTGGGGGTGTCAGGTTTGCTCTCTCCCCCATCCAACGGACCCCGCACTCGCTCAGCTCTCTGCCCCCTCCCCACCTCCGACTGACCCGAGCAACGCCGGGTATTTTCGCTAGTATCTTCTATTGTCAAAACTCCTAGTACTGTGCCACCAGCCTGTCGGGGGAAAAAAGTCCTCTTATTTTTTGAAAAAATTCCAGCAGGCTGATCTTAAAGCACTTGTCAAGGTACAAGGGAGAGGAGAGAAGACCATCTGAATTTCTCAGTTGCCCATTTTTACAGGAAGTTGTGTCCTATTAAAATAACCTGTAGCATTGGTAAAAAAGAAAAATAGCATCACTATAAATTGGAAATCCAAACTACAATCCCTGATCCGTTATTTGAAAGCCCAAATCAATACAATACATTTGCAAGCTTCCATTTCTTAGGGATGGATACAGGTAGCCTCTAGTAGAAATGAAATCACCATCACCATATTTTTTCCTCTTGGTCCCCTGGTGGAAAAAAAGCAACAAAGGTAATGTTTTCTATTCCGGGTCTTGAAATGAAAGTGGAAAAAGTTTTAGTTTAATCATCTCTACTAGTTGGCTCACTGACCAGTTTTATAATCTTTGTTCAGTGATTGATGATTGCTCTAAAGTAGTTGTCAATTGCAAGTCTGATCTAATGAATGAATATGAAGATTAATTTCACAACTACAGCAAGTGACAACAATTGTTTATTACTTTACCAAATGGAAGGGGAAAGCAAGCACATTCATCACCTTTCACAGTCCAAAGTCTACTGATCAGGCCTATGATATATGTGCTTAGCAAATACCAAAGGCTAGTAAAGATTAACTTACACTCAGTCACATTGATCAACCTGCAAACTAAGTACAACTTGGAAGAATATTTGTTACTAGTGTAAAAGCCCGTGTACACGGGCCAACGGTAACGGCTCACAGCCCCCCACTCGCTCAGCTCTCTCCACTCTCCCCCCCCCAACGGCCACCCCAGTCGCTCAGTTCTCTCCCCCATCCCCCCTCCAACGCCCCCCCACTCACTCAGCTCTCTCCCCCTCCAACGGCCCCCCCACTCACTCAGCTCTCTCACCCCCCCACTCGCTCAGCTGTCTCACCCCTCCCCTCCTCCAACGGCCCCTCAACCTGTCATGTGCCCAACAGCCCAGCCCGCTCCCTCCCATCCCCCCAGCAGCATGGGGAAGGTGGCCCGCTCCGGCTAGGCTGGGTGCAGCTGGCCGGGCCATGCCCGGGCGCCTCCGCCCTACCGGCCCAGCACCCCATTCCCGTTCCCCGCCCGGCCAGAGCCCCCTGCCTGCGCCTCCTGCACCCAGCCACCCTCCTGCCCGCGCTCCCTGAGCCCCCTGATCCAGACCCTGCTTCCCTCATGGCGGTGCACGCGCGGCGGCCATGTTGTGCTGCTGAACTACACCTCCCAGCATGCCATTCATCTGGGCCATCTCTACTGCGCATGACGGCTTCGGACAAACTTCCTTGGCCTTTTATTATATAGGACTAGCACAAATACCCGGCGTTGCTCGGGTCCGTTGGAGGGGGGGGGGGAGTCGGGAGAGAGCTGAGCGAGTGGGGGGGGGGGCATTGGAGTGGGGGGGAGGGGGGAAGATTTTAAAAATTTTCAATTCTTACCTGAGGGGGGAGAGAGCTGAGCGAGTGCGGGGGCCGTGGGAGGAGGAGAGGGGGGAGAGAGCTGAGCAAGTGGGGGGGCATTTGAGGGGGGGAGGGAGTTGAGCGAGTGCGGGGGGCGTTTGAGGGGGGGAGGGGCAGGGAGCTGAGCGAGTGCAGGGTCCATTGGAGGGGGGTATTATGACATCATAACTATGTCACAGAGAACAGCAGGTGTTAACCTGCTGCCCAGCTGATGTTAATGGACTTTAAAGAATTTCACCCCTGGGGGGCGTCAGAGGTGAGATTTGAAAAATTTTCGTTTCTTACCCTGATTAGGACCCTAAAGCCTATAATTGTACCAAATTTCAAGTCTCTTGCTCAAACGGTGTAGAAGGTGTAAGGGAACTGTGGCAGGGTGCTGGCCAGGAGTGCTTGAGCCAGCCCTGCTGGCCCTTTAAGAGGAAGGAAAGCCTCTACAAACCTCCCCTTGCAGAGAGAGCTAATTAGCCACCTGGGCTGCAGAGGGCTCAGCCTTATGGGTTGCACCTGGCAGCCTCTCCAGAGGGGATAAAAGCCTGCCAGGAAGGAAGTCCAGGGTGGTGGTGTGGAAGAGAGAGAGAGAGAGAGAGAGAGAGAGAGAAGGAGACAGAGAGAGAGAGAGAGAGAGAGAGAGAGAGAGGAAGGTACAAAGAGGTATAGAGCTGGGAAGTAGAGCTGAGGCTAGGAGCCTGTAGAGCCGACTGCTTCCAGAGACCAACCGGATTGAGGGCTGGGACTCAACTGAACTGTATAGAGTTGTCTATCGGTGGTGGGGTTTGCACTATAAATAAAGAGCACTGTTGAAGCCAGAAAAGAGTCTCCTGGCTGTGTGATGTGGGGGCGAAGAGCGGATCTCCTACAGAACGTGCACACATGCACGCATACACCATTTGACTTTTATATATAGATGAGTATTTCCTGTATCATTGAGAAAGGAAAATTAGCTGGGTTTAGCACTGAGTGTAACGACCATCAGAACAAGTCTTACTTTTGTTCCCTGATTTCTTCGTCTCTACTCTTGCTGTTTAGATTTGTGAACATCAGTAGTGTGGGTGATGTGCACTAGTTATAGTGTACAAGGGAAATGCTCCGTCAGTGTGTTATTTACTTCTCCCAGTTTGACATCTCAGTTCCACTGATATCCAAGCACCAGAGGATATCTTTGAATGTAAGGACCTTCTACAGCTACCTGCTACTGGTGCATCACCTGTTATAAAAGAGAAATAGATTAGAAGCTATACTGATGAAAGAAAACACTTGTGTGCTGGATTTATGTACAGTTATTGTTGTGGAGACCAACTGTAGGGCCCAATTCTCTTCTTATTTGCACCAGTTCTGTAACAACATATGCCCGTTCTATTAAATAGAGTTACTCCCAATTTACACAGGAGTTAATAACAGAAGAACCAGGCCTTCTTCAACTGTATCTTCCACCAAAGATCAATGCCTGAAAAAAAAAAGTTTACTGGTTCCAAAACTATTATACTGGTCTGTTAGACTGTTTATAGCCTAGGTAAGTAATGAGATGTTAAACTGAAAAATCACCAAATGAAAAAGAATTGGGGTCATGCTTTTTTATGTTTCTTTATGGTTATATTTGGGGGGGTGAGGGTGTTGTTTTCTGTGGTTTTTGGTTGGCTGGGATTTTTGGTGAAAAGGATTTTTTTTAAAAAAAATTCTGTTTGCTTTGTCTGCTCTGAATCTCTATAGAAGAATGAAGATCTCTATGGAAGAACGAAGAACAGGTGCAATTATGATGTCACAAGAGAAAATTAAAAGATGAACAATTGAGCTGGGAAGTGATTTTTAGTCAGACTGTTTAAAACTTTGCCTTTTCTTAATGTGTATTCATCTTTATGTAAAATAAGCACTTGGAAGAAAGTTAACAATTCACCACTTCCTGTCATAATGATTTAAGAGGTGAAAGAGCTCCCAGTCCAGATCTGAGAACTTTTAATGAGGCTTCCAACAAAAAAATCAGGAAAGATCAGACTTAATCCTGATATTTCTAAGGAAAAATTAATCAGGGAATACACTGACAAAATGTTTTTGCCTTCTTTCTACACCACTGAGAAACTTAAAAAGGCACAAGTGCAATTAAAATAACTTTTTCAGGTCAACTTGAATCTCTGATTCTAATTTTGGAAAGCATATCAGTTGCTATAATCATGTTAGAACTGAAATTTGAGAGGGACACAGCTAGCAATCAGATGACAAGACAACAAAACCCTTCCTAATAATTTTTATGGAAACTCTGGGGATTTTAGAATGTTAAATTTAAAACACAAACTCCTTACCCTTTTGATAAGCCATTACTTCAAGCTCCCATATTCTGCAGCCTGCTAAAGATGCTTTGGAAAGTAGAGAATCCATCAAACTCTGATACTTGGAACAGCCTCCCTCCTTCATGCACACTTGGAAACCTCACTCACCACCTCCAAGCCACCCTTCAAAATGCACTTCTTTGCTCTGTAATTCCACCACTAATCTCTGTTTGGGTGGCCTCTATTGTCATTCCTACACTTTTTAACTTTTTAGATAATGCTTTGCTACAGTAGCTCCTAAAAGCCTCTACCAAGTGGGATCCCATTGTGCTGGCCCTTGTACAGACAAATAATAAATGACAATCCGTGCTCCCAAAGAGCTTACACCTGATCCTGAATGGATTTAAAACAAAGCAAAGCTATAACAAACAAACGTAAAAATAAATTAAAACATTTCCCCCTCTTACTGTTTTGTCACCTCACTGCTGACATAGCGGTTTATAAAGCCTTTGCTTCTCTGTTTTGCTAGACTGTAAGGTCCATGGGACTGGGACCTTTTTTTAGGACTGTGAAGCATTATGGAAGCACATGCCTTCTAATTAGAAAACAACAACCAACACAACCACTCCTACCTAAAGCTCCAACACACACAGATTCCAATTAGGATGGGCAACGCATTCAGTCACTATGGGAACTAGCCTGAACTTCTGTCCTCTTTAAAACCAAACTGTTATGCATAGCAATCCTTATTCTGGCATAAATGTTGTTTCAAAGACTCAGGCTCTTCCAGTGATTAAAGGCTTCGTATTTCCCAAGAGCACAGGAAGCAGGAATTCCTGAGATCCCATCTCAGCATTCTCCCGGCTTGCTGTGTAGTTTTGGGGCAAGTCACTTGTCCTATTTGTACCTATTCCTCCAGCTGTGAAATAGGGCTATTACTAGTCTCCTCCTCCCTCTGGGCTTCTAAGGTTTTAAATAATAATCCAATAATAATCTTTCATCCACAGATCTGTAAATTCTTTACAAAGGTGGGTACACAAGTCAGTGGCAGAGTGAGTGATGAGTAAGACCAAAGCCTCATGATCATGCCAAACCCATCTATCTCTTCATTGCTATTATTCTAAACGATGGGAGCTATTGTATTCAATAGCAGTAGCAGTACTTTCTGACTCTTTTCTTAAGCTCTCAGCATTTTGCCTTGAGCCACTCGGCTGTGCAGTAAACCCACCCCAGCATGATTTGCTTCCATTCTGCATCGTATTGCCACATTTATGAACTAATGATCGGAGTCAGTTAAGTAAACAAAGGCATTCTAAGTTCCTTCTAGCCTTCTCCCATCAGCCAATTGGATCACAGTTTGGGATCTACAATTTGGCAGGTCATTAGTGTAATTTTGACTCTGGAGCGACTGGCTGCATACTGTGATGGAATCCTAAGTGGCAGGTTTGTGCTGCCCTGGTGCTAGTTCTACTAAAGTAACCAAACACATAGGACCCTGGAGAAATGCAAGAGTATTATACTGTCTATCTAATCATTTCCATATATTTCACCCTTGGGTTTTACTAACTGTAAATGTTCTTAATATGTTTTAAATACCTTTTCTACTTACTGTAGCAATCTTAGTTAACTCTGTGTGTGTGAGAGTGAGAGAGAGTGCACGTCTGTCTGTCTGGTTTAAGATTAACATGGCTGCTAGTCTGTATCCATAAATAAGACGAAGTACACTTGTGGCGCCTTAGACACTAACCAGTTTATTTCAATTTTGAAACAGAAAAACTTCCAAAACAGACTCCAACAAGAAACTGAGGAACTGGAATTAATTTTCAAATTAGATACAATTACCCAAGGGCTAAATAGGACTTGGGAATGGTTCTCTCATTACACTAATTGATTGCATTTCCTGAGTTAATTTACTTGACACAGAAATCCATTTCAAAAAGGTATTTTTTTCTCCTACTGATAATGGTCCATCTACATTTAACAGCCTTCTTAGAATTGGTATGCTAATGTACAAATTTTTATTTTTTTTCTCTTTCTGTGTGCATAAATGCATCTTACTTCTGTTCCATTCTGTGCATCCAATGAAGTGAGCTATAACCCACGAAAGCTGATGCTGAAATAAACTAGTTAGTCTCTAAGGTGCTACAAGTATTCCTTGCTTTCTTTACGGATACAGATTAACATGGCTGCTATTCTTGCACCAGTTTATTTCAGCATCAGCTTCGTGGGCTATAGCCCACTTCATCAGATGCTTTCTAAGGAATATAAAAGAAATGTGCCTTACAGAATATACCCAGCAAGTGGCTGACACTAACCCACACAGGGAATGTAGTGCACAACATATTCAAGTATAAAACCTCGTGATTGAAGATAGCCCAGGCACATTATCCATTAGGGAAGGAAAAGGGTTTAATTTTTATAAGACAACCGAGAAAAAGAGAGATTGCCGAGCAATTTTTGAAATATCTTTATATTCAATTATCAGTAAAAGGATGCTTAAAACATAAAAAGCCGATGTATTTGTTTTGGGCTGAGAGGAAGAAAAAACTTAATGCAAACAATTATGTTACTCCAATATCAAGGGCTAGATTCTGCCACCCTTAATCATGGTGAGTAGTGCCTTACTCTACGACTAATCACAAGGATTCGTTTTCTGATCTTCAGCATTCATCCTGATCTCCAGCACACACTAACTGTGGTGACCCTGTATATACCCAACCACATTAGAGAAGGGTGTGGTTAGAGCTCTGCCCACTAGTTTTAAAGATTTAAATAGGTCTGTTCCCCTGCTGTGCTAATTGGGGTCACTCTGTCACTATCACTGCTGACCATCAGTTCACATAGGATGAAAATTTAGTCCCTGCACAACTCTTAAATCCCATTTCAACTGTAGAATTAGAGCTTGAATGGGACTTAAGTGATTCATAGGCCTTGTTCTGCCCCCTGAAATCCACCCACAAGAGACTGAAAATGGCTGGGAATGGAGAAAACAGGGTTACTTACCTGTAACTGTTGTTCTTCGAGATGTGTTGCTCACACCCATTCCACTATAGGTTAGGCACGCGCTGCGGGCCTGGTTGCCGGGTAGATTTTCCCCTAGCTGCAGACTGGGTGAGCAGGGAGCCCCCTGGAGTGGCGCCACTGAGGCACTCTATAAGTACCCCTGCGACACAGTCTGGCCCTCAGTTCCTTCTTTGCCGGCTAACCCGACAGTGGGGAAGGAGGGTGGGTTTGGAATGGATGTGAGCAACACATCTCGAAGAACAACAGTTACAGGTAAGTAACCCTGTTTTCTTCTTCGGGTGATTGCTCACATGCATTCCACTATAGGTGACTGCAAGCAATACCTAGGAGGTGGGGTCGGGTTGACCCATTGCTGATCATAAGACCGCTGACCCAAACACCGCATCGTCCCTGGTCTGCTGGACTATGGCGTAGTGGGCGGCGAAGGTATGGACGGAGGACCAGGTAGCCGCCCTGCAGATGTCCGTAATAGGGACTCCCTCCCGGAAGGCCGCAGAGGACGCCTGCGCTCTCGTGGAGTGTGCTGTTACTTTCTCAAGCGGCTTGCCCGCGAGTTCATAACAGGTGTGAATGCACGAGGTGATCCAGGAGGAGAGCCTTTGGGCTGAAACTGGCTGGCCCTTCATCCTCTCCGCAACTGCCACGAAAAGTTGGGTTGTTTTCCTGAATTGCTTTGTTCTATCTAAATAAAAAGCAAGAGCCCTCCTAACGTCCAACGTGTGTAATTGCTGTTCCCTTCCAGAGGTGTGTGGCTTAGGATAAAAGACTGGGAGACAAATGTCTTGATTAACATGGAAGGGAGAGACCACCTTAGGCAGGAAGGCCGGGTGGGGACGTAGCTGCACCTTGTCCTTATGGAAGATAGTGTAGGGCGGCTCGGAGGTCAGTGCACGGATCTCTGACACTCTACGAGCCGAGGTGATAGCTACTAGGAATGCCACCTTCCAGGAAAGGTGTAGTAAGGAACACGTGGCGAGGGGCTCGAACGGGGGCATCGCGAGGCGTGAGAGCACAAGGTTGAGGTCCCAAGGTGGAATGGGACGCTTGACGCTCGGGTACAGCTTATCTAGACCCTTAAGGAAACGGTATACCACAGGGTCGGAGAAGACTGAGTGGTTCGACTGACCCAGATGGAAAGCCGATATGGCAGCGAGGTGGACCCGGATAGTAGAGGTAGAAAGGCCCTGATTTCTGAGGCCTAAGAGGTAGTCCAATATGCGTGGGATAGTAGCCTCACTTGGAACGATGTCATGTTGTCTGCACCAGGCAGAGAAACGGGTCCACTTGGCGGTATAGGTACTTCTGGTGGATGGTTTCCTACTACCCAGAAGGACATTCTGTACCTTGGCTGAGCATAAGAGCTCAGGACCTCTCAGCCATGGAGTAGCCACGCTGTGAGGTGAAGGGACCGCAAGTCCGGGTGCAGGAGGCGACCGTGATCCTGGGAGATCAGGTCTGGCCACAGCGGGAGGCTGATGGGAGGGGCCCTGGACAGCCGGAGGAGGGACGCATACCAGCATTGCCTGGGCCAGGCCGGGGCTATGAGGATGATGTGTGCCCTGTCCCGTCTGATCTTCAGGATCACCTTGTGGAGAAGTGGGATCGGAGGGAACGCGTAGAACAGGTGCCCCGTCCAGGGTAGGAGAAAGGCATCTGTCAGAGATCCCCGGGAGCTGCCTTGGAAGGAGCAGAACTGGAGGCACTTCCTGTTCTGTCTGGAGGCGAAGAGATCGATGTGGGGAAACCCCCACCTCAGGAAGATCGGCCGGATGACATCTGGCCGAAGGGACCACTCGTGAGTCATAAAGGATCTGCTGAGGTGGTCCGCCAGGGTGTTCTGGATTCCGGGAAGGAAGGAGGCCACCGGGTGAATAGCGTGGGCTATACAGAACTCCCACAGGAGAATCGCCTCTTGACACAGGGGGCTGGAGCGGGCCCCGCCTTGCTTGTTTATGTAGTACTGGGCCGTGGTGTTGTCTGTCAGCACCGCTACACAGTGACCCCGTAATGTGTCCCGGAACGCCTGGCACGCGAGCCGGACGCCCCTCAGCTCCCTGACATTGATGTGGAGGGAGAGGTCTGACTCCGACCAGCGGCCCTGGGTCCTGAGTTCCCCTAGGTGAGCTCCCCACCCTAGTGACGAAGCGTCCGTCACCAGGGACATGGACGGGCTGGGGGGAAGGAAGGGGACCCCTTGGCACACATTGTCCTGGTCTTCCCACCAAGCCAGAGCGGAAAGGGTGGCTCTGGGGATGGAGAGGAGGGCGTCCATACTGTCCCTTCTCGGTCTGTAGGCCACTGCGAGCCATGACTGCAGTGGGCGTAGCCGTAGTCTGGCGTGCTGTATGACATGAGTGCACGATGCCATGTGACCTAGCAGGCTGAGGAAGACCTTAACCGTAGTCATCGGACAGTTGCGTAGCTGTCTGATGGCCGACTGGATAGTGAGGAACCGAGGCTGGGGCAGGGATGCCCTTGCTACCATGGAGTCTAGTAGGGCTCCTATGAACTCTATGTTCTGGGTAGGCTCCAGGGTGGACTTCTCCCTGTTGAGAAGGATTCCCAAGGTCGAACGTGCTGATAACGAGCCGCACGTGAGCCGACACTTGGTCCCTGGAGGTGCCTCGGATCAACCAATCGTCGAGGTACGGGTATAATTGTACCCCGCGGCGCCGAAGGAACGCCGCTACTACCGCCATACACTTTGTGAACACCCTGGGTACGGTGGACAGGTCGAAGGGTAGGACGGCAAACTGATAGTGTTCCCCCGCTACCAGGAAGCGGAGGTAACGTCTGTGTGAGGGTTTGATGCTCACGTGAAAGTAAGCATCCTTCATGTTGAGGGCAGCGAACCAGTCTCCCGGATCCAGAGAGGGAATGATAGTGCCCAAGGTGGCCATGCGGAACTTGAACCTGATCATGTAGGTGTTGAGTTCACGCAGGTCCAGGATGGGCCGGAGGCCCCCTTTCGCCTTGGGGATCAGGAAGTAGCGGGAGTAGAACCCCTTCCCCCTGAACTCCTGCGGTACGGGCTCGATGGCTCCCAGTGCGAGGAGTGACCTCACCTCCTGTACGAGGAGTTGCTCGTGAGAGGGGTCCCTGAAGAGGGACGAGGAGGGTGGGTGGGTGGGAGGAGTGGAGGAGAGCTGGAGCGAATATCCCACCTCCACCGTGCGGAGGACCCACTGGTCTGATGTAATGTCTGACCATGCACGGCTGAAGTAGGACAGACGGTCTCTGAAGGGGGGATCCAGGTTTATGGTTGGTGAACTGCCCCCGGGCGCACATTCAAAAGTTGGATTTGGGCCCCTGGCAAGGCTTAGAGCCTTGTTGTTTCCCGCCCTGCCTAGGCCCTTGCCGCCGGCGGTAAGGGCGGCTTCTCCTGTGGGAGGAGTCCTGGGGCGGGCGCGCAGGTGGGAAGAATTTCCTGTGTGGCGGGATGAAGGGACGCCTCTGTGGACCTGGGGTGTGCATGCCCAGGCCTTTGAGGGTTACCCCCCTGTCCTTGAGGGCCTGGAGACGGGCATCCGTATCCTCCGAGAAGAGGGACTGTCCCTCAAAGGGGAGGTCCTGGATTTTAAATTGCATGGCCGGGGCTAGGTTGGATGAAGAGAGCCATGCTGCCCGGCGGAGGGCTATGCCCGAGGCCATTGTTCGGGCCGCAGAGTCGGCCGAGTCCAGGGCCGCTTGCAGGGCATGACGGGATATGTCTCTGCTTTGGAGCAATAGGGCCCTGAACTCCTGTTTGCCCTCCTGCGGGAGAGCAGTCTCAAACTTAGTAAGGGCCTCCACAGTGTCAAAGTGGTGCCTACTTAGGAGTGCCTGGTGGTTGGCGACTCTGAGTTGTAGGCCCCCGGAGGAATAAACTTTCCTGCCGAAGTGGTCCAGCCGCTTGGCCTCTTTGGCTTTGGGAACCTGCGCCTCCTGCCCGTGGCGCTCTTTGTTGTTAACAGAGTCCACCACCAGGGAGGAGGGCGTGGGGTGAATATACAAGTATTCATATCCCTTGGCGGGGACAAAATAACGCTTCTCCACCCCACGAGCAGTGGGGGAGATAGAGGCGGGGGTCTTCCAAATTGCCGCCGTGTGGAGTTTAATAGTATTAATGAACGGCACTGCCACCCGTGCCGGAGTGCCCTTAGTTAACATGGTGGTAACCGGGTCGTCCACCACCGGGACCTCTTCCAAAGGCAGGTTCATGTTTTTAGCAACTGCCTGGAGGAGATGTTGGTAACTGGAGAGGTCCAAGGCGGGCGGGCTAGTTGATGAAGTGCCTGCCATTGCCTCTACCCCTACGGGGGAGGCGTAGGGACCCGGTTCCATAGGGCTACGTGCCGTGGAGGGCTGGACTGCCGATGATGGTCCTGCCAGCACGTCCACTGGACCCTCTGAGCTCACCAGGAACCCGGGTTCAGACTGGGTTTCCCGGGGCTGATCGTACCCCCATGCCGCCCACTCCGGCCAGGCAGGGTTCTGGGCGACTTGGGCTGGTCCCGCCGAGCGAGGGGACACTGAGGAGGAGTACCATGGGGCTACTGCAGTGGCCGACTGTGCTATCTTATGCGGAGAGTCACACCGGGTTCGCATGCCGGCAGACTCTCGACGCTCCCGGTGCCGTGGGCATCTCGACCGGTGCCGGGTGGTATGGTGCCCATCCGAGGAGTCGTGGCTACCCGAACGGTGCCGCCTTGGGAAGTCTCGGTGCCGAGACGATGAGCGGTACCGGGGGGACCTTCGTCGCCGCGCCGAGGTCCGGTGCCGCTCTCTACACTCCCGGTGCCGTGGGCTTCTCAACCGGTGCCAGGCGGTATGGTGCCCATCCGAGGAATCGTGGCTACCTGAACGGTGCCGCCTCGGGGAGTCTCGGTGCCGAGACGATGATCGGTACTGGGAGGACCTTCGGCGCCGCAACGGGGTCCGGTGCCGAGGTGAAGGGCAGCGCCGGGGTGACCGGTGATGGCCGGAGTAGGACCGGTGCCGGGACGACGAGCAGTACCGGGACGACGAGCGGCTTGTGGAGCGACGTCTCAACCGGTCTCGGCGCCAGCTGAGGGACCGGTGCCGGGAGTGCGACCGGTGCCGAGAGTACGACCGGCCCTTACCAGGGTGCCGGGACTCTGATCGGTGGCCAGAACGCGAGTGGCGCGAACGGCCAGGAGGAGACCTTGAGCAGGGTCTCAACTCCTTGCGACGCCGAGTCTGCGACCGGTGCCGGGCGGGTGACCGTTGCCGGGAGTCTGATCGGCGCCGCGAGATCGAGCGGTGTCCATGCCCTGCCGGGCTCCGACACGCGATCTCTGTCTCGGTCATGGGCGGCCTGCCCGTCGACCGGACTTGTTGCTGCGGGGCGTCCCCGCCAAGCAACCCTCTTGCAGCAGTACACGCCTCCGGCGCGGAGGGAAGCTGCTGCGGAGTTGGCACCCCAAGTGGCAAGACCACTGGCATCGGACTCGACGGGGCCTCCTGCGGTGCCGGAGTCAGCGGTGCGGGTGCTGGCGGCTCTTCCTCAGGTCGGCTCCCCGGAGATGGCTGAGGTTGCGGGACCGGTACCGACGGCTGGACGCGGTCCGGCGCCGGAGCGGGGCGAGGTTGAGCATTCCTCTCCCGCTTGGCGCTGGGGGAGCGCGAACGGTGCCGAGGCTTGGCTCTCGGCGGTTTGGGTGCGGGGTCCAGTGCCGCACTCGAGTCCGGGGCCACCTCCATCAGGACATGCCGCAAGCGGGATTCCCTGTCCTTGCGGGTCCTGGGCTTGAAGGTTCTGCAGATCTTAGAAGAATCTGCCAAGTGCGCTGCTTCCAGGCACTTAGAGTGTGGGTCGCCCACAGGCATAGGCTTCCCACACTCTGAGTGTTTGAATCCCGGAGCCTTGACAGACAGAGGCTCCTGTAGCAGGGAAAAACCCCTGCACTTGACTATTTACACTACAAAGACTATGTAAACTAACTAACAACAACTACTAACAACGAACAATTAAGAGAACAATCGACTAGCTAGGAGATAAGGAGAATGCTGAAAAGCAGAACTCCTCTTCCGACTACCAGCTCCAGCGGTAAAGAAGGAACTGAGGGCCAGACTGTGTCGCAGGGGTACTTATAGAGTGCCTCAGTGGCGCCACTCTAGGGGGCTCCCTGCTCACCCAGTCTGCAGCTAGGGGAAAATCTACCCGGCAACCAGGCCCGCAGCGCGTGCCTAACCTATAGTGGAATGCATGTGAGCAATCACTCGAAGAAGAAGGGAGGGTCTCCTAAAGAGGCATGCTTTATACCCTATGGGGATGCTGGGAGAGAGCAGTCCTTGTGAGGTCACAAGCATCAGAGCTTCATTTTCACAACCTGCTCAAACCACTGAACTATCTTTAAGTCAAACAATAGCTTTAGTTAACAGAGAAATTATAACATATATCATCTAAGTGCTGAAGCAGTGCAATAAAGAGAACTAGTCTAAATGTATCTGCAATAATCTCATATTCTCCAATATATGATGTGGCTAATGGCCAAAAGCCAATAATTACCTCAGAAATACAAGTTGCTGGTAGAACTTCATTTCTGTTACTGATTTTATACTATTTTTTCTTTTCAATGTAACTATGTAAGAAATAAAAGAAGACAACAAAGAAGAAATTAAGTATAAGGACATTTAAAACTAAGAGTCAAAATGGACCTACTGCTATGGATTTTTGATACTTAATTTAAGGCACCCAAGTTTAACTATTTTAACCAATACCTGTTTGGTTGGTTTGTTTTAAAATGTGTAAGAGTTTTTCCATTATTCTCCCTACCTTTCTCTCCATCACTTCTAGGAAATTCATGACTCTGTGGAGTTTAGCAACTTGCATATTATGGAAAACCCCAGCCAACAAGCACACCTGATATTCACAAGAGAGTCCCAGCCTTCTCCCCACTGCCGCCTGCTATTCCAGTATCAGACCAGCAGAAGCAAAATTAAGAAGGTAATTATATTAAAGCCTCTTACCCCATTTCTGCCAACTATTTGGGTTCCCATGGAGATAGGAGCAGGAATGGATAAACTTCAGCAATGGCTGCTAATACTGAGCACTGCAAATGTGGTTTCAAACAGCTCATACACAGAAGGTTGGGAGTGAACAGTTTCTATGGGGTTTTATTTAGAGTGCTTTTATTTTGGATAAAAACAGTAGGGAAACCAATAAACCACACCTACCTTGTATAGGTGTCTGATCCAAGGGAGTGTGAATTGACTAACTAGTCCCAACTGGTAGAGTTTTGCTTGCATATTGGAACCTTAGGTAATCAGATGCCTGATTTCACAATGTGCATTTTATATTTAGCTAATTTGAAAATACTCATACCTGAATGTTGGGTTCTACCCAGGGACCTGACAAACCAAATTATAAAATTTGGTCCATAATTTAAGTGGTTAAATCTATGACCAATATAAATGTTTCCATAATGTAAATGTGCTGCACGGTGGTGTGGCTGGCTCCAACTGGGTGTCACGGCTACCTGTCCTGGTGCTCTTGGTGGTGCAGCTGTAGCGCTGTCAGTCACTGGTGCTCCAGGCAGCACGGTAAGGGGACAGGGAGCAGAGGGGGTTGGATAGAAGGCAGGAGAGTTTTTGGTGGTGGTCGGGGGCAGAGATGTGGATTGGGGTTGGGGCGGTCACAGGGCAGGGAACAGGGGGGTTAAATGGGGGCAGGAGTCCCAGGGGGCAATCAGGAAGGAGGGGGGTAGCATGGGGAGACAGGGAGAAATTAGGGGCAGGGTTTCGGGGGTGGTCAGGGAGAAGGGGTGATTGGACTGGACAGAGGTCCCGGGGGGAAGTCAGAATGATAGGAGGGGATGGATGGGGCGGCAGGGGGCAGTCAGAGGCAGGGGATCCAGGGATGGTTAGGGGACAGGGAGGGGTGGATGGGTCGGGGTCCCAGGGAATGGGGGTGGATGGAGCAGGAGTCCCAGGGGGACGTCAGGGGACAAGAAGCAGGGGAGGGCTAGATAGGGGGCAGGGCCGGGCCACACTGGGTTGTTTGGGGATGCACAGTCTCTCCTAACCATACAATTTCAGAAAGCCGATGTGGCTCTCAGGCCAAAAGGTTTGCCCACCCCTGAGCTATACGCTGCTCTTCTAGTGGAGATGTAACTCTATTGGCAAAACATTTCTTTGCCAGTATAACTTATACCAGCTCCCCAAATGACTTAGCTATACTGGCAAAAGGACTCTTTTTGCCAGTATATCTGTGTCTATACTAGAGAATTCACGAACATAGCTTCATCAGTTAGAGAAGTGATTTTTTTCACACTCCTAACTGAAATAGCAATACAGTAGATTCTCGATTATCCAGGACGATAGGGAAAAAATTAAAGCTGGTTAATAAAATCCTGGATAATCACCATCCATAGGAAACGGGGAGGAAGGGTTGGTTCACCAGCCACCCTCCGCCGGAGGGAGGGGGTGTTGGTTCACTGGCTGCCCTACGCCCTGGTGTGGTTTTTTGTGTGTTTGGGGCGGCAACAAAGCCAGAGCCAGCCCTGCAAGTTACGTGTTTGTTTGGTTTTGACATCCTGGTTAATCCACATCCTGTTTAACCCAATCCTGGACAATCGAGAGTCTACTGTACCAGCAAAACTTTTAAAGTTTAGACCAAAAGTCTAAGCTTTCTCTCCTCTGCTCTCTTCTTGCCTCTCATTTCTTGTTCTTTTTTATTAAAAGTGAACTTCTATTCCTCCCTAGCTGTGAAGATAAACTTCCAAATGTGAATTAAGTGATCTTATCTTCCCAAGGGTAAAAGATCATGCCCGCCCTGTACGTTCTGGCCTAGCGTGACTCCGCTAAGGCCTGCCTCAGTTTCTCCTTCAATGGAGCAGCAATCCATTGAAGGGTCCAATCTCTGAATAAGTAAAAACAACATGACTGTGTGTAAATAAGAGTTTTAAATACATTTTTATAACGTACATAAATGAGGGTCATAGGAGGAGCGTTTGTTTCAGCCCCTGCCAGATTTTCTGAATCTGCGAATCTAGCTGTCTCATCAGCATAACTGACTATCTGTACCTGAAGTGTCATTCAAAAAGCTCCTAATCAGGTCTGGCATTGACAATAATATCAGCAACCACCAATCCAATACATATAAAAGCGTTAGCTATTTACGCTGCTGGTACTTACCCAGGGAACTCTGGGACAGGGGGGACAATTCTTACTGTGACAAGGGATGAGGGCTGCAGGCTCTGGGAAGGAGTTAGGGTGTGGGGGTGAAGTTCCAACCCGGGGCAGGGAGCTGAGGTGAGGGAGAGGGTTCAGGGTGCTGGGTGAAGTCTCCAACCAGGCAGCATTTACCTCAGGTGGTTCCCAGTCAACGGTGAAGTGGGGCTAAGGCAGACTTCCTGCCTGCCCTGGCTCCATGCAGCTCCTGGAAGCGGCGGGCATGGCTAGTTCCTACACGGAGGGGCCAAGGGGCTCTGCGGACTGCCCATGCCCGCAAGAGCCACCCCCATAGCTCCCATTGGCCAGGAACCATGGCCAGTGGGAGGTGGAGAACCAGTGCTCAGGGTGGGGGAAACGCACAGAGCCTCTGTGGCTGCCCTGCACCTAGGAGCTGGCCATGACAATTGCTTCTAGAAGCCAAGCAGAGCCAGGGCAGGCAAGGAGCCTGCCTTAGCCCTGGTGCACCACCGACCAGACTTTTAATGGCCTGGTCAGCCATGCTGATTGGAGCCACGAGGGTCAGTTTTCGACCGGGCATTGTGGTTGAAAACCTGACACCTGGCAACCCTCGCATTGATCTTATTTATATCATCTGTACCCCATGTTATAAAGCATATTAAGGGCTTGCATTGTAATCCTCTGTACTTGTGTGAGTTATGAAACAGGAAAGAAGCCTTCATTAATGTAGAAATGCTGGCTTGCTACAGAAGGTGTGGGGGCCTACTCTCCAAGAGGGCACATTGAAACCAAATGAGCCTTTGTGAAACATCAAAGAACAAAGACTTTGTTGTTTGCACCCCCAACACACACCCATGAGGAGGCGATGTACAGATGAACTCATAAGCCTGACTGCTGGGAAGGGAATACAAATCCCTGACAAGAAGGAACTGTATTTCTATGCTGCTTGAATTCTGAGGAGAGAATATTTCTCAACATAAGCAAGTGCTTTGCCTGGAATAGCCCTAAAGGGCATACAGAACTTGTACATTATAGCCGCTTCTATTTCTTTTTGGAACCTAAGACTGTAACTCATAGGTGTGGTGTGTACGTTTACCTGCTTTAACCTTGTAACTAACTTTCATTTCTTTTCTTATTTAATAACTCTTTGGTTAATATATTATAGGACTGGCTACAAGCATTGTCTTTAGTGTGAGAGCTGAGGTACAACTAGGCTGGGCTAAGCCATTGGTCTTTTAGCAGTGGGAGTAACCTGAATATTATTGTGATTTTTGGTGCAAGGGACGAGCTGTCACAAAGGCAAGCTTGCCTGGGTGGCAAAATAGCTCAGAGTATCCAAGGAGATGGACTGTGACATATTAAGGCTGTTGTAGTGCCCGAGGAATTCATACTTGACCTATGGTTGGTGAAATCTAAGTATAGAACCCACAGTCAGTTTGGTTCTCTGTACTCATGCTCTACACAGCTTATCATGAGGCAAACACACGTTCCTTTGCTTAGGATAGACCTGTTTAACAACTTTTGCCTAGGCAGGGCTGTGTAGTTTTCAACATGTACTAATAACATCATACAGGGGGATTTCATAATTTTACACATAATATTGCTACATACATTTCACCATAATTTTATTGATCAATGAGATGTTAGTTTTCAAATGATATCTCACCAGGAATATTTTGTACAAAGATTCATAGAATATTTTAATTAGGGTTGGAAGGGACCTCTGGAGGTCATCTAGTCCAACCCCCTGCTCAAAGCAGGACCAATCCCCAACTAAATCCCCAACTAAATCATCCCAGCCAGGGCTTTGAAAAGCCTAACTTTAAAAACCTCTAAGGAAGGTGATTCTACCACCTCCCTAGGTAACCCATTCCAATGCTTCACCACCCTCCTAGTGAAATATTTTTCCTAATATCCAATCTAAACGTTCCCAACTGCAACTTGAGATCATCACTCCTTGTACTGTCATCTGCTACCACTCTGCACTTCTCCTGATTGAACCTCATCAGATTTCTTTTGGCCCAGTTCTCTAATTTGTCCTTGTCCCTCTGTATCCTATCCCTAGCCTCCAGTGTATCTACCACTCCTCCCAGTTTAGTGTCATCTGCAAACTTGCTGAGGGGGCAGTCCACACCATCCTCCAGATCATTGATAAAGATATTGAATAAAACCGAGCCCAGGACCGACCCTTGGGGCATTCCGCTTGATACCGGCTGCCAACTAGACATGGAGCCATTGATCACTACCCGTTGAGCCTGATGATCCAGCCAGCTTTCTATCCACCTTATGGATAGAAAGATTATTACAAGGGTGTGCAGGGTGTCAATATAGGAGTGCTTTTGGTCACACCCACATAACCTTGAACATGACAAACACCAGGGATCATCATTAAGGCTGTGATTTAGTCACGGAAGTCAAGGAAGTCACAGAATCCGTGACTTCCAAAGATATTCGTGACTTCAGCCAGCACATCTGGAACCTGCAGGGTCACCTGCCACTGCAAGTGGCAGCCCTCTTCCCCCCGCCAGTTCTCATCCACCACAGGTGGCGGGGTGACTCCTGGAGCTCTCTGCCTCCATGGGTGGCTGGTGAGACCCCTGGAGCTCCCGGCTGCTGTGAACGGCAAGGGGGATACCTGCTGTTCCGAGGCACCGCAGGTGGCAAGAAGGACCCCCAATGCCCCCAGCCACCACAGGGGGACACCCGGAGCTCCCAGCTGTTACCAGATTTGTGTATTATTTTGGGGTATGTTCATTTATTAGGGTTAGTCTTCTGGGAGGGAGGGTTCTGTAATTCTATCAATGAACTGCTTGTGTAACTTGTGTTTTCATTCAGAGCTCTACTTCTCCCTTCTGCAAGTTCCCTCACAATGGAGCTATCCTGCTGGACCTAGGTGCCCCAGGGCTGGGTTCCTCCAACTCAGGAATCAGATGAACACACACATACACATTAACAGAGCACATCTGCGTGGACCGGGTCAATCAGCACTCCCAAGCTGATCCCTTACATGCCCCTGGACTCAGCAGGCTAGGTCAAGCAGCACTTCCAAGCTGCCATCCTCCTATGCCACAGGTTAGCACATCCCTATCTCTACTTTCACATTAGAATCGTTCTGGTAGTAACCCACTTGATGAGCAAACCCCACATGATTTTGGGTGCTACATGGATCTTTAGCTCAGGTAGGAGGAGCATTGCTTCAGATCAAATGGGGATGTTAAAAACACACACAAAAAAGAGGGGGAGGAGGGAAGCAACCAGTTTAACCATAAAAGTTATTTATTGCCAGGTAATAACCACACAAGTAGAGCCAAACAAACAAAACAGTTACAATATTAAATCTATCTTAAATTTGATTACAAAAGTCAGGTTTAGAAAACTATACCCGATCACACAAGTCAGGGTTAGAAAGTTATACCTAGAGTAGGGGAGGAAAAAAAAAAAAAGAGAGCGAAAGAGAGAGAGTGAAAGAGAGAGAGGGAGGGAGAGAGTTGGGTTCTCACAAGTGACAAGCAGAATAAATGTCATAAATAAATGATATTTATACTGAAGAATCAAGTACTTCAGACCATCAATAAAGAACTGGTTACTCAAGTTGTTTAACACATGCTCAGTCACATACAAAGTACCCAAGATCTGGTGATGAGCACATGTTGGGGCACTTTGAAGCTGGGGAAGGATGCAATTGAGTTAAAGAACTTCAAACCTATATCATGACTATGTCACCTCTACATGGGGTGACCAGACAGCAAGTGTGAAAAACTTGGACAAGGGGTGGGGAGTAATAGGAGGCTATATAAGAAAAAGACCCCAAAATCAGGACTGTCTCTATAAAATTGGGACATTTGGTCACCCCACCTCTACAAACTGTATTAGCATCTCATCCGTAACCACTTATCACCACTCATTGAAAAGCACTCAAACCCAGAGCAGGCTGGTTTCCAAACAGGCAAGTAATTCAGCAGTCATGCATTAAACGTCACTCAGTACATCGACGATGGCTTTGAAGTGGTATGGTAACAAAGTACTGTGTTTGTTGACCTATCAACAGCATATGATATAATGAATCATCTAAGTCGCCTCACTAAATCATACAACATGATGAAAGATCACCACCTCATATGATTGATACAATCTCTACAAGAGAACCAACATTTTTACATTGAACTATACAGGAAGCAGAGCTGCTGGCAGCAACAGAAAATGGCCTACCACATGGGAGTGTACTCTCACCAATATTTTTCATCATCTACATGAATGATCAACCAATCCATCTTTGCACATGAAGTTTTATCTATGCTGATGACCTGCGCGTCACTGCTCAAGCCAAGAATTTTGCCCAGATGTTAACATTGGTGGTGTCTGGGCTCTCTATTTATTACACCAAGAACCAATTGCACACCAACCCAGCGAAAACACAAGTGAATCTATTCCATCTTTGGAATCCCAAGGCTGATAGAGAACTCAGCATCATCTGGAATGGGGCATCACTAGATTCTAGATTGCACTCTCTGCTACAAGTTATATGTAGACAAGGCAAAAGGAAAAGTTAGCACCTGGAACAACATACTCAGGAAGCTTGCAAATTCAAAATGGGGAACCAACCCAGCAATACTAAAAGCCACCACACTTGCACTTTGCCACTCAACAGCCGAAGAAGTTACTGACTTTATGCAGTAACGATGGTTCTTCAAGATGTGTGTCCCTAGGGGTGCTCAGCTGTAGGTGTGTTTGTGTCCCTGCGCTGCTAATTGGAGAGCTTCAATAGCAGGGTCCATTAGGCCTACACATGCATTGTCTCAGGGTAGATGATAGTCCAAAGGAAAGTACTCTGTACTGGTCGTCCTAGGATAAATCTGAGAAATTGTCTGTGAGACTTTAGGATTGAGATATGGAAATAGGCCTTACCAGATGGTATTAACTCAAGAGTTCTGAAGGAACTCAAATGTGAATTGCAGAACTATTAACTGTGGTTTATAACCTATCATTTAAATCAGCTTCGATACCAAATGACTGGAGGATAGCTAATGTGACGTCAATTTTTAAAAAGGGATCCAGAGGTGGTCCCAGCAATTACAAGCTGGTAAGCCTGACTTCAATACCAGGTAAACTGATTGAAACTATAGTAAAGAACAAAATTGTCAGACACATATATAAACATAATTTGTTGGGGAAGAGGCAACATGGTTTCTATAAAGGGAAATCGTGCCTCACTAATCTACTAGAATTCTTTAAGGGGGTCAACACTCATGTGGACTTAGATTTTCAGAAAGCCTTTCACAAGGTGCCTCATCAAAAGCTCTTAAGCAAAGTAAGCTCTCATGGGATAAGAGGGAAAATCCTCTCACGAACTGGTAACTGGTTAAAAGATAGGAAACAAAGGGTAGGAGTAAATGGTCAGTTTTCAGATTGGAGAGAGGTAAATAGTGGTATCCCCCAAGGGTCTGTACTGGGATCAGTACTATTCAACATATTCATAAATGATCTGTAAATTTTGCCACCTCACTGTTTACCCCTTTTTCCAGATGACACAAAACTACTCAAGATAGGCAAGTCCCAAGTAGACTGCAAAGAGCTATGAAAGGATCTCTCAAAAACTGGGTGACTGGGCAATAAAACTACAGAGGAAATTCAGTGTTGATAAATACAAAGTAATGCACATTGGAAAACATAATCTCAACTATATGTATAAAATGATGGGGTTTAAATTTGCTGTTACCACCCAAGAAAGAGATTGTGGAGTCATTGTGGATAGTTCTCTGAAAACATCCACTCAAAGTGCAGCAGCAATCAAAAAAGCAAAAAAAAAAAAAAAAAAAAAAGTTGGTAATCTAAGATAGATTAGATAATAAGACAGAAAATATCTTATTGCATCTATATAAATCCATGGTATGCCCACATCTTGAATAGTGCATGCAGATGTGGTCGCCCCATCTCAAAAAAGATATATTGGAATGGAAAGGTTCAGAAAATGGGAACAAAAATGATTAGGATATGGAACAGCTGCCATATGTGAGATTAATAAAACTGGGACTTTTCATCTTGGAAAAGAGATGACTAAGAGGAAATATGATTGAGGTCTATAAAATCATGATTGGTATGGAAAAAGTAAATAAGGAAGTGTTATTTACTCCTTCTCATAACACAAGAACTAGGGGTCACCAAATGAAATCAATTGGCAGCAGGTTTTAAAACAAACAAATGGAAGTATTTTTTCACACAACACACAATCAACCTGTGGAACTCTTGCCAGAAGACATTCATAGAATCATGTAAGATTGGGGTTAGGGTTGGAAGAGACCTCAGGAGGTCATCTAGTCCAATCCCTGCTCAAAGCAGGAACAACCCCAACTAAATCATTCCAGCCAGGGCTTTGTCAAGTTAGGCCTTAAAAACCTCAAAGGATGGAGATTCCTCTACCTCCCTAGGTAACCCATTCCAGTGCTTTACTACCATCCTAGTGAAATAGTTTTTCCTAATATCCAAGCTCAACCTCCTTCACTACAACTGGAGCCCATTGCTCCTTGTTCTGCCATCTGCCACCACTGAGAACAGTCTAGAACCCCCCTTCTGGTAGTTTAAGACTGCTATCAAATTACCCCTCGCTCTTCTTTTCTGCAGACTAAATAAGACCAGTTCCCTCAGCCTCTTCTCATAGGTCATGTGCCCCAGCCTCCTAATCATTTTCGCTGCCCTCTGCTGGACTCTCCAATTTGTCCACATACTTTCAGCAGTGGGGGGGCACAAAACTTGACACAATACTCCAGATGTGGCCTCACCAATGCCAAATAAAGGGAAATAATCACTTCCCTTGATCTGCTGGCAATTCTCCTACTAATGCAGCTCCTACTATGCCATTAGCCTTCTTGGCAACAAGGACACACTGTTGACTTATATCCAGCTTCTCGTCCACTGTAATCCCCAGGTCCTTTTCTGCAGAACTGCCACTTAGCCAGTTGATCCCCAGACTGTAGCAGTGCATGGGATTTTTCTGTTCTAAATTAGGACTGCACTTGTCCTTGTTGAACCTCATCAGATTTCCTTTAGCACAATCCTCCAATTTGTCTAAGTCACTCTGGACCTATCCCTACCCTCCAGCCTATCTACCTTTCCCCCCATCTTAGAGTTATCTGTGAACTTTCTGAGGGTGCAATCAATCCCATCATCCAGATCATTAATGAAAACGTTGAACAAAACCAACCCCAGCACAGACCCCTGGGGCACTCTGCTTGATACAGGCTGTCAACTAGACATCGAGCAGTTGATCACTACCCATTGAACCTGACGATCTAGCCAGCTTTCTATCCACCTTATAGTCCATTCATGGAATCCATACTTCTTTAATTTGATGGCAAGAATACTGTGGGAGACCGTATCAAAAGCTTTGCTAAAGTCAAGATATATCACATTTACCACTTTCCCCATATCCACAGAACCAGTTATCTCATCATAGAAGGCAATCAGGTTGGTCAGGCATGACTTGCCCTTGGTGAATCCATGTTGACTGTTCCTGATCACCTTCCTCGCCTCCAAGTACTTCACAATGGATTCCTTGAGGACCCGCTCCATGATTTTTCTGGGGATTGAGGTGAGACTAACTAGTCTGTAGTTCCCTGAATTCTGTAGTTCCCTCCCTCCCTTTTTTAAAGACAGGCATAATATTTGCCTTTTTTCCAATCATCCAGGACCACCCCAGATTGCCACGAGTTTTCAAAGATAATGGCCAATGGCTCTGCAATCACATCAGCCAACTCCCTCATCACTCTCAAATGCATTAGATCCAGACCCATGGACTTGTGCATGTCCAACTTTTCTAAATAGTCCTTAACCTGTTCTGTCACCACTGAAGGCTGCTCACCTCCTCCCCATACTGTGCTACCCAATGCAGCAGTCTTGGAGCTCATCTTGTAAGTGAAGACCAAGGCAAAGACTATAACAGGGTTCAGAAAAAGAATTAGTTAAGTTCATGGAGGGTAGGTCCATCAATGGCTATTAGCCAGGATAGGCAGGGATGGTGTCCCTAACATGTGTTTGCTAGAAGCTGGGAATGGGTGACAGGGGAAGGAACATTTCATAATTACCTGTTCTGTTCATTTCCTCTGGGGCCCTGGCATTGGTCACTGTCAGAAGACAGGATACTGGGTAGATGGACCTTTGATCTGACCAAATATGGCCATTCTTATACCTTCTGAAGGTTGAGGGCCAAAAACCAGTCTCCCTATTCCAACACTGAAATGATTGTTGCTAGAGTGACTGTCTTGAATTTTTGAGCTTTTAACAAAACTTGTTGAGCACTCTGAGGTCTAGTATGGGTCTCCAACGTGACTTCCTCCTGGATATTCGCAAATTGTGAGATTAGAGCCCTTTGCCTTGTAGATGCTGGGGTACTGGTTCTATGACTCCTAATTGGAGGAGACAATCTGCCTCTTGTCGTAGTAGACTCTTGTTAGAAAATTCCCTGAAGATGGATGGGGAAGGGTGTTCTGGAAGGGGTAGGAAGGTAAAATGGATAGAGTACCCATTGTGAATAATCTGTAAAATCCATTGGTCTGGTGTTAGGTGTTCTGCAGTGCTGTGGAAAACTGTCAGACAGTGGCCAAAAAGATGGATAATGATGTTCGGCTGTGGCAGTTGTGGGGCATGGTCTATCAATGCCTTGACCAACACATCAAAATTGGTGCTAAAAAAGTAGATGGCTGGGATGTGGAAGATTGCTGACCTGACGGTTTATGACCTGGGAACTTGCATTTCTTTCTCTGTGGCTCATAGTAGCGCTGAGTTGGGTATTGGGAGGTGTGCGATTTGTGTGGGGGCTGCAGACTAAATTCCTCTTTTATCCTGGTGTGTAGATGTCCAGCGAGCAGAGAATCCTTTAGGGTGGGAAGAGAGGCATCAGTCTTCTCTGCAAAGAGCTTAGTGCCTTCAAAGGGAAGATCTTCAACAGTCCACAGTTCAACAGTACCTCCTTCGGGAAGCCCAACAAATGTAGCCACAATATCAATTGCATAACCACGGACCTGGCCGCTGAGTTGGCTGCATTGAGGGGAGATTGTAGGGTTGTCTTGGGCACTAACTATCCCTGTTGGATGATGGCTTTAAATTGGTCGCTGTGCAACCTGAACAGCTGTTCAATAAAGTTGTTCAGTTTTTAATAGTTCACTTAGACATATTTCGCCTTTAGGGTTTGGTAATTGGCAATTTGAAATGGAAACATGGCCAAGGAGTACACTTTTCTCCCAAAACGATCCAAAAGCTTCCAGTCCCTATCATAAGGAGTAGGCCACATCTGGTGTAGATGGCTACTGGAATTGACAGTGTCTACTATAAGTGAAGGGTGGGAAAAGAGGAATTAAATCTCTCTCGCTGGGACATAATATTGTTTGTCCACCCACTTGCAGATAGGTGCCACGGATGCTGGGGCCTGACCAAATAGTTTTTGTAGTGTCCAGAAGATCCTCATTAATAGGTAGGGTTATTGATGAGGATGATTGAACTCTGTCAAAGAGTGGTGGGTATCCCTGGCTTCTTCTAGTCTAGCAGTATCTGAAGAGTGTCTGCCACTTTCTTTGCTAGGTCCTAGGAGAGGCAAAAGTCATTAGCCAGAGATGGTGGGGGAGGCATGATGGCCTCATCTGAGGAAGAAGAGGATATGGTCGTTGGGATCGCCTCTTCCTCAGTGCTCTCTTGTTCCTCCACAGCTTCTTCTGGAGGTTCTGAAGCTCTGGACGCCGCATCCAAGAGGGTGAGTCTTTTCTCAGGTGGCACAAAAGGGATTTAAGATGTACTAGAATGAATCCTCATTCTTAAAAAAAATGGAATTTAAATCTGTAATTGCTGTAAATGGTTTGTAAACAGCAGCAAGCAGGCCATTTAAACAGACTTTGCACAAGTGTGCAGTCCATGGGTGATAGCGATTGAAATACATTGCAACTATCACAATTAAAAGTGGGTGAAACTATTCCAGATGCCCATTAAATGGATTCTTCCATTAACTTGGTCTAAATAATCCACGAGAATTATTTAACAACCAGTCAATGTAATTCACTGTAGAGTGAACAATTTTTGATGGGGCAGTAGTTATATTTCATTGATGCTTATGTACCATGATCTATTTTGGCAAGTAATACAAACACACACAGATCTCTGAAGTGCAGCAATGGGAAGTCCATGCTTTTCAATTTACTAAATCAGACTTGCTACCAAAAAATTGTCTATTTCAGGTTGGATCCTTGTAGCTTGACAAATGTTTTCCTGTCATACTATTGATTGTTCAATACACTAAGGAAGATACTGCTATGTGTTGCAAAATAGTATTTGCTTTGTCCTCAGCGCTGAGGTACAAAGGTAAGAACTGGATCTTGCTGTTCACTGTTTACTATTCTAACAAATCTGTGCCCATTTGGAATATCATGGTTGTAACTATTCTACATACCATGGCCACTTAACTTCACAGTGATAAAAGAGATAAAACTCAAATCCTCCTGCTCCAAAAATCATTGGCTTCTGGCTCTTACACTAGTATAATCAGCTCTGATTCCATCAAATGAAGGGCAGTAGTCTCCCCTGCCAGTCTAATTGGAGGGAGGGGGTCCCCGTGCGGTGATTGAGGCCTGTGTCTGTGGGGGTGGGGGGGTGGTGCTCGTAGGGTGATTGAGGCCCATGTGTGTGTGTGGGGGGGGGGGGTCCCCGTGGGGTGATCGAGGCCCAGGTTTGTATGTGGGGAGGGTCCCCTTGGCGTGATCGCGGCCGGGTGTGTGCGTGGGGGTGGGGGGGGGGTGGTTCCCTGTGGGGTGATGGAGGCCTGGGTGTGTCTTCGCGGGGCCAGGGGCCGAGCGGGGCCGCGACACGGGGGCTGAGCGGGGCCAGGGGCCGAGCGGGGCCGCGACACGGGGGCTGAGCGGGGCCAGGGGCCGAGCGGGGGCGGAGCGGGGCCGAGACACGGGGACGGTGCGGGGCCAGGGGCCGAGCGGGGCCACGACACGGGGGCGGAGCGGGGCCGGGGGCCGCGACACGGGGGCCGAGCGGGGCCGCGACACGGGGACGGTGCGGGGCCAGGGGCCGCGACACGGGGGCGGAGCGGGACCAGGGGCCGAGCGGGGCCGCGACACGCTCCCGCCGGCTAGCGCAGGGCGGCTGTGGGGTTTCAGGAACTTGCCTCTCACGTCCCGGCACAGGCCTCCCGCCGGCCCCGCCTCGTCTGAGCAGGGCGAGGCCTCGGCGGCGCTTGCGGCTACTGGGCTCCGCCTCACTGTGCGGCTGCGGGGCGTCCGGGGCTGGCGGCGGCGGCGGGCGCGCAGGGTCGAGGTGAGCTCGGCCCGGGTGGGCCCGCAGGGGCGGGACGGTCCCCTTGGCCGGGGTCTGCGGCGCGAACCGGGCAGCGCCCCGAGCCCCGTTCGCTGTTCCCGCCGACAGGGCTGCCCTGAGCCGGCGGCTGCTGCAGGGGCCCGAGGCCAGACCTCCGACCCCCCCTCGGGCACGGCTGCCGTCTGCAGCGCGGGATGGGCCCGGGGAGGGAGCCTGGGTGCCCGAAAGGCCCGGGTGTGCGCCCTGTGCCTGGGCCGGGACCGTGCCCCAAACAGCCCCGCGGGCGGCGCTCTTAGAAACCCCCCAGCGTGCCCTGATCTCCCAGCACCTTCCCCACAGCTGCCCCCACGAAACTGCCCCAGGGCCGCTGCGACCGGGGAGCTCCCTCTGGCAGGCCCAGGAACACAGTAATGCCAATGCCCCCTCCCCGCTGCATACCCCTGACCTGTGCCCAGGCTAGGCGGAGGCATCCTTGACTATGATCCCTTATTTGTCCCGTGCTTGCGTGCGCCTGGTGTTTACAGACGAATACACGGAGCAGGCCACAACCCCACCCGCTTCAGTCCAAGGGCTTGTCTGCACTTAAAGGGCTGCAGCTGCCTGGCTGTAGCGCTTCCCTGAAGACACCACTTAATGCCCACGGGAGAGTCTCTCCCATCCACAGAGGTAATCCACCCCAGCTTCCCAGAGTGGGTAGCTGTCATGTGGGTGAAGCCCTCCCATTGGCATAGTGGTTTCCACACCCAGAGTTAGGTTGGTATAACTGCATCATTATCATTTGGGTGTGGAAAATCCTAAACGAGGTAGCTATGCAAACATAATTTGATAGTGTTGATCAAGCCAAAGCATGAGGTAAACACTATAATAAAAGAATTACAGTGGTACAAAGGTTGTAGGAAAGAGGCATTTGTTATGTACACATTTAAAAAACAATATCTTGTTTTTAAAAAGTGAAACAAAATGCTATGGATGGTGTTTAGACTAAAATTGAAAAAATCAGTAATGAATAATTCATCAATATCTGACTGTAAACAGACTAATGTTAATTATTAATACAAAAGGTATGTGCTATATGCTCTCCATCTTTCCTGAAATACATTTCTAGTCTCTAAAATTTTACTGCTTACATATTTCATTACTAGACCACCCATTGGACAATTCAGTACTCCTGAAAAGCAGAACAACGGGGCTTGCATTTGAGTTACTGAGATGTAACCAGAGGAACTGTAAACAGCCTCCAGTAATAGATTCCCCATCTGGTTTTGAGCATTCCTCCCCCATTTCTGAGTATTGTTCCACCAAGAGACTTTTCTGGCCTTGTATCATTTGCATTGTTTGGTTTCTTTATTAGATATGTCCTACCTTAGTGGGGTGGTGTTGCACAAATAGGCTCGTTCCTTTGGAGGTCGTCCCAATTCACCTTCAAAGAACAGGCAGAGTCTCAAGGTAACCTGAATAAAAAAGGTTTATTCGTGCACGAATAGGGAGTCAAGGGGCTAACGCTCCAAACCTGACTGCCACAGATCAACGGGCAGCCAAAACATATATACAGTGTTCACAGGCACACACAACCAATAACTTCAAAGAGTATCACAGCTTCATACAGCCAATAATCTAATGCCACATACTTAGTTTGTATACAGATTTGAAAAGTGTCATAGCCATTGGCCCACAACACTCACTGTCACCTGCATCACAAACAATGTTGCATAGTTAAATGTTAATGATAGGCATGACATGACCTGACAGGTGCTGGGTGCAGTCTCTGTCCTAGATCATGGCTGCATGTCCATCCAGCTGATCTCCATTTTTTAAAAACAGACTCCATCTTGGAAACACAGATTCCATAGCAGTTAACCAGAAGCAGGTAACAAACAATACAGATCAAGCAGTTAACAACACAATCAATACAATTTTTGCCACAGTGGTGGGGGGTGGGTGGGCTTGGTGACTTCTTCTAGGTTCCTACATTTCTGTAATTCTGTGTTTTACAATATGAGGCAGAGATCCAAGCAAAACAGGTAAAAGTGGAGTGGGAATACGTAAGCATTCTATCGAAGTCAGGCTTCATAAATACTATCTTGCTTCAGATCCACATCATGGAAAATCAAGTGATTGAATCCTCTGAAGAGAGAACGTTCCAGTATCAGAATTCTCTTCCTTCGCTGCCAGTTCCTACTCTTGATGAATCTTTAAAGAGATACCTTGATGCAGGTATAGCTGCTATAATCACTTAATAAACTTTTATCTTTTAGAGAGGTCCAAAAATGGTTGGAAATGGGTGTGTGTTTGCTTGTGCCTGCCTTTGTTTGTCCCGCGTCCCCATATAAACAAAGATTTCAAGGCATTTTTCACATTTGTAAATAGTTTTTTATTACTGTTATTTATACAACTCCAAAAGCCTGCTGCGGTCTTTTGAGAAATCTGACTTGGCAAGGCTCCTGCCCTAAAGGACTTACCATCTAATAAACAAAATAGCAGGTGACAGAGACAAAGGTGACAGAGACAACACAAATATGAATGAGTTCTTCTTTTGGTTTATACTGAATAGAATTGGCTGATTCATAAATCATAGGCCTCTATCGTGTCAGACTCTTATATAGTAAACAAGTTTCAGATATAGGAATGAGATGTCTATTTGTGTTTTCTTTCTAAATAATTCTGTCCATCTTCCTTAAATCACTTCCAGAATTCTGAGACTTCTGAATTTTTCCTTACAACCTTTGCAACTACTACAATTTCTCCTGCTAACCCACCTGTAATGGAAAAACTTTACTCAAGCAACTGTCTTGGAGGTGGGGCTCTGACAGCAATAACAGCCAAAAACAAACATTATGCCATAATTCCTAGATCCACAGAGGGATCAAGTACTGCGGCACTGAGCATTGTAAAGCCTAACTTTTGGATGCCTAAAAAAAAGTCACAGGAAGTACAGTGCAATTCACAGAACCTGAGTTAGGTGGCTAGGTTCCCTATAAAATGAATTGAGAAAAATAGACATCTTGGAATGGGATCCACAAAAACTAGCTAACAGGAGATGCCCCATATGTCTCAGGAAATAGGTCCCTCTCTGCAGCTTGGACTTAGGCAACTATCTCTGCTTGTGATCTATGGCTGGGAACCCTTCTCTTCAAATCAGGTGGCTTAAGCGTCTAACCCATTTCTTGTGAGAATGAGTTAGGTACTTGCCTCCTTTCACCCAAAATGGCTGGAGGTGGAGATACCCACCTTATAACTTTTAGCCCAGTGGTTAGAGCACTCACCTAGGATGTGGGAGAAACAGGTGGCTCAGCTTCCCCTCTGCTTTATGGGGAGAAAGGATTTGAACAGGGATATCCCACACTTAGCTATGATATATTCTGGTATGGGTCTCCGTCAGTCTCTTCAGTTGAAGCTGTTCCACTTTGGATAAATAATTAGAGTCACTGGGCGTGAGAGGGTACGACATTGTAGTCTGGAGTGGGGAGACCCAGAGTCCAGTTCCTCTGCTCCATTCACTCTTTCATTATTTATATATAGAAGAACAGCTGCAAAATAATGAGCAGTTGGAGTAGTTCCTGGATCTCCCACCACCCAAGCAGCTGCTCTAGCCACCAGGTTATAGTCATTCATTGTCTCTCCCCTCTGTGACTCTAAGGGCTTGGTTACACTTACACCTTTATAGCAGTTTTGGTTATACCTGCCCTGGTATACAGCTATAGGGATAGTGCTATAGCGTGTCCACACTTAGACCTGCCAGCGGTATAGTGTGGCCACATTCACAGCACTTCAAGCGGCACGGGAGTGGTGCATTATGGGCAGCTATCCCAGCATTCAGCTGGGTGCAATGTGCTTTTCAAACGAGTGGGGCAAGGGGCATCATGAGGGAGAGGGAGAGACCTAGTGGATTTTTGGCGTGCTGAGAGTATGTCAGCAGATTATCTTTGAAATGCAGAGCCTAAAAACCTTCTGCTTTAAGCTTGCTCACAAGGTAAACATTTGCATTGCTGAGTTGCCAAGTTAAAGACAAGCTATGAAAACTTTCTTCTGCATTCCTCCAGCCAAGTTCAAAACAAAGGGAACAGAGGCCTAGTTGGCTTAAATGGCTTCGGAGCGTCTCTAGTAGTCACTCAGAGATGTATTGTTAATACCCATTTACACTGGAGCTAAAACGGAGTAGTCAATACGCTACAGCTCTTAATCCTTGGGGAAGGGAGGATTACCAGGACCGGTATAACTGTGGACTTATAGCGCTCTATGTGCCTCGCCAGTGTGGACGGGTAGTGAATTATAGCGCTCCTGGTGGCTTTATAGCGCAATAAAGTGCCAATGTAATCAAGTCCTAAGTATTTATCCAAAATTAAACAGCTTCAACAGGAGACACTGAGAGACTATCCTGTAGCTCAGTGGTTAGAACACGCTTCTGAGAACTTTGGGAGGTTTTTGTTCAAGATGGCTATTTAACCTGGGACTCCCTCATCCCAGGTAAGCGCTGTATCCAGCTGTATCAAAAGTTGTAAGGTGGGTCGTTACTGCACCACCTCCTCTGGTGGCTGGACTTGGAATGGGACCTGTTCTGGTAGGTGTCTTTTGAGCACACCCACTGGATTGGGGTCTTCCGATGAGATAGGCACAAGCCTGCCTCACCCCCAGTTCATAGATTGCACTGGGGCTTTGGGAGGAGATAAGCATCTGCGTTCCTATAGTGAGGCAGCAGTGCATGTGCTCAGAGGCAGAAACTTAGGCACCTAAGAAAGTTTTACATCAGAAATGTAGGCACCGAGTAAGGTTAGATAGTAGCTGGTAACAAGAGTTTTGTGGATTGCAGTGGTGGCTAAAATTCAGATTAAGGCCTTCATGTACAGTAGACTCTCGATTATCCAGGATTGGATTAACCAGGATGTGGATTAACCAGAATGTCAAAAAAAATACATGCAACTCGCAGGGCCGGCTCTGACTTTGCTGCCGCCCCAAGAACACACACAAAAAAACCCTACCAGGGTGCAGGGCAGCCAGTGAACCAACACCCCCTCCCCCCCTCCGGCGCAGGATGGCTGGTGAATCAACCCCCACACCCCATATTTCCTATGGATGATGATTATCCAGGATTTTATTAACCAGAATTATTTTTTCCCTATCATCTTGGATAATCGAGAGTCTACTGCACCTTTGTGGATCTATGCCCAAATCCCCAAACTGACTTTGCATCCAATTCTGCTCCCACTAAAATCAGTGGAAATGTCCCAGTTGGTTTTGTGGTTGCAAGATCTTGCCCCTTATGGGTGTGTCTTCCCTGCATTGTTAGCTCAAGATATGAGTTTTACCCCTAACCTGACTCCCATCCTTATATACACACTAGTTTCTAGCTCAACTAAAGCAGTGCTTTAAACCTGAGCATGCTAGCCTGTTGGGGTATGTTTACACTGCGTTGTAAACCCGAGATTGTAGAACCCAGGCTTGTGGACTCGTTGTTTCCAAGCCTGTGCTTGAGTGTTCATACTGCATTATAACCCTGGTTTTACAGTTGCTGGACCTGTGTCTCATAGCCATGCTAACACATCCAGACTGCACTACACAGACATTCTGACTCAGGTCTGCGGCTTAAGCTACATCCATACTACAAAATGACAGGGTTTGGATCCGAGTCACAGCGGGACTCGGACTCTGGCGTAGTCTTCTAGCAGGGTCCTAGGACCCAAGCCAGGTTGATTTGCATGTGGATAGAAGTGGGACTTGGGATTGGGCTCAGACCTGAATCAGAGCCTGGGCTTAGTAGGCAGTGTAGAGACACAAGGTATATCTACACTGCAATAAAACACCTGTGGCTAGCCTGTGTCACCTGATTCAGGCTTACTCTCCCCCTTCAGAGTCCCAGAGCCTGGGCTTGGAGCCTAAACCTCTACACTTCAATTTTATAGCCCCTCCAGCCAGAGTCAGCTGACTCAGCTCAAATGAAGGTGACCACACAGCAAAACAACATTTGAGCTACACAGAGTGATTTGATTAGTAGAGAATCAGAGGGGTAGCCATGTTAGTCTGGATCTGCAAAAGCGACAGAATCCTGTGGCACCTTATAGACTAACAAACATTGGAGCATAAGCTTTCGTGGGCTAATACCCACTTGGTCGGGATGCATCATTTTGGCAACACCATAAGAAATATATACATAAACACAATAGCACAAACTCATGGTTAGCCAAATGGGATACCCTAGGCTTGTACAGCGTAGAACATCTAGTTTCTGTGAAAACTTTGGCCATGCTGAATTAAATGAAAAATCACTTTCTTAGATGTAGGGATAATTACTGAGGAAAGATCGGTTGTTACATTGGAGATCTGTCAGATCCCATGCTACCCACTGGAAATTCCAAGATACCCAAAATATGATGATTGAGAAATATAGTTCAGCAACCCATATGGATAGATGTTTGGAGAAAGACCCCATTAGACAAAAATCCTGCCTTCCACTCCCACACAAGGACTGACTTTTTCCTCTTGCTGCTAGGAACATAGTAGAAAATACAGTCTAATCACACAAATAGATACATGTCAGCAGACCATTAACCACTGTTCCGTGCTCTAGAATAACTTGTTGATGAGACTATGAAGAATGAGCACTATGCTCATATGTTCTTTTCTGAAAACATCAAATGACAAACCAGATAAAGGAATATATTGTATAAAATATAAGTGATGGTGTTACACATCTGGTGTAGAAAGCCTACAAAACAGAAATATAAAAAGTTTTATATGAAGACGTAATCTTCCCACACACACATTGAAAATTTGAAAGCACCAAAAAAAGGAAAATTAATTATACAAAACTGAAAAAGAATGACAGAAAGATATATTGAACCTATGGAATCATTACAATGGGACTTAATGTTTTTAAAGACAATTATAGCTATATTTTCATTAAACATGTCTGATGAACACACAAGTAAACTTGGGCCAGGTCTACCCTACACTAGAGATCGATCTTTTGGGGATCAATTTATCACGTCTCATCAAGAAGCGATAAATCGATCCCCAAGCGCTCTTCCATGAGTTCAGAACTCCACCGCGCAGAGAGGTGCAGGTGGAGTCGACGGGGAGTGACTCAGCACCATGAAGATGCCAAGGTAAGCCGACCTGAATACGTCGACTTCAGCTACACTATTTATGTATGTTAGGTTGATTCCTCTCCTCCCCCCCCCTCCCCCGCACTCCCGGTGTAGACCGGGGCTTGGAAGAGTATTAGCCAATACAAATGGTAATGCAATTTCAAGGGTAATACAGGGATCTTGCTTATAAAAGCAGCAGCTGTGCCCAAAATATTTCTAGTATTGAGCTACTAGATCAGGATTGCAGAGTTGGACATCCACTTTTCACTTCCCTCAGGTAAAAGGTGCAAAATATTGGAGAATCAGATTTTAACCAAGGAAGTTTTGTGCTGAGCAGGAGACCATGAGGAACCTAAAGAAGTTATCTAATTTGATTAATTATAAAGCCTAGCTATGGCGACTAAGAAAATATGAACAAAAGATATGGTCCCTGCCTCAGAGAACTTTCCAGTCTGAGTGTAATATCCAACAGCTGATACAATATAGATGGAGGAGTATAAGAAAACAATAAGACGGTATTGATCAGCATGATAGACTGGTCTCAGCACGCCTGTTATCAAGTTTTTGTAGGCATCATGGCAAAGGAGAGTTTGAGGAGGAATTTGAAGCAGAATAATGAGGTAACTTTGCAGATGTTTACAGGGAGCTTTACCTAAGCAGTAGGCGCAGCAAGGGGGAAAGCACTAAGGTGCTTGTTTGGAAATTTAACAAGGGGGAAGTGGAGGTTGGCATCATTGCCCAATTGAAGGTAAGTATCTACCTAGAAAGTCAATTGAGAGATGACAGGTTAGTTGGGACTAGACCAGTGGTGGGCAACCTGCAGCCCGTAAGTGTGATCCATTGGCGGGCTGTGAGATAGTTTGTTTACATTGACCATCTGCATGCATGGCTGCCCACAGTTCCCAGTGGTCGCAGTTCGCTGTTCCCAGCCAATGGGAGCTGTGGGAAGTGGCAGCCAGCATGTCCCTACGGCCTGCGCCACTTCGTGCAGCGCCCATTGGCCGGGAACGGTGAGCCACGGCCACTGGGAGCTGCAGGCGGTCCATGTAAACAAACTGAATCATGGCCCGCCTGTGGATTACCCTGACGGGCTGCGGGCCACAGATTTCCCACCACTGGGCTAGACCATGAAGGACCTTGAAGGTGAATACAAGTCGCTTATGTTTGATGTGATAGCTGTGTGTTTCTCAACTGTGTGGACTCACCCACTATATTAGGCTGGTATTGTGCCCACAAACAAAGTAGAGACAAGTTTAATTAGTGAATGAGCTCCATGGGAGCTGCAGAGTCACAGAACTCCATAGTATCTACTAGCTTAGGTCCTAAATAGTTCTGTTTTCAGTCTCATGTTTGATATTGTGGGGCTTTTGTATCCACTCTTATTTGAGAGCAGCGATAGTCTTATTTAATGTATTTTTACATTAAGATTTCCTCAAACTTATTCCAGCCTTTTTAAAATATATTTTTCTTCCAACAAAGACCTCTGTATTTATTTATTTTAAAATTTTATCTTGGGTTCTGTCCGCTTCAGGGTCTGCATGCAGGGGAGTTGATATTAATCTGTATTTACATACATTTCCCTTTTTTACAGTAAAACCATTCCTAAATCAAGAAGAATATCAAAGAACTGAGGACATAGTTAAAAAGTTTGAACATGGGATTGGAAAACGGTTGCAGCATAAGTTACTGGAAAGGGCTAAAGAGAAGAAGAATTGGGTATGTTTTGAATTATGGTTTTTAAGGTTGTAAAATGTTTCCTATGAAACTCTCATATGTCTAGATACATCTAGTTATCTGAGTATGAGACATCAATATTTTTTCAGAGAACTGTCAGAAAGTGAGCTAGTTAGGGCCTGGATCTTGTGAAGTGCTGAGCTTTAGGCTCAACCCTTCCTTATTCTTGTTACATAACTTTATTATGTGAATAGTGTTTTCAGGGTCAGGCCCAACCTTTGCATATGAAACCCAGTACTAATGTTTATTGACTGAGGAAAGACTACATATTTTATTAGCTAAAGAAACTGGAAGAGGAGGAGGAATCTATGAAAAGAGTGTTTTGTTGAACATTTTTATATTTACGAATTGCTAGAGGCCAGTTTTATTACTCACTTGTTTTGCTATGGATGGTCAGTAAACAATCACTTAAATAAGATTACAGCAAATAAGGACTTAGTTCCCCATCCTGTAACTAAAGCTTATATTCTTTGTTCCTAGAGATACACATTTACATTTGACCTTATTAAAATGCACATTGTTTACTCATGCCCAGCTTACCAGGTGATCCAAATTGCTCTGTATTAGTGACCTGCCCTCTGCATTATTAACCATATCCCCAATATGTTCGTCATCTGCAAACTCTTCTTCCTGGTCATTGATAAAAACATTAAATAACAGAGCACTGGTCCCCAAACTTTTTAAGTCATGCCCCCGTTGCCACTAATGTAATTTGCCCATGTCCCCCAGGAGCCATAGTCCGGGACTGAAGCTGAGCTAGTGGGCCAGAGGCAGAGGAGGGATGGGACCATGCCAGGGCTGGGAGCAGAGCCGCGGTGGGGACCAGGGCAGAGGAGGGTTAGGTGGCGCTCCCTCCCCGCACCCTGTAGGAGTTGGCCCAGGCACCACTGCACCTCGGCTGAACATTCTTCTGTGCCTCTGTAGGAGGTGCACCCACTGTTTGTGGACCCCTGATGTAGGGCCAAGAACTGATCCCTGAGGGACCCCACTAGAAACACATTTGCTCAATGATTATTGCCCATTTACACTTGTATGTGGAGAGCTTGATAGAAAAGGTGGGTTAGATAATATGTCTTTTATTGGACCAATGTTTGTTGGTGAGAGAGGCAAGCTTTCAAGCTTACACAAAGCTCATCTTCAGGTTTTCTTCAGACGTGTCAGCAGGTTTTAATCCATATAATGTGTGCCGTGTTTATTGTGTATTGTTCTAGTTTTTTTAATCAAAATATTGTGCAGTACCAAATTAGATCTCTTACAGAAGTCTATTTCATTAACACTGAACTTTGTCAGCTAAACTTGTAATCAGAAAATATTCTCTGGCAACTGCAGCAGTCAACCGCTACAACAACTGCTTACAAAGAAAATTAATATTAAGAAAGTAATGTAACATAGCACCTGGAAATGTAATGTAGCTGTCTCAGTACTATCAGTAAGTGCTTCGTGGATCACTTGGTCTGCCTTTCACAGTTCAGGAAATAATTCAGAGTATTAAAAAGTAACAAAAAATTAGATAGGTACAATAGAACAATCACATGATTATTATATTATTTTATTATTATACAATATAAAATATATTGTGATGCTAATCTGTTCCTTTTCAGCTGGAAGAATGGTGGCTGAATGTGACTTATCTTGATGCTCGCATACCAACACAAATATATTATAACTTTGGAGGAGCAGGCCCTTACCTTGAACATTTCTGGCCACCAAAAGAAGGAACTCAAATAGAAAGAGGATGCATAGTTATATGGCATACCTTGAAATACTGGGAACTAATAAGAACGTAAGACATTAAAAAATATATATAATTGCTTCTAAATATTAGTGTACTGTACATGCTTGCAGTCATGGATAATATGGGACAAATTTGTCCTTGATGTAGCTCCACTGTACTCAAGGATGAATTTTGCCATATTTGATGGTGTAATTTTTCACCTCATGCTTAAAAGTTAATCTGAATCTATGCTTCTGTATATTCTGTTTTCTGCAGGGAAAAATTGGTTGTGCATAGACATGGAAATATGCCTCTGGACATGAACCAGTTCCGAATGCTGTTCTGCACTTGCAAGATTCCAGGAATTACTAGAGATTCTTTAGACAACTATTTTAGAACTGGTAAACATATTCAACTTTCCTAGGGTAATAGACAACTGATTTTATGTTATAGGACTAAATTGTGGCCATGTTATCCATGAAACAAACACTATATTTTTTGTCTGTTTTAAAAACCTGTAGCTGAAGAGCATTTTGATTAGCTATACATTGTGTTATATGCACTCTGTACATCCTGCAGCCGACGTGATGCCTCTGTAGCACCCTTCTAAACTGATATTTATCTTTATAATTGGGTTGGATGCACACAGATAAAGGAATCAGGTCAGATACAAATAAAGCGTTGGAGCATCAGGAACGGACTAATTTACTTTAGCCCTCATGCCCCTTTTGGTATAGTATTTAGTGCTTCCTTCTTGCTGTTGAATGGAAGGGGTTATTTCAAATGATTTGTTTGCAGCTTAATCAGACTTACATATGCCAATAGTAAATACACATGCCCTGTATTGTAAAATTACAATATGGAGTTGTAATTCCTTCCCTATCCTTGTCCCCATAGTTCCCTTTTCAGGGACATGCTCCCCATATGTTCTGTTATGTTTCCCCCTCCACCCAATTCTCAGCTTCCCATTCAGCTCTCACTTCTGTCTTGTCAGAAGTCCACCTACCCCAGTGCCCCCCCTCCCCCCTCTAATCCATCCTGCTAAACTCCTATTGCTTTTGTGGAACCTACAAGCATAAGAGCCCTGGGAAGACTGGGGCAGGGAGTGGCACCTAACGAGCCTTGTAAAGATTGGAGATTCCCTAACACATCTCATAAGGCTCAGCAATGTTGATGCACTTACCTCAGTACATTCCTGTATATCTCCTAAGGTTCTCAGTGGTGGAGCCACCCTCCTGTAGACCTTTAGGAGGTGTGGATTAGTGAGGTGCCTCTCCTCCAGAGCTCAGGAAGTCAAGAGGAAGTGAGGAAGCCTTCCCTGTTCTCCTTCCCTCCCCAATCCCTTGTTAGGACTGTAATAAACTTTTGTGTATGGGAATTTCTTTAATTTTTAAAAGAAAAGTTAAGGTTGAAGGCACATATGAGTAGTTTGAGGAGCATGACAGAGAAAAAAATCCAAACAATAGAAACTCAGGGAATGCAGAGTTATGGTTGCATGTCTCAAACAAAGCACCCAAGAACCTCAGCTGTGTCCCTGTGAAGATGAAAGCCTATCATCTCCCTTCTTGGTGTATAGTGTAATTTCAGATGTTCATGACAGCACGTTGTTTTTGTAAGTTTTCATACATGTACTAATTTGTCACCCCACTAGTTTTTGCTCTTTTCCTTTAAGTGCTGTAATTTCATGATCTCTGTAGATGACATTTACAAGTGGAGACATTCTAAATGGGGAGTGATTTCCTTTATTTTGCTATTTATCTAAATTAGGAACTTATACATTTAGTTGTGTACTTTACAATATGCTCGTGAAGAAAGATGTAAAGCAACAAAATTACTATATGAACAAGATTAAGGCATTATGAGCATTTGATAAATGGATCTCTATGGATATTGTATACATTTCTCATTTTGTTCAAGGCAGAAGTATGGGGCAGAGTTAAGGTTTTGTAGAGGCCTGGTTTGAGAAGTGCAACATAAGCTCTGTGTTTCTTGCATTTCTATCTTTTTTTGGTCTTAACATTCTTGAACTTGGTCAGACCTTAACTTTATGGTAATAAATTCTTGGGTGTGGCATAACTAATAAGATCGTATAGGCAATTCTGGGCAAGACTTCCAGTAGTGAGTGCAACAACTACATCTCTCCATAATGTTAAATATTTATGTATCGGTGCACAGATGCTCAGATTTCCATGCAAATTGGGTATAGCTGATCCATTTGTGCATTAACTCCTGATTTGCATAGACAAAAAATTGTAGAATATGTTGTGAAGTCCTTTTGCTTATATTTGGAGCCGCTTGCTATGCAGACCTTCTGAAACTTCACCCAATATCATTTTTTCTTTCATCAGTATGCGGGTGATTTTCCATGTAGCATTTCTGCTCCCTCAATAACCTCGCCACATAAACATTTGTTAAAGTTATGAACATGGCAGTAAACATTGGTGGGGATTAATAATAATCAAGGTTACACGCAACTATGGATTCTGTCAGATAATCTTGCAAATGCTGCCTTTGAAATTTATTTCCAAACTGCAGAAAAAACAACAACATAGAATTGCTCTCTGAAAGTAGGTGACCGGTTAGGGCTTTGTTGCTCTATTTAAATGTATAAAGGCGTAAATGTTAAAGGCCAAAATAATGTGCTATATTTATACACGTGCATTTTTTTACCTGGTCACTTAAATGTGTCTATAACAGGGGTCGGCAACCTTTCAGAAGTGGCATGCCGAGTCTTCATTTACTCATTCTAATTAAAAGTTCTGCTTGCCAGTAATACATTTTAACATTTTTAGAAGGTCTCTTTCTATAAGTCTATAATATATAATTAAACTATTGTTGTATGTAAAGTGAATAAGGTTTTTAAAATGTTTAAACAGCTTCATTTAAAATTAAATTAAAATGCAGAGCCTTCCAGACCAGTGTCCAGGACCCGGGCAATGTGAGTGCCACTGAAAATCAGCTTATGTGCCGCCTTTGGCACGCATACCATAGGTTGCCTACCCCCGGTCTATAATTTGTCTCTCCTCTTTCTCTCACTCACATTATAACTTTATCCAAAAAGTGTTGTGTTCTCATGTTTGTTTTATCTTCCTTTCAGAGAGTGAAGGTGAATGCCCATCCCACATAATAGTTTTTTATCGAGGTCGAGTGTTTGCTTTTGATGCTGTACATGAGGGTCATATACTGAGCCCCCCAGAGATTTTCAGGTTTTTAAATTACTTCATATTAATTGAGCTGTGCAATGAAATACATTGGACCTTGTTTTCAAAAGAACAGTACTCCATGAAAATCCAGACTGTAGAAATTGGAATGCTTAACATGGCGGGATGCAGGTCTCCCATTGTGTTACTTGTAAACTGTAGTAGGTGCCCATTTTTCAGATAAAAATGTGATTTTTCGGGCTGAGTAAATCCCTTTAAATATTTTCTGTTAAAGTTTGGATGGACTGGAATTTTCCCTTCACTATTGTATTTGGATAGTCTGTGCAACTAAGGAACTTTAGCTGAACAGATTATACATTTAAATTGTTTTGGACGGTGAAGGAAACTAGTAAGAGGCATGAAACATGAACCTGCACTTAGCACTGCAAAATATGGTAAGATGCCTGGAACAACAAGCAAATGTAGGATGCTAAAAGTTTACCATGATGGTGTTTGGGTAGCAAATATCAATTATGTGTTGGAGTTCATGGCATGAAGCTGTATCAGGATTATTTGTGATTGGTTCTCAAAAAACAAACAAACAAAAAAAAACCCCCAACAATCCATGTAGCAATAAGATAGAAGTTCTGCTTTACAGGTAACCTGATCTTGAGGGTGGTATATCTAGTTAGCCTCGCTTGCTACATAGGAATACATCAGTATGAATGTTGTTTAAATACTGGTTGGTACTAGTGTTTAATAGGTGCAAGTGCCAAATAACTGCATATAAATTCTTAAAAATTCAGAGGTTTTTTAAAAGGGGTAACAAGGTAGACAGAGAACACCAAGTACAGTATGTGCAGTCACATTTACAGGTAAACCTGTCAGAGTACAAAGCTTTGGATGAAGTTTTTTGGAGTGCTGGTGCAAGCAAAGGTTAAGAAGAGAAACATGGTTACATTGTTTAAGGTTTGGTGCATGATACAACCTCAGCCGGCTTGGATGGAGTATGATTCTCTCCTATGGTTCTCAGGCCTTGTGTGGATTGGAGATTTGCCCTTATTCCAGCCATTGGTAGCTAGTCACCAATATTATTGTACCCGTTGTGGCAAATTGCTGGCCACTATTATGATGGGTCCCACGCTTTCTCTTCTTGTGGGGGTTCAGGAAGCCATTTCTTGCTTCTGAACAGGGTATTAACTGCCCCACTGGTATCCTAGAGGAGGGGGAGTGGAGAGGGAGGGACCCGGGCCCACCCTCTACTCCACGTCCCAGCCCAGGGGCCCTGAGGATAGCAGCAAACCACCTGAATTAGCTATTCCTTCCCCTGGGCTACTTCCCTCTCCTACCCTTCAGCTTGTGGGGCTTCCTGCCCTCTCTCTACACAAGCCAGGTGTCTCCTTACCTAAGGTCTGGGTCTTCTTGAGTCCAAACTCTCCTCCAAACTGCTCTCTGCTCTAACTCTTTTCAACCACCTGATTGAAGCAGGAGGGTTTTATATTGTGACTGGCTCCAGGTGCCTTAATTGGCTCCAAGTGCCTTAATTGGCTCCAGGTGCTCCAAGCAACTTCTAGAAAACTTGCTTCCCTCTATAGGGAATAAGGCTTCCCTATAACACTCTCCTGTTGGCCATACTGTATCACACCATACAAACTCCTAGTGTGTATATGAAAAGTGTGACTTGCACCATTAGAGGTGTCCCATGTTTGAAACTAAACTTTGGGTTTCAATGGTGCAGCAATCCCCAGAGCTGAAATCAGGGCAAATCTCCAGTGCAGACAAGGTATTAAAAAGGTCATGTGTCCTGAGCAGGATTGATACACTTCTTGAAATTTCACTTAATCTGATGATTAGCTATGGAATAAGAAATATTAACCAGATTCCGGCCTACTAAAATGAACAACTTGAATCTAGTCTCTGTCTTCATTTTATTTTACTAATTTTAAAAATCTTCTTAAAGGCAACTTGCTTACATCCAAAAGAGGTGCCATAATGAACCTGATGGACCAGGGCTGGCGGCTTTAACAAGTGGGGAGAGAACCCAATGGGCAGAGGTTGGAAAATTTCAGTGGTCTTTCAGAAAAATATTTCTGGGCTTGCAATATTTTAATTATATAGCCACTTTTTCATTGTCTTCTAGACACGTGAATATTTAATTAATCTCGATCCAAAGAACTTATGTCTACTGGAAAAAATTCAGAGCAGTTTGTTTGTGATCTCCCTGGATGATTCCAGTCCCCATGGAACCCCTGAGGACTATACTCCGGTAGTTACAGATTTCAAAATAATTTGACTCTTCTCTTTAACCAACTTTTGTCTCTTGTCGTATATAAGATTTGTTTGTATAAAATATTCTGGAAAGTCATCTTAACCGTCTTCCTGAAATTTCCCTTAGCAATCTAACAGGTCTTACGCCACTGGGTCCTGGCCCCTCTAGCATAGGAAAATGGACATGGCCGTGATTCATTACCTTCTGCTGATGGCCACAACTGGACCAATGCTTACCACATCTAGGATTGTGGAGGTGTAAATGTGGTGTAAATTTACCCTCACCTCCCTCTGCACCCCCCTGAATTTCAGAAAGCCCTGACCACTAGGATCTGGACTTTTATTTTTAAACACCAAACACCAGACTTGTACAGAAGGTTTTTCTTGAGATGGATATATTTGTTCCATTTTTGACATGTCTGTTCTCATGTAGAGAGCCCTCTTAGTTTTGGCTCATCTAAAAGCTCCATAGGGCAGGGACTGTTTCTCATCCAGTGCAGTAAGTCATAGCTGCTTTCAAGGTTGGCACTCATTGAAAAAGGATCCAGATACTTCCAGTGTAATGTCACAGGACTCTGGAGCACATTTGGATATTTCTAAACTCCATGATATTAATTCTTGATTTAGATCACCAAGTTGGCTATAACAGGAGATCCAACCATACGCTGGGGAGACAAATCCTACAACTGCATATTATTTTCCAATGGGACATGTGGTTCAAATTGTGATGTAAGTAAAATGTGATTCCCTTTTTCCTAGCATATTTACATTGCACTCCTTTGTCAGTTTTTCTATTTCCGCAATGGAATAACTTTCTACAGTTTTAAACTTTTTTCTTTTAGTGCAGTTTCACCTATAGGGCACCTTATCTGGCAAACATTCCACTACAGGTGCTGCACATTTCTAAAGAGGAGATTATATAGTGCAACAAGATTTAGAAGTCTACGTCTTACTTCCAGAAATATTTTAATGAGGGAGTTTCTTGAATTTGATCAATAGGGAGTTCAAAGAGAAGGGGAATATGCAAAAAAAATTGTAAGTTAGTAGCTTTATTATTTGCTTATATGACATAGTGCCCAAAACATGCTAATCACTGCTCTCTCACTAGGAAGACATTGTTTCTACCAAGATCTGTGCCTCACCTGGTGCCTCTGCAGCCAGCCTACCAGAGCTATCAAGAGAGTAGATAAATACTATATGGGGCTCTATCTGTATAGGTAGCAGGGCTAGGAGTGTAATCTCTTAATGAATCCTGCACAACACAGGAAAACCTTCAGCGTAATTAAGAAGAAATGGGGGTGAAAATAAGGAGACTCGATCAACTTTTAGATATGCAACAATCACAGTGTATTGTCTCATGTGTTCTAGCATTCTCCTTTTGATGCCATGGCTTTGGTAGTCCTGTGCTCTTATATTGATCAGAAGATTATTGAAAGTGAGGGAAGGTGGAAGGTATGTATCCATTAAGTTTCCATCCTTATTAATTAGCATTTCCTTTCTTACGGATATTGATTCCTCTTTTATTTTAAAAAAAACAAAACAGGGATCGGATAAAGTGCGGGACATCCCATGGCCAGAAGAACTTGTTTTCACATTGAACCAGAACGTGCTAAATGACATTGGACGTGCTAAAGAACAGTATTTTCAGCAGGTGATGTTTCTCTATCTCTTTCTTAGAGATCACTGAGGCTTTCATTTTTTCTAACTGTTAGTAGATGGCCTTCATCTAGGCCAGAGAACAAAGACCACTGGGACAGATTCAATCCTGATGTAGCTCCCCTGAAGCCAAGGGAGTTACACCGGGATAAACCTGGTCCATTGTTTTGTGAGGTCAATGCACAGTTCGTTATATTTGAACTGAAGCAGGTTGTGATTAGAGCAGTTGCTGAATTCTATGATAACAAATTCTTTATTTGTCAGGTATCTGACGTGCAGCTAGTGAATTATGCCTTTACATCCTTTGGCAAAGCACTGACCAAGAAGAAGGGACTTCATCCTGATACATTTGTTCAGCTTGGCCTCCAGCTGGCCTATTATAAACTTCATGGACAGTAAGAAAAGTTTATTACCCAGGCTAGCAATTAAATGTATAGTTGAACAAACTGACAAATCTGGGCAAATAGCAAAGGGCTTTGCATCCCATTTTATGTTTTGCTGCAGCCATTGAAGAGTTAAGAAATATGTCGTTATAATGTTATATTTAGTTACACAGGACCTATCTTCTGCCACTGAAGTCAGCAGGATTTCTGCCATTGACTTCAAAAGGTGCAGGAGCAAGTCCTTTATGTCAGTGTGGTAGATGCTATCCTGCAGGTGTACTGTAAGATGGAGGGCAGACATCCAGAGCTTTATTAATATTCGCAGTACTGGGTAAATGATAAGGCAGGGACCTGGCCCACAAGGATCTGTATTACCTCACTAACTGAGAGACTGGGTGGGTGAAGTAATATCTTTTATTGGATCAACTTCTACTGGTGAGAGAGACAAGTTTTTTAACTCACTCACATAACTCTTCTTCAGGTCTATGTAAGCTTGAAAGCTTGTCTCTCTCACTAACAGAGAAGTTAGTCCAGTAAAAGATATTACTTCACCCGCCTTGTCTCTCTAATATCCTGCAACCAACCCAGCATACTTCACTAATTGCTCATTCCTATAGAAGGGGATTTGGCCCTGGTGCAGATCTGTAGTCTATAATTAAACGTCATTTTGTGGTGATAAATCTCTCTTCCAAAATCCCAGCCCTGCAAAAATCCTTAGCAGATTCACTGTTGTCATCTTGTCCCCGTCACCAACAAAGGCTACCTGTAAATGTTATAACAGCATAACGAAAAAATAGTGTACAACCAAGTTCCTGTCCTTGCACACTAGGCAGGTGGCTGAGGAAGGTTTTATTTTGCACTCCCAGCCAAAAGTTATTGGAGACTCTCTTTTTGCTGGTGATTACGTCCCTCCTTTACCCATGTCTTTACTACTATCCATTAGTATTTAAAATAGTTTAAATGTGAGTCGTCACAAAGCTGGCAAATAGTTGCCTAAGGGTGTCATCTGCAAAAAGGCACATTTCTTCTACGGGTCATTGAACACTGGGTTATATTAATTGCACAACAAAAACAATCTGGTAAGGACCCTTCTTAAATGCGTTTGTAGATGCCTCTTGTTACTAGTGGATTCCCCCCAGTCTGTGGGTCTTGTGTGGCGCAGATGCCTTCTCTCCTTTAACCTTGATGGAAAAATACATAGGAAATTGAAGCTTACTTACTTTCCCCTCGCCTACATAAGGGGGTATGGAAGCCTTAGCATTTGCAAAAAGTAGCTCATGAAACAGTCCAGATTTTTTTTAAGGCTTTATAATGGCATCTGAATTTTCTTAGTCCTAACTTGCCTCTTGAAAACTTTCTTATGGTTGAGTAATCTGTATTACATTTCAGACACTTAAAAGAAAATGAGTGGCTTACTCTTGCTTGTAATTGAGTGTAATGGGATAGAATATCTTTTATATGACATTTTTCCTTTAGAGAGGAGAAAAGATTCATCATTGTAGTGAGAGACACTGCTAATTTTCCTTCTTAGCCCAGGCTGCTGTTATGAAACTGCTATGACCAGACGTTTCTACCACGGACGCACAGAGACTATGAGACCATGTACGGTGGAAGCAGTGGAGTGGTGCAAATCCATGCTGGATCCATCTTACAGTGTAAGTATTGAAAATCTGCTTTAGCTGTAATGTATTTAAAAGACCTGCTATCTGATCTGCTTTAGATAAGAGAATATGCCATTAATTGTGTCAGTAAGTGGAGAAGAAATCATCTTCAGCTAGTTAATTCAAGTGGGGGTATTACCACCGGGATTGGTCTCAGAATTTTGCTATCTTAGGTGAACTGCAGTATATGACCCCACTCTCTTTTTGAATTTTAATTGTATTTCTGTTTTTAACTCTGCTTTATGTTGTACACTCCCCACACATGCACCTCCCCCCTCCCAAGTAAGTGTGGTCAGTGTTGTGCCAATGGCAAACTCATCGCTCTGAGGCATGGAGTCTGGGAGATGCACATGCTTGCCTGTGTGTGTGAAATCTGCATGGGGAAGTTGCTGACAGCAAGACTGATTCCAAAGTCTGAGTCTTTCATCTCCTGAATACTTGAGCTGGGCAGCTGACATTTCTTCTCGTCTGTTTCCCCCCGTCCACTCACCTCCCCAAGCTTCAAAAGGTTTAGCTTACCAGCAGAACCTGCTTCTCTCTCTCTCCCCAGGTGCTGGGAAAGGATCTTGCAAGATATGTTTACATATTTTCTTAGAGAAAACCCCAAGCTTCTCTCCATGATCTTCATCTTGGATACTGGGCTTACATGGCAATGTGCCATCAAACCACATCTGTTTTATGCTTTGCTTCACTATCCTTATTTCTTCTCTCCTCTTCTCTTCATTGGCTTCTTATCCATTTGTGCTGCTGCTTTAAAAATTTAATACCATCACTCATATCTGACTTCTCCTTGGTTTCTTATCTTCCTTCTTGCTTTCCCATTTGCTGTCTTCATTTACCTTCTTACAGTTAGACTCATATAGCCAGTTAACATTGAACTTTGCTGTTTCTAGCACTGATCCCATGGGATCTCTCTTCCTCTCCATTTTTCTGATTCCCTTCATCATTTTTAATTTCATCCCAACTGCTCTCTCTTCCATTTCTGAATGCTGTTGCTTCTGATTAACTTCATGGTACTTAAATCACATGCTTATCTGTTTTTTTGAATAGGGTGCACTTAAGTAAGTGCTTAAAAGTTAAACATGGGCTTCAAAGCTTTGCAAAAACAGAGCCTTACTGCCTCGTCCCTTATTTTCCTTTCTTTTTAAGCTTAATAGTTTGTTCTTGCTAAGAACCCATCAGTTATTGACAATTTCAGTTTGTATCCTTCTGTTACATTTTCCACCATTTTTGTTCAAAGGGGCTTCATTAATAAATAAATGGAATGTAGTGTCAGAGCAAAAACAGATCTTGGGCTTAGTGTTTGGAGCAGTTTGCTGACAACTGTGTCATCTCTAACCTATATTTGTGCTGACAGGAGAATAGACTAACTAGTAGGATTTACTCTCTTTAAAATCTGTGGTTAAACATACTCACAAAACTCTAATACTTTTAAATCCATGACGGTGGCAATAGCACTGATTGGCAAATAAACAAACGTTTAGCCAGCTAGAGGAAGGAGAAAACATGATCAATGAAACATTCTTTCCTAACCCTGAAAGAGGCTGGCTGGCTTAACTCTACCCTTACACTTATTATCCAACCCATGACAGAGTGCAAAAGGAAAGAAAAAACAGGGATAAAAAATAACACATACTTACTAACTGAATACAGTAGACGCTCGATTATCCAGGATGATAGGAAAAAAATTAATCCTGGTTAATAAAATCCCAGATAATCACTATCTATAGGAAATATGGAGGGTGGGGGGAGAGGTTGGTTCACCAGCCACCCTGCGCCGGGGGGAGGAGGTGTTGGTTCACTGGTTGCCCTGCACCCCGGTGGGTTGTTGTTGTTTTTTTGTGCTTGGGGGCGACAACAAAGCCAGAGCCGGCCCTGCGAGTTACACATATTTTTTTTGACATCCACAACCTGTTTAACCCAATCCCGGATAATCGAGAATCTACTGTAACAGAAAACTGCTGTAGCAGCCATTTGCAAACTAACCCCATCAAGGCTACAATTGTTTACCTCTGCCAGATTTAAAGGGCCAGCTCCAGAAAAATGCATGCTGGGGAAAAAGTTCTTACAAATGGGCAATTTTGCACTGGGGAGAGCAAGTAAAGGCCAGAGAAATACAGTTGGGGGACTTATCACGACAGTCAAACAGTGTTTACAATGTTTTTGCAATTGCTTACCCCATCACATGGTCAAAAGCGTTCAGAAAGTTCTGGTATGTTGACCCTAATTTTTCTCATCTGTCTAAACCAGTAGTTTTTAGAAAAGTAATTAGATTATTCTAAATCTGTGCTGTCTCACTTCTGAACTGTAGTTTTCCAAATGCATTTTTAAAGTGTAATTTCTAGCTTTTCTTTATATAATTGTAAAATGTATGGTTCTGTCATTTTCAGCCTCTTTCCTAGCACCCTCTCTTGCAAAAATTTGAGCTATACATGAACTGTTTTCCAGTCACATGGCATCTGTCAGACCCATAATTTTGGGGGCCCAAGGTAAAATCTGAAACGGACCTCCCCATCCTTCCTAAAAAATTACCACTGTAAGTGCTTGTGAGGGGTTTGGAGACCAAGCACTCCCCCACAGTGGCCACTCGGCTCCTGTGCCATGGGGTTGGACCCGGCTCCTCTCTCTGGGCATTGCAACCTGGCGCATGGGGTCACAGCACTGCTCAGGTTTGGCCAGGCTGCCCCACCCCCACCATCTAATGGATGGAAACATAGGTTCTTATAGGATTCGGTGGAAGCTGAACACTGGTTTTGTGAATGCCAGTGATAGCCATATATTGGACTGAGCTACCTAACTGACCCTTTGGTGCTTAAGCCCTCCTTGTGCATCTAGTTTCTACGTGTGTTTAATTTATTAAAGAGCAATGAAGTATGACACTTCACTATTTCCATAGGGCTTTCTCTTTTCACTTTTGTGATTTCCACATGCAGTTCCATGCAGTCACGGGTGCTACTATCTGATGTATTTCTAAGTTGGTGCTAGTGTAGGAAAGCCATTGTCACTTTAAACTGAAGTGATTAAATACAATTTCAGTTCCTTCAGTTTCTGTCATTAGTGGGTGGGAAAAGAGGGAGAAAGGGCTTAAGGTTTAGAAAACTGTTCTGCACAGAAGGTGACTGGCTAAGACCTAGGAAACGAATTATCAAAAACAGGGCTGGCGACAGAAATTTTGGGGCCCCCTACTCTGATAGTTTGGGGGGCCCCCCCAGCCCCTCCAGCCATGCCGATGAATGAACCTCCCGAGGCGGGGGTGAACTCACCGCAGAGCCCACCCGCCTTCCCAAAGGCCCCCTCCAGAGCCCCCGCCCCCCGAGTGGGGCCGGGCCCCCTGCCCCCTTACCTTAGCGAGGCTGGCTCCCCTTGACCCCTTTTTGGCGCCTCCGCTCCGCCACCATCAGCACCGCACACCACCAGGGCGGCCGGGCGCGCTTCCCCGGGCCCCCGCTGTGGTTGGAGTCTGCCGTCAGCCTCAGCCGTGCGGTGCGTGCGGGCGCTTGCCGCGCTACAGCGCAGCGCTGGGGTGGCCGGCGGCGCCCGGGATTGCACGTGGTCAGCCGCGCGGCGCATGCGCCGCACCTCTGCAGAGGTCCGAGCATCCGCACTACATGGGGGCCCCCCTTAAGTCTGGGGCCCGGTACAATTGTCCCTCTTGTCCCCCCCATGTCGCTGGCCCTGATCAAGAATCCTGTACAAGAAACAGGATTCAGGGGAAAAAATTAAATCACAGAGGATTTGAAAAAATCCTCATAAGGCACAAATGTAGCTTTTCCATGCTCCTAAATATTCATCTCTTCCTAAGCTCTAAAGCTTATGGAAGGAAGGAACTTGCTTATCTGTCTCTTGGTGTAATATTCAACGGCGCTGGTTTGTTTTTCTTATTTAACAGTCTCATAAGCAGCAGCAACTGATGCTAAAGGCATTTGCAAAGCACAACAAGATGATGAAAGAGTGCGAGAATGGAAAAGGTATTTTCTTTCTAACGACTAATTTTCTCTTGTGCCTGAAAAAGGAGTTTTACTTTGTGCTAATATGATTTCTCTGGATCCTTACTGGGTCAGCCTGAGTAATCTAACGCCACCCCGGGAATAGAAATATCTTGAATTTTTATACCCTATTTATACCCCTTGGCATTTCCTTCTAGCTTATGTGTTGCCTCTCTTCTCCCTGCAGGGGGAAGTGGTGCACAGGGGTGTGTGGGTGGGGGGTGAGGGAGCAGAGCGGGAGCGAGGGTCTTAACCGTGGACTTTTAAGTGATGCCAGTCCCCTGGGGCTAGATCCACAAAGGGACGTGAGCACCTAACTGCCATGTAGGTGCCTAAGTCTGAGATTTAGATCCTCAAAACCCAGATCAGCTGCTGCCTAACCCTGTAAGTGCCTAAGTTCTGCGGTAAACTCTTCTGGGTGCCTAAAAATCCACTGCTGGGCATGCACATAGCTGCCTAAATCCTGACGCCATCAACCTGCTCAGCACCTAAGCCCAAACTTAGGGATGCTCAAACAAGCTAGGCTGGGGGCACAGCTAATGGTCTGATCTGGTTGGCATGCTCAGAGGCCAGCTTAGAGTGTGCCTACCAGCTCATGCCCGGCACACAATATAGAAGAGGAGGAGCTGATGGTGCTGGTGAAGATAGGCACCGAACTTACTTTAAGGGGCAAGGCTTGGGCGACACCCCTCTCCTCAGCATTTCCTATGGGTTAGCGTAAATGATTACATGCTTAGTAGCAATAATGTTTAGCCAGGCACTAGTCCTGAAAAGCCACCCAGACCTGGCAAGAGCCTGGAGTAGATTTCTGGGGTGTGTGTAACACTGTGGTTTTTGCCTAGCCTGACATCTCATCCTTTCTAAATACAGTAAATCCTCGATTTAACGGACCTCAATTTAACGGACTTCAGATGCAACGGACAAAATTTCTGAGCAAGTCTGATGCATTCCTGATCCATTTCTGGCGGGCTGGCTGCCGGCTCCCGCCCGGGTCCAGGCAGTGGGCGGGCTGGCTGCCGGCTCCCGGCTGCCGCCTGGGTCCAGGCAGCGGGTGGGCTGGCTCCCGGCTGCCACCCGGGTCCCGGCAGCGGGCGGGCTGCTGCTCCGACAGCTCATTTTTTTTTATTATTAAATAACGGACTTTTTGATTTAACGGACACCCTCGCCCGAATTAGTCCGTTAAATGGAGGTTTTACTGTACAGCCTTTCAGTAGCCAAGCTTGCAAGATCTTGATAGTCTTTTCCATCTGTATGATGAATTCAACTAGAGTGCTGTGGCCTTCAGAGCATCCATTGCTAGAAGGATGTAGAGAGTGTCAGAACAGATCATGTGAAGAAAAGCATGTCTGTGCCCTCACTCATTTTGGCCCATTCCCAGACGGTGCTGGTTGCCTCCTGGTGTGAAAGGGGAGATGTTTCTCACTGGAGCTGGAGGGGGCTAGTAATGAGGTAAACTCTTTGTATTTTATCTCTATTGTAGGCTGAATGCAAAGGCCTCTTTGGACAGCACTTTTCAGAGATGGCTTCAGGGTGCTTCAGTCTGGATCCCTCTTTCTTTTTAGGACTCTCCCATGATCTGTTCTGGGTCCAGCATTTGAAATTCCCATTGTCCAAACTAGGAACTACTAGACATTTCCTTCAGTGATGAGGTTTCTTGTTTGTTTGACAGGATTTGATCGTCATCTTCTGGGTCTCCAACTCATAGCAAAAGAGGAAGGACTCCCTGTGCCAGAACTCTTCACCGACCCTGCATTCACTAGAAGGTAATTATTAGTCTTGTCCTTAGCAAGTCAAACCCCTCTGGGTGTTGATGGGTTTATCACATTTGCCTTCAGCTTGCCAACCTCTTGATCCCAATAATTTTGTATTTCTTAGCTCTACTTTTTAATACTAATTCTAATCAAACAATTTGCTTTTTTTACTTCATAGCGGGGGAGGTGGAAATTTTGTGCTTTCCACTAGCCTGGTTGGCTACACTAGAATTGGTGGAGCTGCAGTCCCCATGATACATCATGGCTATGGATTTTTCTATAGAATCAGAGATGACAGGTAAGGGTATATTCTCACCTTCTTGGGCCTGGCATCACTCAGAAGAAAACTGTAAAGCTGTTATCTGAACTTCTTCCCCATTTTTACGTTGCCTGACTTTATCAATGTCACAAAAGTAAAGGAAGTTCACAGCTAATAGGAGGGAAAGAGAGAGAATATCCAGAATCTTAAAGCTAGTTGCAGTAAAGGAAGACATTGGACAACACTTTCAGTTGTAAGTGACTAAAGTTAGGTACCGAAATCCTTCTTGGCATCTAAACTACTGTGGCCTGATTTTCAGAATTGCTGAGCACCTCCACGTCCTACAGAAGTCAATGGGAGCTCTGGATGTTCAGCTTCTCTGAAAATCAAGACAAAATTGTTTAGGTGCCCAATTTAGACACCCATGTTTCAAAATTTCAGCAAATAATTTTACAGTTTGTGTGTGTGTGTGGGGGGGGGTGCTTAAAGTTCATGATCTAAAATAGCTAATTCACCTTTATACTGATAGAATTGTTGTGACCTGCACTGCCTGGAAATCATGCCCAGAGACGGACGCAGAAGTGCTCTGTAAGAACGTGTTCCAGTCTTTTCAGGACATGATACAGCTAATGGCCACAGCCCATCTGTAGAGTTGATTGTGACATTATTGTGCCTTCACACTTCATGCATTATTGTATCTGGCATTTGCTAAATGAAATGCTTGTTATGAAGAGCGTTAAAATATGTAAAACACTTAATGATACTTCAGCGTAGGCATTAAGCAGAATTAATGCAAAACTTATTCCATTTTAAGAGATTTACTGCAACAGCAATGCAAGTTTCTTTTAAGAATAATATATCCATTTGTACCAACAATGCAAACCATCAGCGTAAAACTATGCAATATTAAACTATGCCTCAACAATGCAAATGTATCAGACTATTGTGATATTTGGGGCTTGTCCTCACTGGGGGAGGAATCGACGGCAGATACACAACTTCAGCTACGTGAATCACATAGCTGAAGTTTGCGTATCTGCCGCTGACTTACTGCCCGTCCCCACGGTAGCGGCAGTCGGTGGCGCACTCCCCCGTCGACTCCAGCTTGCGCCTCCCGGCAAGCTGGAGTTCCGGAGTCGACAGGGGAGCCGCAGGCGATCTATTTATCTCGACTTAACGAGATGCGATAAATCGATCGCCAGAAGATCGATCCCGGAGCAGCCTCGTGAAGACAAGCCCCTGGAAACTGAAGAGTTTGTGACAGCTTGTTTTTATAACCTTTGTATTGGTAGCTGATAAAGTATGTGATAATCCGGTGAAGTTTATTTCTACGGTGCACTTATTCTGTAGTTCAGAGTAACTCTTCAAGTGCTAAGACATTATGATGCTTTTGTAGTGGACATCGGTGACAGTTTTTATGATTTTTCATTTGTGAAAGAATTAAGGAGAAATATTAAAACAGACTCTTCAAGTTGTATATGATTTTTATTATTAGCTATCTTCCATTTTCACCCTTGGAATTATTTCAAATCAAGAGCTTTTCTATGCATAGAGACTAGTTTCTCAGGTGAAGGCTGAGGTCACTACAGTTTGAAAAATACTTTTAAATTCAAGATGGTTCTTTTTCAAAATAAAGGGACAAAACTAGGATGGCTACTTGCAAGTTTCCAAAGGATGATATACTTATGATGAAATAACTACAGATATTACTCCTGCTCCACAGAAATAAAGTGCAAATTTAAAGCTGGCACTTAGTATAGTCTGATAAAACTCTCAGGATTTTAAGCTTTCTTTGGATTTTAAAGATTTTTGTTTGATAAACTTTGTAATGTCTTCTTTTAAAAATAAAACAATCCAAAACATTTGTTTCATGTCTGCTGATTGGTTTATATCTATACTGCTTGATGCATTTCAACCAAACTTTCTAAAACGGGAGTTTCTTGTGTACTGTTTGCCCTTTTGGAGGTATTGGACCCCCGGAGAAGTCAGAATTATTGTTTATATTACAAGAGCAACAAGAATTCTCACTGAGATCAAAACCTCATTGTGCTAAGTACTATATTACAGCGGTGCAGTTAGCATCACTTCAGTTAACATTGACACCAACTTACTCTTTAATGGCCAAGTTTTCTAAGTGGTCTAAAATAAACATTAGACGAGACTATCCCTGCTCTGAAGAGTTACTCAAAACAGACAAAATGTTTGAGTAGAAAGAGAGGTGTATGACTTGCCAAAGTTTATTCAGCAGATCAGCAGTCAGGCAGGAGCAGAACCCAGGTCCTTCTTACTTGCAGTTCAATGCCCTATTTGTTAGACCACTGTGATATGTTCATACCCATGGGTTGTTTGCAAGCAGACACAACAATTGCTAGAATACTAGGTGTAACAGATTATAAATTGACTGGGATAAACACTCAAACTTCATGTTTTGTGAATCCATTGTGTGATTGTAACCTTTACTGCAACTATTATTGTACTGTAACCTCAATATTGGGTTAAGAAATCCAGGTGATCTTGAAACCCAATCTAATCTTGACACGATCAGGCTGTTGTAGACGTTCTGTGCTCATGCTAGATTATCGGACACTTCAAAAGGGCAAATAGTGAGAGCCCTCAATGTTGAATGGCTCTTCCTTTCTGGAAAAATGGGTTTCTACCAGCAAGGCCATTGACTTTGATTATCTACACAAGTTGTGGGAGGTCTGGGGAATGAAGCTGGGAACTTCACCAGCCAAAACACATGGATAGAAATGGGATAGAGATGATTTTGAAAAGGTGGCTGCTTTGCTAACAAAGGGCGATACCATTGGCCCCTGTAAGCAGAACTTGCTGGAGAGAGTGACGGCAGGAGAGTATCTACCCGAGGACACTGACCAGAACCAGGACTCCCAGATGGTGAAATTGGAGTGGGGGGATTGCATTCAGGACTGTTTGTTGATTTCCACAGATCTGTAACTTGTGGTTTAATAAAAGCGGTTGTGGTTAAGAATTCCTTTGCTAAGCTTGCGTTTATTGCTTTGCTTCCAGGTTGTCCCTGAAGGGAAAAACTAGAAAACCAGAGCTGTGACAACTAAGTGGTCTCTGGGGAAACCTATCTAAACCACTTGCTTTGGGACAGTTGGGGCACTGGTCCTGGGTCTAGGTGGCCAGATTCTGGGGCCTCCCTGCCCAAGCTGGGGGGCACATATTGGGACCTGCACCTGATATGGTGCCTGAGAGATCACTGTTACTAGCTCTGGATCAGTCACTACCCAAACTCAGGGAGGCTTAGAAGCATATGGGATTTAGGGGTTGGATCCATTGCCAACAAACTTGTATCCATCCAGACTAGAGGGAAATGGATCCAGGTGGTAAACAACAATGTAAGATAGTAACAGAACTCTTGATGGCTAGAGCTGCAGGCCTAAGTGTTTAGATTATTAAAAAATTTGAGGACATTGGTATATGTTTGATTCAGTGGTTCTTGGCTTTCCAGAGTTTAACAGGACCTCTTCTGTTTACAGGCCTTTTCCAGAAAAAAAAAGGTACTAAGACGGATTGGTAATACAGTAAACCCTCGATTTAACGGACCTCGATTTAACGGACTTCGGATGCAACGGACAAAATTTCTGAGCAAGTCTGATGCATTCCTGATCCATTTCTGGCGGGCTGGCTGCCGCCCGGGTCCACACAGCGGGCGGGCTGGCTGCCGGCTCCCGGCTGCCGCCTGGGTCCAGGCAGCGGGCGGGCTGGCTGCCGGCTGCGGGCGGGCGGGCTGGCTGGCTGCCAGGTCCCGCCTGCTGGCTCCCGCCTGAGTCCCGACAGCTCATTTTAAAAAAATTATTAAATAACGGACTTTTTGATTTAACGGACACCCCCTCGCCCGAATTAGTCCGTTAAATGGAGGTTTTACTGTACTTTATTTTACAAAGAATTAAACAATTGCACATTAACACTTCAGAAACATGGCACTGCTTTAATTCACATTTCATGGTCCAGCATGAACATTAACTAGAGAATAGTAGATGCCTTTTTCAGCCAACAGTTTTTGATGTGTTCCTTGTTCTACCACCTTGCCATTCTGGATTACCGCTATCTTGTCAGCATTTTGCACGGTGGACAGGCGATGAGCTATTACAATACAGGTGCGACCTTGTCTTGCTTTATCCAGTGCTTCTTGGACAACCTGTTCAATTACCAAAACAGAAGATACATTTTTAGCTTATTTGGCAAGTAATGCAGAGAAACCCCTTTGAGCTGTTAGTAAGCGAGGTATCTGATCTGGTATCTTTTCATTTAAATTGTAAATTACCAGTGAGAGACACGAGGCTGAATGGCTCAAGGGAATAGTAATGGGATGAATGTCTAGCTTCCTTTTAAAATCTAGCTTGTGTTCACAATGAGCGAGAGCTCTTAATATTGATAAATTGTTAGATACCTATTTGAACTAAAGTGATTAACATCTCAGGAGAATTGCTAAAGGACCTGTATCTACATCACCAAAACCATCACAGCTGGAAGTCTTGTTGGCAGTCTCAACAGAAAGACCAACTATTGTACAGGCACAGGGCTGGTTCCTTTTAGGCCAGTTTTAAGAAGTAGTGGAATGCTTGCATTGCTGCTGTGGTAAGGAAGTCATTCCGGTATTTCATAAGCACTATGTTCACTTTAAAACTACAGAAAAACCTGTTTTGACAGCAGTGTGCCACATACCAGTTTTGTCAACTCCAAGTGGTCAAAAATCAGGAGACAGGCCACAAAATCTCATGAAATAAATCTTAAAAAATCTCAAGAAATACTATTTTGGGTTGTTTTTCATTTGTCTTCAGGTTTCTGCGCATTTAGGATGCACTTGGGTCATGCTAACAAGCTTTTCTCCCAAACCAAGAAATTTTTTTTTAAATGACAGCTGAATTTCTCTCACAATCACATGATTGCAGGAGCTGGGACTTTACGATCAAGAACAAATACTGAGATACTTGCAATAAAATTGTGAGTGTTGACAACACTGAATCAGTGTTGTCAAATCTCATAACTTTATGGCAAGTCTTGTGATAAGTACTTTTCTTAAAGCCCCAGCTCCTGGAGAAAAGTGATCATGTGAGGATCTCAGCTTCCATTTTTAAAAAGTCAGTCAGTCTCTCTCTGTCATGGTTGCGGGTGAAAGCTTGAAAATGCTACCCCCCTCCCCAAGTGCACCCAAAAGGCACAAAAAGAAGAAAGCAAACAAAAAGCCATGAAGTTCTTTCCTTGCATAAATGACCACATGGCAAAGAATGGGGGTGGGGAGAGCAAAGAGTACAGTAAAATATAAAATTGATTAAACCAAGACTTAAAATTGGAGAATGTTTCCCAGAAATATTTCTCAGAGCTGCCAAGTCTCCCAGATCACCTAGGAGAATCCTGATTTCTGATATCCTCCCTAAGATCCAGAGCAGCTGTTTGAACCTGCTGTCTCAATTCTGAGAGCTACTACTAATCCCGGAGGACTCCAACCATAAAGATATTTTTACAGTACTGCCTCCAACCAGCCTACCACCATAGAGATACACCCTGTGCAGTGTGTCACTCTAGCTGTTCTTCTGTGCGGGATAAGAGTTGGGGATGAAGCTCTAGGGCCCAGCTGTATGGTTGGAGGAGAGTTGTGTGCTGATCAGGGTGTTGCTGTAGTGTATATGGTCTCTGTTTCAGAAGGCCTTCCCTAACGAATGAGGGCCTAGACAAGCCAGAGTCCCTTGGGAGAGGGAGATTTAGCCAAGGGTGAGAAAGAGGAAGAAGGGGGATCTAGCCTTTTAAATTCTTCTGACACCAGTAGGCAATAGAAAAGTAATTGAAGACAGTGTTGTAGTAAGACACGTGGATCTGAGTAATCTAGATTTAGACAGTTGCGGTCATTTATACAAATGAGATAATGCCTCAGTATGTATGCATCTCATTTCTAGAAAAGTTCCAGATTTCCAGACTTTAGACTTTAACAGGCATTTATGAAAGTCAAAGTAGTAATCGCAGTTGTTGTATTAACAGCCATGGTTTTGGATCCCCCCTAGGTACACAAACAAGATACCTTTTCACTTTCTGTATCTAGAGCAGATGTTGCTTCGTCCAATAGCAGAATTTGAGGATGACGAACAAGAGCTCGAGCAATAGCAATACGCTGCTTCTGGCCACCCGAGAGCTGAGTTCCTTTGTCTCCCACACTGGTATTATATTTCTAAATATAATAACACAAGTTTAGAAGGTGCAGCCAATCAGCAATTTAGCCTGAATTTGGACTTAAATCACAGAGTCCAGTAGAGCATGTGCTTTCTAATCTTGGCTATTTTATTTCAAGTGTTCTTTGAAAGCAGATGACCACAATTATTAAAGGCCATAAACATCTGTCCATCTCAGGTACTTATATGACCTCCATTGCCCATACTACCTGAACATCCCAATCTTTAACATATTTATCCTCACAGCACCCCTGTGAGGTAGGAAAGTGTATTATCCCTATTTTACAGATGGGAACTGAGAGGCTCACACAGGCGTCTGTGGCAAGTCAAGGAACTGAACTACCCCTTTATTGTCTCCCAAGTCCTAGGCTAGCATCCTAACCACTGGACCATCTTTCCCCTCGTGAGTTTATCTTGAAGGGAAAATCATAACTCAAGATAATGTTATGGTTTTAATCTAAATTATGTACATATCTACTTGACAGTCACATCTGACTTGGGGCATCTAAGAATGTTAGCTTTTAAAATAAGCATACAGTTTACTAATGAACTGGTTGGTGTTCCCTCAAAGCCTGCACTAGCTTTTTTTGTTACACTGAGGATTGCATATGATTTGTTGTAGGATTCAGTTTGGCAATGTTCACACCCCTAACTGAACCTTTAACAAAGAATTTCTACCAAGTGTATTAGATAACTAGGGGCAAACAAAAACAAAATATTTTAACCTTTCTCTCTCAATCAATCAGGTTTCACATGCTTGTTTTCATAAACCTAGTTCTTCCTGAAAAAATTGTTGTGGAGAAGACTTGAATTTCTAATGTAATAAACAGGCATGGAAAAAACCAAAACCTTTTAGGTTCCTTTACATCCCAGAGAAGCATTAAAGGGCATAACTCCTTTTTATTTTTCTTTGTAAGTCACCTTTCATTTTGAGTAAGAACCAAAGATTTAACTTACATTTGGCAGAGAATCAATGAAGGAATGTATGTTCGCTGCTCTTGCTGCATTTACAATCTCTTCAGATGACACCTCTCTACTGTTATCTCCATATGCAATGTTCTCAGCAATGCTGCAGTCAAACAGGATTGGCTCTTGTGAGACAATACCAATCTGAGCTCTAAGCCATTGGATATTTAATGCCTTTGCATTTTGGCCATCCAGCAGCTAAAAAGCAAGAATAATTAAATGTCAGAGAAAGGAAAAATGTTACATTAACTTTTCCATTCTGTATAGCGAATATCAACACCTGCCAACCTGAAGCAGATTCTCACCAGTAACTATACACTGCACCATAGTAACTCTAACTCAGTAACCAATCCATGCAACAAACCTCAATGCCAACGCTGCCCACGTATCTACACCAGCAACACCATCACAGGACCTAACCACCACTGGTTCATTCACCTGCACATCTACCAATATAATATACGGCATCATGTGCCAGCAACGCCCCTATGCTATGTACATGGGCCAAACTGGACAATCCTTACATAAAAGGATAAATGGACACAAATCAAATATTAGGAATGGCAATATACAAAAGCCTGTAGGAGAACACTTCAACCTCCCTGGACATAATATAGCAAAAAAACTTCAAGACCAGACTTTAAAGAGAAACTGCTGAGCTCCAGTTTATCTGCAAAATTTGACACCATCAGCTCAAGACTCTGAATGGCTTGCCAACTACAAAGGCAGTTTCTCCTCTCTGGGTGTTCACACCTCCAGATCAGCTGCTGGAAGTGGCCCTCACCTTCCCTGAACGAATTTATCTTGCTATCTTGCCTGCATATTTATACCTGCCTCTGGAGATTTCCAGAACATTTGTCTGATGAAGTGGGTCTTCGCCCATGAAAGCTCATGATCCCAAACGTCTGTTAGTCTATAATGGTGGCTCTCAAACCAGGGTCGAGACCCCTCGGGGTGTCGTTAGCTGCCTCCTGAGGGGGTCGCAAGCTCCTTGCGCCACTGAAAAGCTGCCGAATTGATCACTTCCTCATTCGGCAGTTTTTCAGTGGACATGCCGAGCTATTTTGGGAGCGCTCAGCATGTCCACCGAAAATAGCTGCCGAATCCGGAAGTAATCAATTCGGCAGCTTTTCAGCAGACATACAAGGGTCCGCGGAGCATTGAAACAAAGTAAAAAAGGGTCGCGGCGGGGGAAAGTTTGAGAACCGCCGCTCTATAAGGTGATACAAGACTCTTTGTCCATTTATCCAATGACAAATACAAGATGCTCCTGCTATTGACAGACTTGCTGTCCAGAGTGGGGAGGGTTTGTACCCAGTCATTACATCTAACAGTGTGGGCAATAGGATTTCAATAGATTCAGAAAGATCATGCTCCGTTGAGGTGCAGCAGGTTCTTATTAATGCTTGAAAAGCATCTACCAGGAGAAGCTACAGTTTTATAAATGGAAAAGATTTGTTATCTGGCAACTGATAGAGATGCTGACCCAGTCTCAGTTCCCTACAACTTGTTGTGGAATATTTATACTTATACTTTTAGGAGTTGAGACATTTCAGCACATTGCCTGTCCAGATGGGTCAGACCTTGTATTGAAGTATTATAATGGAGCTTCACTTTCTCCTCCTGTTTTGCTTAGAGCCCATTCTACTAGAGCGGTTGCTCCAACTGCAGCATTCACTAAACATATTCCTCTTTTTGAGATATGCAAGGCTGGTACATGGAATTCAGTTCACACTTTCACAAGACATTATGCTTTGGATGTGGCAACAAGGTCTGGTGCACAATTTGGCAGAGTGATGCTCCAACTGCTGTTTAATTAGGATTCCACTCTTTCCTTCCAGTTTACAATACTACTCACCAAACTATCCCCAGAGCCGGAATATGCAGAGGACAATTGCAGAGGAAATGAAGGTTATTTACTTGTAACTAGTGTTCTGCAAAATAGATTCTCCCCACCAACCTTATGCACTTCTGTAGAGTCCTACTTTTAAGATTAATCTGTATTCTGCTTTAGTATTTGGAGGGAACTGAGGCAGCAACAGGTGACACTCTCCTTTTCATAACCATGTTCTCAGGACACACTCAAACACTAAGGGAAAGAGGGGTGGGGTGCCCTAACTGGCACTGCTACTAGAAGGTTCCACCATCCTGGCTGCATCCAGTCAGAGTATCCCAAGAGTGGGAATATGCATATTCCATCTTGAAGAACTATGGTCACAAGTAAGTAACCTTCATTTGCTAGGTCATAAAAATTGATGTGAAAGTGCTTTTTAAATATTAATTATGTAGTGGGGAGGTTTTATATGCACTTTACACACATTTCAAAGCAAGATTACTGTAAGCATTTAGGACATATTCATCACTATGGTGTCTGGATGCACCTTAAATTGTATAAATTTGGTCTTTAACATTAAAAATAAGGAGCAAAGGTCCCATACTTCCCTGCTGCTCATAGTTTGGAGATACAGGAGGGAGTGGCATTTATATTAGTACAATATATAAAAGTGTATCTGCATCTAATACATTTCGTGGGTTTATAATAATTAGCCATCATAGGGCCTGATCCAAATCCCACTGAATTCAGTGGAAGACTTTCTACTGACTTAGTATATTCTGGATCAGGCCCATGTAGCCATTTACCTCCATGAATCATTTCCCTTAACTCAAAAGGACAGAGGAAGTGTGGAAAAGTTTGCATTCTGCCTACATTTGCTATGGTTATACGCAGAACCCTAAGAATCCACTAGTGCCTCCACTTAATCTTCACAAAGGATACAAAAATATCTAAAGTACTTATTACATTCTATTCTATTAACAAGAGCGACAGGTAAGTTATCATTTAACCAGGTTCTTGCAAGGACTCACTCACTTACCATTTCTCCATCAAGAGGATCATAGAACCTCTCAAGCAACTGAACAGTAGTGCTCTTTCCACAGCCACTGCTGCCTACAAGCGCCAGGGTCTGTCCTTTTTCTACCTTAATATTCAAACCTTGAAGCACTTGGACATCTGGTCGAGTTGGATAGTTAAACATCACTTCTTTGAATTCTATGTTTCCACCAAATATATCCTATAATTAAAATGGTAACATCTGATCAATTTTTAGGAGAATTTTACAGATCATAAAACAATGTACAGAGAACTAGAACCTTCCTGTTCCTATTGATTGCAATGGGAGTTTTGCCATTAACTTCAATATAGCCAGGATCTGGTCCTTTTTGTGACATTTCAAAAATTAACCCACAGTATAAAATGATTTTGAAGACAGAGATTCTGCTAGTTCTACTTCACACCAGTTTTAACATAATGCCAATTTTAAAAAAAATTATGGTAATTTTGGGTCACCAGCTTTGTCTAATGCTTTCTGTAAATCAGAGTCTCCATATCCACTTCTGATAAGTATTCTTGGCCTATGTACCAAAACTATCCTGCTTTACAGTTTGTTTTTTCAAATTAAATTACTGTACAATTATCATTACCATATATGCACCTAAATGCTTACTATCAAACTTATGATTCCTGGTAAGTGTTAACAGTATTTGCTTAGACTTTGTTATTAGTTTAAAGATTAGAAGCATTAGTCAGATGGTAAGTTCCTTGGAGCAAAGTCCTGCCATCTTCTTTTGTGTGTAATACCACAATAAAAATAATATACTGAACTGCTATCATCCTGTCTGCCTCTTTGAGTGATGCCCATCTAGATTCACCTACTTCTTAGCTCCTATGGCACAGTAATATTTATTAGTGTCTTGCATCCCAAAATATTTTACAATGTTAACGTGGGGCCTGATTATATTTCCAAGGTCCATGCATGGATATGCTCCTCCTACATAGAAGAGGAATTGGCTGCCTCTCCAGCATTGTTCACATTTTCACTGGACCTTGCAGAGAGCTCTCCACAAAGAAATGCAAGGAAGGAGCAGTCAGAAGCAGAATTTGGCCCACATAGTTTTTGAATGAAACACAATGTTCATGGCCCTAAGGATCAGTTAATCTAAACACTTAACTTGTGAGTGGGGGGGGGGGAACCTCAGTGTTGACAGTTAGTGTAGGGGGTGATACTGTCCCTAACACAACAATCAACTTACAGGCTTCAGTCCTTCTTTACTGTAACTGTCTATTAAGGGGACTTTTTCAAACAGCATGAACAGGTGTGCTGCTGACAGCTTGGCTTTGGCATAGTCTGGAGTAAATGAACTGGTCTGTCCTACCGCCATTGCACCAAAGACAATAGCTGAAAAGACCCTGCAAGAACAAGACGAGAAATAAAATAAAATAATGAGGTTGTGGAGGAAGGGGTGTAAATTATTGGGAGGGGTGGGTGGGTAGAGTTAAAAAAACTAATAATAATAGCTGTTAAAATCATTGTAATGAGTAGTCTTGTACCAGGAGTAAATGTATTCACTTTTAATCAAGTGACAAACAAGCTTCTATTCCAAAAACTCAGTGTTTCCTTTATTTCATGCAATTATTAATTTTTGGCAGGATCCCAAATTTTAGCAGGGAGACGGGTAAGAACTTAAGTGAGGTTCTGGAAGAAGGCAAAAGGAGCATCTGCAGAAGCAGCGAAAACATGGATTGCTGCATATGGGTGAGGGAGTACAACGGGGCTAAGCTAGTGTGACCCCACACCACCAGCGTGCTGCCCCTGGATCGAAAACTGTGTGAGGGCGAGGGAGGGAAGAGAGAGAGAGACAGACAGACCCTTTCGCTCTCTTTCTTCAGGAAGGAACCAGTCAGAGATTCCAGCCAGTAGGAGCAGCTGGAATAGCTTTGAGTGGACTTTCTCTGCTCTGTGCTGATTGGCTGTCTCCGCCGACCCTTGTCCTCCTTCATAGTCTCTTCACTTCAGCTTCACTCCAGACTCCCCATTTTGTCCACCTCTCCCCACTTTGCCACTCTCACATGCTCTCTCTTCAGTGCCCCCTCTTCCTTCACGTTAATTTCCATTTAACTGATTGCCTCCTAATTCATCCTTTCCCCTCCCAATCTGCACAAAATTGTGGAATTTACATGACATTGCTGCCATTGCAGTGTTCACATGCTTGTGTGTTCTACCTCTTCCCCCCACCCCTTCTGTCTTACCTGTTTAGGCTAAACTCTTTGGGGCAAGGACTGTCTGCTACTGTGTTTATACAGTGCCTAGAAGAATGGAGCCTCATTCTTGGTTGGCCCCTAAGCATTACCATAATAAATGTGACTAATAATTAAACATTAATAATGGGTGCTATTTGGCATATCTGAGTATGTAAGAGGGTTTACCTTTCAACAGTGGTTAGCCAAATATCCCAGCCACAAGTACAGTTGTACAGCGATGTTTTGGAAACATGTAATTGTAAATTATATCCAAATACATCAATGTAGTAACCACAAGAAGGCTATTCATTATCTTACTTTAAAAAGGTATCTATTTTTCTAACGGTAGGTCTAGAAAGACAACATGTTAATCGTAATCTACCCCCAGGGGTAAAATCTGCCACTTGCAAATCTCCCATTGGATTTCACCCAGTAGATGTGGATTCTAGTAAGGGCTTTACCACAGATCTCTTGAGTGACTGTTGGCAAGTGTGATGGGGCATCCACCCCACACTGGCCAGTGAGGGTTTAATGGATCCCTAGGGAGGCTGTGTAAAAAAATCAGCTAATAGGAATGGAGTTATGAGGCACAGCCAATCAGAGCCTGGCAGGCCCATATAAGAAGAGCTGCAGGGCAGAGAAGGATCAGTTGCTCCCCGGACCTGAAGGAGGGAGGGATTGGCTGCCATGCAGGTGGAAGAAAGCTAGCACTCTGAACAGAGCAGTGCTCAGCAGGAACAGAGAAATGAGAGAGCGCGCGCCTGGCTGACTGGCATATTGAGGCCCTGAGGTAAGGGTGAAAAAGGAGCAATCTCCCATGCCAGCAGAAGGTGCAAGGGAGATGATGGATAAGATGACTGGGATGGAAAAGACCCAGACAGACAAGAGAACCTTGTCTGTGGGAGGGATAGCTCAGTGATTGGAGTACTGGCCTGCTCAACCCAGGGTTGTGAGTTCAATCCTTGAGGGGGCCATTTAGGGGATCTGGGGCAAAAAAAATCTGTCAGGGGACAGTACTTGGTCCTGCTAGTGTAGGAAGGGGACTGGACCTGATGACCTTTCAAGGTCTTTCCAGTTCTCTGCGATTGGTATATTTCCATATATTAACCCACACTTAAGCAGGACAAGCTGGGGTAGAGACTCAGATCTTGGGAGAAGTGGTGCTGAAAGAGCCAGGGCTAGGTGTTATGGGTGAAACAAAGCCATCAAGCAGACCTTGTGGATAGCACAAAATAGTGCAGAGGGAAATTCAGAGGCATCATGGAGCAGAATGGCAAGCTGCTCCTCCTGGTAGAAAACCTGAAGCAGGAGAGACATTTCCTGTAGGCACAGCTGTGGGGAAAGCAGGGAAGGTAATTCTCCTGCCCAGGGATGTTGGTCTTAAGGGGAAGAATGTCTCCCCCCGGCCTGTAAGGGGTTAATGGAGCTCTAGGGAGGCTGTGTGAAAACCAGCCAATGGGGGGGGGGGGGGAAGGGGAGCTGTGGGGGGGCAGTCAATCAGGGCCTGGCAGCCCATATAAGAAGAGCTGCAGGGCAGAGCAGGGTCAGTTGGTCCTGGAGCTCAAGGAGGGAGACCTGACAGCCTTGCAGGCGGAAGAAAGCTAGCACCCTGGACAGAGAAGTGCTGGGCAGGAACAGGGAGTGAGAGTGCTCCTGGCTGACTGCTAAGACTGGCATGCAGAGGCCCTAAGGTAAGAGCGAGGAAGGTGCTGAGGAAGTAGCCTAGGGAAATGTACTGAGCAGTTGTGGGGGATGCAGCACGAGGCTGCCATCTACAGTGTCTCTGGGCCAGGACCTGGAGTAGTGGGCAGACCTGGGTCCCCCTGACCACTGAGGAAGTGGCTGGCCATTGGATTGCAGTACTGGCCCCTGGAAATGGAGAGTGCAGAGGATGGCACAGCCAGAGAGCGGTGTCCTGAAAAGGATGCTGTTGTCCTTGAAGCAACACGGGTCCAGGAGGAGAAGTGACAGTAGGCGAGACACCACTGGGAGTTGGTGTACCGACCCGTGGAGCTGATCCACAAGATGACCAGCAGGAGGTGCTAACGTGGGGAGTCCCAGACCCTGATCTTGCATGTAGGTGTGCACTGCAGCAACCAAGAGCAAGCACTTGCAGAATCAACACTATATGAGCTCTTAGTGCCCCACATGTAAAATGGGGATACTGTTAATACTTTCCTCACATGCCTTTTTTGTGTTTTCTATTTTGACTACAAACACTCTGATAAAGCGGGGGTGGGCAAACATTTTGGCCCGAGGGCCACATCAGGGTTGAAAACTTGTTGGAGGGCTGGGTCAGGGAAGGCTGTGCCTCCCCATCCAACCCCATCCCACTTCCTATCCCATTCAACCCCCCCTTGTCCCCTCCCGAGACCCCCCACCCTAACCACCATGCCCAGGACCCCACCCCCATCTAAGCCCCTCTGCTCCTTTTCCCCTGACTGCTCCCTCCAGAGACCCCACACACTAACTGCCCCTGCAGGACCCTACCCCCATCCCAGCCCCCTTCCCCCGCTCCCTGTCTGACCCCTATCCACACTGCTGCCTCCTGACAGACCCCCCCCCCCCAGGATTCCCTATCGACACCCCCATCCTCTTACCCTGACTGCTCCCCACCCAGAACCTCCACCCCATCCAACACCCCCTTCCTCCCTGACTGTCCCCGGGACTCCCTGCCCCTTAACAAAACCTCCCCTCACCCCCCCCCCCCCGGTCAGCCGCCGTGCCCCCTTACCACGCTGGTGGCCCTGCCGGCATTGCACATGCTGCACTGCTCTCCCTGAGGAGCGGGCAACTCCGTGTGGTGCACTGAGCTCTGGGAGAGGGGAGGGGCTGGGAGCAGCCTCCCCTGCTTGGAGTTCAGGCAGGCTGAGCTCCAGGAGAGCAGGGAGGAGTTGGGAGCAGCCTCCTTTGCTGGAGTTCAGCCGCGTTGAGCTCCAGAAGAGCGGGGAAGGGCCAGGAGCATCCTCCCCCGCCGGAGCTCATGCGGACCGGGCTGGACGGTCTCGGCCCGCGGGCCACAGTTTGCCCACCCCTGTGATAGAGACTCTAGCTAGCCATGTATAGCATTTAGCACAACAGGGCTCCAATCTCATTTGGGGCCTGTAAGCACTGCACTAAGACATCAGAAAGGCTGATTACTGAAGCCAAAATTATATCATGTTAAGTATTAGTCACTATTTCAAAATACTCCCTTCACTATTTCAGTTCCTTAAAAGCCAGTACACAACATTTGAGACAAGGCACATTGAGAGCTTTACCAACGTCTACCAGTATTCTATATATCATTAAATGAAGGCCCCATTTGACATGCTTACTAGGAGCACTGCAACATGGAAAGATAACACAAATTATCGATCCTAATTCAAGATGAAGGCCAGTGCTACAGTGGATCAGTATGTACACAAACAATGGTCTATGTACTGTTCTTCTAGTCCTCCTGGTTTTACCTTCATAAGGTCATTATCCCCCCCCCCCCCAATATATACACATCTTCCCCTGTATGGACAAAAAGAAATTGCAAAGAGACACTTACAAAAACACACTTTTAAAGTCCATATCTCCATGAACCACTAGATAGGCACCAAACCGAAAACATGCAGCATGAGTAAAATACATAATTGCTTGTGTAAGGCCAAAAGTCAATCCAAAGATATGTGCCTTCTTCACAGAATTTCTGTAACAAAAAATGGGTATTGTCATATATTATATACATAAATACTAAAAAGTAAAATACAGTTTTGTCTGAGAAGATTTGGAGAGTCCTGCACTTCCATTGACTTCAGTGGAAATTGCAAGTGCTCAGTACTTTGAGAGAAGGGCATTCCCCAACCTCCTGCAGGCCTGGGTCCTAAAACAACCAGTATTCTGTATGTTTTAGGATCCCATCTATCTGCAATAATAAAATCAAAAGGTGGAGGTAGGGGAAGAAATCACTATAGCTGTGATACCAAACAGATCTGATAGGAGCAATTGTTGTCCTACCCTATAGAGTCTGAACACTACTGTGTTAAAATTATTTTACAATCTATGGTATAATTACAAGTTTCAAGGCTTTAATTAAACACCGTATTTTTGAAATTGTACAACCTCACAGCACAAGAAGAAAATCATTAACAAGTCCTGATTCTGCAAGGAGCAAAACTAATCCCGAGTAGAGCAATATACTGTTCTTTGTTTTGCCTGGATCCCCAATCATACCTTTATGTTAAACATGATATGATGCTTTATTTTGCCTGTATTGTTAGGCTGATGAAATAGCTTAACTACTCAGTGGTCTACTATTGAAACTACTATACAATTTTGGAACTTGCTCTTTCAGTCCTTACTAGTTCAAAATTCCACTGGCTTTAATAAGAATTTTGCTTGAGTATACAATGCAGAAGTGCATGTACGCACACACACCACAAAAAACAGGACTCCTGGTTGCAAGAATTGCTCAATTTCCAGAACATCGTTTCAAGAGAAGTAAAACTGATGAGGACATACCAGGTACTGCAAAAGCAATAATACCATAGAGCATGTAAAAAGAAAAATCTCATTAATCAAAGAACAGAAACAACTATGGTTACGATTGCTTGTGTTTGTTTGAAGCAAAATATATTGTATATGGTTAAAACTGGGTTTGATATAGGACATTTTGTGATACACCAGCAGAGAATAAATAGACTAAAACAATTAGTGAAAATTTACTTTAATTCTAAAACAGATATAAACTTTAAAAAAATCAAATTTATTTTTTATTACCTATATGGTCCTTGCAAATTTTGTCCATACATAAATTCAAATTTTCTTTCCTGGGTCAAAGTAACAACAGTTCGAATGTTTTCTATGGCTTCAGTAGCAATCTGTAATAGAGAGCAAATGCTCATTAACGGAAAGATAAGATCACACTGCAGTTTCTAATTCTGACCTGGTAAAAACAGCTTGCGATAAATGCTATAAAAATCACAGAATTAAATTTTCAATAGTGACCACTGAGAACAAGTGCTCACTTCTAAACGGCCTGATTTTCTGATGCTCAGAATTTTCTGAAAAAAATCAACCCTGTTGAAGTGTCCAAAACGGGATATCCAATATTACTCACTTTCAAAAAATTAGGGCTCCGGCGGCTATTTAAAGGGACAGGCAGTAAAGGCAGGGGAGCTCTGGGCCCTTTAAATAGCCCCTGGAGCAGAAGTGGCAGCCAGGGGCTCCGGCAGTGAGAGCAGCAGCTGAGCCCTGGGCCCTTTAAACCACTTCTGGAGCCCCTGGCTGCCACTGCTACTGGGAGTGGGAGGAGAGGAAGAGGGCACTTATCGGTACAGGGCAGGCTGCGGCCGACTCTGACCCCCAATCCCACCCCTTCTGCATGAGGCTAGTGTACAACTTTTTTTCTCTTTCTTTCTGTGTGTATAAATGCAGCTTACGTCTGTTCCATTCTGTGCATCTGATGAAGTGAGCTATAGCCCACGAAAGCTTATGCTGAAATAAACTGGTTAGTCTCTAAGGTGCTACAAAGTCTTCCTCTTTAATCATTTCATTGAATGTACAAATCCTGTCATTGAAAGTAAATGGAGATTTATCTTTTTGTTTATGTGAAAAAGCCCACAGGTAACTTTGGAGAACTGATGAGAACATTTTCTGGTTGGCTTGGAAGGAGAGAAACCACTTCTGAACAGCTTTCCTGTCAATATGACAATGAAGCAAGGAAAGAGAGAAACTGAACAAGACTTCTTATCTCCAGAGCTGTTAGCTGAAGTCATCTCCCTCTCAACTGTGTGTGATCACATTAGGAAGGGGACCATAGAAGATACATATTGACATGGAGAGAAGTGCTCACAGAAAGTATGTCTATACTTTGAGCAGCTCAAGGAAACATACTAATGCGTGCTCTGATTGAGCTAACACACTAAACATAAAGTGTAGCCACAGCAGTGTCAGCAGCAGGAGGGACTAGATGTCCCAACTGCATACTCATCACAGACACTTGGCATGTATTCAGGATGGCTAGCCCCTCCCACTGCTCATATTGCCATGACTACTATTTTTGGCTCATATTGCCATGACTATTTTTATCATGCTAGCTTAATGAGAGCTAGCGCAAATATGTTTCCTCAAGCTGGGAATCACACCCCAAACTTAAAGTGTAGGCATATCCAGAGAGATATTTTGGCTGCAGTTAGGATCCTCAAACTTGAAAGAGGTTAGAAACGGAAGTGATAGTGATAGAATGGCTGCCCTGTTCCTAAAGGAGTTCTATGAAGTGACTCCCACCTCTTTCAACTTTTCCTTTAAACGCTTTCTTCAATTTTTTTATTTTTATTTTACACCCAGGAAAGGAAAGAATGAAAAAATGAACTGGTGGGCAGTATTAGTTACACTGTCTCGATCATGCATTCTTGCTTCTTGGTTCGTGAAGATGTACATACAGTTTCACATGGATGGAGATAAAATGGAAGAAAGGGGAGATATGTGGCAAGCTGAGAGAGAAGAAACAAACAAACAAAATAAAGATGCTAGGAAAGAAAGGAAGGAAGGACAAAAAATAAAATAAAATAAAGAACAGGTATTTGATCCTAAGAGCTTAGAAGATTGTAGGTGTTACCACAATGTAATATCAATTAATAGTAGTTTTGATTTGAAATTTAATTTTCAGTTTTGAGCTCCATATCTAGCAGATACATCCATATGTGAAAAGAACAGAATACAACAATGCAGAGTTCAACTTCCCTAAAAAATAATATATTCTTGACCCATTACTAATCCCTGCTAAATATCACTGTACAGTAGAATATAAAGAGAGAGATGAACTTCACTGGAACCCACCTTTCCTGCAACTTCCAGTTCTTCTTTATCCTTTTTTGCATGTCCAGACAACATTTTCATTTCAACGATTCCTGCTATGGCAATGACTGGCACAACAGCTAAAATCAAAAGGGTCAGCTGCCAGCCATAGACCAATGATATAATAATTCCAGTTCCAAGGTTAGCTATGTTTTGGGTAATTAAAGCCAGTCTGGCACCTGTAGCCTGGAACAACAAAACCCAAGTAAAACAACTGTATTCTATAACTTTTCATAAAGAAACAACAGAAATTAGACATGAAAAATACTTTTGAACTAGATCATCTCTAGAAACCAGGATATTCCCCAGAGTATTATCTAGTCTAGTTCTACAAGTTTCCAAAATTGGAGTTCCTGCATATTCTTTGGAAGATCACTTCATTGTCTAGATCTTCTTCTGCTGCTGATCCATCTCTCTCTCTCCAGTTTCCATATGATCACTTCAGATTCTAAATTGTAATTTATAGACTGCTAAAAAAGCTTAATAGGGAATTTATAAATCTCATATTTGTGCATTTACAATCTTAACTTCAAATCTGCCAGAAACATGTTGGAACATGCAATTGCCTAACTGATGGAGGTGGAGTTTGAAGTAACCATTTTTTTCATCACTTAGATCCCAATACAGCAAAACACTTAAACATGTGCTTAACTTTTAAGTACGTGAGTAGGCCCACTGAAATCATTGACTACTAAAATCCTTAAAGTCAAGCACAACAGTGAAAGTTTTGCTGGATTGGAACCTTAGATACTATGGCCATAGGTGCTACATATACACTAATGGAGATTAGATAGATAACTTTAAATAGACTCTTTGAATAAATAAATTCATAGTTAATTTGACTCATAAAATAGATAATAGCACTGAACAGTAAGAAGACTATAAGCACCAATAGTATATATTGTACATATATATCATGTTCTCTATCATTATAAAATACATTGGTGTGACATCTAAACCCTTTCAATAAATAATAAATTTTCAATTGTCACCAAAATTAGGATTAGCAAATAAAATCCATAATGCAACGTTACTATATGCCAACCCAAATATGAAAAATGCCGAAACAATATATATTGCATACTCCTTTCACTTGTGAGGCATCAGTAGCAAGTCGTGTAGTTAATGCCCCAGTGCTGTTTTTAGGGTCATCAAACCAGCTGATGTCCTACAAAATGACATGAAACATGTTTATTAGGATCTGAAAAATGAGTTTACTTTCCATAAACCACAAAAATCAAACAAATTAAAAATTATGGCTGCAAAAGATCATTGTATTCAATTTGGATTATAAGAGGAGTGTATGGAGTTTTATTTCTTTAGATTTAATCAATTTCTTAGCCCTCATTGTGTAATAAACATAGTAAAGTATTTTATAACTCAAGATGAATAAATTACTTGAAGCTGTAAATGCCAATATTTTAATAGCAATTTCAGCAGGTATTGTCTATGTAAGTGGATTTGGCATGATTTATTTTTGGTAATCAGGTCAGCACAGAATATTAATGTTATGAAATTTGCCACCTTGATGAGTATAGTTTGAAAGTGTCCACAGCCTCAATGAATGTAAAGACTATTAAAATGATTATTAATTCAGATTAATGTGGCATTTCTTCTCTGAAATACCTAAAACAAGTCAGTTAGGCGTTTTACCATAAAATAAATTGCTGTGAAATCTACAAAATACAAGATGAATCTGGCAGAAAAGTCTCTGAATTTTAAATGCTGCTTACAAATCTTTGTGGAGTCTGAGAGAACATCTGTAAAATGTCTATGCAGGGCTGGAAAATTAATTAGAACATCAGGGCTAATCAATCGGGTTTTTTTATATCTCTGAAGCAGTATGGGTTAATACTTTTAGGGTATTAATTAGGTAATGATTTTAAAGCACTTTGAAGATGATAGCTCCTGAGTTAAATGGAAAAACATACTAACGCAAGATTAAGAGGATTGTGGCAAATTACTGGCACTATTATGGTGGGTCCCACACTTTCCTTTCTTGTGAGGGGCTCAGGGCACCAGTTCCTGCCCCTGAACAGGGTATTAACTGCCCCACTAGTATCCTAGGGGAGGGGAGTGGAGAGGGAGGGACCCAGGCCCACCCTCTACTCCGGGTCCCATCCCAGGGGCCCTGAGGATAGCGGTAATCCACCTGAATTAGCTATTCCTTCCCCTGGGCTACTTCCCTCTCCTACCCTTCAGCTTGTGGGGCTTCCTGCCCTCTCTCTACACAAGCCAGGGTCTCGTTACCTAGAGTCTGGGTCTTCTTGGTTCCAAACTGTTCCAACTCCATCAAACTGCTCCAACTCCATCAAACTGTTCTCTGCTCCAACTCCTTTCCTCCTCCCCTGTCTGCCTGAAGCAGGGGGGGTTATTAGGCTCTTAACAGGGCCTTAACTGATTGCAGGTGTTTCAATCAACCTGCCGCCAGCTTCTTTAGTCCACAGGGAGTAATGCCTCAGTTAGCTCTGAGCTCACGTATCTCCACTCAAGCACTCTACAGCAGCTCCCTGACCCTCCTCTATCACAGGATATAGTTAAACACCAAAAAAGTTAAATTTTCACAGGAACATTATTTCACCCACATTACATGGTAATTAATTGAAAACAAATTCCTGATCCTGAATCACTTGAAGCACATGCATAACTTTAGTCTTGTTTGAAAGATATGGTTCATTTGCATAATGATTATAGCTGGAGAAAAGTTTTCAGTCAAATAGTAAATTCACCAAAAGGTGTAGTTACAATACAGGTAAGTAACCAGGTTTTTTTAGGGTGATGGACACTATTCACTAATACAAGTCAAATTCGTTGAATAGTTTCAGCTGAATAAGTAATGGGCAGGGGAATTTCATTTTGGAATGTCATTTTGAAACCATGTTTCAAAGATTTTGTTCAACCTGAATGAAAATTCAGTTTTGACCAGAAAAATCAATTATTCACTCAGTTCTAGTAATAATGTGGATCAGCTAAAATTACTGTGACAAGCTTAACTTTTACATTTCCTGACTTTTTTGGTTTAAAAGTATATAATCCTTTTCTTGTATAGAACAAACATTAACTTTACATTGGTTCTTTGCTTTAAAAAATAAAATTAAATAATAAAAAAGAGGTAAAAATAAACTGCCTACACAAGTTACAATTTAATATGGTCCCAGGTACAAGTAGTTCACTGCACATTCAGATGAGTGTGGTGCTGTGGAAAAGAGCTTGCTGAAGTGACTGGGATGAAAAAGGGGTGGAGTTCTATATGGTTGGAGATATACTTCTGCAAGGCTGGGCTTAAAGGGAAGCAACTATCAGATAAAGCAACAGATGAAGTTGGCAGCAACAGAAAAAAAAAAAAAGATATTTAGGTCCTACTTTTGGCTGCCTTTGAGCAGAGGCATTAGAGTAGGGAGAGCTTACAGGGAATCCCTTACCTTCAGTACATCAGTGTTCAGAGCTGTCAAAGCTGCAGGCAGTGCCTTCTGAACACAAAGGGTGCAACTAGCAGAACTATACAATCAAAAAGGCCTGGCATGGCAGATAAAAGGCATAGGCAGGGTCCTTCTCCTCGCTGCTCATTGGCTAGCAACTGGAGGCTGTTACAGTGGGAGTGCATGCTTTCCGTTTTTAAGAACGTGCTGTGTGTCCCCTATCTCCAGATAGCGTTAGACCTCCTGCTATTCTATGAACTGATACAATGACATCTGTATATGGGAGTTCCATAGGATTTCTCCACTTATTAAGCCTAACTTTTAAGGCGGCCCTGGCTCAGTCTCTACTTTTGTGAATGCAGTCAGACGTGTAAATTTTACCATCTGTGACAATAATGAATTGTGGATCTTAATATGTAGGTGCATTTATCTGGAGATGCAAGAGTCTGAATTGCAGAATCAGGCTCCTAGAGTGCACACTATGCTCTGAACAGAGTGACCAGATGTCCTGATTTTATAGGGACAGTCCCAATATTTGGGGCTTTATCTTATATAGGCGCCAACTACCCCACACCTCTTGTCCTGATTTTTCACAGTTGCTATCTGGTCACCCTAGCTCTGATTCATACACTTAGGCCATATCAACACTCAAAAGCTGCACTCATTTAACTAAATAAACAAGCCCCTTTGTGCAGACACTTGTAAATTGGTTCTAAAGCTCCTCAGATGACTTGAGCTAAAATTAGTTTAAGAAAGACTTGCACTGATTTGAGTGTCCACACAAGGGGATTGCACTTAATTGTTTAAATCAGTTTCTAAAACTAATTTAAATAAATCAGTGCAGTTGTTTGTGTAGACAAGGTCACAGCATGATTTGAAACTTTAAGGTATTTTAAGCACCTAAACAACAACACTATAGAAACTCTGGAAAGCTAAATACATATTAATTTTACCTGTCTAAGCATTGCTTTAAATGCCATGAATCGAAGCCTCATTGTAAGGATCTCTCCAGCTTTGCCAAACATGAAACCCTTTCAGAAGAAGAAGAGTGGTTATTTATATAATTACAACTATTTTGATGTTATCAGATAAGCACACAAATATCTGTATCTACTTAGGCAAAAACACATTTTATAGATTACACTGTATTTTAAGCTATAAACAATTTTTAAAAACTTTTAAAAGAGAGTTATTACTTGAGGGATAGCAGATTTAGAGCACAGGGATTGAAGTCCTTCATTTCCAAATAAAAAGTGTAAAGCAAAGGCACATTTTCCTCCATTGCTCTACTAATGTGATAGAAAATTGCCCCTTGAAGCACAACTACATGGGTCATCGACTTCAAGGTAAAAGGCTCAGAGTGAAGTCCTGGCCCACTGAAGTCAATGGCAAAGTTCCCCCTCCCTCCCCTGCCTTCTGAATGCCACAAGCCCGCTGATTGCCATGGGCAAGAGTCAGGGGAGGGAGGGGGAAAACCTGCTCCTCGCTCTTCCCCCCTTCCTCCTGCCCAGGGCAATCTGCTGGCTTGCGGAATTTAGGGGGGGGGGGAAAGAGGAGGGAGGATTCGGCCCCCAGACCCCTTCTTCCCTCCTCCTGCCTGGGGCAATCAGCTGGCTTGTGGTGTTCAGGAGGCAGGGGAGGGAGAGGAAGTCTGCACACTGAGTCCTTGCTCCTTCCTCCTAAAGGCGCAAGCCAGGTGATTGCCCGGGCAGGAGGTGGGGGGACGGGGAAGGCCGCTGATCTGCAGGATCTGCTGGTGGATGGGAGGCACTGTGGGGAGGGGGAGGCATAGGGAGGCTGTCAGCTGTGGAGAAAGAAGGCAGCCAAACAATGCAATAGTTATGCTAGGCACTGTACAAATACCAAGGAAAGAGAGTCCCCATCCCAAAAAATTTAAAATCTAAGGCTCTCATGCAAGTTATTCTTTTTTCGGGAGACCCCTGAATCTGCATACAACCCCATTGATTGCAATTAGTGCTTAAGGTGGGTAAAGAGGTCCGCCTTTGCAATCCCTACTAATAGATCAGGGACTAAGAAAGTAAACAATTTAGGAATGGTGGGATTTTCAGGTGAGAAATATGTTCACTTTTTATATACATTTGTCATGGGATGCATAGATCCCATGCAGGCTTGGCAACCAAGGGATTAATCCAGGACCTGCCAGCCAATGCTGATTAGCAGCCTCAGAGCCCCTGGGAAAACAAAAGCTGAGACGCAGAGGGACCAGCAGGTCAGAGAAAGAACGTTCTGTCACTAAGCTGGTGAGAACCTGCCCCAGAGTGACAATGACCTGAGGAGGGATGACCAGGCCCTGCAGAACCAAGGGAGGCAGAAGCTCAGGACACAGCAGGAAGAATTGTGGCAGACTGAGGGCCCTGAACTGGAGCCCAGTGTAGTGAGTGGGCCTGGCTTTCCCTACCTATCCCTTAACGGGGATTTACAAGTCAAAGGAGTTTCATGCCCCTTGAGGGTGAGGGCCAGATCATCCCTGCCAAACACAAAGAGAAGCCCAGTGCGATAGAAATTAATGTCCTTGCCTCCAGAACAGGATTATAAAGACTCAGACAAGAAAGGGAGCTCACAACATTATAGACATTTTAATAGATAAAAGTTCATATCATCTATGCAAGGCTGTGACAGGGTGCTGGCTAAGGAGCCCTGAGCAAGCCTCTGTCACGCCAGCTCCAATCAAGAAAGGGGAATGGGAGCTGGCTGAGTAAGCCCAGGCCTGGTTGGCAAAGGAGGAACAGTGGCCGGCCTCGTTAGCCCAAGGGCTACATAAATGCTGGCAGGAAAGAAGCAAGAGGGAGAAGGAAAGGGAGGAGCTTGAGAGAGCGCCGGTCTGCTGGCCGCAGGTGTTGTTAGTTCTTGGGGCTGTGACACAGAAGTTGTCTGTAACTAGAAGGTGGTGGGAAAGTAAATGGTAAAGAGCACAGCTGGTTGCACCAATGCTGAGGTCTCTGGTTGGTTTGTGGGCACAAAAGTATTGTAATATAATATTGTTCGAGTATATCTGAGGAATGTACCTCAATATAGTCGTGGATAATAGAACTTTCTCCACATGTACTTCAAGTCCACTTGGTACTAGAAGTGTACTATCAATTATTTTTCTCCCTTGTTATGTGATTCAAATACATTGAATGCTTAATGTCTTTAGATCTAGTTTCTAAAATAATGTGAACAATTATACTAAGGGCAAAATAATAAAACCTACCTGAAGAAAAAAAGTAACCAAAGAAATGATCCCAAGTGATAAAAATAGCAGCGAATACAAGTTGGCCTTGTTTCTTACAACGGTCTTGTCTGGATCTGCAAAAATCTATTAAAGAGAATTCAAAGTTAATTTTATTTAATTAAATTATGTAGAAATCTTTCCATATTACATTGCTGTATTTACACATACCCAAAAGGTGCTTGAACTATGGGTATTGGGCCTGTAGCAGCACTCTCTGACTTGATGTAGTAATAACAACCAAATACATGGCTTCCACTTTCCGCGCTCCCCACTATAAAAATTGTTCCAACGCCCCTGCATACCCATGTACAATCTAAATAATGCATTAAACAGGATTAAAGGAATAACAAGTAAATTTGATGTTGGACCAAGATTTTTATCTTAGATGTTTGCAAATTTCTTCTAATTCTTTAGATTTCTTCCAAATGAACTATTCACTGCTACTTTCCAAAATAACCACTCAGAATCAGCAACCTAATACAAATGAGCAAGCCCTGCATTAACAATGGGTGAAAGTCATATCTGCACAAGGTCTGTGCACGACTTCACTCATTAACATAATATTTTTGTCACTGTCTGAGACCCCCTTGATTCCTTATAGTTTAAAGGTGAAACGTAGGGAAGAAATGTGGAAACTGTTATGAATACAATTTGTTAAACTTGTGTGGACATGTGAATGTATTAAGATGATGTTAAGGATAAACATCTGTGTAATTTGAATGTTTTTTTTCAGTTCTTGTAGGTTAATAATAACAAAATTAAAAACAAAACAGGGCTTAAGGGGTGCATAAGCCTTGTTTGGGCACTTTGGACAGTGATGAATTTCACCATAGATGCATTTGTGGCTTAGACACAAACTTTTTATAAAATAGATTTCTGTGTTAAGTTTCCAGGCATTTATTAAACTCAACAGTGAATTAACAAAATAAGTTAAATTCTGAATACCTTAGCAATATCCTTTTGAGCCCCACTGGTACCTTATTGGAAACTATGAATCTATTTTTTAAATATAATTTTGCTTATACATGTATATTCTGCATTTTTCTCTTGTTTTTTCTTTAAATTATTTAAGATAGATGGGTGTAAGCAGATGCCATATTGCTCAGAATTTCATCTGCTTCTATTACCTTTACATCACTTGAAATCAATCTTCTCTTAGTGACATAGTTATCTCTACAGCAGCAAGCTGATGTCAGCCAAGAGGAATATTATATCCAGTGAGGAATAAGAAATACATGATATAAGAATTCATCCATGTGCTATTAGTATTAAAAACACAAAGACATTTTTTAAAAAAACCCATAAAATATAGAATATGTTGGCAGGATTGTTTTTTGTTTGTTTTTTTAAATGTTTGGAGGCATCACTGGCTTTAAAATTAAATAAATAAAAAGTATACCTTATTTTCAAAAATAAAGACCATACCCCCCCAAAAAGGAAGGAAAGTACCAGGATAGTTAGGATAGACTAAACAAGTACATGTTATTGCAAACGGGGTTGATATTTGTGGTTTGGAATTCAGACATACAATGGCTGAGAGCAGTGACTGGGAGGACGATGAGGGAAATTTGTTCCAGAGTGTATGGCCAGTACAAGTAGTTGACTACTCAGGCTTTATATGGATTAAGTGAATTTCACTGAAAGAAAGCAAATCCACACTCTCAGATAGGCCTAATAATGCATGTAAAAGATAACACTTATCTGTTCTTGGCTTTCCTGAGCAGAATCTGGATAGATCACTATATCATGCTTGTAATATTATCATCATTTATTGTCCTTGTCCCAAGACGTTGCCCAATATTTAAATGTTTGCCTGTACAATCCCCAACAGTGTGGGTCTTTGCCAGGCTTGCAGCGTAATTAAATTTAACACTTCCAGAAGTGTATCTTCTGAAAAATATTTAATACAGTAAAACCCCGATTTAACGGACTTCGGATGCAACGGACAAAATTTCCGATGCATCCGAAATCTGTTTTTTGCAGGCTGGCTGCCGACTCCTGGCTGCCGCCCAGGTCCCGGCAGCAGGCGGGCTGGCTGCCAGCTCCGGCCTGGGTCCCACCTGCGGGCGGGCTGGCTGCCGGTTCCCGCCTGCGGGCGGGCTGGCTGGCTGGCTGCCGGCTCCCGCCTGCGGGCGGGCTGGCTGGCTGCCGGCTCCCGCCTCCCGCCTGCGGGCGGGCTGGCTGGCTGCCGGCTCCCGCCTCCCGCCTGCGGGCGGGCTGGCTGGCTGGCTGCCGGCTCCCGCCTGCGGGCGGGCTGGCTGGCTGGCTGCCGGCTCCCGCCTGCGGGCGGGCTGGCTGGCTGGCTGCCGGCTCCCGCCTGCGGGCAGGCTGGCTGGCTGGCTGCCGGCTCCCGCCTGCGGGCGGGCTGGCTGGCTGGCTGCCGGCTCCCGCCTGCGGGCGGGCTGGCTGGCTGGCTGCCGGCTCCCGCCTGCGGGCGGGCTGGCTGGCTGGCTGCCGGCTCCCGCCTGCGGGCGGGCTGCCGGCTCCCGGGTCCCGCCTGCGGGCGGGTGGGCTGGCTGGCTGCCGGCTCCCGCCTCCCGCCTGCGGGCGGGCGGGCTGGCTGGCTGCCGGCTCCCGCCTGCCGGTGGGCGGGCTGGCTGGCTGCCGGCTCCCGCCTGCGGGCGGGCGGGCTGGCTGGCTGCCGGCTCCCGCCTGCGGGCGGGCGGGCTGGCTGGCTGCCGGCTCCCGCCTGCGGGCGGGCGGGCTGGCTGGCTGCCGGCTTCTGTCTATGGGCGGGTGAGCTGCCGGCTCCTGGGTCTCACCTGAGGGCGGGCTGCTGGCTCCCGGGTCCCGGCAGCGGGAGGGCGGGCTGGCTGCCAGCTCCCGCCCAAGTCCCGCCAGCGGGCGGGCTGCCGGTTGTCTGCTCCCGCCCGAGTCCCAGCAGCTGGGACCCGGGCGGGCTGGCTTCCGGGTCCCGGCTGCCACCCGGGTCCCGATGGCGGGCGGGCGGGCTGGCTGCCGGCTCCCGCCCGAGTCCCGCCAGCGGGCAGGCTGCCGGTTCTCGGCTCCCGCCCGAGTCCCAGCAGCCTGGGACCCGGGCGGGCAGGTTGATGGCTCCCGGCTGCCGTGATAAGTAAAACCTCCATATAACGGACTAATTATATAATAATTAAATAACGGACTTTCGGCTTTAACGGACACCCCCTCGCCCGAATTAGTCCGTTATATGGAGGTTTTACTGTACTAGCAAAAATACCCGGCGTTGCTCAGGGTATTTGTAATTGGAAACTGGGATGTAAAAAGACTACCGTGTTTTTTATTAATACAAATTTTGTTCAGACGTCTCACCGTTGCTCGGGTCAGTTGGAGGGGGTGGGGGGAAGATAGCTGAGCGAGTGCAGGGTCCGTTGGAGGGGGGTATTATGACATAATAACTATGTCACAGAGAACAGCAGGTTTTAACCTGCTGCCCAGCTGATGTGAATGGGCTTTAAAGCATTTCACCCCTGGGGGGTGTCAGAGGTGAGATTTGAAAAATTTTCGACTCTTACCCTGATTAGGACCCTAAAGCCTATAACTAGCTCAAACGGTGTGGAAGGAGTAAGGGAATGTACATGCACGCACGCATACACACACACATACACCTAGCAATGGAACTCTGAGGTCTCTAAAAATCTATATATATAAAAGTCAAATGGTGTATGTGTGTGTGTGTATGCGTGCGTGCATGTACGTTCCCTTACTCCTTCCACACCGTTTGAGCTAGAGACTTGAAATTTGGTACAGTTATAGGCCTTAGGGTCCTAATCAGGGTAAGAGTCGAAAATTTTTCAAATTTGACCTCTGAAGCCCCCCCAGGGGTGAAATTCTTTAAAGCCCATTCACATTAGCTGGGCAGCAAGTTAACACCTGCTGTTCTCTGTGACATAGCTATGATGTAATAATACCCCCCTCCAACGGACCCCGCACTAGCTCAGCTCTCTTCCCCCCATCCAGGGCCCCCACACTCGCTGAGCTCTCTCCCCCCTCAGGAAAGAATCAAAAAAATTTTAAATCTCACACTCCTCCCTCCAACACACACACCCACTCACTCAGCTCCCCCCCTACCAACGGACCTTGCACTTGCTCAGCTCTCTCGCCCCTCAGGTAAAAATCGAAAATTTTTTAAATCTCCCCCTCCTCCCCCCACTCCAACGCCCCCCACCCACTCGCTCAGCTCTCTCCCCCCTCCCACCCTCCAACGGACCCCGCACTTGTTCAGCTCTCTGCCCCCGCCCCCTCTCCAACAGCCCTGGCACTTGCTCAGCTCTCTCCCCCCTCCCACGGACCCCACACTCGCTCAGCTGTTTTCCCCCCATCCAAGGACCCCCACACTCACTGAGCTCTCTTCCCCACTCAGGAAAGAATCGAAATTTTTTTAAAATCTCACCCCCCTCCCTCCCTCCAACGGCCCCTGCACTCGCTCAGCTCCCTCCCCGCCCCCCCACGGACCTTGCACTCGCTCAGTTCTCTCGACCCTCAGGTAAGAATCGAAAATTTTTAAAATCTCCCCCTCCGTCCCCCACTCCAATGCCCCCCACCCGCTCAGCTCTCTCCCCCCCTCCCACCCTCCAACGGACCCCGCACTCGCTCAGCTCTCTGCCCCTATCCCCCCTCCAACGAACCCCACACTCGCTCAGCTCTCTTCGAGCAACGCTGGGTCCCCTTCCCCCCCTCTGACGGACCCGAGCAACGCCGGGTATTTCTGCTAGTCTCTATATATAAAAAAGTCAAATGGTGTATGCGTGCATGCATGTATGTACGTTCCCTTACTCCTTCCACATTGTTTGAGCTAGAGACTTGAAATTTGGTACAGTTATAGGCTTTAGGGTCCTAATCAGGGTAAGAATTTTTTTTTTCAAATCTCACCTCTGACGCCCCCTAGGGATGAAATTCTTTAAAGCCCATTCACATCAGCTGGGCAGCAGGTTAACACCTGCTGTTCTCTGTGACATAGTTATGATGTAATAATACCCCCCTCCAACGGACCCTGCACTCGCTCAGCTCTCTGCCCCCTCCAACGGACCCCGCACTCGCTCAGCTCTCTCCCCCTTCAGGTAAGAATCAAATTTTTTTTAAATCTCCTCCCCTCCCCCCATTCCAATGGTCCCCCCACTCGCTCAGCTCTCCCCCTTCCCCCTCCAATGGCCCCCCCACTCGCTCAGCTCTCTCCCTCCTACCCCCTCCAATGGCCCCCGCACTCACTCAGCTCTCTCCCTCCTCCCCTCCTCCGACGGACCCGAGCAACGCCGGGTATTTTTGCTAGTCTTTTATAAAGAGTGATAGGGGGTCTGCCTGCATTTTGTTGTTGAGTCAGGTAATGGATAACTCCTGTCATTATCTTACTTTTCTAACAACTGTGAATCTACCTCAGTTACAAATTCTCTCTTATTTATTCAGAAAAGCTCCAGTTTGCCATTCTTTATCGCAGCTAATGCCTGGGTTTTGATAGAATTTAGAATACAAGTCTTCAAATCGCCTATCAGTGGCTTGTGAAAAGTCAAATGAAAAATTTAAATTACTCATTGGGTTTAGTTTACTGAAAAACAATTTTGTAAAACAAGTAATGCTTTGAGAAGAAAGGCCTTTAATTTATATTTCCTCAATTATTTCTTTCCTTCCTGATGACAAACTCTTCATAACATTGCCATGACACAGACATAGATTGGAAGAACAGGACTGAAATAGAGCTGTCATCTTTCCTCACGAATATTTGCTATTACTGTTTGTATCAAAGACTGAAGGATGACAAAGGTGAAGAACTCTCTTTTCCCAAAGGGCAGCTACCCATCAGATAACACCTTACATCAGTGGAATAGAAGACAAGTCGCTTGATTTCTATTTCTGGTGCTGGCATTGTTAAGGAACCTGGTTTCTGACATCTTTATTTTCTGGTACTGTAAACTCAAGAGGCCAGTGATTCAGTTCCCACTGTACAATTACTCCTTCTACCAGGAAGTGTTTCCCTTCTTCTATTTTACATCATGCAATTGTTTTTGGTTTGCTCTATTTCTAGACACTGTTCTCTTTCTGGGCCAGATTATGGTTTAGCCTCTACCGGTGCACAAGTGGGAGAGATGGGGTAATTGTGGATCACAACTGAGCCTCAATCTACAATGGAGGCGGGGGGGGGGGAATATGCTGTATTTTTTCCGTGTGTATTCCCCAGGAAAATTTTGGATGAGTCATCTAGAATTTCTCCTGAAACATCCTCAGCACCAAGGCATCCCCCCCCCCCCCCTATCACCTACTCCTGAGCTTTCCAATGCAGGACTCCGTGTTAAGGCACAATTTAGATGTTGCTGTGTACACACCATGTAAGAATTGTAAAATTTCTCAGTTTAGAGTAAAGAAACTTAAGTGTAGGTGGAAATCAAAATCAAAGTAAAAAGTGGGTGATAGTCTATTGCATATTTTGTTTGAACTTACCCCTATAATTTCTGAAAATATTATTGCAAATGCAGGTTGTAAAGCTCCATTGATAATTGCAGCTAAAGTTCCAACTACAAAGTAAGGCCATTCAGTTTTGTTCAGCTTCATAACTTTCAGAAATGAAACTGGAGGCACATTTTCATCCTAGAATATATAAATCTCATTAGAACAATTATGTAACACATCTGGGCAGAGGGAGGGGGAAAGAAGGCATGTGGATAGTAAATTACATACTCCCAGCTTCCATCCCTGGGTACCCAAAACTATTTGCTTTTTAATAAACACAGCTCATTAATTAAATGCACTGATTCGGTTTGCTATTCAGTACACAATATTAATACCTGAAATAAGAGAGAGAAAAAGATACATGTGTTATTAGAACAAGTGGATATTAATTCATAAGAACATAAGAATGGCTGTACTGAGTCAGTCCATCTAGCCCAGTATCCTGTCTACCGACAGTGGCCAATGCCAGGTACCCCAGAGTGAATGAACTTAACAGGTAATGATCAAGTGATCTCTCTCCTGCCATCCGTTACCCCCCTCTGACAAACAGAGGCTAGGGACACCATTCCTTACCCATCCTGGCTAATAGTCATTAATGAACTTAACCTCCATGAATTTATTCAGTTCTCTTTTAAACCCTGTTATGGTCCTAGCCTTCACAGCCTCCTCAGGCAAGGAGTTCCACAGGTTGACTGTGTGCTGTGTGAAGAAGAACTTCCTTTTATTTGTTTTAAACCTGCTCCCCACTAATTTCAGTGGATGGCCCCTAGTTTTTATATTATGGGAACAAGTAAATAACTTTTCCTTGTTCACTTTCTCCACACCACTCATAATTTTATATACCTCTATCATATCCCCCCCAGTCTCCTCTTTTCCAAGCTAGAAAGTCCTAGCCTCTAATCTCTCCTGATATGGGACCCGTTCCAAACCCCTAATCATTTTAGTTGCCCTTCTCTGAACCAATCACATTTTGAAACAATTCTGACAATCACATTTTGAAACTTATCCTGCAAGGCTTATCCACACAATTCTTATTGGCTACAATGAGATTGCATAGATAAAAGGTGCAGGGTTAGGACTACTTTATTTGTTTTTGCCAGTTATTCACATTATCAGATTTTGATCCACTCTTTGTATTCCATGTTTGCACATTATATTAACATTTATTGTAATTTTCCCTTAAGCAAGAGCCTCCCCCTTCTCCTATCCCAGACCGAGTGAACTCTCTTCAAACTTGGCATTTTCCTATGCATTCTGAATATATACTGTCCCACTAAGAAAATCGAAAAGATACTAGATGCAGCATAATAATAATAATAATAAAAATTCCAGCAAAGATACATACAGGTTGAACAGTTTTCACATCAAGGCTATCATCCTGTATTTCTGACTTTTTAATGCTTTTTCGAGTCGATCTCCTTCTCACAATTGATTCTTTTAGTGCCACTTTGGTGGGGGTTTCAGCTTTTTCTTCTGACTGAACTTCAGTTCCGATCATCTGAAATGAGGTACAATTGCAAGCTAAGAATTTATTAACATAATATCTTGAACTTCTAAATGATTAAACTCAATAGCAACCAAAACCACTGTTAACTAAATGAAATTCTGGTCAGGTCTGAGCAATATATGGTACTTAGCGGTTATAAAACAGATTGACTGTACTTCTGAAGATCCCCTCTGGGCTCAGCCTGCTTTTGCCATCCTTACTCATGCGGAGTAGAGTCTAATCCCTCAAGAATGCAATAAGATAATTTATTGAATCAAGTGCTGTTTATTGAGCTAGTTTCTTGTTTGCATTGAGTTCCATTACACTGTTCTCTTAGGCTTTGTGTATATTGGAACTTTGTTGGCAACACCTCTCTCATTCAGGTGTGTTAGACAGACAGACAGACAGACAGACTCTCTCACTCTGAATGACAAAAGGTTTAGCAATGGAAAGTCCCAGTGTGAATAGTGCTTTGTTGGCAGAAAATATTTTGTTGGCAGGAGAGCTTTCTCCTGCCAACAAACAGCAGCTACACTGAGCACCTTTTAGCAGCGTGGCTGTAGCGCAGTGGTTCTCAAACTTTGTGAGACCGTGACCCCAAAGCCACCGAATTACCAAAAAAAAAAAAAAACCACCCTTGACGAATGCCCCGGCCCCCAGTCCCCGCTGCGGGCGGGCTCCCGGCTGAGCCCCAGCCCCGGTCCCCGCCGGCAACCGGGGCTTAGGGCTTGAGCAGCCGCCGGGGCTCGGAGCTCGTCGCTCCCCGGGTATTGCGGCGCAAGCTGCCGCCGGCGGCTCCAGAGATCGCGGCTCCGGCAGCCGCCGGCGGCCCCGGAGATTGCGGCTGGTCAGGCAGCCGCCCGCGGCCCCGGAGATCGTGGCTCCGGCAGATCACAGCTGCCGGAGATCACAGCCGCCCACGGCCCCGGAGATCGCGGCTCCGGCAGATCACAGCTGCCGGAGATCACAGCCGCCCGCGGCCCCGGAGATTGCAGCTCCGGCAGATCACAGCTGCCGGAGATCACAGCCGCCCGCGGCCCCGGAGATCGCAGCTCCGGCAGCCGCTGGCAGCCCCAGAGATCCCGCAGCAGGGAGTTACTGGGGTAGGGTCTGGTGACCCCCACAAAAGTGGCCCGCGACCCCTCGAGGGGTCCCGACCCCCACTTTGAGAACCCCTGCTGTAGCGGCACAGCAGCGTCGCTAAAAGCAAGGTAGTGTAGACAAAGCCTTGGTATAAAGGAGACTTTAAAATGGGTGTAAACCAGTTACACCCATGTTACGACCATTTCCATTGTCAGAGTGGTGTAAAAGAGCCTTAATGTAAATAAGAATCAGGCTCATTGTGAATAAAGTTGGCAGAAGTGAGTTCTCAGTGGGCATACTTCCAAATACTGAAGAAGGGAAGCAAAATCTCCCAACTAGTGCAGAACTCTGAAAAGTCTGGACTTAAGAGATAAAGAGGAAGATGAAGATGGGCTACATTTAAATGTAATTTCTGGAGCCAGATTCACCAGAGACATGGGTAAGTTCAATAGATGGGTAAGGATTCAGAGTAGTGATCAGAACTAGAACTGGACACAATTTGTCTTTACTTTTCCTAATTTAATTTTTATGATCTCTAATCTAATATTCTTAGACTTTGGACCTCAAAATTCCCTGACTTTTCTATTTGTTTGCACGGATCCTGTGCATATTGTTTGCATATTTCCCAGTTATGCAATTTAGTGCTCTTCTGTCTCAAGCAACACTTCCTTGTCTTCCCTCTACATACAGTTTCACTGTTGACAAATATTGTGAGGCTGGGGCTCTGATTGGCAAAATCCAATATGATGAAATTAGCAACACAGAACATGATGAAACTTAGAAGACAGGTTGCAGGAAAACTACCTGCATGTTAACAAGTTTGAAGTAAATTCCCTTCCTTTTCATCAGTTCATGATGGGTCCCTTGTTCTGTGATGACTCCATCTTCAAATGCAGCTATAAGATCTGCGTTTCGGACTGTAGACAAACGATGAGCTATTACAAGGGTGGTGCGGCCTTCCCTAACCTAGAAATGGCACAAAAGTAGATTTCATGACTACATGTACATATAGATTTTTCATCTTCAGTGTAGAGTCAGTGGAAATAATTTAAGTGAAATTTTCCCCTTATAAAATTGTGGATTTGTCAAATTTCAATTTTCTGAATAGGTGAACTGAAACAAAAAGCAATTTAAACATTTCAAAATGAATTTTGTTTCAAATGTAGATGAGAAAATCTTGTTTCAATATTTCAGAATATTCCTTTTTGATCAAAAATATCTAACATTTCTGTATCAACATTGCCAAGTCAAAACATGTTTTGAAATTTTGATGTTTCAACTTTTTGTTCCAATTCAAAACAGAAAGTAATTTTGAAATGTTGAGGTTTCCAGGGAAAGGAAAGCCTGCATTTTCCTAAAGCTCTACTTCAAGGCAGTTTACAAACATTAAGTAATTGAATTCTTAAGCCCTGATTATGCAACCTTTACTCAAGCTAAGTAAAAGTTACACCTGTAATTCTCTATAAAGTTACTTCAATTACCCACCTGATTTTGGAGATGTCTTATTCTCACAAATAATCTATCAAATGCTTGAGTTAACTAGTTTAAAAAACCAGATGAGAGAAGGCTTTAAATGTTAATTTTAACTCTAAATTCTGGAATAAACTGACACAAGTATTTTATAGTCCAGTTAGAGGCTCCAAGCTATGTGTAATTCAGTTTTAAAATCTTCACAATGATAATGTGCCAGAAAAGGCATGTGATAGTATTCTGGATTGCATAATATTGCCAAGAAGCACATGGGGCGACTGCTAAAGTGCTCGGTGTACATAGATCTGGTCTAAATCATCAGCTAGACCAGGGGTGGACAAACTTTTTGGCCCAAGGGTGACATCGGGGTTCAAAATTGTACAGAGGGCTGCGTAGGGAAAGCTGTGCCTCCCCAGACAACCTGCCCCTGCCCAGTCTGACCTCCATCCTTCCCTCCTAACTACTGGCCCTAACCACCCCCAAAGACCCCACCCCCATCTAAGCCCCCTTCTCCTTGTCCCCTGATTGCCCCTCTAGAAACCCCCCCTGTCCCTAATCACCGCCCAGGACCCCACCCAACACTCCTGATCCCTCACTGTCCCAGCCCCTAGTCACATCCCCGACCCCTGGGACTCCCATGCCCTATCCAAGTCCAGCCCCCCATTCCCTGTCCCCTGACCACCCCTCCCCCACCGAGACCCTCTGCCCCTTATCCACCCCCCCCCCGTCTCCCTTGCCACACCAGCAGACACATTGCTGCGCTGATCCGCCAGAGCACTGCTTGTGAGGTGTGTTGAAGAGGGGGAGGGACTGGGAACAGCCTCCCCAGCAGGGAGCTCAGGGACTGGACAGGAAGAACCCATGGGCCGGATGTGGTTTGCCCACTCCAAGCTAGACAGATGTTTCCCAGCCTACCTCAGTCCCCCTGTGGCAGACACTAGAAAGACCAGGTAGAGGCTAATGGAACATCATTTTTGAAGTATATCCGGTACATACAGTCATGCTTACCCATAAGATAATATGCATACTCACATACTGAGACTGAGAAAGGATGGGGAAAGAAAACTCAAAGATGTGGTTGCCACGGTTGAGTAATAAGTTGTTCATGCGTCCAGGTTTACAATATAGTACAATACAGACAACAAAGAATACAGGATAGGCAAAGATCTCTGTAGCCAGCTGCCTTAAACAATTAGGGGTAAAATTTTCAAAAAAGCCTAAGTGATTAAGTCAATGTAACCCTTAGTGAAGTCATTTAGCTAAATATATTGCTGGTGAGCTGGAATTTCAAATTGTGTTTTTAAATGTATTTATTTTAAAAGCATTTCAATTTATCTTCAAATCAATGCCAAATAAATATAAAATGTATATATAATTAAATTTACCTCAGAAAGTTTAGCTCACAACCTGCTTACACAAAATTTGAAAATGAGACCCAAGTTCATAGTTTTTGTTTTAAAGTTATACAGACCTTGTCCAGTGCTGTTTGCACAACTGATTCACTTTCAGTGTCCAAAGCTGAAGTTGCCTCATCAAGCAGAAGAATCTTGGGATTGCGAACCAGAGCTCGTGCAATAGCTATTCTCTGTTTCTGACCTCCACTCAGTTGTGCCCCTCTTTCTCCAACAATGGTTTCAAATTTCTGCAAAGGTATTAAGATAGGTTTCCAGATCGCTCAGTGACACCCTTATTTTAACATATAATACCAATCAAAGACAGTGGAAAGATAGAGATGTGCTCAATCTGCAATACCCGCAAAATCCTTTCCTTTTACCAAAGCACAGCCAAGGAGACTGTCCCATAAGCAGGTCATATGGATTTTATCTTCCTATTTTTTGTGTTTGCAGGATTCTGATATTTTTCAGTCTAAACCATATTTTTAGTCTCAAACTTCATTGCACTGTGACCCACTTCTGAGAACAAAAATGACTACGTGGCCCCAGGAGGGGGGACCAAAGCCTGAGACTGTCCGAGCCCCGCCACCCCGGGCACAGTGTGTCTGTGTCAAAGTCAAATTCCCAGGGCTTCGGCCCCAGACAAAGAGACTGTAACCTGAGCCCCGCTAGCCAGGACTGCAGCTCTATGGCTTCGGCTTCAGCCCTGGCAGCGGGCCTCAAGCTTTGGCCCTGGGCCCTAGCAAGTCTAAACCAGCCCTGGTGACCCCATTAAAATGGGGTGGCAACCCACTTTGGGGTCCTGACCCACAGTTTGAGAATTGTTGATCTAAACCATCTCTGCAAAGTGCTCAAACCATGACTTGCAGATTTAAAATTACTTTGATTCTTTCATCTTTCAAGGAAGACTTGAAAAAGCCCTGGCAAGATTGGAATTGGCAATTATGAATTTGGCTCACTCTTGCATCTGAGTTATGGAAACTCCTCTTACGGAGCTATTTGGTATAAAAAGGTTTAAGAGAGAAGAATTTGACAGCAAAGTTGACGTGCTTACATCAGGCAGTTTCATGATAAAGTCATAGGCATTGGCTTCCTTGACAGCTTTTACAATCTCTTCCATAGTGACATCTTCACGGCCATAGCGGATGTTTTGTGCAATAGTCGTAGCGAATAGCACAGGCTCCTGATTCACCACACCAATAATCTCCCTCAGATATCTTAAATTTAGGGTCTTAATATCCTGCCCATCAATAGTAATCTAAATGTAGAGAAAATTAAAACATGAGTGTAAGTGTCCTAATCAAGGATACAAACTCCACCAAGATTACCTATATTATTTAGGAAGACAGTTGTATTTTGCCACCTAAACATCAACAATCTGGCCACTGCACTACAGTAATCTGACATATAAAGCATCCAGCTCAGTTTAGGTGTCTTACCATGCCCTTCTCTGGATCATAAAATCTCTGGATCAGTTGAACAGTTGTACTTTTCCCACAGCCACTGCTACCCACCAAGGCTACCGTCTGGCCACAATTAACCTTCAGGTTCAAACCTTTCAATACCTACATATGAAAATAATAATGAAAAAAATTAACAAAAACACAATGGGTCAATTTCTGCTTTTCCCTACACCATATAAATCTGGAGAAAGTCCAGTGACTTCAGTGGAATTTCTCCAGATTTTCCCCAGAACTTGGTTCAATATCAGAACATTGCACTATATAGTAACTAGTTACACCATGTCTCACTGTGTTTTCTATTGAAGCATTGCCACATATACATACTACATTCAGTCTTTATGTAGTAGCATCTCATTTGTTAGCCACACCCTTTTTATGAGCATTTACCATACAACCTGGAAAGTGAACGAATTGCAGTAGAACCCATATATGGTGAACTCAGACATAGCAAAACATGTTTATTTTGTTGCGATGGAAAAGCCTCTTTTCTTGCCTTGAATTCCCTTTACTTGTACTCATTCATATTGGAATTTTTACACTGGTCTATACTGGCAAAATTGATACTATCAGTGGTAAACTATGGCTAAATTGGTAGCATAGATGTGGCCAGTTCTTGGAAACTTTGCAATAAATTTCTTATCATCATTACTAATATTGCTCTACTAGCGATAGCAATGTTGGGAGCCATTGTGTAGCTGGGATGCTAGCATCTTATGTACAATGTTGATTAGACCTGTTCTGAACATGGTTAGATAAATGGTAGAAACATTTTACTACAGACACGTCTTCAAACGTACAGAAAAGTATCAACTTTAAACGAACACCTACTGCACAAACATTTTTTGTTCTTTTCTTGGGACCAGTATATTTTCCCAAAAAGGGGGGCGCAGCATTCCCGGAGACACTGCAATACCGGGCCGATGCATGAGACGGACAGAGCAAGCGCTTAGTCCAGCCTCTCCTTTCAAAAATCCATTTAATAGAAATATTAGTCTTATATAAAGACTAGATCAGTGATTAAACTGATAAGAACAGGGTTAAAATTTTTAATACAGCACTTAAAATGCCAGCAGCTCTTCTACAGTAGGGCTCTCAACTCTGCTGTTATCTGTGGATCTGAACAAGAGTTCGCAATGGTGGTGAAACTTTGAAAATGTCCCAAATGTAGATAAAGCTTTAGTGCCTGCCAACACCAGGGGACTTTCCAGAAAAATACTCACCAATGAATAGATGATTATTTTTTTAAGATTCCCTAATGAAGACATGACCTTTGAGTGGAGTTTCACTTTACTGAAGTTTCACTTCACTACAAAGAGGTTTTCCTGTACTAACCCCTTTTGAATGCAGCATTTCACAGCTAAAGTTGGTGTGAAGTGCTGCATTCCATTGGGATTTAATCTTTTCTGCCTCCTCTGCTCAGAGAGGCAGAGCAGGGAAGATGCCATTGAACTCTGTGGTGGAACAGGAAAAGAAGAATCCCTTCCCAGGCTTCCAGTTTTACAGTACTGCCCTACTCCTGACTGGAAATAGAATCATGGTCAACAGAAAAGAGACCTTGTAGCTGCCAGCACTACCTACTCAACTTCAGGGAATGAAGAGAGCTTTGGAAACCTATGCTGAGATGGGGATCTGCCACTTGGGCATTTTCATGTTGCACTGAAAAACAAAAAATTATTACTTTGGGGGGAGGGAGGGGAGGGAGAGGGAGGAAGTAGAAGCTAATAATGCTGAATTATAAGAGAGCTCCACTGTAATGCCATAGGAAGGAATGAATTAAATTTAACAGAAACTGCCATTATCCAATGACGATATATTGTATTTGAACAGACTTGTACCATGATACTTGTGGGGTTCATTATACCATCATTCTTAATGGGCTAAAATAAATAGTTTTTCTTGATATAAATACATTAGCATATGGGATTGGGCTTATAATAGCAACAGATCCTTTAACTTTTGGGCAAAGCCACTCTAGGTCTGTTTTCACTACAAAAACTAAGTGATTTTGTAACTTTAGTCAGCTAACCTGAGGTAAAATCCTAGTGAAGACAAGGCAGTTTGTGGTTTTCACACAAGTTAGCAGTACAAGTTAGAGGGAGGCTTCTATCTCCACCTTTTGAAAAAAAATTGTTTATACTGATGTTTTCCTGTCACTAAATGATTAAGTTATGTTTAATTTGGGATGCATGACAGCTTCACTTCCAGTACCTTTACGTCTTGCCTAGATGGATAATTGAAGTGAACATTGCGGAATTCCAAATTCCCTTTAATGATGTCCGGTTTGTAGCCAGTCTCTGAATAACTGTCAATTTGAGGTTCCTAGGTAGAACAAAACACCAAACAGAAATGAAAAGGAAGAAGAGGAGAGTAAATTCGATCATGTTTCCTAATGACATTCTCATTACATTATGCAAGCTGCTAAAAGTTTTAGAATGGAACATAATTATATGGTGATATTAAGTGTAATTTATTGGTGTGTTGGGTGAAATCAACACTTACACTGGCAGGTGAGGCTTCCAGATTACCAGTATTACCTGTTTTGTCTCCTCATTACTCTGCTCCTTAGCTACATGTGCAATAGGGGGAGAGTACTTTGAAAAAAAGAACGAATAAAAACTGTTGTTTGGATTTAATAGACAGCATTGGAGATGGAGTTCCTGTATTCATCCACAGAACAGCTGCAGCACAGCTGGCAGCAATGTAACCTTTATCACACTGCCTCACTCTGACCTGGTTGGATCACCTCTAGAAATCTAAGGCCTTTTCTACGCCGCTACTTTACAGCGCTGAAACTTTCTCACTCAGGGGTGTGAAAAAACACACTGCTCAGTGATGCAAGCTTCAGCGTTGTAAAGTGGCAATGTAGACCTATGCCTCTTTATGCTTCGGCCATCATTCCAGAGGACATGCTTCCATGCTGATGACGCTCATTAGAAAAATGTGTTAATTAAATTTGTAACTGAACTCCTTAGGGAAGAATTGTATGTCTCCTGCTCTGTTTTACTCTCATTCTGCCATATATTTCATTTTATAAAGTCTCGGATGATGACCCAGCACATGTGGTTCATTTTAAGAACACTTTCACTGCAAATTAGACAAAATGCAAAGAAGATACCACCGTGAAATTTCTAAAGATAGCTTCAGCGCTCAAGCCAAGATTTAAGAATCAGAAGTGCCTTCCAAAATTGGAGAGGGACAAGGTGTGGAGCATGCTTTCCGAAGTCTTAAAAGAGCAAAACTCTGATGTGGAAACTACAGAACCCAAACTGTCAAAAAAGGAAATCAACCTTCTTCTGGTGGCATCTGACTCAGATGATGAAAATGAACATGTGGTTGGTCTGCACTGCTTTGGATTGTTATCGAGAAGAACCCATCATCAGCGTGGACCCATGTCAACTGGATGGTGGTTGAAGATGAAGGGATATTTGCATCTTTAGTGCAGCTGGCACATAACTATCTTGCAGATCTAGCTAGAATAGTGCCATGCAAACACCTGCTCTCACTGTCAGGTGACATTGTGAACAAGCAGGACGTAGAGTTATCTTCTGCAAATGTAAACCAAATTGTCTGAATGATTGACTAAACAAGAAGGAGGTCTACTTGGACTTCAGAAGGCTCTAAAGTTGTACATTGTTTTATTTTTGAACGTAGGTTTTTATTGTGCATAATTTTACATTTGTAAGTTCAACTTTCATGATAAAAATTGCACTACAGTACTTATGTCAGGTGAATTGAAAAATAGTACTTTTGTTTATTACAGTGCAAATATTTGTAATAAAGAATATAAAGTGAACACTGTGCACTTTGTATTCTGTGTTATAACTGTGAAATCAATATATTTGAAAATGTAGAAAACATCCAAAAAGGTTTAAATACATGGTATTCTATTATTCAAAATATAGTTTATCTTCTTAAGCCCTGTAACAGGGTCTCCCTCTGCTTCCCCGCTTCCTGCAGCCCGCTGGCTGCCTAAATGAAGCTTCACAAGGGTTTACTGTGCAGCACCTGTGTCCTTTATTATTTACAATGCAGTGCCCCACCACCAGTGTCAAGCTATATACAACTTAGAGGCTTACTTGGCTCCTCACAAACACAGCAGCCGGGAGACTGACCTTACCCTGACCCTGACCCTGACCCTGACCCTGACCATCCGCCTCCCCTCTTCTGGCTCCTTCCGCCTCCTTCCAGCCTTTATAGCCTTCAGGCCAGCAGGTGGAGCCAATCCACAGGCCAGGCATCAGGCTCTCCCCAGCCCCAATCCATCTCCCCTGATTGGGGCTGGCTGAGCAGGGGCTGATTAGGTGCCTTCTGCAGCAGCACCCTACTACAAGCCCCAATTCTGCAAGCTCTCAGTCCATGGAACTTCCACCGACTTCATTTAAAAGCCAGTGGGAGGTCCACCTTTTGGAGGCTTTCAAAATCTAGCCCATAGGCCTTGTCTACTGTACGTTTTGAGAAAACACTGGTGCCACTCTACTGACTGTAACAATAGCAGCAGCACTGAGTTACATGGTGAAGCAGAGATTTTAATCACTATTATTTAGAATCATAGAATCTTGGAGTTGGAAGGGACCTCAGGAGATCATCTAGTCCAACCCCCTGCTCAAAGCAGGACCAATCCCTATTTTTGCCCCATATCCCTAAATGGCCCCCTCAAGGATTGAATTCACAACCCTGGGTTTAGCAGGCCAAACCACTGAGCCAAACCTCCACTTCTAACCCTGTCCTGAGCAGATCTGGAATCTTTGGTTGTAAAATCATCAGTAAGCATGTAAGCCCCACCTACACTATTGCTCCAACCATTGCTACCACCAGTGCAGCACGAGTTGGAAATTTTAGATAAAACAGGTTAGTGTAAACAGTGCAACTGACTGATAAATACACCTCCCAGAGTGTCATTGCTTACATATACACATACCTATTTATAAGAAAACAAATAATCTGTTTGACATTTTGGACATTAAGGTAGATGTTAAACAGTCAAATCACTGGAAATAAATTAGGGATTAACCCGGACCTTTAAATGATAAATAGCTAAAGATATATAATCTCACAAAAGACTAATCTTAGATTTGCAAGAGCCATGATTGTTTTTCTCCTTCTTTCTTTAGACTCTCAGTAAAAAAAAAACACATTTGATTATGTAAGTTTCAAAAGGATTTTGGGGGGGGGGGGATGATTTTCAGTTCAGTTTTAATCTGGCATCCTTTTTGACCCTGCAGTGTTGCAAGTAGAGATAACCGCAGGCACACGTTTGCACCTATAATTTTATTCACGAGTGCACATGATGCCATTTAAATATCTAAATATTATTATTTATATTTATTTATAATTATTATAATATTATTATAATACCTTATTGATACACGTCAGATAGCTAGACATTTAATTAGACAATTTTTTTGTGCCTGCTAATCACGGACCCAGAAAGAGAGCACTGATTTAAAAATAATCTCACTCCCTGTGTTTTCGAAAGATAGTAATAGCAGAGGTACTTACATGGTCTATGATATTAAAGATTGCATAAGCAGCTCCCCTTGCATTAGCAAATGCCTCCATGCCTGGTGCAGTCTGTCCAACACTAAATGCTCCAATTAATATTGCAAAAAAGACCTAAAGAAAAGAATTACAAGAATGCTACCAAATTATCCAGTCATAAAACTGTAATGGGATATCTACTATCGTGTTTCCCCGAAAATAAGACAGTGTCTTATATTAATTTTTGCTCCCAAAATTACATTACATTATATTACAGCGAGAGGCAAAACTGGAAGTACGTCTTATTTTCGGGGGATGTCTTACTTTCGGGGAAACAGGGTAATATTGGTCAAAAAGCTTTCATATCTATCTATCTATCTATATAAAAGTCAAATGGTGTATGTATGTATGTATGAGTGTATGCGTGTATGTATGTAAGCTTACTCCTTCCACACCGTTTGAGCTAGAGACTTGAAATTTGGTACAGTTAGAGGTCTTGGGGTCCTAATGACTGTAAGAGTCGAAAATTTTTCAAATCTCACCTCTGATGCCCCCCAGGGGTGAAATTCTTTAAAGGCCAATCACATCAGCTGGGCAGCTGCTGTTCTCTGTGACATAGTTCTGATGTCATAATACCCCCTCCAAAAGACACTGCACTCGCTCAGCTCTCTGCCCCCTCCCCCCTCCAACGGAACCCTGGAACCCTCAGCTCTCTTCCCCCTCCCCCCTCCGACAGACCCCGGAATCCCTCAGCTCTCTGCCCCTTCCCCCCTCCAACGGAACCCCGGAATCCCTCAGCTCTCTGCCCCCTCCCCACCTGCGACGGACCCGAGTTGGGTTTGGTCGGAGGGTAAGTGAGGTGGGGGTGTCGGGTTTGGTCGGGGGGGTAAGTGAGCCGGGGGTGTCGGGTTTGGTCTGGGGGGGTGGGAAGGTGTCTGGGTGGGTGAGGGGTGAGGTGTGGGGGTTGGGGTTGGTCAGGGGGTGTTGGGTTTGGTGGGGGGGTAAGGTGGGGGTGTTGGGTTTGGTTGGGGGGGTGAGGAGGGGGGTCGGGGTTGGTCTAGGGGTAAGTGAGGTGTGGGTGTCGGGTTTGTTTGTGGTGGTAGGTAGGGGTGTCGGGTTTGGTTGGGGGGGAAAGTGAGGTGGGTGTGTCAGGTTTGGTCTACGGGGGGGTGAGGTGTGGGTGTTGGTCAGGGGGTGTTGGGGTTGGTAGGGGGAGAGGTGGGGGTGTTGGGTTTGGGTGTGGGGGGTGAAAATGTGAGTCGGGGTTGGTCGAGGGGTAAGTGCGGTGGGGGTGTTGGGTTTGGTCGGGGGGGCGAGATGGGGGTGTCAGGTTTGCTCTCTGCCCCCTCCAATGGACCCCGCACTCGCTCAGCTGTCTGCCCCCTCCCCACCTCCGACTGACCCGAGCAATGCCGGGTATTTTCGCTAGTTTATTATACAAGTTCAGCATGTTTAGATTCAAAGAAGGAAAGAAAGGAAGGGCAGCTACTGAAGCAAAAGAAAGGATGAGAGGAAGAAAAGAGACTGAGATGAGAATCATGTTTCTTCATGAGATGACCCCCAAGATGGATATTGCTTAGACTCAAGTGCAGATGCTTGGGACAAGACAGAGATAGTTTGAGGAGCTGGGTTAAGCCCCCTGCAGACATAAGTAAACAAAGCTACATAAACAAACAGGACAGTCAACCTTAGGGGACTGAGTCTTTTTACTGCTAAAAATATTTTAAATGTTAGCTGGCTTTTTTGACCAAAATAAACATTTTCATGGAAATTTTTCATTTTTGGCAAATTTTTGCCATTTTTGACAAAAGGATAGAAACTGAAATATTTCACCAAAAATGTTTTTCAAAAGATTTTCAGTTTCTGAGTTTCAGTTGTTTCCTCACTTCCCCAAACAGAAAAAAATCATGTGAAGTTTTGAAAAGACTTGCATTTTTTAACAGGTCATATCTAATCAAATAGATTCCCCCCTCCCCCCCGGTTGGGAAAATAGAGAGGAAGTCCATCTGACAGTCTCTTTAGAAATTGTTCTCTTTATAAGACCCCAATTGTGATGACCCACTCCTTTGCTGCTCAAGCTTATGGTTTTATGATAAGAGTTTTAGTAACGTGTGGGCTGGTTTTACGGCTGTGTGTGTCTGGAGTTATTGTGTGTGCTTGTTGTGTTGTTGTGGGGGGTGGGTGGTTCCCTAGGCAAAAAGCTCTCTGGTTACAAAAGGTTATATCCCTGTCATGTAACATGGGCATCGGTCTCCAGTGGTTACTAAGTAGTATCAGATGGAAATAATTTTTGGTCATTACTGACTTGGTTTGAATTAAAACTAGTGACTTACAAATGAAAGGATTATATGGTTATCAATCCTATGAGACAACCAATGCCCACACAGTGGTAGTTTGGTAATTACATTTTGTTTTACTTAGCATAGATGAAAAATGAGGTTCAGCAGGCCAAATTCAGTGTTGGTGTGCAGCATATTTATCCCCATTGACTTCAATAGAGTTGCAGGCGGTGTAACTCAGGGCATTCTCATTTGGTTTAAACCAGTGGTTCTCAAACTTTTTCTATTGGTGACCCCTTTTGGACACCAGGCCTCTAAGTGTGACCCCCGCCTTACAGGTTGGGCTCAGGGGCTGCTGGCAGCCCCTGGGGCAGGGGCAGCGGCGGGAGGGGGGGGGGTTGTGCCAGCAACCCCCGGGGCAGGGGCTGAGCTGGGGTGTGTGTGAGTGTAGGGGTGCCAGCAGCCCCCCGGGGAAGGGCACAGGGCCTGGGGTGCCACCGGCATCCTGCCACAGAAGGGCCTGGGGCTCAGGTCACTGCCGGCAGCCCGCCGCAGCAGGGGCCAGATCAGGAGCTTGGGGCGCCCCCGGGAGGGGTCAGGGCTGGCTGCCGGCAGCAGGGGCTCGCGACCCCCACATAATCAGGGGGGTCGTGACCCCCCACTTTGAGAACCAATGGTTTAAACCCAAACAAGTTCCCAAAATTTCATTTGGTATTTTCAGGGCCGGCGACAGGGGGGTACTACGGATACAGCTGTACCGGGCCCCCCGACTTTAGGGGGGCCCCGGTACACAGCTGTACCCGCTGTCATCCCCCCTTGTCGCCGGACCTGGAGAGCGGGGAAGGGGCGGGGAGGCGGCGTGGCTCTCCCCCGGACGAGCTCGCCTGGCCCCGGCAGGAGCTGTGAGCCCGGCTGGCGGCAGCGGCGCAGTCCGGGGGGGAGAAAGGGCGGGGGGGGGGAGGAATAGCAAGGGCGGCTCACGCCGCTCCCGGGCTCTCGCTGCCGCCAGCTGTCAGCTGGGGGGGAGCGCCGGCTGGGCTGGGGGGGGGGGGAGGCTGGCTGGGCTTCCTCCCTCAGCCGCTGTCAGCTGGGGGGGAGCGCCGGCTGGGCTGGGGGGCCCCCAGCTGCTGTCGGCTGGGCTGGGGGGGCCCCCAGCTGCTGTCGGCTGGGCTGGGGCCCCCGGCTGGGCTGGGGGGGCCCCCAAACTATCAGAGTAGGGGCCCCCCAAATTTCTGTCGCCGGCCCTGGGTATTTTTAATTAAAATTGTTCTTCTTCTGAGGTACACTCACCGTAAGGACTTTTCCAATACTATAATCCTCAGATATCACTAAAGTGGCTCCATACCAAAATGCCAATGCATATGATGCATATATCAGTAAGAAAGCAATACCCATAGAAATGTTGGCTGTAATAGCCTTCTTGATTCCAATGTTTTTGGCATCTTCTAAATTTTTATGATACCTGCAAGAAAAATCATGTGTTGGGAATTTAAAAAAAGATAGCATATTACATTTCTTTTTTTTTCACTGTGTCTATCAATAATTTGGCTCTTAAACAGTTAAAAGGAGATATTCAGAGTTGACAGTGCTGTTCCCTATTAGAAACCTGAGATAAATCTGGCTGTTGGGGGGAATTCCTGTATGTACATCCATATCCACAAGGTTCCATATAAGTAGGAATGGAATGGGAAGCCTTATTCAAGAGCTTGCATTCATCTTGTCCATGAAAGACAAGTACTTTAATTCCTAACACAGACTGGAAGTATTGCAGACTGGGAAAACAATTGTCTAAAAAATTACTGCCATTTTTTTCCCATTATGTAGTCATTTATTCCTCGTATTTTTTTCATTTTAAATGTCTTTAAATCATCCTAATATCATGAAATAGATTTTGTCGCCCCACAATTTTCCACAGATTTGTTATGTTTATTTGTGTAACTACAGGCTGAGAGAGGGCCAAGAAATTCAGAGCTTCAAATGTAGGTGGCACCATTTTTCAGAGCGGAGTCATAATTTGTAAAATCCATCTATGTGCTTATAGGGTCCTGTCACCACACAACCTGTACATCTCTCAAACATTAAAAATGTATAATCACAGCACCTCTGTACGATATACAGAGTGCCATGGAATATGGTTGCTGTGCAGCAACCTCTGCTGGCTGCGTATGCTACTGCTGGTGCTCCCTGCCTCAGATGCTTTTCCCTGTGTGAGTCTCTTCAGCTTTCCACATACAAGTCAGTGCTGGAGATGTGGCTTGGACCTCTGGCCACACCATAAACAACCTTTTCCAGGGTAATAAAAGTCCAGCTAATGAGTCCCAACAAACAAACAAAAGTTCTTCTACCCTTCAGGGGCTTCTCTTCAGTTGCTCTCAGTCCCTTTCAGGGCTATCTGCGAGTCTTTCCCCCACTCCAGTATATAGCACTCAGCTCTCAGGTGGCTTCCCCTGGAGTACTGTTCTCAGCCCCTTCTCAGGATCAGTTTTCTCCCTGCCTGCTGGCCTATAGTTCCACACCCCAGACTGATGTCTCAGCCCTTTTCTGAGGTCCAGGTGTCCATTAACCGATCACCTGATCCCCTTTAGTCCTGTCCCCTCAGATTCAGAAGCAGCTAATAATTATGGCCCAGAAAGTGGGGCTGGCCTATTGTCCTTTAAAGGGACCAGTCCCCTTATGACAGATGGAACTGAGGTACAATCTAATTAAGTGACTTGTTTCAGGGCACACAGTGCCAAGTACTAGAGACTGGAAGAAGAAAATCTGCAGATGAGTAAGAGGAGAGCACGGACAAGGTACACTCACATATTATGGTGATGTGCACCCTAACGAAAGGTGCTGAGATGAGCTGCATGGCCCCTCTCACCTCCACAGTCAGTGGAGAATTCCCACCAAGTTTTGTGGCTCTGATGGTCATCTTTAGATAAAAGGTCAAGACAAATGACAGGAATGCTGTCCCATATACCATAAGAATACATAAACCTAACTTAATTGAAATATCAAGATGTGTACGTGCCATGGCTTATTGGGTAACCACATAATCTTATTGGTGTTATCTTTCTCTTTTCTTTCCCCATTCCCCATTTTTGTCCTTTTATTTGCCTATTTAGTCTGTCGCTAACTGTATGATATTGAAATTAGATTGTACACCCTTTGAAGTGCTGAACATGTCTTTGTTGTGTGAGGCTCTGGAAAAATAAATAATCATTATTCAGCTTACAATAAAACCTGTAAAAGAGAACATCCTTATTAGGCAACTTCCTGTCTTAATTACCCCCAAAATGCACGGACTACAATAGTGTTCTACCTTTATTTGAAAGTCACGTTCACCAAGGAACCAGTTGTGTCAGGTATAGACAGACTTTCAGCAGTGAAGATAAAAGAAAAATTCAAAACATCTAAAGAAAGAGTTTTAAAACTAGATGATGAATGAAAACATTTTTCTGACCTTTTGATTTCTTTTTTCTGTCCTCCAAAAGCTATCACAGTCCGAATTGCTGCCAGAACTTCCTCTGCAACAGCTCCTGCTTTTGCATATGCAGTTAGCTCTTTGTCAGTGAATGCAGAGAGTATCTGTACAAAAGGAAAATATTTTATTTTTGTTGTTCAAAGAAAAATAATATGCTCCAGCTGATTCAATTTATGTCTTTTCACCACAGTTTCCTCTTTCCAAAAAAATGTATTATAATGCTATTTAATAAGCCGTTTGCTTAAATATAATAAATGGTCTAGCCCATTCTATGGTAAGAAATAAAGAATACATCAATTATATAAAATTAAATTTTAGTGTTAGCCTCTATCAAAAATGGAGATCTAGATTTTCTGCTTCACTCAGTGCACAAGTGTATGTATGGGTGCCCCCTAGTGAATGGGTTATGGCTCCCTGTTTGATTCTCAGGGCAGATCTGCACAACTCTGATCCCAGGTAGGTTAGAGAAGCCTAAATAGGCTAGTTTATGCCAGTTGGCTACAGTCTGTAAGGGGCCATAGAGCAGCTAGGAGCATCTGGACTGGATTAGATGACCTGTCGAGGGCCCTTCCAGCCCTACATTTATGGGATTCTATGCTCCCCACACACTTGCTAGGTAGCAGGAAAAGCCACAGCAGAAACCTATTTATACTTTGATCATTTTATTTTCCATATGTATCCAGAGATTTTCACAAGCCAAAGGGATCGAGCCACTCAACTCCCATTGAAATTCAATGGTAATTAGGGACCCAACTTCCTTAGGCCCATTTGAAAATCCCAGCAAAAAGCAGTAACAAATCTGGAAAAAATGTCTATTGCTGAAACTAAGATTTGGTCTAAAAGTTTTTGTACCATTATAACCATTGTGGTTAGGTGTGAGTTTTTACCAATATAGTTACACAATATATGTGTGTACACGGTTATATGGTTTTAAGGGTGCCTTATAGTGGTATGGCTTCTTCCCTTTCCTATATAGGAATAAGCTATGCCAATATAACCAACTTTACATCAGTTAAATTTTGTCCACACAAGGGACACTTTATCTGTATCACTTAGTGATATGTTGTATCACTTTAACTATGCCGGTATAGGTATAGTTCTATAATTCAGCTTGTGTGTGTAGACAATCCTAAAGCTATGATTTTTAACTGGCCTAAGGATTTAAATGTACTATGACTCTTAGGGTATGATTAGACTACAGGGTGTAGCGCTATTGTTTATAGCGCTTCCCTATTTAGCGCTACAGGTGTTGCGCTAGAGGGTGTACACATTAAATCCCTCTAGCGCCAAAGAATGTACACATTTGTCCCGCTTTTGGCGGCAGTAGCAGTTGCGGGATAGGGCAGGTATCCCAGCATTCAGCTGGGTGCAACCCTCTTTGCAAAGGAGTGGGGTGAGGGGGGACTGGGAACCTTAGTGTAGGGAGGGAACTTCTGGCTGTCAGTTTCTTTTCCGAAACTGACAGGCTCTGCACAAACACCTCCCTTCCCTAACCATTTATTTGGGGGGGTTTCAGAGGTGGGGACCAGGGCAGGGGCTGGGAGCGCCGCCGGGCTGCCGCCCGCCGTGGCAGGGACCCGGGACAGCGGCGGGGACCCAGCAGCCCTGCCGCCCACAGCGGCGGGGACCTGGCAGCCCTGCCGCAGCAGCGGCCCTGTTTCCGAATTTTATATGAATATGGGGGAGGGTTCTGACATGGGGTCACCTGAAGACGGGACAGAAGAGTTTTAAATGGTGGCCAGAGAGGATGCATTGGGGATTCTGGGCCAGGATGCTGGAGGCTGGAGGCTCATTATATCGCAAGGGGTGTACACATTGCAACCCTTGCGCTAAAATGGCAGCGCAAAAAGCTTTATTCCTCTCGTTTTGAGGTTTACCAGTAGCGCTTTAAAACATCAGTAAAAGCGCAAAAAGTGCCTTGAAAGTGTGTCCCGGCAGTGCTATTGTAGCACTAAAGAAGGGTTTTAGCGCTAAAACAGCCCCAGTCTAACCATACCCTTAGTGAGGAAATTAAGAGACTCACTCACTTGAAACAGGCCACATTAGTGTACTTTTACATCTCACTGAAAATTCACATATTTCACACACCTTTGCCCAGAGAGCAGCTGAGAGTCCCAGGACAGGACTGACTGCCAGTATTACAAGGGTTAATTTCCATCCTCTTGTGAAACCAACTATAAATCCCGTGAGAAATGTAGCTAATGACTGAAAGAGCATTCCAATTTTGTCACCAATTCCTTCATGAATTTTGGAGACATCACTAAAAAACAAAATACATCCAAAAAGTTGAGGAAAGTGTGGAAAACACAGAAGATTTTCTATTGATGCAGTACACGTTGTCAATTCTATCACATTTTCTAAAAGCTCTAAGCTGCAGATTAATTTAGATATAACACATTTCTTTGTATCCACACCTAACATAGGTCAAGAATGTTTCATTCAACCGAAACACAAGGGAGGAGGCCAGGGAAGAAAACCTTGTTGGCTCAGAATGATTTTCTTAAACTTTACATGCAAATCTTGGAGGATTCACTTGAGGTACATGGACAACTGTGTGGAGGAATACACTGGCTGTAGGATCCCTAAATTCCTCTTTCCAATCTTTGTCAACAACTGCCTCCTGGACAGCTCTCCTGAGGAGAAAATATATGCAACCTTGGAAAACTGGACATTCCCCGTGGAAAATTTAATGTAATCTTTTCTAAATGACCTCCAACAGGGTTAAAGGTCATCCCTAGACTCTGCCAATGCTGGACCCAATCTATCCATTCTGTATCATCTCCTACATGTTTATATGGGACTCATTTGAAAGTTCTCTAGGAGTGGGTCCCAGGACAGACAGGGAAGTTCCTTTCATGTGAACCAAGAAGAGTGATTGGGATTTGAGGTTGCCTGACCTTTTCCAGAATTATTCAGCATCTTGTTAGCTCAGGCTCTTAATGTGTATGAAAACTGAACTATACTTTTCCTTCTTGGTAATGATCCCTCAGGATAGGATTTAGTTGCCCTGGCAGCATGAGGTGCTGGCATGGATGCTGCTGTGACATCCCTGTTCTTTGGTAGAGTAAAGGAATCCAGTCTGCAGGGCTCTCCATGTGGTACATTTCAACACGTAGATAGTAAAATCACTAGATTTTCATATAAGGATTTTGAAGACATTTTAATATAGCTCATACATAGGTTTAATAAGGTAACAAAAATCTGTTGTAAAGGGAATATCACAACTCATAGTTAAAAATATACTTACTCTATAAGCCGAGTGTTCAGTTCCCCAACATCATTCACATCAAACCACCCAATTTCTTGTCGCATTATTGAGTGGAAAAAATGTTGTCTGATTTTCTTAATTTGCCGGCCAGCTGCCAGTGTCCAAAATCCAACTTGCATGTAGGCTGCAAATAGAACACCAGCTCCTATTCCAGAATAATAGTATGCATATCTGAAAGGAACAAAATTGCAGAGATCCTTTAAATTGGATTTTTTTTCACCCCAAACAAGTCTTTTAGGTATAGATTTTAATGTCAGTACTTAACACACAATAAACTAATATGGAATATTCTTTGGACACTACCTGCATTTTTTCTCTCTTCAGCGTTAGGAATATTTTTCAATATTTCCCTTTTAGAACCATATTTCATATCTGTCCACTTAAATGTGTGACCTCCACAAGTTAGATGAAACAGTACAGGCTTTCAGGTAAGAATGGATAGCTGAGACAACTGACATAGGGATAGAAAACCTATTTGGAGTATACTTTACTGTAGAAGTACTGTACTGTTAATTATGAAGAAAGGTAAAGAGTGGAATTTGAAAATCTCATTCTGAATCTAATGAAGCAGCAAGGATATTATATTGAAATTATATTTCATGTTTGACTGTCACCATCCTTTACTAGTTATACACAATTTCATATACTCATTAGTGAGAGAACTTTGACATAATTTAGTTTTAAAATGAATATGTATTCCTGAAGTAAAATAACCCAAAACTCCTCTATAGAGCCAATTCGGTTAAATCAAAAAGATCCTCAATATATACAGGACCAAAAAAATAAAAAAATAAAAAGATTATATAAATCTTTTTTGCAGGTAGATGCCAATAAATTCCTTAAGTGGAATTCCATTTAATTATGATCATTTAAAGTTCAGCAAATTCCTCTAGAGCTCATATGTATATTCATAATATGTATTTAAATTTTATTCAATACTATTCCATGTGCCATAGCCATGAAATAAGAAATTGCATCTAAACTTTGTGTGAGGCATATGCCGAATTTCATTATCAGACTAGTACATTTACATAAAGATGAATAATTACAAAAGAAAGATAAAAGCCATTTGGGTCCTTCCACACCTATAGATATGTAAATTATGTGTACTGCTTCTTTAAAGCTGTAGCTGGAATTGGAACTCAGACAGGAGGGGGTTGTAAGCAAAAGTTCTGCAGTGAATACAAAAAGAGACAGAGTACCATGGTGATAATTCTGTTTTCCATATTCTAATAAAGTCCCTTGTGCCACTTTAGAAGGAAGTGACTATGATTTTTTTCCATTGTTGCATGACACAACTCAATATATTTTGAGATTTCATAATTTATAAAATTAATATCTAAACTGAACTATAAAAATAGGTTAATGGCTAACTTAAAGCTGAATGATTAGCTAAATGTTGACCTCAGATCAACTTAAACACTGTGAAACTATAATGAATCAGCATGCAGTATTGTTGTCATTGGGTTGGTCACAGGATATTAAGACCTGAAGAAGAGTTCTGTAATCTCAAAAGTTTATTGCTCTCACCAACGGGACTGGTCCAAGATATTACCTAATTCACCTTGTCTCTCTATAAAGAAACTTTAAAATTCAACAGCAAGTATTGCAGGATTGGTTTTATGACAATCCATAACAAAGTGAATTCAATTATGTGTGAAATTCCTTATTGATCAAATTTAGTTTGGTAGAACCATTGGGCTAATCCACCCTGAACACACCCGATCCCATCTGATCTCAGAAGCTAAGCAGGGTCAAGGCCTGGCTGATGGATGGGAGACCTCCTAGGAATACCAGGTGCTGTAGGCTTAACATGGGCATGGGGCTAGCAACTCCGCCCCATAGGGAACCAACTTGCTACTGAAACGCCAACAACAGAGATGGAGTGCTCTGTGGTTGGTGGCCCATACCCTGCCTGGGGGGTGATGGGCAGAGAGAGAGAGAAGTATTGGTGAAAGTTAATTGCACATTGCACTCTGAATTAAACATGTTCTGGATGAAAGCTGGATTTTAGGTATAACTATTATTTGAGTAAGAAACATAATGGGTCATTTTTAGAACCCAATTCCTGAATTCATTCAAGTAATTTCTATGTTAATAATTCCTGTTCTTGTAAATAGTTTTTAATATACAATAGGAACTAGAATTTAACATCATAATCTCTAATGATAAATTGCTTTCAGGGGGCAAGCCCAGGCATGCTGGTTATACAGTACATGTGTGAGGCCTGTGAAAGACAATGAAAGTAGGTAGGGCCACAATCTTCAGGGGAAAGATTGACACCTGTAAAGGAGGGAGAAAAGAGAAGTTGTGGTTTTTTAAAAGGAAAGGCAAGGGCAAAAGGAAATGGAAAGGGGAAAAAAGTGAAGAAGAATCCAAAAAGGGCAGGGGGAAGGAGAAAGAAAAGAAAAATGAGAGAGGGATGAAAAGAGAGAAGGAATAAAAGATTATAGGAATTGCTACACTGACTCAAACCTGTGGTCCATCCACCTATTTTCATGTCCCATCTCTGACAGCAGGCAGTACCTGATGCTTCAGAGGAAAGTGCAAGAACCTTATAATGGACAATTATGGAATAAACTGTGCAAATATAATCTTGGCACCCATTATTTAGGATGTTTTTATTAGCTATAGGATTCCTGCTAAATCCTGAACTATATGCAGTTCAATCTTAACTGCATATTGTCACAACCTGCCCCTTCCTGGGCACACCCCTTATTCAACATTGTAGTCTCTGGGTCACTACTATACCTCTTTTACCACTTCAATCTTCCACCCAGGACACTTGTCTATAAATACTGGGCAATCCGGGGTTTTTTCCTAACTATTTAGAGGGCTCTACAAATCTCTTCAAACCCACCAACTGACTATGCCTATCACTTCTGTGTTTAAATAAAAGTTTAACGTTTTTTAACCACATTAAACATAACATAAACCAAACAATTGCTTTCAGTAACCCATCTACTACTTACTCCACTAGGGACAGCCTCATCTTATAAAAGCTCAGCAGCACTTCCCTTCCTGATGACAGTCTAGCTCCCCAACTTCCTCTGTGATCCTTCTCCCTCTTTCCTCAGTAGCCAAATTTCCTTTGAATTCAGCCTCCCAAAATTGCTAGACCAAGACGAACATATGACGCTGGGTGCATAGGGATGCCAAAGCTCTTGGACTCCTGCGTGGAAACTCAATCCAGATTGCTTGTGGATTGAGTTTCCACACAGGAGTCCAAGAGCCTTGGCATCTCTATGCATCCAGGTCATATGTTCATTTTGGTCTTGGTCTCACAACATACCCCATCATTCAATTCCACATAATGCTGATCCTATAACATCTCATATAAAATAATTTCAAGTTAATGTAGTTCCTTCTCCATGCATGTGTACAGGGTAATTTAATCCTATTGCTCATTATTTAGTGGCTTCCTATGCCTCGAAGCATAGGATTTTCAGGACTTTAGTTTTATTTATCTGATCGGTTAAGGTGGATATTCTCATTAGCCATGCAAATAGCTACTCCTATGCTGAATCTTACTAAGATCTTGGCCCCAGGGATATCCCTTGGAAATTAGTTCCGACTGGCATCAAATAAAAAAGTAGAAGACAGGATACTGGGCTAGATGCACCTTTGGTCTGACACAGTATGGCCATTTTTATGTTCTTAGAACTATGATTGGCCCTGACCTATGTTTTTTTGAACTACAGACATAGCTTGTACAAAGATAACTTCTTTGCTAAAGCTTTATCCTGACTTTATTGAAGTCAGTAGGTGTCTTTCTGCTGACTTCAGTGGGCTTTGGATCAGGACCCCAGATGGTTTTAAAGAAACAAAGAGATGAATAATGATTAACTAGTGAGAAGATTTTTAGGTTCATTCATGACAGTTAGCACTTAGTGGCGGTTATCACTGTAAAAAAATAATAGTTCCAGGGAATCCTTTCTACTGATAAATTAGCGCCATACAGTAGCAATAAATACTTCGGTACTACAGTGATTAGTACTCTTATAAATATCTAAATTAGATATTGTAGGTAAATATTCCACATTATGGAAGTTATCTATTGAAAATAAGTTTTCTACTCTGCAGTGTTGGCTATATTAAATACTTCTAGCTTTGATATCTTTGCAATTCCCTAGCAGGTCTGTAACATGCTTTCACACTCACTTAACAGGCCTTATCTTATCTCGGTTTTTATCTGGTATTTTATGAGAGTTTATAAATAGAAAGTGTATATAAAATGTGTCTTTCACTGAGACAATGCTCATGGGCTAAGTCCCTACAACAGGGGTCGGCAACCATTCAGAAGTGGTCTGCCGAGTCTTCTTTTCTTCATTCTAATTTAAGGTTTTGTGTGCCAGTAATATAGTTTAACATTTTTAGAAGGTCTCTTTCTACAAGTCTTTACCATACAACTAAACTATTATTGTGTGTAAAGTAAATAAGGTTTTTAAAATAGTTTAAGAAGATTCATTTAAAATTAAATTAAAATGCAGAGCCCCCCAGACCGGTGGCCAGGACCCGGGCAGTGTGAGTACCACTGAAAATCAGCTAGCATGCTGCCTTTGGCGGCGCGCTTGCCACAGGTTGCCTACCCCTGCCCTACAATATCCCCAGCAGAGCGCTCAGACCTTGATTTAACATCCAAACGCTACCCCATTGTGGAATCCAGCATTCTTGACAATTCAAAGACCTATGCTTAAATTTCTTCTTTAAGTTTGACTGTCTCTAGTGTTTCTATCTAATAACTCCTCTGTCCTTCCTCCCTAGTAGCCCAAAGTTAACAAGCTATATTTGCTGCAGTGAGTCAGCAGCTTTATGTAGGAGCCTACCACAGGCATAAAAGGGTCTGAGAAAAAGAAGAGTTCTGCCACCTTATTATGGACTTAAATAAAGACGAAGAGGTCAAAATCCACTGTCTTCATCCATTATTTTAATTTTTTTTACACCAGAAGATGAAGAATTATTTGAAAACAGCTGTTTAATCAAATGAGCTTGTGAAGCCTTACATTCACTTCGATAGCATTTCTCTGCTATTATGTTTGGATACAACACAATTAACTTTTGAATGATGCATCTAATCATCATTCAGTGGGCAGAATCCTATTGTTTCTGATGAAACTGCTACAGAATAGGGACCGAATGGCTAGGCAGCAGTTCTGCAGAAAAGGACCTAGGGGTTACAGTGGATGAGAAGCTGGATATGAGTCAACAGTGTGCCCTTGTTGCCAAGAAGGCTAACTGCATTTTAGGCTGTATAAGTAAGGCCATTGCCAGCAGATAAAGGGACGTGATCGTTCCCCTCTATTTGATATTGGTGAGGCCTCATATGGAGTACTCTGTCCAGTTTTGGGACCCACACTACAAGAAGGATGTGGAAAAAATCGGAAAGAGTCCAGACGAGGCAACAAAAATGATTAAGGGCCTGGAGCACATGACTTATGAGGAGAGGCTGAGAGAGCTGGGATTGTTTAGTCGACAGAAGAGAAGACTGAGGGGAGATTTGATAGCTGCTTTCAACTACCTGAAAGGGGGTTCTAAAGAGGATGGGTCTAGACTGTTCTCAGTGGTAGCAGATGACCGAACAAGGAGTAATGGTCTCAAGTTGCAGTGGGGAAGGTTTAGGTTGGATATTAGGAAAAACTTTTTCATTAGGAGGGTGGTGAAGCACTGGAATGGGTTACCTAGGGAGGTGGTAGAATCTCCTTCCTTAGGGGTTTTTAAAGTCAGGCTTGACAAAGCCCTGGATGGGATGATTTAGTTGGGGATTGGTCCTGCTTTAAGCAGGGGCTTGGACTAGATGACCTCCTGAGGTCCCTTCCAACCCTGATATTCTATGAAACCCAGAATGGAGAAACTAGGGATGCAGTGCAGGATCAGAGGGAACACACAGTCCTTTGCATTAGGCTAGCACAGCTAGCAACTTCAACTACCTCTGTCATGGTCTATAGACTGGCTAAATCAATGAACCGGAGCATGGTAGCCATGAACACATTCCAGTTTATAATGTCCCTCATTTTAGCTCCATTAATCCTCCCAATACACCGGGGGCGGGGGGGAACGGGGAGGTGAAAGGCCTGACTTGCAGGCTGTTCCTGAAGTAGAAGGGGATGAGGGTGCCAAGATAAGAAGGAGTGGGAATGGAGGAATGCAAGGAGTTATGGGTGTGCCCAGTGTACTAGGACAGCACAAGTAACAAAAAGAGTATAACTCTCTAGCTGTATGTAACACTTTGACTGACATATCTAACACACCAGCTAATTGTTTGTTTCATAGTTTTAAATATATAATTACCTTTAGGGAAATAACGGTTTGACTAGAAACTTCTACCACTGCCTAAAAGGCAACCCTGAAGATAATTAACAATTCCTGATTACCTGGTCATCTGTTCCTCAAGGTTCTCAAAAGGATTAGAAGAAGCATTCCCTTAAAGAAAAACATAAGAAATTGTTGTTAAATACAGATACTAAAGCACTTTTAAATAACTTTTGCTGTATAAACTCATGCCTGGAGAATGGAACCTTACATAGTAAAGTTTTTGGGGAAAGGACTCTGTCCTTTTGTTTGTCTACAACTGCATGAAAATTTATATTTCAGTATTAAAATTTGTATATTTAATAAATAACATTACAAGTATCATGCTTACCTTGTTTGCCATTACTGTGTAAGGCTTGAATAGATTATTTAATCATTTATTTATTAATATCTCTAATTATTGTGACTTTCAAAATGCCTCTTATTTTTGAGATATTGCACGTTGCCTGTTCTCTCTTCCATATACCTCAGCTCGCAATTTCACATTCATGTTCATCCACCTTTTTCACATTCATCCACCTTTTTCTTCCCTCAACTCCACATTCACAGTCACAAGACATTTCCATTTATGTGACACTTCAAAAGAAGTACCAGCTCTGCAGAAATCAGTATAACAGGTAATGTGTGCTTTTAATATTTTAGGAAGGCATGGAAACAGGGGACAAAATTAACCTCTGGCATATCTCCTCTGTAATAAATGGGCCACAGATTAATTTGACTCAGCCATTAGGAGCAAGATGACTCCATTGGATTCATTACCCAGAGGATAAGCTGCCATTCCTTCCTGGTTTTATTATAATGCAGACAATTATTCTCTCCATACAAGCTGTATTCTATTGTCATCACTTGAAAACGAGGATAGTTCTTACCTGGAAAAGATATCCTTCCTGAATTAACAAAGCCATCAGTCATATCTCCAAAGATTATCATCATGACTGGGAGAGATGCTCCATGAAGGATTGCCATCGCAGAGCCTAGCACCATTAGTAATTTATCCAACCAATCAGAGTACCGAAACTGAAAATGAGAACACCTTCATGTGAAAATGGGAACACTTTCATTGTTAAAAGCTTCTCTAATTTCATGCATTAAACAGGGCTAACACAACATTAGGGATGTACAGTTAAGATAACAAAAAGTCAGAAAAGCTTACGGCTTGTATACACACATTTTTAGATCATTCCACTCTGACGAAAATTTAAATTGACAAAAATATTGTAAAATTATAGACATCAGCCATACTGATACAAGTATCATTATATGTAGGACTCTACCAAATTCACAGTGCATTTTGGTCAATTTCAAGATTATAGGATTTTTTTAAAAAAATCATAAATTTCATGATTTCAGCAATCTAAATCCAAAATTTCACAGTGTTGTAATTGTCAGGGTCCTGATCCAAAAAAAGGAGCTGTGTGGGGATCACAAGGTTATTGTAGGTGGGATTGTGGTACTGTTACTTTTACTGCTGCGCTGCTAGCAGCGGCACTGCCTTCAGAGCTGGGCAGTTGGAGGGCTCCCAGCTCTGAAGGCTGCGCCACCGCCAGCAGCATCACAGAAGTAAGGATGGAATCATATGGTATTGCCACTAGGGTTACCACCTGTCCGTATTTCCCCGGACGTGTCTGGGCTTTTTAATCTTTAAATAGCCGTCCATGAGGAATTGGTTAACAGGTTGAAAGGTCTGGGATTTTTCACCCCTCCCCTTATTCCTTTGCCCTTCTCTCCCCCCCCATGCAGAATGTGATTGGGTGCCTGGTCCTGATTCAGCTGCTCCCATTGGCCTCCAGCAACAAGAGACCCTCCCCACTCTCCTTCTCCCGCTGCCTCATCATTCTGCAGGGGACGGGCTGTGTGCCTCCATGTGTAGCCAGCGTCTGAGCAGCCTGGTAGGGAAGTCCCTACCAGGGGGCAGAGGTGTGGAGAGGGTTTGGGGCAAGCAGAGGAAAGGGGCAAGGTAGGTTGGATGTGTTGGGAATTCTGGGGGTCCTGTTGGGGACTTGGAGCAGTTGGATAGGCATGGGAGTTCCAGGGGTCTGTCTGGGGGTGGAGATGTGGATAAGTGTTGGGGGAGTCAGAGGACAGGTAAGGGGTAGTAGAGTCCTAGGGGGACAGTCAGGGGACAAGGAGCAGGGAGGGTTAGGTAAGGGGTGCTGTCCTGGGGGGAAGTAGGGTGTTGGGGGGCTAGGGCAGGACTCTCACCCCTTGCCACCCTCCCCCATGTCCTCTTTTTTGATTCTTGAAATATGGTAACCCTAATTGCCACCCTTACGTCTGCACTGTTGCCTGCAGAGCTGGGTCATCAGTCAGCAACCACCACTCTCCAGCTGCCCATCTCTGATGGCAGCAGAGCAGAAGTATGGGTGGCATGGTATGGTATTGCCACCCTTACTTTTGCACTGCTGCTGGTGGGGTGCTGCCTTCAGAGCTGGGTGCCCGGCCAACAGCTGCAACTCTCAGGCTGTCCAGCTCTGAAGGCAGCACAGAAGTAAGAGTGGCAGTACCGTGATGCCCCTAAACTAACCTTGCGATTCCCCACAACCATCTTTTGGGTCAGGACCTGCAATTTGAGAAACACTGATCTCCCCCCATGAAATCTGTATAGTATAGGGTAAAAGCACACAAAACACTAGATTTTACGGGGGGGAGGGAGGGAGAGGGGGAGGGAGGACCAGATTTCATGGTCCATGACACCTTTTTCATGGCCATGAATTTGGTAGGGCTCTATTGGTATAACTGTGTCCATATGAGGGGGATATACCACTTGAGCCATACCAGTTTCTAAACCAGTATAATGAAAGCAGAAAGAAAAAGCCAATGTATAAACAATCCCTTACTAATTTACCATGTGAAGCCCTCATGAGATATTTGCAATACAAATTTCAATGTGACGCTAATTTTTTTCCCCCTGTTGTATTATAGCCGTTATCAAAAGCAAGTTGACTTCACTCGACTTTGGGTCAGGCTTTACATGTAAGAGCACTAAGTCGGATTCTCTATGCCACTCTACTTCAGTAACAATACTGGAATCACTGGAATTGTACTGATGTAAAACTGGTGCAACAAAGTAAAGAAACAAGCTCATTGTTCATTCAGCACCTTGAGCTAGAGATTCATTAATATGATTGCATACAACATATTAGAATGCATCATCCAATTAAAATGAACAAGATGCCTAGTGATTTTGTGCAGCTAGAATAATACTGAATAATATTAAGTATTATCTACTGCAAAGAATATTTCCTACTTAGAATAGTGTGGTTCTTGATACAGAGACAGTTTTGTCCTTAAACTCCCACTGAAATCAACCGAAGTTAGACCTGCAGGACAAAATTTCGCTGGCATTTTGCAATATAAAGAGAAACATTCTCTCTAGGTATTTGAGCTCTCTGTGTAATTTAGCTACCTTGTTAAAAATAATTAAATTAAAAATTATACTGAATACAGGAGCTGACAAGAACCCACAAAAATAAGAAAATCCAGAGTGAAGGGTATAAGAGTTCTTTTTATCTAAAAGCCAAAAATTAGAGATAACCTTACTTCATCTTCATTTTTAATTTAAGCACAAAATGCCTAGATACTGCAACCATACAAAGCATAAGGGAGATCACAGAAAAGTTTGTAGTTGCTTGAGGATGCTCATAAGCCACTTATTGAACAGTAATGCAATAACTCTGTGGACTTTTCTATGAATCTCTGTTATTGTTCATAGATGCCAACCTTTGTTACCCTATTAGAGCCTAAAAAGTAGTAATTAACATTAACAAAACACACGCACAAAACATTTCTAATATACCTAAGCACAAAAGAATCAGTTAAAAGCAAAGATTTCATCCTGGCTGGAGACACCAGTATAAAAATATCTGTCATTAAGGTGCTGTCTACATTTATGACAGGTATATACTAGAAAAAGTTTGCTGGTATAACTATACTGGAAAACCCTCCTACTGTACACACAGCTTATATTGTCAAAAAAGTGCTTTTGTTGGTATCGTTTTTTCCAGATGAAATAAGTTATTGCAGCAAAAGCACTTTAATGCCAGTATAACTGCATCTACAGTACAACTTTTACTGATCTAGAAATATCACAAAAATCACACCCCTAACTGACATTACTGTTTCAGTAAAAGTTTGTAATGTAGGCCTGTCCTCAAGGTTTTGACACTTTGCAACTATACTGACTAAGCTATGTCAATATAGTTACAGCAACACCACCACCACCAAAATCCCAGAGTATGAACACAGGCCAGGTCTACACTACAAACTTTTTTCAGAGTAACTATGTTGGTCAGTGTCCTAGGTGCTGGAACTAAGGGTGCTGTTGGTGCTGCCTCATCCCCTGGCTTGAAGTGATTTCCATTATATACAGGGTTTAGAGCAGGGGTGAAAGTAACTAAAACTTCTTACTGGTATGGGGGCTGGCTGGGGCCAGCTCTGGCCCCCCGGAAGGGGTGGAGCCTCTGCTGGAAGGGGCGGGGTTGGGGCAGAACCAACCCAGCCCAGCCCTGCCCCCAAACCGGTAAGGGGCCTCCCTCCCACACCCCGCCTCAACCCAACCCTCCCTCCCTCCCTCCCCCCCCCAACCAGGGGCTCCAGCGGCAGTTTAAAGGGCCCAGGGCGTTAGCGGTGTCCCAGCCCCGGGCTCCTTAAATAGCTACCGGAGCCCTGCTGCAGCCTCCCCAGGGCTCCGGCAACAGGGCTCCCATCCCCGCGGAGCCCTGGGGAAGCAGCGGCAGGGCTCTGGTAGCTATTTAAAGAGCCTGGGGCTGGGACACCACTAGCGCCCTGCTGCCGGAGCCCTGCCGCAGCCTCCCCCGGGCTCCTGCAGCAATTTAAAGGGCCTGGGGCTCCAGCTGCTTCTGGGAGCCCCAGGTCCTTTCAACTGCGCCTGGGGAAGCCGATCCGCCCCTGTACGGCACACCAACTCTTGCCGGTACGCCGTACCGGGGAGTACCAGCTTACTTTCACCTCTGGTTTGGAGCTTGGTTCAGTAGCTCTCAGCACCACCGCTATATAAATTGATTCAGTACCATTGGTCAGGGTGTGAAGATGTATGGTCCATGACTTACAGAGTTCTGCCAGGAAAATCCCCTAGATAGATGCAGTTATACCAGTAAAATTGCACTTTTGCCAGTACCGCTTACTTTACTTGTGGAGGAGGGATGTGTGTGTGGAATAAGCTATACAGGCAAAAGCAAGTTTGACTGGTGTAAACTGTGTCCACATAGGTATACCAGAAATATAGATCAGGCCTCATCAGTAAGACTTGAAACATGAATAATATACTTTAACCAATGTTTTAAAAACTTGAATAAATACATAGCATATATCTTACCATTGTTAATGGGCTGACCATATTAGGTTTCTTTGGGTTCTTCTTGTCCTCATTGCTGAATATGAATGATTGTTTTAATGTATTGTAAAAGAGAAAATATTTAATTGCAACTCTAACATTTAAAGTAGTAATACAGTTAAATCTAGACAATGAAAGAGATATAGGAACATAACATGAAGATGATTTGCAGATTAGTTTTAGTTTATTTCTGTAAATATTGTCCTCAATGTGTTTAAGAAACCTCCCTGTATATTAAAGAACATCAATATGTACTTCTCCAAAAGTTCATTTGAAAGGAAATTAACATTTCTGGTCAATCTGCCAGATTACAGAAATTCACTAATAGTAGCTCCTGGTAATCTTTTGAAATAGATTGGCTAGTCTATGTGTCTTGATTTCTTACTTTTGGCAAACATGTAGATTATGGTCTCTCCAAGATGACCCAAAGGTGAGAGTATTTTAGAGATCTAAAAGGAGTTTAGTACCCAGTCCACAAACTGGGCCATACCGGGGAGGCTTTATGCCTCTGTGGAGCCCCATTCTCCTCAGTATGACTGCTGGTGTAAGAGTTCTCCTGCATATATTAGCTTGCAGGATTTGAGGCCTGGTTTCCAAAAAAGCAAGATGTTGAGTAGAATCTGTTACTAAGGAAAGGAGAAGACCCAAGGGGGGAAAAAATTAGAAGTTGGAGGGGCAAAGTGTAACCTATTGTGATGGTCACATGTTTAGTACAATCTAATGGAAAAGTATACCGACACAAACACAAAAAACCCCATGCACAGTGTGCAGGGAAGTTTCCCTCTCGTGGTCCCTTCCAGGCCTAGACTTCTATGATTCTAACTTATGTGGAGTTATTTCACTTTTAACATTATTGCAACACAATTTGGTGTCCATGGAGTATTATACCAGTCATTCACTCCAGAAACTCCAGCTGTAGTTATTTTATGCAATAAAGTGAGAAATCCACATTTTGTCCCAATCATGCAATCAGATCTGTGCAAGCTGTACTGGCACAGTGGCAAAACACCAAAAGCTGCCACAGCTGTGTCCACAGTAGCACTCCTACTGGTGCATCATAGCACCAGCAGGTATTTTTTTCCTAAAATTCCTTAGTGTAGATAAGGTTTTATTACAGTATTATAGTGTTATAATAATGACGTGATACACTCATGAGTCTCAGTAGCAAAGTCCATCTCCAGAATAAATAGTTGCAGCTTTCTGGCCAGTTATAAATAAAAGAAAGATAATCATACTTGTGCAATATAGCTAACAGCACTTGCAGATCATGGAATAACCATAGCTTATGAACTCCACCAACAGGTGGTAGGCACATCCCTCAGTTAAAGCCTTACCATATCTTTCCTTTAATAAATACGTCTACAAATTAGAAAAATGCATATAGTCATTAAGCACTGAGATCTAATTAATATTTAGTTGAAAATATGACAAATAGTTTAACTTTTCCTGAGGGCTGGTCTAAACTAAAAAGTTAGGTTGGCTTAGTTACGTCACTCAAGGTTATGAAAAACTTCACATCCTGTATGATATAATAAGCTGACCTAAGCCCCTAGATACTAGTAGGTCAACAAAAGAATTCTTCCCTTCCATTGACTTAGCTGCCTTCTCTTAGGGTGGTGGATTTACTATGGCAACAGAAAAAAAGCCTTCTGTTGTGGAAAGTATCCGAGTTATATCACGTTCCAATACAAATTAAATTGAAGATGTTAGTAGATGTTGCCTTCTTTGCAACAGTAAACAGAGTATAAAGTAATCCATTGTTGTATTCAGTGTAGTTGTAGCCGTGTAGGTCCCAGATATTAGAAAGACAAGGTGGATGAGGTATCTTTCCCAGACCTGAAGAAGGGCTCTCTGTGTCTCAAACGTTTCTCTCCCCCATCAGCAGACGTTGGTCCAATAAAAGATATTACTCTCACCCACCTTATCATCCATAAAGGACAAAACTGGGTGGGGGGGGGGAGCGAGAGAAAATTTTATCCGACAATGTTTTCACAATAAACTAGTATCCTCATACCTTGCGGTTACCATATAATCGGAATTGTGACAGTTTTCTCTCCATGTTACTGACTTGTTAGAATGCGTCACTCAGTAAGTACTAATGCTAATGAATGACTGGATATTCATTTTCAGAACTCAAGGAGAGCAACAAAGTACCATAAACTTTTGGGGGCCATCTTCATCCAATAGTCAAGAAATGTGCTTCCTTAGGGTTGGTCCTCACTACTGCGGGGGATCGAAGGCAGATACACAACTTCGGCTATGTGAATCATGTAGCTGAAGTTTGCATATCTGCAGCCGACTTACCTGCCGTCCTCACGGAGGCGGCAGTTGGCGGCGCACTCCCCCATCGACTTCAGCTTGCGCCTCTCGGCAAGCTGGAATTCTGGAGGCGACAGGGGCGCCGTGGGCAATCGATTTCTCGCGTCTTCACAATCCGGCGGGTAGTGAAGAGCAGCCCATAGTGTGAAATAGGAGGAAGATGAACACCAGTGACATGATTCTCTCTTTGAATGGTCAGTGATCCATTCTGGAATCTTCCACCAGAAAAGCCAAAAAAGACCCATACCTCTCTAGAGATTTTGTTGAAAAAAATCCCACACTTTGCAGCAAAAGCCTATTAGACTTATTTAGATGTTACGACAGCAAAGGCAGAAAGTCAAAATATTTCATGGATTTTGCAGGAGAGCTATAGGCTCAGGGATGCCCAGAAGATCCAGATGAAAGATCAAATATTGCGGATTTTTCCCCTCTAACATTGACAATGATGATCCTAGGTTTTATGTGGAACTTTCTAAAGTAACAGTTGCACACACCAGATCAGGCTCACCTGTAACAAAGCACTTCTTTCCAGTTTATGCCATGAAACCTCCTAATTCTCAGAATCTCCCTTCGGGCTCTACTCAATCCTCCACCTCTAAGATATTTATGAGGATTCTTTTGGTGATCCTGTTATATGGCATGGGAAGCCATGAGTTGAGGCACTGTGCAATTTTCTAAATACAGAGGGGGAGAGATTTCACAGAATCCATTCCTGCCACAGTTCACTACTCTACGAAATAGATGGATGAAGTAGCAGGAATGGTGTTCAGAGTATATAAAACAGTCCTTGACCCTACATTACCAGCATGGGTTTATCCATTGCTGTAGTAAATCCATGCCCTCAAAAGGTGATAGCTAGTTTGACAGAAGAATTTTGTCAACCTAGCAGTATCTACACTGGGGCTTAGGCTGCTTACCTACATCTCTTAAGGGTGTGCCTTTTTCACACCTTTTAGTAACATAGCTAGATCGACCTAAGTTTTAGGAGTAGACCAAGCCTTAGGCAAAGACCACCCCTACTAAATAGCAACAATTCCTACTTAACTTTCAGACATATGTGCTTTAGCTGTCCATTATCTATTCCAGCTTATTCTAGCACTCTTTTAGATATGCCTTTTAATGAAGTATAATGGATACAACTGCCACACCCCTCTTTAAGGGAAAGAACAAGGAAAAAGTTGACATAATTTTCTGTCTCTATCCCATTTTCCCAGTGAAAGGCTCAGGCAGTATTGCTGGCCCAAGTCTGCTAGCTGGACAGACCTTCTCTGACCTGATGAATCCAATAGGAGCCAAATAATCTAAAATTTTATTTATAGTTGAAAGATAATAGATTTCAAAAGAATTTTGTAGATTGGAAAAGTATCTAATTAATGTAAAATATATTTCAAGGTAAAATCTGAACCTAAAAATGCTAACATGTTAAAAATAGTTTAAAATATTTACCATTTGCTTCCGGATTCACTATCCTGGTCTGGTACAGCAACATTGTCAGCTCTTCCATTCACATCAGACTTTCTTTCATTTTCAGACCCCATGTTAATCTATTTAGGAAATGAAGCATCTCAGAAAATTTAATTATAAGAGGGCATTTAACTTAGAGAACATACAGCTATTAAGCTCAGGATAAATATCTAGGTGACATTTTGTTTAAAGCTAGGATCATATTCTGCTTTCAGTTTTTCAGCACAACTCCTCATGGAAATCAATACATTTGCTTATGTGTATATACACACACATTTGTATCTGCATGATCCTTCTGAGTCTATCATTTCAAAACATTTAGGTTTCTGTAACTTATCACAGTTATAAAACAAACAGCAATAGGATGTGTTTATTTAAAGAAGCCTGTAGTTACTTCAGATTTTTTTCCTCTTTTTAAAGATTGAATTTTGTTAAACATCTCTGATAAAAAAAAATGTACGGACTTACCATGAGAATTGTTCTTCGTTACCCTTTCTTCTCCTCTTCCGGAAGGCTATAAAGCAATTGACGGGTTAGGGACATATGACAGGGAAGGACTTTACTTATCCTCCGTTAAACTGTAATGATGAAAAAGCTTTCAATAGCTGATGTTTGCCAGTTTTTATCCACCTCCCTTTGGACCTTGCCTAGTCCCATGAGGTTAACATTTGTGTGCTCTTAACTCCGCCCTCCCAAAGGAGAATGTTTAACGAAGTCTTGAATGAACTACTGGGTTATTGTCACTCGTGTAAACAGCTCTGAAAAATCCCCTAATATCCCACTCTAAGGAAAATCCTGGGTATTTACTGAAGACTTTATAGGCCTATTGAATTCTCAGGATTGCTTCCCCACTGTGTTAGGAATGGTGCAGAATAGCACAGCTCCAAAAGATGCTCCAGAAGAAATTCCTCCTTAGTGGGAGTGAACCCACTATAACAACCTGAACGATGGTAGGTAAGAGAGACAGGATTAGTGCCCTACTTCGTCCCTGCCCCCATTAGGGTGTTTTACACCAGAAGGCACAGTTCTTTTGCACCAAGGAATGTATCCTTCCTTGCCCAAGTATTCACACAACAGCAGAACATGGTCTGATGTAAATGAGGAAATCTAGCAGAGATACTTTGTGAGACGTTGGATCACACAACTAAATCACATAATCTAGTTTAATTCATGATCTCGTCTCCTCCAATTTGCTCATCTCAAAGCCTAGTGTGAATAATCTGGATAAACATAGCATCCTGGCTGCTTTCATTATATTATGTGTATTATTACTATTGTATTCATTATATTATATATATCATGTATGGACTTTTCTATTAAAAAGAAATCCTAACAAAATCAGTTAGGTTTAAAACTCTATGCTTTCAATGTCTTTTATTTTTGAAAGCTTGAAAAGACAGCATAGATAATTGAATTAGCACTTTCAGAGTAAGAGACTAAGGCCATTTCTACAGTACAAACTGTGGTTGACAGAAGTTAACCCCATGATTAGCATATTGCTCATGCATGTGCATATTTGGCTGCTTGCATCATTGCTGCACGCACTCACCCAGGAGTGAAAGTAACTTAAAAGTCTTATCAGATGGTGATTTAAAGGGCCTGGTTCAGAGCCACACAAACACCTAGAGATTGACAAAACCCTGAGACACCTCACAGGGAAAGCTGCTACTTAGCTTCCTTGGTTTATCAGCAATTTCTCTGGAGTCCAGGGAGATTACTCATGAACCCCAGAAGCTGAGCAGCATATAGTGCATTGGTTCTCAACCCGCAGGGCACATGCAGCCTCATTAGCACACAGCTATAGCCCAGCTCAGCTGTGTGCTAAAGGCCAGCCTGTGTGCCGGGGGCCCCTGGTGTCTGAGCTGCCTGGTGTGGAGGGGTCCAGCTAGACTGCCTTGCATGCTGAGGGTCCGGAGCAACTGCCTTGCACCGCAGGGTCAGGGACCGCCATCTGGACCCATATGGCATGGGTGAGGGCAGTTGTGTGTGTATGTGTGAGGGGGGGTCCTGGGCAACCAGCTGGCTACCCTGCATGGAGAGGATTGAGGTTGGGGCTGCCGTTGCCCTGCCACCTGGCCCCTGCGGCCAGGGCCGGATTAAAGCAAAGGCTTTAAGGGCTGCAGTTCAAGAGGAGCCCCACAAAAATAAATCACAGGTAGTGATCTCCAGGCCGCTAAAAGGGGCGCTCAGGAAGGCTGCCTACATGCGTGGCCCCATGTTGCTCTCAGAAGCAACTGGCTGCTGGCGTATTTTTGTGGCCCCTGGAAGGGGGGGCTGGTGGCTCCGCGCACTACCCCAGCACCATCCCGCAGCTCCCTTTGCCTGGGAACTGGCCAATGGGAGTGTGGGGGCGGTGCTTGTGGGGGTGAGCAATTCACAGAGGTCTGCTTCCCTCCTGCCCCCCGGGGGCTGCAGAAACATGCTAGCAGCTAGCTGCTTCACTTCCAGGGGCGGCGTGAGGCCATGGCATGCAGGGAGCCTGAGCCCAGCTGTGCCGCTGGCTGGGAGCAGCCTGTGGTAAGCACCGCCCGGACGGAGTCTGCACCTCGCACCACCTTCTCCACACCAACCCCCTCCCCCAAATCAGAACCCCCATCCTGCACCCAAACTCCCTCCAGACCCTGCACCCCATCTTGTATCCCAATCACCCATCCCAGCCCCCTCGTGCATCAAACTCCCTCCCAGGAAAAATAATTTGTGGGGACCCTGTATGCAAGTCTAATAGCCCCAGGCCCTGCCTGCAGCCCAGGTAACACCTATATGTGGCCCACAATGTAGAATCAGTTAAGAACCATGGATATACTGCCTCCCCAGAACCTGCATGGTGCATAATAAACAAAAACTGCCTCCAGCGAAGCCCACTCCCAGCCCGCACAAATGGAAAATCCCAAAAGAAAGCAGAGCTCCAAACACAAAACCTGTCAATGCTGAATCCCCACTGTCACTTTGAGTGCAGAAGTTGGGGGCCCAGGAGGATTTTAAAAATTAATACTTGCCACTCCCAGCTTGTATTAAACACCCAAGGTTACAGCTTTTCTCTGATCTTGGATTGGTAAATTCTACCACCACCCAAATGCAAAAAAACCCAACAACCCTTGAACCCAGGAAGGAGCACTTGGGAATTCCTCCCTGTGGGTACCCTCAAGCCCTTTCACACACACTCTTCCAGCTAAGAGCTGAGAAGGATAACAAAATAGCTGTTGCTACCTGCTACTCAAACAAACAACCTCTTAGGACACCAAAAATCCAACCCTGTTCTTAAAAATTAAAAACAAAAAGGAAGAAAATACATCTGGAACTTAGATTTTTAAAAGAGCAATTCCAAAAAATTGAGCACCCAAAATAGCTTTCTTGGGGGTTCAGCTTAAAAGTTACAAGCAAACAAAAGTATCTGGAGTTAGCACAGAGGAGTCCATAAGCTTTAGAAATAAAACTAATCCCATCTTCCTAAACATTCCTCATTTACTTACATATCTGGATTGTTAAAAGTAGTTCTAGATGTGATCTGATGATTGTCTTATCTGGTTCAGACTTTACTCAGCATTCCTGCTGCCCATCTCTTCATCCCAGAGAGAACAACAGACAAAGGGAAAGTTTCTTTCCCAATTAAAAAGAGTTCTAGCCTTCCCATTGGCTCTTTTGGTCAGGTGCCCACTTCTTTTTTTACCTGGGGGAATTTTTAACCCTTTACAGGGAAAGCAAGTAGAGAACAGCTACCAAGAGAGATTTTACAGCTAACTTGTTCGGAGTGTGTCCATCAAAGAGAACTACTCCTCCTCCCTCCCCCGTACACATTTTATTTATCACAAGCCCAAAAACCTGCAACCCACAACTCAACAAAATGTAAAGCCATTTTTAAAAATGCAATCCTAATTCCGCTTATTATATGCTGGCTTTTTATACCTGCAACCAGGGCTGGCGACAGAAATTTGGGGGCCCCCTACTTTGATAGTTTGGGGGGCCCCCAGCCCAGCCGCCCCCCCCCCCCAGCCCAGCCGACAGCGGATGGGCCCCCCCCCAGCCCAGCCCGCGCTCCCTCCCCCCTCCCCCGGGCAGTGAGAGCTGCGTGAGCCACCCTTTCTCCCCCCCCTCCTCCGGACTGCGCTGCTGCCGCCGGCCAGGCTCACAGCTCCTGCCGGGGCCAGGCTCGCTTGTCCGGGGGAGAGCCGCGCTGCCTCCCCGCCCCTTCCCTGCTCTCCAGGTCCGGCGACAAGGGAGACGACAATGGGTACAGCTGTGTACCGGGGGCCCCCTAAAGTCGGGGGGCCCGGTACAGCTGTACCCGTAGTACCCCCCTGTCGCCGGCCCTGCCTGCAACCCATTCTCCCAAGCCTCTTTAGCCATCATCAGGCCCAAAAGAAGATCTTTAGCTTTCTCCAGGGTCACACTGAGTTTACAGGGTCCTGCTTGGCTCCTTTTTCTCTGCCTCATTCTCTGTTAGGTGTTCTCAGTTTCTATGTGACCGCTGTTCCCACTCACATTTCTACTCAAAACATTACTTAGCCAAAAGCTTCTGAGCAGGTTTACACACACTTGTTCTCTTTCAGACTTATGTTTACAAGGCTTTTTGGACTCTTAAGCACATACTAGAAGTAGGAATCGCCTTCAACAGTTGCTAGCCCAATTTTCTCTCAAGTTTTTTTGCACACTCCGCTATGCTGCTCCTGATGCATGGAAGGAACTACCTGTTAAAAATCATAAAAATCCATGACATAATCCTTCTTAGAATCACCTGTGCTCTTCACACAGCGCACAGTCAACCTGTGGAACTCCTTACCTGAGGAGGCTGTGAAGGCTAGGACTATAACAGGGTTTAAAAGAGAGCTGGATAAATTCATGGAGGCTAAGTCCATAAATGGCTATTAGCCGGGATGGGTAATGAATGGTGTCCCTAGCCTCTGTCTGTCAGAGGGGGGTGATGGATGGCAGGAGAGAGATCGCTCGATCATACCTGTTAGGTTCACTCACTCCGGGGCACCTGGCACTGGCCACTGTCGGTAGACAGGATGCTGGGCTAGATGGACCTTTGGTCTGACCCAGTATGGCCGTTCTTATGTTCTTATGTTCTTATGTTCTTATGATAACTACAAATTATGTGACAAAGGATAGACAGTTGGTGTGCTCTACCTGCTTGTTATTGTACTGGACATAATCATTTCCCTTTCATAGTTTCATAGAGTTAAGGGTACTTTCTGACCCTAAGATCATCTAGTCTGACCTGTACATCACAGGCCATTACATTTCACTCAGTTACCCCTATAGCCCAACCACTACTAAACTGGGGTAACAGACAGAGAAGAGACCAAAGTACCACCCATGACTGAGGCCCTTGCAATAGCAGAGAATTGGATAGATGAGAAATGCACAAATGATCCTAGCAAGCAAACCACACCCCATGCTACCAGGGCCGGTGACAGGTGGGGACTACGGGTAGAGCTGTAGTCCTTAAGTCCGGGGCCCGGTACACAGCTGTACCCGTAGTCGTCCCCCCTTGTCGCCGGGTCTGCCGCCTGGCGCTGGGCTCCACCCGCGGCGCCTGGCTCTGCCGCCCGCTCCGACTCGGGGCGCGTCTGGCTCGCCGGCGGCGAAGGGGGCAGGGCTGCGCTGAATGCTCAGCACGAGAAGAGGGGCCGGCCGACCGCACAGCATCCCTGGGAAAGCAGGAGCCTGCCTGAGCCGGAGCTGCAGACGGGGGGTGCTGGGGCAGGAGCGGGGGCAGCGGGGTGCCAGGCACCTGCCTCCCTCCCTCCCATTAACCCTTCGACATCCTGGCCCCAGTGCCCGGCCCCCTCGTGTCCAACACCCCGGGGACAAAACAGCGACCCCCGCACCACAGCCCGGGCAGGGCGGCTTGTCCCTGACTGCCTGACGGCATGGGTGGGGATGGGAGGAGGTTAGGCTGAGGGAGGAGATTAGGTTGGGTGGGCCGTCAGGCAGGGGGGGAAGGAGAATAGGCTGGGGGGCCCAAATGATCAGAGTAGGGGGCCCCAAAATTTCTGTCGCTGGCCCTGCATGCTACAGAGGAAAGCGAACCCCTCCCTTCCCAACCCCAAACATGGCAATTAGTATGACCTTGTGTGAGAGAGAAAAACATACTATCAAGGCATCTAAAAGAAGTACTGATCCTTCCCAGTCCCTGTCCTCTTTTCCACAGTGGCCAATTTCTGATCTTTCAGAAGAAAGGATGAACAGAGTACTTCAAGCCAATGGTGTATGAGGAGGAAAAAAATCCTTCCTGATCCCTACAGGTAACTAACTGAAGACCTGAAGCATGAGAATTGATTATATCATTATCTTAATGCAGAACTGCAAATGTTATGAGCAGGTTGAGGGCAATGCAGGCAACCCTGTACTTCCTATGGTATTTGTAGGAAGGAGATGAACAGGGAGACTCACAGATTCCAAGGCCAGAAGGGACCACTGTGTTCATCTGCTCTCCCCACTCCCCATACACACAGGCCATGGAATTTCTCTCAGAGGCTTGATTAAAGCAGTGATTCTTAACAAGGGGTACATGTACCCTGGAGGTACATCAACTCATCTAGATATTTGCCTAGTTTTCCAACAGGCTACATAAAAACCCCTAATAAAGTCTGTAGAAACTAAAGTCTGTAGACAAAATGAGAAAGTAAGCAATTTTTCAATAATAGTGTGTTGTGACACTGATATTTTTTACATCAATTTACTAAACAAGTGTTTCTAAAGGAGGTGAAACCTGAGGTGCACAAGACAAATCAGACTTCTGAAAGGGGTACAGTAGTCTGGAAAGGTTGAGAACCACTGGATTAAAGCATATTTTTTAAAAAGCTACCTAGATATCACTGTTCCCTTTTCTCCTTCCCTAGCCCCTGTTTGTAGCCAGATGCTATTTTGGTAACATAACATCTTTGGAGGAGGATCATCTGGTACCAAATGTGTGTAGAGACTTTAGCACAGTAAAGACCCAATCTTTGACTGGGGCTCCTAGGCATTACCTCACTACAAATAATATTAAATAACACAAATAATTATGAAAATAAATTGGAATTCTTAGTTATTACTAATATTATCAATTATATACAGTAGTGCAGTGAATCTACATAGCTCTGTGGAATAGGTAAAATTTGCCAAACATTAAGCAAGAATCCTTGTCCTGGAAAGAGTTATGCCAGTATTCTGTATGGTTTTCCAGGTGACAACTCTTCTTTTGTTTATATTGGGAAGCAATGGAACACTTTCATTATAAAATATTAATTACAGAGGTTTCAAAATTAATCATAAAAACTCATTCCAGGCTGAAAATTAATGTGCACATGTTAATCCCACAGAACGTTCTCTTCAGCAATTGTATGTGCGTTTTTGACCTTGAAGAGTTTTAAAAAAAATCTTATGGTTATGGTTCCACTGGATTTATGTAAGCAGTTACAACACTTAAATCTTAACACCCTGCCAGGTGACTGTGAATGCATGTGACCTTTAAACAAGTGAATTTGCATGCATCTGGGAGGGGGGGGGGGAGAACGAGAACAAATGAACTGATCTGATCCTTCCTCTGTGTCTGAGATCAATTCACTTATACAAACTTGTAGTTAGATTCCTATAAGAAGGCAAATTATTTAGAAGACAAGATATCATGTTATCTATCATCAGGTATATCTCTGTGTTTAAAAAAACCAAATCTTTAAATATTTTGAAATATAAAGCCTGTGACAAGAGTGAAAATTAATTTAGACAGATCTTTATTTCTTAAACTAATTAAAAACCAATATATAACAACTACAATCCTGTAAAAAGTCATAGTTTTGGATTGGGTCCCAGTCTAGCCTGAAGTCAGTGGGACTGCTTATATACTTAAAATTATGTGCTTAAGCTTTGCTGCATAGGATCTTTAAAGCTAGATCCAATCCCACTCAAGTGAATGGGAGACTTTCCATTGACTTCAATGGTGTAGGGTCAGACTTAAAGACTGGGATGGCTCTACACATTCAACTCATTTCTAAAAGATGAATCTTATGATTTACAGTTGCCTTAAAATTTCTAGAATTAATTTGTTCACACATGGAAAAAAGTAGATTTGCTTCAAATTTTAGATAACCTGCTTAATCCAGACTGGAGTAAAAGAGTTGGAAGTTTCTCGCAGCATTCCATTATTTTGTTGTAATACTTTCGCTTTCCTTTAATAATAATAAATTAGTGAAATACAAGAAAACTATCAGACTATCATTTAGAATAGCAGTTTCCACTAACTGCTTTGAATAGCATAGTCATAAAGAAAACTGAAGACCAAAACTCCATTCTAAATACATTTGATTGAGCCTAGTAGTGGAGACTGAACCATTTAAGGTATTTGATATAGAACTTTGGTACAACAGGACCTGTTGTGCTGTGGTTGTGCAGAAGGCTAAGAATGAGTTATTTTCTTTCACCACAGTAGATTATCTTCTCTGCTAGAGTTTCAGGTGGTAATACTCACTGGAAATATTGAGAGAATTTTGTCTCACAGCTTCTGCTTTGGATCTATGTCCTTCCTAGCTGGTGCAGGCCAGTGAGGAAGTATTGGGTCCTTTGCTGGTGGAGATTGTCAAAACCGTTCTTAGAGCAGGAGCGCTTACTATTGCTTTGAAGTAAGTGTTATTGATGCCTTTGTCTCCTGACTCAGACCCTGAAACCTAATTTGGACTCTGACCTTGGTATTGACCCTGGCTTGGAACCTGACTATGCACTGCTCTGCCACTCACGGCCTCGGGTTTGACCATGCTCTGACCCTTAGTCCTGACTCTCCTTCCTGGGATCCTGACAATCTATAGGCAATTCTCAGGTGGACAAAATATTTCCACTTTGTGCTGTCTGAATACAATACTATATGCTCAAGCTCAAGCACAACATATCGGCCTGATCCGGGAATCACCTGATGAAATTCTATACCCTATATAATGCAGAAAGTCAAACTAGATTATATTAATGGTCCATTCTGGCCTTCAAAATCTTTATCTATGAATGTATTAGACTGGAGAATCCACCCTGGAAATTATGCCTTAGCTTCCAGGTTATGAAGTGTGAACAAGAGTAAAAAGTTGAAAAACTGTCATTTAATATGACTCTGAATAAACATTTGTTCAGAAAAAAGGAAGTATTTTTGCATAGTCACTATTCAGAGCACTCCTGTACTTTAAATTAGATTTTTAATACTGTTGTAATGTAGGAATTGAAAAAAAAGATTTAATTGTAAGCGTGCTTAGGTTTCTTTTATTTTTAGTAGTGTTTCCTTAAATGTTCATTCAATATGTCTAAAAGTTCTGTCATGCTAGAATATATGGGGACAAAAAGTGATTTACATCTTTCTAGGATTTAAAACAGGAAAACCACCAGGTACTATTCATAGAAATGCAACATGTTTGTAGGCATTTCTCTAAAACTCTGAAATGATCTCTGAAACATTTATTATTTTTATGGTAACTTTATCATTTAATGAAAGTGATTTTTTACAGTACAAATTGGAAGCAATTCTCCTCATTAAATCAGAAGGAAGAATAAATTTTATTTCCATGTGAATAAACCAAAATTTATTTTTTTCTGGTTAATGACAATATGTCAGGTTACATAGTAACATTTATCTTTTTGTGCATTTTTTCTGTCGTTAATTAAATGATGAACTTCTATGAACTCAATTCATTTTATAAGAAGTTTATGATGGTACTAAAATAATATGGTACATTAAACTTTGACCTTGAGGTCAAAGTCTGTCTTGTCTCTCTTTACTATATATGGTATAATAGTAATTCTCAGACTAACATTTATAGTGTACAAAAGTTCAATCATGTATTAAAGTCAGCTGCTTAGCTTCCACCTACTAACACTGAGTTTCAAATTTTGATTTCTTATTCTTTTATTATAGCTCGCAAGGCAATGACTCATTTGATATCCTAGGGGAATTCTTATTCCAGATAAGAAGTAAGGATCTGACCTAAATGTAATGAAAATCAATGGGAGACTTTCCAATGATTTTGATGGGCATTGGATTTTAGGTCCTTATTCACTTGCATGGAAATCTATTTTCCTAGCTACCTAATTTTATTATAAGTCAAGGTATTATTGTAACAGCTCCTGGGTTTGGAGTTCAGTCCCATTTAGTGGCACCAAGACCTCTTAGAAAGAGAGCTAAAGTGAGTCTGCTCTACAGCCGTAGCTAACAGTGAGTTGGCTTTTAGTTGATGTGGTAGGTTCATGCACTTTTGATTAAATCATAGAATATCAGGGTTGGAAGGGACCTCAGGAGGTCATGTAGTCCAACCCCCTGCTCAAAGCAGGACTAATCCCCAACTAAATCATCCCAGCCAGGGGGTTGTCAAGCTTGACATTAAAAACCTCCAAGGAAGGAGATTCTACCACCTCCCTAAGTAACCCATTCCAATGCTTTACCACGCTCCTAGTGAAAACATTTTTCTTAATATCCAACCTAAACCTCCTCCACTGCAACTTGAGACCATTACTCCTTATTCTGTCATCTGCTACCAGTGAGAAAAGTCTAGATCCATCCTCTTTGGAATCCCTTTTCAGGTAGTTGAAAGCAGCTATCAAATCCCCCTTCATCCTTCTCTTCTGAAAACTAAACAATCCAGTTCCCTCAGCCTCTCCTCCTATGTCATGTGCTCCAGCACCCTAATCATTTTTTCCCCAAATCCTTCTTGTAGTGTGGGGCCCAAAGCTGGACACAGTACTCCAGATGAGGCTTCACCAATGCCAAATAGAGGGGAATGATCACATCCCTTTATCTGCTGGCAATGCCTCTACTTATACAACCCAGAACGCTGTTAGACTCCTTGGCAACAAAGGCACACTGACTCATATCCAGCTTCTTCTCCACTGTAATCCGCTAGGTCCTTTTCAGCAGAACTGCTGCCTGGCCCTTTGGCCCCTAACCTGTAGCAGTGCATGGGATTCTTCCATCCTAAGTGCAGGACTCTGCACTTGTCTTTGTTCAACTGTATCAGATTTCCTTTGGCCCAATCCTCTAATTCAGGGGTTCTCAAACTGTGTGTCAGAACCCCTCGGGTGGTCACCGACTTGGTTCCCGAGGGGTCGCGAGCTGTTTTTTTCCGCCGAAAAGCCGCCGCCGCGATTGTGATCGCTTCCTCTTTCGGCGGCTTTTTGGCGGACGTGCCGAGCTATTTCGGGAACGCTCGGCATGTCCGCTGAAAATAGCCGCTGAATGCGGAAGTAATTCATTCGGCAGCTTTTCGGCGGACACTCAAGGGGTCGCGGCGCTGTGCCGCTCAGAAAAAAGGGGTCATGCTAAAGGTAAGTTTGAGACCCGCTGCTCTAATTTGTCTAGGTCCTTCTGTATCCTACCCTACTCTCCATCATATCTATCACTCCTCCTAGTTTAGTGTCATCTGCAAACTTGCTTAGGGTGCAGTCCATGCCATCCTCCTGATCATTAATGAAGATATTGAACAAAACCGGCCCTAGGACTGACCCTTGGAGCATTCCATTTGATACTGGCTGCCAACTAGACATGGAGCCATTGATCACTACCCATTGAGCCTGACGATCTAGCCACCTTTCCATCCACCTTATAGTCCATTCATCCAGCCCATACATCTTTAACTTGCTGGCAAGAATACTGTATTTCAGAATATTAAGCTCCAGCGGCCCCTAGTTCGATTCCATTCACCAATGGCTGGCATCTGTCAATATTACCTTATCACAATTGCCAGCATTGACTCCCATTATCAGAACTATCTTTCAAAAAAGAAATCTGATGCGCTAGAACTTAACTTGCAAGAAGACAAATCTTTAAATATAAAGATTCATTTCAAAATTTTACAAATGTATTTAAGTACAAAAATAAGAGTTTCAGGTACTCTTTTCTCACACACTATATATAAATGTACAAATAATGTTTGAAATTTTTTATAGTACAAATTGTTTGTCCTGTTGGCTGAAAGAACAGAAAATCACATTAGTCATTTAATTATAAAGCTAAGAAGATGTAAACTATGCATTCTCGGGCTACTGTTTAAAAAGTTAACTTCACAGTTTACTATTTAATGAAAAGGTTATGGTGGAATACCCATAATGAAAACGGTGCTGCTTTCTGCACAATCTGAAAGCCATTATCTTTATGAAACAAAGAAGAATAAACTATTTGTTCCGGTGGGATGAAATAAAATATTACTTTTCTTATAATTAGGGCTGTCATTTAATCACAATTAATGTATGCAATTTACACAAAATAAATTGATGAGATTAAAAAAATAGTTGTGATTAGTTGTGGTTTTAATCGCACTAACATACAATGGAATGCCAATTTAAACTTATAAATATTTTGGACGTTTTTCTACATTTTAAAATGTATTGCTTTTGATTACAACACAGAATACAAAGTGTACTGTGCTCACTTTATATTTTTAATGCAAATATTTGCATTATTAAAAAGATAAATAGTATTTTTCAATTCACCTCATACTAGTAGTGCAGTGCAATATGTTCATCATGAAAGTGCAGCTTACAAATGTAGATTTTTAAAAACATATCTGCACTCAAAAACAAAAAGGTGTAAATCTTTAGCACCCCTACAAGTCAAAGCATGAAGGGGCATACAAATGTCTAGCATATCTGGCACGTAAATACCTTGCAGTGCCGGCTATAACAGTGCCATGCGAACACCAGTTCTCACTTTCTGGTGACATTGTAAATAAGAAGCGAGAAGCATTATGTCCTGTAAATATAAACAAATTTGTTTGTCTCAGCAATTGGCTGAACAAGACTGTTGTAGTCATCAACTTTAAGAGTAGCCCCCCTAGCCTCTCGAGTTCCTGCCCTGGCTCTCTGCCTAAAAATTAACAGGAAGCTCTAAGCAAAAATAACAGACTTATCTGTCTTGCTTGAGTCTGTTCTTGACGAAAAACAGGAAAATTAGTTATGCCTCAGTTTCCTTCTCATAATGGAAAATAGGAAAAATGAGTGAAAAGAGCAGAAAAAAGCAACTTAAAATGCGGAGACAACCTTGAGGTACTTGTCACCTTATCTGGTAAAAACAGGACACAGACCTGCCTAAAAAGCTGACACAAACAGCAGCTTTTCCCCCCTTGTCGCGTAAGTGTGACATCAAATTGGCTATTTAAGAAAGCGCCATCCCTACAACAGATAGGGAGGGAAGAGAAAAGAACCCGAATTCTGCGTGTTCCGATTCGTAACCGAGTCTTGATCAAACTCGAGGCTCTCCCTCACCTCTCGAATCTTAGAGTCTCTGCATTTGCCGGCCATTATGCGTTGGTTTGCTTTTGCTGTAAGTATTGCTTTTTACTAAATGTGTATTTGTCCTAACTGCCCCAGTAGTTAATCCGTGAAATTGTTCTTAATGTTTTATTTTTGTATGTCCCTATGGTTATTAGGTGGCTGTGCAGTAGCCATTTGGTTCTTTTTTTGCGTATAACGTGTATTATACTCGCTTGCTTGCAAATCTAACTCTCCCATCTTAAGTGTCTAAATTGTCCCTAATAAAACCATTATTGTTACTCCTCATTTGTGTGTGTGTTCACAACTTGCCTGATGGTTTTCCCCTCCTACCCTGCATTCCGAACTTATATGATATTGTCACAAAGCAGTCTGGTAAATAACAGACTGTTATTCACATTTACACCTACTTTACGTGGCAATCCACAAAGGACTGAATAGTCTTGTCTGAGGTGAATTGAAAAATACTGTTTCATATTAAAAAGCAAAACAGAAATAATTGTGGGGTTAGAGTTAAGTGTGATAATGGCACCTATAACAGACATTATGTGTTTTTCCTAGCATTATTCCCGCACTATGGCAGGGTCCACTTAGACTGGACACAACCAGGGTATACTCCAACCGATGTGTCGTTCCATCTGTTGTTGGAGGCATTTTATACCTACTGCCAGGTGTTAAGCCTACAGCACCTGGTATTCCCAGGAGGTCTCCCATCCAAGTACTAGCCAGGCCCAACCCTGCTTAGCTTCTGAGATCAGAGGGGATTGGGCGTGTTCAGGGTGGTTTAGCCATATATATATAACAGACACTATGTGCTTTGCATATTTTTCAAAATGCTTCCTCCTGTTTTATGTTCTGTAAAAGATCCCAGCTGAAGAATGTAAGCCTTATGGGATGGAAAAGGTCATGTCTACATGTTTAAAATGCCATGTACATTTATAATGCTATTCAAATAGTAATTAAATTAAAATAAATAATAGTGTAGAACACCTCTATGATATTCAGTACTATGTCTCCCTACAGCACACTTGGACTTAATTGACGAATAGAGATTCTGCTAATTTTGTAATCCATTCTTTCCAGAAGCTCTTGCTAAAGCCCTTCAGCACCATTCCTTGATTTTCTTTCTAGCTTAGCAAACTTTTTAGCTGCGATTTAATAATTTCTGCAGACACTTACTGCTTTAATTAATACTAAACCTGGGTTCTAATAAACGGTATTTCTAAAGTTTCTAAAAAACCAATGCCAGATTTTTTCTTTCAACAACATTCTCAAAGGAGTATGAGCTTAAACCTCCAATGCTTTTCCCACTACTAAAAGAACAAAACAAATCTCAAGATTCTGTGAACTTTCCCCTGACTTAGCAGCCATTAAACCAGAAATACCCATTTTAACTTTAATTTTTCAGCAAGGTTAATTAAGAGGCTTACCTTCATGGAGGAATTCTATTTCCCCCCCGCATTTACTTTGAGGTCTATCCAGATCTGATACTGTGCTGAATTCAGGTCTTATCCGCATATCATTTGACTTACATAAAAAGTAAAGGTGGGTGGGGTAAATCTTTTGAACCAACTTCTGCTGGTGAAGGAGGCAAGCTTTTGGGCTCCAGAATTCATCTTCACCTCTTCAGAGCTCAAAAGCTTCTCTCTTTCACCACCAGGAGTTGGTCGAGTAAAAAAATATTACCACCTTATCTTTCATATCCTAGGACCAACATGGCTACATCAACACTGTAAACAAAATATTTCAAAAGACACATACAATATATTAAGTATTCTATCAGGGAAATGTCATAGCACACATCTGTGAGGAAATGAAAAAGTGAGGTTACTAAAAGAAAATAGAGATCAGTTTAGATATTGTCTGGTTAAATGAGGCCACCATGTGGCAATTTAAAGACATGGCCATAGAGGGGAAATGTGTTGGTGGTTTTCTGTAAGATAACTAATTACAGCAAAAGAATACGATTGATAGTTCAATAAATTAAATTATTAGAATAAAAATAAAGCCAGCAGGAATAATCAGATATTTATCATCTCAAATCAACAAACAACATCCTACTAAGCAAAAGCACGACAAAAGCCTATCCTCTCACTGGAACAATATGGCTGATGGATTTGCCTTACAAACGGGGGTTGGTCAGCTCTCTCAGTCGGGATTTCCTGACTTCATTTCTAATAATGGTTCTGGAGTTATTTTTTCTTCATTGATTTCATGTTTTGAAGGAGGGAGGGGATAGCTGTCTCGTTGCCTTACTTATAGTAAACTAGTGAAAATACCCGGCGTTGCTCAGGTCTGTCAGAGGTGGGGAGGGGGCAGAGAGCTGAGGGATTCCGGGGTCCATCGGAGGGGGGAGGGGGCAGAGAGCAAACCTGACACCCCCACCTCACCCCCCCGACCAAACCCGACACCCCCACCTCACCCCTCGACCAACCCCGGCTCACATTTTCACCCCCCCACCCAAACCCAACACCCTCATATCACCCCCCCAACCAACACCCCCTGACCAACATCCACACCTCACCCCCCGTAGACCAAACCTGACACACCCACCTCACTTTCCCCCCCAACCAAACCCGACACCCCTACCTACCACCACAAACAAACCCGACACCCACACCTCACTTACCACTCGACCAACCCCGACCCTCCTTCTCACCCCCCCAACCAAACCCAACACCCCCACCTTACCCCCCCACCAACCCCAACACCCCATGACCAACCCCAACACCCACACCTCACCCCTCACCCACCCCAACACCTTCCCACCCCCCCCCCAGACCAAACCCAACACCCTCGGCTCACTTACCCCCCGACCAAACCCGACACCCCCACCTCACCCCCGGACCAAACCCGACACCCCCACCTCACTTACCCCTCGACCAACCCCGACTCACATTTTCACCCCTCACACCCAAACCCAACACCCCCACCTTACCCCCCACCAACCCCAACACCCCCTGACCAACCCCAACACCCACACCTCATCCCTCACCCACCCCGACACCTTCCCACCCCCCCCCCAGACCAAACCCAACACCCCCCGGCTCACTTACCCCCCGACCAAACCCGACACCCCCACCTCACCCCCGGACCAAACCCGACACCCCCACCTCACCCCCCGACCAAACCCGACACCCCTACCTCACTTACCCTCCGACCAAACAAAACTCGGGTCCGTCGGAGGTGGGGAGGGGGCAGAGAGCTGAGCGAGTGCGGGGTCCGTTGGAGGGAAGAGGGGGCAGAGAGCTGAGCGAATGCAGGGTCCGTTGGAGGGGGTATTAAGACATCATAACTATGTCACAGAGAACAGCAGCTGCCCAGCTGATTGGCCTTTAAATAATTTCACCCCTGGGGGGCATCAGAGGTGAGATTTGAAAAATTTTCAACTCTTACCCTGATTAGGACCCTAAGACCTATAACTGTACCAAATTTCAAGTCTCTAGCTCAAACGGTGTGGAAGGAGTAAGTGCACATACATACATACACACATACATACACGCATACACCATTTGACTTTGGTATATATAGACTAGCGAAAATACTCGGCGTTTCTCGGGTGCGTTGGAGGTGGGGAGGGGGCAGAGAGCTGAGCGAGTGCAGGGTCCATTGGAGGGGAGAGGGGGCAGAGAGCAAACCTGACACCCCCACCTCACCCCCCCGACCAAACCCGACACCCCCACCTCACTTACCCCTCGACCAACCCCGACTCACATTTTCACCCCCCCACCCAAACCCAACACCCCACGTCACCCCCTACCAACCCCAACACCCCCTGACCAACACCCACACCTCACCCCCATAGAACAAACCTGACACACCCACTTCACTTTCCCCCCAACCAAACCCAACACCCCTACCTACCACCACAAACAAACCTGACACCCACACCTCACTTATCCCTCGATGAACCCCAACCCCCCTCCTCATCCCCCCAAACAAACACAACACCTCCCACCTTACCCCCCCACCAAACCCAACACCCCTGACCGAACTCAACACCCACACCTCACCCCTCACCCACCCCGACATCTTCCCACCCCCCAGACCAAACCCAACACCCCCGGCTCACTTACCCCCCGACCAAACCCGACACCCCCACCTCACTCCCCGACCAAACCCGACACCCCTACCTCATTTACCCTCCGACCAAACCCAACTCGGGTCCGTCGGAGGTGGGGAGGGGGCAGAGAGCTGAGTGAGTGCGGGGTCCGTTGGAGGGAAGAGGGGGCAGAGAGCTGAGCGAATGCAGGGTCCGTTGGAGGGGGTATTATGACATCATAACTATGTCACAGAGAACAGCAGCTGCCCAGCTGATGTGATTGGCCTTTAAATAATTTCACCCCTGGGGTGCGTCAGAGGTGAGATTTGAAAATTTTCAACTCTTACCCTGATTAGGACCCTAAGACCTCTAACTGTACCAAATTTCAAGTCTCTAGCTCAAACGGTGTGGAAGGAGTAAGTGCACATACATACACGCATACACGCACGCATACACCATTTGACTTTTATGTATCTGAATATATTATATATATTGAGGTGGGGGTGTCGGGTTTGGTTGGGGGGTGAGGTGGGGGTGTCGGATTTGGTCGGGGGGTAAGTGAGCCGGGGGTATTGGGTTTGGTCTGGGGGGGTGGGAAGGTGTCGAGGTGAGTGGGGGGTGAGGTGTGGGTGTTGGGGTTGGTCAGGGGGTGTTGGGTTTGGTGGGGGGGTAAGGTGGGGGTGTTGGGTTTGGTTGGGGGAGTGAGGAGGGGGGTCGGGGTTGGTCGAGGGGTAAGTGAGGTGTGGGTGTCGGGTTTGTTTGTGGTGGTAGGTAGGGGTGTCGGGTTTGGTTGGGGGGGAAAGTGAGGTGGGTGTGTCAGGTTTGGTCTACGGGGGGTGAGGTGTGGGTGTTGGTCAGGGGGTGTTGGTGGGGCGGGTGACGTGGAGGTATTGGGTTTGGGTGGGGGGGGTGAAAATGTGAGTCGGGGTTGGTCGAGGGGTAAGTGCGGTGGGGGTGTCGGGTTTGGTCGGGGGGGTGAGGTGGGGGTGTCAGGTTTGCTCTCTGCCCCCTCCCCCTCCAACTGACCCGAGCAACTCCGGGTATTTTCGCTAGTATAGATTTAAGAACAACATACTGGTACAGTAAAACCCCGATTTAATGGACCCCGATTTAATGGACTTCGGATTCAACGGACAAAATTTATGAGCAAGTCCGTTGCATCCCAAATCCGTTTTTCGGGGGCTGGCTGCCGGCTCCCCGCTGCCGCCCGGGTCCAGGCAGCGGGCGGGCTGGCTGCCGGCTCCCCGCTGCCGCCCGGGTCCAGGCAGCGGGTGGGCTGCCTGCCGGCACCCACCCGGGTCACGGCAGCAGGAGGGCGGGCTGGCTGCCTGCTCCCAGCTGCCGCCCGGGTCCAGGCAGCAGGCGGGCTGCCTGCTGGCTCCCCGCTGCCTCCCCAGTCCAGGCAGCCGGCAGGCTGACTGTAGGCTCCCGGCTGCCGGCAGACTGGCTGCCGGCTCCCCGCTGCCGCCCGGGACCAGGCAGTGGGCGGGCTGGCTGCCGGCTTCCGGCTGCCTCCCGGGTCCAGGCAGCGGGCGGGCTGGCTGCCGGCTTCTGGCTGCCTCCCGGGTCCAGGCAGCGGGCAGGCTGCCTACCGGCTCCCCGCTGCCGCCCGGATCCAGGCAGCCGGCAGGCTGACTGCTGGTTCCCGGCTGCCGGCAGGCTGGCTGCCGGCTTCCGGCTGCCTCTCGGGTCCAGGCAGTGGGCGGGCTGACTGCTGGCTCCCCGCTGCCGCCCAGGTCCAGGCAGCGGGCGGGCTGCCTGCCGGCTCTCCACTGCCGTCCGGGTCCAGGCAGCGGGCGGGATGCCTGCCGGCTGCCCGCTCCCGCCCAGGTCCAGGCAGCGGGCGGGCTGCCTGCTGGCTCCCCGCTGCCGCCCGGGTCCAGGCAGCGGGCGGGCTGCCTCCCGGCTCCCCTCTGCCGCCCGGGTCCAGGCAGTGGAAGGGCTGCCTGCCAGCTCCCCGCTGCCGTCCGGGTCCAGGCAGCTGGCAGGCTGACTGTCGGGTCCCGGCTGCTGGCAGGCTGGCTGCCAGCTCCCCGCTGCCGCCCGGATCCAGGCAGCGGGTGGGCTGCCTGCCGGCTCCCCGCTGCCGCCTGGGTCCAGGCAGCGGGTGGGCTGCCTGCCGGCTCCCCGCTGCCGCCCGGGTCCAGGCAGCCGGCAGGCTGACTGCCTGCTCCCGGCTGCCGGCAGGCTGACTGTTGGCTCCCAGCTGCCGCCCGGGTCCAGGCATCGGGCGGCCTGCCTGCCGGCTCCCCGCTGCCTCCCGGGTCCAGACAGCGGGCGGGCTGCCTGCCGGCTCCCCGCTGCCTCCCGGGTCCAGGCAGTGGGCGGGCTGCCTGCCGGTTCCCCGCTGCCGCCCGGGTCCAGGCAGCGGGCGGGCTGCCTGCCGGCTCCTGCCCGGGTCACGGCAGCGGGAGGGCTGGCTGCCGGCTCCCGCCCGAGTCCCGCCTGTGCGCGGGCTGGCTGCCGGCTTCCGCCCGGGTCCCACTAGCGGGCGGGCTGCTGGGTCCCGGGTCCCGCCCGAGTCCCACCAGCGGGTGGGCTGGCTGCCGGGGTCCGTCTATGGGCGGGCGGGCTGGCTGACGGCTCCCGGCTGCCACCCGGTCCCGGCAGCGGGCAGGCTGCGGAGCTGCCGCCCCGACCCTGTGGCGGTCGGGCTGCTGCTCTGACAGCTTGGTTTTTTGTATTATTAAATAACGGACATTTTCATTTAACGGACACCCCCTCGCCCGAATTAGTCCGTTAAATGGAGGTTTTACTGTATTGTATTCAGTTTAAATTGCAGATGGTGTACATTAGGTGACATACCCAGCAATGATGGTAACATTTCAACTCTTACGGGTCTTTACATTTGGATTTTAGATTTATTTGTCTATAATAGGTGGTGGGGCTGTTTCTTCTTATTTCCTACCCCTCATATTTTTCTAGGAGACCCTGATAGATATCTTTCCTGTAGGACTCTTACATCAGCTGCACAGTTGTATGTGTATTTTGGCCAGGAAACCTTATTTAAAATGTACCCCTCTCCCACTCCTACACACATACACTTACTCCTGCTTTTTGCAGGTGGAGGGTTGGGAACAATTCATGTATTTTTCTTTCAGCTTAGAGCAGGACTAAACTGATCTTTTGTCCAATGCTGCCCCAAGAGTGTTGCTTTCTCACACCTTTGTCTTTTCTTACTATCCCCCATTCTACCTTCTCTTAATTTTCTCTTTCCACTTAGTACTTAACTTATTGCCATTCATCTTCTCTTCTCCACTGAAACTCCTTATGGACTCCTCCAGATATCCATTACCCTGTGTACACACCCTAACTATATCTGTGGGTTTCAGTGGGTGCAAAAATGAGCGATTTGTTGGGATGCTTCCCCCATGAGTTCCTATTGTTAACTTACACGTGTTTCTTGAAATGTAAAAGGAATTGGTAACCTTATGAAAAGGGGGGGGGGGGACTTTGCATCTCATTTAAGAAAGCTGATCTTCTATTCCTCCAGAAAACCCACCTCATTGAGTCTGAGGCTTAAAAAAGGCTGCATTGTAGAAAGTGTTTTTAGTAATTACTTGGCCAACTCTAAGGTGTGTCAATTCTGTTCAGTAAAAGACTGAACACATAAATTTTGTCAAATACAAAAGATGACATGGGTAGACTCCTCATTGTTAAAGTTCTTATCTCTGATATTAAATACACTCCGTAAATCTCTATGCCCCCAACAGAGATGATTCCCTCTTGTTTCAATCAATTATTTTCAATATTAATTGAAAATCTAATTATAGTGTGGGGACTTCACTGAAGTGCTAGATCTGCTTTTGTATAGATTGAGTAAACACCAACAGACACAACCCTTTGCTAGCCAGAGCTTTATTGTCAAGATAGAAGAATTGGATTTGAAGTACATATGAAGACTGCAAGACCTAAGGGTATAGACTACACCTTTTTCTCACCTTCACCACATGCTCATTAATTTATTATTTTCTGATAAAGGGTGGTTTGGTGACCCATTATTAATAACAAAATAAAAGCAAATATGATTTCTGATCACACAATAGTGATATTGCAGCTCTCATCTCCTGAAAAACTAGGGACTTCCAAAAGAAGGAGGTTAAACTCCTCTTTATTCTTAGGAGACATAATCTAAGAAGTTTGTGAAGGAAGAAATAAAGTTTTTCTTTGAGACCAATGACAACCGCTTGGTCCCCTGAGCAATGTTGTGGGTCACTTTCAAAGCATTCTTAATGGCAAGATAATATCCTACTCTTCCCTTAAAAAGAGAACCAGACAGGCTGAGATGGAGAATTTAATGGAAAGGTTCAAGAAGGCAGATTGCAGCTATGCTGATTCTCCCGATCAGATAAACTCTGAGATGACCAATCTTAAATATGAAATTAATAAAATAATCTCAGTGCAGGCTGAATTTGCTTTATTTAGACTAAAACTGACATACTGGGAATCTGGCAATAATGCTGAAAAATTATTAGCACATAGACATCACTAAAAACTAAACTCCCCACAACTGGCTCTACTCAGGGCCAGATACTCACCAATAATTAAAGTACTAATGAAAAATTCTCCACATTTTACCAGTGCTGGTATTTAGAGAAAACCCCCTTGATGATCAATTACTTGAGAAATACACTCAAAATCAGCAACTGCCCTAACTAATAGAACAAAAACAAATTTGGCTTTATTACTCATGAATTACCTCTGAAATTATGGTTGCCCTAGGTAACATGAAATCAGGTAAGTCTCCAGGCATAGAAAGATTTCCAGGTGAATTTTATGCTCAGTTCAAAGACACTCTGGCGTAACCAATCCATGTTGGAAACTGGAATCCTTTGGAAAACTTGATCATAATCAAATGTCTAATTCTACAATAGTGGAAGTCCCAAATGTTCCCAAGTATCAAAAATGACATAAAAATGACATTCTGACTTGGTAAGACTAGTGGCAATGGAAATAATTACATCTTGTACAGGAAGTGTATGGCTATATGGTCCCCAACCTGTTGGAAGTATCAGAATAATCAATTAAATTGTTCATTGGATAAGCCTTTTATTTTTGGGGGGGAAGGGTTTTTGGTGCACCTTGATGCCCCAGTCTCCTCCCACTCCCCCCTTTTCACCTCTCCTCTCTGTCCCGTCATTTGTCTCCTATTTTCCTTTCAGACTTTTCTTTGTTCCTTTCCTCACTCTCAACATTCTTCTCTCTTCCATTTCTTTTTTTCTGAAGAGGAATAATATTGGTGATCAGTTTATGATCTTACTTTACAAAGAACCCCAAACTGGGACTGAATATCGATTACCATTATTACCTAATTGTACAGGCAAATCTCTTTAACCAGTCAAAGACTGTTTTTGTTATATTACTCTTTGCCCTTAATAACGAAGTATGGTCTTACCTATCTCGTCTGATATTGATTCTTTATCCCGGGTTCAATAGCTTTGCTCTCTTTGTTATCATCATCTGTGTTAAAAGGATAAAACACATACATTTTATATATTTCTTCCTTCCTCTTAAGCAAGCAACCTACAACTGTCATTTGCAGTTTGAAACTTTTAGCACTTTCAGCTGAATTTTGTATCCTCCCTTCACTTGAGCAATTTTATATGGTTCATGTTTAATAGCGAGTGTGAACTTCAATTTACTGGTTTGAGTCCCAAAATTCAGGTTAGGCAGAAGCTATGTATCTTCTTTCATTCGATCTGGAGATCCTTAGACTCTGAGTTTTGTAGTCAGATGTGTCCAGGAAGAGAGTTAACAGGAAAGGGGGAAAGAAGATAGAAGAGGAGAGACTTAAGAAATTCTAATATATGAGATGAATCAAAATCATTAGTACAAAGTCCAGAAGTCTTTCAGACTAGGCACTGAAGGACCACATCCCATTCACTACCAGAGAAAAGGGAGATAGAAAAATAATGGTAAATGACAACATGCATTGTCCAAATTTGTTCATCCTTCACTTTCTTTTAAAAAAGAGAACGCAACTGTATGGGAGTATACAAACTCTACACTGGAGAGCACGGGGTTACAGAACAGCATTGAGCTCAGGCAACCCTGCTCAGGTAATATCTGCAAAGCCTGCATAAGCTGGAGGCAGGACTTGAAAAGGGAGAGCAGAGCAGTCCATAGGCTGGTAGTGTAAGGGAGCAAATGGCTGCTTTGAGGAAAAAGTACTGCCCAGGAGCTCATTGCCTGGGACCTGACAACCCAAACTCTGCAAATCGTCAAGGGAGAAGCAGGGGGCAGTGTTTGAGTCAAACTTTATTGAAGTGCTTTGGGGGAGCAGTGGCTTATTTCTAAGGTACTGGGTGTAGTTGCCCACCATTGGGTCCTGGACTGGATACTGGTGGAAAGGATGGACCTGGGTTCCCTTACCCACTCTGAGAGGACAATACAACCACGAAAGCCTCTCCTCAGCTCATTTTCACTGGGCAGGGGGTTGGGGTGCAGGCAGGTTTGAGGGCTCTGGCTGGGGTGTGGACTCTGGGGTCAGGCCAGAAATGAGAAGTTCAGAGTGAAGGAGGGGGCTCTGGGCTGAGACAGTGGGTTGGGATGAGGGATGGGGTGAGAGCTGCAGCGGGGCATGTGGGCTCTGATGTGGGGCTGAGGATGGGGCATTTGGAGTGCAGGAGGATGCTCTGGGCTGGGACCAAGGGGTCCAGAGGGCAGGAGGGGGATCCAGGGCTGGGCCAGGGAGTGGGAGTGTCAAGAGTGCAGGCTTCCTGCAGCACTTACCTGAAGCAGGGGCATGTCCCTCTCCAGCTCCTACGCAGAGGTGTGGAGGGGCAGCTCTGCATGCTGCCCTGTCGGCAGGTGCCACCCCCACAGTTCCCACTGGCTGTGGTTCCCAAACAACGGGAGATGTGGTAGCAGTGCCTGTGGATGGGGAAGTGTGCAGAGCTTATTCCCTGGCTAATGAAGCCATTCACAGGCCACTTGGCTAGAAGGTACTGTTTCACTGTCACCTCACCAATGGCAAAATGACACTACTGTGTGCATTTTGACCCTTTCAAAGACAGGTGGTGCTGTCTTGTGGCTGAAATGCAGGCTGAAAAATGATATTTGCCTAGGATTACAGCATCATGTTGTATTTTGCATAATATATGTGAGAGTAAGGGCTTGTCTCCACTACGGGGGGGGGGGGGGGAATCGACTGCAGATATGCAACTTCAGCTACGTGAATCGCGTCCTCATCAGACGCCAGAAGATCGATCCCACGCCGCGCGAGTGAAGACCAGCCCTAAGAGAAAAAATCTTAATGCTAAGGTGATAATAGTTGCTCAGCAATATGAGCAGCCAACACGACATTTCCTACCAGGACAATCTTTTCATGGATTCTGTTTGCTCTTTTTTTTTGTGTGGTTGATGCCTGAAAATGTGCAGCTGTAGACCAAGTTGTATCTTGTGGGAGAAGTTTGGAGAGGGATGTAAAGCCCGAGGCTTCTTTCTGCAGTAAACGCAGCAGCTAGATTGAGACAGCAGCCATGAGCTAAATTGCAGAGTTACATCCTCACATTCCATCTATTGCACCAAAACAATGTAATATCAGGCTGTTAAGGAGGTACTCCTGTCCTAATAGTCCTTGTCCTTGTCCCTCTCTCTCTCCTTGGTGGATCTTTGGACAGGGCAATGCTGTCCTGGGCCAGTTTAATGCTGTCTCTGAATAGCTGCCTGTCTTTTCCCCTTCCAGACATCAAAAACACCCTTTGCTACTAGGTAGCTGTCAATTTTTTTTCTGAGTCTGTAAGAAGGACTCCTAATACTTCTTCTTTTGGAGCTCCATTTCTTCCCCTTCATGTTGGCTAGCTGCTCAGCCATTGACAAAGGCCCTGTCCTAGCCAGCCTGGGATGTATGCTGATGAGACCCTTGGGTGTACAAAATGAGTAATTTTGTATCAAAGAAAATGACTGTGTCCCACCTTGTTGATTTATGTTAATATTAGCAATCTTTGTCACATTCCATTGGAAAGGCAGGAGTGGAAATACAGAGAAGGAAGTGTTGAATGGCCAAGCCCACACCCTAATCTCTAAGAAATGCCACCCACATCAATGGGTGGGGGAAACTGATAGGGCCAGAAGTGAAAGGGAACAGTCCCAGTAGCAAGGAAAGGAGACCTTCACCACGGGACAATAGGTAGCTCCTCCTCTGGGGAGCCTCTGGCATCCATTGCCCACCTGGGGGAGAGGGAAGCTGGTTGGCTGGTATTCCCCAGCTCCCAGGATTTATCCCAGCAAATGTGAAGCCTCTTTTGGTTCTGTTTCAGCAGCCTACCCTACTCACATTAGAAATGGGAAGCCTGACACATTTTGTGGGGCTAATTGATCGCCCATTTAGGGGGTTAGGAAATAATTTTTTCTCCCATGGGTGAATTGGTGGAAGATCAGGGAGGTTTTTTGTTGTCTTTGCAGCACCTTCTAGCCACAGGTTACTTCGTATTTAACTGTAGTACTGGGATGGAGTTGTTTTATTCATCAGAACTTGTGGCAAGTGTCTACTGCAGATAATAAAATAAAATATACAGTTCTCAGAGGTAAAAGATCTGGAATTTTAGTGATGGGCCTTACCTTCAAGTGAGAAGGTGAGATCTTCACAGGCCAAGGTCTCTACCCTGTTGCACCCTTTATCTCCCTCTCAAGTGGCAGGGTGCTAGTAGTAAGAGCTGAATCCTTGGGTGTAGGTGGAGGAGAATGTACCCCACATTGAGTTATATGGTAAGGAGCCCTGTAACCTCCACACTGGAGCCAATTAAATACCTAGTATAGGACAGTGTGAGTGATGGGTGCTACTGCAATATAAATATGAAATACAGCATTACCAGGCATTTTATTATTTTTATGTTGGAATAAATATGTGGCTATCTGTAAACTGACTGGACCCATATGCTTAGGAGAGCAATGGTAGAACATACTATAATGCAAACATTAGCCATAGGCGCGTCAGGCTGCAGCTGTGAAAAATTGAAGATCTATAGACTTCAAACAGTTAACACCAAGCAATGTCATAAGTCTTGTTTCCAGATAGACTAGAGAAAATAGACATCCATTCCAAATAAGCATCTAGAAAGCTTCCCCCTGAACCAGTGGAGCAGGGTCTCCTTGCGCTTTATAAGCAGCATGAGGGAAATACTGAAGGGAAAGTAAGTGTTGTTCCCAACAGAGTGAATCATATAATTTGCAGCATCAGCTACAAGGTGGATTAGTCAGTAGATATCAAATGTAGATACCAACTGAACTCCCAGGTGGGAAAAGCTGAGCTCAGAGGTGTTCCTTTATTTAGTTAGAATATAGATTTTTTTTTTTTGGAAGATGAGGGGTATGAGAGGATTTGGTTGTGTTGAGCCCTGTAAACACTGAACTATCAGATAAAGCAATGGTATATTGTGTTCAACTAGTGTATGATAAGGTGAACCTGCTGCCCAATGAATTTTTTCCAATAAACCAGAATCAGTTAAAGCAGGGTTTTGGAGCGGTGCTCTGGCTCTGCTCTAGCTCCAGGCAAAAATCTGCAGCTCCACTGCTCTGTACTCCAGCTCCGGGCTCTGCTCCAAAGTTCTGCGTTACAGAACCCATGAAGCAATGTGCTTTGTGTAAACCTGCTTCTATTACAGGACAAAAGCTTTCTCTAAGAAAGCATGGGAACAGGAAACCTCACATAAAAATAGCACGCTACTGGTATTCTCACCTGCCAGAAACCTATCAGGGAGGGAGATATTCTGTACACCGGGGAGGAGGGAAATACCCTAGGTCTAAGGAATCATCAGTGAACACCAGTCTCAGTTTGATTGGACTGGTCACGGAAAACCACATCCAAAGTGGCAACCACACGATTGGACTCTAAGTGATAGTGTCTCACTAAGCTTGGTCTGGCCAGGTAATTCTATGGGACCAGGCAGGGCCCTAGCCACACCATGACAAAGAGTCCAAGGTCTCTGTCCCTGAGGCCCTGCCCCCAGGTCATGGCTTTACCTGACACTAAGTGGGTCACACTTGGGAAGGAAAGAGATGTGTGGGGCTGTGCAATCAGTAGCAATGGGAAGGGAAATCTCCTGCAGATCCACAGAGCAGAGAGAACTTGGGAGCAGCTTTGAGGCAGGCGTGCACGTTTCCAGGGGCAGTTTGGCCTTCCCAGGGCGGACTGGAGGCTGGGGAGGTCCAGATTGGGACAGGGTGCCCTGGCGTATCCTCTGCCTCAGAAGCAGCTGGGCAGTTAAACCATCACCAGCATGGGCGGCTCCTATGGCTGCCAGGGCCAGTGAGGAATTTCATATTTCACACCCTGGGATGTGCCTGGGGGTCTTCGCCCGACAGCTCTCCCCCCCCTCTGCCTACAACCCCGCCTCTCCTCCCTACTCTCTGCCGGCAGGTGCCCCTCATAGCCTCAATCGACGCCCCGCCCCCGCGGTGTCCCTGCTCCGCCTCCTCGCCGAGTTCCCCACGCGCCCCAAGCCGTGTCTTTGCGCACTTGACAGTTGGTTCCGTTAAGAGCACGCGCCCCTTTAAAGGTTCTGCCGCCCGGTGCCCCGCCCCCTCCTGCCTTTTGATTGGCTGGCGGTGCCGGTGCTCTGCGGTCCTGGTGGCTGCGACTTTAAGGCGCCGCGGACGGGGGACCCCGGCTCCCTCCCTGCCTGTGCCGGCCGGATGCACAGCAGCACCTGCCGCTCGGACACCGGCACCAGGCGAGGGAGATACGGGGGCCTCGTCCTCCTCTGTGGTGGCGGCGGTGGCAGCCCGGAGAGCAGGAGGCCGGGAACAAAGGCTCCGCGCCAGCCCCTGCGGCTCCACCTGCCTCCCTCGGTGATGGCTTCCCTCAGCCTTGGGGGGCTGAACGTCTCGGCCCGTAGGAAGAGCGTCCAGTCCCGCAACGCGGCGGTGGAGCGGAGGAACCTGATCACCGTCTGCAGGTGACTCCCCCGCCCCGCGGCTCCTCCCCGCTCTGCCTCCGTCTCGTGCCCGCCCTGTGGGGAGGCGAGTTCCCCTCCTCGGCTGCCCCCAGCGCCGGGCTGTGCCCGCCTCCCTCTGTGCGGCTGAAAGCGCTTCCCGCGCCCCGCCCCGTGCAGGTGAAGCCCCCGCTCCGCCCTCTGGATCCCAGCCGCTCGCCGCGCAGCTGGCTGGTCCCCGTCACCCTGCGTGTCCGCCGGGCTCGGAGCGGGAGCCCTTGCGCCTGGCCTGACCCGGGGCTTTGGTGGCCCCTGGCAGCGTGGCAGGCTGTGCGCCGCTCCTCGGTACGTGTTGGGGGTTGGCCTGACTTTGGGATTAAAAACGAAGGATGGGAGTCGCCCTCCTGACTCAGCGCCTTTAAAAATGGCTGTTTAGCAGCCACCCAAGGACCCGGCGTAAATCGCTCGCGGGCTTTATTCTTCTTCACCGTTACAAGGCGCTGCGTGTATTTACCCGACTAAAAGGTGAACGCCATTTGAAGGAACTATTGGGACGAGTTTCAGACTGGTAGCTTGGGACCAGAGGTTTGCTTTTTGGCAAAATGTGCTGGTTAGAGATTTCGCTGTATAAGTATTTATTAGTGCTATGTATGCTCACAACAGTTGAAGCAAGAACCAAGATGGACTTTAAACTCTTGAGGATGTTTAATTTAACTCTTGTCGTCTTGTAGGCTTTCCTCAGGTGGTATCTTGTATGTTGTGAGATACAGTTGCATTTCTCCAGTCAAAATAATACCTTTAACTAATGGTTCTAATTTTTATACCCTCTACATCTAGGGTGACCAAATGTCCTGATTTTATAGGGACAGTCCCAATATTTGGAGCTTTTTCTTCTATAGGCTGCTATTATCTCCCACCCGCTGTCCTGGTTTTTCACACTTACAGTCCGGTCACCTTAACTACATCTATAAAACTTAAAGTTAAGGTTGAAGCTCTCTTATTCGCCATGTTGTACATCTAGTACAAATACAAAGTTATCTACTTTTAAAAGAGAATTGAAATAGATGATTACAGAAAAGGTGCATTAAAGACGTTGTTTGAGTCTGGATTTAAGTTTTAATGCCAACATCTGCCATTAACGTATGTGTGTGTTATTAGTATTTTTAAAATCTCCTATGGAGGCATAGACTTGACATGATTCTGTATGACTCAAAAATGTGTATTATTTCACACACTTCAAGAGCTCTTCTTGTGCTGTCATAGTCTTGGAAATGTGTAGCTTATTTTTTCCACATGTGAATTATTACCTATTAAAACATAGGAAACCTTGAGTAAAAGTACAAAAATGCTTTGGAATGTGCATTGCTAGCCCCATCAATATGATGTAGCGCCACCAAATAGATCAATTTGAATATTGACTGAAATGCCCTGGCATGACTTTAAATTCATTTGAAGATAAGTATATTACTTTAAAAATACTGAACAGATATTTAACTGTAGTATTTCTATAGATGGAGAAAAATATTTTTTGTTATAATATAACTTTTACAAATTGAAGCTTTCACACAGGGATTGACATGTGACACCTACTAGATAACGTGACTTGAGGCTTGTATCCTTACTAGTGTGGTCCAGTGTTAACTTCCTTAGGAAAAGCTAATTTATTTCTTGGCACCTTCCCCATCCCATCAGGATATAGTCCTTAGAGCCTGCTTGTGGAATTTCTTCTTTCATACTGCTGTAACTTAGTAGATAAATTACAGACTTAACCAATCCACACTGTCCTAGCTACTGAAAGGGAGAGGAACATGTTCTCTCCCTCAGATCCCAGCATCCAAGCTTCAGAGAAGGATCCACTACTCCTCTTCTCCACTGGCCTTTCTTTTTTTTGTGCGTCCCTCTAGTGCTATTTGGAAAAGCTAGATGCAATAACAGAATAAAGTGGGTAAGACACCAGTCAGTTTTGTGGTTGCCTGTCAAGTCTCAAATGGCAGAAATGAAATTTTCTAGTATTGTCGATTCCACTTGGCAGTTGAGAAAACAGCAGAGGTGCTCACATTGCTTGCCTGCTCATAAACTTAGGATCGAAGTTCATTGGTTACTATTGGAACCATAAATGCTAGAAAAAATGATTTTTTTTTTTTAAAAAAATCAAAGCTTACATTCTATGGAAAGTGATGGCTTAGTCCTCATCTTTGCTATTATTATGGAAAATTTCCTACTGTCCACTGGAGAATGGTTTTCTTTAGCTCTATTTAATGTATCTGTTGAGACAGTCAAAAGTGATTTGTAAGAGTCTGTTACCCCAGCCCTGTGCTCTCGAGCACAAAAGCTGGGACTCTTTACTAGCCAAACCACTTAACCAAGCTGCTTCCCAGCCAAATTAGGTCCCACACCCCGAGACACCCCCCTTTTTACCAGTGGGGTTCTTAGGGTTACCAATCGCAGCCACCATTCGGGTATACTTCCAAAACCTTGGGGGGCCCCGGAACTTCCCCACCCTAACTTTGTCCCCCTCCCTGGGAGCCAAAGTCAGACACCTGAAGGCTGCTTCCCTTCACCCTTTCCGGCTGAAGGCAGACTTCCCCTAACCCTGTCTCTCTACCTGAGAGCCAGACCCTCAGAGGCTGCTTTTCCTCACCCCTGCACCCTGTCCCCCTCCCTGGGAGCCAGAATCAGGCACCTGGAGGCTGCTTCCTCCCTCCCCTGTCTAACCTGACGGTAAGGAGAGACAGTCTCCACACTCCAGCTATTCACTTAACTGCCCTGGTCCCTATTTCCCTTCCCTTCTCCCTTCCCAGACTGGAAGCAGAGAAAACCCTAAGGGAAATAAACCAGACGGTTTTATAACTAGAAGATTTAATAAAGAAAAGGGAATGAAACAAAGATACAATACACTTTACAATTTTGGGTTCTCTAACTCCCTTCTGAAATGGAAAAACACGCCCCAAAAGGCGCAGGCTTAATAGAAGAATCAAAATCACTTACATCAGCTAAGTAGAAGTATAAAAGAAGAAAAGCTGGGATATCTCCATAGCCAGAGATGCTAGTTGACCCTGGTTCCTGCCTCCGGCCTCATGGCCAGCCAAGATGGAACTGACTTTTTACTCCTCCCTTTCTCATGGACTTGAGGCTCTGAGGACATTGCTGTCTCAGATGACATTAACCCTCTCCAGCCCTCCACACCCATGACATGACTAATATAGGCAAAGAAATCTTAGAAAACAGAGGCAATATAAATTGTCAGCAACAACAGCATATGTGAATAGTCCTACCTTCCTATAGCCACTCTCTAAAATAACAAAATGTTTACAGCTAGAATAACATTCTGCTGTCTTTCTCACCAAGCCTAAAAATTAACATTTTTCACAAGCTCTAAATCTTGGGAGAGAGACGTGTGTGTTCACTTTTAATTCTGGTATATGTTCTTGATGTTTCTATCCTTTTGAGCTTTTTAAAAGAAAAAGGCAAGGAGTAGTTTTATGGAAATAATCAAAACCCTTCTGCAATTAGTAAGCCTTCCTGATATTGTATTCTTCAGTAGGCGTACACTAAAAACTACAAAGCAGAAAATCAGGTAGCTGATTGTAATATGATTGAGACAATCAGAAATACTGTTAGTATAAATGGTGCAATTAGTGTACCCTGACGTGATTGAATATGGAAAGTGGCCCTTTTTTCACTACTGAAGTTCAGAAGCTGCAAGGGGAAGAAATTCTTTTGCATTGTCATCTGCAGCCTTCTCTTATGATTACCAGTGAAGAGTTCTTCATATTATCATTCTGCAAAAGCTTTAGTATTTCTTCAGCAGGTCTTTTTAAAGAGCCATCTACATTATTTGGATTTTTACTTGCCCCTTTTACTGCCAATTTTTTTTATGCTTGTTCTTTAACTAAATGACACAGAATATAGAGGGATTATGTGGTCATTTAGAGACTTTTAAAATCTGACTTTAATATTGTAGATATTTATTATGACACAAATGCAGGGCTCATAGTCAGATAAGGTAGTTCTGTCCTTATTTTCACATAAGAAAATAACTATTGATCCTTTCATTTTTGCATAGGCCCATGAAAACAATTCCTTCCCCAAACAGTCTGACTTCTCTCTATACCATGATCACAGTAGGGTGCCTAGGATTGGTCTGAGAATTTTTAGGCAGAGGAGTCTCTTGGTTTCTATGGCCTCCTGCTGTAAAAGTTAGGCCACACGACTTGTACTGGCATATGTGTATAGTTCTGAACATTTAAAGTTTCACAAGGGACAATGTATTTCAAATACATTGAAAAGATTGCGGGGAGACAACAATTTTAAAATCTGTCCTATAACTTTTAGTGTGTTTCAAAATTTGGAGATCTATTAATAGCCTCAATGCTTAGCTGGTAATATTGTCTTAGTGTGTGTTGAGATTTCACAGCCTTGATGTCTAACTGGAAGCATCAAGTTCTTTGACAAAGTTAACAACTTTCCCCTGTAAGGTAGAGATTGTCTTCTGTTTTATCGTCCCTTTATAGATTTGAGATAAGAACACAGAGGTGAAGAGTCTTACAGGATTATATTGGGGTCTCTCCCTATTCTGAACACATTACTCAAACTCTTTGGAGAGATTGGACTTCTGTTTGCTTGTTTGGATTATTCTAAAGGTATCTGCCTTAGTGTAGATGTTTGATTCAGCATACATAGTGTGGCCGTACACTTCTTCTTGTTAGAGGTTCTGCAGAGAAAAGCATTAAGATTTGGGATATCTGTATAGATTCCTTTTTTTTTTTTTTTTTTTTTAATGTGAAGGCCATGTGTCAAAATTAATGAACTCTTTGACACATGGTGCATTGAGTCCCCTGAAATGGTTGGTATCTGCTGAGGAGTCTAAGTATATTACAATGAGATGCTTGGAGTGCTTTGAAGAAGTTTGTCTTAAAGCAGATGCCTAACTGGCATCCAAAGTTCAGTCTTGCATCTCTTCTCTGCGGAGAGAGCAGACAGGAACATCAGCAATGGGCTATCCTTGGATTCAAAGTCCACATATCAACATAGAGCCGCCTTTCTTTGAAGGATACTTCAAGACCATGGAGTTCAAGGTAAGTGGCATTGCCATAGAGCCCCAACTATAAGCAATAAGGTGCATGAATTCCAATATCATTGAGAGAGAAACTACTAAGAACACTATCTTCTGCACAGAGGAACCCGGAGAAGAGAGATTCAGGCGTTGCTTTCCTGCAGATTCTAGCTGTTGATGGTGATCTGGTGCAATTAGTCTGGTGGCATGGGCTATCTGTGTTGCTCTGGAATTCAGTGCAAGGTGTGTCACATGCACACAAATTATTGTGGGAACTGGTCCACTGCTCAGTTAGGCTGATCATATGAGCGAGATGCCTCTGGTATCTTGCTGAGGAAATCCAAAGGAATACAAGGTGAAAGGATTAATTTGAAATAGGCATCACTTCCTTTTTTTTCTAGCAGATATGTAGATTTTCAGCAACTAGGATTCTTTAGGTTGCCCTTGAAGGAGGGTCAACAGACTGTGACTTCTGTAAACTCAAGTTTATGTGTCTAAGAAAATTCTCAACCTCTAAACTCCTCTTTTGGAGAATACTGAGTCTAAAGCAGATCTCTGGATGGATATAGGCTAAACTGGAGTCAGATGGTCAGATTCTCACCCTCTCCTCCACTGGTCTCTGTAGGGTGAGTTAAAGAATTGAGGTGGCATTAAACAGCTCTAGAAACTTCTGATGAGATGGGGTGTATTTTCTTCTAGCAAGGGAACTGAGGAGGTACCTAGTCTGACTTCTGAGAATCCCTTCACAAGCCCTGATCTACTGGGGATGTCAGGGGTAAGGATGGAGATGTGAGGGACTTGTTCAGGGATGTGAAAATGATTCTGAGCAGCGATGCTTCACGTGTAAGACAAGCAGTGAGATGGATGTACACAAGACACATTTTACCTGTCTACTTTTACTATCTCAAATGTTGCTGAAAAGTTTCTCTAGTTATTTGGAGAACATTTGAGAGGGCTATAAAAATTGAGAGAAATTGCCAGGGCCAGATATTTTACATAATGGAGTTTTTTTTTTTTTTAATTTCCTTGGGGCAGTGTAAAATTTATAATTCATAATTTCCTTTTTGGTTTGGTAAAGTGTTATTGTAAGTGCTTGTGTTCTGGTGGTGTCTAGAGTCCCCAACTAATTTTATTGGCTCTATTGTGCTAGGCATGGGTACAGTTTCTTTTCTGAAAAGAATATTCAACATCCCTGTGATATTCCAGATCAGTGTTCTGACAAACCTAGCACAAGATGGGTTGTTGGTGCCTGCTACAGACCACCAAATCACACTAGGGAACAGGATGACTCCAGCTTAAGTGACTGACTATATTATGTAGGGAAAACAGCTGTGTGACTATGGGGGACTTCAATTTGAGTGACACATGATGGAGGTCTCATGTTGCAAGTACTAAAACACCTTGAATTTATAAACATTAGAGATGACAGTTTCATAACTCAAAAAGTGTTGCAGCCAACAAAAGGGAATTTTTTTAGGCCTTTTCTTAACAGAAAAACTGATGACAGAACGAAAAATTAAATGTTGTTTAGCTACAAGGGGTTATGACTTCATCACATTTATAATGGGCAAACACAATCAAGTTAAGTAATATATTTGGTGCTGTATTAGGGCCAGTTTCACAAAACTGAAAACAATTTAGCCAGATCAGCTGGGAGGAAGAACTTAATCAGAAAAATGTGAATTATAATTGGTAATCATTTTAAGAACACCTGATTAGATATCCAAAAAGCCACAATCAAGGAAGAAGGCTGTGCTAGGTTAAAAACTGACCTGGTTTGGAGGAACAGTGAACACAGCTATAATAAATAAATGTTACATAAAAACAAATGAAAGAAAGGGGAAGTTGAAAGTAATGAAGTTAGGAATTGTAGAAAACTGATAAGGGAAGAAAAGGAGGACAATGTAAAATCTGCAGCGTTAAGGACGGTAAGAAGGAGGTTATTTTTTAAAAAAAATATTAGGAACAAAAGGAATCCTGTTAATGGTATTGGTCCATTACTGGATGGAAATGGTAGACTTATCAGTGAAAAGGCAGAAGTGTTCAATAAACATTCATGTCCTGTCTCTGGGGGAAAAACATGATAGTGTCATCATATGGCGTTGAAAACACTTTTTCCTTCTATTAATCTCTTTGGATGATAATCAGAAGCTATTAAAGTGAGAGATTTTTAAAGCAGCAGGTTCAGATAATTTGCATCCATGAGTTTTAAAGGAGCTGGCTGAGGAGCTCACTAGACCATTAATGTTTGTTTTTTCAATAAGTCTTGGCGCACTGGGGAAGTTCCAGGAGACTGGAGAAAAGCTAATGTTTTGACAGTTTTTAAAAAGGGCAAACAGGATGACCCAGGTAATTATAGGCCTGTTAACTTGACATAAGTCCCAGGCAAGATAATGGAATAGCTGATGTGAGACTCCATTAATAAAGATTTAAAGGAGGGTAATTCAAATTGATATGGTTTATTGAAAATACATCCTGTCAAACTTGTAATGGTATCAAGTTTGGGTGATAAATGTAATAGTGTTGATATAATAACTTCTATTAGTGCCTGACTTGGTACCATGTGACATTTTGATAATTATTCTAGTTTTTGTTACATGGCACTCACAAAATGGATTAAAAATTGGCTAGCTGGTCTCAAAATGTAAGTGTACTTAGGGAATCGTGATCAGTGGGTGCCTTTTCCAGTGGAGTCCACCAATAATCCATTCTTTTACCCTATGGTATTTAACATTTTTATCCATGACCTAGAAAAAATATTAAATCACTGCTAATAAAGCTTGAAGATGACACACAAATTGTGGGAGTGGTGAATAAAGAAGCGGACAAATTACTGAGTCAGAGCGATCTGGATTGCTTGATAAACTAGGCACAAGCAAACTGTCTTTTAATATGGCTAAATGTAAATGTTAGGGCTGTCGATTTAATCAAAGTTAATTTTTTTAGTTAATCACATGTTAACTTTGATTAATCTTAGTTTTAATGGCACTCTTAACTGTAGAATAACAATTGAAATTTATTAAATATTTTGCATGTTTTTCTACATTTTCATATATATAGTATCGTAATTGAAAGTGTATATTTTATTACAAATATTTGTACTGTACAAATACATATTTTTCAATTCACCTTATACAAGTACTGTAATGTAATCTTGGTCATGAAAGTGAAACTTCCAAAAGTTTGTTTTGTTTTGTTACTTAACTGCATTCAAAAACAAAACAGTGTAAAACATCAGTGGCTACAAGTCCACTCAGTTCTTCTTGTTCAGCCAAGTGCTAAGACAAGTAAGTTTGTTTACATTTACAGGAGATAATGTTGCCCTCTTCTTATTTATAATGTCACTAGAAAGTGAGAACAGTAATTTACATGGCACTTTTGTAGCTGACATTGCAAGGTAGGTACTTACGTGCCAAATATGCTAAACATTCATATGTCCTTTCATGCTTCGACCACCATTAGCATATCCTCTGTTCCATGCTGCTGATACTCGTTACAAAAATAATGCATTAATTAAATTTGTGACTGAACTCCTTGGGGGAGAATTGTATATCCCCTGCTCTGTTTTACTCATGTGTTCAGTCATTATCTATCTATCTATCTATCTATCTATCTATCTATCTATCTATCTATCTATCTATAAAAGTCAAGTGGTGTGTGTATGTATGTATGTATGTACGTATGACTGCGAACTCCTCCCGCACCGTTTGAGCCAGAGACTTGAAATTTGGTACAGTGAGGGGTCTTGGGGTCTAGATGCTGGTAAGGGTCGAAAAATTTTCGGATCTCACCTCTGACGCCCCCCAGGGGTGAAAGTCTTTCAGGGCCAATCACATCGGCTGGGCGGTTAGGTGGTGATGATGTCATAATACCCCCCTCCAACAGACACCTCACTCGCTCAGCTCACCCCTCCCTCCTCCAACGGAACCCCGGAGATCCCTCAGTTCTCTGCCCCTCCCCCTCCCAACGGAACCCCGGAGATCCCTCCATTCTCTGCCCCTCCCCCCTCCCAACGGAACCCCGGAGATCCCTCAGTTCTCTGACCCTCCCCCCTCCCAACGGAACCCCGGCGATCCCTCAGTTCTCTACCCCTCCCCCCTCCCAACGGAACCCCGGAGAGCCCTCAGTTTTCTGCCCCTCCCACCTCACCCCGGACTCCATCAGCTCTGTGCCCCCCCCCACCTGCGAAGGTCCCCGGAATCCCTCGGCTCTGGGCCCCCTCCCCCCCTGCGACGGATCTGAGTTGGGTTTGGTGGGACGGTAAGTGAGGTGGGGGTGTTGGGGTTGGTCAGGGGGTGTTGCGGTTGGTGGGGGGGTGAGGTGGGGGTGTTGGGTTTGCTTGGGGGGGTGAGGTGGGGGTGTCGGGTTTGGTCGGGGGGTAAGTGAGCCGGGGGAGTGTCGGGGTTGGTCTGAGGGGGTGGGAAGGTGTCGGGGGGGTGAGGGGTGTGGTGTGGGTGTTGGGTTTGGTCTGGGGGGGGGAAGGTGTTGGGGTGGGTGCCCAGACCAAACTCGACACCCCCCCCAGCTCACTTACCCCCCGACCAAACCCGACACCGCCACCTCACCCCCCCACCAACTGCAACACCCCCTGACCAACCCCAACACCCACCCCTCACCCACCCCAACACCTTCCCACCCCCCCAGACCAAACCCGACACCCCCTGGCTCACTTACCCCCCGACCGAACCTGACACCCACACCTCACCCCCCCCCACACACCAATCGCAACACCCCCAGACCAAACCTGACACCCCCCGGCTCACTTATCCCCCCGACCGAACCCGACACTCCCACCTCACCCCCCCAAGCAAACCCGACACCCCCACCTCACCCCCCCACCAACCGCAACACCCCCTGACCAACCCCAACACCCACACCTCACCCCTCACCCACCACGACACCTTCCCATCCCCCCAGACCAAACCAGACACCCCCCCCGGCTCACTTACCCCCGACCGAACCCGACACCCCTACCTCATCCCCCCAAGCAAACCTGACACCCCCACCTCAACCCCCCACCAACCGCAACACCCCCTGACCAACCGCAACACTCACCCCTCACCCACCCCAACACCTTCCCACCCCCCCAGACCAAACCCTACACCCCCCGGCTCACTTACCCCCCGACCAAACCCGACAACCCCACCTGACCCCCCCCAAGCAAACCCAACACCCCCACCTGACCCCCCGACCAAACCCGACACCCCCTCCCCCCCCCCCCCCCCGGCTCACGGTGCACTGTGTAGCACACAGATTATTAAATACACTGTTCGGTCGGGGGGTGAGGTGGGGGTGTCGGGTTTGCTCAGGGGGTGAGGTGGGGGTGTCGGGTTTGGTCGGGGGGTGAGGTGAGGGTGTTGGGTTTGTTTTGGGGGGTCAGGTGGGGTTGTCGGGTTTGGTCGGGGGGTAAGTGAGCCGGGGGGTGTTGGGGTTGGTCGGGGGGGTGGGAAGGTGTCAGGGTGGGTGAAGGGCGGGTGTTGGGGTTGGTCAGGGGGTGTCAACTGTCTGCCCCCTCCCCACCTCCGACTGACCCGAGCAACGCCGGGCACTTATGCTAGTATTTCATGTTGTAGTAATCTCCGATGATGACCCAGCAGATGATGTTCATTTTAAGAACGCTTTCCCTGTAGATTTGAGAAAACACAAAGAAGGTACCAATGTGAGATTTCTAAAGATAGCTACAGCAGTTGACCTAACATTTAAGAATCTGAAGTGCCTTCCAAAATCTGAGAGGGATGAGGTATGGAGCATGCTTTCTGAAGTCTTAAAAGAGCAGCGCTCAGATGCAGAAACTACAGAACCCGAACCACCAAAGAAAATCAACCTTCTGCTGATGGCATCTGACTCAGGTGATGAAAGTGAACATGCATCTGTCTGCACTACTTTGGATTGTTTTAGAGTAGAGCCAGTCATCAGCATGGATGTGTGTCCCCTGTAATGCTGGTTGAAGCATAGAGACATGAATCTTTAGTGCATCTGGCAGGTAAATATCTTGTGACTCCAGTTACAACAGTGCTATTAGAATGCCTGTTCTCACTTTCAGGTGACATTGTAAACAGGAAGCAGGCAGCATTATCTCCTGCAAATGTAAACAAACGTGTTTGTCTTAGTGCTTGGCTGAACAAGAAGTTGTACTGAGTGGATTTGCAGGCTCTAAAAGATTACATTGTTTTGTTTTTGCATACATGTTTTTTTGTACATAATTCTACATTTGTAAGTTAAACTTTTATGATAGAGATTGAACCACAGTACTTATATTAGGTAAATTGAAAAATACTATTTCTTTTGTTTTTTTTACAGTGCAAATGCTTGTAATCAAAACTAAGATAAGAACCACTGTACATTTTGTATTCTGTGTTGTACTTGAAATCAGTATACAGTAAACCCTCGATTTAACGGACTTCGGATGCAACGGACAAAATTTCTGAGCAAGTCTGATACATCCGAAATCCATTTCTCGCGGGCTGGCTGCTGGCTCCCAGCTGCTGCCCGGGTCCAGGCAGCGGGTGGGCTGGCTGCTGGCTCCCGGCTCCCGCCCGAGTCCCGCCAGCGGGCGGGCTGGCTGGCTGATGGGTCCCACCTGCGGGCGGGCTGGCTGCCGGCTCCCGCCCGGGTCCCACCTGCGGGCGGGCTGCCGGCTCCCGGCTCCTGCCCAGCTCCCACCTGCGGGCGGGCTGGCTGATGGTTCCCGGCTGCCGCCCGGTCCCAGCAGCCGGGACCCGGGCAGGCTGGTTGACGGTTCCCGGCTGCCGCCCGGGTCCCAGCAGCCGGGACCCAGACGGGCTGCCGCCCGGGTCCCAGCAGCAGGCGGGCTGCGGAGCTGCCGCCCCGACCCTGTGTCGGGCAGGCTGCTGCTCCGACAGCTCGGTTTTTTTTTTTTATTATTAAATAACGGACTTTTTGATTTAACGGACACCCCCTCGCCCGAATTAGTCCGTTAAATGGAGGTTTTACTGTATTTGAAAATGTAGAAAACACCCAAAAAATTTAAATAAATGGTATTCAGTTATTGTTTAACAGTGCAATTAATCACAATTTTTTTTAATTGCTTTAGTAAATGTATACATCTGTGAACAGAGAATGTAGGCCATGCTTACATCATGGGGTCTCTATCTTGGAATGCTATTACTCTGAAAAAGATTTGGAGGTTATGGTAGATAATCAGCTGAGTTCTCAACATGATGCTGCGACCAAAAAAGCTAATGCGATCAGATGCATAATTGGGAGAATCTCGAGGAGGAGTAGATGTTGTTCTACCTCTGCTTTTGGCACTAATACGACTGCTGCTGGAATACTGTGTCCAGGTCTAGTGTCTCCAATTTATCAATATCATTCTTGAATTGTGGAGTAGGCAAGGGAGCCATGAGAATGACTACAAGGTTAGAAATAGACTCAGAGCTCAATCTAATTACCTTAACAAAGGTTAATGGGCAACTTGATAACAATTTATAGGTATCTACATGGGAAATGAATGTAATTGATCAGTCTAGCAAAAAATATATAACATGATCCATTGGTTAGATGTTGAATCTAGACATAGATATAAACTTTATTTCAATTTTCAATTTAATAATGAAGATAACTAACCACTGGGATAATTTACCAGGGTGGTTGTGGATTCTTCCTTTTTGACAACTTTTAAATCCTAATTGGATTTTTTTCCCCTAAAATATTTGGTCCGGGTTTATTATGGGGAAGTTCTATGTCCTGTGTTATGCAAGAGGTCAGACTAGTGGGAATCTGTGACTCTATGAAAGCTTTAAGTGTAAGACTAGTGATGATGATTTACACTATTTTCTAGGTTACTATTTGTTGTATTTTAGGTAAATGAGAACCATATATATTATTACTTGAACATCTTGATCGTTTCCAGTTTTGAATAAAATACATTATGCCATCTGGTATAGTTTTGTTCCTTTAGCTATAAAATTGATATTTTTCTGTTCTAGGTTCTCTGTGAAGACTCTGATTGATCGTTCCTGTTTTGAGACTATTGATGATTTTTCCCCTGAATTTAATAATTTTGCAGCCATTTTGGAACAGATTTTAAGTCATCGTCTGAAAGGTACGTTATTAAATTCTCTATTTTCCAGTTGTTATACCATCTTTTTTTAAATCTAAAACAATGGAGTGTGCACTATGTTCAGTGAATTTATACTCAAAGTTTAAATGGAAACCAAGTGTTTTTAAGTTGAGTTTTGCTGATGTAAGACTGACGTATAGGTATGTTTCTATAAATTTCAGGTTGCTAGTAATCACGTCATGTCACTTGTTCTAGAACCCATCTTCGGAGTGAGAGAAGAGATGATAGCTAGTACGCACAACCAGATCAGCAGAACTAGCACTAGAAGTTTTTCTGTGAAGCGTGTGGGCAAAAGAATTTTCAGTTTGTTTTGAATGTTTGTGTCCATCAGTACAATCCAAGTCTTGAATGTCCTTGGCTAGTCTCATGCCTAATGAACATCTCAAAAGTTATCCTACAGAGTTGCAGTTTTTATATGGGAAATCCCTGTTCTAAATAGATATCCAATAGTAAAAAGTTTCATTATTTGCTTTCCATGCAGTGGTCATGTGATTGTGATTGGGTGTATAAACCCACACTGGGACAGGAGGGTTTCAGAAGCAGTTCTGGGCCATGAAGAGTGTTTCTTTGCACCTGCGGAGTCTTCTCTAGCTGGAGAAGCAGCTTTTTAAAGGGAGCCAGACAGCTCAAAATAGGAAAACAGATCTATCCTAAGAACTCGTGAGCAAGGGCACAAAGAAGTCCTATTGCAAGGGAAGGGCTAGTAAGCAGCAGGAGAAGGTCCAGGGTGGAGACTCGGGTGAGAGGTAGCCCCAAACTTTCTCTTTTGGGCTCAGGCTGAGTCCTGTGATGGGAAGCTGACTATAGTCAGGGATTGATCAGGGACTGTTGCTTGTCTGAAACCCTGGATAGCGGGAGAGTGTGACAGACCCTGAGCAGGGTTTAGCTCAGGAACTTGGATCAGAGTGCAGTTGGGGCTAGTGTGCAAGAAATGAGGCTACTATCTGAGCTGAACTGGGCTGAAAATTCAGTTTTTTGTTACTTTCTATTGGACTTGAAGGGAAATATTTTTGAGGCCCTGTGAGAAGAAAGCGGTAGGAAGTGGTCCAGGTAGGCAGACCCAAAACACTCCAGAGTGTTGGCTATTATTGCCTCTCGTAGGGCCTTGGGTTGGCATCTGGTGGAGGTGGAGGGCCTGGGCTCTCTTACCAACCACCCTTTCAGTGGAAAGGGCATAACCTGTCTTCTCTCCTCCCTCACCCATCCTTGGAGAAGAAGATGATAGAGACCCCGTAAGCACTCCTACAGTTGTGTATAACAAGGATGTATAGAATAAATGTAAAAGGATCTGTGGAAGTATTGAGTCTTCATGTAGAAAGAAACAACCCATATTTTTGCAGAAAAGAAATATTTTCTACTGTCCTTCAGAGTGTGTACCTTTCTATAGGTAAAGAAAGAATCTGTGGTTCTCATAAAATGAATCATGACCATGAGTCAAGCTTAGGGTTGCCAGGCATCTGTTTTTTGACTGGAATGCCCAGTTGAAAAGGGACCCTGGCGGCTGATTGGGTCGCTAAAAGTCCAGTTGGTGGCAAAGCGAGGTTAAGGCAGGCTCCCTGGCTCCATGCAGCTTCTGGAAGTGGCTGGCCATTCATATCAGGTTTAAGATTAGCAGCCATGTTAGTCTGTATCCATAAATAAGATGATGGAGACTTGTGGCACCTTAGAGACTAACCAGTTTATTTCAGCATAAATAAGACTCTTGTGTCCCTTCATGCTTCAACCACCATTCCAGAATACATGCGTCCTTGCTTATGACGGGTTCTGCTCTATAGCAATCCAAAGCCGAGCAGATCAACACATTTTCATTATCAGAGTCAGATGCCACCAGCAGAAAGCAGATTTTCTTTTTTGGTGGTTTTGTAGTTTCTACATTGGAGTGTTGCTCTTTTAAGACTCTGAAAGCATGCTCCACACCTTGTCCCTCTCAGATTTTGGAAGGCATGTCAGATTCTTAAACATTGAGTTGAGCTATCTTTAGAAATTCACATTGGTACTTTCTTTTGTGTTTTTGTCAAATCTGCAGTGAAAGCGTTCTTAAAATGAACATGTGTTGGGTCATCATCTGAGACTGCCATGAGATATATGGCAGGATGCAGGTGAAACAGAGGAATAGAGCTACAATTCTCTCCCAAGAAATTCAGTCACAAATTTAATTAACACATTATTTTTTTTTAATGAGCATCATCAGCATGGAAGCATGTCCTCCGGAGTTGTGGCCAAAGCATGAAGGGGCATATGAATGTTTAACATTGCGATGCCGGCTACAACAGTACCATGTGGACGCCTATTCTTGCTTTCAGGTGACATTGTAAATAAGAAGCAGTCAGCAGTATATCCCATAACAGTAAACAAACTTGTTTGTCTTGGCAATTGGCTGCACAAGAAGTAGGATTGAGTAGTCTCATAGGCTCTAAATTTTTACATTGTTTTGTTTTTGAATTCAGTTATATAACAAAAAAAAATCTGCATTTGTAAGTTATACTTTCACAATAAAGAGATTGCACCATAGTACTTGTATGAGATTAATTGAAAAATACTGTTTCTTTTATCATTTTTACAGTGCACATACTTGTAATCAATATACGGTGAGCACTGTACACTTTGTATTCTGTGTTGTAATAGAAATCAAATGTAGAAAAACATCCAAAAATATTTAATAAATTCCTATTGGTATTCTATTGTTTAACAATGTGATTAATCTCCATTAATTTTTTTGAGGATCATCGCGTCCGTTAATTGCAATTGACGGCCCTAGTTGATACTGTTTTAGAGATTGGGTTCAATGATTTTTATTATGTTGTAGGTATTTAACAAGGGCACAAATTAATTACAAATATGCATATTATTCCAGACCTTTATATTTTCTTGTCTTTCTTCTATTTTACATTGTTGGGGCATGAATTGTCTTATGATTCTGTGTTTGTACAGCAGTGGGCCCCGACTAGGACTCCTATGTGTTATGTTAGTACAAATAATTATCCTCCTCTTCCCTTCTGATCTTTAATGCTATGCTCCTTGAATTTGAACCATAGAGCCTTGTTTATTCTGGCATATTTAGATTGTGTTGGTGCTGTTGGCACTAGGTGTCTTCTTTCAAATTCCCTAGAACTATGTGAAGCTGTAAAGATGGAGCTATTTTGTGCAATACCATTCAGCTGTACAATTGTCTACAGAGTAACATCATAAGAAGACTTTCCAAAAACTAGCTGTAATCTTAGAATGTTTTAAAAAAATAATGCACTGATCAGATCTTCAGCATATTATTGGTATGGATCATCCCTTCATCAGATTATATTATTTCTGCTTTTTAGATAGCGCCAACTGGGTGTTCAGATTGTTGGAGCCAAATTCTTCCCTATTGCATTACTGAACACTTGGGTTCCAATGTTGTAAGGAAATATAGTTTCAACCTTTACTTACCTCGCTTTACAGACTTGAAGTTAGAACTTCTTACCCTCTTTTGGTGCTTTTTTCCATCTTGATAACCAACACCAAATATCCTAATCCGTGCAAGTACATATTAAAGCTCTATTTGTGATAGTATAATATAGTTTTTAGTGAGTGATTAGTTTTTAGATTTAGTTCCTTGTTGGTGCATGGTCTCCATGGTTGACTTTAGTTTTGTGTGTAAGTTTCTTTTCCTATTTTACAGTCAATTATTATTCTCATTGTGATCAACATAACTGATCCCAGCAAATCTGGATTCAAATGATGCACATCATGGAGGGGAAATACGTTCCTTACCAACTAATATTCCCAGTGCCTGAATGAAGGTCATTCCTTCCAGAGATGAAAGGTCTAGTTAGCTTTACTCCTTGAACATACAGTCACATTCTAAAGAGCCTACTTATTCAAAAGCCAAAATCTTGGTGTACAAGGGTACATCTACCCGCCGGATCAGTGGGTAGTGTTTGATGTACCTGGGATCAACTTATTGCGTTGCGTCTAGACGTAATAAATCGATCCCTGAATACGCTATCCGTTGATTCTGGAACTCCAGCTCCACAAGAGGAGTAAACGGAGTCGATGGGGGAGGACGGCCAGGTAAATCGAACTAAGATACTTCGACTTCAGCTATGCAAATAGTGTAGCTGAAGTTGAGTATCTTAGTTCGAACACCTCCCGTAGTGTAGCGCAGGCCCAAGACTGCTGTGGCGAAGTGGGAGTACTGTGTGTGTGTGTGTGTGTGTGTGTGTGTGTGCGTGCCTCGGTTTCCCCTATGCATTTCTTAAGGAATAGGGGCTGACACTGGAAGCAAGGAGGCGACGCCCTCCTGTCTCAAGGTGTGCATCCCTGATGCTGTAATCTGACCCCAGGAGGGGAAGGGAGGTCTGGTGATGCCTCCAGCTCGGGAAAATGAACAAAGGGAGGAAGAGGAGGAGCTGGAGGGGGTTTGGGGAATCAGTCTGGGTCTGGCTGGGAAAGGGCAGAGAGCTCCAGGCAAGCTGTCCTAGCTCTCTGGCCCCCCAAGATGGATGCAGCTGAGGGCGCACGCTCGCTGCATGGTCTGTGTTAGACCAGATAGAAGTCATCTAATAAACCTGTTTTGCTGGCTGAGAGTCACATCTGACTGTGGATTTGGGGTGCAGAATCCATGGGCTCCCTCAGGACCCCGCCCAGGTGGGCTTGCTGGGAGAAGCACACGGAGAGGCAAAAGTTGCTGAATGCTCCGAGGTCAGACCCAGGAAGGTTGAAGTGGGTACCCATGAAACTCCTAGCCTTGGAAACAGGCTGTATACGGAGAAGGGGCCCTTCACCCGAAGTCCAGTCTGGTTTCCTAGGGAGCAGTTCCAGACCATCGCCTGGGCACTCCGTGACAACTGCCTTGAAGATGAGCTATGAAAAATCCACAAGATTGAAAAATGGAGAAGAAATGAAGGTGAGTCAAGCTCAGCCCCAACTACTTCCTCATCATGGAGAAACAGATGTGCCTCTTTCTCTAGACCTTTTATGCAGTTCAGCAAGAAATTAAAGGTCTAGGACTGAGTTTTGCTAAAGAAATTTGTCTGCATTAAAGTAATTGATATCCGTGCAAACGCCCTTGCCATTGGAAGAAGTGGGCACTGTTTACTTTTGTTCTAGCCATCTTGTTAGCTTCTTACCAACTATAGCATTGAGTGTCTAATGCTGTTAAAGAGTTGTTTGAGAATTTTTCTCTGTCTGTATCAGGGCATGCTCCTCCCTGTTCTTTGATGCCCCAGAAACCTCTCAGCCTCTATCGTAAGTGGAAACTTTGTGTGAATGATTTATATTCCCATCACTAACACCAACACAGTCTTATGCAGCAAAGTATTTAGAATGCTGGTTTTCCTTTCCCACAGATCAAGGGAGAAACAGAGGTCTGAATTCCTGGAGATCTCCGAGCATAATAGAGTCAGCTAGCCCAGGTCCTCCCCCCATCACTTCCTTCCTGTGTCGTCTTTTATATACCTCAACTAATGGCTACTTTATATCAGCCCTCCCAGCTTGATAGCTAATTAGATGCATATCTCCAGTCACCTTTCTCCAGGAGAACTGTTGCCTAAGTGATCAGAGTGCTAGCTCACCTGTTTGCTTTCAGCACTCTGTCACAATGACTTAGTTGGGAACCTTCTATATGTGTGGTATCAGGATAATGGAGGTTGCCTTGGCACTGAGGCTTCGGGCCTGAAAGTTTTCTTTGCCTTGCTGCCCTGTATAAGGGCCTTTTGCAGCCCTGTTGTGAGTCTTTGGCCTGTGAGGCTGTTATATCAGTCTTAGAAAGCCATCTATATGGCTTATCTAGCTGTGGTTTTCCTATGGCACTTTTCCTTGTGCTGCTTTCTCTCCAGAGGACCCTATGTTAGGGGCACTTCTTTCTTATTGAGCATGGCATAGCTAGATTTAGGGATGCCTTAGGTCTGGATCCAGTTTTCCAGAAGATTGGCTGCTCCTTAACCCTCTGGATCAGTTTCTAGTCACCCATCCGCTTTAGGTGAACATACATGTTCTAGAGTAGGCTCTTCTGCTGAGTATATGAAGAAGGGTGACCAGTCTTCCAGTTAGGGTGCTGGACTGGGACTTGGGAGATCTCCGTTCAATTCCAAGTTCTGTAAACAGTTGTAGGGTTGCTTGGAGGTCATAAAGCATACGGGTATATTTATAATTTTGAAATTTACCTTTTAATATTCTATCAATTACTTAACTAATTTATACTTTTTTCCTAAATTTTATGTGAAGAATATTGTGTGTAGGCTGACATTTGAGTACCACAATTACTATCTGCTGTCATGCTGTCAGAGGAAGAGAAATTTTGCACAGTTGGGTAGAAATATAATTGTCACATAGTAACAAAGAATGTTGGAGTAATTACCCACTTGACAATGCAGGAAACTCTTTTTCTATATCTTTTTCTAACTGCAGTGATTTGCTGAACAAAAATTCTCATCAAATATCCTTTTGTCCAGAGACTTGATGCATAGTATCAAGTATATATGGTATGTGTGTCTTTACACCTACATCATGAAATATCACACTAGAGGGCCTTTCTTTCTTCCTCCTAAGCTCTGAGAGAATTTTGGACTCCTTTTTATTCCCCCTTTCCTTTTTCTCTAACTTATTAAAATGCATTCATCACCTTTCAATATTTAGCAGAGCTTTGGAAATGTGGGTCTGGAGAGGGTTGCTTTATTGAGTCCAAGAAGGCAAAGTATCTGAAGACTCTTAGAATCGTAGATTAGGGTTGGAAGAGACCTCAGCAGGTCATTTAGGCTTGTCTTCACTACGTGCGGGAAGGATCGATCTTCTGGCGATTGATTTTATCGCGTCTCATTAAGACGTGATAAATCAATCGCCAGCAGCTCCTCCATCGACTCCGGAAGTCCAGCTCACCAAATGGCGCAAGCTGGAGTCGACGGGGGACCACGCCGCTGCCCGATGCTGCCGTGAGGACGGGAGGTAAGTTGGCTGTAGAGACGTTGATTTCGGAATTGCGTATCTACAGTAGATTTCCCCCCCAGTGGAGACCAGGCCTTAGTCCAACCTCCTTCTCAAAGTAGGACCAACCGCAACTAAATCATCCAAGCCAGGGCTTTGTCAAGTCAGGCCTTAATATTCTCTAAGGATGGAGATTCCACCCCCTCCCTAGGTAACCCAGTGGTTCGCCTCCCCCACTGCAACTTGAGAGCATTGCTCCTTTTTCTGTCATCTGCCACCACTGAGAACAGACTAGCTCCATCCTTTTTGGAACCCCCCTTCAGGTAGTTGAAAGCTGCTATCAAATCCCCCCTCACTCTTCTCTTCTACAAACTAAATAAGCCCAGTACCCTCAGCCTCACCTCAAGTCATGTGCTCCAGCCTCCTAATCATTTTTGTAGCCCTCTGCTGGATTCTCTCTAATTTGTCCACATCCTTTCTGCAGTGGGAGGGCCAAAACTGGATGCAGTACTCCAGATGGGCCTCACCAGTGCTGAATAGAGGGGAATAATCACTTCCCTCAATCTGCTGGCAGTGCTCCTGCTAATGCAGCCCAATATGCTGTTAGCCTTCTTGGCAACAAGAGCACACCGTTGAATCCTGTCTAGCTTCTTGTTCACTATAATCCTAGGTCCTTTTCTGCAGAACTGCTGCTTAGCCAGTCAGTCCCCATCCTGTAGCAATGCATGGGATTCTTCCGACTGAGGACTCTGCACTTGTCCTTGTTGAACCTCATCAGATTTTTTTTGGCCCAGTCTTCCAGTCAGTCTAGGTCACTCTGGACCCTGTATATACCTCTTTCCCCCAGCTTAGCATCATCCACTAACTTGCTGAGGGTGCAATCCATCCCATCATCCAGATGATGAATGAAGATGTTGAACAATATCAGCCCCAAGATTGATCACTGGGGCACTCCGCTTGATATTGGCTGCAAGCTAGACATTGAGCCATTAATTACTACCCATTGAACCCGACAATTTAGCCAGCGTTCTATCCACCTTATAGTCCAATCCATACTTTTTTAACTAAATGGCAAAAATACTGTGGGAGACCGTATCAAAAGGTTTGCTAAAGTCAAGGTATATCACATCCGCCACTTTCCCCATCTCCACAGAGCCAGTTAACTCCTCATAGAAGGCAATCGCGTTGGTCAGCCATTCTAAGAACTCAAGAGCCTCTTATTTTGGAGTAGATCCCAGCACAAACCTTGGCAGTCTTCTACCAGATTGGAGAATATATGCAGTTTCTGAAAGAGCATACCTCCTGATATTAGGGGAGGGAGGTGCTCACCCTGGGGCCGCCGCGCTCACCCTGGGGCCGCCGCGCTCACCCTGGGGCCGCCGCGCTCACCCTGGGGCCGCCGCGCTCACCCTGGGGCCGCCGCGCTCACCCTGGGGCCGCCGCGCTCACCCTGGGGCCGCCGCGCTCACCCTGGGGCCGCCGCGCTCACCCTGGGGCCGCCGCGCTCACCCCTCCCTACCAGATTTGCATTCAGCTGCTCTCCCTGGCAGCCAGACCCTGGTGAACAGCTGCAGGGAGCCATTTCTCACGACGGTTGAAGCTGCCCTCTCCGGGTCGCTGCTCTGTCCAGCCAGTACCAGGTTTACAATGGCATTGTGACACTGAGCCCACACTCAGAAGGAGCCCCAGTACTCTCTTCACCCTCCTCCACCTGTGCTCTGCCTGGAGGCTCCACCCACACTTGCTCCTCTCTGCTCTGTTGCCGCCCCCCACCCCGTGTGAGCGGTGGGTGGGTCTTCTGGGGGAAGCAACCAAGCATGGGTGGAGCAGAGAGTGGGTCCATGGTCTCTCTCCCCTTTATCTGGGACGGGGGCCAAAGAAGTTGGAGCCCTCTTCCCCCTTCCCCTGGCTTGTTTGGCCCCTGTCCCTGGCAGCTGGGCCCAGGAAGGGACATGGCCCTAGCCAGGTGCTTTTTCAGGCAGCCGCCACACTGCATGGAGCAGCAACCTGAAGTGGCTGGCATGAGAAGCACCTGGGCCCACCCCTTTTGCTTCCTGCCTGAGCCCTGTCCCACCTGCCAGGGACAAGGGTAGAGTATGCCTGGGGGCAGGTGCAACAGAAAAAGAGAGCCTCCTCCCTGGCAGGCCAAGCAGAAATCTGGAGTGGGGGCACCATGCATCACCTCAGCAAAAGAGCATTCTTCTAAATAAAAGATAAAAATCCTCAAACCCCAAATTGTTTGACTCCTTTTTTTTTTCACTTTTGTAATTACCACTGTGATTATAGCTGTTTACAAACAAATTAAGAAGGACTATAAGACTTAAAAAGTAAGATTGCCCAAGTTTTCAATGCTTAGTAAATAGTGTTATAACAGAGTAAGGCAAAAACTTGCGTTTCCTAGAATTAGGCTTGGAAGGATTAGATGTTTATTGGCAAGTGTTGGTAATGTTTGATTTCACCGTGTGTGTGTGTGTGTGTGTGTGTGTGTATAGATATATATATGAGAGAGAGAATCTCCTATCTATCTAGATATACAGACACACAAACTGGCAAAAAATTCCATCATAATAAAAATTTATAGACAAAATAAGAAAAATGCTGCTTGAGGACTTACTAGAGTCTAATTTAAGGATATTTATGTTGGATGTTTTGACATGGGATATTAGCAATTGGTGTTTTAGGAGTTGTAAAGCTTTAACTTTTTGAATCTCAACATCTATTATCATTAACTAATTGTCTTTCCCTCCTCCCATAATTTCCCGCAGTTTGAAAATGTAAACTGAAAAAATGCTTAAGCATATACATCAGCCATCAAAGCCATATTTCCACATAATATATTGCAGAATAGGAAATTGCTAGTGGTGCAGTAAAAGTTTTTATTCTTTCTAGAGAAAGGTGACTGTACATGGTTATTTTACTTGAATTTTTTTGAGGAAATAAAATCAAGATTTGACTTGTCATAATACATTTTATTCTCTCTTTGGAGGAATTATGAAATATAGGCCTTGAAAGAGTGCATCTTATTGATGGAAATGACTAATACGCTTTGAATGCCATACCTTTTGTGTGGGTGATTAGTGATTATAATAGATGATACAAGTATTCCATTGTAGGCAGAATGTTGCTGGACTGATATCTATTAATAGGAAAAACAAGGGGCATTTTTAGTAGTCATCTATAACTTTGTCATTTAGATACTAGAATGAAAAGTAATTTTATAAAGGACTAGCGAAAATACCTGGCATTGCTCGGGTCCGTCAGAGGTGGGGAGGGGGCAGAGAGCTGAGTGAGTGCGGGGTCTGCTGGAGGGGGCAGAGAGCAAACCAGACACCCCCACCTCACCCCCCCGACCAAACCCGACACCCCCACCGCACTTACCCTTCGACCAATCCCGACTCACATTTTCACACCCCCCCGACCAAACCCGACACCCCCACGTCTCCCCCTATCAACCCCAACACCCCCTGACCAACACCCACACCTCACCCCCCGTAGACCAAACCTGACACACCCACCTCACTTCCCCCCCAACCAAACCCGACACCCCTACCTACCACCACAAACCCGACACCCACACCTCACTTACCCCTCGACCAACCCCGACCCCCCTCCTCAACCCCCAACCAAACCCAACACCCCCACCTTACCCCCCACCAAACCCAACACCCCCTGACCAACCCCAACACCTCACCGCTCACCCCCCCAGACACCTTCCCACCCCCCCAGACCAAACCCAACACCCCCGGCTCACTCACCCCTCTGACCAAACCCGACACACACACCTCACCCCCCGACCAAACCCAACACCCCTACCTCACTTACCCTCCGACCAAACCCAACTCGGGTCCGTCGGAGGTGGGGAGGGGGCAGAGAGCTGAGGGATTCCGGGGTCCGTTGGAGGGGGCAGAGAGCTGAGGGATTCCGGGGTCCGTTGGAGCGGGCAGAGAGCTGAGGGATTCCGGGGTCCGTTGGAGCGGGCAGAGAGCTGAGGGATTCCGGGGTCCGTTGGAGCGGGCAGAGAGCTGAGGGATTCCGGGGTCCGTTGGAGGGGGGTATTATGACATCATAACTATGTCACAGAGAACAGCAGCTGCCCAGCTGATGTGATTGGCCTTTAAAGAATTTCACCCCTGGGGGGTGTCATTAGGACCCCAAGACTTCTAACTGTACCAAATTTCAAGTCTCTAGCTCAAACGGTGTGGAAGGAGTAAGCATGTATACATACATACACGCATACATACATACATACACGCATACACCATTTGACTTTTAAATATATAGATGGTTAAAGTTTAAAACTTCATACTATCACATTTTGTTAATGGAGAAAGTGTGGGGGATTTTTTGGCTTTTTTTCCCAGTCTTAAGCAGCATGTTTTTCCTCATTCTTTTTTTTAAAATTTCTCAGTTGCCGATTCGTGACCCCTGTGTGAAGTCCTAGTAAACACGGTTTGGACAGGGGCTCTGAAGGGATCAAATGGTGGAGTCTTCCATCCTTATATTTTCTCTGAATGCCAGCGACTCCCACTATTTTAGTCACATGGGCTTCTTTCCATGTCTTAGGGGATGTCATCATGACTAAAGACACACAAAATAATCCCATTGTAAGAGTGTCCTTCCCCTTTCTCTGTGCTCTGGGATTCAGAGGAGGGACTCTTCTATGCCAGACCAAATAACTACAAGCTTCTTCTCAGCCTAAGTTAAGTCTTCACACTCCCAAACCCCCACACTTTACCAGTAGGGAAATGGGGTTACCCAAGCTGCCACCATCCAAGTAAATCTCCAAGGCCCTGGAGAGGGGGTACCCGGACTCCCCCAAAACCCCCTGTTTCTCCCCCAGAGAAAAAGGGAACCCTCATGCTGTTTCACTCTCCCTGATAGCCCAAGGCAAGGTAGCCACAGCACTCCAGTCTCACTCCCTGTGAGATTCCCAGATTCAAGGCTCAGATCACCTTACTAGAATTACCAGACAATTTTTATAGGTATAAAAAGTTTAATAAAGAAAAGAACAAGCATACAATTTAATACACTACACAGGTATTGCATTTTTTAACCTCAATCTTCTTGCATAAACCAACTACTCCCCCCCCCCCCCACTAACTACACAGATAGGGACACCAAGATCAAATGCAAGGTTATGCAGGATACAATCTTACTTACTGTTTTAGCTAGTTATAAAGACATACAGAGAAAGGATAAGGTTGAGGGTCCATAGCTGGACAAGGGGTTCTGAGTTAATCCAAAGCCCAGATCGAACTGAACTCTACTTCCTGGTCTCTCTGTGTCTGGCTAGACTCCTCTGACGACACTGCCCTCTCAGGTAACATTAACCCCACACAGACAAGACAACACTCCACACTTATGACACCCATTTATTAACTATGATTTTTCTTTAAAGAAAAAACCAAAATACAATGTTTTGCATTTACAATCTCTTCTGTATATCTCTGTGGCGAGCTTTCAGCAGATTACTTCTTTGACAGCATTGGCTCTCTTTTGTGGGGTGCGTGGGGGGGGGGGGACTCCTCTCTAGGTAAGTTAAGACCAAAGTATATTCTTTCCAAAGTCAGTAGTGAGTAAGGTGACCAGATGGCAAGCGTGAAAAATTGGGATGGGGATAGGAGGTAATAGGTGCCTATATAAGAAAAAGCCCCAAATATTGGAACATCTGGTCAACCTAGTAGTGAGTCTTGTCTCTTTATCTTTTAGCTATCTATAGATGGGTAAAGGAATTTTGTTTTAAAAGATGGTCAATATTATTTGGTTTAAAAACTGTTTATAAATAGGCAGAGTTAAGTAATCTTAATGAAATTCTTGCATTTCACAGGGTGTTTAGCTCAGCTCCCTTGAATAGCTTCTATGAGGTATGGTCTTGAGTTAAACAAATCAAACACTATTAAGGATCTTAAGTTCCAATTAAATCCCATTCTTTCTGTTTACAGAGATTAACCACCAAATCCTCTCAAGCAATACATCATCTAAACAATCTGTTTAAAATAAAAGCTGCTAATACTCTAGAGTCTAAATTGTAATAATTTCAGTGGGATATTGAAACATTAATATAAGAATTATTTAAATTTAATCCCTTGTCTGAGCTTTTGCAAACTCCCCCTCACCAGTGATGATTAAGTATTGCAGAGGTAGTGCTCTCCCTGGATATTCGATAAGACTTAAAAGTGGCCATTCTTCAACAACAAAAAAACTTCAAAAACAGACTTCAATGAGAAGCTGCTGAGCTGGAATTAATTTGCAAACTTGACACCATCAAATTAGGCCTGAATACAGACTGGGAATGGCTGGGTCACTACACAATTATTTCAAATTTGGTGACAATATATACCTCCAGACCAGTGGCATTGCTATGGGCACCCGCATGGCCCCACAGTATGCCAACATCTTTATGGCTGACCTGGAACAACACTTCCTCAACTCTCGTCCACTCACGCCCCTTCTCTATCTACGCTACATTGATGACATCTTCATCATCTGGACCCATTGGAAAGAAACTCTGGAAGAATTCCACCATGACTTCAACAGCTTCCACCCCACCATCCACCTCAGTCTGGACCAGTCTACAGAGGAAGTCCACTTCCTAGACACCACGGTGCAAATTAATGACGGCAACATCAACACCACCCTATGCCGAAAACCTACCGACATCTATGCCTACCTTCATGCCACCAGCTTCCATCCCGGACATACCACACGATCCATTGTCTACAGTCAAGCACTGAGGTACAATCGTATTTGCTCCAACCCCTCAGACAGAGACCAACACCTACAAGATCTTCACCAAGCTTTCTCAAAACTACAATACCCGCACAAGGAAATAAGGACACAGATCAACAGAGCCAGACATGTACCCAGAAGCCTGCTGCTGCAAGACAAGCCCAAGAAAGAAAACAACAGAACACCACTGGCCATCACCTACAGTCCTCAGTTAAAACCTCTCCAACGCATCATCAGTGACCTACAACCCATCCTGGGCAATAATCCCTCACTTTCACAGGCCTTGGGAGGAAGGCCAGTCCTGGCACACAGACAACCCGCCAACCTTAAGCAGATTCTCACCAGCAACAGCACACTGCACCACAATAACTCCAACTCAGGAACCAATCCATGCAACAAACCTCGATGCCAACTCTGCCCACATATCTACACCAGCAACACCATCACAGGACCTAACCAGATCAGCCACACCATCACTGGTTCATTTACCTGCACGTCTACCAATGTCATATATGCCATTATATGCCACCAGTGTCCCTCTGCTATGTACATGGGCCAAACTGGACAGTCCCTACAAAAAAGGATAAATGGACACAAATCAGATATCCGGAATGGCAATATACAAAAACCTGTAGGAGAACACTTCAATCTGCCTGGACACACAATTACAGATTTAAGTCACCATACTACAGCAAAAAAAACTTCAAGACCAGACTGCAAAGGGAAACTGCAGAGCTGCAATTCATTTGCAAATTTGACACAATCTGGGATTGAACAAGGATCTTGAATGGCTTGCTAATTACAAAAACAGCTTCTCCTCTCTCCGAGTTCACACCTCCAATTCAGCTGCTAGAAGAATACCTCACCCTCCCTGAATTGCGATAACAAGCTGGTTCAGGCTGATTGGACTAACCTTGTTACCTCCTACCTGGTTCTTGCCTACTTATCTATACCTGCCCCTGGACACTTCCACTGCTTGCAGCCGGCGAAGTGGGTATTGGCCCACGAAAGCTTATGCTTCAATATTTTAGTTAGTCTTTAAGGTGCCACAGGACTCTTTATTTTTTGTAGAGGTAACAATTTTCCCTCTGATACTCTCACCTTATTATCATCTCTTGGGAATGGGCCACATCCACCTTGATTTAATTGGCCTAGTTAGCACTGACCCCCATACTTGAAAAGATGGGAGTTGCCTTACCATGTGCTGTATATGTATACCTGCCTACTATATTTTTCACTCCATGCATCTGATGAAGTGGGTTATAGCCACCAAAAGCTTATGCCCAAATACATTTGTTAGTGTCTAAGGAGCCACAAGGACTCCTAGTTGTTTTTGCTGATAAAGAGTAACATAGCTACCCCTCTGAAAACTACGGCTTAAGTCAATGTAACTTGTGTCACTCGGAGGTGAAAATGACACCCCCGTGAGCGATGTAAGTTACATTGACTTAGCATGGTGTAGACACCATTTTATGTGGGTGGGAGAGCATAGCTTCTGCCTCTCGTGGAGGTAGAATAATTATGCTGATGGGAGAGTGCTCTCCAGTTGGCAAACCACATCTTTGCTGGCTGTAGCGTGGTAATGTAGATTTGCTCTAAGATGAGCAGATTGAGTTGAGCTGAGTGCTGCTGCTTGCTAGAGAGAGGAAGAGGGCGACTGGCTTTTTTTCTTTCTATATTTCCACTGAAAGAGGAAGGCATTTTAAGCATATGAGGTGGTTGATCTTTAAGGGAAGAACATGTAAGACTGATATTTGAAGTTTTAATTTTTTTACAAAATTATATTTTAAAGGGGAAAGAAGCAAAAATCTTTTATTTAAATTTTAATTTCTAGGTATTTTTTAATCTAGGTTTGAGCTTTGTATTGAGAAACTGCATATCCATCATTATGATTAGTCATCAGATGGCACATTACCCATAGCTTCAAAAAAAATATTGTTTGCATGCAAATGTAACCCACACACCTCCAGCGTGTAGTGTTTTTTTTTCCCCACTGCTGAGGGTGGGGAGTGTGTGTGTGTGTGTGTGTGTGTGTGTGTGAATGAATGAGTCCGCTAAGGCTGTAGAGCAAACATCCAGTTGGCATTTTGCTCATGCGGTAGAACAGGGGTGGGCAGACTTTTTGGCCTGAGGGCAACATCAGGGTTCAAAATTGTATGGAGGGCTGGGTACAGAAGACTGGCTCACCAAACAGCCTGGCCCTGCCCCCATCCGACCCCCCCACCTACTTCCTGCCCCGACTGCTCCCTCCCGACGCCTCACCACCCCTAATCACTGTGGGCCGTAGTTTGCCCATCCCTGCGGTAGAGGCTCATGCACTACGCTCCAAGTTCGATCCCACCTGCCGCTGACCAGGGTCTGTTGGTGTTACACAAGCACTGTTCAGTCTTGGATAAAATGCTGTGTTAGTTTTGTGATGTTTGTTTTGGGGAAGCTGCAGCAGGAGTTTGCCCTTTGCCTTAATCACACTCATCAGTTGGGTGAACCATGCAGGTTTTTTTTTTGTTGTTGTCTAAGATTCCTGAAAGAGGGAATTTGCTACATGTTGTTTTACCACCAGTATTCAAGGACTGGTGTGTTTATCTACTGCAATTAAAACAAGTTGCAATAATAAAATACTTAGACTTCCCATCAATGATTGCTCCTCCAATGGGAAACGAACTGTCAGGGCCCCAAAATCTGCTACTGGTTTCATAGGACTGGGGTTCCCAAGTTTTTTGCCAGCAATACCCCATTTTAATGAAGATGTGCCTGCTGGGACCCTAGACAGCATAAAGTTGTCATTTTGAAGAGCAACATGGCATCCATTGCACAGCATGACCTTGCACACACTGTACATGAGAGGTCACGCTGCATGGAGGATACTACTTTTCTCTACAAAAATGGCTTCCTACACACAGTGTACATATGGTGCATCTGAGGTTATACTGTGTGAAGGATGGCATCCTCCATGCATTGTGATCTCACACTCACTATATGTGCAAGGTCATGCTGTACATAGCAAAATGGTGTCCTCTGCATAGTAGGGATCATTGCAACCCCATCTGGTGATAGGGTCACTACCCATAGTTTGGGAACTGCTGGCATAGGAGCAATGGTATTCTAGAACAAATGGGAATAAATTTAAAATTTCTGTAAAGTATAGCTTTGCTGTACAGGTTCTCACTGTCTTTGATTCTTTTTAGTCATTAAGTGTAATATGGCCCTACCTCGTAAAAAAAAGCCATTGTTGGTATCTGCACTTGAATTTTTAGCTCTTTTTGAACCTTGCCTTTGAGTTTGTGAAATACACTGAGACCCTAATTACAGTTTAGAGTGCTGGGTGCTATTGCAATATAACAATTTAAAAAGAAAAAAGTAAGACAAAACAAAATCTTTATCTACACAGTGGTTTCAAAACAAGATAAGCTGCACCAGTGCAAGTAACTTTTTGTGCAAGTGCAGCACATCTGCACTAGGGGCTTGTATTGGTGCAGTTCCTCTGGTACAGCTATACCAGTGCAATACCAGTGGTAACAAAGCTTGAGGTGGCTCCAAAATGTTGGCTATGTGTCCTCGTCGTTTCTAACAATCTATATTCTTTACCTATATTTGTGTCTCCTGCCTTCTGATTAAGGTCAGATCACCTGGTTTGGCTATGAAAGCCCTCGTAGCTTCTGGGACTATATCCGAGTAGCTTGCCGTAAGGTTTCACACAATTGCATCTGCAGCATTGAGAATATGGAGAACGTCAGTTCTTCTAGAGCAAAGGTAAGAAATAAAACATCAAGGTTGCTGCAAATCACCATTTATTGTATGTATATCTTAATCTTTAGTTTTGTTCACAACAGGAAAATATAACTGTAAATGTAAATTTTTAGGAGAGCGTTGGTTCTCTCCAAGCAAAACGCTAAGCCGTTTAGATCCTCACAATTGTTTGTGGCAGTTGCAGACAGTATGAAGGACCTTTTGGTCTCATCTGTTTTTAATTTTCTCATGGATATTCTTTTGTATACATTTGTGCTACGACATGGCCAATGTAACTCCACCGAGTAGGATACTGGCTCATTCAACCATATCACACAGCCTCTGCAGCCTTTCTGGCCTGTGTGCCTATGTTCTGATTATTTGCGGAGCTGTAACTTGGTCTTCAGTGCATGCAAGATGGCATAATGAGAGGTATAATGGAATAGTATAATGATGATGCCAGATTTGGGCTGCCTCTCCTTCCATTATTCTGGTGGTCTGCAATCCCACCTTGAGATTGAACTGCTTGTGAGTTACTTGAAGTGGAATGCACATGTAAATCACTTGAAGAAAAATAATTACTAACCTGTTCTATAACTCTTTTTCTGTAAGATGTTATATGTTGATTCTGTAACCCACCCCTCTTTCCTTCTTTATCAGCGTCTATCTCATAAGAAAGAACGGGGGGGTTGAAGATGGCTCTGCCCTTATACTATCATGCAGTAGCATGAGACAACAGAGAGCGCATGCACTGCCCCAATGGGTACCACTGAGGGAAAAATCTCTGACACCAGTGCACTTGGCATGCACACACTGTAGTGGAAACACACTGGAAGACATTGTGATGAGGAGTCAGTGATGTGTACTGTTATCCCTTTCATGCCTAGATGTTAGTTTTGGTCAAGTAGGCCTCTGGCCTATCTTAGCCTAAGTCTCCATTTTGTTGGCCTTTGACTTACCCTTGTCTTGGAAAGTTCTTGTTTATGTACTTGCTTGCTGAGAGAGCCTGAGTTTGGAATTTGGGAGGAGTTTTAGTTAATTAGGGTGGACAGCTGTGTCTCTTGTGAATCTCATGGCAAACTGCAAAGGAATCTATAAACATTGATAAAAGCTGGGTACCTAAAATCAAAACCAGTGTAATTGATAAGCTTATTGACTGCAAATGGGCTTGTTCACTGCAAATTCCCATGTAGCCTATGGGGTTTAAGAGTGTAAATAAGCCCCCTAACTTTGATTCAGTGAGCTCCAGCATAGACCTGAGACCAGCGAGGTGCTGCATGTGATTCCCTCCGTTGTTGCCTCTCCCCCCCCCCCATTCCCCCCGAAGCTCCTGGCAACAGAAAAGAGGAGAGAGTAAGATAATATATTTGCTTAGTAGAATTAGCTTGCTTGTTGTATCTTTTATTTGCCTGCCATATGTAATAAATAGCCTGAGTTTTTCCTCACTTGTGCGCTTATTGCCTCTGTATCCTATGAACCTGAATTAATTGGCAAGACACACACCTGAAGTGGAATGGACATGTGCACCACATCTTGCAAAACAACAGTTACATAACCTATTAGTAAACATTTTTCCCCCTGTGTACAAACAATGGAAATTTAGCTCTATTGACTTGCATACCTGCTTTTGGACTGGCATAAAAAGCACTAATCCGTTTAAGTAGTAAGGGCCAATATCCATATAGGACTAGATATTAAGTAAGTAGTTCCTCTCTAATCTAACAAAAAGATTTCTCTACACCAAGTGATAACAATTTTTTTTTATTTGGCACTATGAGTTATTCCAAGGATATATGGATATTATGCATCATTTGTCTATCTTTAGTGAATGCTGATTGATCTGGGTTTATATAAACTGAGAGAATGGGCTGCAGCATGGGTTGGCTAGCTAGTGTGTGTATATATATTAACTCTTATTCGGTCCATTTCACTTCTGAATCATTCTGAAGATAAAAAAAAAAAGATCTCTCTCCCTCTCTCCCTCTCTCCCTCTCTCCCTCTCTCCCTCTCTCCCTCTCTCCCTCTCTCCCTCTCTCCCTCTCTCCCTCTCTCCCTCTCTCATCTTCAGAATGATTCAGAAGTGAAATGGACCTAATAAGAGTTGCATATATAATTTTATAAAAGAACTAACATAATGAATTGCTGGTAAATTTGATATAGTTTGGAAGTAACTTGACCTGTTTTAACTAAGCAACAGTAGGGCAAGGGCCACCTAGCCCAAACTCCACCCTAGGTCTAGAGCATGACTGACCTGTAGGGTGGGGGGTGGGGGTGGCTTTAACAGATGCAGGGCTTCAGGCATGGTGCACAACACACCCTAATGCAGTAGAGGGGGATACAGGGGATAGTGAGCTAGACGACACTCTGTCTGGGTTAGAGAAGCAGTGTTTAGATGTGTGGGGAAGGCTGGATGACACTGACAGGTGAGGGGGAGCAGGCTGTCAGGCATATATCAGCTCTCCAAGCACCAGCATTGCCTGTGACAGCCTGCCCTGCCTCCAGGACGGGATGTTGGGGGAGAGGAGCTGGAGTGGAACAATGGCAGGAGAGGGGTGCTGCTGTGACAGAGGAGGGATGTGTAAAACGGTGTGGGGGATGGGTGCTGGAGGGGTACAGTGAGGGTGTATGAGAGACACAGGCAGTGTCATGTACAAAATGATTATTCCAAACAATCTGTTTGTGGTAATTTCCTATCTTTTTGAATTAGGACCAACTGTTATACAAATTTCTTCCTTATTATAGAAAGCATGGCCAGGTTTTACTTCTGTTTCAGTCAATAGTCTGCTAAAGCACTGTGTGTGTGTGTGTGTGTGTGTGTGTGTGTGTGTATGTGTGCGCACACAAGTCCTTACTCTTTTAATACAATTTTTAAACACTTGATATGGATGTGTGTAATCAGTCATAGTTGGTGTCTGCTATAATTGTTCTTTGGCCTAGATCAGAGGTGGGCAAACTACGGCCTGTGGGCCATGTCTGGCCCTTGGGACCATCCTGCCCGGCCCTTGACCTCCCCGCTGGGGAGTCTAATTCCTGGCCCCTCCCCTGCTGCCCTCCCTCCCCCACAGCCTCAGCTCGCTGTGCTATCAGCACTCTGGGTGACGGGGTTGCGATAGCCGCATGGTTTAGTGTATTAAATTGTGCCCCGTGGGAATGTGCTACTTACAGAGCACCAAGACTGGCAGCCGTAAGTTGTACACTGTAAATAGCATTCCTATAGGGAGCAATTTTTAATACACTATGCTCGGGTAGAGAAATCTGTGCCCCCTCAAACCGCTTGGGTCTGGGGCCCCCCCCTCACTGTCCCCCCTCCTCCCCCCCTCAGAACTCCCGACCCATCCAATCCCCCATCTGCTCTTTGTCCCCTGACTGACTCTAACCGCGCCGGCTCCCCTTCCCGCTCCCCCCCCCCCCCCGGACCCCATTCCCTATCCCCACACCTGTATCCTGACAGGCCCCATGGGACTCCCGTGCCTATCCAACCACCCACTGTCCCCTAACTGCCCCCACTGGGATCCCCTGCCCCTTATTCAGACCCCCATTCCTGGCCCTTTACAATGCCACTCAGAGCACCAGGACTGGCCGACATAAGTAGTACATTCCTACGGATAGCAATTTAATACGCTACACCTGGACCTCCATACAGTTTTGGAACCCCGATGTGGCCCTCAAGCCAAAAAGTCTGCGAACCCCTTGCCTAGATGATCACAATGGTCCCTTCTGGTCTTAGAATCTATGAATTGTGCGAAGAGCCTTTGTATATAATCTAAAGTATCTGGTGTCACCTTCATGAATATGTGGTTTGGAGCATGCACCTGTTTACTGGTATTTGATTTGGGTATATTTAACTGGTACCAGTGAAATTTAAATTACAAAACATAGAAAAGTTAATAACACAAAAAAGTTTAGCTTTTAAAATTATGTATAGACAGACACCATTTTATAATCTAATTCTGTGTAAAATTACTGATCAATTTCAGTGATTACAAAAATGCAGTTTACAAGGAGTTCTAAAGTAAGGGTATGTTGCAAAACTTATTTACAGATATAGGTATGGAAAGCTGCCAAAGCTTTCACATCTGTTTTCATTAAATTAGAAAGTTAGCCACTCCTATATTTTTGAAGGAAAGGTTGCTACCTCTGAATTCTTATTTGAATACCCCTGTAAAATGTGAGAAATATGTTTTGTAGTTTTGTTATTCCTGTAGTCAAGCATACATTAAATACCAATTTTATATTTTTAGTAGCAAACTGTCTAGTGGCTTCCCCCTCCAGCTGTCCTGGTCTGATTGCTTTTCAGAGGTTCAAATAAACAGAATGCTTTTTACCATGTGATTTAAGTGTTTGATAGTGTTTCTTCTTCCTTTCAGGGCAGAGCGTGGATCAGAGTGGCACTTATGGAAAAACATTTGTCAGAATATATTTCTTCAGCTCTAAGAGACTTCAAAACAACCAGGTCTTAAAGTCCTTTTATTTGCTTAATGCTAAATATAAAAATGTTGCTTCGGGAAAAGACCTGGGTTTGTGAATGAATTTGGTACTTGATGTATTTAAGAATAAGAAGTAAATAGCAGAAATGGTGTGTTTGGTTTGTGTGAGGAGTATCTGCTGTCGATGCAGACTGATCTAGAGGCCCATATTTGTATGTTAGCATTGGCATAATTGGAAACTTGTATATTCCTCTCTGTTAAGTTTCTTTCTTTCTTTCTTTCTTTTTTTTTAATGGAGATTTTGGGGAGGATCAGTGAGATAGGAAACTCAGCTTTGGAACAGGAGTCTGTGCTTTTTGCTTACATAAAGGTAGAAAATTAAACATTGGTCTGAGGTCTTCTCAAGATAGAGAAGTGTCATTCGATTAAAAAAGACTTCAGAAACACTGTGGAAGAAGTATTACATTTGTCCAAGTTATTATGGAAAATTTCCCCAAGCATAACTTGGAGGAGGGGGAGGGGAGGGAGAAAAGACTTCCGGTAAAGTACTTCAGAAAGGACAGAGGGAAAGGTTAGAATTAATGCAGTCCATTACTCGGTTACAGCTGTGAAGTACTGATGTAAAATGTGATCACTTTGGTTATATTTGATAATACTAGCTATATAGTTTTATTGCCTTAATAAAAGAGAAGGGAGTAGTGGCTAGGAAATCTTGTATGAGCTTGTATGAGCTTATAGATATGGTATCAAAATATGTTGCTACTGTTTTGGGTTGCTCTTGTAGAGGCTTCATGTCATAGAGCAGAGAGGTCTCTGTATATAGAGCTGAGACCGCCCCATAATAATGCAAGTATCCGGTCTCACGATATCAGAGACACTTAAAATAGACTGGAGAATATTCAAAGATCAGCAACAAAATTGAGTAAGGGAAAATAATTTCACTTGCCATATTTTGTTCTTCTGTAATACGTTTTGTCCATAGATCTCAAAGTGCTTTACAAATCTTAAATTGCACCAGTGTGAGGTAGATATTATTCCCTTTTTAAAGATGAATTAACTGAGCCTTCCAGTCACATGCTCTTTGCTTAAAATTATAAGCATTTATCCAGATATACTTACACTTGAAGTGTGTGAGAAATGCTTAAAGCACTTAAACATGTGTTGTTTTTTTTTAAAAAGCCCAACTCTTGTTTTATTAATTTTTCTTCTAAAGAATTTTGTTACTAAAATAGTCCTTTTAAGCTGTCACTTTTTGATCATGTCCAGTAGTTTAACTTGCTAAGTAATAGATAGCCAGCTAATCATAATAACTGTTGTTTCACTAGTTTAGCTTGTAGAAAACAAACCTTTTGTCACCATTCATTTGGAATGTGAGGAAGTTCTCAATAACCTTGAAATGTATACCAAGTCTGTGTTTCAGTAAACCTTTTAAAATTAAATTAATGGTTGTTATACATTCAACTTCTGAAATTACCTTTAGTAGTATTGAACTTTTGACTCTGAAAGTTAGATTTCCAGTTTTACGCAGCACTAAAGTAAAACATTTGGGGTTCCCGACCCACAAGCAGCAGAGGTCTAAATCAGTGATTTCCTGTGTGGAGCTATAGAGTTAACTGAATTCTCATATGCATTTGTTAATAATTATATCAATATCAGTTGACTTATCCAGAATAATTATTTAGATTTATTTCTTTTAAGTTTTTTTTAATAGAGATGGCCAAAATTTTCAAACATGAGTGCCTAAAGTTAGGCACCTAAAAAGTGGCCTGACTTTAAGGGTGCTGAGCATCTGCTAGTGCTAGTAACTTCAGTAGGAGATGGATGTGATTAGTCCCTTTTGAAAATTAGGCCATTTATTTAGGTGCTAAAATGTGGATTTTGGTGTCTTACCTTAGGCTCTAGTCTTTCAATGATCACTATGTGAGAGTCTTTCCCTCTGGCAGGGAAATGCTTCAGCAGTGGGGAGGTAGTAGGACACTACACTGCTAAAAATAGGAGTGTAGACTGCTAATATAGTCAACTGTTTAAAGTTAAATCTGAATAGTGGGTCTTAAAATTGACTTTAAGTACAATTAAGAAATATAGATGTAAAAGACCTTCTACAGAGGCATCAATTGTCATTCTTTCAGTAAGCGTGGCACACATTCACAGTCCCAGGTAAAACTCCAATTGTGTGTGTCTCTTTTGGGGGACAGGTTTCTGTTTTGGCTTATCCTTTTCTACTGCTATTTCTCACTGGCATGAAATAGGTGTTAATGTATTAGGAGTCTATCTAGTTATTTTGTTTGGCAGTGTTTGGATTTTATACTTTTTAAAATAGTTTTATCATCATGGAGCACTTCCCCATCCTCCCTTTGAATTTATTGCTTTATATTGATCACTTCCTTTGGTTTACCCGAAGTGAGATATGAATGCCATCTGGGCATTCAGTGGCTGTTTTCATTTATTTGGATTTTAAAAAATCAATAATTTGAATAGTCAATGTAATAGCTAAATTATTTAGAACAGATTAGTGCTCATTTCTGGGAGGGGGGGGAGAGTTTGTGTGTGGTGAAAACCATTTTGTTTCTTGTAGGAGATTTTATGAAGATGGAGCAATTGTCCTGGGAGAGGAAGCAAATATGCTTGCTGGCATGCTGTTGGGACTCAATGCTATTGACTTCAGGTATTTGGTCTGTCTGAGAGGTGTTTAGTTATACTAAACTATATATCCTAACTTTTTAAAAATCATTTGTAGCTTCTGTAACCTTAAACCAGTTTTCAACGTAGTGAAAGATATGTTTTTTCGTCTACTGTGCCTAGCACCATAGGGCCCCAATTTGATTGGAGCCGGCATATACTGCTATAATACAAATAAATAATATCCTTCGTGAAAGAGAGTATAAACTGTGTGCTCCAACATGGATTTTGGCTTGTATATGCATGCGTCTTCATTCTTTCCTCTTCTGTCTCAGTGTATTAAGGCAACCAAAACACACATTCTGTGTCCCAGTCTAAACTGATATTTTGATGCATTAAAATGGACCACTTTTGCCTCACATCCATTATTCTTCAGTTCTTTTTCTCCTGTACTGACTAAAAATGTTGTTCACGTAGCAGAAAGTGTTCCTTCATTCACATCAGACTGATTGATTTTTGACATCTGTCAAATTTGTCAGTTGCATGAGTACTTTGGGAATTGCAGCTCCAATTTCAGATAAAACACTGCTTTAAGTGACTCAAAGGATTCTTTTTCATGTTATACTATTTTAAGTTTGTCCCTTCTAGCATACTGTAGTTGATCTTCAAAGAAATATTTGCTTTAAATGTTCAGAAATGTGTCAAAGGGCTTTAGCTATTGTATACTATAGTAGGATCTGCAGTAAGGAGTGTAGTTAAGGTGGTGACACTGAGGGTTCCATTCTAACTTCCTGTTTATTTTCAAGTGTCCTCTGCATATTCCTATTCTTGGGTTGTGCCAGTTGGTGCAACTTGGATAGCAGAACCTGTTCTAAGCATTTCCTGTTAGTGTGCTCTCACACCTTCTCTAAAATGTTATGAAGGCAAGGCTATAATGTAGCATGGTGTCTACTGTTCTCCAGGTCCTTCCAACTGCAGCATTAGACAAAAGCAAACCTCTCCATATTTCTTGGATCCGGAGCTTTTCTCATCTCTATTACCATTAGGTAGGTAGGTATTTTAGAGTTAATGTTAGATACTTAATCTCAGATACTCTGTTTCCTTCCCCAGACCTAAAGCAGAGCTCTGTGTAGCTCAGAATGTTGTACCTTCCACCAACATAAGTGGGTCCTCTGTTGTCTTTCTCATACTTAATAGTGGTAGTAGAGTTAGGATTTTTGATATATTTCTGTTTTAACTATAATAGTGGAGCCAAAAATAAGAGGAGCAGTCTTCAAAAATTGAGCTTTGTGTCCAGAAGTATTTCCAGCCTCAGACGTTAATGTAAGGCACCTTACATGTCTTGGTGAAAGACATACTCCACCCAGAAGCTCCATCTGCTGTACATTTACTCCAAGAATCCATAAAGACAGACAGAATGGACCACAACTTCGAGTGGTGTCCCTATGGGTACTCCACTTTAGATGCATTTGCACCCCCTGCACCGGGAGATTTTAGATAGCAGTGTCTGTCCAGAGTGTGCCTGGCTCTTCTGGGTTTAACTGTTGCCTCTCCTGCCATGAAGCAATCCAGGTCAATGACAGAAATTTCTGCTGCTTTTGCTGTCTTGGGGAGCAGGGCCGGCGACGGGGGTACAACGGGTACAGCTGTACCGGGCCCCGGACTTCAGGGGGGGCCCCCTGAAGTCCGGGGCTGGTACTCCGCTGTACCCGCTTGTCGCCCGGGGCTTGAGCGAGGCGCGGCTCAGGCAGCCGCTGCAGCGCTCACCAGCCCCCTCCCCCGGCACCCAGCAGCCTCCCCCGCCCCCCTTTGCTTCTCCCGGCCGGCCACGCAGCCACAGCACGTGCGGGGGTTGGGGCCTGCAGGAGGTAGGAGACCGGCGGCGGTGGGGGGTGGGCCTCGGGTGGCGGGAGATCGGCGGGGGGGGGCCCGCGGGAGGCAGGAGACCGGCCGGGGGGAGGGTTGCGGGAGATCGGCTGGGGTGGGGCCCACGGGAGGCGGGAGATCGGCCGGGGAGGGGGGGCTGCGGGCGGCGGGAGATCGGCCGGGGAGGGGGGGCTGCGGGCGGCGGGAGATCGGCCGGGGAGGGGGCCGTACGGTCTGCCGTACGGGGCCCCAAAATTCCTGTCGCCGGCCCTGTTGGGGAGTCATGTGCCTCAGAAGTGTACTTTCTGCCTTAAATTAAAATCAAGAGCCAGAAAGAGCCATGAGCTAAAACTCTGGCTGTTAATAATGGAAAGTTCAGCCTGACTAGTCCTCCCCTCCACTGCATACAGTGGTCCCCAATGAGATCCATTCCATTGACTTCCTCTGCTCAGTATTCCCGTCCAGCTTTGAAGAGGAAATCTTTGGATTCCCTTAAAAAGCCTAAAGAAAGTGGGCTCCAAGTCCACTGGAAAGAGAATCTATCACAAAGAGATTATCCTTGTCAAGGTCTACCACCTTGGCACTCACCAATCTCTGATTCTGTGCCTATGAGGCTGCAGGCTCCTCAGGTACTGGCACCTCCAGCAAGCCTAGGGACTCTTAAGAGTTCAGGTTCCAGAAGATTGGTACCATTGCATGAATGGAGTGGTAGATGGAAAACAAGTTCCTCTAAATCAGTACTGTCACAGGCCTCTGCAGCCCCAGTATTGAGTTATTCAGCTCTGCAGAAGACTGACTCAGAAACTGCTTGTCATTCAGTCTCGTCAGTTCAAGGCTCTCCATTCCACTTTCGGAGAGTGAGCCAGCCTGAGGCCTCTTCAGAACTAGCTTGGCACTATGAGCAACATGACACATGCTTGGTTGCCACACCCATGCCCTTTCTACTACCTCAGTGGCCTTACTGGGACTCCTGGATAGCCTGTAGACACCAATTCTTGAAGGCCAATAGTGTTTCTCATAGGGATAGGAGAAGACAATCTTCAACAGTATCTCTGTCTAGATATCATGATCTGCAAGAGGAGACCTTTGAGGAACAGTAATAGAGACTATTCAAAGAGATTACTTCTATAACCAATATCTCCATCTTCTCCTGATAAAGCCGTTATGCCTCCTCCACCAACCTTGGCAGATAATGTCAAACACTTTCAGGACCTTATCAAGAGGGTAGTGTATTCTTTAAAAATTCTGCTGGAAGAGGTTAAGGAGTTGCAACACAAGTTGCTTGACATCCTGTACATACCACATTGCACTTCCATTAATGAAGCCTTGCTGGACCAAGGAAAAATTACATGGTAGACACCAGCTGCAATACCTCCCACGTGCAAGAGAGCAGACCAAAAATACTATGTTCTCTCTGAAGACTTTTTATTTTCACACTCATCCCTGAACTCCCTTGTTGTTGACAATGTACATGAATGTGGCAGGCAGCACCAAGGTAAATCGACACCCTGTCAACAAGGACTTGAAATATCTTGAGTTATTTGGACTAAAATCTTATTGGTTAGTGACCCTACAATTTAGGATCGCCAGTTACCAAGCTCTTATGGCTACAGTCATGTCCACTACTTTCAGACTGAACACTTTCACTGAGCACTTTCCAGCTGATCAGAGGGAACAGTTTCAGGCAATCATTGCTGAAGGTCAGCTTCTCGCAAGGTCATCTTTACAGGCCTCTCTGAACACCGCTGACACAGCCACCTGCTCTTTCTCCATAGCAGTGGTCATACAAAGGGCTTCTTGGCTTCACCTTTCTGGCTTTCCAAGGTGTGGTGTTTTAGATGCTGCTTGTAACTCTTAGGACTGGGGGACTGTAGGACAGGAAACAGGAAGGAGGGGGGAGGAGTTGAGCCAAGCCTGAGTTAGAGCTACAGAGGGGTGCAGCAGCAGATCTGTAAAGAGGTCCCACTGTTGTTAAATAAAGTTTGTTAAAGTTTGCTAGTACCTTGCCTGATACAACACGAGGGAAGTCCAATCTACAGTGGAAGACCTTGCATTTGAGGGATGAAAGATATTTGCAGAGAAAATGGTTGAATCTTTCACACTAAAAGATTCTAGAGCCACTTTGCACTCACTGGTAATTTACATGCCTGCACACAAAAAGAAGATATCGTAAATCCCAGACAGCACAGAGATACTAACCTACTTAATTTCCTCCTCCCCAAGGCCTTGTGAACCCCAACGAAAAAGACAAAGGTAACCAAGTCCTGTGGCACCTTAAAGACTGACTAAAGTTAGTGCCACGGGACTCTTTGTCTTTAAGGTGCCACAGGACTCTTTGTTACCTCTGCTATTCCAGACTAACACGACTACCTCTCTGATTCTTGAAAAAGACAAAGTTAGCAAAAGAGACCAGCTGCCATACAAACATCAACATCCTAGCCATCTACGTCTAAACACCAATTTTGACATGTTGATTGAGGCCCTGCTTTACTACCTTCATTTTTATTTGCTGCCTCCAACCCAAACATCTCCTCCGCTTCAGCAGCCACCTTACTCTTTTTTTGGTCAAAACTTGGGAACATATAACTACGGATAGGTGTGTGTTAAGAATTCTCTCCATAGGATATTCGATCCATTTTACTTCCTTTCCCTCTGTCTATTCCCTTTCCTCTCCCCCTCTCCCCCCATCCCTCTTCAGGGACCCTTCTCATGAGCTCCTTTTGTGTCAGGAAACTGATTTTCTCCTGAAGCTAGTGCTATAGAACCAGTTCCCACTGAATGCAGAGGAAAGGGATTCTACTCCAAGTACTTCCTGATAGTGAAAAAGAATGGCAATTGGAGGCCTATTTTAGATCTAAAATCATTCAGAATATTTCGAAGTGTTATACCTTTACAAAAGGTTACTCTCATATCAATAATTCCGTCTTTGGACCAACTGGATTGGTTTTCTTCTTTTTGACCTACAAGATGCTTACTTTCATATTGCAATCCTCTCATCCCACAGAAGGTTTCTACAATTCACTCTTGGATAAAATCACTTTCAATACAAAGTGCTCTCATTCAGACTATCATCCACACCCAAAGTGTTGTCAAAAGTCCCTCTGTGGTAGCAGAGCACCTTTTGCAAACAAGGAATTATGATACTCCATGTGTAAACAATTGCCTGCTCAAAGCATGCTCCTTCAATGACTCTGAGGGCCACAAAAAAGACCATGGAATTATTCCTCCAGCTGGTACGCCAATCAAATGTCCAAAAGTCCACATTAACTCCAGTAGAACCTCTGGAATTCACAGGAGCCTACCTATATGCAGTGGCAGCCAAAGCTTTCCTTCCCTCAGACAGTCTTGAAAATCCAGGCCAGTCCTCAGATTTCAGCCAGAAACTGTCTCCAGCTACTGGGACACATGGCAATGAGACTCCACATGTGCTGCCTTCAAGGGTGGCTCTGAACTGTATATGTGCCAAGCAAGCACAGCTTAAACATCTGATGCCTTTGACAGTCAAAAAGTCCCTTGGCTGCTGGAAGAACCCTCACAATGCCGCTCAACCACCCCATCCATTAATGTTGACAATAGACGTATCCTTATTGGGATGGGGAGCCCATCGGGCAAATGGTCAAGGCAAGTGATCCCCACTTGAATCCACATTACATATCCACTTGGTAGTACTCAGAGCAGTCAGGAATGCCTGTACACATTTCCTACTGGTGATCAGAGACAAGCATATAAAGTTCATGATAGACAATGTCTCATGTATGTTCCCAGACCAAAGATAACAATCCAAAAATCTAGACGTTCTGTTAATAGTTTTATGGGTTCCTATGGATCTAAAGACAATGGCAAAGACCAGACTGGAGCTGGCAACAATGGAGTCATCGGAACCAGACAGAATTACTGTAGAAGCCAAAATTTTGTCATACGGCTCTACAACTAGATTGAGCAACAGATCTACAAGAGATATCTGAAGGGTGGGGAGAGAGGGAAAGCCCCCTTTACATGTCTGTGTTCGGGGTCATACCCTGGAGAAGACTGGTACAATGGAGGAAATACCTATTTTCTCTCCAGAATTTTCTCTACTTCCTTCAGCTCCCTCGGATTCTCTAACCCCATTTACTGTGCATCACATCCTAGGTCTGGTAGTTCTCTGATCTTCTTGGCTATGGATCTGAGGCTGGATCCACATTTGGAAGAGGAGTAGGATAAACCTGACACATTCCTTGTGTTCCATTCAGTAGGAGCAAGATATAGGCTTGGATATTGAACCTTTAATCCTCTTTACCCCTTGATTATAAAATCACACCTGAGGGTGGGTACTGGCAAGAATGGGCTCCTTTAAGATGCATGCTTCTGTTGGTATATATCAAGAGGATTTATGGAATCTCCCAGCTATGATTTGTGAAACTATTGTAATTAAATCTTAATTTTAGATTAGAACCATGTTTAATCTTATCTACCTCTAATCTATGTTGTGATCTTTGAGTTTTAGAAAGCTATATGGATACAGAGACATTTCTGAATGTTGGTTTCTAAAATGTTCATCTATTCCTCCTCATCACTTGAAGTTTTTTTAAAAAAATATTCTAATGGTTATTGCAATAATTGGTTGTGTTGTTATAAATCACTCTTTGTTTCTGAATAAGCAGGAGGAGTTGGTTAATGCTTTGCAAACTTTTTCTTCTAAATATCTGTAGTAGTAATCAATTTCTCAACCCTTTCTTCTCCCATGAAGCTTTCCTCCTCTTCTTTCTTCTGCCTGGTTACTAGTAGCACTCTCCTTCACGCTATTCCCCCTCCCTCCATCTGCACCCTCACAGTAAATAAAATAAAATAAAAATTTTAAGGAGCAGAATTAATAAGGTGTGTGCCAGTTGCTTTGATCACTTCCCTTATATTTATATCCTTTTTTCCGTCCCTTTATCTGGTCTTTTAGGCCTGGAACTAGCAACCACTTACACACATGCTTGCTTTTATGTGTGTGAGTAGTTTTATTACAATCAGGTCAAGTATCTGTGTAAACATTTGCGAAATCGGGACATAGGGTAGCAAACTCCTTAAGATGGTGATTGTTTCTATAGGATTGGAAAAAGCTGAGCATGCTTTGGGAATCTATAGTCTCGATAGTTTTAATGTGCAGAAAATTCAGCAATATATAAACAGAACTGTATCTACAGGAACGTCTTTCTCTAACTTTCCATGCACAATTGGCAAGCTCTTCAAAACCTTTGAGGAAAGGCAAATTAAGAACATACTCCACTTCCCCCTGAACAATGTATTGTTAGCTATCTTAACACACAAAATGTGGATATGTATAAAAAGTACATCATTCTAAAACAGAGGCAATGACTTTTAAAAAATAAATTAGTTGGCAATTTAGCTTTAACAATTTAGACTCAGGATATGTGATGGTATTTCAGTAACCGAAACCTGTACCCCACAATTTTTTTTAAATAATACTTTGATTTTGTTAGTAAAGAAAGATAAAATTATATCCTGCTAAGATTGAACTGTGTCACTGCCATTTCATTTTCTTGGTGTAACATGGTTACTGATTCTCTGTATTATGTCAGTTTCTGCCTGAAGGGAGAGGGATTGGATGGCAACTTTCCAGCTGTGATAGATTACACACCCTATCTGAAGTTCACTCAAAGGTACTTTTCATCTTGAAACCTCATATTATTTTTCAGCTTCACTTGTTAGTTGGATATTTTGCCTTTTACTTATCTTTTTGAAGTTTATTTGGCTTCCAGTATGTTGTGACATTTTGTATTTGGCGATGAGCATGAGATGCTTAGCTTTTTATTGCTGTAATACTGTGTGACTTATGAGCTGTGAGCAGTCATGCTGAAATTTTAGTCTATATACTCAGGTGTTTAATACTTATGCTGATTTTAAAGAGAAATTACTTTTATCACTGAAGCTTAGACTTTTTAATTAGAGCTAATATCAGACTGTAGAGTGGCTGTAATCAATGATTTTTTTTTTCTGTAGGAAGATAAGCCAATTACATTTTCCTTTCTATGTGAACTTTTTTTGTTCATAGACTGTGTTTTTAATGGCATTGTTTGTATAAAGGTGAGAAAAATCACATCTGTACCTATATCTTGTTGACTTCTGTTGCATCTTGTAAAGTCTATGTATATGTGGTATTAGTATTTAGCCCTTCAGGAATATCCTATGTGTAAGCGGGGGAATAGTCCCACTGTTGTGGGGAACTCTCCTCCTGGCTTCTGCACTACCCTGGTGAAATGGGCTAGCGGAAGGATCTGAGTCCTCCCTCCTACTTCCTTTACCCAGAGTGCCCTTGAGGACTCCCCTTCCACTCTTCTGTCTGGTGGAGTCCTCGTAGCCCTAACAAGGCTGGGCCCAGGATTCCTGGGGAGCTCAACCCCAAACCGTGCTGTGGTTACCTAGGTCAGAGGCTAGGGTGTCCCCACTCTGGGGTACTCCCTCTGCACTGGGCACTTCCCTGGCCCACTGATCATTACATAAAACTTAAAGCAAATGCAAACTATTTAATGAACAATTTATCTTAAAATGAATAAGGAAAAGCTAGAAAGATTAGGGAAACCACATCACCCTGTTCTGTGGTAGCAGGGTACATCAAAACCAGTGTCTTTGCAAATGTCAGGACAGTTCACAGTCTATTCCTGGCAGTCCCAAGTCTCCTTCTCAGCTGTGCTGCAGGGATGCTGTGACTTGGACACTTCCTCTGGTGGTGGCCACACGCTCTCAGGCTTTGGACTGCTCCAGCCACAGTTCCACTGCTATGTCTCAGCTCCACTCTGCCTCAGCACCACTGCTGCTGCCTCCAGCCCCCTGGACAGCTGTTGTGGCCCCTCTGGCTCTGGCTGTTAGGAGCTGCTTGCAGAGCAGAGCTGTGTGTCCTGACCTGCTTTGTGGGCTGCTTCCCTGGCCTCTCTGGCTCTGGTTCCTTCAGCTGCTCCCAGGGCAGGTCTGCGCTCTCTGGGCTGTGCTCCGGCTCTGGGGCTGCAGCTCTGCTCCCAGCACAGGGTCTGTCTCTCTGGGCTGCTGCTCTGGCCCCTCTGGATCTGGCACAGCTCTGTTCCCCAGCTCAGCTCTGGCCTCTTCCCTCTCTTTAGCTCGGCCCCACTCTGTCTGGTCCACGCAATTCCAGCTCACACGGAGGAGGACGGGACCCACCCTGCCCTCCTGACTCTTGATTAGTCTCCCCTCCCTGTCAATCAGGCTAATCTGGAGTGCTGGCCTTTCCCCACTGCCCCTGGGGACTGTCAGTCTCAGGGTCCTGATTGCCCATTGACCCTCCCCCTTTAGGTCCTGGGAGCTAATAATCAAAACACCCCACTGAGTCTTCATAAGGGGATAACAGTTCCCTTACATATAGTTATCTGTATACCTGGGTCTCTTCAACCAATTTTTAACTATATGGTTTAGCAGAATGGTCCTTTTTTGAGAGAGCCTAAAAGATCCATATGTGTGTTTATAGTAGCATGCCTTCAAGAAGTATACTAACAGTGAACTGTTTTAAATAGCATATTTGAAGAGAATCATGTAAATACTATGATTTATGGTATTTACAATGCTAAATACTTCTAAAAGAAACATGAAAAATAAGTGAATTATGCAGCACCACTGAAAACTAGCTAAAAGTTCTTGATTATGCAGCAAAAAACTTAGTAATAAAGAAAAAGGTGAAGGGATGAGCTAAAACTCTTACCTTTCTGAGTTAATGGTCACCTCTTGTATTTTAGCATAGCAAGATCTTCCTTTTTGTGTTGCCCTACATAGTTGATGGCTTCGCAGACAGATTCCTGGCATTACTTTTGGTGGTTGTAAAATAGCTTTGTGTTTCCCAGGGCCGGCGACAGGAATTTTGGGGCCCCGTACGGCAGATCGTACGGCCCCCCCCCGCCAGTCTCCCGCCGCCCGCGGGGTTGCCCCTCCCCCCCCCCGCCGGTCTCCCACCGCCCGCGGCCCCCCCCCCCCCCCCGCCGCCGGTCTCCTACCTCCCGCGGGCCCCAACCCCCGCATGCGCTGCGGCTGCGTGGCCGGCCGGGAGAAGCAAAGGGGGGCGGGGAAGGCTGCTGGGTTCCGGGGGAGGGGGGTTGGTGAGCGCTGCAGCGGCTGCCCGGAGCCGCGCCTTGCTCACAGCCCCGGCAACAAGGGGGTACAGCTGCGTACCCGCCCCGGACTTCAGGGGGCCCCCCTGAAGCCCGGGGACCGGTACAACTGTACCCGTTGTACCCCCCTGTCGCCGGCCCTGGTGTTTGCTGAGCAAACGACTACCCTGTAAATGCTATTCGTAATGTTTAACCCTATAGCTATTCCACTACTGATATTTTTTTCTTAAAAAGGTTTTGCGTTTCATGTTTTAAGCATAGTAGTGCTTCTTTTTACAAGGCACGTTTTGTATCAGTTAACTCTAATTTTCATTTGGCTTATAAATTTGGTCCTTCAGTTCTGATAGCATCAGCAGTGATGAAGAAGAGTTAAGGACTCTGGGAAGTAGCGGCAGTGAAAGCAGTACTCCAGAAAATATTGGACCTCCTTTCATCATGGATGAAAACAGTTGGTACAACAAATGCAAAAGGGTAGAACAGAAGTATCGACTCACCTTGGAGCAGAAGGTAAAAAAAACCCATTTGTGGCAGAGTGAGGGTGACTGAACTAATGTGTATTTTTATGTCAAATATTGTCACTGACAAGACATAGGATCCTGTAAACAGGTATTATTCTATTCATATATTTTTGTCAAAACATAATAAATATAGCTATTATTGTGGGTCAGGTTAAATGTCACTGAAATTGGTGGGTTGAACTGCCACACTTTATTTAAGATGGCTGTAAGATACAGTTATACTCCTTTTATAGCAGCTCCCAACATAAAACAAGCATTTGTGAGTCCACCCAGGAATTTGAACTTATGTGAGTGGAGGGTTTGGTGAGAAGTGTGGCGAGAGACACAGAACCACACAGGAACAAGTTTAGAAGATGCATGCAGTGTTCAAGGAAAACAGGGCTTTGTATATTCCTTGCAAATAAATAAGATTGCATCAAAGGTACCTATTGAAGCACTGGGACAGGCAGGTATGGGCCTACCCATTACTAAAGGGCTCCTCCCTCAGCTTAAGGGGAAGAGCTATTGGATCCAGGCATCAACTCATTTTAGGGGATCACAAATGAAAAAATAGGGATAGAAGTGAAGGTCACAAGGATAAAATCAGGGATCCAGAAAGGGCTACTGAGCAGAGAACCCCAGACAGCATCCACTGGTCCTTGAAGGTGCCAGGGAGGCAGTGGACACAACTCAGAGGAGCTCTGACTGGAGATGTGACTTCAAGAGGGATTGGAAATAGTGCACAGTGCACAATAAGCACTCACTTAGTGGATGAAAAGGAGAGGGATAAAGGTGGATGTTCATATTCCAAATGGCAGAGTCCCAGCCTAGAAGCTGGGACTCAACATTCTACTCTAGTGCAGAGTCCCTTGCCCCTGCTTTCAAAATGAAGTAGAATTACTGGTTGAAAAAGAACAAGCTCAATGGAATAAAAAGATGAAGTGAAACTGTTTGGCTATGTCTTCGCTATTTCCTTGTATCCCCCTGAAATTTCCCACCATTGCTAACACCAGTCCGCAGTGATGCCACCATTAGGATAGCTAGAGCTCCTGTAGGCACCATGATGTTTAACACCATGATGCCTACCGCTGATCAGAGCAGTTCTAAGGGCGAATCTACACTGCAGCTGGGAGGTATAATTTCCAGCTCTACATGTTCTAGTTCTGATTGAGTTAGCACGTTAAAAACAGCATTGTGACTGCGGCATGAGTTGCAGGTCTGGCTAGCTGCCTGGGTATACTCTTGTCTGAGGTCTGAGATCTTAGGTTTGTACTTGGGTGGCTAGCCTATGCTGCTGTGGCAACACTGCTATTTTTAGCAAGTTAGCTTGATCAGAACTAGCACATACAGGGGTATGGCCTCATGGAAGAGGTAGAATGGGGGCAGGGCTAGGGGTGTCAAGCACTCACAGGAAAGAGAGGAAGTCAGTGCCTATGACACTAGCTCAATCTTAGCTAGCACAGGTTCATCTCCAATCTAGAGATGTAAATTCCACCTCAAGAAGTGAAGATAAACCCTACACAGTAGTTTTATTTATACTAGTGGCTCATCTTTGCTACCACTGTTAGTTACGACAGTGAGATTTTTTTTTTGACCAAAAAAATTGGTCTCGCAGCAACGTAGAAGTGCGAGTGTGGACAGTGCTGTCAGTGCAACTTGTATTGCTCAGCATTGGGTTTTTTTCACACCCCCGAGTGACAAGTTTTATACCAACAAAAGCAGTAGTGTAGACATAGCCAATGAGTGTCAGGGTTGCATTCACAAGAGCTGGAAGTATAATTTCCAGCTTAGGTAGACATACCTTTGTTAGCTCCCAGGGAGGCAGTTCACTAAAAATAGAAGTGTGGCTGCGGCAGCATGAGTTGAAGGATGGGCTAGCAATTGGAGTATAATCCTGTCTGAAACCCCAAGTATTCATGTCCATTTTGAATTTGCTAACTTTATCAGAGCCGGTGAAGGTGTGTCTGTTTGAACTGAAAATTACTCTGCCAGCTCCACTGTGAACATACCCTCATAGAGAAACTAGGCACAGTGTGAATTCATTCTCTCGGCTTTTTGATGTTTTTTCTTTTATAAAATTGTGTGGTGGCATTCCAAAATGTTTGGCATACCTATTTCTAACTGCTACATTATTTTTACATCATCTCTCAGGTTTTTAATTATTCATCTACATTATATCAAGAAAAATATTGTTTGCTTTTTTAATATTGTTTGCTTCTATAATAATATAGAATTATTAGTCTGTGTTGGGTAGTCTGTTCTGTTTGCTGTCTCGGATTACCCTGGTTATCTTATTTCTTAAATTTTAATAAACAGAACTAGATACCACACTTTTTAAAATCAGATCTATGGGGTTCATATCTCCTTGTAATTATTTCCTATGTTTCTACATCCAGTTATGTTTGCATGTATGCTGCAAGAAAAGCACTGCACTCCTGCTTTTCTTACATACTATTCTTCAGGTATTTCCTTGCTAGCTTCCTCTAGTTCTATTTAATTGATAAAGTAAACATTATTCTCTACACTTGGAAAGCCTTATTCTATGCACATTTCTAAGTTCTCCTTTGAGTGATGTCCTTATGGGTGCTCCACTGTACGTGCAGCAGCACTCCCTACATCTGGGATTGGAGATCATCATCAGTGCCTTCTGGACAGCACATGCACACCTTTCTATTCTTGTGCTGTGAGTAGGACCTATATATAGTCCAACTGCGCCCCCCGCCTCCATTTCCTTCTCTACCACCTTTTGGTCTGGGATGGAATCCACAGCAGAGCCTGCTTCTTCTTTTTTCCCTCATTAGAATAGTGGCTTACCTGTCTGTGTTAGTGTAGTTTAGTTGTTCTTCTTTCCTCTAGCAAAAATTTTTGCATTACCTTTATTGTTACCAGATTGTTTTCATTTCCCTGCTTCCCACCCTTCCCGACTGGGAAGCTTTTTTTCTCCACTCTTATGCCTGGATCTCCCAGTTTAAGTGGTGTGTTTCTTGCTGGGATGCCTTCCTGATAGCAGGTGGCCACCTGCGGTGTATTTGATGCCTAGGAGAGGGATGCATCCCACAAAAGTGTTCCCACTATCATGACTTGACTGCCGGGGCCTGAAAAGACCAGAATATTTGGTTATGACGTCTCCTCCTGGAGAAATCACTACGTCCAGCATCAGACCTGGGCCTGGGCTCTCCACCATGTGGCTTTCCTGCTGTGCCAGGTCATCCGCTGATCCTTATTTCCCACATTCCTCTAAGAGGAAGTTGTCTCTTTCTCACTCTGATGAAAAGAAAGGGGCTCTTTTCTCACATACTCAGGCACAACCTGAAAGAACACCTTCCCCTATAAGGTCAGTCACTTCATCATCTGATAAAGGACATAGCTCCAGAGCCCATCTGAGTCCCTCCAGGACTGGCATGAAACAATGGTCTTAGGACCTATAACCTGGCAGATCTACAGCCCTTGGCACCGAACTCTGGAGACCAAGGCAGACTGACTTTGGGAGCTACGGCACCACTGTCCTTTTGGGCAGTGCTGAAGCTGTAGGCACTGCTGACCTTCAGTACAAAGCAAATCCCTGGCATCACCGGAGCTGACCAAGTCCTCAACACTGACTAAGTCTTCAGCTCCACCTGCTGGTTCTTCAAGAGAATGCATCTCTCCCTCAGCACCAAGTCAAGCATTGGTATCAATGATGCTCCTACATCCTCTCCAGAAATTGATACCCTAAAGACCTGCCTGTATCTGACATGACTGAGTCACCTCTGCTCGCACACAATCTTCCCCCACTTCCACCCTTTTCTGTGGACTCATAACATTCCTCCTTTCTCTCCCTCCCCACCGATGATGGCACCTCTTCCTCAGTAGAGTGCTCCATGGTGCTCTCTTATTCAAGACATGCTCTAATGACTTCATCTACACATCCTCATTATTTGAAATCCATATCTAGACCACAATCCTGGTATGGACCACTATGGATGCAACCACATGATCCACTCCCTCCACGTTGGCCATATTGGGACACTGGGACCATATACATAGCACAATTTGGGAAGCCTCCCATGGACCAAAGCCGAAGACCTACACCTTTCCCTTCTCCATCGGTGTCTCACCCACTGGAGACTGAACCTCTCCTGGTACTGGGTGAGGTGGAAGAACAGGAAGAGGAAGCTCTACCAACACTACATTTCTCTTCCCCTGTTAGCCTTATCATGCCCCCACCTCTTGCTGCTGATGACTGCAGGCACTTTCAAGAATGATTCCATAAGATGCTGACTCTCTCTAGATTCCTTTGGAGAAAGTAAAAATCTGCAGACACTGGCCCATCACTGTGATGGATTTCCCTTGTGTGCCACCTGGAACTGGGGTACCACTGAGCCTTATGACTCACCAACCTGGTCTCCCTTTCATGCTGTGCTTCAGTGACAAGCTGAAGACCCACTCCAGGTACTACACTTCCACCAGCATTCACACAGGCAGGGACACACCCAGCTGCAGTTACATGCAGGCTTACCAGCCACTGCATAAACCAACAATGGAGAGGCTACATCTGAAATAACCACCAGCTTCCCAGCATAGGACTCCAGAACTGTACCATCCTGCCCTGGTCAAAACCCTGGTCAGTATGCATTTATTGTCCAGTTTGCCTCCCCCCCCCCCCCCATGTGGAGAGGAAATGCAACAGCCTTTGGCCTTGAGCTAAGATTTCCAAGCACTTCATTCAAACTCACTGGTTTAGATAAAGCAGAAAAGTTTATTAACTACAACCGTTAGATTTTAAGTGATTATAAGGGATAGCAAACAGATCAGAGCAGATTACCTAGCGAATAAAAGAAAATGTGAACTATGCAGTTTGTGAATTAGCAGTTTGTCACCCTTACTGGTGATATAGGCAGGCTTGCAGATTCTTAAGTGACAAGCTGCAATTGCTTTGCAACTTGGGATCTCCAGGTTTCAATACACAGGCTAGAAAACCTTTTAGCTGGAGTTCAGCACTCCCCCCCCCAGTTCATCTTTTTTCTTTAGGTATTTCCAGCAGTTCTCTTGTGTGGGGAGTGAAAAACAACTAATAATGTCACTCCCTGCCTTGTATAGCTTTAGCATATGGTGAGAACCCTTTGTTCCAAACTCAGCTCCCAGACCAGCCTGTGGAAAAACACAGACCCCGAAATTGGTGTCCAGAGTCGTTTTGGGCTGGTCACATGCCCTTGCAGACTCATAGCAACCATTGCTTACAGGCCAGCCGAAACATTCACAAGAAGGCTCACTAGGTGGGGGGGATAAGCTTGTCTGAAGGCCTATTGTTTTCCCTAATGGCCCTTTACCCTGAATGAGTCTTTCACAATCAGCTATTCAGACTGGAAGCATTTTGCCTAGTGGGTGTCACCCAGGTGTGACTACATGTGAAATACAGATACATAGTCAATATCCATAACTTCAAATACAAAAATGGATGCATACAAATAGGATAATCATATCCAGCAAATCATAACTTTTCCAAGACTCCTTACGTGCCCTGTCTTGTACAAAATGCATCATAATTATGGCATAATTTTAATTTCACTATGAAGAATATGGGATGCAGTGACACAATCACTACACCATTTCTCATGATGCCACAGCAAACACTCTCCTGGGACTTACTGTTCTATCCTCTGAAGTAAATGCTCCTCCAAAGAGCCAGCGGAGCACCGCTTTTGGATCACCTACAGTGGAGCACCCATAGGGACATCAGTCGAAGAAGAGAAGTTTGGTCATCCTATGCAGTAACTGAGGTTCTTCGAGATGTGTCCATCTATGGGTGCTCCACTACCCATCCTCCTCTCTGGTTCGGAGCTGCCAAATGAGCTCTGCGACAGAGATGGAACTGGGAGGGAGTGGTCAGACCAAACAGTGCTAGATATATGTCCTGCTGATGGCGTGAGAGGGGGAAGGTGTGCATATGTGGTCCAATGCCCACTGCTGATGGTCTCTGATTCCAGGCACAGGTGGTATTACTGCAGAGCACTCATGGGGGAGACATCTCCATGAACCTGTTACTGCACATGGTGAGCAGCCTTCTCTTTTTTTTGTGTTTTCCTGCACTATACCTTTTATTTGTATATTGAGTGTTCATTACAAGTGATAAATATTAACATTTTTAGTGCTGTTTTCATGTTTAATTTACTATTATGAAGCTTCTCTTTTGTTTCAATTCTTTTTGTACAAGTTGAATTGCAAATATTTTATGTCCAGTCTCATCGATTCACTGTTTAGCTTGATTCTGATTCTTTTATATACCTTCGGTGTCTCCGGCAACTGTTACTTAAGTAATAGTTGTGATTTCTGGTGAGGATGATTTTTGTTTTTCTTTCAGCATTCATCCATCAGTTACAGTTTCTTGATCATTTATCTAATTTATCTCTTCCTCCATTTGCTGCTTCCTCTTCATGGAACATGGATTAATTGTTCAGACAAGCCATAATAATTTGTAAGATGCTGTCAGATTGTGTCAAGGACCACTATGCTCCAATTAAGTGTTATGTTCATGTCCACTCACTATAATGTTAAAATAAGCAAGAATACTCTGTCCTACACCACCAAAATATAAAGATATTAATTTGTATCTTTTGTTCTTCTGTGAGTTGTGTCCCGAAGAGTGCTCCACTTTAGGTGTGTTTGCATCTCCTGTACCTTTTGATTGAGATTTCTCATAGCAATATCAATAGGGCCCATACATGCATGTTACTCAGTCTCCTGCTCTGTGCCAGTTTTATATAGCACTGTATGGGCAAACTGCCCTCAATTCCTTCTCAACTACCTCTGCCTGAGACTGAGCCTTTGCAGCTGTCTGCATTGGGGTTTACTTCAGCTGTGTCTCCTTAACTCTTTTTTAGTATTTGGTTTATTATAGTTCTTAATAATAATGAGTAGTTTAGTTCAGCTGTAGTAGTTTATACAATACAAAAAAAAAGTTGCTCTCTCCTGGGAGTTTTACTTTACTGGGAGGATATTGTATACCCAGTTCTCCCAGTTACCATTGCTGGGACGCAATCCCAGTGAGTGACAGACACTCCTGGTGCATCAGTTGTCTCGGGGAACCTCCTATTTCCCAGAAGTGCAACTTCTATCTGGTATTAAAATATAGATCCAGGAAACCAGGGAGATCAAATTTCGACTTCTTATTGCTGCTTCTGGCCTCTGAGCCAGGCCAGAGGTGCCCAACTCACCCTTAATACACTGGTCTCTGAGCAAGGCTTCTGCCTCCACTGTCTCTGAGCCACACTCCTCAAGGACATCTAAGAGGAAGACACAAAATTCCTCCCAAATGACCCCTAAAGACCATCTCTCAAGTTCTCCAGGAAGGGATTCAAACTTGAAGAAGTCATGGTCTCCGCTGACTCCAGCCATGTTGGCATCCATTAATCTCTGATCTACTACCCATGAAACTGCTGTTTTTTCTGGTCCCGAGGGCACTATTAGAGCTAAAAATTTGTAAAGTCATTGACTCCGAGAAGTCATCGGTACCATCATCAAAACAATCCAGCAAGAAAAGCTCTACCTATTCTCACTTGGCACTGAAGAAGCTCGCTCAGGTTCCATCTGGACTCCCTTGAGAGTGGTTGAGATTCACGGTATTGTCATTTCTCTCTCAGCTGCTATCACTTTGGCACAGGTCATGGACATGGAACAAACAACCAGCAGGAGTTTCACTTCCCGAGACTTTGCTGTATCTGAGACACCTGACTTGCTACTGCTTGGCTCTGACATACTCTCAGTACTGAGGACTCCTAGATCTGGACATTATCCCTGTACCCAGCGTGCCCTTGTTGCCAAGAAGGCTAATGGCATTTTGGGCTGTATAAGTTGGGGCATTGCTAACAGATCAAGGGATGTGATTGTTCCCCTCTATTCGACATTGGTGAGGCCTCATCTGCAGTACTGTGTCCAATTTTGGGGCCCACACTACAAGAAGGATGTGGAAAAATTGGAAAGAGTCCAGAGGAGGGCAACAAAAATTATTAGGGGCCTGGAGCGCATGACTTAGGAGGAGAGGCTGAGAGAACTGGGATTGTTTAGTCTACAGAAGAGAAGACTGAGGGGAGATTTGATAGCTACTTTCAACTACCTGAAAGGGGGTTCTAAAGAGGATGGATCTAGACTGTTCTCAGTGGTAGCAGATGACCGAACAAGGAGTAATGGTCTCAAGTTGCAGTTGGGAAGGTTCAGATTGGATATTAGGAAAAACTTTTTCACTAGGAGGGTGGTGAAGCATTGGAATGGGTTACCTAGGGAGGTGGTAGAATCACCTTCCTTAGAGGTTTTTAAGGTCAGGCTTGATAAAGCCCTGGCTGGAATGATTTAGTTGGGGATTGGTCCTGATTTGAGCAGGGGGTTGGACTAGATAGCCTCCAGAGGTCCCTTCCAACCCTAATATTCTATGATTCTATGATTACACCTCATGCTGATTCTGGTGCTCCACTGTTGCAGAGTGATTTGGAAGAGGTGGATTCTGATGAAGATTTTACTTCAGTTTTCCAAATATCTGTGCTCTCCTCTCCATCCCTACAGTGACCCCTTTCCAGAGGCCTCTGAAGAGATTGGTGCCACTCGTGAGAGACGGCCTCAACCATCTTGCTGATACACCTCTGAGTGCTTCCAACCATACTGTACGTGCCCTCTCCTGGGCCATACTGGGTACCTTGGATGGTTATTGCCAGCAATTTTCTAGGGCCTCAAGCACAACCTGTGACAGAGATAGACGGCCTTCATCACCCTCCTTCTCTAGAAGACCAAAACCATAGGAAGAAACCTTTGATAAACAGAAATCTAGCACTTATGAAAACGTCTTGCCAGTGGCCAGCATTTCTTCATCCCCAGATGAAACCCATGCCACCTTCTCCATCCCTATTGGATGATTTTGAACAGTGTCAGGCACTGGTCAAGAGGACTGTGGACTTTTTGCAGATACCTTTTATGCTGGTGGTGTTTAACCTCCTTAAGTTGCTTGACATCTTGCAGACATCCTCCATACATCTGCCTGCACTGCCTTGCTTGTTAACCTTTGCAGGCTCCAGTAGGGCCTTATTATCTGGCACACCTCTGCCACAATTCCACTTATGTGCAAAAGAGCAGATAAGAAATATTATGTTCTGTCTAAAAGGTCTTGAATTTTTGTTTCTTGTCCCTCTTCTAACTTTTTGGTGGTCAGTACAGAAGACAGAACAATACTAAATCTATGCCCTCTGACAAGGATCGTAAGTGCCTTGACCAGTTTGTTAGAAAATTGTGTTCATCAGCTACTTTTCAATTCAGAATTGCCAACTACCAGGCATTAATGGTGAAATACAATCATACAAATTATACCAAGGTGAACTCTCTTATTCAGTATCTACCAGCTGAAATTATTGTGGAAGGCCATCTGCTCACCAGAATATATTGGTAGGCCTCCCTCGACACTGCTGATATTGCTGCTTGTTCGATCACTTCAGAAGTTGTGATGGGCCTCCTGTCTCCAGCTCTAAGGAGATCCAAAATATGATTGAAGACCTACTTTTGATTGTATTTAACAGTTCGCTGACAGTATGACTCAATCTCTGCACCTATTAAAGGACTTCAGGATAATTTTTTGTATTCTCTTGGGATCTATATGCCTGCCCACGAGAGAGTTTAGCAAGTCCCAGATGGCGCAAAGATCCCATCACGCCCAGTTCTTGAGCTCTCAGAAATCATACAAACCTCAACATGCAAGAGACAGGTTCCAGACAAGAAAACCATTTGCTTCTCAACCTTTGGCCTCACAGCCTTCCATCTCCAAGCACAAATTTTGGAAGGTTGGTCAAGGTCCTGAGTTACCATTCCTATTCTTACCAGTTTCGTAGATTCATCTGCCTTCCTCCCTTCAGAGACTGCCTTTACCACTTTCAGCTGGGAATGGGTTTTGGGGATCATCTCTACAGGGGCCTCCATCCACTTTACTTGTCTTCTACCTGTCCAACCCTTCTTCCCCATCCATCTTCAACCACTCCTCTCATGAGAACCTGGTATGACAAGAAATAAACACACTCTCATACTCTTGGGAGCTATATAACCTATTCCCATGCAGCACAGAGGGAAGGTGTTTTATTCCAGATATTTCCTGGTTCAAAAAAGGAGTAGTTGGAGACCCATTCTAGATTTAAGGCTCTTCTTCACCTTTGTGAAGGCACACAAATTAAAAATTCTGTCACTGGACCTAGCAAATTGGTTCTCGGCCCCTGACCACAAACACATTCCACCAACAACTGTGTCACTGCCAGATATACTGGACTGCACCTTAGAACTAAACACTTGGAGTTCTTGGTGAGCTCCATTAGAATCGTCCTAGCAACCATCATGGCTTTCCATTCTCCAGTACACAGTTATTCCATAATTGTCTACCCAATAACGAGGTTCCTTGGGGGGCTCAAAAATCTCTTTCCACTAGTCCTACTCTAGTTGTGATCTCAGTCTGGTTCTTAAATGCCTTCCAAGATCACCATTTGAACTGATGGCTTCCTGCTCATTCGATTTTTTCCCCCAGATAAGCATCATATTGGCTTGAAAAATTAGAGAAATAAAGGCCCTTATGGCATACCCAACCTTCACAATATTTTTCAAGGAGAGTGTCAACAGTACGACCACATCCCAAGCTTTTACCAAAAATATCTTCTGAGTTTCATATTAACCAACCCATTCATCTTCAGGTCCTCCACCCTAAACCTCCTCTAAGCAAAGAGGTATTGTTATACATTTGATGTCAGGAGAACCTTTGCCTTCTATCTTGATAGGACTAATGTTGCAGGGGGCTTATCTCGTTGCCGGGAGAAACGAGGCTTCACACAGGTGGCTAGTTGGAAAGTGGTGAGTTTATTAAGGGGAGCGGCATTTCATGCTGGGGGGCTTATCTGCCAGCACAGCCGCAATACAAGATGTCTGACACACCCAGGCGATGTCCAGAAAGCCCAAAGAGGAAGCCCAACAAACAGGGGCATGTCAGTACAGATATACCCATGCTCATTTGCATCTCATACATACTCATGTCTCATTTGCAAGCAACAAACTGATTGGTTACACACTGTTCAGCACTTGTTGATTACGCAGTCCTGCCTTAGTTTCCCCATTTAGTTTCCCACGCATTCATTCCCACGCACACAAACGGGGTAAACACTCACGCAGCTGGGAACTGTCTGGGAACTGTTCCCAAACACACAGATAACAGCAAGGTCATTTTCAGATTAATACCACCATTATGCACTCTCCTGGAGTTGACTCAGAAGTGTAACTATGCCCCCTAGTGGTTGCCCGTCACAATTTCTTCCGGTCCTAACATCCTCCCCACGCTTCTGAGGAGACTCCAGGGAACAAGAGGGCAACACAAACAACGGGGGCACTGCGTACCAAGGTGCCCCCCCTCCCTCTTCTGCGCACACACAAGAAAAGGGAGCGTGAAGGAGACCAGCATCAGAGGCACCTGAGGCCTCCCCTGGCCCCCTACCCAGACACACACAAAGCTAACCACAAAACAACACAAATACTCAAAGCCAACACTAGCTCCATCCTCCCCCCGTCGCTTCTTAGATGACTACAACTCCTGCTTCCGTCTTGGAGCAGTCCATCAGACACTCGCCAGGCATGGGGGAGGGGGGGGAGAGCGGCCACCGCGATTGCTGTTGCCTTGCTTTGCACCTGTGAAAGGAGGTGAACAAGCACCGATCACAAAGCGGTCTCTGCCTCCCAGTGGGGGAAGGCAGCCGCCTGGTTCCCATAGGCCACAGCATCCAGCATCTCATCTCTGCTGTACCCGTCCAGGGAGTCAAGGGTTAACTCTGCAAACAAAAAGACAAACAAAAACAAGGCGGGCCACCGGCAGCACACCCCGGCATTGGCCAGGCAGAGGTGTGCAGTCGTGCCCACATCCAGAGAGCCTGGCCTGGACTCAACAATTGGACCAGGTCCTCCTTCATGGTGTCCATCTTGTCTGGCAGCTGATGTACTTGCATTCACACGCCGTTCGGCTCCGGGCCCTGCCAGGCTGACTCTTGGCAAGGACCATGCAGGCCAGGGCAAGACTCTGCCCCTGTGCCTCCATGGGGCACCCCTCCGTCTGCATCTTGGCGCTTGCCCACGTGGATTTCAACTGCCGGGGGGTGGTAGCCAGTTCCCCCACATGCCTGTCTGCTGCCAGGGCTTGCCCGAGGCGTGGCGCCCCCAAAAACTCAGCGACAAAGACATCACCAGATTCATTCCACCCTCCATACTGGCTTTTTTTCCCCTTTAGCTCTGTCTTTAAAACTGGACTGCTTTCCGCTTTTTTTTTTCTCTCCTCATTCCCCCCACCTCCCCCCGCTTAGGAAAGGGGGGGGGCTGCTGGGCGGAGGCACAGCTGGACTTACTGGGCAGCCTGCCAGTTCTGGGCAACCTGCCAACTTCTGGGCCAACTGCCAACTGATAACATGTTCCAGCTTTTTGGTAACAAGCCTCTCCACTTCTGCAATGAATTCTCTTACAGGTATAACACATTTTAAGACACAATATATTTCTCTCAAACCCCCCCCCCCCATGCCCGCAGCTTATACACTGAGCATGGGGTCGGGGTTAGCTTTCCCGCTCCCCGAACCTGGGGAGAAACTTCAGATGTTGCCAATCTCAGGTCCCAGGGTCCCATAATGGGCTGCTGTAGCCACCCTGACCTGGGCAACAGAACGGGCTTTTACTACTGCCTAATTAAAACGGGCTTCGCACCTGCCTTCCGGCATCTGTTGACAACACACTCTACCGCACCTCACCACGGCCTCCCATGTCTCTGTGGCCCCCCACACCTGCATGCCCCCCCCCCTTGTCTCGACCGGCCAACGTGCTGTTTCTCTCAAGGTCACTCTCAGTCCAAGAATACTCCTCTGCCAATTCTCACTTACTCACTGGTTCCAGAGATTCCATCCGGTTTTATCTCTCGCTCTGTAGGCAGTCTGCACAGCCTGGGCCCGATCCTGCCCGCTTTTATCTTCTGCCCTTGCAGAAGGCTCCGCTCGCCAGGGACCGATCCTGCTTTCTACTTTCTAGAGCCTCTGCCGCCGCAGAGACTCCCATCCTGGGCTCGGAGCCAGGTACACAGCCACGCCACTCACCCATAGCGCGCTGCTCCGTCCCAGACCACCAGCTGGCTCACGACTGGCACTCACACGCGCAGCCGGCCCCCCCATCGCTCCACCGGGGGCCATCCTGGTCTGCGCTGCCGGGCCAGCACCCGCTGCCTTACTTCTCCTGCCTTCGGCCACCTGTGGGAGTCATCTCCCCCACCCTGCTCGCTGCGCCATTTGTTGCAGGAGGCTTATCTCGTTGCCAGGAGAAACGAGGCTTCACACAGGTGGCTAGTTGGAAAGTGGTGAGTTAATTAAGGGGAGCGGCATTTCGTGCTGGGGGGGTTAAGGGGAGCGGCATTTCGTGCTGGGGGGCTTATCTGCCAGCGCAGCCGCAATACAAGATGTCTGACACACCCAGGCGATGTCCAGAAAGCCCAAAGAGGAAGCCCAACAAACAGGGGCGTGTCAGTACAGATATACCCATACTCATTTGCATCTCATACATACTCATGTCTCATTTGCAAGCAACAAACTGATTGGTTACACGCTATTCAGCACTTGTTGGTTACGCAGTCCTGCCTTGGTTTCCCTATTTAGTTTCCCATGCATTCATTCCCACGCACACAAACTGGGTAAACACTCATGCAGCTGGGAACTGTCTGGGAACTGTTCCCAAACTATGCCCCCTAGTGGTTGCCCGTCACAATTTCTTCCGGTCCTAACAACTAAACTTTTCAGAAAGACTCCCAAATAATTTTGTGTTGATTGCAGACAATTCAAAAGGGTCTGTGGTCTCTAAACAAAGACTTTCCAACTGGCTATCTGACTGTATTAGTTATTGCTATGAATCTTGTAATATTCAAGCACCCTCAAACACACACACTCACTCTAAGGCTCTACAGCCTTCACAATAATGTTCCCATCATTGAAATATATAGAGCCATGACTTAGACCTCTCTACATATGTTTGCCGAGTATTATACAATAACTCATATTACTAACTAGCAATTTCCTCTAAGTTGCCTGTAAGCTGCGTAGCTACCTATTTAGTGCCACGCAGGCACTCAGGGAACCCACCTGGGGACCTGCTGCAGACAGGGGCCGGGCGTCCCTCCCCCAGTTTCATCTCTGCTGCGGACCGGACCTGCTGGGGTGAAACAGTGCAGCCGTGGTCTGGCCTGAAGTGGCCTGGACCCAGGGTGCCAGAACAGTTCAGATCCAGCTGCAGCCAGGGCGGCCCTTCCTTGGTCCAGACCTCCTGCAACCCCAGAGCTGCTGGAGTGGGGAGAGGCACCTCTCCCTCCCCCAGCCCAGGTTCTGCTGTGGGGAGAGAGCTGGGGGGAGTCCTCTCTCCCTGCTGTAGCCCCGGAGTACTCTCCTGCACCCTAAACCCCTCATCCCAGACACCCCCCCCCCCAGAGCCCAGAGCCCCAGCTGGAGCCCTCTCCCTCTTCACCCAACCCTCTGCTCCACCCCGTAACCCTCTCCCATAAGCCGAACCCCTCAGTCCCACCCCCTGCCACATGAATTTGTTATGTGCACCAACGTGAAGGTGATGTGTCACACACCACCTCCATATTGATGCACATAACTAAATTCATTCTACACATGGGTGAGAAAAATTAGAGGTAACACTGCTCATGACCCTGCTTCTGATGCTGTTTGGCTCAGCTATAGTTTCTTCAAGATTGGACTTGCTGTTGAAGCCCCCTCCTCCTTAGAGGAAACTGCTAATGAGTCATCTAGATTTGAGCACCCATAGGGACACTACTTGAAGAAAACTCTTTGCAAGTTACTCACCCTGTGCAGTAACTGGTTCTTTGAGATTTGTCTTCCTTTGGATGCTTCACTATCTACTTTCCTTCCCCTCTGCTTTGGAGTTCTCTGCTGTGGAGCTTTACAGTATAAGGAACTGAGGTTGTTTCACCCATGCAGTGCTATATAACAACAGCATGGAGCACAAAATTGAGTAATACACATGCATGGGCTTAATGGCCACTCCTACATGAAATCTCCGATTGAAGGTTCAGGGGGTGCCAGCGTACGTGGAGTGGAGCATCCAGGAGGACACAGATGTCAAAGAACCACAGTTACTGCATACAGTGAGTAACCACTTCTTATTCTCTAAAGGTTTTTATTTCTGCATTTTCAGGGTTATCTTGAAGAGCTAGTACGCCTCAGAGAAAACCAGCTGGCTGAATCTGTCTCACAAAACAAACTCCTGCTACAGAGGATTGAAGATATGGACCTAGCCCATAAAATGGAGAAGGAACAGCTGGAGTACATAATTGTAGAGCTTCAGGACCAGTTGTAAGTTAGACTGTGATGGAGAAACTTTGCTAGGGTAGTAGCATCGTCTCGCTGGATTCCTGTATTTTCCTGTGTGATTTATATGAATTTCTGGTCCTATGAAAACAAGTGAGACTTAATCTTGAAGAAATTGACATAGTTCTCCTTCTTTATTATAAATGTAGACTAATTTTTCAAAAGCTGACAAATTTTATATTCAAAGACCGCTTCCCTGCAATAGTATATAGAATACTAAAATTGTAAGAAATTAAAAAAACTCCTTAAAGATCGAAGACTGCTTAACTGAAAATAGTTATTTCCATTTTATCATGCATTTTTATAATTAAAATCGCTATACGGCATTTTATCACTAGTAGGTTTACGTTCTGTAATGCAAAAATGTTTTGTGGGAGGCAAAACATTATTTTGGCCATAGTAAATTTTTCATTTATTGGGGAAAAAGGTATTTCTCCTTCACAAATGCACCTTCAGAGATTCCTGCTTTACTATTCTATTCTGTTTGTATGATGGTCTGAAACACTAGAAGAACTTCTGCTAGAACTGAGGGCTTCATTATTTGACACACCATGGGTTTCTCATCCATGTTTTTATGTCAGGTAAAAGGGCTGACGCAACATAAAGGAGCTTTAATTAATCTATCTTAATTCTTATGTGGTCCCCATTACTGTAACATCTGAGAGCCTCACAATTTTTAATGTATTTATCCTCACATCATCCCTGTGAAGTACAGAATGAGATACAGAGAGAATTAATGACTAAGGTCACACAGGAAGTCTGTTGTGGAGCAAAAACTAAATCTGGGTCTCCAAATTCCAGTCTAGGGCCCTAACCACTGAACCATTCTTCTCTGGGTCTGATTAACCTGTCTCCAACAATGGGAAAATTCCTCCAGGGAAAGAAAATAAGGAAACAGTCTCAAGATCTCTTCTGAAGACATTTTGTGAGCTCTGAAATAGGGGTATGCTGGGATATAGCTGGGTGATGGGTAGGGCAGCACACAGCACTCTGGAGATTCTGTGCAGCGTCCCCAGCTCAGTCATAAACTACACCAGTGTCCACTTTGGCCCCTGGAGTAGCCTAGGATGTGGGAGATTTCAAGTGTGGTGTAAAGGCACCTTAGGCTTCTCCTGGGCTGTACCTCTTGCAGCCCTGAATCTCACTCTGTATTCATTTAAAGGTGTCTAGTTAATAGAAAAATGTTTTTCTTCCACTTTCTTTCAGATCATGGAACTGCTAATGTTTGTAACTTGTGCATCTCTGCTGAGTTTCACAGCATAATTTGTATTTCATTTGCGATGATTTCATGGCTCCTAGAAGGTTTTCCCCGCTCTTCCTTTGCAGTGCACACTTGTACTAGATAAAGATTTTAAGCTTGTTCTTTCTTCAAGTGGAATTATTTTTTGACATTTTATTTTCACTTTTATTCTTCACTACTTATGTAATTCTTGAACTGGTGCACACAACTAGTATAGTTCCCATTTTTAGGGGTTAAAGTCAGTCTGGTTTATTTCCTGTCTCTGTCTGCTGGTAGGAGATCATGTTTCCCTCTAGACTTGGTATTTTCTGGCTTTGGAGAAATTAAACTTGGAGGTAAGAAATTTACTTTTTTGTTGTTTGTTTTGTTTTTTACAGAGGTATAATTGGAAAGATTAAATTTACTTAAAAATGAAAGCTCTTGGGTAAATATTATCTCATTCAAACTGCCATTAACATGAATTATAGTGCTGATCAAAGTGAGAGTAGAAGCTTTAATTCCTGTTGAGCTTGTGCTTTTTAAGATTTATTTTGTCTGGATTTGCGATTAGTTAATACTTTAACTCCCGTAGTGATTCCCAAATATAATATGTTTATGGTACACACATTAGCTGAGAACCCTACCTGCCAGAACACAAAATAGCAACCTATTTCTTGTCTGCCTGTACCCAGAAACTTCAAATGAGTAACACAGCTCAATCTACTATTATAGTTTTTATTCTTTTGTTACTAGAGCTTCTCAAATTATCTAATCATTATTCACTGTTTCTAGTTATGAGTCATCTTATTTAGGCATGGAAAGGCTGCCTGTTAATTTCACTTGTCAAATATTCCAATGCCCTGATGTAGGTGATGGCTAACTATTGGAATTTAATTTTGAGTAGGTGATGACTACCTTATTAGAATTTTAATTTAATTTTTATCTGTTAGCATGCCTACTTAAATGTCTTGATCACACACTTTTTAAATAAATGCTAATGCCCCTCTTGGGGGAAAAAGGTGAACTAATTGAAAACTGATCATCTTAATTGGCTGGAATCTTTTGCACATTCTGATCAATGTAGTTAAACTGACCTAATTTTCTAGTGTAAACCAGGCCTAAATCTTTATTTGTATACCAGGCCATCAATGCACATGCACTTTACAAAGCACATTAAACTAGCTAAAGACACAGTCTCTGCCCCTAAGAGCTTGCAATCTAAATGACTAGACAAACATACAAAAACTAACTCAGAATGGAGCGGGGGAGGGAGAGAAGGGGTCACAATTGTTATTTTATGCCTGACAAGGAGTATAGAGGCACTGCCATTAAGCTGCCTGAAGAGTTGGTCTGCTGCTTACCTAGCACAAGTGCTTTTAGAAATGACTTTTTTTCCTTTTATAGTTGCTATCTGTATGTTTTATTTCTGTCCTTTTTGTAATTTGTTAGTTTTGGATAATATTCACATTGAAATGCCAACTTAAACTTGCTAAAGAAGGTGGTGATTATTCTTTTAGCCAATTAGAGATCATAAAGTCTTATTCTTTGTTGTTGTTCTACTATTCTAATAAATCAGTCCTTTAAAATATTTGACTATGTCGACATTATTTGACATATTTGGCAATGTTTGATCAGTATTTCACCAGTCAGTTGACCAATTATTTTTGGACTGTTCAAATAATCAATCCTCATCTTGTTACCTGTTTTATAGGTGTATATCTAGCAGCAACTCTACATAAAGGATTGCATATTTTCTTTGAATGTAATCTTAGTATCTAATATTGAGTAAACAGACCTATTAAAAAGCTATGTTTAATGCCAGTAAAGGTTAGTCTGATCCAAATAAAAAGGGAATTTATGATAATTGCAACCTGATAAAGATCTTTAGCAGTAAAAAATATTATCAGCTTTTAGTTTGATTACCTGATTTCATTTAAGTAAATGCAGCACAGAGAGACTAGCAAACCTATTTAGAGTAGGAGCATTAATAGGATACTAATTTGTAAACTGAGTTTTGGGTAAACTATTCTATAATTAAGCGTAATACTATTAAGGATATTTTGATTATTTTTAATGTATACAATAACATATACAACTGTGAATTATACACTGGAAGGGCTTCAGAAAAGTGTTATACAGTAGTAGTAGCCTATGTTTTTATGAACTTTACACCTCACTGTAAAATTAAAATGATTTTTTTGTATTCTCTCTCAGCAGACACTAGTCATATGCTGTTAATAGCCTGCATTTGGGTGCACAGATTTTCCTCAGGTGTCTGAAAAAATAAATACACTAAGTTAATCAGTGTTGGGTAAAACAGCTGGTAATATTCAGGTGGGGAGTTGATTGTGTAGAGATGTCGGTTCCTGAGATACATGGCCTGTAAACACTTAAAGCCCTAGGAATCCATAGTATTTTCAGCTGAAGGCTTCACTAATCCAATTTCTTCCTAGTCTTAAATAAACAATTTACATAGTTCAGACTTTCAAACCTTAAAGAGTTGCTATGAATAGTTGTTTAAACCTAATGCTAATACAACTAGCCAGTGTTAAACTCCCTTGGATAATGAAAAGTATACTTCCGAGCCTGGCAATTTCACTGACAGAGCAGATGTCTCTGCAGTTGCAGCAGATGCTTAGATGCAGTTGGGAGTATGTTAGCACTGATTTTGAAAATACATTCTCATTTCTACTATTATAAGCAGTAATCCATTAATAAGACTGAAAATGTACTTGTTATTTTAAAGTAGCCCACAATGTGTTACCTGGGCTGCATGGACTGGGTGGCAGGGAAGAGGCAGCCACACAGCTGCCCCAGACCTCGGAGATTACAGAATTGGCCATCAGCCCTGGATCCCTGACCCCACAGGGCTGGCTGGGAGTTCAGAACTGTGCCATGCGGGGCAGCCCAGGCCCCAGCCCACTGCACACGTCAGCTGGGAACCCAGACCCAGCCATGTGGGCTGCCCGGCCTTTAGCCAGACCCATTAAATGGCACAAGCTATAAAAATCCTATATAATAAAAGGCCAGAGGATGTTTGTCCGAAGCCATCATGCGTAGTAGAGACGGCCCGGACAAACAGCATGCTGGGAGTTGTAGTTTGGCGGCACAAAATTGCCACCGCGCGTGCGCCGCGAGCTGTAGAGACGGCCCGGACAAACCGCATTAAGCACTTTGGCCCATGTACACGGGCTTCTACACTAGTATTGTATAGTCTGATAGAACCGTTCATATTCGTTGGGATGACGAATGGCTCTCAGGCCAGAGAGAAACAGTGGGAATTGGGAAAAGGCAATAATCATACTACTAAATATCAAAACCTCGTGCTCAAAGGTTTCTGAATGGTAGTTGAGATGTCATTCACAGAGTACACACTCACACCTTGCAAGTAGTAGGAAGCTAGATGCTGGGCGTGGACTATGTTTCAGACATGCAAAATGTATGCTATCATCTTGGATTTTCTTTTCTTTTGAGGGGTTCGAGATTGGGCCGTCTACCACTTAACGCCAAAGTATCTTTGTTTTTTATTTTTATCATTCTCATCCCTCTTTATTAAAAAAATACTGTTGCCACATGACACTGCTTCTGGAAGCAAGGCCCTTTGATCAGAACTTTCCTTTAAGTGGAGGTATGAACTGAAACCTAATTTGGGGCACTTTGCTAGTTGATCCAACTAGATGGGAGTGGTGCTCTCACATCATCACTGTTCAGGACCAGGGAGGAAATGCATGTACACTGTAGCATTATGCACTGTGACCCAATTCAAGCTCTTTATTCAGTTATGTGATTCTGATGTAGTTAGAAAAATCATAAAAATAATCTTTCAATCTTGTGATGTCTGAAATTTTTCTTTGGTTATATAACATGAGAAACTGTGTCCTTTGTCAACAAGCTGTAAATAAACATCTGATGGTTTGGAAAAACAGTAGAAAAGTTTATATTTTGTCTTGTCCTTGAAAGATTTTGTTTTACATTACTTATGAATGCAAACTTTCTGATGGGAGAAGCATATAACCCCACTGCTATGATTGGTTTTACTTCTGATTTCTTCTTTTGAAGGGCTTGCATTAAAGCTTCTGTAATCTGTTATAGTTTTGTCAATTAGTTTGGCTAAATGCCAACATAATGTTACTATATTTTATTTGCAGATAAGGCTGTATACTTGTCATTTGGGATATGATATTCTTGGAAAGGTACCTGAGTTTGTGCTATATAAAATATGGTGATGCATTACTACTTTTTGACTTGTGTCCTGTATCAAGACAGTAGGATTTGGGACAAAATAAAACAGGAATTTTTTCTACTTGTTTAACTACCCTCTAAAAACATGTTGTTTATGTATTGAACAATGACAATGTGGTTATAATGTGTAAAGCTTTAAAACACACAATTGAATGTGTACAATGTACTTTACAATACTACAAATAAAAGTAGGTGTAATTATTACTATTCTTTTTTAATGGCAAGTTCCTAGTTTTATTACATGCCTTTACCTAGACTTCTGGAATCCATGCTTTACCTAGACCATTTACCAGATGCCAGAATGCCGCAGCTTTACCATTTACCGTTTGGCTTAACTGGTTTTCATTAAGCATCTGGCAAATGGTAAAGTGGCATATGGTAAATGCTAAAGCATCTGGAATCCATGCTCTTTAAAGTAGGAGAGTGCTCAAATTCAACATAAAAATATTGTTGTATATCCATCTCCGTGTGTTTGGAAAATTACATAATTCTCAGTGTGTTTGGAAAATTAAAATGTTTGTTTTCATATTTTTTTGCTGTCCTTCATGCCTCTTTCCCTGCTCCCCCAGTTCAGGTCAATCTCTCCCCTTTCCTACAGTATGCACTCCAGATACTTTGGTGTGGTTGCTCCTTTAGCTGTTTCATTATGAACTCTTCATTACCCTAAATAATATTGTGCAGTTTGGTGCTGTAATTGACTTTCAAAATCAGCTTCTCTTGTAAATCTAAACTACATCTCCCTTAATGTGTAGGAAGCAAGCACCATATTTGCATGGCTTTCCATAGAGTCCCTGCTACAATGGAGCCCTATGATGCTGAATAAAGGAACTGTTAAGCTCCTTCAGCAATACTAGTGATATGTTGCAAGCACCAAGAAGAGCACTGCCAGTACTTTATTTGACATTGTTGTTATTTCAGTAGTCCTGGGATTATTGGAGAGCTGCAGTATGTACTCTGAGTGCTGTTTGTGGTTTTGAGTCCCATCTTGCAATAACTTCTAACTATATGGTAGCTCAAAATATATTAATTTTACGATTAGATTTGCAGAGAATACTTCAAGAGAAATTTATTTTAAGCTGATTTTACAATTGCCGTTTATGGCTAATACCTGAAAAAATGAATCCAAGTAATGTGCATATGACTCTGTAATTTCTCCAACACTGATCAGTAATAAGTTGTTTCAGTTACAGTACTTATCAGTAAAACAATTAAAAACGTGAATTTTAATATAAAGGAAAACAAGCCTTTTAGTTACTGAACCAACAAGAGGGAATGCCATTTTGGATTTGGTTTTGGTGAGGATCTTATAGAAGAAATGGTTGTAGGGGACAACCTTGGGTCTAGTGATCATGAACTAATTCAGTTCAAATTGAATGGAGGGGTAAACAAAAATAGATCTGTGACTAGGTTTTTTGATTTCAAAAGGGCTAATTTTAAAAAATTAAGGACATTAGTCAGGGAAGTGGATTGGGCTGAAGAACTTATGGATCTAAACGTGGAGGAGGCCTGCGATTACTTTAAATCAAAGTTGGAGAGGCTATCAGAAGCCTGCATCCCAAGAAAGGGGGAAAAAATCATAGGCAGTAGTTGTAGACCAAGCTGGATGAGCAAGCATCTGAGTGCTGATTAAGAAAAAGCAGAAAGCATACAGGGAGTGGAAGATCGGAGAGATCAGCAAGGAAAGCCATCTTATTGAGGTCCGAACATGTAGGGATAAAGTGAGAGAGGCTAAAAGTCAAGTAGAATTGGACCTTGCAAAGGGAATTAAAACCAATAGTAAAGCGTTCTATAGTCATATAAATAAGAAAACAGAGAAGAAGTAGGTCCGCTAAAAACTGAGGATGGAGTGGAAGTTAAGGATAATTTAGGCATGGCCCAATATCTAAACAAATACTTCCGTCTTTAATGCGGCTAATGAGGATATTAGGGATAAAGGTAGCATGGCAAGCATAAATGAGAATATGGAGGTAGATATTATCATATCCGAGGTAGAAACCAAACTTGAACAGCTTAATGGGACTAAATGGGGGCCCCCCAGATAATCTTCATCCAAAAATATTAAAGGAACTGGCACATTAAATTGCAAGCCCGCTAGCAAGAATTTTTAATGAATCTTTAAACTTGGGGGTTGTACCGTATGACTAGAGAATTGCAAATATAGTTCAAATCCTTAAGAAGGGAAAAAAGTGATATGGGTAACTACAGGCCTGTTAGTTTGACATACAAGATCTTGGAAAAAAATTTCAAGGAGAAAGTAGTTAAGGGCATTGAGGTCAATGGCAAATGGGACAAAATACAACATGGTTTTACAAAAGGTAGATCGTGCCAAACCAACCTGATCTCCTTCTTTGAAAAAGTAACAGACTTTTTAGATAAAGGAAATGCAGTGGATCTAATTTACCTTGATTTTAGTAAGGCGTTTGATACGGTGCCACATGGGGAATTATTAGTTAAATTGGAAAAGATGGGGATCAATATGAAAATTGAAAGGTGGATAAGGAACTGGTTGAAGGGGAGACAACAGAGGGTCATATTGAAGAGCGAACTGTGAGGCTGGAGGGAGGTTACCAGTGGAGTTCTACAGGGATCTGTATTGGGGCCAATATTATTTAATCTTTTTATTACTAACCTAGTCACAAAAAGTGGGAATTGTTAATAAAGTTTGCAGACGACACAAAGCTGGGAGGTATTGCCAATTCAGAGGGGGACCGGGATATCATACAGGAAGACCTGGATGACCTTGTAAACTGGAGTAACAGGAATAGGATGAAATTTAATAGTGAGAAGTGAGAGGTCATGCACTTAGGGATTAATAACAAGAATTTTAGTTATAAACTGGGGACACATCAATTGGAAGTAACAGAGGAGGAGAAGGACCTTGGAGTATTAGTTGATCACAAGATGACTATGAGCCGCCAATGTGATATGGCCGTGAAAAAAGCTAATGCGATCTTGGGTTGCATTAGGTGAGGTATTTCTAGTAGGGATAAGGAGGTACTAGTACCATTATATAAGGCACTGGTGAGACCTCGTTTGGAATACTGTGTGCAGTTCTGGTCTCCCATGTTTAAGGAGGATGAATTCAGACTAGAACAGATACAGAAAAGGGCTACTAGGATGATCCGAGGAATGGAAAACCTGTTTTATGAGGGGAGACTCAAGGAGCTGGGCTTGTATAGCCTATCCAAAAGAAGGCTGAGGGGAGATATGATTACTCTCTCTAAATATATCAGAGGGATAAATACCAGGGAGGGAGAAGAATTATTTAAGTTCAGTACTAATGTGGCCACAAGAACAAATGGATATATACTGGTGAACAGGAAGTTTAGACTCTAAATTAGACAAAGGTTTGTAACCATTAGAGGAGTGAAATTCTGCAACAGCCTTCCAAGGGAAGCAGTGGGGGCAAAAGACCTAGCTGGCTTCAAGATGAAGCTTGTAAATTTATGGAGGAGATGATGTGATGGGAAAACATAATTTTGGCAATTGATCTTTGACTATGGTAATAGAGAGGCCTGGTGGTATATGATGGAAAGTTGGAGGGGATGGGATCTAAGATGCTACAGAGAATTCTTTCCGGGGAGTCTTGCCCACATGTTCAGGGTTCAGCTGATCGCCATATTTGGGGTCAGGAAGGAACTTCCTCCAGGGCAAATTGGGAAAGGCCCTGGAGGTTTTTTGCCTTCCTCTGCAGCAGGGGGCATGGGTCACTTGCTGGAGGATTCTCTGTACTTTGAAGTCCTTAAACCAAGATTTGAGGACTTCAATAGTTCAGATATAGGTGAGGTTTATTGTAGGAATGGGTGGGTAAAATTCTGTGGCCTGTGTTGCAGCAGGTCAGACTAGATGATCATAATGGTTCCTTCTGATCTTAAAGTCTGAGTCTAAGCCAGATGTTTGTTTGGTTCTTGTTTCAAAGGGAAAGCATGTTCAGTGAGAAGAAAATCTACATCAACATACTGTTATAGGCACATGTCTATTCCTGAGCAATGGGGAGTGGCAACATGGAATCCTGTCAACCGTATCTGTAGATTTTTATTTATTTTTCTAAATTCTTATAAACTTATTTCTTTCTCTGTAGAATGTTTTGGGTATCCTGATAGGGTGAAGACTTGGGAAAAACACCTTGAGTAGCAGAAATCTAGGTTACACACTAGTAACTGGAATTCTACTATTGTTATCTCCACATAGATCCAGATTTTGCCCTTCTTGCTATTCAGCAACCTATTTCTCCAATGAGCTGACATTGGCACTGAGAGTTGTATGGTAGTAGCACATAGTTATAGGGCATCTTAAGGTTCCACATAGACAACCCAAATCTGTTGAAATTTAAAATGTCATATACATGAGCCCAGACAATTGTGTGAGTGGCGTTCACTACAAACTCCAGAAAGAAAGGGGATATGTGAAGGAGGGGATGAAGTAGAAGAATTCATAATATTGGAAAGTAACCAAATTGCGGCTGTGTCCAGCTATGTGAAATTCCCCATTTTTGCCTTGTGGATTCTTCGTGGTGGAAAAAAGGTTCCTAAAAATTTTCCCCACTGTGGAACTTCATCAATTTTTCTGTTACAATAATGGCAACATTTTATGCACAACTTTCCTGCCTCATAATGTTTGGGGAAGACCACATCCAAAGAGGAAAAAGAATCGGGAGATGACAGTCTACCCTTCTATTTTACTTTTTTTGGAGGCCTCTGATGCCTTATATGGTATGGCGGTGCCTCTCTTGGATTTTGGTCTAAATGTTTTGATTGTCCAGAAGATAAAACGGCATTGTAAAACCAAAACTCCTATGTAAAGAAAAACTCACCCAATACATAACTTGCTAATGCATATAAATACAAACGTAGTTTGACTCATGAGAGAATATCACCAAACTATTGGTAATGCAGTTCAGTATTTCAGTCAAAGAACTGACAGGAGGATCTTGTGTTCCAATTACTGAACGTCTGACTGTGTGAAACACTGACTTCTCACAACAAATGTGAGAAATATGGTGTAAAGCAGCATTTAAGGTTTCCTGGAAAAATTAACAGATGAGGCTACCTTTTTATTAACCTTCTGCTTTGCTCTCCTATAAGAGTTGGTTGCTGTTTCTATTATATACTGTTTGGACAAAAGGGGCTCTTGTACTTAAGATAAAGCCTGGCAATCTAAAGACCTGGGTATTGCTCCTGCCGTTGTTAAAGACTTCCTGTGTGATCTTGAGCAAGTGATTTAATATCTTGGTGCCTACATTTCCTTATCCTTTAAAATGAGAACTGTTGTCTACTGCACAGGAGTGAAGTGAGGCTAAACTAATTCAGACTTGTAAAATGCTCAGTAGCACTTTCTATATGAGTGGCTTAGATATGCAAATTATTACTAGTAATTATTATAAGGTATTTACAATTAGTCTTCGTTAGTACTTCTGGACTGACATATGGTATGCCACTATCATCCTATAACTAAATTTGCCTAAACAATTCTGTTGCAGGAAAAAAAAAGTTGTCAGATTCTTTATTTTGTACAAAAGAACCTTAGGAAAACACAATTTTTAAATGCAGATATTATTTATGCAACTAATCCTCTATCTGTCCCGTAGAATAATAGGTCTGCTAATGTTCAGTAATGTTGTAAAAAATGTGTCTTTTAAGATGTAATTTTTTTTTTCAGAAGGTAAAGTGTAATTTCAGCTTTTCCTTTTTCTTTTCCTACACACTGATTTCTCTTAGGAAAAGAGATCTTCTAAAAATTACCTTTTATTAGTTGTATCAGAATAGTGTTCAAGCAGACATCATTCAAGAGGAAACGTCAATCTGGATAGAATTTTTTGTTATATGCTTCCTTACTGTGACTTGAAATGTTCCATTTAATGGAATAAGGTTCACTGTCTTTTATGTTAACAGAACTGTGCTAAAGAATAATGATTTGAGATCAAGACAAGAGTTAACTACCCATCTCACCAATCAGTGGCCTTCTCTGGGAGCTCTGGATGTTAATGCTGTTGCCTTGGATACTCTGCTCTATAGAAAGCACAGTCAACAATGGGATGAGTAAGTTGAATATTTTTTGTTCACTCGTATTTGGGCACACAGTACTCAGAATCACACTAATATTCCCTCTGTTTTCCTGCCATATCATCTACTAATGTACTAACTTCTAATACTAACAGTGTCCTTATGGCCTGGCTACATGTGCATGATGTAGAAAAGGTGTAGGGGTTAAGATGCAGTTTAAATATTTAGCAGTTTGGTACTAAGACACTATGTACAATTGTATGCACGTACAGTTGTGGTACTTGATGCAGATTCTAGCATTGAGTAAAAACATGAAAAGGAAATTCAGAGACATTTTAGAACCATTTCATGTCAGAACTGACATACAGCAAGTTGTGGCGTTAATGAAAATCTATTTGGTTATAAAGTAGCATATAATACTGCAAATTGATGTTTGATAAAGATTTTAAACAATCATAACTCAGCTTGCCTAACTTTGGATGACTGATATGACACAATAAAACAAGAATAATGAAATATGAGCATTCAAATTTATTTTTTAATGTAGCATCTTGCAGAAAGTGCAAACTATCGCAATAAAATAAAGATGCATAAATTCCATTATCTGCTTATACACAGCAGAAATCTTTAATACATCATTACAATTATCTTTATCTCTGATGATTTACAGGACATATTGTCTCGAGTCAGGAAAGCTCTTGATCACATGTTTAATTTTAAGTATGTGTCTTTCCATTGAAGTGAGAGCTACTGAAAGTTAAGCATATGCTTTAAGTGCTTTGCTGAATTGGGGCCACAAATTGTATGACATTGCTGTATTCTTTCCTATTCTAGAATGAGCCACTTCATTGCAAGTTATCCCAAATTTTAGGGGGCAAATCCTTAAATGATAGATTTCAGAGTGGTAGCCTGTGGTAATCTGTATCAGCAAAAACAGCGAGGAGTCCTTGTGGCACCTTAGAAACTAACATTTTTATTTGGACATAAACATTTGTGGGCTAAAACCCATTTCATCAGATGCATGGAGTGAAAAATACAGTGAGGTAGAATATTTATTATAGCACATGGAAAAGATGGGAGTTGACCCCCCACGTGGTATGAATACTTAAATGAATACTTCAAAATTTGATCTACATTACTTTATCTATCAGGTGCAAAGTACATACAACTATTTTAATTTTAAAACAAATACTTCAATATATTTTCTAAAATGAAAATAGTGCCAGCAGACCAGTATTTGAGCAGCCCTACGTAAATGAATCATTTTGCATGTGTGAGTGGGGGGAAATGGGAGAATTACGTTTTCAGTTCTAAGCTTTCAAGGATAGTGTAGAAATTAGTATTCAGAATTATAATTTTGTTTTATTAATTGAATTTTTGTGTTGCTGTTTGATCTTGAACTGTAGGAGATTGGGGTAATTCAATCAACTAGAAATTTCAACCACAAAGATAACAATATTGCTCTTAAATTTTTAAATAGAAATCTAATTAGAATTTATGATATCATCCTATATAACAAAACTGGTAAACATGAAAAACTGTGGTGCCAAGAACAAATTCTAATAAGGTGTAATGGTAATAGAATCTCATGGCTATGAATGCCGTGTCACATGATTTTTTTTTTAGTTTTATGTTGTGTTGAATTTGAAAAGTCGTTTTAGAAAATGAGTAGGAAACAAAAATCCTCTTATTGCTTTTCTCCTTTTCTTTTTTATATTATGTTGCTACACCTCATTGTCTCCATAAGTACAGTTGCTCTAGCTCATTCTCTCTTTAACAAACTCTTTGCAAGCAAATTGGTTTAAAGACTTAATCCACCCACAGGATGTTAATAAATATGCTTCAAACTGCAATGTTTTTCCTATTAGCTTTTTATTAAATATAATATAAACATAATGAAATATACATAAACTTCTTGCAATATATTTTAACCATTTGCTATACTTTCAACATTTAATTACTTTTATATTTTAACCATTCATATTATATTATTTTTTTGTATTACACAATTTACAAACAAATATTAGTTATAAAAATCCAGGTAGTTAAAGAATAATTATTTAAAATAAGATAAAGAATAGAATCAAAATTCAGAGGAGGGGGTTAGAGATGGAGAAGGAAGGAAGTGGGTAGAGAAGAGGGAAACTTGAATAAGCCCATGTATTTAATGGTATCGTTCTGATACTTCTTGGAAAGTATTTTCTTGGGTATTTCTATTATGGTATGTAATTCTTTTTATAGTGACCAAGCTTATAATGTCTATTCGCCAGTCTTCAATTGTTGGTCACTTTTTGAATTTCCATTTTTGTAGTACTAGTCTTTTAGTGGTTGTTGTGGAATCTTCATCATTGGAGATTTTTAAGAGCAAGTTAGACAAACATCTTTTTTTTTCTTTTTCTTCAGCCTCCTCCTATAAGTAATAGGAAGTAAATGAGAATAAAGTGAGGTACCTTGATTGTTTTTGTAGTCTGTTATTTTTTCACAGACCACTTGAAAATTGCTGAGGGTCTCTGACTCTGCAAATAATAATTGGCCTAGTTCTTCCTCCCATTTCTTTCTAACAGAATCCATGTTTAGTTCAAATTTGCTGACCAGTTGTGCATATAGTGTTGTCTTTCGTCTTGGGAATTTGGGTAATATTTGGAGAAATGAAAGCAGTTGGGAATTGGGGCAATATTTGGAGAAATGAAAGGTGGGTCAGGGTAGTGAAAGCATCAAGGTCAAACAGATGGGATATAGTATGTTTAAGCTGGATATGTTGCTACTCCTTAGCCTCTAGATTGAATCTTTCTTTTAATATTGTAAAAGGGAGGAAAGCATCATTTTCAATCAGTTGACTGATGGTCAAAGTCCCTTTCCTAATCCAGTCTGTCCAAATGATGGGTTGCCTGCTATACAAAATTTTGAGTTGCCCCAAATAGACACATTGGTATGTAGAAGATGGTGACTTTTAAAATTTAGTAAGCACAGTACACCAAGTATTTCTGGCTCCCATAATAGTCCATAATTTGTTCTTTAAGCTACTGTGATGCTTGGCTAAGAATTCTTGCCTGATAATGAACTTTAAAGTTGGGAAATCTAAAACCACCTGTTTTGATAGGGAGCTGTAATCTTTTAAAGAAGATTGGGTTTGTTACCAGCACCCCACAAGAAGAGGACCTGAATATGTTGATTTTTGGTGGTAAAATAAAAGGGATAAATATGAAGAGAGGGAATTCAGAATGTAAAGGACCGAGAAGAGCATACTTTTATTTTTTATTTTTTTTATTTTTATTAATTTGTTTCCCCAAAGGGAGATTGGTAGTGCTTGCCATCTATTTAAATTGTTTGCTCATTGCATGATTAATGGGGCTAGGTTAATCTTGGCTACATTTTTAATTTTCTTAGGGAACAGGATGCCAAGATGTCTGATGTTTGTGTGTTGCCATCTAATGTGGGGCAGAAATAAAAAGTAAAACCCTTCATTGAAGGGTTCTGTAACTGCCATATATCTTTAATCCCAATTTGTCCATATAGTCTCTTATGTTTCCAGAATGTGATTGTGTATGTTGGGGCCAACCTGACTTGTCTGGGGGGGGGAGGAGACCAACACATTATTAAAATCTCTTGCTATGATGACTGAGTGTAATGGGATATTAATTAATTTTGGGGAAAAATTGAAAACTTGGATTATCTTTATTAGGTCTATATGTATTTATTAGAGTGTATATATAGAGTCCAAGATCTATCTTTACATCTGGAATGTGTAAATTGAGTCTCATGCGAAATAATATTGCACCAATTTTGGCTGAGGAGGAGAAATTGTTAAATACCTCTTTCCCCATCCTTTACCTTCTAAATGTCTCTGTCTCCAGTTCATTATAGTGGTTTTCCTGTAGGAAGAGGGTAAGACAGACCATGAAATGTAAAAGACAGGTATAATGTGAGAAAACTGTAGAAAAACTGAGAAAAAGAAATAGTGATCAAACTGACCAAAGATCACTAAAAATACATAACTCTTATCCAAATGGAAATAGAACCTGACTTAAGGAGGCTTCCCAGGAGATGACCTCATCACTCCTTTCCCCCCATTTCCCTAAAAAGCCCAGTTGGGGGTATAGCTGGATTCCCTTTAGCTTTATAAAGAAGCAGTAGCTTCATAACAAGGGAGAGCATGGTTTCTTCACTATTCATAACATTAAAAAAAAACTGTGTGTGGGGGGGAAGCCAATGTCTAAATTTAAGAACAAGACTATAATAGATATGCAATTAAGTTTTGCAAATTGTTTAAATAACTTTATTGTATCATAATTGGATCACTTGCAGATAGGGGTTCACTGGAAGAACTGGTCTTCCTAAATTTTGTCACCTGGAGCCTTCATTACATTGTTTAGATGTGGTATCTCTTATAAGTGTACATTTAAGGCAAATGGATGAATATTTTCAGATTTACCATAAACCTAGAATCTAGGAAATTAGATGGAGGAAATTAAGGAAAAACATCAAAGGGGGAGGGTTGGAAAAGGTACTAGGAGAGAGTGCCTAAGACCAGAAAAGTAATAGGATTTTGTTTTAACCTTGTCAATTCACTGATGTGAAGAGTCCCAGGTCCAGTGAAGCAATTTGCTTGGAGTTAAGAACTCAAAGGTGGGTGCTCCCAGTGCTCTCCTGAATTCATGAGGGATAGGGTGGGGAAGGTACAGTCAAATCAGGAGTACTGATATTGCAACACTCCTGCTTGCTTAGCACCAGAAGCCAGAACCCATAGCTGCTTCTTGAGTTTGGATGGATGTTCAGGAGAGTCAAAATTTGAGATCTTTCTCCCCACCCGCTTGCTCCCCAGCCAGCAACCTCTGTTTCAAATTGCTATAAAAAAATCTTCCAGGCTTAGTCTGGGGTGCTGTCACTGCTAAGGAAGGAATTTAGGTGGAAAGGTCTTGGAGAGTGATATTCATAGGCTCCAGAACAGTATACGTACCTTTTTAAAATATGTATGGTTATATGTGCAATTATATCCATGGTTGAACCTACCTTTGAGTATTTTGCTAAACCTGTAATGAAATGATAGAAATATAGGGCTGGAATGGACTTTGACATCTAGTCTCTCTCCCCTCACTGAGGCATGACCAGGTATACTTAGAGTGCACCTGATAGTTAGTTATTTGTCTAACCAATTCTTAAAGACCTCCTATGATAATGATTCCATAACCTGCCTTGAAAACTTTATAGTTTGTAAATTTTTCCTGATATGTAACATAAATTTCCCTTGCTATAGATTAAGGCCATTATTTCTTGTTGGACCTGAACATTGAGAACAGTTAGTTGCTGTCCTCTTTGTAAAAGCCCGTAATGTATTTGAAGACTCTTATCTGGTCTGCCACAGTCTTTTTTGCTCAAGACTAAAGTTGCCCATTTTCTTTAACCTTTTCACAAGTCAGGTTTTCTAAACCTTTTATCATTATCATATTTGTTGTTCTCAGGACTCTGTCCAATTTGTGCACCTCTTTCTTAAAGTGTGACAGCCAAATTTGTCCAGAGTACACCAACTGAAGCTATTGTTTTTCATCCTATTATCCTCTAAGTGCTTACAGATCAATTGTTTAATTTGTTACAGTATTTTCCCAGGTATTGAAGTAGGTTGACTAGTCTATAATTCCCTGGATCCTCTTTGTTCTGTCTTTTAATTATAGATTCTATGTGTGTCCTTCTCTGAGACCAACCTGTCATCCTTGATATTTCAGAAATAATCATTAGTGATTTCAAAATTGCTTCAGCTAATTCCTTATGTATTCTAGGGGGAATTTCATCAGGCCCTGCTGGCTTAAATAAATATTGTTTAACCTGTTCTTTTGCTATTTTGGCTTGTTAATATTAATTGTTAATATTAATATTAATTCTAAAGTATCTGGTCATAATTAATCTCTTTAGTGAAGAATGAAGCAAAATGAGTATTATACACCTCAGCCTTCATGGTTGTGGTCCTTAGCACTTTTCTCACTAAGTTGTGGACCTCCATTTTCTTTTGTCCTTCTCTTGCTCCTAATGTACTTGTAGAACCTCTTATTACTATAGTATGTCCCTTGCTAGGTGTAATTTGTTTTGTCAGCCTTTCTTATGTTATCCTTTACATCCTTCCACTATTCTTTTAAACTCCTCTTTAGCAATTTGTCTGTATTTTCACATTTTTTAAGATTCCTTTTTGATTATCAGGTAATTAAAGAGCTCTTGATGCCACCATATTGGCTTATTACTAGTCTTCCTTTCTTTCCTTCACATTGGAATAGTTTTCTGCTGCTTTTAATATTGTCGTTTTGAGAAACTGCTTGCTGTTTTGAGCTCCTTTTTCCCTTAAGCGTTCTTCTCATGGGTCCCTACCTACCAGTTCTCGGAGTTTTAGTATTTTTTAAGCCCATTGTGCTTATTCTGCTGCTCTCCTTTCTTTCTTTAGAATTATGAAATCATTATCATTTCATGATCACTATCAGCAAATTCTCTTCCACCTTCAGATTCACAACCTAGTCCTCCCTGTTACTTAGAATAAAGTCTGAGATGATTGCTCCTGGTTATTTCCTCCGTCTGAAACAAGGAATTGTCCCCAACACATTTTGGAACTTAATGGATATTTTGTGTTTTGCTATGATACTTAAAGTCCCGCATTACTACCAGGATTTTATATATTTCTGTTTTATTTCTGTCTTATTTTAGAAATGTCTCATCCACCTTCTCTTCCTGATTTGGTGATCTACTGTAGGCTGATACCATTACGTCACCCCTTCCTGTCCCTTTGTCTTCATCCACAGACTTTCAGCTGGTCGGCCTCTCAACTCCTTCTGGGCCTCAGAACAAGTGATTACATTCTTGATGTACAGTGCCTGTCTCCTCCCTTTTTTTTTTTTTTTTTTTTTGAGTGTGTGTCTATCTTTACTCAACAAGCTGTTCCCCTCTATATACCAGTAGTCCAGTCATGAGATTTATCCCATCCAGTCTGTGATTCCAATTAAGTAATAAATTTAGCTTATATACTAATACTTCATCTAGTAGCATTCTTGTGGGTGCTCCACGTTCAGTGCACATGCAGTCTTGTGCCTGAAGCTATATAGGGCTGTACAGGTGAACCACACTCAGTTCCTTCTCAGCTGCTTGAATTGAGATGGAGTCTAGCGCATGCCTGTTTGCTGCATACTTATTTGCATATTTATTAGTGTTTATCTTATAACAGCAGGTTTAGTAACTTATAGTTGGAATGTTTGTTCCTTTTTTTGTCTTCTTGGCAGCTGGCTGCATCCATTCCCCTCAGAGGGAAACATATATTTGCAAATTTTATTAGCTTCAGAGTGGCAGTGACATAGGTTTAAATTTCTCACACATTTTAGTTATTTGTACTATTATTATGAACCTTATTCAGAGTAAGAAAATGGAAATTTTTGTAGCTCTACAAGAGGCGGTGTTTAGCTCTAGAAATGTCTTAACTAGGGTTAACTTTCCAATGAGAAATCAAATGGATGCGCTGAACACAAAATTTATGTACATAAACTATAAGGGTAGGTCACAGTGGATTAATTTTGCATTTGGCTTTTCCTGTGTAGTAGAGTTACTTATTATGGACTTTTATATAGTTCAGTTCATCTTCAGATGACTTTGCTAATATTGTTCATTTAATTGGGGGGAAAAGAAAGTACATCGTGTCATATTTGATAACCCTAACAGAGTTAGTTGTTAGTAATTAATGTTCATCCTTCTAGGCTTCAATCATTTGTAGTGAGAATTTCATTTACTATAGTATTTCTTTTTTTCTTCTTCTTGTGGATTCACCAAATTCAGCTTCTCAGTAGTTCATGGTAGAAAAATATATTGAAGCAAGGCAGGATTTAGCTGGTCACTGTTTTTTTTTAAAAGACTGTGATTAAACACACTAAAATTTAAATAGAATGTAATTTTAAATTTTATTTGAAAGTTAGTTAAAATGATATGTTTTACAGGAAAAGTTTTCAAAGTCTGGACCAACTCTCAGCAGAAGTTAGTCTTTCTCAGACATCTCTGGATCCAGGTAATTCACAAGATGGAACTGGAAAGCAAGATGGATTAAATTTACTAAGTGAAGGTAAAATACTGTCTAAAAGTTCCACTTTGTTCAGGTCGTTAATACTTTTTAATAAATTATTTGAAGTACTCTTCAGTTTCAGCAATCAAGGCATCTTGCTTTTTTTCGAGGGAGCAAACCTTCAACCTGATACGTGCAAGGAAATAAAATATACCTTTTCAAAGTTAATGTGTGTGACTTGACTCATTTCCTCCCCCAATACCCCCAAGCACTTTACTGAAAATATGTTTGCAAGTATCAAGTCCCAATGATATGACTAGTACATTATTTTGTGCTGCATTTAAGGCAAAGGTAACAGAGTCCTGTGGCACCTTAAGGCAAGTCTTTATACTGACTTCAAATGTGATCGTTACATTTTTCCCTTCACCATATGGGATCTTGTCATTTTTCTGCTACAATTAACCTAAGGTTCCATGAGTCCAGGCATTGGGCTTTGCAGCTCCCTTTCAATGTTGTTCTCCCACACTTTTTACTTTGTCTAATGCCATCTGGCACTCAGATGCTGCTTTTGTCTGTGATAATTAAAATTAAGGGATAGGGAAATAAGGTAGGCAAAAGGATAAAATCGGTGGCTAGCACTACTCTGTATCTTCAGTTTTCTTTCAAGTACCTTCTTGTGGCTAACTCTGAATAAGTAAGACGATGCAACAAGACATTTAAGCCTCTAAATCTTTAATATGAGTTACTATAAAGAATTTCTCCTACTCCCTCAAACTTTAGTTAAGTGCAGCCTGGCAAATACAAATTCTTTTTTTTTAAAACACATCTTTAAAGGCTATGATCAAGTTATTCTTTCCCAGTTAAAAAAAACTGTCATCATGAACAGTGCCTTAAACTCTAAATCTGTTTCATGACCCATTGTGCACATGAGTTCACTTAGAGTAATTGCTAGATCAATGTTATGGTTAACATTGAAAAGATACACCTGCACTTGGTCCCTCTGTGATAGCAGTGTGGTTTCTTTTATTTTTGCCACATTTGACACCATTTTACTTCTTTGGGTACTAGCTCATGTCCTTTTCACTGTAGGTGTGTGCTTCATGCTCAGCTGTCTGGGATTTTTTCCCCGAGAGATACTTGTTAGGATCGCCCAAACATCCTCTGTTGCCGCGCACAACTGCATGTTGGTATTCAAGGGCAAAGCCACCCTGACTCCCCTCATTTACTTCTTACCGCCAGAGGTGGTTGTTGGAGTGATTGCAGACTTCTTGTGACAAGTGCTCCTCTCACTCCTTTCTGTACATATCCTGTTATTGTTAATTAGTTTAGTGGTAGTTTGTTTAGCTAGCTTTTAGTGCTGGATTTTTGTTTTAGGTCATTTTTAGGTCTCTTGACCACTTTTGGTACTAAAACAATCCCCTGCTCATTGAGGTTTAAATTCTTCCAGGTTTGCGCTAAACCTGTGCTGGTCAGCGACCCATACCAGATTATAATATTTGGGAGAATCTCACATTAGTGACATTTGTAAGAGCTTCAAGTTCTGCTCAAGAAAGACAGAGATGAGGCTCAAGTGCTTACATATCGACGCAGAACTTCACCATCCATCAGAATCATCTTACAGGAAAAGTGTCCTAAGTACATCAGCAGAGCACTTCACTAGAGATGTCTATGGCACTTCGGTTCTATTTGTTGGTACTGAAGAAAATGCTTATGCCTTCCTCAGGCTCAATATATCAACTGAGTGGGTCGGTACCAAAGCCACGTAGAGGCAGAGACTGCGAAATGTTCGGGGGGGAGGGAGGATGGCTCTCCTTGGGGCACTCATTGCCTAAGAAGAGGGGATTACTGCCTCCAGAACCTGTGCCAGGTTGAGGCTATCCATGAAAGAACTTTGTGGAGCCATCAGACCGTGCCGATCACTACCACTCCAGAAGCATATGAGCTGCAAGGGACCAACATAAGTTCTTGATACCGGTACCATCATTACTACAAGGACTACAGCCAGTATTGATATGGCTAGATCCATCTTCCAGCTCTAGGGGAATTCCTCAAGTGGACCTCTTTGCAACAAAGATGATCAGAAAATGCCATCAATGTTGTTCCAGGGTAGGTCTCAGCTGGCAGCCCACTGACGCATGCTTTTCTCCTGTTCTGGAAGAATCCCCTATTGTACACCTTCCTTTCAATTCCTTTGCTACCCAGGGTCTTGTCCAAAGTGAAACAAGACCATGCTAATTTCATCCTTATAGCATGGACATGGCCTTGTTAACGCTGGTACTCAACTCTACTATTCTTGCTAATTGAGCCTCAGTTGTCTGTCACATTGGACCCAGACATGATTACCCAGGACCATGGTCACTTGCTCTATTCCAGTCTCTGATCCTTCCATCTGACGGCCTGGATGCTTAATGTATAATACCCTTTGAAAGATCCTGTTCGAAGGACATTCACAAAGTGCTTCTGAATAGCAGAAAACTCTCAGCTAGGAGCACTTACCTGGCTAAGTAGAAATGCTTCTCCATTTGGTCCTGTCAGAAAGCTGTATCTCCAGAGCGGGCCTGGACCGCATACTGGACTATCTTCTATATCTAAAACAGAGTTTGGCTGTTAGATCTCTCTGGAAGCTTTTTTGGCCTTCCACAACTTGGTGGATAGTAGATCTCTTTTTTCCATCCCATCATCAGATTCCTAAAGGGCTTGGTCAGATTAAATCCACACATGCAAGATCCTGAGGTCTGAACAAAGTCCTAACAAAATTGACAGGACCACCCTTTAAATCCCTTGCAACTTGTGTTCTGCTTATCTCTACGTGAATGTAGCAATTCCAGTGCCTACCACCTTGGCCAGAAGAGTTGAAAACCCTAGTGTCATAGCCTCCATATACAATTTTTAATAGGTTTAGGTTTATCTTCATCCTCACCCAAGATTTCTCATTACGGTGGTCTTTCTAATTTTCATGTTAATCAAGTAGCCTGTTGGCTGACTTTCTGAAACCTCATGCCCACAGCGATAAGGAAAAACTTCATTTGTTGAATGTGAGAGAGGCTCTAGGTTTCTAACTGGAAAATGCTAAGTTATTTAGGACCTCTAATCAGTTCATTGTGATTGCGAACAGAACTAAGATGCTTGGAGGATTTCGTTTTGGATCTCTCTATGCATTCGTTTGTTACCTGCTGGGTAACAATAGCCCCCTAGCTAGGGTATTGACATATTCTACTAGAGCACAGGCAACATCAGTAGCTTACTTGGTCCAAGTACCTATCACTGATATTTGTAAATTGGAGATTAGTCCTCTCTCCTTACCTTTGCTTCATCAGTCCAGGGATAATGACAGTTTTGGATAGGTGGTCTTACAAGCACTGTTCAGGTTGACCTTGAGGCCACCTCTATGATTGTCTATCTGTGAGTTCCCTACAGTGGAATGGACATATGCAAGCACTCAAAGAAGAAAAATGGTTATCTGCCTTTCTGTAACAGTTGTTTTTCAAGATGTGTTGCACGTCAGTTCCACGACCCGCCAATCTTCCCCTAAAAGAGTCTATCCGGTTTGAAGAAACTGAGGGGAGTCAGGGGCAGCTCTGCCTCTTTATTCCAGCACATAGTGGCACATGACAGAGGTTTCTTGGACCACCCCAATGGGTACGGCTGAGGGGGAAAAAATCTCCAACAACGCTGTATGAGGCATGCGCGCACACACCTACAGTGGAATGAAAGAACATTTAAAAGAACAACAGTTACAGAAAAGTAGGAAACAGAGTCTTTATGTATTTTAGGGTTGTATCTATATTTGTATCTGAGGTACTGAGATCTCTCACATCTAGTGGAAGTCAGGGCCTTACAGGGTTAAGATTTTGCTATATGTTGTTAGATGCATTTTTTTTAATGCAGTGCTGCACTTATTTTCATAGACTCATAGAAATGTAGGCTTGAAGGAACCACAAGAAATCAAGTTGACACCTGCAGTGAGGCAGAACCAAGTAAACTTGGTTGACTATCCCTGACAAATGTTTTTCTAACTTGATGGGGATTTCACAACCTCCCTTGGAAGCCTATTGCAGAGTTTAATTACCTATATAGTTCGGTGTTTTGTAATATCTAATCTTAATCTCCCTTGCTACAGATTAAACCCATTACTACGTGTCCTACTTTCAGTGAACACTGAGGACAATTGATCCCCATCCTCTTTCTAACATCCTTAATATTTATGAAGACTGTTATCAGTTCCCCCTTCCTCCCTTGGTCTTTTTTTCACAAGATCAAACATGTCCAGTTTTCTAACTCTTCCTGATAGGACAGGTTTTCTAAATCTTATCATTTGGAGACACTGCAATTTGTCCATGTTGTCCTAAAGCATGATGCCCAGAATTGGACACGGCACTCTAGCTGAGCCTTACCAGTGCCAAGTAGAACAGGACAGTGCTCTCCTGTGTCTTACATACATGTGGCAGAGTACTGGGAACCAATATCTTAAGTCAGCATTCTGATCAGTTAAACACCAATTAATTCCCCCCAAGGGTGGACCTCACTGTACCTAATGAATTCTTCCCAGCTCGTTCTAATCTGCTAAAGAGTTAGCCCATTAATGCAGAGGGTAGAAGGCAGCACTGGAAGGAAATGCTGGAGGGAGAGGCAGGCTAGCAGAACCAAGAAGTTGCAGACCACTCTTCCCTTTACTCTTCTTGGCAGAAGAAGAAACTGATGTTTATAAGTGCTGTGGTGTATGGATTGGTAACGTGAAAAGAGTAAGGAAATAAGCTACACAGCGATGTTTAACAACTGAAAGTCTCTGAATAGTCAGCATAGACAGAGCAAAAGCTAGGAGTGACACTCTGCCCTGTCACAATACAACATATATATTCTTAAGGTAACATTTGAAAATGTGGTTTTCCGAATTGCAGATTTTTAATATAAAGTACTGTTGAAAGGGGTGGTTAAGTCCATTGTGGGAGTGATATGTTAGTTTCTCAGTTGGCAAACCCAACTGCTGATCCCAAAAAGTGCTGTTGTATGTTAAAAGTAATTTATACACCCCTTCCCACCCAAGAATGCTCTGACACCTAATAACAACCATCCCCACCTTGACACTCCTGCTACCTCTGCCAGGTGACATGAATAGCCCTCAGCTCAACTATAAATGTTAACGCTTCCATCTACACCATATTTATCTCATCTCTGAGATGTTCCTAGTTGCCAATTATTCAACTGGAAATTTAGGTAACTTTCCTGATAATAGTAATGTTATGTTCCAAAATCCCTTTTCACCACATCCAAAGTTTTAGAGCTTGTATGGTGTATGCACAGTGCTGAACTGAAGTAGTTAAATTATTTTTCCCGGTTTCCCATATATTTTCTCAAAATATTGAGTTTAAAAAAACCACTATTTTTTTCTAGGGATAGAGTGAGTGTAGATTTTTAAGGGTGTTCACTTGAGTTCATTCCATAAGCACTGTATTTGGTCACTTAGGGTTTGTTTTTTTTAATGTTCAGCCGATGTAAGACTTAAATTATTCAAAGATCCATTGGAAGATGCCGGTAAGTGTAGTAAGAGAGTAGATTATATTCACTATACTGGTTTCCCCCCCCAAAGGTAGGGCTTCCCTTTAACTGAGAATTCAGAGGCACAGTGTTCAGAAATGCCTACTTTACAGATGCAAAGTTCCTTGAACTTTTGGTGGACTGGGTTGAAAACACAATATAGTGCGAGAGACATCTTAGTCACCCATTCAAACCCAGTTCAGATTGGTGGCAACCAAAAGGATCAGATAACAGCTTGTGGAAATAAGGTGATCTCATTGGGTAAGTGCCTGTCACAAAACACACTACCATAATTGGCACTAATTAGCTCCCACTAATTGGCAGGGAGGACATGGGTTAAATTGACATGTTGCCTGACCTAGCCTCGTCTCTGGAGGTCTGGTTCCTCGAGGTTGCATGTTTGTGAGGCAGCATGGGTTGTTTGCACTGACACTCCCAGTGTAAATCTGATATATTTTATGAGGAATTATCAAGAAGGATGAAAAACAAAACATGCTTCTTTTCAGTAATAGCATTTATTGATTCCAATGGGTTTTTTTCCCCCAACAAAGATTAAAAGCAATAAATCTCTGGTCATGGTATAATTCTGGTAATTTACTGCTGATGTTGGGTTGAAGCCTTAACGGAATTTTTTTTTTACTGATTAATTTCTTTTCCATTAGCAGTGTCTTCCACTATTCTGAACATCTGGGCTGCTCTTCTCTTGCTGCAGCTCAAGAAGGCGGATCAGAATTTTGGTGTTGCATGGTCTGGCCACACCTTCTCTGCTCCTTCTTGCTGCCAGATGCGTTATTTCCAATCTGTTAAACTTGCATAATATCATGAACAAATATTTCAGAGATGATAAAATAGCTACATACATTAGATTAAGAAAGATAGTTGTATGGTAACAATTCCACTTAATATCTGACCCTCAACTCATGAATTATCCAGGGTGAGTAGAACTGTAGGAGAGACTGCTCGCAGAAAGGAAACTATCAGTAAGAAATTTTACATTCTGGAGTTCAGTGTCTCCCACAATTCTGGACCTTTGGGAAGTAGCGAGCACTGAACAGATATAGGGAGGGTTATGAAACAAACGTTTGGTAGGAAAGAAGTCCTCCCTTCCCTTTTTGTGAGCTCATTCAAAAGTTTATTTCTGGCCACTGCACGCAGTATCTCTCTGCCAAAGAAAGACCCTGCAGAAGACAGGAATTCTACCTTGTAGCACTTAATTAAGGTGTTGGCTGTAGACCAACTGGCTGTTTTGTAAATTTCCAAAGTGAACACACTTGCTCATTCTGGCCAGGAGGTTCCTAAGGATCTCATGGAGCGTGCTTGATCCATTCTGGAACAGAAGACTCCTGGTTCCATAGGCCCTGGGCTGTTTGGGTCTCCAAGTGAGCTCCTCAGCCTTCCAGGCTGGCATTTGGCTGCTTGGACTAGAGGATTGGGAAGGCATGCCTTTGTAGACATTGTCATGGGCTGACCACTATTGTAAGGAGTTGAACACCTGTGCTGGAATCTTCCTCTAGTATGAAAGCTTGAAGACTTCTGATGCATGATTGTGCCCATGGAGAGCCATATGCACAACACCACAAGTCCTAGCAGTTGGAGGCATAGTGGCATAGTAGGTCTCCTGTGGCTCTGGAGCAAGAAAATAAATTCCTGGGTGGAATTGGAGAACTTTTCTCAGCATTGAAGCTGGGTGCCTGGAGAAGATTTCTCATTCAAGATGTGACTTTCTGTGCTGCGATGGAACTTTGATCAGAATATCATCCAACAAGGGGTACAGGTGAGTTTCCTGTGACCTGAGTCTAGCCATTATCATAATCAACGTCTTGTAAAAAGCCCTGGGGGCCGAGGAGAGGCCAAACAGGAGTGTTCAGTATTGTCAACATTTCCTGCTGTTTGCAAACTAAAGAAGTCGTGAGGGCATAGACTGATGGAAATAGGTGTCGTCTGGGTCAACTGAAGTCAAGAAAAAAGAATGAGGAGTACTTGTGACTTACTCACGGGAACCTGCTCAGGTTTCAGAGCCAGACAGCTCACCTTCCTCCGTTTAGGAGAAGAGGACTCTCATCTCCTGGATTTTTGTGCTCTTTCCCTTTAAAATATTTTAAAACTTTTTGACGTGCTTTGGGAGTATAGAACCTCTCCAGTGGCTTCGTTGCGGCCTTTTGTGGCTTGACTTCCTTATAGCCTGGAGCCCTCTTTGAGAGATGTTTGAGTCCATACTTATTAGGTCCTATTTCCTCTTAAAGAGGACAACTTGTAGTCAGAGCCCTCCTGATCTGCTTGGAAGGGAAGGGGACTGATTAAGAAGCCCTGCTCTTTTTTTTTTTTCCAGGGTGCTCAGAACCCACTTAAGTTTTTGGGGCAGGACTGGTGACCCTGCTAGCCTAACCTCTTCCAGAGGGGTCGCCTGGGACTTACTCCGAGTCCAGTGGTCAGGGTCCTCCTCATTTTGAGCCTCTCCCTGCTGTGCACTGAGGTTCCTGATCCATTTTTCCACATTGGAGTTGTGGCTGTCTCAGTGGGTAGGGAATAGGGATGCAAAATGTTAACCGGTAAGCATTAGTCTTACTGGTGATCCACCTTAACCGTCAACCCTCAGGCCGGCCAGCCACAAGCCGCGCTGGCAGGAGCAGTCCCAGCTGCAAGCTGCGCTGGCCAGTGCGGCCCCAGTCCCGTCTCTTTAATCAGTTAACCATCTAAATGATATTTTAATCATTTAAACTGTTAATTTTAAATATGTACATCCCTAGTACAGAACCGCACTTGCCTGATGACCTTGTAGCCCTGGGACCTAACGGAGTTGGGGACGAAAGGCTGGGTGCAGGCTGGGCCCAGTGTGCCATCTGCCAACGCTGGGATAGCTAACTCAAAACCTTTTGGATTTGACCTGGTGCTTTTCTTGGCTGCTCTGACATGTCTCTGTGGATCACAGGTGCTGGCAGAGACACACAGTAGAGGTTCAACCCCAAAGGGTTAACCAACCGGAGGAGGAAGAATTCTGCTCCCAACTCTCCAAAAAACTGGTCAGAAGAGTTAAAATAGAAAGAGTAAGGGCAGAGGCAAAAGAAACCACCACTGTGTGGTACTGCAGAAGCAGAGAATCTGAAAGGATGCAGTAGAAGAGGCATGGTCAGACCACATGGCACCAAAACTCTGATCCGCCTCTCTGAGCTGTAGAGAGAGAACTGTCTAGACATCTAGAATTGTGGGAGATGCTTGGCACTAAAACCTAGTGACTGCATTTGTGCGTGTGTGCTTATGTTGTATTGAGGATGAACGTTCTGTAAACAGATACATATACTGACCTTCTCTCTTCTCTGTTACCCCTGTTCAGGTAAACCTAGTGTTAGGAATTGCACTATAATAGTGATTAATGTAATTCTGTTTTAACAGGGAAGGAAGACACTCCATCATTGCTTGGTCTCTGTGGCTCTCTGACTTCTGTAGCAAGTTATAAATCTCTTACAAGTCTGAAATCAAGTGAATACCTTGCAAGTCCTACAGCAGAGATGACAAGTCCAGGTCTAACTCCATCTTGAGCACATATACATAACAAGGAAGAGCTTTTGTGTTATATGCATTCAGTTTACATGCCATAATTTGACTTGCTATGAAGACTCTGAAAGGTTCAAGCAAGCTAAAGAATATGCTGCTTTATTTTGTCCTTTTTTCATATGATCTGTTTCAAGAAAAGTCACAAAATTTGCATCCATGGTCTGTCATGCTTTTTTTCCCCCTGACTTACCCTTTGAGATCTTAAATTGTTTAAGAATCCCAGTCAGGTACAGAATGTATGTATGATTCAGTAACACACATGATTACCCTTTAGAATGAAATGTGTGAACATCAGCCTTTTGCTAAACTGCTGTGATCTTTGTTCCTCAGGCTCTTAACTAGAGCACTTCCTTGTACTGCTCTGCATATTTGTCAATACTTGCAGAAGAAAGAGAATAAGTCGTGGCAGGCTAGTAAAGGAATATCTGAATTCCAGTTTATATTACAAAACAATGCTTATTTCAATATCATTTTTAACGTGCATATGTTCTAGTAGGTAGGATCTCAAATAACTTATTTAACCTGTTAGATGTTTTGAAATACTAACAGGTAAGTAAGTGTTAGTTAAACTTGCATTCCAATTATCATTGTGCCACTTAGAGAGTTGATTTTTATGTTAAGATAAGGCCATATTAAGAAACAGTATACATTCCTAGGTTTTGATGATGGGACAGAGTAACAAATCTTGGAAGTAATCCTGATTTACAACTTTTAAGAAGGGATTAGGAGGTGAGTCACCAAGTGATCGTGGGACCGAAATGAGGAAAAACTTTGCAGGTAGAAGGTGCATCTTCGTTACTTGCTTTCTGTTAGTTATGTTAATGTAAAGGTGGGGGAAACATGGTGATCACATCACCTGAGAACTTTGGGAAAAATCCCTCCCCCCCCCCCATGTCTATTGTGAAGGATCTCAGGGGTAAAAAAAAGGATTAGAATGAAATTTTGACAATTGAAATGACAATATTCTCATGATTTTTTAGATTTTTTTTTCCCCCCTGAAAGTTTTGGATAGGTATTTTTCTTGATTATGCTGTGCAGTAATACATAAACAGAAGTGAATCATTTAAAATTCTATGCCTCTAATTAAGCTATTGATACGAATTACCTGAAAACATTTTAAAATGAAACTAAACTTCCCAGTTTAATTCGACTTTAAAGTTTGCAAATTAATTTTTGAATTGCAAACTCTATTCTTACACTGCGAACTGTATTCATAAATCTTTAAGATGTAATGAGTCCATCTATGAATTTTGCTATTAAGGTAATGCTTATCAGTATCTTAAAAATATTAAATGCATGTAAGTTGTTGTATTTATTAATCAAGGGGGAAATGCTTTGTTGTGCCAAAGAAGTTTCAAATATTGTTTACATGAGTGGCTTCAATACTAATTGGGGTTATTTTATTAGAGCATAATTTCAGAAAGATTTTTGTTTACAGTCAGATACTCTTTGCTTTATTTATATTTGCCAGAGAAATGTGTCTCTTGTAATCTTACCCTTGGCCCTCCTAGTTTTCAAAAGGGGGGGGCAGGGAGGGATAAGGAAAAACAGGCAATCTAATCATTCTTGTAAACAGAAGAATGCAGGAATGTTGCCTTGATAAGCATGTGAAATTACACATTTTCAGAACTAACACACTCTAATGATCTCTGAAATAAAATGAACAGTAGTGCTCCTTTCCTAACACCTACCAGGATGCCTATTACTGCATATAGTAATTTCCTGGTTCTTGCACTAAGAACCTGCTCTCATGGCGGTTCAGTAGTTTAATTGAATAGTGTTCATTAAATATTCAAAACTAGAGATGCATTTTTAATACAGACCATGAAGGAAGCAGGATTCCATAAAGTTAAAATTACCAATTTGTGTACAATAATGAGCAACTTGTGCTGTTTTAAACACTTCTCCCAATATATCACTGTTTTTGGCTATAATCATGATTTTTAGTCATGTCAGTAGATAGCTCTGTTGGAGGAGCTGCTATAAAATTCATCTATCATGTAATTTAAGTTTTATGTAATCTTTCACACTAGTATTAGTTTGTAAATGTCAATGTTTGTGCATGAGGAAGCCGGTTGTATGTGTGTGTCCGTTCTAAATTTTCCAGAAATATTTGAACAAAAATAAATGCCAAAATTGTGTATGTATTTTGTTGCCTTGCTATATTAACTGTTGCATGTAAATTAAACATTTTGTACCATTGGCACTACCAGCTCTTGTCTCTGTACTCTTCTAATCAAGTGTAAAGTGAGATCATTTACACACTAGTATCATGTGAGCATAAAGCAATTTCATTTTGTTCAAATAGTCCTAAAGAAGTGAAAATGAACCCTAGAAGACCTTAAATGTAGTATCAAAGAATATTCATTTCCTTTTAGCATGCGTGATATGGAGATTATAAATTAACCCCAAACATTTCAATTGTGCTTTTGAGTTGGAATCTGTGCCAGCAAAAAAACCCACCACATAATACATCACCTTTTAAAAAAAGATAGCTATTCTAATAGCTATCTTTAAGTCACCTCAAGGTGCTGGCTCTGGTCCCAATTTTTATATACTAAATATTCCATTTTCACCCATTAAATTGCAATGCAGCTAACAATACACCAGTATTTTCTATTTACATAATTGCTGTAGCTGGCACAAGGACTGCCTACAGTCTTGAATGGGAGAGGAGGAAACCCATGAAATAGTCTCTAATATGTGATCCACCTTATGAAAGTTTGAACTCCTGGTTTAGACTCAATTGATAAAGGAAGGAACTTGAGCTTAACCTTATGCTTTGAATGTGTGATTTTTCTGATAGTCTCCTTAATAAAGTACTTTGTACAGGCAAAATGAATCTTTTAAAGTAAAGAAAGGAACACCTACGCTTACATTAGAAATGAGAAAATAGTTGTTCAGTGGGCTCCAAAGCAGGGATAGGTATTACCATAAGGTATCATTGAGTCCAAGAGTTTGACAGGATTAAAAAACCTATTAGGTAATCACAGGCTTGTCTATACTACCTTGCAGTTTGGATTAGAGAGGTGTGAACAGCACTGTGGGTAAAAGTGCTATGTTCTAACTCTCCTGTGTAGATGCACAGTAAACTATTCCTGCTTTGTATTAACATAATCCTCTTCAGACAGGTTTTCACTTAATGCAAAATAGGAACTTTTTCATTTGTAGCTGCTGCATCTGCACAGCACACTGACAGGCATTACTGTTAACATCTCTGTAGTCCAAACAGCAGGGCAGTTTAGTCATAGCCTTAAGTTTACATCAACAGTCCAATTAGGATTAAAAAAGTGTTTTAAACATTTGCTTTAGGACATAAATTAACCACTGGCAGACTTTTCTTAGGGGCAGCTTATTTTACAAATATCCACTATGGCATTTCTTGCACCTTCCTCTGAAGTACATGTTGTAACACAATATGCAATAGCCTGAGATATTGCTTGAGAGCTTTCAAAGTTAAGATATTCCAGAGGAAGTCATAACTTTCATGCAGTAATTTCATGCACAGCTGGTGGAGCCATCTACATCCTGAAGCCTGAGGGCTGAAAACCAGTGCACTGTAACTGCAAATTCTGCTCAACAGTCTTAGAAACCTAAAAAAGATTAAGAAATTCACCTTAATCAAGTGGCGTTACATAACTGAATGATACACATCACAAAAAGCACTTTTCTGTGTGTTAAACCTGCCTTCTAGTTTAATCTTATGCTTTCATTGTTCAGGGCAGGGATTCTCTTTTCTGTATTTGTAGAACACAAGGATGTCACTGGTTGCCACTATATAATAAAAATTTAACAAGTGGATTCCTAGCCTTTTTGCTAACACTCCTTTAACATTCTAAGAGTTGGACTGAGGGCTCTCATCACCACTATTCTGTGCCCTTGCAGAACTGTCCTACTTTATCTTTGTCTATTTTGAATTTTAGTTTTGTTTTAAGCTCCTGTTTACCAGAAGGCAACATCCTGCCTGGGTTAAGAGCATCCCAGAGTTAATTCTGTGGGGCAAGGTTGCCTTTTCTTTCACCCAAGAAGAGTGTAATGGCCGAAGACTGGAGGTTAACACCCTTGATTACTTGGGTCTTTGACCTTTTGAGGCACTAGTCATTGTGACTATTTCCCTCCATGCCTCCAATCTAGCCTGTGACCTCAATGATAAGAGTTATTGAAAAATTATGGACCTGTCACACTAAAGTAAATGGCTGTATTTATGATCATACCTCTGGTTTTCAATTCATTACTAAAACCAACTATAGCAGGAGGACAGAATAGGTCATGCTGGTAGGGGAGTGGTACTCTCTCTGAAACAAAATGTAGATACACATGAAGTAAAAATCTTAAATAAACCAAACTGTACCATAGAATCTCTGTGGATAGTAATTTCATGCTGAATAAAAATATAGCAGTAGGGATATACTACCAACCACCTGTCCAGGATGGTGATAGTGACCATAAAATGCTCAGGGAGATGAGGCTATAAAAATAATTTTTAAAACCCCTCTGTAATAATGGGGGATTTAACTATCTATGGATTGGGTACCTGTCACCTCTGGTCAGAATGCAGAAAGTTTCTTGACACCTTTAAATGACTGTTTCTTTGAACAGTCCTGGAACCTGCACGAAGAGGCAATTCTTGGTTTAGTCTTAAGTGGAGCACAGGATCTGGTCCAAGAGGTGAATATAGTTGAACAGCTTGGTAATGGTGACCATAACATAATAAAATTTATCAGGGTGGGGAGGGAGGAACACCCAAGCAACCCATCATGATAGCATTTAATTTAAAAAGGGGGACCACCACAAAAATGAGGAAGTGAGTTAAACAGAAATTGAAAGGTACAGTGCCAATCCCTACAAGCTGCATCAAAACTTTTTTTTAAAGACACAATAATAGAGGCTCAATTTAAATGTATATCCACAATTTTTTAAAAAATGCTACCATGGCTACACAACAAAGTAAAAGTCATTGATAGAGGCAAAAAGACATCCTTTAAAAAGGGGGAATTAAATCCTACTGAGGAAAATAGAAAGGAGCATAAACAAGTGAAATGTAAAAATAAGGAAGGCCAAAAAAGAATTTGAAGAACAGCTAGTCAAAATGTAACCACAAATAAAATTAAGTACATCAGAGGCAGGGACCCTCCTAAACAACCAGTAGGCCACTAGACAATTGAGATGCTAACTGAGCATTTGAGGAAGATAAGGCCCTTGCAGAAAAACTAAATTAATTCTTTGAATTAGTCTTCACACCTGAGGATGTGAGGGAGATTCTCAAACTTGAGCCATTCGTTTTAGATGGCAAATCTGAAGAACTGTCCCCAATTGAGGTGTCATTAGAGATGGTTTTGGAACAAATTGATAAATTAAATGGTAATAAGTCACCAAGACCAGAGTGACTGGTCAAGAGTTCTGAGGAATTCAAATGTGAAATTGCAGCACTACTAACTGTGGTATGTAACCTATCATTTAAATCTACTTCTGCTCCAGATGACTGGAGGATAGCAAATGTGTTGCCAATTTTTTAAAAAAGGCTCCAGAAGTGATCCCAGCAATTACAGACTAATAAGCCTAACTTCAGTAACATGACATGTGAATTGGTTGAAACTATAGTAAAGAACAGAGTTATCAGACACGGATAAACATGATTTGTTGGGAAAGAATCAACATGGTTTTGTAAAGGGAAATCATGCCTCGCCCATCTACTAGAATTCTTTGAAGAGTCCACAAAAATATGGAGAGGGGTGATATAGTGTACTTAGATTTTCAGAAAGCCTTTGACAAGGTTCCTCACCGAAGGCTCTTAAGCTGTCATAAGAGGGAAAGTCCTCTCATGGATCAGTAACTGGTTAAAAGACAGGAAAGAAAGGATAGGAGCAAATGGTCGGTTTTCAGAATGGATAGAGGTAAATAGTGGTTTCCCCCAAAGGATCTGTATGGGGGAACTATTCAACATTCATAAATTATCTGGAAAAATGGGGAAACAGTGAAGTGACAAAATTTGCAAAATATATAAAACTACTCAGGATAGTTAAGTCCCAAGCAGACTGTGAAGAGCTACAAAAGGATCTCTCAAAACTAGGTGACTGGGCAACAAAATGGCAGATGAAATTCAATGTTGATAAACACACATTGGAAATAAAGCACACTGGAAAACATAATTCCAACTATACATATTCAATGATGGGGTCTGAATGAGCTGTTATCACTCAAGAAAGATCATGGAATCACTGTGGACATGTCTCTCAAAATATCCACTCCATGTGCAGTGGCAGTTAAAAAGCTAACAATGTTGAGTATCATGAGGAAAGGGATTAATAATAAGACAAAGTATCACACTGCCTCTGTTTAAATCCATGGTACACCCACTGCTTGAATACTGTGTGCAGATGTGGTCACCCCATCTCAAAAAAAGATTAGTGGAATTTAAAGAAATACAGAAATAGGCAACAAAGATGATTAGGGGTATGGAACAGCTTCCATAGGAGGAGAGATTAAAAAGACTGGGACTTTTCCGCTTGGAAAAGAGATGACTAAGGAAGGATAGAGGTCTACACAATCATGACTGGTGTGGAGAGAGTAAATAAGGAAGTGTTATTTACTGATATAACACAAGTAGTAGGGATCACCAAATGAATAGGCATAAGGTTTAAAACAAAAGGAAATATTTTTTCACACAACACACAGTCAACTTGTGGAACTCTTTGCCTGAGGATGTTGTGAAGGCCAAGACTATAACAGGGTTCAAAAAAGAATTAGATAATTTCATGGAGGATAGGTCCATTAATGGCTATTAGCCAGGGTGGGCAGGAATGCAAAACCATGCTCCGAAGTATCCCCGGCCTCTCTTTTTCAGAAGCTGGAAATGGGCCATGGGATGGATCACTTGATTACCTTTTCTGTTCATTCCTTCTAAAGCACCTGGCAGTGGCCAATGGCAGAAGACAGGATACTGGGCTAGCTGAACCAGTGGTGTCATTGAGGATGGCCATTCTTATGTAGCTATCTCAGCAACTGTCATTCATTTTCAATGTATCCAGCTTACTCTGTCCATTGGCTCTGCCATAGTGTTAGTGTTTTTTGTATTTCAACTTTACCATCTTTCCTTTTGCAAGTTTACGTAAACCAGGTGGGATAGTTTAAAGCCTGGTTTTAGAAGCTGCCTTGCATGAAGTGTAAGGTATCAGACAGAACAGAGCTGAAGTTTCAAAACACAACCAATTAAAAAAATAATCACAAAGCTTCTATATTAAGCCACAATCAAATTAATAAAATAAATATTCATGAATAAGAGTTTAAACTCTTGACCATCAGAAACAAAATTAATTATCCACCTGTACACAGGATCACAAAATGAGAAAACATTTGATTTTATTAAACATTAACATTTTTATCCCATCCAGGACTAGTATATGAACGCATTTCCATGCTGATTAAACCATGTATTACATTCTTTATTTCCATTTTGAAAATATTGAACGTTTCACATTTTTATTTGGATGTATGTAGGTATTTTTCATAAAGTGCTATTTCTTTTTATATTAAAGTGTAAAATATCCTGAGAAAGAATTCTTCCTGGATCACTTGGATGAGAACTCATTTTTCTGCCCCCTCACACCATTTTTTATTCTGCACCCTTTTTTCAGCTTCAGAAATACAGGTAGCTTTTTAACCTGCAGGACTCTTAATCCTCATCTTTGGTGGCTAGCAAAATAAGGGTACAAGACTGTGTTTTTCCGCAAGGAAAAAAAACCCCTTTCCTTGGCCACATAACAGAGTGAGCACTATCTTTGTTTACTGAACTCTGTCAGTAGGATAGGCAACACTAGTCACTATGAAGTGGGTGCATGAGTAGTGTGTGTAAAAAGTAGCAAAAACAAAGTCTACAATGTGATCAGTGAAAACAAATAGCAGTCCAGAATTAATGAACTGATAAAAACCTGAAGAGCCACAAATGAACTGGTGATTTCTAGCTTACTGTAGAAAGGTCACCAGCGTATTAACTCTCCTTTTGGGTGATAAAGATGACAAAATTTAACCCTTCTCCCTCTCCCACCCAAGAAGCCTTAAATGCCAGTTCTTAAAGAACTAGGTTGTGGTCCTCAGATGCTATGGAAGTGAAGTTAGCTTTCATCATGCCTCTTGCATGCACCCAAAAGGTATCCAAGACATCTTAATACACCGGACCCTCGCTATAGCCTGGGGTTCGGGATCCATGTTAATGGGGGACGCATTGCCATGGATCCCAATTTAAATATTTAAAGTTTGAATCCATAGCTGCAACCACGCTACACGCAAACCCGCGCTATAGCGCCACGGGCTATACTGAGGGTCCGGTGTATTTAAAATTCCTTAGCAAATAGCCACTGTACTTCAAAAGTAGGATTGCACACAACTTGTCAGTCATAGCTAGCACATTTTACCTTCCTGCAGGCTCCCTCCTACCTTGCTTGCAGATATCAAAGCTTCCCTCTGGAGTTTTTGGATGTGCAAAAATACAGGATCAGGCTCCTAATGGGAAATTTGATTTCCAACTTTTAGAAATAAAACAGCTAATTAGCTTAATACATGGCTCTGCAGTGGAATCCAAATATTAAACTATTTCGCTTTGAAATTCCAACTTAAATGGCAACAGAATCAAAGTGAAAAACATGCAGAGGGTTACATGGCAAACAACTTAATTCTGATTATTCATTTAACTCAAGATTGTGTAATGGAAAGTTTCTAATCAATTCAGGACTAGTGAAAGTTACAGGATTCCTAGCTATTGTATTTTGGTCTACAGCATACTCCTACTTACAATTTTCAAACCACATATATGGTAGGCCAAATATAAATGGCTTTTAGGGTTCTATATCAAGGCTATTTAGTGGTGCCCCCTTCTACCATTGGTCTCTCTGGAACACTGATGAAATACTTAATCTAACTTTCAATAGCAAAGACGACTGATGCCAAGACAACCAATCATTAAAGGGACAAATATCTAAACATATCTAGGTACATGATTGAGCATTCATGAAAGACTTTGCATGTTTGTTTACATATTGTTTGTTTTTCTGAACACAGATTCTAATAGATTCTCAGAGCATAAATACATTTAAAACCGGCTATTTAGAGAAATATTAAAATGCATGTCAGAAATGATCATGTTCCATACCAATCTCATTTTCCACTGAAAGAGGTTTTTTTCTTTAATACAGGTGGCAAATACTATTTCATGTTTCTGACCAATCCCAAAGGTTGTTTTTTTTAAAACCATTTCTGAAGATGATTATAAAACTATCAATTTGTTTCCTTAGCTCTCTAGGAGCATGGTCTTTAAAGAGAATTCACATGAAATTTTAAACAATGGTTCTAGGAATATACACATCACATAGCACTCTTACACTTCTTTTGAATTCAGAAATAAAAATGTATATCACCCTGGGGGAAGTGCTAAGTAAAGGCAGTTGCATCTGGTTAGCAACCATCAAGGCTGAATTTTACCTGGTAACTCTGGAATATTTTAATTCTAGTAAACAGTTAAAGTTAGCACAACCCTGACCATAAACCTTGACTGTTAGTTGCAATCTCAGCTTGAGTGAGAATTAACAGCTTTATATATTTTTTGTTTGTTTAATTTACGAAAGAAGGACTTCCCATATTCATATGTGCTGATCATTATGGCACAAGCAGGAGCAACTTTAATCAACCGTGGAACAATACCTGTGGGGGAAAAAACAACATTTATTCACCAATTATCCATAAATAGCACTCGTTTTCAGAATAAGACAGACCACAAGCTTCTATATCACTCGTAGTATCACTTACTGCAGCAAGTAAAGTGGTAAAATGTCCTATTCTTAAGGAAACATAGGCCACAGTCTTGCAACCATATAAGTATGTGTTAGACTCAAGCAGTCCCAATGAGCCAATGCAGTGGTGTAACCACTGGCAAGTTGCACCAGTGACCATTGGAACAACTACAGAAAGCTTTTTATGTGAGCTGTTTGCAGTTTCTCCTTTGGCTGTTGGAGCCACCAGTGGCATTCTCTGTACACTCAGAGCAGGTATAGCACTATGGACTCACCCCAGCCATTTAACAGTAACCCCACTTCCACCTTTCTCTGTACAGTGAGTGGAGGTAGGAGCTCAGGGAAAGCTCTTCCTGTGTGGACTGGAGAAGGGCCAGCTGCTAGAACCTATATGGGGATTCTGGGCTACTGGAGTCTGTCAGTAGGAATCGGGAGGATTTAGGACAATGGGAAGATGGGAGTCGAAGCAGGTGCAGAAAGAACAGACATATGCATTTTTGGGTGTACATTTTATATGCATTTAATATTGAATTTTCAACCTGTAATTGTCACACGGGCAATTGGTGTGGGTAGATGGGGTTCAAAAGTGAGAAGATAGAGCGCCTACTTTTTTTAAATTTTTTTTCACATTTTCTTACTCCTGTGGGTTCTTAAGTTGGCAATTCTACCAAGACTACTTGAGTACCAAGTATACATGTGGAGGATCAGGCCCACAGTTAAAATGTGCATTGGTTTGTGGATGATGGTTGTTCATGGGAAGTAAAGCTTCTAATCTGTTTAATCCATTTAACTCTCATAACAGTACATTTAGACTTGTATGTCGCTTTAGACAAAAACTACTACTATGTATATTTTGAAATTGTAACATCCCTTTATATGTATATATACATATAAAGTTATGACAAAGCTTAGAAGAAACATTAAAGTGGTACACTTCCTTTTGGTTTGTGCCCCTGATTTGGACTACATTTTGATTTTCATTTGAATCGTTTAAAATGCATTGCACTGACTTTCAACATTTTCATAAAGAACACTGAAGTAGTCTTAGAAGAGAAATGTTGGTTTTATAAAACAAAGGCTTAAAAAAAGGAGTCCAATTAATTTTTTCTTTTTTTTGGATTTAAAAACACAATCTTTTTAGGCAATTTATTCCAGTGCTTAATCACACTGACAGGAAGATTTTCCTAATGTCCAACCTAAACCACTGTTGCTGCAATTTATGCCCATTGCTTCTTGTCCTATCCTCAGTGTAACAACTTTTTATGTACTTGAAAACTGTTATAATATCCCCACTCAGTCTTCTCTTCTCTAGACTAACCATACCCAATTTTTTTCAATCTTCCCTCATAGGACATATTTTCTAGAACTTTAATCATTTTTGTAGCTCTTCTTTGGACGTTCTCCATATCAATTTATCCATATCTTTCCTGAAATGTGGTGTTCAGAACTGGACACAATATTTCAATTGAGACCTAATCATTGTGGAATAGTGCATTACTTCTCATGTCTTGCTTATGACACTCCTGCTAATACATCCTAGAGTGGTCTGCCTTTTTTTTTTAAAAAAAAAACAACACACAATAATGCTACACTGTTCATTCATATTTAGCTTGTGATCCACTATGACCCCCAGATCCATTTCCACAGTACTTCTTCCTATGCAGTTGTTTTCCATTTTATTTGTGTGAAAACTGAGTGTTCTTCCTAAGTGGAGTACTTTGCACTTGTCCTTACTGCATTTCATCCTATTTACTTCAGACCATTTCTCCAGTCTGTCTAGATCATTTTGAAATGTAATCCTGTCCTCCAAAGCACTTTCAACCCCTCCCATCCACAAATTTTACAAGTGTATTCTCTCTATGCCATTATCTAAATCATTGATGAAGATATTGAATAGGACCAGACCCTAAGGGAATCACTCAATATGCCTTTCCAGCTTGACTGTGAAGCACTGATACTACTCTCTAGGAATGTAATGAGAAAGTATGTACTGACGACCAGGTTTCTGCTCTGCAGATGTCTCGGACTGGGCCTTTGGCCAGAAATGTCACTGATGAAGCCTGAGTGGTCATCAAATGCAGTGTCTGCTCATAAAACATGCAAATGCAGAAAACGATCTAGTTTAAGTTTCTCTAGGCCAAAACGGATAGGTCTTTCATCCTGTCCGATACTGCCACAAAGAGCTGCATGGATTTATGGAATGGCTTGGTTACCTCCTTGTAGAAGGCTAGGACACATCTAACATCAAGCACATAGAGATGCCACTCCTCTGTATTTGTGTGTGGTTTTGGAAAGAAAACGGGCAGGAAAATAGCCTGAGTACTATGAAAATGGCAAGAATGCCTTTGGGAGGAATGCTGGGTGGAAGGGGTGCAGTTGAACCTTGCCCTTAAAGAACACCATGAATAGGGTTCCGACAGAAGGGCTTTGATTTCTGAGACCCTCCTGGCCGAGGTAATTGCTACCAAGGAGGCAACCTTCCAAAAGCTCAACAGAGCCATGCCAGCAGTTAAAAGGGAGGTCCTGAGAGTCTTGACAGGATCAGGTATAGGTCCCATGGAGGGACAGGCTTGCAAATTTGAGTGTAAAGCCTCTCTAGACTCTTAAAGTGAATGGACATTTCATGTGAGAAGACTGACCTACCGTCCACCAGAGGTTGGAAAGCTGAATTGATGCTAGATGCATCTTGATAGATGAAAAGGCTAGGCCTTGTTGTTTCAGATGGAGCATGGACTGCAGGGGTGACTAAGTTGGTGAGAAGCCTCACTGAGAAACGCTTCCACTTGGCTAGGTAAATACGTAGCAAGACCTGGCAGACTAGTTCTGAACCGGCCAGCTCCACTGGATTCAACCATGGAGCTTCCACTCGGTCAGGCAGAGGGGCATGAGGTTCAGATAGAGCAAATGGCCATGATCTAGCAAAATCATGTTTGGGAGGGGAGAGAGTGGCAGTGGGGTTCCTACTGACAGATCCAGTAGTATGCCAAAGCAGTGTTGGTGCAGTCATGCAGGCTATAAATAGAACCCTTGCTTTGTCTCGCTTTACATTTAGAAGGACCTGGTGTACCAGAGGAATGGGGGGAAAACATGTAGAACAGGAGCTTTGTCCATGGGAGCAGGAATGAACATGAGCAAGCACTCGAAGAAGAAAAAAAGAGTTGCCTTTTCCATACCTGGTGTTCTTTGAGATATGTTGCTCATGTCCATTCTTTATTAGGAGAATGTGTTCACCACATGCACTGGTGCTAGAAGTTTTCCCCACAGCAGTATCCATAGGGGACTAGCTCTGGCATCCTCTGTAGTGGCGCCTGCATGGCGTGGTATAAAGGGGCACTGCCAGGACTCTCAGTTCCTTCTTGTTGGAAATGGCTTGGTTCCCTCCATGGACGTTCTCCATCAGTGGGGAAGGAGGACGGGCTGTGAATGGACATGAGCAACATCTTGAAGAACACCAGATAAGGAAAAGGTAACTTCTTCTTCGAGTGCTTGCTCATGTTCATTCCATATTAGGTGACTCCCAAGCAGTGCCCCTGGAGATGGGTAGCAGTTCTCAGCAGATAGCAACACAGCTCTGCCGAACCCAGCATCATCCCAGGCCTGCTGAGTGATGGCATAATGAGCTGTGAACATGTGGACAGAGGATCATGGTGCAGCTCCGCTGATTTTCTAAATAGGGATGTGCACCAAGAAGGCCACTGAAGACACCTGAGCTCTAGCTGAGTGGGTTCTGACAATCAGTGGCAGCAGAACCACTGCCAGATTGTAACAGGTCCTTATACCCAGGGCATAGGTGATCAGAGTAAGACCACCACCGCCATTCATTTAGTGAAAACTCAAGGGGCTGCTGACAGGCCAAAAAGGAGTCTGGTGAATTGACAGTGGGTCTGGTTTGATGACCCTGAGGAACTTTCTGTGGAAGATGGAGATGTGGAAATAGGCGTCTTTTAAATTGAGAGTGGCCAATCCCCTGGATCTAGGGAGGGAATAATGGAGGCCAGGGAGACCATGGAGAACCTCAGCTTCTTGAGATAGCTGTTAATGGGATTCATATCTAGGATGGGTCTAAGAACCCCTTTGGCCTTCAGAAATAGTGGGAGTAAAATCCTCTCTCTCTCTCAAGTTCAGAGACACCACTTCTCTCCCGCTCTTACCCTCAGGAGAGCTTGCACCTTTTGGACTAGAAGTCACTTGTGAGAAGGGTCCCTGGAGGACAACAGGGATGGGAGGGAGAGGTGGAAGAAAACTAAAGGGTGTAACCTTCCTCCACCATACTCAATGATCTGAGGTGATGAGGGATCAGGCCAGGGTGAAGTAGGAGAGTCAGTTTAAAAACGGGGGATGGGGGATCCTGAATGGATTGTTGAACCTCCAGTGGCAACCTCAAGGACTTGAGCCAGGAGCACCTTCTCATGACTACAGCCGATGTCACTGTTTGGATGCCATGTCTAGGGTCACCTGGAAGGAGGTTCTGGCTAGGGCCTTTCCTTCCTCCATCAGAGCAGAGAATACTTGCCTGGACTCCTCGGGCAATGAGTCCTTAAACTCAGCCATCAAGTCCCAGAAATTAGAGTCATACCTCCAAAGCAAGATCTGCTGGTTGGAGATGTGGAGCTATAACCCACCAGTAGAATAAATCTTTCTACCAAACAGGTCCAGCTTCTTTGAGTCCTTTGGCTTTGGGGTTGTGCCTTGCAGCCCTTGCCTGTCTCTTTTGTTGGCCACTATGACCACAAGGGACCGGGGTGAGGGTATTCATACCCCTTGGCAGGAACATACTACTACTTTGCTCGTTACTGGGGGGAACCCCCATTGATTGAAAAATGGCCAATGGACCCGCATAGGCCACTGCCCTCTGGGGCAGGTGCATTCACGGGGATCTGGTGCTCCACAGCTAACAACTTTCATGTGGAAGGACATGAGTATTTTTTATCTTGCACGTGATAGACTCTATAAAAACTTGTTAATGATTAAATCCACTTAATTTCCTTTTTTCTTGGAAATGTATTAAAATAGTTACCAGCAAATAATCCAGTAAATCCATGCTCAGCAACAATTTTCTTCATTATCATCCATATTGAGTTGGACCTCTTCTGTGATGCTAGATAGAGTACAACAAAATAAAGTGTGAATTAAATAGTATACAAATTAATACCACCACAGAAAATAAATACTCTTGAAAATTAGAGAGATCACATCAATGAAATGCACTAGCTGTTTTTATTTTAGTCAGATTTTAAATTTGTTTTACATTAATTTTCGCCATACTGATGGAGAATGAAGGAGTTCTTTTATTATTTCCTAAATATCACACGCACCTCAACTTATCTGTTAGATATTTTCCTGCCTGACAGCAATGAGTTAAATCCAAGGAGGCTGCTTAGGGAGATGCAAACCAGAAAAAAAAAGGGGGGGGAGCAAATATAAGGCTGGGGAAATTATAAATTGGGGAATGCTCCTGCTTGGCTCCCATAAGGCTGGCTTGGTTTACTATGCTCAAGGCCAAAAGCCTAGGAGCAATGGGGATCCTAAACCTTAAAGATGTGGCCCAGGAAGGAAAGGGACTGAGTGGATTATCAGCAGTAATGGCAAGAAATGAGCCTCTGGCAGACAGATACAAAGAAGCTGCAGCAAGCAGGTTAGCTCTCCCAAATCAGAGCTGGAAATACGCTGGGCCTAACTGAGCTATGGCTAGAGAGGTTAAGCCTAGGTAAAGAAACGTGAATAGAACTTTTTTTTTTTTTAACCCTGTGACATTGTCAGAAAGGGTTAAAACATCCCACAGATTAAATTACTCAAATTCAACCCTTAAAGACATGTGGGGAGATAATGTTTATGTTTTTGTGTATTTACATATATGTGGGTAGTGGTCAACAATGTAAATCAACCGTCCCTGTCTATGCTGTATTCTGATAATTCAGAAATTTAAAAAATGGTTATTCACCTTCTCATAACTCCTGTTTCTTGAGATGTGTTGTTCACATCCATTCCCTTCAGGTATGTGTGTGTGTGTGTGCGCGTGCGCACAGTAGCCAGAAAAACTTTTTCAGTGGAGGGTGGTGAAGCACTGCAATGGGCTAACCTAGGGTGGAATTTCCTTCCTTAGAGGTTTTTGAGGTCAGGCTTGACAAAGCCCTGGCCTGGATGACTTAGTTGGGGATTGGTCCTACTTTGAGCAGGGGATTGGACTAGATGACCACCTGAGGTCTCTTCCAACCCTGAGATTGTATGATTAAAAATACATAAAATAGAACAGTTCCCATGAAGTATTCCAGAAGACATTACAGCACATGGAAAACAGAACAGGGTAAATTACAGAGTTTTGAGATACATCATAAGAGAAAGGATATGGAGGTTTAAAGTCACAAGAAATCCATATAACTAAACAGAATTATGTTTTAAGATTTCCCATCTTTATTACTTCCAATTAGGAATATGTACTCCAGTGCACAAGGTCAACAATGGCTCTTCTTCCCATTTAAGCCCCGCAATAAGACATAAGTGGTGCAGTGGATTTTATTTGAGCCTACTGTGTTGGGGAGAATTTCACCTTCAAACACTGGAATGATAGCTCTTAAGGTAATTTAAAATGTAAAGAATGTACAATAATCTAATTCCAAAGAACTTACATTTTAAGGTCTCATATTCCCAAATTTCAGTTTGTTTGTGTGTTTTCACCACATCAAATGGTAAAGTTACTATAGCTGCAATCTATTAAAGAGTAAACAGATTTTATTAATATTTCACTTAAAATGTCATAACATCAGCAAGCTTACTCCATAAAGTGAGTTGGTTATAATTTAAAAATAGATTTACTATGGTCATAAATATCACTTTATTTAGCGAGTCCATGAAGGAAGCCAAAATTAAATCTCATTAAATGCACATTACTGACATGATAGAAGTTTATGTATAATGCACAAAGGGCCCAATCCTTCTCAGGTCTTCCAATGGAAGCAGGGATGGGAACCGAAGTGGCTTCTTCTTTTATACTGAACCTGATAGTCATAAAAGTTTCCATTTTAGCATAAATGCCAGTCTCTTGTGGATTACTCAAGTGCCCTTCACAACCAACTTGGACAGTAAACCTCAGTTAGTTGAGGTACACTTTCTCTGTAAAACTAACATATGGATTGCTTACTTAGGCCAGCTCTACACTACAAAGTTTTACACTACAAAATCAGCCAGGAGCGTGAAGAGACAGGATCCTTGTCTGACTGAGCTGTGCTAGCAAGAGCCCTTCATATAGAGGCAGTTAACATGGCAACTGCACTTTAGCTGGTATAGCTTATTTTGTTCAGGGAAGCTGGAATAAGCTATAACAGCAAAAACCACAGTATTGCAGCAGAAGGTGCATCCACACTAGGAGTGTTTTGCTGGAATAGTATACTGCCACAGCTATACTGGCAAAGTGCTCCTAATGTAGACCTATACTTAAATTCTGGTGTAAGCTCTGGAAGATGCTGCTTATCTGTATATATAGCTTGCAGCAATAATAAACACAAGAAACAGGTCTTCTATTTGTGCAAGATACACAAACAGAAGGTTATACCACAGTGTGACACTGCACCCCATATTCTTCATAGTGAGACTATAATATTATAGCATAATTATGATGCATTTTATGCAAGACAGGTAATGTGAGGTGTCATTGGAAAAGTTATGATTTGCTGAATACGATTATCCTAATTGTAGACATGTATCATGTTTTGATCTAAAGTTCGAAATATTGATTATGTATCCATATTTCAATCGTGCTTACTCTGGGTGACACCCACAATTAGCCTTTATGGTACAACAATGAAGAAGCCAGACAGTGCTGATTGCCCATCAGCAAAGGCAATGGACCATGGAAGAACTTAACCTTCCTGTGAACATTCCAGACAGCCGGTAAGGGCATGGCTATCCAGAAAACTTCAAAGTTCTGTTGCGAAAGCTCCCCCAGCAGCACTTTGAAGTGCGAATATGGTCGTGCATGAGCGCTGGGAGAGAGTGCTCTCTCCGCTCATAGTAATATGCCATCCATGAGGGGATTAGCTCAAAGCACTTGGAGCCTGTCCACACTAGCGCTTTAAAGCGTTCAAACTTGCTGTGCTCAGGGGGGTGATTTTTCACACCCCATAGCCAACAAGTTAGAGCATTATATAATATAAGTGTAGACAAGCCCTAAGTAATGGCTGCTATGACTACATGTGACCAGGCCACAAGATTCTGGATTCCATCTTGTGAATGCTGGTGAAAATGCAGGCTGGAGGGCTTTGCAGCTTCTCACAGCATCACAGTATGTGAGGGAGCCCAGGCTAGTGATCAGAGGGCTCAGTGGTACGTCAGTTCCAGGTGGCATCCCGGGGGGGGGGGGGGGGAAACCGGTCACACACAGTATCTCCTTCTTCTAGATTCCTGTTGTTTCTTGTCATTTGTCTTTCTTTCAAGCCCTAATCCTGAAACTGGATCCACTAGCTTCCATTCATTACATATTTTCCAATTTGCTTCACTTACAAATAAAAGCAACAACAATTCAAGTGTTTTATCACCAGATAACTGCATTTTATATATGTCTAAAGACACGTTGATTCTAGCCCGTGTTCAACAACATATTCACAATTTGTGGGAGAATCTCATGTAGTTTCATAAATAAGACGAGGAAGACTTTGTAGCACCTTAGAGACTAACCAGTTTATTTTAGCATAAGCTTTCGAGGGCTATAGCCCACTTCATCGGATGCATAGAATGGAACAGACGTAAGATGAATTTATACACACACAAAATGGAAAAAAAAGGTTGTACATTAGCAAACCAATCTAAGAGGCTGTTTAATTTGGATGGGCCATTATCAGCAGGAGGAAAAAAATACCCTTTGAAATGGATTTCTGTCTCTGGCAGGAGAGAACTACTGAAAGTAATTTTAAGTCTCTGTGCTTTATTAATTACATATACAAACTCCCAATGAATTGAACAATTTATTTATTAAAACATCCTAAATGAAACATGTTAGCGTGTGGTGTGATAGAGGATATGGCACTGATGAGATTTTAATGGAAGGAAGAAGTTTGCTTAGAAATATCAGCAACAAAAACAGACTTACAGAGCCAGCTGCTGCACCGGAGGTAAAGCTGATCATAAATGTTGGTTCATGTGCATCAAATCTTTTGCACAACCTCTTCTTGATGCGTTCATACTGATACCAGTACATTGCTATAGAAATAGAAAAAAACCCCACCAAAAACAAATCTCCGAAACCTGAAACTTGCAAAAAGCAACATAAATCTGTGTACCAAACACAGAAGAACTAATTCATTCCCTTTCTATATCTCGTACACATCTAAAAATGTTACTGTTTGCATGCTCTTACCCTAAGAATGCCAGAGCAAAGAAAGGGAAGAAAAATCCAAACAAAAAAGGAGAGCGAGCAAAAGAGGAGGGGGTGGGGAGATAAATACAGAAAATGATGCAAATGTAAAAAAAGAAGGAAGGAAACGGAAGAGACTGTGAAAGAGAAAGGAAGAAGAGTGTACCGGCACAAATCAAAAGACAGGGCACACATGAAAGTGGTAGCCCTCATATTTATGAAAGAGCTGAATGAGTAGTAGTATACACAATCACCAGCTGTACAGTTCAATTTTTTTTAAAGCAACAGATCAATAGATTCAAATAAATACACACTTCCCAATGTGTAATATCAGTCATAAATAGCTGAATATGAAATAAACCTAGTTGTATATACAATGTGCATAATTGCACAACCATAAATACTTGTCACACATTATCTAGAGCAGTGGGTCCCAAACTTTAACAACCTGTGAACCCATTTCACTAAAATGTCAAGTCTCACGAATCCCCTGCTAAAAATGAATACGTCCAGGGCTTTTCTCCTTTACTGAAGCATAAATTATAAAAGCAATAATCTTAGAAATGTAAAATTTGTTTTTTGACATGCTTATTACACACTATTATTAATTATTGTTTATCATTACTGTATTTTTATTACATTATGAAAACAGCAACACTCTTCCAAGATCTCACTTATGTAGCTTGATTCACTTTGAATAAGCCTGTTATAAGACAAAGCTCCTATGTTCCATCAAGGAGTATCAGATGTGAAACAGCATGAAGGTATTAAAGAAGCCAACTCAGAGTTCCTCCTACACAAGCATTCAGATCTTGAGCAGTCCAGGCAAACAACACACGTTACAACAAAGCTTAAACTTGTTCTTCAAAATAATTTTAAAAACAGTACTAGCTGCCTATTTAATTTTAAAAACAGCAAAAACTATCCACCCCCCTTTCCATTTCTTATAAGGAGTCTTGAAATTTAAATTTCCTCAGTGTGATAGTTATGCTCACTTTGATCTGCTTAGCTCTTGGAAGTCAAGGGGCTCCGGACTGCTAGCCCCATGCCAGGGTTCTTAGGGACATCTCTATCTGCCATTAGGGAATTTTTTCCCCCGAGAACTTGGTGTAACATTTTGTGAACTCCCAGGAGTTCACAAACTGCAGTGTGGGAACCACTGATCTAGAGGAAACCATAATTCAATATGCTGTTAAAATTAATAGAAAATGGCATACTTCACTTTCACCAAATGTGGTTGTAAAGCTTTATTTTAAACCAAATTCCTACAGGGTACAAAGGCATTTGCACTCATTCAGAACTAAGTCTACAGCAAATTTTCAATTTTAAAAATAATCCATTTTCTGTTACAGTGAAAAAAATCAGAAAATTTCTTAAAAGGCTGAATATATTCTCTTCTTCCTCATATCCCTACTCATAATTCAAAACACAGCCAAAGGGATATTCACTATTACAATAGGCTCAATAAAAGTTGTCTCTGAAGTGCTTATTATTCTATGAGAAAAAAAAATGTTGATGCTACTTGAACTTGAGGTTTACAATGACACTGAGCTGGTCTTGGAACTTTGCTACACAGATAACTAGACAATCTTTCAAACACTTTGGAAAGGCAGCCCAAGATTTCAGCAGAATAGTTCTAAAACTGTGTGAGGAAAACAGGTGTCCTTCAAGTGGGTCACGAGGTTATTACGTGGGGGGTCGTGAGCGGTCAGCCTCCACCCTACACCCCGCTTTGCCTCCAGCATTTATAATAGTGTTAAATATATTTTAAAGTGTTTTTAATCTATAAGGGGTTGGGGAGTGACACAATCAGAGGCTTGATGTGTGTGTGAAAGGGGTCATCAATTCAAAATTTTCAGAACCACTGAAATAGATCAAGCGAATTAATATTAGCAGCTCAAAAGTCACATATGGCTAACATCTGTGTTGATGGCAGGATTTCCAGTATGGAATTTCCAAAAACTATTTCAAGCTTCCATGTCTATAGTTAAAAGGTTGTCCTATATACAGTTCCAAGACAGATAAATTCTGAAAAATAAAATTAAAATTCTTCCATGCTTGCATGAGGTGATTTACTGGCTCTGGGGTATGCAAGGTGAGAGTTGCAAGGAACAGAAACTGAATAATGAAGTTATTTGTTGATTTTGTGGTTTGAGAGTTTTATCCCTATGAAATGCAATAAAAAGTTTCCTCGGCCCAGTAGAGATTAACAAGAAGTAGGAGGAATGGGGGAGCAAAAGCGTATTCTCTGACCCTCTGTAGGCAACTTGGTATTTTCTTCCCTTCCTCTCCCTTAGCATATGTGTAAATATTTTCATATGAAAAGTGCTCTGGACTGGGGTAATCATTGCTCTGTTCCAGTATAGCAATTCATATGTAAGTAAAAAAGTAAGAACCTACAGATTATAAAATTAAGACTTAACAGGATTTTAAAAAACTAAATTTCCCTTCACGAATTAACACTGAAAATGTACCTAGAAATGTAACCAACTTTTTCAGTTATTTCCCATTCACATTTTATAAACAAAAACAACTTTATTAACACAGAGCAAAGGTTGCCCAGTGCTGCTTTGTGCTGTTCCATGATTCAGAGAGTGTTAAGATTAATTTAACTCTCTGAAAAACAGGAAATACCAAGTTAACATGCATGTTACTCCTTCAACATGACCGTAACTCTTCCCCCTGAAGCTGCAAAATAGCTGCTGGGAATGCTTCAGTTGGTAATAAAGAGACCTGAGAAACAACTACAGTACTGTGCAATTGTTGTGTGTTGTGTTCCACAAATTTCAGCTGCAACACTTCTTTGCCTCCAATTCCAACTATCATTCACTGAGTTAGGTGCAGCTGTACTGAATGGAGGTGGGATAAACTGGAGCAGGTTGGTAGAATTGCTGCTGAGAGTGATGAGAGGTGCATGTGTACCTTGAGAGATTAACTAGGCCTAATTTCAGCACTAAATTCTGTAGACTGACAGTAAAGGAACACAAAGGCTTTTTCTTTTCATGGGGATTATCATCTGTTTGGTGGCACATATATGACAGTGGTCTTTAGGGGCTAGTGAGGAATCAGTGAAGGCAACGTCTCAGAAAAAATCCTCAGGGCAAGAGTGAAGGGGAACCAAAATGGAGCCAGACTGCTGGCACTTAGTTTAAAAACTCTGCAACCTTTTTAATGTTAAGGGCTCGGGGAAAGCCAACAAGTGCAGAGGAGTACATGGTTCGGACATAGACATTCCTTAGGGGAGGATCTATTAATGGAGATTCTCTATGTTCTAGTAAGGAGGCGAGAATGATAAAATTCAGGTAGGATCTGATGAGAAAGTCAAATGAAAAAAAGTCCCATTCAATTATATCATGTAATGATAGCCAGCTGAAAAGTTTTTAAAGTGCTTGTATACCAATGCTAGAAGTCTAAATAATAAGATGGGTGAACTAGAGGATATTGACAGGTTCAAGAGTAGCAGCCGTGTTAGTCTGTATACGTAAAGAAAGTGAGGAATACTTGTAGCACCTTAGAGACTAACCAGTTTATTTCAGCATAAGCTTTCGTAGACTATAGCCCACTTCATCGGATGCATAGAATGGAACAGAAGTAAGATGCATTTATACACACAGAAAGAAGAAAAAAAACAAAAGAAAAAGATGTACATTAGCATACCAATTCTAAGAGGCTGTGAAATCTGGATGGGCCATTATCAGCAGGAGAAAAAAAAAACCTTTTGAAATGGATCTCTGTGTCTGACAGGAGATAACAACTATTGAAGGGAAGTTAACCAGGGAAATGCAATCACTTAGTGTAATGAGAAAACCATTCACAAGTTCTGTTAAGCCCTTGGTTTATTGTGTTCAATTTGAAAATTAATTCCAGTTCCTCAGTTTCTCGTTGGAGTCTGTTTTGGAAGTTTTTCTGTTTCAAAACTGACACCATCAAATCTTTAATGGAACGGCCAGGAAGACTGAAGTGTTCTCCTAGTGGTTTTTGAATGTTATGATTCCTGATGTCAGATTTGTGTCCATCTATTCTTTTGCATAGAGACTGGCCGGTTTGGCCAATGTACATAGCAGAGGGGCATTGCTGGCACATGATGGCATATATCACATTGGTCGATGTGCAGGTGAATGAGCCTCTGATGGTGTGGCTGATGTGATTAGATCCTATGATGGTGTCAGTTGAATGGATAGGAGGACAGAGCCTGATGCCAACTCTGATTTTTCACACCCCTGAGCCAGCAAGTTAGAGCGCTGTAAAGGCCAGTGTAGCCAAGCCCTTAGATCACTTTGAAATATTGGCTCTTAAATCAGAAATATTCATCTCTGGACAAAACTTCCAATAAGGCTCCAAAAGGGCAGAGTGTAGACAGAAAGTAACATCCACAACACACATGCTTTGAAAGTTGCCAAGGATAGGACTCAAACTCGCAATCCTTTGTGTGCTGGTCAGGTTCAATGGCCATAGCATAACACATTGAGCCCACTCAGTTACTGTCATTAGGCTGTCTGCAAAGCCTTTAAATAGCAAGAAATCCCCAGTCTTGCTGCACATGCGTGTTTCACTCTCATTGGCAGATCAGTTTACCTTCAGCTGAGCTAGAGTTACAAACTTAACCCTCAATGGCTTTTGAAATATTGCTTCCCCCAAAGGTCAGTGGGTGTTCATGCATTAGCTAAGATAAATCTTGAATAAGCTAAATGAGTTTGGGGAGGATCAGAAATAGAGTCTGAACCCCAGTGGTGTGCAAAAAAAAAAAAAAAAAAAAAAGTTAGAAAAAACAGGTGATATTGTAAAAAAAAATTTAGGAGGACTATCTGGGGAACTCCTTGCTCAAGTTACCCCAAATTTGAATCTTTAATCTTACCCCACATCCTCATGAGGCACAGAAAACGTCAAGACAGTCCAATTCAGCACATGGATTTTAAAGCACTTAGAATAGTAAAGCACTCTCAACCTTAGAGCCACATGCTATAATGTTATCAAATTATAAGGAACATGTCTAAAGGAAATGACAAGTGAGTATTCTCCATAACACAAACTTTGATGTGAGATAAACCCTTACCTGAGAAAGGTACATCTCTCAGAACAGTGGGACTCCACCCTCTCCAGAGTGAACGCCAACCATCTTTGGCCATTGTATTACTGATGCATATATGCAGTTGCTTGTAAGATAATTGGCGAGACTGCATTCTAGTTCTGATCAACTCCACTGGACTTACAACAGTTAATGAACCCACTGAAAATGAGGAAAGATTAGGGTTCATTAGTAAGACTTAAACAGTCAATTCTGTTAATCGAGCAATTTCCCAAACACTAAAAATAATCCAAATTTTCTCCCAACCTATATTTTTGGTTCCTTTCAGCCACATGATCAGAGGCTTTGTCTTCATAGAGACCTAGGCCTGATTTACACATAAAACTTAGGTGGAGGAATTCTTCTGTGAACTGAGACACCATCTCTTAGAGAGCTGGATTATCTGTACAATTAGAAAAACTGCTTCCATCAATGTAGGAAGCATTTAACACTACAGCGCTACGGCAGCACCACAGCTGTACCACTAGACTGTCGACATACCCTCAGTGTATGACAAACTGCAGTAGTTTGCCACATACCAGCTGCCTATGTGGACCATGCTACCACATACTAAAAGTGTCATAACGCACACTACAAAACTTTTAGTGTCTGGTAGCAGAGTTTCCATTGCCAGTTAGTGTGTGACTAACTAGTAAGCTGTACATTCAACTGTGGCTTGCTGCACATGAATACCTGGTCTAACACTACAAACTTAGGTTGACATAAGTTGCCTTGGGTCGACCTGTTAGTGTATGTATCTACACTGATATCTGGCTCTGGCCAATGTAAGCACCATGTTATAGTAACTCGGTAAAACCACGTCCCAGAACTGCCTTGAGCGATGGTAGACTTACTGAGAGGAACGCAGTGAGAGCATAAACACTGTGTGACTTATGTCGACCCTAACAGTTCTACAGCAGTTGGCCAACAGTGACCACTCTGTTCACAATTATGAATTGCACTGCCATGGAAACCAGAAGCCACCACCATCTTTTTTAAACACCCTCATATTTTTGAGATGCCTTTTCCTGGTTGCCACACTGACATGCTGCAAAGGAAAAAACAAACAAAATAAAACATTCCAAGATCACCGCCAATCTGACATGGGGGAAATTCCTTTCTAACCCCATGCATTGTGATCTGTTACCCTGAACACGTAAGCAAGAACTAGACAGCCATGCACCTGAGAGAGAATGTTTAATACCACCTCACAGCACTGGCTGTCCCTATCCAATGTCCAAACATGGCCATCTCTGATGTTTCAGAGGAAGGAAATTAAAAAACAAAAAAACCCTCCCAGACTACATGAGTGGATGAAAGAATTCCCTTGACTTCTGCAGATGGCTTGCTGAAACCTTGAAGACTGAGCTTTTAAGAACATAAGGCATAATCCAGAACTGAGCCCCAGGGCTGTTGAGCCCTTCCCCCTACCCCCACAAGCAACCTCATCATTGAATTACAGTCATAAATAGGACCAACTCTCTCTCAAAACTAATTGCATTGTTTGTTCCAACAACTCTTATTGGGAGGCTGTTCCAGAACCTCACCCTACTGTCATGGTTACAAATCTTCTTCTAATTTCCAGCCTGAATTTGTTCATGGCTAGTTTATCCCATTCGTTCTTGTGTAAACATTGTACTTTAGTTTAAATAATTCTTTACTCTTCCTGATCTTTATCTCCCTGATGAATTTATACACAGCAATCGTACCCTCTATCACAGTGACTCCCAACCAGGATATGTGGACCTCTGGGGCTATGCAGAAGTCTTCCAAGGAAGTACATCAACTCATCTAGATATTTGCCTAGTTTTACAACAGGGTACATCAAAAGCACTACTGAAGTCAATACAACTAACATTTCATACAGACAATTACTTGCTTACAGTGCTCTCTATTCTTTATACTGAAATGTAAGTACAATACTTATATTCCAATTGATTTATTTTGTAATCATATGGTAAAAATGAGAAACTAAGCAATTTTTTCAGTAAATAGTGTGCTGTGACACTTATGTGTGATTTTGTAAGCAAGTAGATTTTAAGTGAGGTATAACTTGGGGGTACACGAAACAAATCAGATTCCTGAAAGGGGTACAGTAGTCTGGAAAGCTCATCCAGTATCCTCTCATAATATAGGCCCTCTATCCCCCTGATTATCCTAGTAGCTCTTCTCTTCACCTGTTCCAATTTAAATTAATCTTTCTTGAATATGGGTGACCAGAACTGTACACAGTATTCCAAATGAAGTCTTACTAGTGCCTTTTACAATGGCATTAATACTTCCCTATATCTACTGGAAATGCCTTGCCTAATATATCCTAGGATTATATTTGCCTTTTTCATAGTCACATCACATTGGTGGCTTACAGTCATCTTGGGATCAACGCATACACCCAGGTCTCCTGTTTTGCCACCTCCAAATAATGAGCACCCAGTGGTAGCAGAAAGTCTTATTATTAGCCCTTAAGTGCATGACCTTGCACTTTATATTACAGTGAAACCTCCATTTAACGGACTAATTCGGGCGAGGGGGTGTCCGTTAAATGAAAAAGTCCGTTATTTAATAATAAAAAAAAACGAGCTGTTGGAGCAGCAGCCCGACCGCCACAGGGTCGGGGTGGCAGCTCCGCAGCCCGCCCGCTGCCGGGACCCGGGCGGCAGCCGGGACCAGTCAGCCAGCCCGCCCGGGTCCCGGCTGCCGGGACCCGGGCGGCAGCCGGGAGCCGGCTGCCAGCCCGCCGGCTGCCGGGACCCGGGCGGCAGCCGGGAGCCGGCTGCCAGCCCGCCCGCTGCCGGGACCCGGGCGGCAGCCGGGAGCCGGCTGCCAGCCCGCCCGCTGCCGGGACCCGGGCGGCAGCCGGGAGCCGGCTGCCAGCCCGCCCGCTGCCGGGACCCGGGCGGCAGCCGGGAGCCGGCTGCCAGCCCGCCCGCTGCCGGGACCCGGGCGGCAGCCGGGAGCCGGCTGCCAGCCCGCCCGCTGCCGGGACCCGGGCGGCAGCCGGGAGCCGGCTGCCAGCCCGCCCGCTGCCGTGACCCGGGCGGCAGCCGGGAGCCGGCAGCCAGCCCGCGAGAAATGGATTTGGGATGCATCAGACTTGCTCAGAAATTTTGTCCGTTGCATCCGAAGTCCGTTAAATCGAGGTTTTACTGTATTTAATTTCATTTCTGTCACTCCAATTTTCACGGTCATCCAAATGTTCCTGTATAACATTTCGATTCTCCTCTGTACTGACAATGCCTTCCAATTTTGTATCAGCAAATTTCATTAGTACACTCATACTTTTTGTGCTAGTCATTAATAAAAATATTTAATAAGATCAGCCCCAAGACTGAACTTTGAGGAGCTCTGCTAGTAAATATAGGGGGAGATTAACTCACTGACTTCAACTACAGTAACTCCTCACTTATCGTTGTAGTTATGTTCCTGAAAAATGCGACTAAGCGAAATGATGTTAAGCTTCAATTTCCCCATAAGAATTCATGTAAATGAGGGGGTTAGGTTCCAGGGAAATGTTTTTCACCAGACAAAAGACTATATTTATATATATACACACACACAGTGTAAGTTTTAAACAAACAACTTAATACTGATGACTGTGAAGCTTGGGTGAGGTGGTGGAGTCAGAGGGAAGGATATTTCCCAGGGAATGCCTCACGGCTAAATGATGAACTAGCAATTGGCTGAGTCCTCAATGATTAACTCTCACACTCTACAAGGCAGCAGGAATAGAGAGAGGGAAGACAGCATGGCAGACAGACACACACACACACTGTATGTGTGTATGAGAAAGATGCGCATTTCCTCTTTAAGTACGCTGACCCCACTCTTAAATACACTCCCTTGTTAATTAGATCAGATTGCTGAGACTGCAGCTGCTGCGGGCAAGCTCCCTCCGTCCTGAGCCCTGTTGTGTATCCCCCCTGCTCTATGGAAGATAGTGTAAGCAGAGTGCCGGAGCAGGGGTGAAGGGAATCCTGACATTAGGCCCCCTCTTCCTACCCCTCTCCCCGCCCCTCCCCCCCCCAGCAAGCAGGAGTCTCAGGGAGCAGCTCCAAGACAGAGGGCAGAAGCAGCACATGTCAGTGGGGGGGAGGGACATCTGCACTGCCGGCAATTGATAGTCTGCTGGGCAGCTGCTGCACAGGGAACTTAGGTGAGCGGGGAGCTGATGAGGGGCTGCCGGTCCACCCTGGTTCCAAGTCCTCGCCAGCTAGCTACAATGGGCTGCTCTTCCTGTAAGCAGTGAACAAAGCAGGTGGCTGCAAAACGATGTTAGATGGGAGCATTGCACAACTTTAAACAAGCATGTTCCCTAATTGATCAGCAACGTAACAACAAAACAACTTTAACTGGGACGACTAAGTGAGGAGTTACTGTACTGCGATGATCAAGTCCAATATGTCTCCCAGTTGCTTACAGGATGTTTGTTTGATAATCAAAGATCTTTAAGCAATTTTAATAAAAATCCAGTATCCTCTCAATCACCTACCATGTTCTATACCTGCAAAGCCCAATCCTACCAGTTCTCCAGTGTCCCCAAGGACTCCAAGTAAAACAAGAAAATAGAAGACCTGAATTTCTTGTGTAGAAATATGCAGAAAAATATATATATTTTAAATATCTACCTCTTTATACATTATAAAGAAGCATAAAGGTACGCAAGTTCAAATTATTTTTCCTTTGCTAGTAACTTTTAAACGAAAGTGTGATCAATGTTATTTATTGTTCATTAGACAATGAATGAGAATGAAATTAATTTATCTTTAACAGCATATGATGCGGTATCACCCTACCCAGGTAATGAAATAGTTAACTAGAGATAGAGAGCAATTAGTAAACCTGGTTGTACCTGGAGGGTGGGCCAGGTCCAACTGACAGTAAAGCCCAGCTGGGGAAGGAATTGGGTGGTGCACATAAAGGGAGAAAAGCCCAACTAAGAAGAGGGTGGCCAGGAAAAGATCTCTGTAGTCCCTTTCTGGTTACTAGAATGGAGGAAAAGTCTAGAAAGAGGTAGAGCTACAGTCAACCCAGGGAGGTGCTGTGGGAAAAAGTCTAACAGAAATCCACAAAGGTAACAAGAAGCCTGAAGTGGCAGACCTTAGCTGCTCACAACAGGGTCCCCAGACTGGAACCCAGAAGAGATGGAGAGCCTTGGTTCCCTTTTGGTCTACTTAAATAGGTGATGGTGAAACATCCTGACACAAGGGGAGGAGGACTATTGAGTTTGGAATGATAGCAAATTTGACTTAAAATGTAAAATAGTTGGAAAAGGAATAGTAAAGAAAATACCATAATATACAGATAATTTATGACTCACATCTGCTTAAGCAGCCTGCAAGAACTGGAATGTGATCACTGTCTTTTCCTAGTTTAGATATCATAACTTCTTTCAGTTGATCATAGCTGGTAAAATAAATTACTGTGCCTGGAACTGCCATTATTCTAAAATACAAAAACAAAGAAAGTCTATCAATTGTCACAAAGAAAACCGGATGCCTCCAACATAATTTAGGGCTGGGGTAAAACAGTCCCTCTTGGCTGCACAGGGGCAGTCCACTCCTTCTCTCAGCCGGTCTTTTAGGCTTTCTTTAAAATCCTGTAGGGGAGGGACTACAGCCTCCCCTTCTAGTGAGACTTGCTGTCTTGCTCCTACTGGCATCTTGACGACTCTGCCCTTCTCCCCAACATGGGAGGGTTAAAAAAGGTCTAATGCAGCCCTTAGTTGGAATCAGCTGATCCTAATTACCCTCAGGTAACTCCCTCTCAGCAGATCCTAATTGATCTTGGATAACCCCTTCTCAGCTGAACCTGATTGACCTATAGTCACCCCTCCTCAGCTGATAGTAAAAGGCCTTCCTCCCCCTTCTGGGACTGTTTTCTATCCCACCCTTGAAGCTGTCTGTCCTGAGTTTATTACACTAAATTGCAATAAAACACCCACAGCTGGCTGGTGTCAGTTGGCTCATGCTCACATGGCTTGTGCTTCAGGGCTAGAAGACTGTAGTGTGGACGTTTGGGGTTGGGCTCGGGCTCCCAAGCCAGATAGTCTACTACACTGCAATTCTATAGACCTTAGCCCAAGTCACTAACACAGGCCAGCTGTGGGTGTTTTACTACAGTGTAGACCAGGGGTTCCCAAACTTGTTCCGTGGCTTGCACAGGGTAAGCTACAGCCACTCGGGTAAACAAAGCATCTTGCTGCCAGGCAGGGGCTTATCCTGTGCAAGCCACGGAACAAGTTTGGGAACCCCTAGTGTAGACATACCATAAGATCCCCTCTGCTGGAACTATGGAAGGGGAAAGATCATACTATTTAGGCAGGTTTATTTATGCCTGGACTTAGGCACTTATCTCCATGACAATTTGGGGAAAAGCACATCTCCCATTGGCTAGCTTAGATAACTCCCCTGCTTAGCATGCTAGCTTTATGGATCGCCTGTCTCCATTCATTGTATAGGGAGCCAAGGTGCCTAACTGAGACTTTGTGGATCACAATGTTGCTCAGATTTTCTAACTTTTAGGTGCTACAACTCTCAGCGTCACAATAACTAAGTCCTTTTGTGGAATTGGGCCCTATTTACTAAACTGAGATTTGTTATTCACTTAGCTAATGGATAGTGATTCTTTTATCTTACCCAGCATGGGTCACATTTGTGGATCTTACTTCTTGAAGAATGAAAATGTTGGGAGTAAGCGCATTTAAATTTTCCTATTCTTCAGGATAGTAAGGACCACAGATCCTACAGTTGGATTTTATCAACAGTGTGTAAGTAGGTAAAACAACTTAGCCTAACATAAAATGGAACTTGAAATAAATATGCAGAGAGTCTTTCCTGAGTTTCTATACAATGCAACACCATTGTCCCCAAAACAACACTGGATGGAGGCTTACAAGGCAGCTTTGATATATTTACTGAAAAAATGCATGGAGAACAATTAGGTAATACTGCAGATTCCTTCCTAAGAAAGGTATGCATCCACCCAAGAGGCCATTTCTATTCCTAGGAAGTGTAGCCTGAGTGCTGTAGAATGACTTTTTGTCTTGCTTGGCTCAGGAATATACTACCTAATACACTTAGATACTTATGACTTTAAAGACTTGAAATAGATAGGTGCAAAACCATAAATAACAAGCTTTATCTCATCAGACCTTCACTTTTGTATGTATATTTATAATGCTGGATGAACAATGAAGGCATACTTAGTGCTATTACTTGGGTCAAGATGATTGTAGCACTATATTCTGTGATTTTTAAGTTACAGAGTTGGCTTTAAGGAGTAATGATAGGTTTGCCTTGCGAGACACTTTCTTGGCATGAAAAATGCAGTATAGGTATTCTATAGATAAAGCTCTTGAGTCCAGATCCACAAAGATATGAGAGCCCTTAACTTCCACTGATTTCAGTGGAAGTTAGGAACTTTATATACCTTTATGGATCTGAGCATTAATTCCTGTTCTTGCTCTCCAAAAAATGATGCTCTCAAAAAACCCGCAAAAAAATCTCCAAAAACCCACCAAAACCACCCCATACACCTGACAGAGAGGGAACAATGATATTGTACTTTGAAGTGTAAAAGGTATTAATATAAGATTGATGATTTGATGCTCCTGAACAGCTACTGAGGATGCATCAAAGAGGCTGCATGGAAAAATCTCTTTGTCTGGCTGAAGTTATATTCTTGACTCTGAAGGTGTCCAGTACACTAGATGTAACTGATAAGTTAACTCAGGAAATTTATAAATTAAACACTTAGAAATAAGCATACTCATTGGTCAAAATAATGAAGTCTAACTACCCTTTAAAACACATTATGGAAGATATGAAATTGCAACTTACAGCGTTGGAGGAAGTCCACTCCACAGTGATCTAATACCCTCTATTTTAATAATTTTCACAAACGCATCCTAAAATAACAACCAAATGTAAATTGTTAGTTAGTTATTTAACTTTCCAATTCATGTAACAATTATGTTGGTGGGCAAGAAATGGAATTAAAAATACCCTGCAAGAGAAAGGAGTACACTGAAAATGGTTAGTCACACTAAGGCCCCAATTCTATAAATACTTACACACACACAATTAACTTTAAGTACTAGTTCCTCCATTGATATCAATCAGAATATTCACATGTATGAAGTTAAGCATGGACATAAATATTTGCAGGGACCTTAGTTTGTAACATCAGTAGCCATCAAAGCAGCATGACGGATATGACTGGGAACAAATTACTTTCAAAACAGGTACAACACAGGCAGCAAATGTGCAAGCTTCCCCAAACTATTCCATCCACACACCTCCAGTGTCACCTAAAAGAACTACCTCCAGGTAAAAAGATAATTCGCTCTCCATGCTTAGTCAGTACTTGGTCTCTAACAGCATGAATTTATATTATGCTTGGCCAATTAGGATGGGGTTTTATGGTGATGTAGACACCGCCGATAGAAACTATATGGACCACTAGCGAGAATGATGATTTTCTGTCACTACCTACCTGTACTGCATTTGAATATATGCCCTTTGTTATATTATTAAATATAAAGAACCATTTCCAGAGGGGAAGTAAATTGGCACAGTTCCATTGGCTGATTTACACCAGCTGAGGATCGGCCAAACGTTTGTTCCTCTGATTAATATACTTTTTGTTGTGATGTGATTCCAGCAAGACAATTAATGTTTACATGGGCCCAAAATGTGCTGGACACTTTACAAACTTGCTCCAAAGAATTTACAATCTAAATTATTGTAAATCTACAGTAAAGAGGGAGGATGGGAGAAGGGATGCAACAAAAAGCAGTGACTCAGCAGGGAAAAATGTATATGTTAATAGAATTTGACGTTCGTTCATGCAAGAGGCTTTCAAGGGCAAAAATATTAAAACTTTTTTTAAAAATGGCAATTTCTTCAAAATTAAACACCCAATTATATGGTAATAAAGGATAGTTTTATTAGCCTCAGAATTGTCCATAACTACTTTCCAAAAGTAAAAGAAAACTCCAGAATCTGGGAAAATTAGTCCTCTTATATTCCCCACAAAAATGTTCCTTGGCATAGGGGAAATATGCACAGGATCATTTACCAAACAAACAAAATTTAAGCGACTTTCTAAAGATTATGCAGTGGAGTTGATTGAAAAATGCAGAAAAATATTTGTGAAAAAAATCTATTTTGTGAAAATTCATTGAAATTTTCAAAAAAACCTTCAACCACGCTAAAAGCTGGTTAAAAATCCCCCAATACTTTTCATGATTAAAAAAAAATTGCGAAGAACTCACTGAAATTTAGAAAATTCTTAAATACTGCTACTATGGAGTAAGTTTACACATGGTTAAGAAAAGAAATCTGATGACTGAAGTGGAGTCCTGTGCTTTAATTTCTAGATTTCAGTGTCTTCTACAAAATTGCTTCAAATCACCTGGTGAAATCCTGGTCCCAGTGACTTCAATCAAGCCAGGATTTCGCCCCTGTACTTAACTAGGACAACCTTAAAACTGGGCTAATAATGCATATACAACTCAGTAAAATGCTGAAAGATCTGCAGATAGAAAAGTACAGTAAGTATAGATAATAATTATTATGTATTTATTTCAGACTGGGGAGGTAAGACCTGTGGGTCAGTATCTTGATAGGAAGGAATTGTGGCTTCTCTTTCCACCTCTCCTTTGTCTTAATTAGTCTGATTGTTCTAGGTGAATGTGTGTGAGAGAAAAAAAAAAAGACAGATCCCTTCTAAAACGCTTTGGATAATTATTAATTATTGTATTGTTAAAATTGATAAAAGTGACTAAAATAAAATGGAATTCAGAATAGTGGCTTAGGAATTGTGGGTGGAACCAACAGACCTGGTTCTAGTTTTGGTTCAGACACTTAATTTGCTATGATTTTTAGCACTTTTTACCATAATTTAAAGCGAAGGAATGGTATTCTGCATATGCCAGGATTGCCTCCCCACTCTGAACTCGAGGGTATAGATTTGGGGACTCGCATGAAAAAGCTTATTTTACCAGCTTAGGTTAAAACTTCCCCAAGACACAAGTTTCTCCTGTGTCTGGAACTAGAACAGCCACCATCAAATATTACACCAAGAACTAGGGTAAGGCCACTTGAAGTCCCCCTCTCTTTCCAAAAATCCCCCCAAGCCTATACCTCCCTCCCTGGGAAAGGCTTGAGAAAACCCCCTCACCAATCCTGCTAGGTGAGCCTGATCCAAAAAGCCTGGATCAACATTGGGAAAAATCAGTCAGTCATTCTTAAAAGGAAGATTTTAATTAAAGGGAAAAAAAGAAAGTAATCCCTTATAAAAATCAGTGGAAAAGCACTTACAATCACAACAAGAATCAAAGAAAAAAAAGCCACACCACAGAGGCATCCCCCTCTCTGCTGAGTTTCAAAGATACAGAGAAAACACAGGGATCTCTCTCAAAAACCTGAGAAATTCACAAGTGAAAAAACAAATCTAAGATACAGCCTTGCCTGGCTAATTTACTTACTGTTGCCATTTAGAAAGGTTATAGATAGATGGAGAGAAGAAAATTATCTGATTCCCCTGAAAGCCCAGAGCGAATGAAAAAAAAAAAAAAAAAAAAAAAAGACAAAGCACTTTTCCTCTCCCCAGGTTTGAAAGCATATTCGGTTCTCATTGGTTCTTTTGGTCAGGTGCCAACCAGGTTTCTTTTAGCTTCTTAACCCCTTACAGATAAACAGGAATTCTAGGCTACTGTATGCTTATGACAGCATATATGCTCAGAATACCATTAGCTACACAGCAGATCCTGTCAGCTCTGCATTGACTGGATAAGGCAAGGCCTCGCAGAAGCCATTGCTTGGCAATCAGCACAAAACTTGATACACAAAAAGAATAAGATCAGCTTTCATCCATTCTTCATAGAGTTAACATTCCAATTTTTTAAAAAAGGAAAAATATGGGAGCTACCAAGTACAGTTGTGTGTCTACATTTAAGGTTATAGCTTGGGTCCTGCAGGCTATTAACAAAGGTGCAAAAACCAACCCCGTAATCTGATCTGCATGGATCTGAACCTTACTGTTTTATAGCAAGTAGTGTGTCAAAGAAAACAAAATCTTATGAGATACTTGCTATATTAAAATATGTTGATACATTTTCCATAAAATCTGCAGTCAAAAGTATGTAAGCTCCCACTGATATTGTCTTGCAATATGAAATCCCTTTCAAACACTGGATAGCAGATGAACTCCTTAAGAGGTTTAATTGATAGTTTATCAATGTTTATTTTTAACACATTCCCGATATACTTAGTATCATACATATAACTTCCTTACCAACATCCCTCTGAAATGGCCAGGTTTCTTATACCAGGCTTTCTTTTTCCCATCCTCATAGACATATACATGATCCATAAGGCCATTGGAGTATACAAAACTTTTTCCTAATAAAAATGTTACATATAAGGAAACAGTTAACTCCTGCAATATCTTTAGCATTCTATTGCATTTCTAAATCAATCATATACGTAACAAATATGCTGGTCTGACAAACTGGGTCAGAATAAATGTAGAAAGACAATAACAACTGATATTAAAAAGCAAAAGGGAGGGGAGCAGCAAACACACCTACCAAAATCTTCCCTGACAGACTAAGTGAAATTGCTTACCTAGACTCCAAAAGCTTGAGTTAAGCATTAATGGAGCTGGCACTACTTTGGTGGCTGTTGAAGGAGCAAGAAAACAGGACAGGATTTGGATATAATTAAATCAGATTTCACTTATACCATCTACCCTGGGAGGTAGGTACTATAATCACCCATTTTACCAATGGAAAAACTGAAGCACAGGAAGGTTAAATGACTTTGCTGAAGGTGACACAGGAAGTCTTGATCACCTGCTCATTTATTTTCTCTCTCTCTCTCTCTCTCTCTGTCACTTCTGCAAAGGAAAGAGAAAGAGTCCTGTGGCTGTGTGGCGGGGTGACCACCTGCCCCCTACCGGAAGGGGCTTGGAAAAGCCCCAAAAGGGGTTTAAAGCAGACAGAGAAGGGACTGTGGCTGTGAGCCTGCAAGCTCCCAGACTGATTGGGAGCTAGGCTCAGCTGTGTGGCCACGCCCCAAACACTCCCAGCCAGGATATAAGGGCTGGGAGACGGAGGAAGAAGTCTCCTCTGCATTCAGAGGGAGACAGGCCTGACTGTAGGAGCTGAAGCCAGGTACCTGGGTTAGGGCAGAGCTGGGGCGGGGCAGAAGGAGCTGGGTGGGCTCTAGCCACGAGCCCCAGGCCTCCGGGCCTGATACAAGGCCCGACCCACGACTACCAGGGTTGCAGGGAGCAGCCCAGGGCTGGAGATAGCGACAGCAGGCCAACCCTCCTTGCCTGTGATGAGAAGCCATGATACTGCAGTCCGCCCCGGTGAGCGGGGGCAAGTGGTGACTGACAGTGGCACACTGAGGCGAGGTGGGGATAGGGGGTAGAGGGTTCCCCCGGGGAGGGGAGACCCTCACACCAAAGGGGTACTGCAGGGTTGCAGCACCCACAGCTGGAGGGCACCGGGGTCCGGGAGGGACACGGAGCCAGCAAAAGGAGCGGGGCATCAACCTGCGGAGGGCGCTCTGGACGCTGAAGGAGCTGATTCCCCAGACGACCAGCGGGAGGCACCACAGGGGTGAGTGTGGACCCCGTTACAGGCATCTTAAAGACTAACTCAAGTAATGAAGCATAAGCTTTCATCGGCTAATACCCACTTCGTCGGATGCATTCCACTGCTTGCATCCGACGAAGTGGGTATTAGCCCACGAAAGCTTATGCTTCAATACTTGAGTTAGTCTTTAAGATGCCACAGGACTCTGTCACTTCTGCAATTCCAGACTAACACGGCTACCTCTCTGATTCTCTTTCCTTTGTTAATTATATATAAGTAAATAGCAAGAATAAATTGGCACATCTTTGATAGAAGTGTAAGACCACAACATCTCATTTTAGCTTTGTTTACACAAGTGACCAAATAAGAATTATTGCTCCTTTTCAAAATTCTCCTCAAGCTCTGGAGGGGCTTTACTGTGGAATTAGGATTTCAGTAATCATGGTTTTATAACAATAAATCTCTTGTTGGAATATTAAACTTAATTATATTGATGTCTATTTCTCCTTATTCGACTGTATATAGTTTTGCAATGCTCCTGTGCTCTTCATAGTTGAAATGTGGTCAGAAGAGTGACTATATAAAAACTTAAGAGATCTTCCTGGGCTTACTGAGTTATACCTACTTACTTAATGGACTAAAATAAAATTTTGCTACTTTTTTTTTACTCCTATTGACATGATAAAGTCAACACAGCTATAGAAGAGCGAACTAGAATAGTCTCTGGCTCAACATCAACAAAATTGTCAAGTAAATTCAAACTACGGTTGCCAACTGTCTAATCACACAAACCCAAACAGCCTTGCCCTGCCCCAAAGCCTTGCTTCACTAACTCCATCCACCCAGCCTCCGTCGCTCACTCTCCCCCAACCTCACTCACTTGCACTGGTTTGGGGCATGGGGATGGAGTGCGGGGGGGTGGGGGGGTTTCTGGACTGGGGCCGAGGGAATCGGAGTGTGGGAGGGGGCTTTAGGCTGAGCCTGGGGCAGAGGGTTGGGATAGAGGAGGGGACTCAGGGCTGGGGCAAAAGTGCAAGTGTTAGGACTGGAACACATTGTGATGGGCAACCACTAGAAGGTGTAGTTACGCTTCTGAGTCAACTCCAGGAGAGTGCATAATGGTGGTATTAATCTGAGAATAGCCATGACCTTGCTGTTATCTGTGTGTTTGGGAACGGAAACCATTCCCAGCTGTGTGAATGTTTACCCAGTCTGTGTGAGAACGAATGCGTGGGAAACTAAATGGGGAAACTGAGGCAGGACAGCGTGTAACCAATCAGCTTGTTGCTTGCAAATGAGACATGAGTATGTATGAGATGTAAATGTGTGAGTGTATTTAAGCCCACTCCTGTATTTGCCCGTGGGCTCTTCCGACCTAGCAATGGCTCTGAAGTGCTAGGTACCCCTTTCTGCGGTCGCGCTGATCAGAATCGGGCCCCTCAGCGCCTATTCGAGGGACCGGGCCTTCCAATAAACTCATCTACTTTCTACAACCACGTGTGTGTGCCTTGTCTCGCAAAATCCAAAGTACCTCACAACAGCAAGAGGGGAGCTGGCTCTGGGAGAGAGTCTGGGTGCAGAAGGGGGTTCAGGGCTGGAGATTAGGGTGTGGAAGGGGGCAGTGGTGCAGACTCTGGCCAGGAAGAGCTTACCTTGGGCAGCTCTTGGCAGCAGCACAGCAAGGCTAAAGCAGGCTTCCTGATGCTCTGGCCAGGCACAGCTCCTGGAAGCCCTGCGGCCCCTGGAGAGGGGGAAGGAGGCTCCACATGCTGTCCTTGCCTCCAGGCACCACTCTGCAGCTCCCATTGACCACTGTTCCAAGCCAATGGGAGCGGCAAAGTCAGCACTCAGGGCGGGGGCAGCACGTGGAGACTCCCCTACCACCCGAGGAGCCGCAGTAATGTGCCAGTCACTTCTAGGAGCAGCATGAGGCCAGGGCAGGCAAGAAACCCGCCTTAGCCCTGCTGCGCCACAAGATTTTTAGCAGCCTAAAATCTCCCAGTTTGGCTTCAGTAACCTCCAGAAGATAAAACCCAATTCCAGGAGACTCCTGGTGAAACTGGGAGGGTTGTTAACCCTAGTTCAAACTGCAACATCAAGTTTTGCTTTCAGTTACATCTGTACAACTCAAATAATAATCCTGGAGTTGCAGAGTTGTACATGAGGGCAGAATTTGGACCTTAAAAACATTACTACTAGAGATTATGTGCAAGTCAAAAAGAACACACAGTTGGACTTTCTGGTCCTAGTTGAGTCTGCAGGGCTGAAAGTGGGGGAAGGGGAGGGAAATCTTTTTCTTAAAAAACTAAGCAAATTCAAACTAAAGCCATTGAGACAAACAGAACTTTACATCATCATTTTTCAGAGTAGAAGTACATTTAAAATAGATTTGGGGAAAATTACTAAAATGGGAAGTATTTATAAAGATATCAGATTACCTTAATTAATTATTTAAAAATCTGTATATTTACCATTAGTGAATGAATTGTTTTGGGCTTGCAGTCGAATTTTGACAACATCAAAAGGTGTCACTAAAAGAAATCAAAAAAGAATCACATAACTTTTTGATGAATACATTTTAGATGCATTATTTCCTTCTTAGGAACGCTCTACAAGCCCTGGAAGAGTAGCAGCACGTGGATTCTGATGCCATGTCATGAGCTTCCACAACTACTACACTAATTATTTCACAGAAAAAGAAATTAATCATTTTGCAAAGTATGATGGGATCCCACGGGGTGCAGCCTGGGACTGTGGAACCGCTGTGTCTCCTTAATTCTCCAGCCTTGGTTGTCTCTCACAATGCTTTGCTAGTGACAATCAGTAAGCCCCTCCAGGTGCTGTTATCACTCAGCACAACCACTTGTGGAGCCCCAAACCCAGCTAGATTGCGTGAATGCTCCCAGAGCCACTCAATCACACAGAGAAAGGCACCAGCCAAATCCCCCCAGCCTTGTACCATCAGGAATATTGCACTGCTCAAGATGAGCAGTACAAATTTCTTAATTGGTTCACCACTTCCATTGATGGAAAGTGGATATTCATCAGCCTTTGCAAACCTGAGCAAACACCCTTACCAAACACTTCAGGCAAACTCATTAGTAAAAATAAATAGTTAAACAAATATATTGACTACAAAAGCTAGATTTTAGGTGATTATAAGTGATAGCGAAAAGTCAGAGTTAGTTACCAAAGTAAAATAAAAGCACACAGTCTAGATTCTCAACCCTATTAGACTGGGCAACATTTAGATCAGTGGTTCCCAAACTGGGGTTCACGAAATGTTATAGGGGGTTCTCAGGAAAAAAATATGTAATGGCGGACAGAGCTGTCCATAGGGACTCTGGGCAGCACAAGCCCAGCAGCCCGTAGCCTTGGGGTCTTCCAAGAGGGAAGCAGATCAAAGCAAGCATATCTATCCCACTGAGGAGATTTAAACTTCAAGACTCCTTTTACTAAATAGAAAGGGAGGTGGATATTTTTAAAATGAAATAGGCTGCTAGTGTTGTTTTTTCAATTATTATGAAGAACAAGTTTAAGCTTTGTTTGTTTGCCTGGACTGCTCAAGATCTGAATGCTTGTTTAGGAGGAACTCTGAGTTGGCTTGTTAAATACCTTCATTCAGTTTCACATCTGATACTCCTTGATGAAACATAGGAGACAAAGGCACCTGTGTGTGGGGGGGGGGGGGGGGGGGAGGGGGGGATGATGAGGTCACATGCTGCCCCTACATCAGCCTCCCCACATCCCTTCCCCTTCTTTTCCCATGACCCCAGCTTTTCCAGCAGTGCCCCCCCTACCCTGGGGTGTGCAGAAGCTTTGCCCCCACACTCCTTTTTTCTACTGGCACTTCTGATAGGAAGACTTGTCTTATAACAGGCTTAATCAAAAGTGATACAAGCTACAAAAGTGAGTTCTTAGAAGAGAGTTGCCATTTTCATAATATAATAAAAATTATAAAGATTAATAAATAGTGTGTAATAAGCATGTCATAAATACAAGTGTTATATTTTCAAGATCAGAGAATCATAAAATATCAGAGTTGGAAGGGACCTCTGGAGGTTATCTAGTCCAACCCCCTGCTCACATCAGGACCAATCCCCAACTAAATCATTCCAGCCAGGGCTTTATCAAGCGTGACCTTAAAAACCTCTAAGGAAGGTGATTCTACCACCTCCCTAGGTAACCCATTCCAATGCTTGACTACTCTCCTAGTGAAAAAGTTTTTCCTAATATCCAATCTAAACCTTCCCAACTGCAACTTGAGACCACTACTCCTTGTTCGGTCATCTGCTACCACTGAGAACAGTCTAGATCCATCCTCTTTAGACACCCCTTTCAGGTAGTTGAAAGCAGCTATCAAATCTCCCCCGTCTTCTCTTCTGTAGACTAAACAATCCCAGTTCTCTCAGCCTCTCCTCCTAAGTCATGCACTCCAGGTCCCTAATAATTTTTGTTGCCCTTCTCTGGACTCTTTCCAATTTTTCCACATCCTTTTTGTAGTGTGGGCCCCAAAATTGGACACAGTACTGCAGATGAGGCCTCACCAATGTCGAATAGAGGGGAACAATCACATCCCTCGATCAGCTGACAATGCCCCTGCTTATACAGCCCAAAATCCTATTAGCCTTCTTGTCAACAAGGGCACACTGTTGACTCACATCCAGCTTCTCATCCACTGTAATCCCTAGGTCCTTTTCTGCAGAACTGCTGCCTAGCCATTTGGTCCCTAGTCTGTAGCAGTGCATGGGATTCTTCCCTACTAAGTGCAGGACTCTGCACTTCTTGTTGAACCTCATCAAATTTCTTTTGGCCCAGTCCTCTAATTTGTCTAGGTCCCTCTGTATCCTATCCCTGCCCTCCAGTGTATCTACCACTCCTCCCAGTTTAGTGTCATCTGCAAACTTGCTGAGGGTGCAGTCCACGCCATCCTCCAGATCACTGATAAAGATATTGAATAAAACCGGCCCCAGGACCGACCCTTGGGGCACTCTGCTCAATACCGGCTGCCAACTAGACATGGAGCCATTGATCACAACCCGTTGAGACCGACGATCCAGCCAGCTTTCTATCCACCTTATGGTCCATTCATCCAGCCCATACTTCTTTAACTTGTTGGCAAGAATATTGTGGGAGACCGTATCAAAAGCTTTGATAAAGTCAAGGAATAGCACATCCACCACTTTCCCCTCATCCACAGAGCCAGTTATCTCATCATAGAACGCAATTGGGTTAGTCAGGCATGATTTGCCCTTGGTGAATCCATGCAGACTGTTCCTGATCACTTTCCTCTCCTCTAAGTGCTTCAGGATTGATTCCTTGAGGACCTGCTCCATGATTTTTCCAGGCACTGAGGTGAGGCTGACTGGCCTTTAGTTCCCTGGATCCTCCTTCTTCCCTTTTTTAAAGATGGGCACTACATTAGCCTTTTTCCAGTCATCCGGGACCTCCCCCAATCCCCATGAGTTTTCAAAGATAATGGCCAATGGCTCTGCAATTACATCAGCCAACTCCTTTAGCACCCTCGGATGCGGCGCATCTGGCCCCATGGACTTGTGCTCATCCAGCTTTTCTAAATATTCCTGAACCACTTCTTTCTCCATAGATGGCTGGTCACCTCCTCCCCATGCTGTGCTGCCCAGTGCAGGAGTCTGGGAGCTGACCTTGTTCGTGAAGACAGAGGCAAAAAAAGCATTGAGTACATTTGCTTTTTCCACATCCTCTGTCACTACATTGCCTCCCGCATCACTGCTTTTATAATTTATGCCAAGGTAAAGGAGAAAATCCATGGGAATATTCAGTTTTAGGAGGGGGTTCACAAGACTTGACATTTTAGTGAAAGGGGTTCCTGGGTTGTTAAAGTTTGGGAACCACTGATTTAGATGAAGCAGTTTTTCTCATCCCACTGAATATTGCAGTACATAGTACACCCTTGAAACCTGGGTCAGTCCCCTCTGTTGAAGTCTTCAGTCTTCTGAGTGTCCTGGTTACTTGCAGCGTAGGTGGGGGAAGGAGAGAGGCCAAGAAACAGACCCGTGTTCTGTTTACTACTCATAGAGTACATCTACAGTGCAAAGCTATACTGAATTTATAGAAGTCGATTTTTCCGAACAGCCATACAGCACATTCTCATAACTTCATATGCATTAATGATATGCATATTTAAATGATGGAACAGTGGGTTTCAGCCCATCATAACCTTTCCCCTGATACCTTACATGGCATGCTTTATACACAAGATCATGAGAGAGAGAGAGAGAGCGAGAGAGCGCGCACATGGGGTTTACAGGATGCTCCCCCAAGGTACAGAATGTCACACAAGATATTAGCTAGAGAAAACAGAGAAGCTGTTTAACAGATGTTTTGCTGGACTAAGAATAGCTAAAATCCTATCTGACTTGTAGGTGACCAGCTATCCCTTTGCCTTCTAACTTCCCATCAGACAGATGGATATAAAATGTTTAGAAGAGCATGGGGATTATTCAAAACCTAAAGAGGTGTGCGCCATTAATATAAAACAACACAACAGAATCATTTAAATGGCATCCCACAGTGGAAACAGTGTGTGCCAATTAAGCAATTGTCCATATTATCAGAGCAACATAGTTCCAACAGTAATGCTAGTGTATACCTATTTCATTAATTGATTGTAATGACAATCTGAAAAGTAAAAGAGAGGGGAGACAAAGGAAACTTTTCACCTATTATTATCCCTCCAGCCAACTCAGCTGAGAATTCTTCTAATTAAACAGAAAACTATTAACACCACCATTTTTAGCTTTTATAAAAATTTTCAGCTTTGAAACACTTTATAGTAATCAATACCCACAACTCTCTTACAAGACAGGTGTTATTCTCATTGTGCAGCTGGAACAAGCTCAAGTCCATGCAGCAAATCAAAATTGGGATAGCAGTTTAAAAGTTGTTAGCTTCCTGTCTTCTTTTTCTAGTCTTATGATCAGTCCACTAAATAAATCATGCTGCCTCTAAAAATGTATAATTATTTCTTTTTCTCAAAGAAAAAATTCTCCAATACATTGATTTTTCATTATAGCTGAATTCCCAATCATAGAATCAGGAAGGGACCTGAGAAGGTCATCAAGTCCAACCCCCAGCTCAAAGCAGGGCCTAGTCCCCAACTAATTCATCCCAGCCAGGGCTTTGTCAAGCCGGACCTTAAAAACCTCTAAGGATGGAGATTTCACCGCCTCCCTACCTAACACACTCCAGTGCTTCACCACCCTTCTAGTGAAAAAGTTTTTCCTAATATCCAACCTAAACCTCCCCCACTGCAATTGAGACCATTAATCCTTGTTTTATCATCTGGTACCATTGAAAACAGTCTAGAGCTATCCTCTTTGGAACACACTTTCAGGCAGTTGAAAGCAGCTATCAAATCCCCCATCATTCTTCTCTTCTGCAGACTAAATAATCCCAGTTCCCTCAGCCTCTCCTCATAAATCATGTGCTCCAGCCCTCTAATCATTTTTGTTGCCCTCCACTGGATTCTTTCCAATTTCCCCCCATACTTCTTGTAGTGTGGGGCCCACACTGGAATCAGTACTCCAGATGAGGCCTCACCAATGCCAAATAGAGGGGAATGATCATATCCCTCAATCTGCTGGCAATGCTCCTAGTTATATAGCCCAAAATGCCGTTAGCCTTCTTGGTAACAAGGGCACACTGTTGGCTTGTAACCAGCTTCTCATCCACCTTAATCCCTAGGTCCTTTCCTGAGGAACCGTTGCCTCGCCACTTGGTCCCTAGTCTGAATTCTTCCTTCTAAAGTGCAAGACTCTGCACCTGTCATTGTTGAACCTCATCAGATTTCTTGTGGCCCAACCTCTAATTTGACTAGGTCCCTGTGTATCTTATCCCTGCCCTCCACGTTAGAGTAATCTGCAAACTTGCTGAGGGTGCAATCCATCCCACCACCCTCCAGATCATTAATAAAGATACTGAATAAAACCGTACCCAGAACCGACCCTTGGAACATTCCGCTTGATACCAGCTGCCAATTAGACATGGAACCCTTGATCACTACCTACTGAGCCTGATGATCTAGCCAACTTTGTATCCACCTTATAGTCCATTCATCCAGCCCATACCACTATAACTTCCTGGCAAGAATACTGTGGGAGACTGTATTAAAAGCTTGGCTAAAGTCAAGGAAGTCAGGTCCACTGCTTTCCTCTCATCCACAGAGCCAGTTATCTCATCATAGAAGGCAATTAGGTTAGTTAGGTATGACCTGCCCTTGGTGAATCCATGCTGACTGTTCCTGATCATTTTCTTCTCCTCGAAGTGCTTCAAAATTGGATTCCTTGGGGATCTGGCTCCATGATTTTTCTAGGGACTGAGGTAGGGCTGATTGGCCTGTAGTTCCCTGGAAACTCCTCCTTTCTTTTTTAAAAGATGGGCACTGTATTAGCCTTTTTCCAGTTATCTGGGAAACACTTGTGCAGGCTAATAGCTCCACCGAACTGAGTTAGATGACTTGTGTGTAATATCACTCATGTGTATAATGCTTCCAGGATTGAAGACTTGCATAGCAAACAGACCACTTACAACAGAGACCTTTATCTGTTATCCATGTTTCAGAAGTAGGAATTACTGATTCAAAGCCTCCTTTTGATTATAGATAGAAAAATAAATTATTCTGTGACATTACACGATAAGGCAGGGGAAACAATGATAAAAGTTAATAAAAATTGTTCCCATTTTTGGAAGTGACTACATTTTGTCAAGAGACTAGAAAGACTCCAACTGAACAAAGTATTTCTGGGTTCAAAATACTTAAATGGCAACGCTGAGGGAGAACACATCAAAGGCTTTATTGTGCTATAGCACAGCAGAATAAATGTATGTAAAATAAATGTTTAAAGATCTTTTTTAATGGTCTAAACAAAAAAGAGTTATGATTTATTTTATGCTAAGTTTGATCAATATTTTGTCTTACCCACGACTGATGTAACAATAGCTCCACAACAAGAGGCAATTGCTTGCTGAGTAGGGGTTATTTTATACAATTTGTTGTTATTCTCTTCAGAACCCATAATGTTCCTCTCACAGAAAAGCAACCTGTTAAGAAACAAAAATGAAATTGTTTTCAAAATTTATGGAAAAATCATTGGAAAAACTAAATTAATAAAGAAATAGTAGTATAGTGTAAACATTCGTCTTCTGCTTGCATACCAATATTAAATCATTATCTACTGTAAAAGATAGAAAAGGTATTTGTTCTACAGCTTGTTCTAAAAAAAAAAAAAAGATCTAAGTCTACTTAAATAAAAATTAAAACAAACTACTTCTGATATATAGTTAACTGTATATTTTTAATACCTGTGACAAGGTGGCTCCTCGGCTCCCCTGACTCAAGTCTTTTTGGGGTTCTGGTGCGGCACTGGTGCCCTGACCAGGCTGCCCCAGACCCGGGTTTTTCGCCGCTCCTTAGCAGCCCACTCTCTTTCCCTCTCTCTCAGGGTCAGGCTCCTGCAGGCTAGGAAAGCTAGGTTCCCCCTGGGAGGGACCCTTTGTTCTCCTCCCCTGCTTGCCAGCAGCCTTTCTGTCCCTGCTTCCTCCAACTCACTCCTCAAACTTCCCTGCTTCCACCAAACTCACTCCTCAAACTCCCATGCCCCTCTCTGGGGAGGAGTCTCTTTTCAAGGGCTCTGACAGCCTCCTTAACTGGCCTCAGCTGGCCCTGCTTCTGGCTGTGGCAGCCTTGCTCAGCTGGGCCCAATTCCCTTGTGGTAACCCTTCTAATTACAGGCCTTTCTGGCAGCTGTCTGCCCTGGGTCTACCACATATTCCCTTCCACCCCCGTGCAACACCATGGGGTTGGGCTACTTGGGTCGCAGAGCAGTGTATCCTTAATAGCCCATCCGCATTCCCATGCAGGGGGCCGGACCGATGTTGTACGCGGAAGTGGAAGGGCTGCAGTGAGAGGAACCATCGTGTAACCCTCGCATTGCTGTCCTTATATTGATGCATCCACTTCAGCGGGGCATGGTCCGTAACTAGGGTAAACCGTCGACCGAGTAGATAATAGCGGAGGCTATGGCCCACTTCACTGCCAGGCACTTCTTTTCTACTACAGCGTATTTCCATTCTCTGGGCAGGAGCTTCCGGCTGAGGAATAGGACCGGGTGGTCTTCTCCATCCCTTATCTGGGAGAGCACCGCCCCCAGCCCTACCTCAGAGGCGTCTGTCTGTAAAACAAACTCTTCTTTCCAGTCTGGGGCTATCAACACCGGGTCGGTGCAGAGGGCGGTCCGCAGGTCCCCAAACGCTGCCTTGGTGGCTTCCGACCACTTCACAATGTCCGGGCCATGGGCTCTCGTTAGATCAGTTAACAGGCAGGCCCGGGTGGCGAAATGGGGAATGAATCGTTGGTAATACCCAACCAACCCTAGAAACGCTCTGACCTGTTTCTTCCGGATTGGTCGGGGCCACTTCTGGATCGCTTCCAACTTGTTAAGTTGGGGCTTCACTACACCTCTTCCTACTATATAGCCGAGGTATTTAGCCTCTGCCAGTCCGATCGAGCACTTGGGTGGATTTGCAGTCAGCCCCGCCTTCCTCAGGGTGTCTAAGATGGCCTCTACCTTCCGCAAGTGCGTCTCCCAGTCTGGGCTATATATAATCACATCGTCCAGATAGGCAGCCACGTACTGCCTATGAGGCAACAACAGTTTGTCCATCATCCGCTGGAAGGTGGCAGGGGCCCCATGTAACCCGAAGGGGAGGACAGTGTACTGGTACAACCCCTCCGGGGTGGCAAAGGCAGTCTTCTCCTTGTCTGCCTTGGCCAGGGAGATCTGCCAATACCCCTTGGTCAGATCCAGGGTGGACATAAACCGAGCGGATCCTAACCGGTCAATCAGCTCATCTATCCGGGGTAGCGGGTATGCGTCGAACCGGGAGACGTCATTCAACCTCCGGAAATCATTAAAGAACCCCACCGTGCCGTCTGGCTTAGGCACCAAGACCACGGGGCTGGACCACTGGCTATGGGATTCCTCAATGATCCCTAATCTTAACATCTTCTGGACCTCCGCTCTGGTCTCTTTCCTCTTTGCTTCTGGGACCCAGTAGGGCTTGACGTGCACCTTTAGTCCTGGCTCAGTGAGGATGTGGTGGTGCACCTCGGTAGTCCGGCCCGGTGTCTCCGAGAACCCATCCTGGTTACGCCAGATCATGCGGACCACCTCCGCTCGCTGGTTCGGGGTCAGGTCCGGGGATATCCCCACCCGGCCGGGTGGGTTGCCTTCCCGGGGCGGCGCCCCTAGCGCAACCACCAGAGCATCTCCCTCCTGCCATGGCTTTAATAGGCTGACGTGGTAAATCTGCTCCTGCTTCCGGCGTCCTGGCTGTCGGGCTTTATAGTCCACGTCCCCCACAGCTTCTACTACTTCGTATGGACCTTGCCAGTGGGCCAACAACTTGCTCTCCGCCGTGGGTACCAGCACCATCACCCAGTCTCACACCTGGAACTTCCGGCTTCTTGCTTGGCGGTTGTAGTATATTCGCTGGGCCTCTTGTGCCTTCTCCAGGTGTTCTCTCACTATGGGGGTGACCTGGGCTATCCTCTCTCTCATCCGCACTACATGTTCAACGACATTCCTCCCCTGGTTCGGCTGTCCTTCCCAACCCTCCTTGGCGATGTCAAGGATGCCCCGAGGGTGGCGTCCATACAACAGCTCGAACGGGGCGAATCCCGTGGAGGCCTGGGGCACCTCCCTTACGGCAAACAGGAGGTAGGGGAGCAGGGTATCCCAATCCTTTCCGTCCCGACTCACTACCTTCCACAGCATACTCTTCAATGTCCGGTTGAACCGTTCGACCAGGCCGTCGGTCTTGGGATGGTACACCGGTGTCCTTATCGTCCGCACACGGAGTAGGCAACAAAGGTCTTTCATTAATTTGGACATAAAGGGGGTCCCTTGGTCGGTCAGGATCTCCTTTGGTATCCCTACTCGGGCAAAGATCTGTAGCAACTCCCGAGCTATAGTTTTAGACAGTGTATTCCGTAAAGGCACAGCCTCGGGGTACCGGGTGGCGTAGTCCAGCACAACCAGTATGTGCCGATGGCCCCGGGCCGATTTCTCCAGCGGGCCCACCAGGTCCATGGCGATCCTCTCAAACGGGACCTCAATGATGGGGAGGGGCACTAAAGGGGCCCGCAAGTGGGGCCGGGGGGCGTGTAATTGACACTCTGGGCAGGAGGCGCAGTACTGCCCGACCGCCGCATGGACTCCTGGCCAAAAAAACCTCTTTAGGACCCGATCAAGGGTCTTCTCCACCCCCAGGTGGCCCCGAAGAGATGGCTGTGAGCCAGGTCCAACACGCCTCTCTGATGCCTCTGTGGCACCAAAAGTTGTTCCACCAACATGTCAGGCATCGGGACTACCCTATACAGCAGGTCCCCCTTGATTATATAATACGGCCCTCGGCCCTTACTTTTCCCCTCTACCGAGGTCCCATTTACCTCCACCACTTCGCTACGGATATTTTGGTAGACTGGGTCGTTGGCCTGATCTTGCCTAAAATTCTCCATAGCCTGGTCAATTGGCCCCAACTCTGGGGTATCTACCCCGCCTCGGGGACCGCCTGGGGGGCACTAGGCCCGGCGTCGGTCTCCCCCACCTCTCGCCTGGTCCTCCTTCCCTGGGAGCTCCCTCGTTCCCCCACTAGTGCAGCCCTCCGATATTGGGTCAGGATTCTCGTCCCTAACGCCTTGGCTGCCCTCCTTTCCCTACGAGACTTCCGGGACCCCCCCCCCCCCCCCGCCTACAGAGAATAATTCCGGATCAAATTCCCAGAAAGCTGGTGCCCCGGGACCCCTCAGCGTCACCTCCGGGACTCCGGCACTAACTCCTTCTCTCCCCCGCCCGGGGAGCAGGCTGTCAAAGTCGGGGAAGTCTCGTCCAATGAGGACCGGGTAGGGGAGCCTCGGGACTACGCCCACCACTACTTTCTTGGGGTGTCCCAGGACGTCTAGGCTTACAGAGACGGTGGGGTAGTAGTTAATATCCCCATGTACGCAGGATACTGCCGAGCGCTTGGCCCGGAACAGCTGGTCCTGGCTGATCAACATCCCGGAGACCAGCGTGACCGCGCTCCCTGAGTCTACTAGCGAGGTGGTCTTAATGCCATTCATTTTAACAGGCCGGGTATATCTATGGGGAGCCATCGCGACCCCCACTTGGTTCACCAGGTCGCACGAATCCCCCATACCCCCCAGGCCACATTCCATGGGTTCGGCCTGGTTTGGGCACTGGGCAACTAGGTGTCCCATTTCCCCACAGGCGTAGCAGCGCCTCCCGGCTCGGGACAGCCCCCCAGTTTTCGGGCTGTTCGGCCCTACCCCCCGAGTCCCGTTCCCCCAGTCCCCAAGTCTGTCCAAGCTCTCCGGCCGTCCCCCAGCCTCCTCTTCTTCCTCCCTATAGCGGCTTGGGGTCTTGGCAATCCGGGGCTTTTGTCCGGAGGCCGGCCTTCTAGTTGACCACAGCCCCTCCGTGGTAGTTCGTGACAACTCCTGGGAGGCTAGGTGTCTCTCTACGAGGGCTACCAGCTCGTCATAAGAGGGGGGATCGTTCTTTCAGACCCACCCCCTTAGCTCGGGTGGCAACCCCCGCATATACCTGTCCAATACCAGGATCTCTACTACCTTCTCCGGGCTGTGGGTCTCGGGCCGTAACCACTTCCGGGCAAGGTGGAGCAGGTCGAACAACTGAGTCCTCGGGGTCTTGCCGACCTCGTACCTCCACTCGTGAAACCGCTGGGCCCGCAGGGCTGGCGTCACTCCCGCTCTGGACAGGATCTCGGCCTTCAGCTGGGGGTAGTGCGCAGCGACCTCGGGTGCCAGGTCGAAATAGGTCTTCTGGGCTTCCCCGCACAGAAAAGGGGCCAGGATGCTTGCCCACTGTCCTCGGGGCCAAGCCTCACGCAGGGTCGTCCTCTCGAAGGCGAGCAGGTAGGCCTCGGTGTCGTCGCCTGCCGTCATCTTCTGCAGGAAATGGCTGGCCCGTAGTGGCCGGTTGTCAGGCCCCCCCACGGCCCATGGTGCTCAGGGCTTTCACCTGCTGCACCACCTCCTGCAACGTGGATCGGTCCTGGGCTGCCTGAGCTATCAGCAACTGGATGGTCTCTTGCTGCACTCGGACAGCTTCCTGCTTTCACCACCTCTTCCATTTTTCCTCTGAGTACGGGTGTGTGTGTGTGTGTGTGTGTGTGAAGGGGCTGGCCACCGAGTCTATTCACTTCCTATCCCACCTCTGACACCACGTGTGACAAGGTGGCTCCTCGGCTCCCCTGACTCAAGTCTTTTTGGGGTTCTGGTGCGGCACTGGCGCCCTGACCAGGCTGCCCCAGACCCGGGTATTTCGCCGCTCCTTAGCAGCCCACTCTCTTTCCCTCTTTCTCAGGGTCAGGCTCCTGCAGGCTAGGAAAGCTAGGTTCCCCCTGGGAGGGACCCTTTGTTCTCCTTCCCTGCTTGCCAGCAGCCTCTCCGTCCCTGCTTCCTCCAACTCACTCCTCAAACTCCCACACCCCTCTCTGGGGAGGAGTCTCTTTTCAAGGGCTCTGACAGCCTCCTTAACTGGCCTCAGCTGGCCCTGCTTCTGGCTGTGGCAGCCTTGCTCAGCTGGGCCCAATTCCCTTGTGGTAACCCTTCTAATTACAGGCCTTTCTGGCAGCTGTCTGCCCTGGGTCTACCACATACCTTTTAAACTTTAAAAATAACAAGCTCTAATCCATGTCCACATCTTCCCCAGCTAGGTGCTCAACAGCATTTGGTAGTTCAAGTGAAATGGCTGGCTGTCTTCAGCACTCTGAAAGCACTGCAGGCCATACCTCTTCGCTAACCATCCTAAATACTACACTTATGCTGAACAGGAAAAGATATATGTTTTACTCCTGAAGGCATTCTGCAGAAAAAATTATAAATTCTGCACCAAAAAATTAAAAATGCTGGGCACATTTTAAAATTCTGCAAGTTCTACTTGTCAATAAATAAATGCAGAGGCTCCAGCATGGCAGTGCACGAAGGTGAGAGATCACCCTGTAGCCTCTCCATCTCAGGGGACATGAACTCAGTGGTAAGGCTGCACCCGACTCTGACAAAGCACAAGGCCTGGGCCTGCCACAGGAACACCCTGCCTCCCCTCCTGAGCTAAGCATACCAGGTGTAGGGCCAGCAGGATCCAAGTTTGGAGAGGCTCAGTATGGAAGGATCCAGGTGTGGGGTCAGAGGATTCCGTGTGGGACAACCTGGACGCAGGTAGCTCATTAGGGGGTCTAGGTGTGGTGGGATCTGGATGCACAGAGGCTCATGGGTGGGGAGGTTTCCGGGTGCAATGGGACTCTGCAGGGACTTCCAGGTGAAAATGGTTGGAGCCCAGTGAAGGGTCAGGGTGCTGGGGGAGTGGGGCTTGGTGGTGGTGTGCTAATTGGGGGCATTGGCATGGGGGCTCTGGGTGGTACAGGGGTGTGGTGCTCACCACAGTGAGGGTTGAGTGCAGGGAGATCTGTGGGGGGTGGTCTGGGTGCAGGGATGGGGCTCTGGAGGCAGGCAGTCTGGGTGCAGAGGGTTCCGGATGCAGGGGTTGAGGTTCAGTGGGGAGGGGTTCATTTATGGAGGGCTGGGGGGTTCTGAGTCTACAGAGTAAGGCTTGGTGGGATTGTCTGGGTATGGAAAGTCTGGATGCACAGGTGTTGGGCAGATGGGGGAGCAGATCCCCATAGAGTGACCCCTTCCCGCCACAGCTGAGGAGCAATGGGGGCAGGAAGTGTGGAGGATGCTGAGTTTTATACAGCTGGGGGAGGGTCTGACACAGCCCCAGCCACTCCTTACAGGGGAAGAGGAAGTCCCATCCTCTCCTGCCTCTGGCCCAGCTGGGATTAGCAGTTGATCCCAGCTCAGTTAGGAGCCATTTGCTGGGGCATGTCCAGCCCTATGGTGATTTACCTCGCGGCCAGCTGCTCCAGGTGCCTGAAATGATGTACTTGTGCAGCTAAAGAGTGGTGCATGAGTGCTTTTGCATCTTCCCTTTGCTTCCCTGTCAAAAAATCATTTTTCTGCAGAGAAGCAAAGAAATGTATGGGGGACATGAATTCTGTGCACTCACAGTGGTGCACAATTCCCGCAGGATTAATGTTTCTCTGCAGAATTTTACTACATTGTTTTTAAGGAGGAAGAACACTTGCCCATACCATTCTCTGGGTGTGTTCTGTAAGGAAAGGGTGGAGCTATTCCAGAGCAGTACATCCATCCCTACTGCAATCCAAGAGCAAGTAAATATCTTATGGTCAGCACTACCAAAGGCTAACAGATCTAACAATCTCAGCATGGACATTTTATCCATCACCAGGAAGAGCTAAACTACCAATGTAATTAGGGCTGGTTTTGCCCCTTATACAGTTCTGTACCCAGACTGAAAAGACTCAAGAAGAACTGAGGCATTTGGGACTCAGGCTTATCTCAAAGAACCTCTCTATAATCTTACCCAGAAATAGAACATGCAGTATAGACCAATAGTTAATGAGGCAAGCCATGCCTCCACTAGCCATGTAGCAGCACAAAATCCCTATGGTCCCAGGTCCCAGCACTGCAGGCTCCCCATGGGCTTAGCTACACTTGCACGTTATACTGCAATAAAGCGACCCAAAGCGCTCTACCTTACTCCCTGTCCACACTGGCAAGGCACGTAGAGTGCTTGGATTCCCTGGCTAGAGCACTCCTGGTACTTCACCTCAGGGTAAGGTTACACTTACCGGATTATAGCGCTTTTGGTTGTAGCGGTATTAATATACCGCAATAGGTATTGCGCTATAGGATGACTGGCGTGGCCACATTTGCGGCAGTTGTTGCGGCACAGGGAGTGGTGCATTCTGGGCAGCTATCCCAGCATTCAGCTGGGTGCAACATGCTTTTGAAACGAGGGGGGTTAGGGGGAACGGGGAACATGTGCGTAGGGAGGGAACTTCAGGCTGTCAGTGACTTTTCCTTAGAGAAAACTGACAGGCTCTGTATTTAAGTCACACAGCTCCGTCGGTAAGCATTTCCAGTGGTTATTTGCTGTGAGTTGTAAGAGAGAAACTGAAAAGGTACTTCCACATTTTTCCTCCCGTTTTCAAAACAACATTCAGTCATTTGCCTTTAATGAGCCTCTGTGCATCCAGATCCCACCACACCTAGACCCCCTAATGAGCTACCTGCGTCCAGGTTGTCCCACACGGAATCCTCTGACCCCACACCTGGATCCTTCCATACTGAGCCTCTCCAAACTTGGATCCTGCTGGCCCTACACCTGGTATGCTTAGCTTAATTGCCTTAAATGGCTCTGAGGCGTGCCAGAGATCCCTTATCGCGTAATGACTGATTACACTGGCCCTAACACGCTACAGGGAATACGCAAAAGCCCTTATCACCCTCGGAGTATGATTAGACTACCGATTGTAGCGCGGTTTTTTATAGCGCTTCCCTATTTAGCGCAACAGGGTTGCGCTAGAGGCTGTGCACATTTAAGCCCTCTAGCGCCAAAGAATGAACACATTTGCAGTGCTTCTGGCGGCAGTGAGAGTACCGCAATAGGGCAGGTATCCCACAGAGCACCTCTTCTGAAATCTGGCACAGTGCCTTGTGGGGAAGGGGTTTTTTTTTTGCGGCCATTCTGCATCCCGCTAAAACTCAGCCCACCCACAGCGGTGGGGGACCCCACAGCCCTGCCGCCCGCAGCGGCGGGGAACTTTAGCCCGCCTGCAACGGCAGGGACCGGGGCAGAGGTGGACCCGGCAGCCCGCCCGCAATGGTGGGGACCCAGCAGCCCTGCCGCCCACAGCGGCAGGCAGGGAACTTTAGCCCGCTCGCAATGGCGGGGACCGGGGCAGAGGCAGACCCGGCAGCCCTCCCGCAATGGCAGGCACCCGGCAGCCCGCCCGCAGTGGAGGAGGCTGTGACGTGGGGTCACCTGAGCAGGTGATAGAAGAGTTTAAAATGCTGGCCAGAGAGGATGGCATTGGAATTCTGGGCCAGGATGCCGGAGGCTCTATATAACGCAATGGGTGCACACATTCCCAACCTTTCGCTACAACGGTAGCGCTAAAAGCCTTATGCCTCTCGAAAATGAGGTTTAATAATAGCGCATCAATCGTTCAGTAAATGCGCAAAATGTGCCTTTCAGTGTGTTTAAGGTCAGGTAATTGTAGCACTAATGGAGGGTTTTAGCGCTGCAAAGCGCCAGTCTAACCATACTCTCGGAGAGGTGGTTTTATAGTTGCGCTTTAAACAGAGACTTTTTGCGCAAAATGTGCCTTGACAGTGTGTAAGGTTAGAGAGTTATAGCGCTCCTGGAGGGCTTTAGCGCTCTAAAGCGCCAGTCTAACCAAGCCCTCAGCGAGAGGGATAAGGTCTGATGTGTATTGGGTGAGATGCCCCAGCATCAGTGTGAAAGAGGAGTTGCATTACTGTGCTCTGATTGACCTCTGGAAATGTCCCATAATCCCCTTAAATCAAGTGTCCCCTCTTGTCATTGAAATCAGCTGCAGGAATGTGGAAGCACCCTTTCAAAGCTTCATTTCAGACGGACAGCTGCTTATCTGCTCTGAGAGAGGTTTGAACTTACAAGACAGCATGCTGACACATTCTCAGCACTCCAAAAACCCACTCTCTTTCTCCCCACCTATATATACACAACACACTCCTTGTCACGCACCATCCCACCCTTGGCATTTGAAAAGCATGCTACAGCCACTTGAATTCTGGGATAGCTGCCCATATAATGCACTGCTCCTAAGGCAGCTGCAAGTGCCGCAAATGTGGCCACACCAGTGCACTTGCAGCTGTCAGTGTGGACATACTGCAGTGCTTTCCCTAGTGTGCTCTCCGAAGGCTGGTTAAACCCAAAGCACTCTACATCTGCAAGTGTGGCCAAGCCCACAGTCTCTTGATATTTTTTTGCCTTGACCGATATAATTACACCAATATAATCTGTTACACCCTAATCTGGGCACTCGATATTGTTTACCTTGATTCCTGAAAAGTACACTGGACCCTCGCTAGAACATGGGGTTCGGGATCAATTTGCAGTACTGTGTTATAGCTGGAACCGTGTTACCATGGATCCCAATTAAGGTAATTAAATTTAGGATCCATGACCACAACCGCTCCATATGGGAATCCGCGCTATAGCGACACGGGTTATAGCGAGGGTCCAGTGTATATGCATTTTTATATCAATATAGTTAAAGCAGCAAAACTTTCTAGAAACATCAGCCTCTACTACGCACACACCCCTCCTACTCTCCCCACACAGACCCACCTCATGTCCCCACACTAGTGACTACAGCCCCCACTCCTCCTTCCCCCCATCATCCCCCACTAGTGACTACAGCCCCCACTCCTCCTTCCCCCCATCATCCCCCACTAGTGACTACAGCCCCCACTCCTCCTTCCCCCCCCCATCATCCCCCACTAGTGACTACAGCCCCCACTCCTCCTTCCCCCCCATCATCCCCCACTAGTGACTACAGCCCCCACTCCTCCTTCCCCCCCCCATCATCCCCCACTAGTGACTACAGCCCCCACTCCTCCTTCCCCCCCCCATCATCCCCCACTAGTGACTACAGCCCCCACTCCTCCTTCCCCCCCCCATCATCCCCCACTAGTGACTACAGCCCCCACTCCTCCTTCCCCCCCCATCATCCCCCACTAGTGACTACAGCCCCCACTCCTCCTTCCCCCCCATCATCCCCCACTAGTGACTACAGCCCCCACTCCTCCTTCCCCCCCCATCATCCCCCACTAGTGACTACAGCCCCCACTCCTCCTTCCCCCCCCATCATCCCCCACTAGTGACTACAGCCCCCACTCCTCCTTCCCCCCCCATCATCCCCCACTAGTGACTACAGCCCCCACTCCTCCTTCCCCCCCCATCATCCCCCACTAGTGACTACAGCCCCCACTCCTCCTTCCCCCCCCATCATCCCCCACTAGTGACTACAGCCCCCACTCCTCCTTCCCCCCCCATCATCCCCCACTAGTGACTACAGCCCCCACTCCTCCTTCCCCCCCCATCATCCCCCACTAGTGACTACAGCCCCCACTCCTCCTTCCCCCCCAATCATCCCCCACTAGTGACTACAGCCCCCACTCCTCCTCCCCCCCATCATCCCCCACTAGTGACTACAGCCCCCACTCCTCCTTCCCCCCCCCATCATCCCCCACTAGTGACTACAGCCCCCACTCCTCCTTCCCCCCCCATCATCCCCCACTAGTGACTACAGCCCCCACTCCTCCTTCCCCCCCCCATCATCCCCCACTAGTGACTACAGCCCCCACTCCTCCTTCCCCCCCAATCATCCCCCACTAGTGACTACAGCCCCCACTCCTCCTTCCCCCCCAATCATCCCCCACTAGTGACTACAGCCCCCACTCCTCCTTCCCCCCCAATCATCCCCCACTAGTGACTACAGCCCCCACTCCTCCTTCCCCCCCAATCATCCCCCACTAGTGACTACAGCCCCCACTCCTCCTTCCCCCCCATCATCCCCCACTAGTGACTACAGCCCCCACTCCTCCTTCCCCCCCCACATCATCCCCCACTAGTGACTACAGCCCCCACTCCTCCTTCCCCCCCCACATCATCCCCCACTAGTGACTACAGCCCCCACTCCTCCTTCCCCCCATCATCCCCCACTAGTGACTACAGCCCCCACTCCTCCTCCCCCCCCCATCATCCCCCACTAGTGACTACAGCCCCCACTCCTCCTTCCCCCCCATCATCCCCCACTAGTGACTACAGCCCCCACTCCTCCTTCTCCCCCACTAGTGACTACAGCCCCCACTCCTCCTTCCCCCCCCACATCATCCCCCACTAGTGACTACAGCCCCCACTCCTCCTTCCCCCCCACATCATCCCCCACTAGTGACTACAGCCCCCACTCCTCCTTCCCCCCCCCACATCATCCCCCACTAGTGACTACAGCCCCCACTCCTCCTTCCCCCCCCACATCATCCCCCACTAGTGACTACAGCCCCCACTCCTCCTTCCCCCCATCATCCCCCACTAGTGACTACAGCCCCCACTCCTCCTTCCCCCCCAATCATCCCCCACTAGTGACTACAGCCCCCACTCCTCCTTCCCCCCCAATCATCCCCCACTAGTGACTACAGCCCCCACTCCTCCTTCCCCCCAATCATCCCCCACTAGTGACTACAGCCCCCACTCCTCCTTCCCCCCCATCATCCCCCACTAGTGACTACAGCCCCCACTCCTCCTTCCCCCCCCACATCATCCCCCACTAGTGACTACAGCCCCCACTCCTCCTTCCCCCCATCATCCCCCACTAGTGACTACAGCCCCCACTCCTCCTCCCCCCCATCATCCCCCACTAGTGACTACAGCCCCCACTCCTCCTTCCCCCCCATCATCCCCCACTAGTGACTACAGCCCCCACTCCTCCTTCCCCCCCCATCATCCCCCACTAGTGACTACAGCCCCCACTCCTCCTTCCCCCCCCACATCATCCCCCACTAGTGACTACAGCCCCCACTCCTCCTTCCCCCCCCACATCATCCCCCACTAGTGACTACAGCCCCCACTCCTCCTTCCCCCCCCCACATCATCCCCCACTAGTGACTACAGCCCCCACTCCTCCTTCCCCCCCCACATCATCCCCCACTAGTGACTACAGCCCCCACTCCTCCTTCCCCCCCATCATCCCCCACTAGTGACTACAGCCCCCACTCCTCCTTCCCCCCCCACATCATCCCCCACTAGTGACTACAGCCCCCACTCCTCCTTCCCCCCATCATCCCCCACTAGTGACTACAGCCCCCACTCCTCCTCCCCCCCCATCATCCCCCACTAGTGACTACAGCCCCCACTCCTCCTTCCCCCCCATCATCCCCCACTAGTGACTACAGCCCCCACTCCTCCTTCCCCCCCCCCATCATCCCCCACTAGTGACTACAGCCCCCACTCCTCCTTCCCCCCCCACATCATCCCCCACTAGTGACTACAGCCCCCACTCCTCCTTCCCCCCCCACATCATCCCCCACTAGTGACTACAGCCCCCACTCCTCCTTCCCCCCCCACATCATCCCCCACTAGTGACTACAGCCCCCACTCCTCCTTCCCCCCATCATCCCCCACTAGTGACTACAGCCCCCACTCCTCCTTCCCCCCATCATCCCCCACTAGTGACTACAGCCCCCACTCCTCCTTCCCCCCCATCATCCCCCACTAGTGACTACAGCCCCCACTCCTTCCGCACTAGTGACTACAGAAGACAGCTCCTCTTCTCCCCGCCCACCATTCCCCACTAGCGACAACTACCCCCCCCCCAATCCCCTCAGAATTGCGGCCCCTGGGCACAATGTCGCTCCCCACTGAGTGACGCGTGCCCGCTCCAGCAGCGCTCCCACCCGGAAAGATCGTTCCCCGAGGCCATGAGCCGGCCGCACGCTGCCCCGTACCGGCTTGTTGGGAGGCAGGAGCCCGCTCCCAGTCACGCTGCTCCCAGCGCTGGGGGCGGCGGGGAAGAGCGGCCCCGGCACTAGCCTCGCGCCAGCATCCCCCTCTGCCGGGCAGCGCCAGCCGTGCCGCCTCCGCAGGGGCCGGCGCTAGTCAGCCCCGCCCGCCGGCGGGCCGCGCAGAGAAGGAAGGAGGCCGGGCTACTAGGCCCCTGTTGAGGTCGGACTCGCGAGGCGGGAAAGCGCCGAGAGAGCCGCCGGCGGGGTGAGCGCGCCCCGGTCACGGTGGCCGGGGCTCGGTCCTGGTTACCCGCCTAGAGCCTACGGTGAGCGAGCAGCGGCCTCCTCACCCGCGACCAGGGCGCAGGAACAGCCGGGGGAAAGGGGCAGCGGGCGCTGAGGCCGGGCGGCCGTTGTGAGGGGCAGCGGGAACGGCGGCCGGGGCGGCCGTTGGGAGAGGGGAAGGGGAGCGGGGGCTGTAACGGGGTGACCGTTGGAAGTGGGGGGCTCGGCCGGGGTGACCGTTGGGAGAGGGGCTGGGGTCGGGGGGGCTGGGAGCAGTAACTCGGGGTGGGGGGCGTGCAGGGGCTGCCTCCGCCCCTCTCCTGGCGTTTAAATTCTCTGTTGAACTATTTCTCCTGCAGCTCATAACCCCGGAAGGAAGGTAGATGGGAAAAAAATGTGACTCACCAGGAAAATGAAACCAAGTGCTATGAAGATTAGCCCCAAAGGACAAGTTACACGTAGGTGGTGGTCTTAAGCCGTTATGGGAAGCAATTCAAAGTGCTTGTAAATCTCATTTAGTTGCTGTAATGGATTTTAACAAGTTAATTTAGGTAAATAGCTAACTGGGAGCTGCTTTTCTCAAGTCCTTTCAAGAACAAGGGGGCTACATTTCAGTAGGACTTATTTGTTGCCTCCACAATCAAGTGGTTTGTCTTTTTGGGGGGCTCAAGGGTCTAGGACCATGGCACCAGTTCTAGGATTGAAGCCTGATGTTCCATTTTCTACAAATGTCTAAACATGTTTAATTGTATTTGTTTAGAGAGTCCCATTTATTAACAAAAACTCAAACACAAAATGGATAAAGGAATATCTGTGCTGTATTTGTAAGCACCACCACCTGCCAGTAATTGAAAATTCAAAAGAAAGCTGAAATGGTTAGATTTTTAAGCCTTTCTCTCTAATGTTAGAAGCTCAATACTGCTTTATGCTGATCCATAAGAACAAAAGGAGAAACTGATTAGAAATAAGTGAAACCGGTTAGTCCGTTCATTGTACAAGCCCTCTGAAGTGCTTCAAATAAGTAATTAGTAGACACGGAAGAGTAAATTAGACCTATGCCCTATAAACTGCTACATGCAGGCAGACTCTCTTCCCCCATTGACATCATTAGACCTGCAACAGGTCCATCCTGACAGAGCAGCTTGCAGGAATGAGGCTTTTGGTATTAAAGCCTCATTCCTTGTATTTGTCTTGTTAATTTCTGGTATAAAAGTAACCTAGATAAGATAATTGATATATAATGTATTTTAAGTCATCTTGCATTTTCCCTTTAAGGTCCCACCCACTCTTTCAAGTTGCTTCACTCAGGATGAGGGGCTTTTGCAATCAGTGGGGCTCATGGTTGCCTGTGTCGGCCTTTGTTAATGGGAGACAACTTGTGTGGATCATGGCCTTTGTGTGTTTGCAAAATAAAGTTAATCCCCCACTTTTTGAGAGAGTTTGTTTTTTATTTTAAATGACATGATATGCTGGAAAGGTGGAATGTTATGGTTTGATCTTTTTTGCAATCTGTACTCATAACTCAAGTTAATCTACTAACATCCATGATACTATTCATATGAAGAAAAATTAATCAAGAGGATAGGATTCAGTGTCTCTAATCTTTTGAGTAAAGCTTTTAAGGGCTTAATCTTGCAATTATGTTTGTCTGGGTAGATCTACTGGGCTCTAGAGAGGTCCACATGCACATATCCAGTTGAAAGGCTAGAACCATATTATGGTGGTTTGTTTTAGACATATATTAAGTTGCATGCCCTTGAAGGGGGAATACTATTTTTGTTGTCTGAAAAATTTGCTGTTAAAACTAATATTGTAATAGAACTGTATGTTACTAAATATGTGCATAAAGTTAAACTTATGTAAATATATGCACCCACCCATTGTTTGGGATACCACACATGAGAGTTTCCTGGATGTGCTACCATAATACTATTTTAACTTTATTTAGTCATATTATGGCAGCACCTAGAGGCCTCCACTCAGGATTGAACCCCACTGTGTTAGGCAGTGTACGTACATATAACAAGGGAAAATCCATGTCACAAAGGTTTTACAATCTAAATAAAAATGACTGAGAGAACAGAAGAAAATACATTATTAAGTTTTAAAAATTTTTTTTACCTAATATGTTTGCAAAATTTTAATCTGAAGTCTCATGGAAATAGTTCTTCCATGAATGATTGCAATATGACTTCTCTACATTTTTTCTTCAGTGAGATATTACCCTAAAGTTCTTTTGCTGTTTGGAAAAGTATAATTATTGAGTAGTTACTGGTTGCTTAGATCCAAATTCTGCCCTCATTTAGGGGACCCTATCCAGTTCTCAATTATTTAAATGGGAGTTGGATTGAGTTCTTCTACCTTTTTAACAAATCTGAAGTCAAGTGACAGAGCAGAAACTAGTCTTTAATCTTCTTTTTTGATATTTTGTTTGCCTTTAATTATTTGTTTTACAGATAGTATACCCAAACATACTATTGCTACTTTAAGAGAATAGTAAAGAGAAGTACTTTCAGTTCCAAGAATATCGTGTGTCCTTGATGATACCAGTACATTTTCTAGTGGTGTATCATTATTAACAAAATATTTGGCAAATTGGGTGGAAAGAAAAGAGGACATTATACTGCTAATGGTAAAAAAAAAAAATCAAATGTAAAAGAGGATTTTAACAGAACTGAAAGGACTTGGTAGTAATATTCACTGGAAATCTTTCTACTGCCTTCAGTGGGTTTTGGATCATGCCAATTTGAATGAATTAGGCCCCACAGTTGCAAATACTTAGGCACATGTTTAACTTTAAGCTGTGAGTAATCCAGCTGAGTTGTTGAGAACACTTACATACTTAAAGTTAAGGATATGCATCAATGTTTGCAGGATTGGGCCTTTGGTGGTTGCTCCCCTTTAATATTAGTGTCACTGTTTTTAAATTATTTTGAATAGGCATCAAAATGTCTTCTGAAAAATGAAATGATGAACAAAAATTTAATATTGTATTCTTTTAAAACTAGGTGCTATCTTATTTTAAGGTACTTTTCTTTCTTGTATGCTTTAGGGTCACAGTTCATCCAAAATTTACCCTGCTTATGCAGAATCTTGGCTTATCCTTCCCCTACTCTCCCTACTTGAATTTGGCCTTCAAGAGGGAAATGTATTTTTTTTAAACACACAAGTACATAAAATATAATCCTATTCAAATTATCTACTCTTTTGACAGCAGATGGAACACAAGGAAAAACAGAAAAAAATAAACCTCCTCTGAAACCGTTGAAAAAAGATACCACAAAGACCGAGAAATCTAAATATAAGCCACTTACGGGGAAAGTGTTTTATCTTGATATTCCATCTAATGTGATCTCTGAGAAATTAGGAAAGGATCTTAAGGAACTAGGAGGGGTAAGTTAAAAATCATATGTATTTACAAAGTGGGAAAAATAATATACAAGTCCTGGATATTTTTCCAATGTGTTATGTTCTATATATACATGGCAAAAAATGAATAATTTAAAAAATGTTGTCAAGTAATTTCATTTTCTATATGTTTTTTTTCATTATTTATAATGAGCCCTTAGATTAACACTAAAAATAATTTTCTTATTCATTTTTTTTTCTATTTTAAATGGAGCAGGTAGCCTTGCCTAAAAGATTAAGGTCAGCCAATACTTTCCATTTTAAGACCTTGCTTTCAGTTACTTATAACTTTGTCTAACTCTAATAATTTTGACTGAAATTTTCTATGCTGGGTGTCTGTCTTGGGCTGAGTTTTTATTTGAAAGTTTGTCTAATTAGGTTAGTTGTTTCCAAAAATGAGATTAGGGAAAAAATACGTTGTTTTGCCTGTGTTTAAAACATTTTTATAACCGTTTCATTGAGACCCTCCAGTGCCTCTATGCTTCAGAGCAGACTTTGGCAAGAACGTCACACCTATGCCAGGGATGTGCCTTTTGCTGTCCACATGAAATTTTGCTTAAATTTGGCCAAGTAATGAGCCTCAAAAAAAATCTCATTTCAAAAATGAGTTTCAGTGGAGTTTGGGTAGCTCAATTCTCCAGATATTTCATCTGAGCATGCTTCATCCCAGAGCTGCAAGGGCTGGATAGTTCTTTCCCTGCAATTACTGCCAGGAATAGCTGAAATGCTTTGACCAGGTTAAATTCTTCCATATTTGAAGTCATTGGGACTTGTGCTCCTACATTATGGAGATTCTTTTGAAAATCCCACCCATAGGTACCTAAAGAATGGGCTTCTTAAGCTCCTCTTTTTGAAAACGTTGTCCTGTGTGTATAAAAACATTCACAATAACTTTGTTAATGTATTGAAAGTCTGAGTAGTTTTTCATTTTTTAAAGTGAAGTAATTTTATTTTGGAGAGATTTTTAAGCTGAGAAAAAGTTTCTAATAAAAATACAATTTTAGCTGCTGATGCTACATACACTTCACACATGAATAGTGAAAATCACTGGCGCTATTTATGAGAGTAAATTTATGTATCCGCTTAAGTGTTTGCAGGGTCACGGCCTTAATTTTTTTATTTTTATTTTTTGCCTATAGCACTTCATAAAATTCAAATAAGATATCCTACCAATCATGACATTTCTTTTTTAAGCATCTATAATTTGGTTAGTAAATTTGAATCTAAAGTTGCAATAGCACAGATTTTCTACTTTGTTTTACAAAGTATCAATCTGATTTAAAAAAAATCAGGTGATATCAATCATAATTTAAAGCAGTGATTTATTGGCATGTCTCAGGGTAGAACAAATGAAGAAAAAATATTATTTTTATTAATTATGGATTAAGCCTCCCCTACATACCGTAGGTATGACAGTGTATTATAACAGTTCAATTATTTCTAAAACAGCTTGAAATTCATATGTAAATAACATTTGCTATAGTGGCATTCAGCTGTGAGTAGGTTAAGATTCCCACAAACTTTATAGGCCTTCTGTTGCTGAGAGCAAAAGTTCAAAATCAAATATAAGAAGGCAGACTGTTCAGAAGTAACTTTGTGTGTATTTTAGCTCTTGGAACAGGGGTGGGCAAACTACGGGCCGCATCCGGCCCGCGAGCCGTTTTAAGCCAGCCTGCAAGCCGCAACGCATGGCTTGGCCCCACTGCAGTGTTCCAGACGGAACGCAGGGTCAAGGCTGCACCACGTTGCTCAGCCCCACTCTGGCACTCCAGCCAGGACGCAGACTCCTGATCCCCTTCCTCCTCTCCAAACCCCTTGATCCCACCCTAGCGTACCCTCCTACATCCCAAACTCCTGATCCTCAGCCCCATCCCAGAGCCCACACTCTCTCTCGCACAGCAGCTCCAATTTGTCAGCATTCATGGCCCACCATGCAATTTCTATTTTCCGAAGTGGCCCTCGGGCCAAAAAGTTTGCCCACCCCTTTTAGAAATACTTTAATAATATTGTGGAGCTTGATTATACTATGCAATGTCAATGGTAATTTTTAATTATTCTGTTTTTATCATAAGTGTTCAAACTGTTTTCATAGTTAGGGTTTAAGTTTAGTCTGAAGAGTTGTTCCTCTTCGATTCTTTCAAACTGAGGGATGTAAGAATTTTTTTTTCTCTGCTACTCTCTAGCTCTATTGCCATCATTTCCTTGTTTGTCGGTTCTTACTGATTAGAAAGTAAAAATCAGCACAATTGTACTTAAGCATCTTTGAATTTGAGTGGGCTTGTGTGATCACTTACACTGCTCTTTCTGCTAGGAAAGCGCAACTGTGCAATAGCACATATGCAGTCATGATAACTTTTGAAAGATTCTTCTGATTGTGTAGGTTGTGTCCCCAAACCCCCAGAAAAGAAAAAAATGTGGGATTCATGCAACCCCTATGTAAAAAAAACAACAACCCTGCTGTGTCCAGATGAATATCTTCCAGCCCTTCTCAGCATTTTTCAGTATCTATCTTCTCTTCAACTATCCTTTTCTCTCTTTATATCTTTTTCCCTCAGTTTAGTTCAGTGGTCCACCCAGAACTCCTATTTCTTCTACTGGCTTTGTGCAAATGTAGTTGATTCCAATTTGCTACAAGAGGAGGGCAAGATCATTCTGTCAGGGCAAACTCAGTTTCCCTTGCCCATTCTCACCATGTACTCTTCCTCACCAGCAATCACATAGTTAAACTCCCAAGGGTTGTGAAATCATTAGCTTGAGGCTTTAGAAGTTCAGTGAAATATTGCTTTGACAACAAGTTGTTTTTGTAATGTTATCTGTACCTAGAATGTGACCTTGCCTAGACAATTACAGTCTGTAGGCCTCACTAGATGAGCTAATGCATTATATCTCCAGGTTGCATTATATGTATGTTGCGACTTTGCTAGAGAACGAATAGACTCTTATTCATAAGCTTGTTGGCATCATGTAAGCGTTATCAAGGTCCACACACCAGCTGCTTCAAGAGGGCACTGACCTATGATAGATGTAATGGTTTGCTGATGCGCATGCTTCAAGTAGGTCTTTCCCTCCCTCCACCCGTTCCCCCTTCCCTTTGAATATCTATCTATATATATAAAAGTCAAGTGGTGTATGTATGTATGACAGCGAACTCCTCCCGCACCGTTTGAGCCAGAGACTTGAAATTTGGTACAGTTAGGGGTCTTGGGGTCTAGATGCTGGTAAGGGTCGAAAAATTTTCGGATCTCACCTCTGATGCCCCCCAGGGGTGAAAGTCTTTCAGGGCCAATCACATCAGCTGGGCGGTTAGGTGGTGATGATGTCATAATACCCCCTCCAACAGACACCGCACTCGCTCAGCTCACCCCTCCCTCCTCCAACGGAACCCTGGAGATCCCTCAGTTCTCTGCCCCTCCCCCCTCCCAACGGAACCCCGGAATCCATCAGCTCTGTTCCCCCCCCCCCTTCCCCCTGCGACGGATCCAAGTTGGGTTTGGTGGGACGGTAAGTGAGCCAGGGGGTGTCGGGGTTGGTCTGGGGGGGTGGGAAGGTGTCAGGGTGGGTGAGGGGTGAGGTGTGGGTGTTGGGTTTGGTCGGGGGGGGGGAAGGTGTCAGGGTGGGTGCCCAGACCAAACCCGACACACACCCCGGCTCACTTACCCCCCGACCAAACCCGACACCGCCACCTCACCCCCCCCACCAACCGCAACACACCCTGACCAACCCAAACACTCACCCCTCACCCACCCTGACACCTTCCCACCCCCCCAGACCAAACCCAACACCCCCCCGGCTCACTTACCCCCCAACCGAACCCGACACCCCCACCTCACCCCCCCAAGCAAACCCGACACCCCCTGACCAACCCCAACACCCACACCTCACCCACTCCGACAACTTCCCACCCCCCCAGACCAAACCCAACACCCCCGGCTCACTTACCCCCCGACCGAACCCGACACCCCCACCTCACCCCCCCACCAATCGCAACACCCCCAGACCAAACCCGACACCCCCCGGCTCACTTACCCCCCAAGCAAACCTGACACCCCCACCTCACCCCCCCACCAACTGCAACACCCCCTGACCAACCGCAACACCCACACCTCACCCCTCACCCACCCCGACACCTCCTGGCTCACTTACCCCCCGACCGAACCTGACACCCCCACCTCACCCCCCCACCAACCGCAAACCCCCCTGACCAACCCCAACACCCACACCTCACCCACCCCGACAACTTCCCACCCCCCCAGACGAAACCCAACACCCCTCCGGCTCACGGTGCACTGTGTAGCACGCAGATTATTAAATACACTGTTCGGTCGGGGGGTGAGGTGGGGGTGTCGGGTTTGGTCGGGGGGTGAGGTGGGGGTGTTGGGTTTGCTTGGGGGGGTCAGGTGGGGTTGTCGGGTTTGGTCGGGGGGTAAGTGAGCCGGGGGGTGTTGGGGTTGGTCAGGGGGGGTGGGAAGGTGTCGGGGTGGGTGAGGTGTGGGTGTTGGGGTTGGTCAGGGGGTGTCAACTGTCTGCCCCCTCCCCACCTCCGACTGACCCGAGCAACACCGGGCACTTATGCTAGTCTACATATATATAAAAGTCAAATGGTGTGCGTGTATGTATGTGCACTTACTCCTTCCACACCGTTTGAGCTAGAGACTTGAAATTTGGTACAGTTATAGGTCTTAGGGTCCTAATCAGGGTAAAAGTCGAAAAATTTTCAAATCTCACCTCTGACGCCCCCCAGGGGTGAAATTCTTTAAAGGGCAATCACATCAGCTGGGCAGCTGCTGTTCTCTGTGACATAGTTATGATGTTGTAATACGCCCTCCAACGGACCCCGCATTCGCTCAGCTCTCTGCCCCCTCCCCCCTCCAACGTACCCCGCACTCGCTCAGCTCCCTGCCCCCTCCCCACCTCTGACGGACCCGAGTTGGGTTTGGTCGGAGGGTAAGTGAGGTAGGGGTGTCGGGTTTGGTCGGGGGGTGAGGTGGGGGTGTCGGGTTTGGTCGGGGGGTAAGTGAGCCGGGGGTGTTGGGTTTGGTCTGGGGGGGTGGGAAGGTGTCGGGGTGGGTGAGGGGTGGGTGTTGGGATTGGTCAGGGGGTGTTGGGGTTGGTGGGGGGGGTAAGGTGGAGGTGTTGGGGTTGGTGGGGGGGTGAGGAGGGGGGTCGGGGTTGGTCGAGGGGTAAGTGAGGTGTGGGTGTCGGGTTTGTTTGTGGTGGTAGGTAGGGGTGTCGGGTTTGGTTGGGGGGGAAAGTGAGGTGGGTGTGTCAGGTTTGGTCTACGGGGGGTGAGGTGTGGGTGTTGGTCAGGGGGTTTTGGTAGGGGGGTGACGTGGGGGTGTTGGGTTTGGGTGGGGGGTGAAAGTGTGAATTGGGGTTGGTCGAGGGGTAAGTGAGGTGGGGGTGTTGGGTTTGGTCGGGGGGGTGAGGTGGGGGTGTCAGGTTTGCTCTCTGCCCCCTCCCCCCTCCAACGGACCCTGCACTCGCTCAGCTCTCTGCCCCGTCCCCACCTCCGATGGATCCAATCAACGCTGGGTATTTTCACTAGTACTCTATAAAAGTTGGCTTGGTATCCACAATAAACGGAGCTGCTGCTAACCCCCTTTCTTGACCGAGAGGAGGGTGCCTCAGTTTCCCCTTTGATCAAAGTTGAGTTGTGTGTTTCTTCACTGGTCTCTGACAGCTTGTGAGCTCCTTGCCTCAACTCCGCCACTGCAATCCGGAGTGTAAGGAAAGGGGGAGAGACGCGCCATTAATTTTCCCCTGGCAATCCCACCTGTAAATTCTGCAGGTTTCTACAGCTGGGTGGGAGGAATGAGTAAGTTGTATCGAGTTAGAACAGGGATCGGCAGCGTTGGCACGTGGGACCACAGGGTAAGCACCCTTAGCAGGCCCTGCGCCTTTGTTTACCTGTCGTTTCGCCAACTGCGGCTCCCACTGGCTGCGGTTCGCCATCCCAGTCCAATGGGGGCTGCGGGAAGTGGTTCAGTGCTGGCTGCCGCTTCCTGCAGCCCCCATTGGACCAGGATTGCGAACTGCAGCCAGTGGGAGCCGCAGTTGGCGAAACGACAGGTAAACAAAGCGGCGGGGCCCACTAAGGGTGCTGACCCTGTGGTCCGCGTGTCAGCATTGCAGATCCCTGAATTAGAAAGTGCACTTAGACATCTTTGCTGTCTTTTGCCATTCCCTCTCTCCTTCCTGTCTGTTCCCTATCTCTTTGTGTCCTGTTTTTACTCTATGAGCCATACTTCTTGCCTCCTTCTCTTCAATCCCTCTGTCCCTGTAAACTTGCACCAAAACACACAGGACTTAGTTAGTTTAGGCTCCAGTCCTGCAAAGGTTTATGTGTGTGCTTAACTTTATGCACATGAATAGTCATTAACTTCAGTGGAACTACTCGGATGTGAAGTTAAGCATATTTGCAGGATTTGGGCTATAACTTACAATCTTAAAAAAACTCAAGAGCAACATGGAATCATTATAACATAATTCAAATAATCATATTAACTTTTACTCTAATACTGTTGTCCTCTTCTCCTACCGCCCACAGCACTAATCCTCTTATTGTTGCTATTCCATTCTTAGTGTCAAACAGTGGCGCTAAATTCTGCTCTCTATTATTACACTTGTAAGAATTTGGATTGACTTAATAACATCAGTGGAATTGCTTCTGATTTACAACAATGTATCTGAGAGCAGAATTGTTCATTAAATCATAAACTGTTCAGGTCAGGGGCTGGCTTCTTTCTGACTGAGAAGCACCATGAACTGAAAAAAAATGATTACATTTTGTATCTAGTCAGATGCATTGTGCCTGCTTTACTGCAGCATTTGGAAAGTCAAAGTTGGTTAGCACTTTTTGGAAATTAACATAACAATTTGATCACGTTACTGCATTGTTGTGGATCCAGATTTAGATTTCAATCATATTCTAAAACATTGAAATTTCAATAAATGTCATTTCCAAAGAATATATTAATTAAATATTTGCAAATACTCAATTGAACTCTCTGTTAATTATTATAAATTCTGAGAAAATCTACTAAATCTTTCTTAATCATCTTACATTTTTGATCTGAAGAAACAATTTGCTCCAAGCTCAACACAGGCCATAGCTTTGATACAGAAAGCTGTGGAACTCCACGTAAAAAAAAGCTGGATTAGTTGAATTTGTATAAAAGAGCGTTGACACTAAAAATGTTTCCATTCCCTATAATTACAGCAATTGATAGGAGTTGCTTACCGTGTCTGCTTTTCAGAAAGTTATGGTTACTGTTGTGTGAACTAATAGGAGCCTACTGGGGAACTGTCAACTTGAATTGTGTTATATTGGCTATTGCAAGTTTAGGTGTTGTGAAATTTCATCCTTAATAATTTCATACAGCAGTGTGATTTCAACTTGAAGATTTCCCTTTGAATTTAACAGTATATAATCTTTTTTTCTTCTTTCTTGTCCTTCTCTCCAACTCAGAACTTTTACAGTTATTTTTGGGAGGATAAGTGCACAAGCAAGAGAAATGAAACGGGTATTATTTCTGTACTGCTATTCTTGGGGAAGCAGCATGGTCCCAGTTTTGTGAGATGCTTTGTGCTCTCAACTCCAGTTTACAGGTCTGATTCTTTGCTACTGCCTGTGGGTGTGCACTTGAAAGTAAGTAAGTAGCTCTTTGCAGTCTGCTTGGGACTTAACTATCTTGAGCAGTTTTGTATCATCTGCAATTTTTGCCACCTCATTGTTTACCCCTTTTTCCAGATCATTTATGAATATGTTGAATAGGATTGATTCCAGCACAGACCCTTGGGGGACACCACTATTTACCTCTCTCCAGTCTAAAATTGACCATTTATATCTATCCTTTGTTTCCTATATTTTAACCAATCGATGAGAGCACCTTCACTCTTATCCCATGACAGCTTACTTTGCTTAAGAGCCTTTGGTGAGGGACCTTGTCAAAGGTTTTCTGAAAATCTAAGTACACTATATCCACTGGATCCCCCTTGTCCACATGATTGTTGACCCTCTCAAAGAGTTCTAGTAGATTGGTGAGGTATGATTTCTCTTTACAAAAAACATGTTAACTCTTCCCCAACAAATTATGTTAATCTATGTGACTGTCAGTTTTCTTCTTTATTGATACAATTATGTATACTCATTATTTTCTTTAAACTTCTCAAATCACAATTCTGTAATTTCATTTTGTAGCAGTTTGAATTCTTCTGTTCAGAAAGAAATGCAGGTACACCATTATAAATTGTACTGATTTTATTTTGCAATTATGCACAAAAACCTTGTATTGAAAGAACATTATTAAGGTTATAAAGTTAAACACTCTAAAGATAGGAAATGCAAGAAGTAATGTTGCCTGTGCAAACTTATTTTAGCCTGTTTGCACATATGAATTATGATAGTCTTTTAATTGTGTGATCATAATTTTTGTATAGGGCCACTGCATCACTCAGTGCATAAGATGAACGGTTCTCACTTAATGATCAGCTACTCAATAATTTATTTTATCCTTATTGTTCAATGTGAGGCAATCCTTATTTACTGCACAGTATTCAAATCCTGCTCTGAAGACAGAATTATAATTTCTTTGTGGGTTTTTGAATGGTTCTTATCACTGTGGTATCTGAGGGCTTCATACTTAGGGCTAAGATTTTCTCATAGAAGTAATGGAATTTGTGACTTCCAGAGACCTCTGTGACATTTTCCGCTTCATCCCCAGGCTGATGGTGCCTCCCGCAGCTCCCAGCCACCATGAGTGCCGGAGGGGACCTCGGAGCCCCAGAAGCTCTGGGTACTGGACCCTCCTCCATACCCACTTTGTCACTGTTATTTTTAGTAAATGTCAGAGACAGATCAAGGGCTTCTGTGAATTTTTGTTTATTGCCATCCTCCTATATCCTTTCCCATCCCCACTAGTTCCCAGTTTTCTTGCCCAGACAGTCCCACCACCCAGGCTCCTTGACAATCTCATTCTCCTTCCCAGCCCATTTTCCCCTGGCTCTCAGTCTCAGTCTCCCCAGCCCGGCTCTCAGTGTCCTTGCCCAGCTGCTCTCCATCTCCTCCAACCCAACTCTCAAGCCCAGTCCTCTCCTCCTGCCCGCCTTCAATCCCAATCTCCCCAAAACCCTTCAGGCTATTTGTCCTAATCTCCAATTAGACATACTCCAATCTGACTCCTCCATTTAAATCGGGCAGCTTTTTTTCCTCCATGCTGTTAGCCTGGCTGTTAGCAAGGAGGGAATTTAGGGTGCAGGAAAGGCAGGGTCCCTCATTTAAGTTTTGCGGACCATCCCCTGGGCCATAGCCGCACAGAGCTGCAATTGCAGGGGTAGTCATATTCCAGCCTCCTGCAGCACTGGACAGCAGCATGTTTATTGTGGACAAAATCTTCAGGGAGTTTAGTCCCAAAGTTTGGTAAGGTTCTACTGACCATGTGTGAACTGCGATTGTTCAAAGTCTTAGAATTTAGCAAATTTGGGCAGATTTTCATGGGAATGGCAAAATGCACATACCAGACCCAAAGGTGACCCAGGCTAACTTTCAAGTCCCTGCTCTAAAGCAAAGGGGCACTAGAACTACTCAAAGTAGTTTTTCTTTAACCTCATTCTTTGAAATTGTTCAATCATTTTGAGAAAATTCAGCGTGATGCAAGCAATTTTGGAAATTTTCAGCCTGGATGGTTAAAGTATGTCAAAATTATAAGCAACTGAAAACAGTGTTTTATAATTGGAAGGGTCATCACCCTTAATTATAGGCAGTACTGTCTGCTGATTTCACCATTGTTAATGCAGTGTTTTCTAAACTGCAGTTAAGAAATGTAAGGATATTTTATTGCTTCCTGGTTGGTTAAATAAATCAAAGAGCATATGATTGAGATAATTACTCACTTTTTTCTTTTACATTTAGAGAGTGGAGGGATTTCTTAGCAAAGATATCAGCTATCTGATTTCTAATAGAAAGGAAGCAAAATTTGCTCAGGTTCTTGGACAAATTTCTCCAGTTCCAAGTCCAGGCTCTACACATACAGGAGGAAATAGTTCACCTCATCCCAGTAGCAGAAGAGATCGACATGATGGAAATTCATTTAAGATGGTGGATACAGTAAGTTTCTTGGGAAAAATTCTGCAAATGAAGTGCATCCGACTCTACCTGCTCATACAACCTTCCCTTATTTTGTGTTCTAAAGGCTGTGTAAACTTTGGAGCTGAGATTGACTTGGTTCAACATAACAAACATAGTTTGAACCAGTTTAAAACTAACTCTGATAGTTAAATATGGCTGAACCTGCCTAAGCTAGAGTGTGTTTCCCCAAAATAAAGTTCAAATATTGGCATTTTTGATACTGAAGCCAACTACATTTAAACCACAGTTTTGAAAACTGTTTTCTAGCAGAGGGTGGCCATACTGCTTAAACAGCAATACCATTAACAGCTTTGAAAGAGTGTAATTTGCAATAGTTCAGAAAACACTTTGATCCCTAATGTGAACAAGACCTGCAGTGGCATTTGCCCCTGCCAACATTCTTCAGAAACCCAGGAACTGCAGCTACATATGTAGAGCCTTTTAAATACCATTCTACATTATTTTGCTAGTGGAAAGATTTTTTGTGATCTAGTCAACCCACATTCAGTATCTTATCAACACTAGTAGAAGATTTTTGTAGCTGTATTAGCGTCTAGGAAATAAGTGCACAAATCAGATATTGTTGATTTTCAGTGGTCACGTTTTTTTGCCACAGAATGACTTTAATAGTCCTCAGGCCCTTTCTCTGAGCACTGCACTGATTTCCACCATGTTTGTAACACGGTTGACTGAGCAAGTTTTATGTCCGCATGTGACAAAGTTAGAAACTATGTGGGTATATTATGTCTGATCCCTACTTAGGAATAGGATTATGACTGGGGGAGATGGCAGCTGTGAAAGATCTGAAAAAGAAATTAGCTTGAACCAATCCTAAAATTGCAGAAAATAGCACTAAATTGAAAAAAAGTTGAAAAAAATTCATTTCAAATTGAGAAAAATGTTTTGTTTGACCCAAAACTAACCATTTTGTTTCTGGGCACATTTTCACATATAAGTAAATGAAATGAAGATCTAGAAAGATTAATGATATGTGGGAGGCGGAGCGGCACCTTCTAATGTTTAGTCCAGTGGTTAGTGCACTTATCTGGGATGGGGGAGACCTGGGTTCAGTTCCCCACAAGTGAGGTGGAGAAGGGATTTGAACTGGGGGGGGGGGGGGGAAGGTGTCTCATGTTGCGGGACAGTGCGCTAACCCCTGAGCCATCAGATAGTCTGCATGGGTTCTTTCTCATTGTCTCCTGTTGGCACTGTTCCACTTTGAAAAAAATACTTGAATAGTCATTGGACCAGAGAGAATGACTTTATCCTGGTGGTTTGGGCACTTGCCTGTGTGGTAAGAGATCCCTGTTCTAATGCTTTGCTCTGTTTTTGGCTGAAACTATCTGAGAAATTCCTATCAAATTCACAAATAGTTTTGGATCAACTAAAACTGCATTTTTCAATGAATAAACTATTAGTCCAGAAATGTTTGCCTGCACTTGTTAGAATACACAAACCAGGTTGTAGTACTTTCTAATATGGTCATTCTCTATAGAATGGGACACTTAATCTTGTGTGTAACAGGTTACCTAGCATCCCTACCTTTCTAAGTCTCTGTTCAATATTAAGAAATGTGGTCATACAATAGGGGAGTTGGAGGTCTTGCAGTGGGAGAGGTCAGGGTAGGAGTGGGACTGGACAGCTAAGGAGGATTCTGACATAAAAAGCTCTGGAAAAAAGCAGCAGCAGAGCTGGTCATCCTACAAGTTCTGGGGGGAGAACTTTCTCTCTGGTGTTTAGTTTCTAATAAGTATTTGAATTGTCTTATATCCATAACCGAATATCATAATTTCCTTGAATATTTATTGAAACATATCCCTTATCAGGCAATTGCACATTGATATACACTGTGAAATCTGCCAGAATAATCACTGAAAAAATTCCAGAAATCAAAGACCTTTCACAGTCCTAAAACTGAGCAACTGTGGCTATGAAAACAGTAATAAATTTAGGATTTTTCAAAATCATATTTGACCTTTAGGATGAGATTAATTCTTTGCTATGTGTCCCTCCTGCTTGGAGGTGACTTAGAATGTTTGGAATCTGAAATATATGGGTATTCATAAAGTGATATCAATTCTTGCCAGTAGAGCGCTAATATGGCACTACCTTCTCTAGAATTTCACCCAAGCTGTTGAGATGATACTGTGCCAAAACTTTGTTCCTTAGAAACATATTGCTAGTAACTTTCACTGAAGTGTTTTTTCAATATTGCAAACTATTAACAGTGAAAATACTGAGCTTTTAGCTATGTTGATCCCAACAGCACTCTGCAAAAGGATGCTGATTTTCAGCATCTGAGTGAATGAAAATTGATAGAAAATGTAGCACGTTAAATAATGCAGATTAACACATGATGGTTATAATATACAATATTTTATTGGTTCAATAGAGGTATTTGACACACAACTCTTTAACTTTAATTGGTACAAAAAGCTAATATTTTACATAAAAAGATAACTCACCTCATGATTCACTGTCTGAAATGAGCACTAATGTGTTGCATACAATAAGCAAAGTTTCTTTTAATTTAGGTACGTTTGAGTAGAGGAAAATCTTTAGCTGAAAAAGCTATCAAAGAACAGGTAAGATGAGTAATCCATAAATTTGGATTTAGTAATGAAAATTACTCTTATTATTTTGAATAGTAGTTAACATCGCAGAAGTAGAGTAGTGATCTAAGGAAGAATACACAGATGGGAAGTACAGCCAGATGTGCTGTGCTATTTCTCACCATCACTCTAGCTTCAGGACTGGTTGCAAGATACACCTGTTTTTCCACTTATTTCCTGGAGACTTTGGGAAGGAGAAAAAAAGATCTGTTTTTAAAGGTTTATGTCTAATAATAGATATTTTATCAAGGTCTGTGTATTTCCTGTAGTTAATACACATAGAATTTGAGACATGTACATGAAATCAAAATTATATACAGTCAGACTCCGGAATAGCACGAATCCGTTGATAGCGTGGGGCACGCAGGGCTCCTGATGGCGTCGGTGGGCGGTTCTTTGATTCTGCAGATCCCTGCAATACCGCGACCCTGTGCTTATCACGATCGGGGGTTTTTTAATTCTGATTGTTGCGGTATTGCGGGGTCTGACTGTATATGAATATATTCAGCAGTTTCAGGATTGTTAGTTGATAAATCATATAACAGTGTGAGCAACATTGGCTCTATGGAGGCCAAATATCCTCTGAATGGAAAGATGTTCAGACATGAAGATTGTGAAGGCAGTTGAGGCAAGTGAAAGTCATCCTTATCTTTTGGCAGAAAACTGGGGGAAAAGACCATGTCTTGACCTCAACTGTTCTTATGTCTTGCTTTACATCAAACCTTCAAACGTAATGCTTTTATTAAATAATAATAACGCTTACTGTTTGCAGGAATTAATCCCTTCAGGTAGTATACTATCCAATGCCTTGAGTTGGGGAGTGAAAATACTTCATGTTGATGGTAAATATTTTTTTATTTATAAACTTAGTCAAAACATGTGAAATACATTTTAATTATTCACTGACAAGATTTGTTATTTTTCAAAAGTATTATTAAAAACAACAAATAACTTCATCCTATGAAAAAGCAGTTTGGCTAAATATAAATTCTCTCCTTTTTTGAAAGATATTAAAAATTATCTTGAACAAAAGAAAAAGGAACTCTACCTGATCAAGAAAGCAAGCATTTCAATCAAATATGTGGTAAGTGAGTCCTTTCTAACTTAATGAAATAATTATTAGCAATGACAAATATTGTAGACAAGTTAAATAGTTTCTTCCAACATGCTGGTTGATTTTATTTAAATAAACTCTTACCCATGATTTTACATATTAATTTTCTGATAACTCGTATGTCTTGTGGGCCCTCTGTAATTTTTTTTTAACCAGATCAGTTTAAAAATCAGACAGGGAAATGTGTGCCATATGTTTGGGCTTTTTTTTTTAAGATAAATTTGTAATATCCTTAATCTCTTTAATATCCTTAGTCTCTCTGAAAAGAGTATGTCTAGGAGTCAGTAGCAGTAAAGTTTCTGAAAGGGCCATTCCTGCTGCACCAAGCTAGAGTAGACTGGGGACTGCTCTAACTTACTCTGTTTAGTAAGGGCCCCACAAGCCAGAAAATTGTGATATAGTCATGCCCAACCATGGACGGATGTGTAAGACCCTCTACTTTTACGCCACTGAAGGATCCCAGTTGCACTGGAGTAATCTTTCCAGGACTAGATAAGTAGTGCAGATCAAAGTGACGACTACATAGAAAAATTTGACCTACAGAATGTGACTCTTCCTAGATTGCACAGAAAAAGTCTCCTGGTTTCCACTCTTCTCACTAGAGTACATATAACTTTTTATTGTTTGTCCCAGTTCCTGGTTTATGATCTTCTGAACTCTATTTAGGCTACTGTTGTTTGTTTAAGGCAGTTAATTTTTATGGATGCCCAGTCTACCTGATCTGTGGTATGGAAATAGCCGACAATACTGTACATGCTGCCCTGGAATTCAGTACAAATTAACTTTTTGGCACCACTTGGAAGCCTCTGCTGAATCTCATGAGTGTATCAATTTTCCTTTCCGGGTCTTGTAATGGCTTGATTTCTTTCAATAATACAAAATGTAGTGTTGAGTCAGCATCTTGCCACATTCCAGTTAGTCTTAAGTAGAGCTACAGCTTGAGGAGGTTAGGGAATCTGAGCATTTGGTTATTAATCAATAAATATAAGGACTTCATATTTTGAAATTTGAAAATATTTCCTGTAGTACAGCCTTGATTTTCTAAAATAACATGGAATAACAATGTCACCTTTAATCACGTAAATTAGTAACATTTTTATGCAAATAGCCATAAATGTTATGAAACCAGTAAAGTTGCCTCCTACAATTTTTAACAGCATTTTTACCTGTTCTTGTTATCTCCATTTATAATAAAACAGTATTGCAAAAATACCATGAATATACATCAGCCAGTTTTCACATGAGTCTTTACCATGATCGTTATGAGGAAAAAGGCTAAAATTTTATTCATTTGTTAAAAGTACTCTTGAATATCAGAATTTTGCAAAGCTGTAATATTTCTTTGAGAAATAGATGTGACAGATTTTCAGAATGTTCATGTGCCTAATTTGCATATCAGTTAATGATGATTTCACACAAATATGCACGCACAGTTTTAGGAATCTTTCACTAAATGTTGAGGTTAAATAGAAACAACAATATTCAAACATTTTTTTTCTGTTAACTAGGGGAAACAATGTGGTCAGAAATCAAAAAGTAAGTATTTTGACACTTGTTGAGGTTTCTACATTGTCTTGTTTTCTGAATTCTGAAAAACACATTGTTTGTCTGAGGGAGCATCCTTGGCATATTCTTAATCTAGTCGGCCTGAGAGAAATGTACAAAAATACCTCATAGTAATGATGAATTTATGGGCAAAAAATTATCTAAATGTCTGTCTACATGTAGTTTATTGTTATAATAAAACTTACTGTTTATTATAACAGTAAGTTCGTTGTTGGAAAATATTTTGATTTCCCCCCCCCCCCCTGTTGAGCAGGTCGATTGAAAAATCCGTTTGTGAAGGTGGAAGACAGAAGCTGGTAAGTGCTATTTCTGGATGGGAGGTGTTGCTGTTTTACTCTCTAATATGCTTAACAAACGGAATCATTTGAAAACACAGAATAGTCTTTCTGGACGACTGATTGGATTACTGCTCCTTGGACTTGCTGCCTTCAGATAAGTGGCTGTGGCAAGTTCTCCTTCATTTTATCAGAAGCTTGAGAACTGCTATCCAGGGTGATGTGATATGTCGCAATTGAGTATCCTTGGAACTATTTCTTTCATGACAATGAATCTTATGCCTCCAGTCTCTGCTCTGTTGGCTAATGATCTTCCTAGGAATACTTGGTCTCCGCTTTTCCATTGTGCAATGAGGTTTATGGTTCTTCTTTTCTGCATATCTCGATGATGTATGCTTCTATTGATTTTGTGACTTCAGTGTTAGTATCAATGTACAGATCAGATGATAGTGTTCTTGTGTTGTGACTTGCAACAAATAATTGGATTATTCTTTTAGCCATTTTCCGTTTTTCATCCTGTGCTACCCATGTGCTATCCTGTGAAAAATGGCTGCAGCACATGTGGTGAAGACTCTCTGTGTCGACAGGAGATAGCTCTCCTGTTGGAATAAAAAAATTCACTTCTGTGAGTGGCATAAGCTATGTCAGCTGGAGAAGCTCTCCCGCACTCAGAAAACTGCATGTGAACGCTTATGTTGGTGGTTTATGTCACTCAGGGAGGAATATTCAACCCCTGAGTGACATAAATTTTGTCAACATAAGCTGTAGTGTAGACATAGTCTTAGTCTCAGTCACAAATGTGAAAGTTGGCAAGAAAATGGGAGCTTAGTCAAGTCTGAAAACATAAATGCAATTGTGCTGTAATTTATTTCCCATCTCAGTTTGTAATTAGCTTCCATTTTATGCTGGTCCTTGCCTACTCCATACTCACTGTCCAGCCATGCATCTGAAAACTGTTTCTGAGTCCTCATAATTTTATAGTGTCCATCAGAAGGTTCCCATATTTGTGGTAGGGATTTAGCACTAGTGAAAGGGGAAGGGAGGTTGACATGAATTAGGCAAATAAACATGGTAGGGATTGGCAAATAGACAAGGTTATAGATACAGCATAAGAACCTGAATAGAAGAGGAAAGGAAAAGCACAAATAAGCATCGATTTGCCCTTTAGACTTCTATTTTTAAGGCATTGACTTCACAATGTATGTAAAGCACCTAACACACTTCTGACTGTTTACATAATTTACAAATATCTATTCATAAAGAGAAAGGGAGACCAAGCAGTAGAGCTGGGCATGCTGCAGGTGGCTAGGTGGTGGTATTGGGTTTCTTCAGACCATTCATGTTTTATTAGAGACTAGTGTAAAAGCCCGTGTACACGGGCCAACGGTAAGGGCTCGCGCCCCCGCCCAGCCCCCTCCCCCCAACGCCTCCCTCAACACCCCCCCCGCCCAGCCCCCTTCCCCCCTCCCCCAGCCCCCTCCCCCCTCAACCCCTCGTCATGCGCCTGACAGCCCAGCTAACTTTATATGTATAACTGCTCCTTGGTGCTCTAGCTCCGTGTGAGTGAGGATCCCTCAGGCGGGCACGCGCTGCGGCCATTTTGTGCCTCTTAACTACACCTCCCAGCATGCCGTTCATCTGGGCCGTCTCTACTGCGCATGACGGCTTCGCACAAACTTCTCTAGCCGATTATTAAATAGGATTTGAAAAATGGGGCTAAAGCCAAATACCAAAATTCCTATTTAATGAAGAACGTCACTACTCGCATATTTTAAATATATTTGAATTTACTTTCAGATTAGGCACCTTTCTAGATCCAGTAGCTTCAGATACAGTTCTGTGCAGCAATAATTCCCTTAAGTTGTTAATGAAAGTATTTTGTATATGTACATGTTCACTGATCTTTCTTCTTCCTTGGAGTTGATTTTTTTTTCTAGTTAATAAACTGTAAAATGTGCAAAAGATAGAAAATTGATGGGTTTATGTTCAGAAGTGCTATCTGTATTCCTCAGGGACATGAATACACTATTTTCCTAAGCAGTTCTTAGCTTTGCAAACTTCTCTAGCCAGCTCCCAGATTGCATGCAGAGGAGGGACAAAAGCCATCAATATGATGTTATGCATAATACAGCTATAGCCACCGCAGTCAAGTCTTATGATTTGAAAAAAGCAGCAGGCTGAGGGAAGGAAGAAGAAAAATATTTCATAATCTTGTCTGATAGCTAACTGCTTTATATTCATAGGAGACAATAATAAATTACATGTATATGAGCTGCCAGGAAGAAAAACAATTTTTTTTTGTTCTGAATAGAAGGGTGTATTTAATTTGCTGTAAATAGATGATTTATAGTCTGTATTTCAGGTTTGATTATTCTAATACAACTATTTTCTTGTCTATTACAGCCATTACAGACCATTTTATCTGCAGTTATCCAGCTTTCCTGTTCTCAACTATTCTGCTCCAAAACCTTATAGTCCGTTTGATGTAGATAAGAAGAATGCTAGTGGACAAAAGCAAACTCAGTCTAAACAAAGGTTTGTTGAGAAAAAATGTGGAAATTCCTTCTTCAGTCTCTAAAAAATTGACCTTAGTATTAGCTACATCGGGCCTATACCAATACCAGTATTTATTTATTGAACCTACTGGTAATTTTGTCAGTTTTTCTCTCTCCCGCCTTTATCCTTTCTTTATGTCCTTTTTTGGACGTACAGATGCAGGTATCATAAACCTATTTCGGTGGGTCAGTGCAGGCTGTGATACTTCTTCTTTCCTCCTTTCCACTGCTGATACCTTGCTTCTGTCCTCCTCCTGGATGCCCTCCAGTAAGTACAGCAAGGAATGAATTATCTTGGCTCCAGACTGTTCACTTTAATTTGTCACTTGCCAATAAAAAGCTGATGGTTAACTAAATTTGTTTAAAACTATCATCCTAAGTCATGATGTCCAAAATTTATGGTGGTGAAGAATGCACTTAATTTACATGTCAACTTAATTTTCTCTAAATAAAACAAAATGTTCCATACCCTAATATTGCTTGAACTTGTATCTTCCTTGAGAGGTGAATACTTACTGTATGAATATATGGGCAATGAGAATATGCAGTTGATCAACTTTGTTTTTACCCTGCACTTAAATGGTCATGTGCTGTGTATTTGGCACTCAGGCTGCACTTTGAGCACTGTTATGCTTTTTGGCAAATTACATGGGTGATTTTTATCTAATTAAGTGACTAATGGGGTGCTTTCTGAAGTATCAGGCTCTGATTCTGTCTCTGAACTCCTTCTAAACAGTCATTTAGTCAACTGGAACTGCTTTATGGCATCGACTGCTAAAATTGATGTTACAGCATTCACTGTAGTGAATTCCAGAGATAGTGTGCTGAGATGATAACTTCATTTTAAAACTCCCTTTTCTGTTTATAATAACTTTCTCATTTTGTCCTTTTGGGTTGAAATTTAAATGGTGCACCTATCACTACTTGTTCTAAAGTTTTAAGAGCACAGTCAAAAATCATCTAAATTAACAATCAGTTGTGTTTATTATCTTAATACATAACAGCTTCTGCACTGTCACAGTTCTTTACACTACTCTTGATGGTACACTGCTAGTGGTTCTCTTTGTTGATGCTCACATGGTCAATCTCCTGCTTCATATCTGCTTTGATTGCAATGCAACTTCATATGGACAAATAATTGACTCTTTAAATACAACTTTTTTGCTAACAGAAACAAAACAAATAGTGATAAAGACTGTGGTGGTCCAGTTCAACTTCCTCTAAAAGATAAAAAAAAGAAAGGGTATTGTGAATGTTGTATGAAGAAATATGAAGATCTGCAAACTGTAAGTGTAACATAGATTGTACGCTCAACCCAGTCTTATGCCACATTTCTAAGCACCGTATCAACAAGTATTTTTCTGCCTAATGGATATGAATTGACTTAATGATCTAGTCAAAAGTTCTTTTAAAAAAAAACTCCAGAAATCTTCTCTAGTGGAATTTAGTGATGGTTTCCTGACTACGTGAAGGACCGCGAAGGTTACTTATAGTTACATCTCAGAAACATGGTCACTTAGAGTTTTGCAACAATTGCTCTTTTGAATTGCCCATTTATGCACATTGAGTATTTGAAGCAACTTTATTTTAGCCGGAGTAAATGAATCACTTTGCACTAAATGTTAGTATATTAATATCTAGATTCACCTTCAAAATTAATAGTAAAAATAAGTATCTAGATTCACCTTCAAAATTAATAGTAAAAAAAAGTATCAGAGATATACTTTTTCGAAAGCTGCTATTCTGTATAATTGTTAAATTTTGCTACTCTAGAATAGGAGTCTAAGGACCCAAATCCATAGGATTTTGTACTTTCATCTTGCTCCTCCTGTTATACTAAACTCTGTTTGCATGTGTTGTATAAATTTAATATTGGAGTATTTTCCTGTAGCAGGATACTTCTTTCAGAAAGAAGCTACTATTTTATTTTTAGTGGAAGCATTTTATTTCTATGCAGATGTCTGAAGTACAGGATGTCTCACCTGACTTTTTTTTTAATTTCAGCATCTTGAAAGTGAACAGCACCAAAACTTTGCACAGAGCAACCAGTATCAAGTTGTGGATAATATAATATCCAAGTTTGTGTATGATTTTGTGGACTACAGAGACGATGCACAAAAAATGAAAAGGTAATTCACATTTACTAACTTCAAAAATCCCCATAAATGAGTTAGCCAGCCAAAGATTTAAAGATGATGTAGCTTTAGGAATATAAATCTGGTAAAGAAGTAATTAATAGTTTTCAGTTTTAGATAGGTCACTGAAACTTATTAAAGTTACACATAAGAGACCTGCTTTTAAAAGAAAAAGTAAGTCTCATATACTTTAGCTATCTTATTTCATGGGGTGTATTTGCCAAGTATTCTAGAAAAAAGAGAACTGTTACAGTAGTACATGTTAACATAGATTATAATTAAGGTTTGTTAACAGTATATCATATTTATTCATTTTATTTAGATTTATAATTATACAAAAAAGCACCTACCTGTTACTCTATTTCATTTGGCAGATATGTAGAAAAATACAACTAAAGTCAACAGCTAACCTATAACACCAAAAAAAGCTCAATACTCAACTCAGAATCCTCTTCTCCCAATTCGCAGCCCCCCGTCACCAAACTTATCCCCATCACAACCTCTCTTTGCCAAAGTCTGAGTGAAAAGATAGGATGTACAGTGTGTATTGAACCAAGAGTTGGAATAGATTCCATATCTGAGAATCTTTCAGAGAATGTTCATCCATGAACACACATTCTTAAAATAAAAGGACTCCAGCTCAAATGTCTTCACTGATTACAACTGTGGTAATAATAGAGATTGCTCTTTTGCGTTCCCTCGGGGATTCAGGAGATGTGCAAAACCTCTTCTGTCTTTCCTAAAAGTATAATAGAAAAGAATGACACGGGGAAACCATGTTTTCCCAGTTGAAGTCAATGTCAAAATTCTCATTGACTTCAACAAGAGTCAGTCCATTAGTGTCTCCCCTTCTCCTGTTCCTTTTGTGGTTTGGAAATGCTTATTAAGGATGAAAAGCTAAATCTGATGAAACTGAAAAATTATACAATATTTAAGTGTCTTGAGCACGTTGTCGTTTTACATCACATTTTTTAACATGGTCTTCATTTTTAAATGCCGATTACCATTTGTGAATTTGGCTTTGTTTAAACCTAAAGCCATTTTCTTTGAAGTCCATCTTAATACTTGCCTCTATGCATTTAACAGATTAAGTTTTGTTAAAGTAATCTGATATCTTCAGATCCTTCAAATATCCTTCAAATATTTCTTTTGGATTCTAATGTTGTAAACTGTTTTAATTTTAGGACAAAATGTAATATGGGATATTTTTCTCCTGTTATTGGAAACATAACTAAAGCAGATGAGCTGAAAGAACGACTACAAAGACCACATACTTCATTCAAGTGTTATTCTTGGAAAGATTCTACAATTCAGACACTAAAACAGGACCATCAACATACAAAAGTATCCCAGAGTTTGGTACAAAAACTTAACTCCATTTCTGAACCTGTATATTCTATTCTTTCTTGCCACCCATCATTTCCTTCTGGAGTAGTAAGTAAGTTAAAAAGTAATGTTGAAAATGGTAAAATAGAAGATTCCTGTGCTTCAAATCTAAAAGAGACTGGTTTATTGCCAAACTTCATACAGCTACCTCCTCAGAAAGACGACAAAACATACCTTGAGAACTTATCTGAATTTTGTGGCCATTCTAGTAATGAAGTATTTGAACCTGAAGTAGATTTAAATAGAAAGAATTTACAAGGAGTGCAAACAAAGTTATATACTTGTGGTCTAGTCATTGCGGGTAGTGAAAAAGACAAAAATACCTCACAGCCAAAACGAAAATTAAATAATTCATTTGTTCTACCAGCAAAATATTTAAAGAAAACAGATGCCAATTCAGCATTTAACAAAAAACAGTTAGATTTTGGTGTGGATCATGATCTACAGAGAGAGCATCATATAGTTCTGAAGACTGAGAAGCTACCACATTGTCTTTCTACAAGCAAAGCAACTAGTGAAAGGGCTGTCAATAGTGCACCCAGCTCACCTTCTGGAAAGTTGCACAGAAAAGTAAAACTTTCCTTAGGAAAAAATAAAAGAGGAAGCCGGAAAAAGAATATGGACTCATGTGTAAAGCAAACTGATGATTTATCTATTGTTGAAGAAAAGAAAAATGAATCTTGCTCCCCAGTGCAGACTCTGGTGGAATTATTTCAGACAAGTGAAGTAAATTCAGATTTTGGGGGTTTTACAAGTTATCCTGAGAAAAAAGATTCAAGTTGCCTGAAAGATATTTGGGAAGGACAAAATGCAGATTCTCTGTGGTCATTATTTTCCTCTTCCTCCTCATCCCCATTTATCGGATTTTAATGCTGCTTTATTTAAAACAATGACTTCTGAATAAATTTGCAAACTGATGAGGATTTTATTCATGGAAATTAATTCTTGTATTATAAATTATGTGGTCAAGTTTTGGTATATATCAAATATACATGCAAAAACATGTAAATCTGAAGAATAAAGATAATCCTGGTGTGCTTTTCTAAAAAAAATATTTTTATCACATCTGATAAATAGGTTATAGCCTAAAATACAGTGTGTTTAACTCCAGCTTCTAGGCAAGATCTAAATACATCATGTAACTTAATGTGAATTTCAGACAATAACAAACCAATTTATTTGTGTATATACACACAGAATATTTTATTTTTAACAAAGTAGTTGGCTTCTGATTGACTAAAATTCTTGTGGATTTGAGTTGTTTTTTTCTCTCCTAAGTAAATAGTCATCCATCAGTCTTACTAACTGGCATAGATTAGGAGTATGGTTTGAGGGTTGAAGTACAGAATTGGCAGTCAGAAGGTTTGTTGTTTGTTCTTGACTCTGCTACAGACTTTGTCTGACCTTGCACAAGCTCTGTGTCTGTCTTTATATCTGTAAAATGGATATAATGCAGCAGTGCTTATTTACAGCTTCACCAGGGATTATTTCAAGGCTTAATTAGTATGTCTACCTTTTGAGCCTTTATGCAGTGCCAATGCTATATTTTTCTTAGCCTGTGAGCTTGCCATCATTTAAGATTTTGGGAATGGAACTGTAAAGAAAATTTTTACGTCTAGACACATTTGTTTTATTTCCATTGTGGTACATGATTTGCTTCAGTCTTCACTAAAAATGTTAACAGTGACCAGATACCCAACACAATAACAACAACAACCAGGAAAGAATGCAAGCCAAAATAGGGAAGAAACAGGTTAAAGAATATTTAGATAAGTTAAACATATTTAGGCAGCAGAGGCTCATGAAATTTATCCCAGGATACATAAATGCAAAGTAATCACTGAATCTTTAGCAATTATCTTCAAGAACTCATGGAGGACAGGTGTGGTCCCAGAGGACTGAAGAAAGGCACACATGGTACCTATCATTAAAAGGGGGAACAATGAGGACCAGGGAATTAAGCCTAACTTCAATACCCACAAAGATATTGGAACAAATTATTCTTTTTCTAGTAGTGCTCCACTTCACATATGCATGCACTTCCTGAGCCATTGATCAGATATTTTCCATTAGCAGTTTCTGTTCAGCCGGCACACATGCTCTACACAACCTCATCCCTTGCTCTGAGGTTATACAGTGCTGTACAGGCGAACCAGCCTCAGTTCCTTCTCTACTGCATTGGCCTGAGAAAGAGCTCTAGCATGCCTGCCTCAGTGTGTTTTGTAATTGTTTTGTAATTAGTATATTGTTGTGTTATTTCTTGTTAGTATAGAGTTAAATAGTGGTCAAGAGATTTCAGTTTTTTTCTTCCCCATTTTTCTGGAGAGCTTATTTGGCCCTATATCTGGGTGGACTAGACCCTGAGGCTCCCTGCTGGTGGCCTCAAGGCCCTGTCTCATTTGCCCCAGAAAAGGGCAGTAGAGAGGTCTTTGAACCTGCCTGAAGCAGCCAGTCAGGGCCCAGCGGGGCAGTATAAGAAGAACTGCAGAGCCAGAGTGAGCGCAGTTCCTTGCGAGAGTGGATGGTGCTCCAGGCTAGCTGCTGGGACTCCACATGGCCCTGAAGTAAGGGATGTGCAGGAGCCACGAGGAAATGGCCCAGGGAATTAGAGCAGCAGCGCAACTTAGATAAAGGGACACAGTGACAGCTGCTATCTACAGGGTCCCTCATCTGGGACCCAGAGTAGTAGGCGGGCCCGGATCCTACCCAACCCCTTGATTAGTCAATAGGGGAAGTGGCCTGGACTTTGAGGCACCCCAGAAGGGGAACTCAGCTGGGCCACTACAGTTCAAGAGCTGGGACCTGAGAGGGCGAAGACATTGTCTCTGGGGAAGGAGCCCTGGGGCACTGCTCTATTCCAGAGCAGGGACATACTGAGAGAGACATTACATTATATTAATGTAATGCAGTGAGAGAGGCCCCTGTTGGACTTGTACCCCAGAAGGGGTTTGCTTTGCTTTTGACAGACAGAAAGACTGTGACTTGGTCAGAGGGCTCAGTAAGCAAAGACTACCACAAACAGGTAGAGAGAGTATGTAGGTACACACATTTGGCCAGGCGGTGCTTGCAAAAGGTGAGTGTGACCCCATTACAGGCCTGGCAACCAGGTTTCAAATGCTGTCTCTCTTGTCAGAAGGTTATTGTCATCAACGATGGCCACTCTAAATGTATCTATTGCTTGGGAGAGTCCCATGTCTCCCAAAAATGTAACTTCTGCCTGGTTCTAAAATCTAGAGCTTGCAAAAAAAATCAGGAGACCAAACTGGAGATGCTGATTAATTAATTTTGAAGCGAGAAGGAGCCAGGGGCAAAGGTGTGGTTCGATTTTGTCGGTACCGTTGGAGCTGAGTGAGAAGGTAGTATTGGTAAGTCTGAAATAAATGGTGCTGATATGGAGGTGGATGGTAGAGAGGCCCTTGGTGGGTGTTACCTTCTTCTGTGTTTCTTCAAAGTGCTCTGGGATCTCCCTGCTCTGCTGATACTGGTTTGTCTGGGTATTGGTGGAATTCTTGTAACACAGCAGGAAAATGGATGTTTTTTATGGGCTCCCACTATCTCTCCTGGCCTGTACCCCTTCCAATTCATAAGGTACTAGAGCTTACCCCTTATCAATCAGGAATCAAGGATTTGGTGGACCTCATACTCTTCCTGTCCCTGGATCACTGTGGATGGTAATAGTGGATCCATCTGTGACTGGATCCCCGGGATGTAGTCTGGATTGTGGGACCACTATGCCCCCTTAACGCTCCAGCCTGAGCTCTGATAATGCTTTGCTAGTGGCAAGCAGCAACCCCTCCAGGTGCTGTTACCGCTCAGCATAACCATATATGGAGCCCAACACCCAGCTTGATTGCATGAATGTTCCCAGAGCCACTCATGAATATCACAAAGACACCAGCTGAATCCCCCCCCAGCTCCCAGCCTTGTACCTCAGGAATATACTGTCTTGCAGTGCTCAGTGCTTGAGCCGAGTGTTGGAGTCAGGGTTGAGGGGTCAGGCTGAAAGTCAGAACCAGGGTCAGACACCAAAGCCTAAGCTGAAGTCATAGACCAGAACATACGAAAAGAGTTGGAGCCAGAAACCAGAAGGGAGTTAGGTACAGGCTGGGGCAGGGCTAGGAACTAGGCAGTAGCTGGGCTGGGAGCAGGTGTAAGTGCCATGGCAGGTATGGTACACACTAAGCAGTGGCTGTACTGCTCCTGTAGGGGTCAAGTAGGAGACCACAAGTGCTTCTGCCCAATCAGGAAGTGGAACTGTTTGGAGGGGGTCTCATTAGGCCTAGCTGAGCTTCCTGGGGTGCTTAGCAACCAGGCTGGAAGCCAGCTGTGCCTCTGACAGTCAGTATGCAGTTATGTATTACTTGGCATATCATATTTACATAGAAATTCTGGATAATATTTGCAAATTTATTGGGGATTGCATAGTGGTGTAGCAACATCTGTAAGGCTGTTCCACCTACTGTATCAACGGCTCTTTGGAAATCTCTGTGGACTCCAGAAAGGTACTGGTGATCACAGAGTGAAAAGCACTCTCAAATCTGCAATGGGTAAAGTGATAGCTGGGCTTTGCAAATTGTCACCTTCTGGTGGGCTATAGCCCACGAAAGCGTATGCTGAAATAAACCGGTTAGTTTAAGCTGCCACAAGTCTTCCTCATCTTATTCTTTTCTACTATGTCAGTTATTTTGCTAGCCAGAAGTTGTAACTGATCTCATTTTAGGTTTTCTGCTTTTGGGAGTTTTGCTATTTACTTCACTGGAAGCAGGATTGTGACCCTACAATCCATTAGTTAAAGGGGCTTGAATATATTTATTACCAACATTAATTACTAGCATTAAACACTCAGTGCAAAGATAATGCAATTAACTTGTTGAATCCCAGATATATCCAGATTGCTTGCTGTTCAGTTCAGCACCAGTAAACTGTAAACCACAAAAGTTTATCAGGAATCACACTTGGATCTTAGAATATTTCTGTACTTTTCTTGATTTTTAGGTTGGTTTTTTTGTTTGTTTTGTTTTTGTGTCTGCTCATGTTGTTTGGATTCTGTAATTTTCATATTTTTATGGGGAGAAAGGAAGTAAAAAACTTAACATTATATCTGAAAAATGTTGAAATTAACCATTACTTGTAATTCATTCTAATTTCAAAACAACCTCCTCAATACCTGGAGTAAATCAATGGCCACTTTCATTTCTAAAAATCACATTACTTACCTATTCTAGATTCCCCCATCAACCAGTGACATTTTTAATTTTAATCTCTTTTGCTGAACACACACAGCAGTATCTATATACTTCGTGTCTCAGCGGCTGTGGAGATGTTGCTGCTTTGTAAAACATATTAATACATGCTTATCTAAAAATGGATTAGGATGAACTTTCAAACCTAGTAAAGAAAAAAACACCCAAGTTTGTGTGTGCTTGGCCAGCAGGACAATGGATAAAATAGTAAGAATCAGCCTAACGAAGCATGCTAAAATAACTTTTGTGTGAGGAGACCCTTAGCTTGACACCTCCCTTCCCTTCACTGGGAGAAGTCCACATCAGTGTTCAACCATGAGATATAACCACTATTGTTTGCTCAGAAGTGTAAAGATTTCACACATACTTTTGAACAGCTTCGAAGAGCCTCAGCAACCAATGGGGCAACATAGATAAATAAACATGGGAAATGTCTCCTGGCAGACTTCACAAATGACCCAGGGGGCTTGACTGTAAAGAGGCACAATAGAGAGAAGAATTCTTTTTGGAGGCTGAAACTTGTCATGTCTTCCACTTTACACATCAGAAAAGGATGAGTACACATGTGCAGATCCGAGTTCTGTGGTTCCTTCAGTGACAGAGAATATGATTTAAAAGATATCTTTAGCTTGTTTCAATCTCTACCATTAGAATTCCTGCTTAGCTAAGGAATCTAATGTCTTATGCACTTCTGTTAAACTCATTTTTATAAGTATTCCTCTTTGTATTTGGTTTGTATCTCCAAATACTAAATATTCTTCTTAAAGAGATTGTGTGTCATGGGACCTTAATTAAAGCTGAGGCCATAGTTGGTCTAGAAAGGCATTGTTACAACTACTCCTGCCTCACCCTAATCCTTTGACCTTTTTCTGATAGAAACTAGACCAAGGGGGTTGTAGTAGTCACTATAAGTGTTCCGTGCTTTATACTGGTGCTGGCTTAGTGAACCTATGGCATGTGATGTGGACAGTGGTAATGATAGCTGAAGAAGAAAAACTATACTGGATCAGACCAATAGTCTGTCTAGACCTGTAGCCAGTCTCTGCTGGTGATCAGTAACACATGCTTTAAAAGGGATATTTGAAGTAAGTTTCTTCTTAACCCCTACAAGTTGGAGGCATCAGGTTTTATAACATTCCAAACTATTTTTAATTCTATTGTAACTCTGGATGTCCTCATTATTCATAAAACTGTTTTTAATTCTACCAGATACTTGGTCCCCATGATAGCTTGTGGATCTATCAAAAGGTAACTGCATTTTGTGAAAAGTAATCATGCACCTAGTGGATGTTCTTCCTTGTTCGTAGAGTATGAGCAGTCACCTGTGCAGTGCAAATATGTGGCCACACAACTTGCCACATAACATGCTTTTTACCCCAATTGATGAAGAAATTTCCATGTAAACCACACTGTCCACATCTATTTTCTGCCATCTTTCGCTTGTCCAGCCATCGTTTTGCCTGCGCCCTCCCAATCTGCATATTGTTCTGTTTTATTCCCATGAAAGGAAGTTCATTGAGTTTCCTTCACCAGATTCCTTATTGCCATCCTTAAAAAGACAGAGCAGGAGGTAGTGAGAATGCTATCTCAGAAGATTCAGGACATCAGCACTGAACTGTGAGCCATGATCACCTACTCGGAAGGCAAAAACCAGCTGCTAAGCTGCTTTATCTCCTTATGTACTCTGCAGGAGGTGAGTCAGTGCAAGTCTGGCAGGCTTGGAAGAGGAGGTGGCAGAGGTGTCATGTCAGGTGGTTCCTAACTTTCTGGAGCACAGCAATGTACGATTGATTTACATAATAGCATTCTATTTTCTGATTCATTCTTTATATAGCCTATCATTTTGTTTCCTTCTCTGGGTGACCAATGTATAGTGAACACCAGTTTTTGTTGGACACGTCCATAGTGACCACCTCTGGTCTTTCCCAAAGGGTTACAGGTCATGTAGAACTCATCAATGTGTATGACTATTTCAACTTAGTGTAATTATTAGAGCTGCTCACTGCTGGACCCTAAGATGCAAGTAGCATGCCAAGTGTACTGCAATGCCTTACTGGTCTGGGTTGAATCCCAAAGTGTCATAGCTGGTCAATGCAATTTCATCTGCCACTGTGTTGCTTAGTCACCTAGCTTAGTTAGGTCCCTCTGAAGTTTCTGACAGTCCTCTCTTGACTAATCTCAATTTTGGGTCATTTTAAGGGTATCCCAAATGTCAGCCTTTTTTCAAGTTGGAAAGTGTTGGTTTTCTTTTCTTTTTTTTATGCAGTTTTTAATCCTGTCACAATCTGAAAAATGGATCATTTGAAGACTGTCAAATCATTTTGCCATAATTGAATACTGCCATACAGTTCCTAGTGGGTGGGAGTGTAGAATATGAGTCACGCGTGTAGAGGTTGCTCTGCTGAGGAAAGATGCTTTCCTAGGTATGCCAGGATTACAGCATGAGGAATTCTTTATGCCTTTCAGTCTCAGCCTGAGGTCCCTCACAGTACATTTTAATGTGAATAGTATTGTTCTTTATGCAATTTTAAAAATTCCCTGTGGATGGTCTGCAGGGGTGGGAGTCAGCAGGGAGGAAAAGAGAACAGAATAAAAGAGGAAAATGGGCAGAACTTGAGGAAACTGGCATACTGAGAAGGGGGGAAATGCAGCGAATAGTTAACATACTCTTGAGGATGGAGGAGAAGCAGAAGGGAGAAAATGGAGCCAGTGATCCAGCACAGAGGTCCCACTAAATTGCATATTCTTGCATGAAAAGGGTCACCCATTCTTTACCTGTTCATAGAGTATGGTTTATAGCAATTTGTTTTCTCCTGATTAAGGATGTGATGCTGCACTCCTTTTTCTTCACAGTAATTATTATTATGACAAATATGATGCATTTGGTGCAAGATAAGTCATGTGAAGTGCCATTGAAAAGTTATGATTTTCTGAATATGATTATCCTATTTGTACACATGTATCATTTTCGTATGTGAAGTTCTGAATATTGACTAAGTATCTATATTTCAGATGGAGTTACACCTGGGTAATACCCACTAGACAAGATGCTTTCAGTCTAGATAGCTGGTTGGGAAGGGTCTATTCAGGGCAATGAGCCATTAGGGAAGACAATAGGCCTTAGAAGAAGCTCATCTCCTACCTGGTGAGTCTTCCTGAAAATGCTTCAGACAACCTGAAAATAATGGCTGCTATTCTGGACTCCATCTTGGGATGTCAGTATTTTTCCACAAACTGGTCTGGGAACCAAGTTTTGAAGCAAAGGGTCTCCATCATATGCTAACACTATATAACGTAGGGAGTGACATCATCTGTGGTTCTTCACTCCCCACACAAGAAGACACCTCAAAACATCTGAGGAACAGAGACTGAACTGAGGAAGTGCTGGACACAGGCTAAAGGGATTTTTAACCTGTGTATGAAAGACCTGGGGATTCCAAGCTGTAAATTAAGTGCAGCTTGTCCCATAAGAATCTGCAGACCACCTGTCTCATCAGGTGAAGATTTGCTAGTTCATATCCTATCATTCTAGTATCTTACTTAGTTTTTGTTTTGTTTATTTACTAGGTAATCTTTGATCTATTTGCTGTCACTTGCAATCACTTAAATCGATCTTTTGTAGTTAATAAACTTTTTAGGTTTAAACTAAACCAGCAAGCTTTGACTGGAGTGCTTGGGGGAAATCTCTGCTTGGTTACCACAACTGTGCATTGTTCTCACATTAAGGGAGAGGTGGACCTGGTATTAAACCCCTAAAATGGCCAGATTTGACCAGGGCAGGATAATATTGCTCTGGGGTTCTATGCTGGGAAGCTGGTGTTTGAGAGCCTGTGTGTAGCTGCAGCTGGGTGTGTCCCTACTGGTGTGAATGCTGGTGAAAGTACAAGCTCCAGGTCTTTGCAACTTGTCACAGCAGCATAGTGTGAGAGGGACCCCAGGCTGGTGGCTCAGTGGTACCCCAGTTCCAGGTGGCACCCCAGGGGAACCCATCAAAGAAGAATCCCAGCCACTGACTCATTTTAAACAAAATACAAGGTGGCATGTCAGTAATAATACCAGTGTCATGAAAAACAGAGTTTAAAAAGCTACTAGAGTATTGAGTGCAGCCCTGCTGGGGCACGTTTGTGCTTTATACTTTTTCCTCTAATGCTCCGACCAGCATAATTTGAAATGTCCTTAGTGCAGGGCTTTAATAACTACATTTCCCAGCTAACCTCATTCACTCATCTTCCCTCTCCAAAGTCGTGGAGAGCGATTTTTCAGGCAGCCTAGCTGGCTATTGAGATCGTCTCTCTACTCGAGGACTCTGAATGTGGATGAAGAGAGAGGGGAGGAGCGTGAATTCACTTAAGCTACAGCAAACCACCCAATGCAGTGAAAGATCCTGAAGGCTAACGGAAGCCAGTGAAACACAATGCAGTGCTGAGGGAGCAGGAGCAAGGCACGGCTGGCCATAGAACACCCGGGACAGAGGGGGCGAGAGCGCAAAGCTGTTCAATATTGCACCATGCAGACCCGTCTCTGATCATTTCCAAGGCGGGTGGGTGGGGGCAACTGAAGGACACAGCCATGCAGCCTGCTGCTTACCTGCTCTCCTTGCTGCTTTGTGCCTTGGGGACCTTCTCTCTGGTTCACTCCAGGCAAGCAGGTAAGTTACTACCGTTTATGATTGCCGCATGCAGTGACCTGTAATTGGGGGCTTAGCCTTTGCAACGCTAACGATGTGTCTGGCAGGTGCATGGTAGGAACCACACCGGTGCAATCAACACATCGTGCCGCTTCTCCGAACACGAGCTACATTTCATGTCTGTGGTGGGGAGGGGCGGGAGAGGAGGAGAAGAGGGAACGTTTTTCAACCAGCCCCATTAAGATGGAGATCTGGCCCCCACCACGTCGTGTTCTGTGCCCTGGGAGCAGTAAGCGCGGCTCAGGCACTAGTCCTCTGTCCACACAGGGCGGGGGGGTGGGAGGTGAGATTTGTAATTGCAGCTTAGCCTAGCGTGGCCGGCGGGGTGATCTGTGCCTTTCTCCCTCCCCGAGGAGCCGCCTTGTTGACGGAGATGGCGAGGAGGGCTGAGAACCGCGCTGTGGAGAGGCAGAATATCGTCCCCCTCCGTCTGATCCCCCGCCCGGAGGCCGGCGCCCCGACCGGGCACGGGGGACTCAACACTCGGGTCAGCACCTCGGATCGGAAGCAGGTCAGGAGGGTGGCCGGGCTCTCGGGCTTTTGACGTGGTGGGAGCCGGCGGCCGAGTCTTTGGTGTCTCGTTGCCCCGGAGACGTGTCTTTGGTGAAATCGGCTCTTTCCAAATGCTAGTCATGTATGATGCTGCGCCATGCATAGAAATCACAGCGAAGGGGGAGGGGGCTTTGCAGGCCACCCACCAATGAGGTACATGGGATGCGGTTATCGACATTGCACTGATCATCACAAAACCCTCCTGCTGCTGAGAGCGACCCTCTGCTGTAGTCACTAGCGAGACGGGGTGACGCTGGGTTAGCTCAGGTTATTCTGTTAAAACCTGTTGTAGGTGTGTGGAGGGTTTCACAGCTACGCAACCCCTTGGCGGAGGTAAAAGCAATGGCAATAGACCAAATGATCCTTTGCTGCATGTTCCCTGCGTGTGGCTGATCTTTGAGTGCCAGGAACATGTGACAGTCTGGCGTTAGGTCGATCCATTTGCTTTTAGAATATGGGTGCATTAAACTCCGATTTAAAAAAATAGGAAAGCTTTGTTTTCCCCTGGAATGTTATTTAGTGCCATGTCCGCACCTTTGTACAAACAGAACAGAATCACTTCCATAGAGAAAGTAAGAAATTGTGCTGAGAAAGGTGTTTTGTAATCCAGACAGAGGAATATACCACGTGGGTACCAAGTACACCAGATAAAAGCAGTATTTACTTTAAAATGTTTTCTCATGGAGATGCATATCTCATTTCCTGAGGGTCCGGGGGGGCAGTAATCCTACTGCAGCGCTATAAACATTAGTCCAGAAATTGAAGGGATTGTTCCAGTGCCTTTTTTATATCTCTTAATTTATTATGGTCCCTAGGTGCTTCCCCCTCCCCATCTTTTTAAATCTAATTGAGGATTTGTAGAGAGAGGCTGATTTTGTTTGCTTGTTTGTTTTTTAAATTCACTAAGAGGAAGAAAGAAATGTATTTGCAACAACGCTGCTGAAGAGAAACAGCAATAAATTAGTGCAATGCCAGTTTTTGAATGAATTTTTTGCATTATGATTGTGTTTAATGAGCATGGACATACTTATTAAAATTGAAACAAAAATACAGTAATTGATATTAAAAAGTAAACTGCAAATGTTCACTGTTTAGATACTAATGTGAAACCACTTGTATATAAACAGTTTTTAATAAGTGATAACCATAGCAATCTACTATCACTACAAAACTAATACTAATGGAAATAATTTTAGTCAATGCAAATCCAATTAAATATACTATATGTTTTGATATGGATATCTTTTTACCTAATATTACAAAAATGTTCTCAGAACAGGTTGTCATAGACTGAGATCCTAGAATAATCATGCATTCTATATGACTGTTGTAATCCAAGATCGTAGTAGGCTTAATTTTCACTGCAAAATATATACAGAGCAAATTTTTACATTCTTTGGTTTCTTCTTCTGACAAACTTTGAAGGAAGTTCTGGCAATTTGTGTTTTCTTTGTATGGTTCAGTAATATGTTGTTTCTTTCTAGTTCATTCAGTTACCTGTATACATCATTTATTTTCATCCTATGTGAATTTCCTGGTGCTGAGACTATATTTATGACCTGATACAATACAATGTTTACAGCAGTTTTAAATGCTTTCAAAATGTGTATAATTTTAAAAATCAAATAAATTGTGTCTCAGCATTTCAAAGTCACTTGAAGACCCCTGAAGTTTTTGAACCACTCACATGTTCTCACAGCACATGCCACATCTGTTACAAATATCAAAATTGCAATCAAGTAAAATATTACAGTTCAAAATAGTGGCCTGGATCTCTGCCTAAACTGGAGAGTAGCATGCCTCCCTAGTTTCTTGAATAGTCTTTGTCTTTCCATACATATGATTTCAGATCTTTTATTTACCAACCCTGATGCTCCTGAAAAATTTGACGTCACATTTCATCCATGTTTAACAAAGTAATTATGCAATGTTAATCTCGTCCCTTTCACCCAAAAGAGAAATATCTGTTGATTTAACACAAAAAGTTGAATTGTATTTTCAGCGTAGTTTCTACACTGTAGCAAGCTTTAAAGAATGATGTTAAGTGATCTATTTTCTTCCCACCGTTGCTGATTGCTAAAATACCAATGTGTAACTAGAAGCTTTCCTGCTTCACAAATAAGCCTCCTTCTGGTACCTGATACATTCATAGTCCTTCCCATAGTATAGTAACTGGCTGTTGCCCCATTGAAGGAATCAGTAATTAGTAGTGATGGGAAGGGATGTTTGGAATATAACAGACCAAAACCAGTGGGTCTGCACTGATTTTATATATTTTTCTTATAGAAGGCTGGGTGCTTCTTGATTGAAAAGGGCATTGCCTCATCCTGGAGTTCTGAGTCATCTTGACCACATATGATCTATAGCACTGCTACATTTGCTTGAGGAAAGCTGTGAGAGGCTGCCTGTTTGGAAACTATTTTTGCAGCAGTGTAAAATCTGAAAAGTGTATTGTTGCAGTTGGATCATTCAGTATGCTGGTTATTATGGTGCAGCACTCCAAAATAAAACTTCACATTGCTGCTGCCAAAACACCTACCAGAACTGCAGCTAACAAAGTTAACTTTTGGGTTTTGTTTCTACCTAGTGGCTCAGCAAAAGTTAAGTACCTTATAAAATTACATTATACATTTATTATTGAATTATTGTCTTCTGGTTGTGCCTGCAGTGTGCTAGATACTGTCCACACCCACACGCAGTCTCTGCCTGAAAGAGTTTGTGATCTAAAAAGATGAGACATGTAAAGGTTGGAGAACAAGGACTCAATCAAAATAAATACAATTTGTATATACACTTTAAAAATTATTAGTAGATACAGATTACTTATTTCTGACTGTTCTTCATTCTGTCATTACTAGTGGGCCAGTTTCTTGTAGGAGTTATGAAAGAGAATGAGTCTTGAGCAGAGACCCGAAGGAAAGGATTAGTTATGAATTAGTTCAGGAAGGACTTTCCATGCATAAGCAGAAGTGTTCAAGAAGGCACCAAAGTGGTCGTAGGAGAGGCATTCAAGGCTAGAATCTTTGGCAGAGCAGTACAGGAACTCCTTGCTTAATGTTGTAGTTATGGTCCTGAAAAATGCGACTTTAAGTGAATCGATGTTAAGATAATCCAATTTCTCCATAAGCATTAATGTAAATAGGCGGGGTTAGGTTCCAGGGGATTTTTTTTTTCACCAGACAATAAAACTATATATACAGACACAGCGTATATGTTTTAAACAAACAATTTAATACTGTACACAGCGATGATGATTGTGAAGCTTGGTTGAGGTGGTGAAGTTAGAGAGTGGATATATCCCAGGGAATACCTTACTGATAAATGATGAACTAGCTTTTGGCTGAGCCCTCAAGGGTTAACACATTGTTGTTAATGTAGCCTCACATTCTAAAAGGCAGCATGGCAGACAGAGACACACTATGTGAAAGAGAGATGCGCATAGTCCCTTTAAGTATCCTGACTCCACTCTTAAGTACACAGGAAGTTGAGACAGCAGCTGCTGCCCCAAGCTCTCTCTGTCTCTCTCAGTCCATGTCCCCATAGGGTGCAGAAGCAGGGGGGACGGAGACACCCTGACATTAGTCCAGAAGAGGTATGGATAGGGGTGACATGATCACAGAACACTGGAAAAGGAGGATGATTTTAGCAGCTGTTTTTGAATTGATTAAAGATAGGAGGGATGGGGGGATATAGGTGTCAGGAAAGCTAGAGTGGAAGAAGTTACACTGGCCAATATGGAATATGATTAAGGCTGAATGAAAGTTTTACCTGTGTTAATAGAAAGAAGAGGTTAGATCTTAAATACAGAACAGAGTGAAAACTGTAAGATCCAGACCTAGCCTGAATGTGTGGGTTAAGGGATAGGGAAGAGTGAAAGGTGATGCCTAGGTTATGGACGTGAGTGACAGAGAGATTGGTGGAATTATTGGTAGTAACAGAATGGAGAGAAGGGGGAGAGTTTAGGAAGAAATATAAGTAGTGTTATGACCGGAAGACATTGTGACGGGCAATCTCTAAGAAGTGCAGTTACGCTTCTAAGTCAACTCCAGGAGAGTGCATAATGGTGGCATTATCTGAGAATGACCTTGCTGTTATCTGTGTGTTTGGGAACCAGTTCCCAGCTGCATGAGTGTTTACCCCGTCTGTGTGAGAATGAATGTGTGGGAAACCAAATGGAGAAACTAAGGCAGGACTGCGTAACCAACAAGTGTTGACCAATCGGTTTGTTGCTTGCTATTAATGAGATGAGTATGTATGAGATGCAAATGAGCATGAGTATATCTGTGCTGACACACCTCTTTGAGTTGGGCTTCCTCCTTGGGCTTCTACATCGCCCAGGCGTGTGTCAGTCATCTTGTATTGCGGCCGTGCTGGCAGATAAGCCCCCCAGCACGAAATGCCGCCCCCTCCAATAAACTCACCACTTTCCAACTAGCCACCTGTGTGAGGCCTCGTTTCTCCCGGCAATGAGATAAGCCCCCTGCAACAAGTAGTTTGTTTTCAGCCATATTGTTTAAGCTGTTATTGAGATGTGCAGGAGTAGATGTCAGTGGTCTAGTGGAGACTTGGGATATAATTGAGGAAGACAGGTCAGGACTGGAAAGGTAGATTTCTGAATCATTGGCATAAAGATGGTAGCTGAAATCATGTGAGTGAATGAGATTGCACAATAAGAGGGTATAAAGGGAATAGAGATTCCTTGGGTTCTCCTCTCTTTTACAGAAAGAGAGGCTAAAGGTATTAGGAGAGCAAGGAGAGGCTGAAGATACAGAAGTCCAAGGAGGACATCATATTAAGGAGGGTGATTGACAGTGTCAAAGGCAGTGTCACATGTCAAGGAGGGTAAGGATGGAGTTTCAGTTCTCAGATATGGCCATGAAGAGGTCCTTACAACAGTTTCAGTCCAGAGGAAAGGGCAGAAGCTGCACTAGATGGGATCTAAACTGGAGTTTGGGGTCCTGGAAAAGAAGAGAATGGAGGCAGCTGAGACAGAGATGGCCTTTTAAGGATGAGGGAACCACAGCATGTTTGTATTGTGTTTAGAACCAGAGTAGAGTGAGAGGTCAAAAAGAATGGTGAGAAAAGGGGATGAATGAGGGCAAAGGCAGCCAGGAGGGGATGGATTTACAGTTTCAGTTTTAGTTTCTAAAAACCTAGTTTCTGCAGCTATTTGTCATATTTGTGTTCAACTTACCAGGGCCTCTTTGGCTTTTAGCCCTGGTGCAATATGCACAATGTGTATACACAAAAATAGAAATAAATAAATCACAGATCTCATATAGCCACTCATTGGAAACCCCTAGGCTTGAGCTCTTAAGGAGTGGAGGGTTGTCAAAGGCTGGGTGGGGGTGGAGGATTAGGGAGAGGACTCTTTTTAAATAGAGCTGTCAACTCAGAGGAGGGGGAGACTCAGGAGAGAGGAGCAAGGAGAGTTCCTGGGGACGTTGGGCTGGAAGGCCTACAGGGAGCAGGGCAGGAATCCATAGGAGCGCCCTGAGCTAGGGCCTATAATAGGGGTGGGGAACCTTTTTTCTGCGAAGGGCCATTTGGACCTTTATAATGTCATTCGCGGGCCAGTCACACCTCCCCTCCTCCCCCCGAGGAAGCCCAGGCTGGCAATGGGAGTTGAGATGCCAGCTGGCAAGGGGCCAGTGGGGGAAACACCAAAGCAGTGGCAGGCGGAGTGCTTAGCCCTGCACTGCTTTGGGGTTTCCCCCACTGGCCCCTTGCCAGCCGGGGTCCTGCCGCCTGCCCCGGTCAGCTCCCACTGTCAGCCTGGGTGTAGGGGGTGACCTTCCTTTACCCCCACCCAGCCTCTCCCCATCTAGCCACCTTTCCTTCCCCACCCCTGCCTGGCCCGGCCCGGCCCATCCCACGGAACCTAACCTCCTCCCAACCCAGCTTCCTGCCCCCCATGCCTGACCTGCCCAGCCCAGCCTCCCCCCCCCCCACCAAACCTCCTTCCCTCCCGCACCCATCCCATCCAGCCTAGTCTCCTGACCCCTCTCCCCGCCCGGCCTCCCCCCCACCGCCCTCTTGCCTGCCCCGCAGCCCAGCCTCCACCCCCACCCCCTTGACCGTCAGCTCCCTGCGGCTCCTCCTTACCCCGCCCGGCTAATGCTGGCCACGCGGCGCCGGCGGCTCCCCCAGGTGCTTCCTGGCCCCTTCGCCGAGTGCGGAGCCGCCTCCGCATGGCAGCCCGCATGCGTCCCTCGCCGGCGGCTCCCCCAGGCGCTTCCGGCCTCTTCGTCGAGCGCGGAGCCACCCCGGGCTGCCAGGCGGGGGCGGCTCCGCGTTCAGCGAAGGAGCCGGGAAGCGCCTGGGGAGCTGCCCCTGCCTGGCGGCCCGTGCGCATCCCTGGCCAGTGGCTCCCCCAGGCGCTTCTGGCCTCTTCGCCGAGCGCGGAGCCACGAAGCGCCTGGGGGAGCCGCCAGCCAGGGACGTGCGCGGGCCGGATGGTAGGCTTTGGCGGGCCGGAAAAGGCCCGCGGGCCGGAGGTTCCCCACCCCTGGCCTATAAGGAACAGAGGCATCCCTGAGATAAGCTTCCAGTGTCCCCAGACATGCGGGGGAAAACCTGCTAGGATGAAGTAGCATAGGAGAAGCTCTGCAGGGTCTGGGGGTAGGGGCCAAGAAGCAGAGAACTTCAGTGTAGCCAAAGAGAGTCAGACAAATGATCATTTGGACGTTTTATTACCCTGAAGGGGGCTGAACTAAAAAGGTGACCTGGCTGGAGGGCCAGGCCATGAAAGGCTCAGAGGGAGACAGGCTATCACAGGGCTGAAGAAGTGGTCAACGGGGAGCACAAAAGAGGCAAAGTCCCCTGCAACATAGTGCCCTTATGCCAGGGGCCACTGTGCTGGTGAAAGCAGCCTAATTTATGGATCCATGTTTCTCTAAATACAATGCTGCTGGTCTTCAGAGCATAGTGCCAGGCATATATTTGTTAAAACGTTTCCTTGATGATGTGGAAGCTTTGTTCCAGATGATGGGCAGGTAGTAAATGGCAGGATGGCAATTAGTATTTCCCATTCTACATAGCCGTATTGATGTTGGTAATACTGTATTTTGATCTACAGGATGGAATGGGGTCAGATGTAAAGAGACTCAGGACTGGGTACTAAGAAGTTTGGGTTCAGTTTCTGATTCTATTATTGCGAGAATTCACTCCTCTGTAATTCAATCTCCCCATCTACAAAATGGGGACTATATAATACAACTACCCCATCATGCTTAATTTGTTTATCTTTCTAAAGTATGCTGGGACTTTTGGATGAAAGGTGCATGAGAGGGTGACAAGTATTATCATCAGTGCACGCTGATACCATGGCAAAGGGCACTCAATAAATTAGTAATTAAATAATTATGCTGAGCTTTTTTCTACCCGCAGCAGCGGGACCCCATGGTCTGAATGTCTTCACGGGGCCAGAAACTCTAGATATTTTATTTAAAATAAAAACCTCAAACAAAACACTAATACAGCACCTTCTAACAGAAAGTAGAAACAACCTTTTATTTTCCTATGACATGACCATCCTGTTGATATGACAGAAGAATTGTGAGTTCCCTGATACTTTTCTATGGTAAGAGTGGGTTGTGTTCCACATAAAAATGCAGAATTAACAGAGAAATAACAATTTCCTTCCCCACCCCACCCCACCCCACTTGTTCTAAACAGACTCTAGAAGTTTAAACCATGTTTCACAAAAAGCCTGCATTTAGGAATGATGATTTTCTAAAGCCTACGACAAGACAATTAAAACACTTAGCAATGTTTTTAAGCTTTACAAATACAAATTTGACCCAAAATAACACACACAGCATACTACTGGTGTCTTGTAGCACTGTAACTACATCAGTGGCTTGAGAAATAGTCCTGTTGCTAAATAGTAAAATAAACAGTTGAAAGTTCAAGTTGAAATTCACACCACCCACAGAGAGCCTGGATATTTGGGCTCTGTGAGGACGGAGTGCTGTGGTTTGAGAGGTGAATTTCCCTTTCTAGCCCCAGATTGGAGACCTGGGTTATTATGTTTCTTCCCTGACAGCTGCTAGCTTAGTTTATGAGCTGATACAGTGGCTGCCACCCCTCTGCATGAGTTGCAGGAGTTCTAAGAGCTACAGGATCTCTATAAACCCAAATGCTCATTGTGGCCTTTTGCATTCACATGTATGGCAGTGACTCTTTCTGTGGCACATCTGGGAGTATGCAGAATATTCTATGGGTCAGATACTTTTTCAGTTCCCCCCCCCCCCCCCCGCACTCCCTTCCCGTGTCTTCTGTCATGTGAAGGGCCATGTGCTGGCTCTAAAACCATGGGAGAATTTCACCTCCACCAATCAGAGCTGAAGTTAAGATCAGTCAAAGGTGTAGATCTACCTAAATGATGATACCAACAGTTCCTTAGCCAGCCAGGGGTTTGACATTATAGTGGCTCTAAAGGAGTATACTCAGAGATAACAAACCATCTAGATTTCAAAACTACTGTATTCTAAATCTCCTGTAGAATCCTATATTTGTTTAGGGCTTGATCTTATAAATAAATACCAATCTCCTAGAACTGGAAAGACCTTGAAGGTCATCGAGTCCAGTCCCCTGCCTACACTAGCAGGATCGAGTACTGTCCCCTGACAGATTTTTTGCCCCAGATCCCTAAATGGCCCCCTCAAGGATTGAACTCACAACCCTGGGTTTAGCAGGCCAATGCTCAAACCACTGAGCTATCCCTCCCCCCACCACTGATATAGGCTTTCTGCCTATTGTAGATTAGTAGGTTCTTGTCCACTATATAACAATATTAGTTTTAGTTACCTTGTCCTATCTAACTTTGTCTGTTTCACCGACCTTCTGCATCTTGTCTTAAAGCTAGATTGGGAGACCTCTGGGGCAAAGTACGTCATCTTAGGACATGTTTACAGAAAGCCTAGCACTTGATTGGGGTCTCTAAATACTACTATAATACACATAAATAATACTAATCTCATATAATTGGAGTCAATTGAAGAATTTGCAATAAAGAATGTATTTGTCTTCCCTTCGGTTTTCTGTTCTGATGTTGGCAGATTGGTCTGTTTAGTCATTTTTCATGTTAAGTAGTTTGAACAGTTAGTAACTAATAGTAAGTAATTAACGGAGCCCTCTGTCTGTAGCGTAGGCTAAAGAAGAAGTGCAAGATTCTGGGAGTGACAAGGCAATGACTGCTGGAAAGAGACACACAGTGAAAAATAGTCTGAGTTCTCCACTCTCTTTTGTCCCCTTTGGCCAGTGTACTGGCCAGGAATTGATGGCTCTGGTTGAAACGCAGACAGTTTGCAATAAATCCATCATGAAACTTAGGGCAAAACAAAGGCTAAGTTTGGACTGAGACTACAGCAGCTAAGAAACGTGTCCACTCTGTTTGCTGCCAGGTTCAGCCTCCTTTCCCCACAATAAAACAAAGTTGAGTGGGTTTTGGCAAAATATGTGCAGTTCTTTACTGTTTTTAGACTCTGATGGAGCTCCTTAACATACACATACATACATACAACAACCTTATCTCTTCACAAATATGTGACTGATATATATTTAATTAAAATAGCAATACCATGTTTAGGTGCAAGTTCTGCCCTCAAGAAGGGGGGGCGGGGGGGAAATGCTGAAACCAAAACTTTTTATAGATCTCAGCCTGCAGTAAGGACAGCACTACTTCAGCGGGATTCTACCCTTTGATATCTGATGTTCTGAAGGTGACAGGGCTAGCAGATGGGCACTTTTGCCAATTAAAGTTGACTTGCAAGTAGTGTGTTTGGCATTTTAATGATATCGCATATTTTTATTTTATAGTCTAACTCTGGTCGTCTCTATATAAATACCCTGTCTATGCAAACTTCTTTCAAGAGAATTACCTCCTCGCTGATCAGATTCTCTATCGAGAACAGATGAATTTACTTAAAAACAGTAATCCCAAAAACCTAAGTCCATTTCATACTGTGAAAATTACTATCCTAGAACACATGTTCCTGTAACATTCCTGGGATTTTCCAAAGCTCTTAAGGGATTTAAATGTCCATTGTGAGGTTTTTTTTTATCACATTACTGCTACCATAGGGGAAAAAAAGGATTGACTCAAGAAACCATCCCATATTTCCATAAAGCATCCACACATATGCAGCATGTAAGGCCTTAAGAAGATTAGAGGTCAGTAAGATTTATAGGAAGTGATGAGTTTTTTCCCAGTCTTTGCTTGTTCTGCCATGTGCTTCATAATAATCATATGGCGTTATCAGATCTAAGCTTAATAGGGAGGGAGCCCAGATCTGACTCTAGTAGAATTACTCATGATTTACACTGGTATCAGTGAGTTCAGCATCAAACCCAACATTTCGCTTCCACTTATTTCACATAACATATGGCCCATGCTGCAGACATTTTCTTATTATATTACATTCATGTTGCTTAGAGGTGACTTGCATTCCAGATATTGGCATAGTTATGATATATGCTGTTAAAGTGTAGCTAGCTGCATTACTAGCCTTGCTTGTTGCCCTTACATATCTAAATCCAAAATGTCACTCCAAAGAAAGAGGTGTAATCAGGACCTGCCTGATCTGTCATTGGACCCTGCCACTTCCTCAGTTTAACCTCCTTGAGCTTCTCAATAACTGCACCTAGCCTTTCATGTGAGTCAAATAACACTCCTTGGTGGGGTCTGGTTTATTACAAGAACTTCACCGTTCAAATCTCAACTGAAGTCAAATCAAGTATTTCCGTCAGTCCCCAGTTCTTCAGCCTCTTGCTGGGCTCAACATTTTTTTTCCAAAATGCAGGTTCTGCTGCCTGGCATTTCCTCAAATGTCTCCCTTTTCAGTCTGTTGCTTCTTTAGGACTTCTGTTTCTTCCGCTCTGCAGGTAGCTCTCGCCAGGCCCGTCCCTCTGGCTGGTATGGAGAGTTCCTCCCCCAGTCCTCCTTGAACCCGGGTCCCCTCTACATCTGAAACAGGAGCCTACAGGTATCTCTCCTTTTCTCACTGATACAGAAGGCTCCTGCTTATAGGAAGTGCCTGTGTCCCCGTCCCCCCGTCCCCCCCCCATCCCTGAGCTACTTTCAGATAATCCTTGATACCCCATTCAACTAGTGGCCCAAGCCCATATCCATCACCTGAGGATGGATAACTAGGCACTGGTGGGGCTATAATCCACCCTGTGACAGTGGATTATAGATGATATTTCCAATCTTGTATTTGCTGTTCTCATCCTTCTGCTGAAATAGGTCTTTTTTTGATTCCTGAATAAACTTCCTTCATTCTATTTCCTACAAACTGCAAACACTGGGCCAGCTGAGATTGTGTGTGTGTGTGTGTGTGTGTGTGTGTGTGTGTATCCTCTCAATAAAAACAACACAAAGGAGATCGAACAATCTTGCATTTAATGGATGTGATATCTGAAGCTTGTCAAGCCAAGGGCTAACAAATCCTCATTTTATCTATAGGAAGATTGCAGTGACCCTCTCTAGATATCTCTTCATTTGGGTATGATCTCTTCTATTTTTCAATATCAACATCTTTGCATCAAAACATGACATCAGTTTGCCAGATATGCAGCTGCAAAGCTTCCAGGCAGGGAAGCAGTTTTGTCTTTTTTTTTCTTCTCATTGTTTCTGGGAAGGCTTGTAGAATTACCAGAAAACTGTTTGGAGCATGTGACGCAAAAGCAGAAGGGGTATGAGCCTTTGGATTTTATGGTCACAGCTCCTTCTTGCTGGGCACTCCTGAAATCATCTCCTGAGGAAAGGGAATAACTTGTGGCTTTGGGAAGAAATTTGTAAAGGAAGCAAGGGAACAGTGACATGTATCATGAGCCCAAAGGAGACTAGAATTGGTTGTTTCTTTTGAGACTGAGGTGGGGATTTTTATAGCAGGAAGTCTGAGTCCTGCACAATCTTTTGGGTCTTCTAGTGGGAGACCTCACTGAGGGGAAACTTAATTTTCTTCAGAAACGTTTTAGTCAAGAAAAAGAGAGAGAAAATGTAGTCGAATGGGGGTATGTCCAAGCAAACAGCCAGTCTGGATGTTTTCAAACCATATTGTGTGTTTGTATAATATATGTTCACTGCCACCTTCTGAAATGTTTTCTGGAATAGTAGCTAGAACAGAACGTTCTGAAAAGGGACTCTTGTGCTGGAAATTGAAGTTAGCACCATGTCTACCAAAATTAATGACGTATATATGTATGTGACAAAAGGTAAGTGGAAAACAGCCAATTAACAATAGAACAATTTGACTAATAGAGCAACCTACAGAGTAGCTTGAAAACTGGATCCAGTCCAGGAAAGTTACCTATAACAGGGTTCCTGCAGGGCCCTCCTAGCTCCTGCCACCACTTGTCCCAGAAAGTCACTCAGAGACCTTGTTTGCAGTGTTCACCTGTGTTTAATTTTACAAGAGGTGCTTCCACCACCCTTACAGCACAATATATACACCGTTCCTTTTGGCTTGCCTTCCTGCAGGAGAGGAAGGGCAAGACTATTCCTCCCTGCTTTCCCTCAGAGCAGCTTCCCCTCTTCCTAGCTCCTCCCCCTTTCCAGGTGCTTTCCTATCCAGCCCCCCTAGCTTCCACCCTCTGAGGCTTTTATCCAGCCCTAGCCTGCAAAGACAGCAGCTGTTCCTGCATTGCCTGTCAGGGCCAGGTGGCTTCCCCAGCTCCAATTTACCTTCCTTAAGTGAAGCTGGGGTAACAGAGGGTTGCTAAGCAGTTCTTCTGCTAGCACCTTGTCACATTACCCTATTCGGCATAGCTGCTGGGAATGAGCCAATAGACAGTGCTTTTTGGTGACCTTTACAATAACTTTACCAGCTGTATTTTCCTACTCATCTGTAATGAGTGGTTTGACTGTGAAGATGGAGCCTGTTATGCCATCCTTATTCATGCTGAGTTGGGCCTTATTTCAATAAGACTATTTGCAGAGTAAGGTATTACTCAGCATTTCTTACTCAGGATCTAGGCCAAGAGCTGACAACACATTCAGTAAGAAGGTGCTTTGAAAGTCTGTTACACTAAAGTGGCGTATTCTCCGGTGAGAATAAGCACAAGTCCCTTCACTTTTTCTTTTAACTTTGATTCATTAAGAATGAGAACAAAGGAATATAAAATGGCCATCAACATGTTTAGGCTTGAAATTAGATGAAGATTTTTAAACATCAGAGGAGTGAAGTTCTGAAAAAGCCTTCCAAGGGGAGCAGTGGGGGCAAGCAAACCTAATTTGTTTCTGGGTGGAGCTTGATAAGTTTATGGAAGGGATGATATGACAAAGTTGCCTACCAAGGCATATGGCCCATCCATGCCTCCTATTAGCAAATAATGTGAATGGCTGGTGATGGGACATTAGATGGGGAGGGCTCTGAGTTACTAGAGAATTATTTCCCAGGTGCCTGGCTGGTAGGACTTCTTGTTCAAGGGCTGACTGATTGCCATATTTCAGGTTAGCAAGGGATGTCCCCCTCACATGTCAGATTGGCAGAGACACTGCGGGTTTTTCCATCTTCCTCTGCAGCCTGAGGCACAGATCACTTGCTAATCTGAACTAGAGTAAATGGTGGATTTTCTGTAACTTGAAATTTTTAAATCAAGTCTTGAGGTCTTCAGTAACCCAGCCAGAGATTAGGCGTCTATTACAGGAATGCCTTCGTGAGGTTCTGTGACCGGTGATGTGCAGGAAGTCAAACTAGATGATCATGGTCCCTTCTGGCCTTAAAGGCTTAAAGATCAGGCCCTGTTTGCTCTGCCTCCATTTTTACTGTTTTAGAAGCTTTCTCTTCAACAGTAGTCAAAATCATTTTGTATTAATATAATTATGACAATAACTAGAAGCTCTCAAACTTACCCTGAGTTAATCCTCTTGTAACATTTCTATCTTGAAAAGTTTTCACCCAGGGCTTTTCTTTGTTCCCTACTGTTAACATGGTGCGATGAATAAAGTACTAGATTATCTTCTATTTCATGATTTTTTGCTTTAGCTCTTTATCTCTGGTGTGGAACCTTGTCAAATGCACTTTGAAAAACCTAAGGGTACAATAGCCACTGTATTTCCCAGATCTGTCATGACAGTGATCTATTCAAAGACATCCAGCAGATTAGATAAGCACCACCAATGTCATACCTGAATCCTTGCCTGCTCTCCTGCTTTTCCAGAAGTTCTCCCAACAAATCCCCTAAGGAGTTTTTCCACACCAAAAGTTACGCTAATTGGTCTCAGAAGGAGATGAAAATCATAACTAAGTTTAAAAAAACTATATAAATGAAAGTAACTTTTCTAGACATAAAGTTGTCATGAATAGAAAGATCAGTATCTCAGGGTTTTCCAAAGCTATAAGCAAGTTCTGGGTGTCTCATTAGGAAGTAGAGACTTGCTCATTTCAGTTACATAAAGCTGCCTTTTTAACTCTTGAGGGTCATGAGAAGTCTGGAATTAAACCTGTCACAGGTGCAAGATTGAATATTGCCTCAGCTAGCCCTTGGGCCACATTAATTTGGAGGGGGGAGGAGTACTTTTCTGGGAGTTTATTTACTACAAATGGTGACTGAATCCACACAGAAGTTAGAAGTAGTTCTGGAGAAGGTGGATGAGTAGGCAGAGTTTAGGTGAAGTGGTCAAAGCGGCTGCTTAAAAACTGTCACCGCTACCACTTAGATGTTTCCCATACAGTAGTGATGTCCCATGTGATAAACAGCATTGATCAAGCTATTAACACTGCTCCATCAGCTCTCTGTCCACTCATCTGTCTTCCCCAGGACTCATTATTTCATCCCACTGAACAGGTTCAAGCAGTCTCTAATTTAATAACTGCAAACAATTTAAAAACCTTTTTACTATGTGAAAGACTAGATTCCTGGCTTTCCAATAGGATATGCAGCTCTTGCTTCTAGGTCTGACAGTCCATTGGTATCACGATGTTTGTATGGAGAGAAACTATTTTAGAACCCAGGACCAGATCTTCAGCTGGTGTAATGGCAAAGCTCTGCTGAAGCCAGTGGAGCAATGTCAATTGTCCACTACCTGAGGATCTAGCTGATAATGTTTCTCTCACCCTCTCAGCCTAGCAGGTGTAGAGATACAAAAATATAGTCCAAACATATTAACAAAGGAAACAAATGAAAGGCTATTTAAAAGGTTTCTTTCTCATTTCTAGTTTTTCAGCATCTCTGTGGCATGTTTGCCACTCCAGAGTCACGAGCATCCCATACATATTCTAACTAAATCTTTACACAGCACTAACATATTCTCTTGGCTCTGCATTTTTGTATGGTGTCTGTTTAAGAAATTGCCATATGTATAGTCATAGGTGTGACCAAAGACAGAGCTTGTGAACAAAGAGAGAGGATGACTATGGAAGTAGTAAATTGTACAAGTATTTCAGGAGGTACTTGCTAAGGATGGTGCGGACAAGATGGAAATTTGACATTTCCATCAGGATGGCATCATATCTGAAGCCAATAATTTTACCAGATTCAGTTTTGTATGATTCTAAACATTTTAGTGAATAGTAGATATTTAAAGTGGCCCCCACCTCCATGTATCCTAGGGAACCACAATTGCTCCCCATTCTATTTATATTTTTTGTGTTTCTTTTGTTCTGAGATTTTTCTATGACTGAAATAGATATGTTTTTGAAGACTGGTTGCCTGCGTGAAGTTGCAGCGGAGGTGACAGGATTGAATACATTGGATTAAATTCTGGTCTCAGTTGCGGCAATGAAATCTCTGGATCTATTCTGGATTCATTATGGTACTTGGTCCTGCCTCTGGGGGCTGGAGTAGATGATCTCTCAAGATCACTTCCAGCCCTATATTTTTGTGATTATATGATGTAACTAGGACCAGGCATTGGCCCTTACCTAGAGTACTGTGTACAGTAAGGGCTTATCTATGCAAGCACTTAGTTCTGGGTAAGCTGGGGTGTTACTGTATATGGTGCTAGTCTCCCATACACCATTTGCCAGTGTAGGCCCTGCTGCAGTACATTAACAGTCCCTAGTGCATTGTGATCTACTCCCATTTCAAAGCAGCATAGATCAGACCTGTGAGTGAGCAGTAGCAGGGCCCACTCTCACGATCAGGGCATGACTTGTGAGCACTGATTAGATTTACAGCTCAGCTTGCCCTGAACTAAAAATTCATGTAAACAAGCCCTGAATCTAATTTAGACCCTTCCGTTTAATATCACTTGTGTCAAAACTTCCTGTAATATTTCACACAGGGATGTTTTAACTTCACAACCTTTAATAAAGTCAATTGTTAACTACCCCATGTTAGCTGTGTATGGCACTCAGTACTATCTACAGAGGAGCCATCTCAGGAACTCCATGTTATGCACTCATGCAAATTTGAGACCATTCTTTGGGACATGTTGTACTGCAGTCATCCTAGGTTAGAGGTGTCCCTGCCAGCAGGTATATGGGATTTTGGGGAGCAATTACCACACAGGTGGGGTGCAAAATAAACTTTATTAAGAAAATGCAAAAACAGGGAAAATTCAATAGTGAGGGGTATGGGGTTTGTTAAAGTAGACAATTGGGGAGGGGTTTCTTTTAGTAAATGGGATAGGGGTTTTCAATAGTGGGGTACAATACAGTTGGTAACCAATTAACACTGAAGTATAAATGTAACAGGTAGCTAACAATTTCTATGTAAAGAGTGTGTCACAGCAGCATATAACCAACTAACAGTATGGGTAAAATGTGTTAACCAACAACTTTAGGTAAAAATGTGTCTCAGTGGTGTAAATGTAAAATGTGAGGTGTGTTAGAGAGAAAAGTGTGTGTGCCGAATTTGCAAATGAATTGAAGCTCTGCAGTCTCTCTTTGCAGTCTGGATCTGAAGTTCCCTTTCTGCAGAATGGTGACCTTTAAATCCGCAATAGTGTGTCCAGGCAGGTTGAAGTGTTCCCCTACAGGTTTTTGTATATTGCCATTCCTAATATCTGATTTGTGTGCATTTATCCTTTTTCGTAGGGACTGTCCAGTTTGGCCGATGTACATAGCAGAGGGACACTGGTGGCATATAATGGCATATATGACATTGGTTGATGTACAGGTGAATGAGCCAGTGATGGTATGGTTGATCTGGTTAGGTCCTGTGATGGTGTTGCTGGTGTAGATATGTGGGCAGAGTTGGCATCGAGGTTTGTTGCATGGATTGGTTCCTGAGTTGGAGTTATTGTGGTGCAGTGTGCTGTTGCTGTTGAGAATTTGTTTAAGGTTGGCAGGTTGTCTGTGTGCCAGGACTGGCCTTCCTCCCAAGGCTTTTGAAAGTGAGGGATTATTGTCCAGGATGGGTTGTAGGTCACTGATGATGCGTTGCAAAGGTTTTAACTGAGGACTGTAGGTGATGGCCAGTGGTGTTCTGTTGTTTTTTTTCTTGGGCTTGTCTTGTAGCAGCAGGCTTCTGGGTACACGTCTGGCTCTGTTGATCTGTGTCCTTATTTCCTTGTGTGGGTATTGTAGTTTTGAGAAAGCCTGGTGAAGATCTCGTAGGTGTTGGTCTCTGTCTGAGGGGTTGGAGCAAATCCGATTGTACCTCAGTGCTTGGCTGTAGACAATGGATCGTGTGGTATGTCCGGGATGGAAGCTGGTGGCATGAAGGTAGGCATAGCTGTCGGTAGGTTTTCGGTATAGGGTGGTGTCGATGTGGCCGTCATTAATTTGCACTGTGGTGTCTAGGAAGTGGATTTCCTGTGTGGACTGGTCCAGACTGAGGTGGATGTTGGGGTGGAAGCTGTTGAAGTCATGGTGGAATTCTTCCAGAGTTTCTTTCCCATGGGTCCAGATGATGAAGATGTCATCAATGTAGCGTAGATAGAGAAGGGGTGTGAGTGGACGAGAGTTGAGGAAGCGTTGTTCCAGGTCTGCCATAAAGATGTTGGCATACTGTGGGGCCATGCGGGTGCCCATAGCAGTCCCGCTGGTCTGGAGGTATATATTGTCACCAAATTTGAAATAGTTGTGTGTGAGGATAAAGTCACAGAGCTCAGCAACCACCTGTGCTGTGGCATCATCAGGGATACTATTCCGGACAGCTTGTATTCCATCTTTGTGTGGGATGTTTGTGTAGAGAGCCTCTACATCCATGGTGGCTAGGATGGTGTTTTCTGGAAGGTCACCAATGCATTGTAGTTTCCTCAGGAAGTCAGTGGTATCACGGAGATAGCTGGGAGTGCTGGTGGCATAGGGTCTGAGTAGAGAGTCTACATATCCAGACAGTCCTTCAGTGAGAGTGCCAATGCCCGAGATGATGGGGCGTCCAGGGTTCCACACTTTGGGATTGAACCGGGATCTACAATGGTTGGCTCATTACAGGCATTGTTTCTCATCTCTCCATGTCCACAGACCCCATTCAAATGCTAGACGAATAATCCACACTCCCTGATCGGAGATAACAAGCTGGCTCAGCTTAATTGGACTAACCTTTTCACCTCCCACCTGGCTCTTACCTACTTTTCTATAACTGCCTGTTTGTGAACACTTCTACTGCTTGCATCCGACGAAGTGGGTATTAGCCCACGAAAGCTCATGCTTCAAAACTTTATAGTTAGTCTTTAAGGTGCCACAGGACTTTGTTAACTCTGCTATTCCAGACTAACACGGCTACCACCCTGATTCTTATACTAGGGGTAGTTTCAAAGGACAGAGTGGTGTGTCCCCAGGATACAGCTCCAAGGGGGGCGGGGGATTTAACTAGTGGTGGCTGCAAGCAAGGGGGGGGGGGGAGTGGCTGCAAGCTGGCAGCCCAGGATACAGCCCAGGAAGGCACAGGCTTATTTCTAGCAGCAAAGGCACTGCAAAGCAAGAAACAGATTACAGATACAGACCAAGGAGTTTAAGAGAGGTTTTAAGACACAGACCAAGGTTTAGTTTGAGTCTGTGTGCTGGGGAAACAGAGCCAGCAGCTAAAGTAATAAAAGTATAGAAAGTTTCACAGAGGGATTCTTACCAGTCCCCAAGGCAGCAGCAAAGGCAGAAGCAGCAACAACATCAGAAGAAGCAAGGAGGGCTCGGTACGGTCTTGATAATCAGGAGGTCTCTCAGGCATCAATTCGTTCTTCGTGGGGAGGGGGGTTAAAAACGGGGGTACGCTCAAAAATAAAACGAGAGCGGAGAAAGGACCCCCCCAGAGCCCCTGGCTGATCAGACCAGGTAGCAATGCAGGAACCTTTCTGATGTTTGTTTAAAAAATGCCTGTTCTTAAAGGCAAACTCAGGCAGTTTCCCCGCCAGTAATCCTGATAGGCTCCTTCTGTCACAGGGGAGGAGATACAGGGAAAAACTGCAGGTGAGCATAGAGACATGCCTGGGCAGAGTCCTGGACCATAGGCGTGAGTTCCCACCTCAGGACTCAAAAGCACATGAGGCCTATGACTCATGCCCAGGATCTCAAAAACACATTAGGTCTTGCAGCTCTGGACATTGCCTCCCCTACACCGAGCCCAGGTTTAACAAGGTGATAACAGGACCAACCCTTTGAACAGGGCAGTCATCCTACTTAGCACGCAGCACAAGTGGCCATCCCTTTGAGAAGGGCAATGGCTCTTGGTAAACAACTTAAGGGGCCCTCCCTTTGAGAAGGGCGGTGGCCCTGGTAAACAACTTAACAGCCAGGGAGGGGCGGCCACAGGAGGAGAACAAAAACAAAATGGAGTAAGGGGACAGCTGTAAGAAACAAAATGGAATAGGGGGAAAGCTGTAACACAGTGGTCCCCAACCCCCGGGCCGCGGACCGGTACCGGTCCGTGGAGCAATTGTTACCGGGCCGCGGCGGCATTCCCTTACGCATCGGCCGCCTTCCCTTCCGGGCCGTCCTTCCGCAACAGCTGACATGCCCTTCCGGCATTCCCTTCCGCAGTATTTGCGGACATGCAATGTATTCGGCGGCTTTTCGGCGGACATGCAATGGTCTGCCACGCCGAGGGAAAACCGAAAAGGGGGTCGCGGCTCTCAATGGTATAAACCCCCCGGGCCGCAAGCATCAACCGGTCCGAGGTGACCGGTCCGCGGTGCTAAAAAGGTTGGGGTCCACTGCTGTAACAGACAAGAGGTAGATTAATCACACTGACTGTTTTTTTTTTTATTTACTTGCATGCAAGCTGTTGGCATTGTGGTTCTGGAACTTCTAGATTGTCTGGAAGCACTATGCTTTTTTCATCATAATGGCGTTTTCTACTTCTGTGTCTTTTTTTCATGTACTGCATAGTGTGCTTCTTCCTTGTGTCAGTGGAAGTCCATTTTTATGATTCAGTTGTCACATGTTGATGTGTCACATCTCTGATTGTTAAAAATGTTTCAGTTTTCTGGGAAAGTTGCTTGGTTTGAGAACTGAATGACATAATTGATTATCTTGCTTCAGTGGTTGAGGAGAGCCATTGCAGGTGTCTTTCTTGTTACTGTTGCTAGTAAAAGAATCCACTGATTTCCTTCCCTTTGGTACTTTTGTTGTCATGTGTCTGGGAATCTGAAGTGAATTCTGTTAGCTGTTTTACCCCTTCTCTAAGCACTTCAGATTGTCAAAATATGATTATTAGTAGCCTTGTTTGAAAATAATGTATAAGCAGTTTTTTACTTCATGCATCTTGCAGAAGCATTCAGGATTATTCTGAGCCTAGGAAACATATTGAATAGAGCTGGGTGAGAAATGGTTTCCTGTCCCATGAGAATTTGAGAGTTTGAAAATGTTCCCGTTGTGCATGAGGATGGAACAGAGACTTTCACAAGTTTTTGATGGGTGGGGTGGGTTGTGGGGGGAGGGGAGGGAGGAAGGAGTCAAGAGAGAGACAGACAGACACAGCACACATTACAACTGACTGAAGTACTCCAGAATAGCCAAGAGTCCAGTGGTGAGGGCACTTATGTGGGATATGGAAGATCCAGGTCCCCCATCGCAGCCGAGTGCCATAATCACTGGGCTATTGGTTCTTCTAGGATGGGTCTCTCTGATTTTTGACTCAAAAATCCACCCTGAACCTGAGAAATGTTTCTTGACAAAGTTTTGTCGAACTTGATACATTCCTGCAAAAAGTTCAGCTTTACATGAACTGACTTTTTTTTGACAAAAAATTCCTGATGAGATCTATTTCTGAATTGATTTCACTTCAGATTGTCAGATGGTAGACTGAGGATTTTTTTTCTGACCATTTCTCCTCAGTGATAATTTGGAAGTTGCATATTGTTTTATTACAGCAAACTGTTTCCTAAGGGATGACTCTTGTAAGGGAGCCCTCTTTACTTCCAGTCTGTTGGAAGTAGGATTCCTCCCGGAGTCCTATGCTTGACCAATTTACAGAGACCACCCTCTGGTTAAAGCTATTTCCACTCTGTCAGTCAGAATGAAATATCTTTTTTTCTGCCGAGTCTCTTAGAGTTCATCAACATTTCATTTGCAAACAGGATTTTGGTCCAAAATGGCCTTTTTTAAAAAAACAACAAACAACTCTTGCCAAAAAGATTACTTTTTTGAAATGTTTCATACTCCACAGTATTGTTAACAAAAATGTTATCAAAAGCATAATCAAAATGGCTATTGAAACTCTGCATTTCTATGTCTCAACATGTTTGGGTTTCTTTTAAGTTTATGAATTTTGGATAATTGCAACATCTGTGTAATGTTTTACTTTAAATTACCGATATCTACTCTTACCTTAACATCATTTTAACATTTAATTTTTGACTGGGAATAACAGTGGTCAAGGGTCAGCTCTAGTGTCCAATAGCATAGTAATTGCATATCTCAGATACATGTTTGGAGGAGGAAATTTTCCAGACCAGATCAATATGGCACAATATTATTAATAGTTAAAAAAAATTCCAAACAACAAAACCTCATGCCTCTCCTAGTTGCATTGCCATTACTATGAAATCAGCCATGGGTGATGTCATTGTGTAATGAGATATGGAATAATCAGTTATGTCTCCTGCAAAGAAACTAACAATTGTGAAAGTTTGCCCATTGTTAATAATTTGAAATGTGCTCTAGAATGCTCTTTGAATTTAATAATATAGTAATGAACACCTAACAGCGTAGATCTTTGTGCAGCAGTTGCTGGTTGCTCAAGTGAGAGGTTAGCAAACGTGCCTCCATGGAACAACCAAACAATTAAACAAAAAAGAGATGAGGAACATATTTTGGCCTCTTACAGATAAATAGGGTCTTGGACCATCATTTTCTGATTGAGAAATTTCCCAAAAAAGGTGGCAAACTCCAACTGGAAAAGAGAACATTTGGAACACAAATCAGGAGCATTCATTGCTGCCTGAGAACTGAAAAAGGAATGCAAACTTGTTGATTTGCTACAGATCATTTTGATAATCTATGGGGTGCTAGTAGCTTCAGTGGCAAGCAAGAGATGGACATGGTACCAGATCTGGGCTTCCCTACTCTCCTTGGGTTTCAATCTTAGAACTCTTGGGGACTACAAATTAAATGGTGGAATCTTGGGTTGAACATAAAATGCAAACTGGGGACTACTGTAAGACATCAGTAGTAAATCCAAGGGATAGCACAAGAAAATGGAGAATATGGGCACATCAAATTCACCTAAAAATGATGTCACCACTTCAGTTCTCTTGCATAGCTAGGGCTGGCTCCAGGCATCAACTGAGGAAGCATGTGCCTCGGGTGACACATTGTAAGGGGCAGCATTTTGGTGGGTTTACTTTGGCTTCGGGAGTTCGGGCACCTTTTTTTTGTTGTTTTTGTGCTTGAGGTGGCAAAAAAGGTAGAACTGGCATAACAAAGAGAGAATTGAAGGGGTTTTGAACAATTTTGCTGTAGGCAGATTCAGTGAAGGCTTCCGAATAATTCTAAATATAATGAAAACCCTATAATTTTAAAGTTTTGGAATTGCTCCCACTCTCCTGATATTGATTAATTTATACGAAAGGGATTATGATAAAACTTGTAGCACTTCAAAAAAATTTTACGATTGTGACGTGATAAATAAGTTATAACATGAAGAGTGTGTGTATTATATATATATTATACACACATACATTTGTGTGTAACTTGTATGTGTAGAAGTGTGTGTGTGTATAAAAATATGCATGCAATGCCTGGAATCTCATAACTAGACAAATTTCAGACTAGAAATAAGCTACATATTTTTAACAGTGAAGTAATTAACCATTGGAACAATTTACCCAGGGATAGGATGAATTCTCTGTCACTTGAAGCCTTTACATCAAGATCATATGTCTTTTTCTAAAAGATCTGCTCTAGCTCTATGAGAACTAAAAGGCTTGATGTAGGAATCCCCTCATGACATTCTATGGCCTGTGTTCTGCAGGAGCTCAGACTAAATAATCATGATAGTCTTGAAATCTATAAAATATGTGAATTGTATGTATAAAAAGATATAAATAAAGAGGCAGCCTGGCAGTTCCATAGTTAATTTTACATTGGATCTTACCCTTAAAGCATGGTTTAAATTCCTGGGATTTATATGCACATACATTTTGTTACCAAAACTGAACCATTTTGAAGAGACAGTCCAATCTGAGTTAGCTCTCAAACTTCCACTGGCTTCATTAACACTTCTGATCTACTAAGCACTTTAAAAAAAATCATCCCATTTTAAAAAAATGTATTTAGGGCCTGCATTTTTGGGGAACCCCTGTCACTTGTGTTAATACTCTCACACTGAACTTCCCATATTAGTGAACCTTCAACAAAATACCCATGCAGCGTACTTAAAAAAATAAGACAGCAAACCAGAAGGGTGTCATTCCCTTTGTCATTTTTTCCTTTTCCACCAGGGAAACGTGTCTCCACTATATATTTCCAGGCATGGAAAGGATAAGGTGATGTCTGTGAGAACTTGATCCTGGTAGCTCATTGTGGGCGGCAGGTAGCACAGGGAACTTGGGAGCAGGTCAGTGCTTCAAGAGAAGTAGATAAGGAAAGATAGGAGAGTCCTAGTGCTGTGAACTCTACCAGGTGTAATGTCTCCCTGCATTCCAAAATCAAGGAGTAGGCAAGGCTACCAGCCCTTCATCCTTAGTTGCACTAGCTTGTCAGTACAAACATGACAGATTGGGTTTCAAATTGTGTTCTACTGTACTTCACTGTTTTCCTTCCCTCTTTATACTGAAAGCTTACTCAATAGTCTTTTCTACCACGTGACCTTCCAGTGTGAATACAGCACCAACTGTGCCCAATATAGCTGCCCAGGCATTTCTTTTTGTGGACTCCTTTGTGGAAGTGACATGCCTCTGTCCTTTGTAGAAGGAAGTGAGGTGTGTTACAAGCTCACTTTCCTAATATCACAACCCCATTTATGAAATGTAAAAATATATTGGGCCCAATTCTGGTCTGGCTACTTTGTTCTGCAAAGTAGCCTCAAAGGTGGCGTATCTGCCCCTGTGGGGATTCCATTTGTATACGTGGGGTACCTGGGTGGCACAGCTATGGCAAATGTCCCTAGGCCACAACACCCCCTACCACCTCAGGCAAAGGGATGTTCCTGAGGGGAAAGGGTGTAATCCCCAGGTGCTGAAAGACTCTTAGGTCAATGGGCAGATGACCATAAATTAGGACAAACTTGAGGCTTCTGTAAATTACTCCCTGGACTGGACCAACCCCATTATTCAGAAGCAGGAAAAAATGGCCTTTGCGTCCACACCTTTGGAGTGAGTTGTGCAGGCCATCCCAACTGACCGCCAGAAAATCCTTGATAACCTCTGCACTAGCCCACATTGCATTTATTTACAGAAATGTATTATGAGGGTTTTTTAAAGAAAAAATAGTACTTTTAAAATCCCTCTGCCTATAAAGCCTTTAAATCCCTCTGCCTTAGTTACCACAAGTCCAACTGTACAGGGTTCAGAGGGGAAAAAAGAATTGCAACTAATTTAAAACTCCTCCAAAGTGACCTAAAATGGCTTTTTATTAAAACAGAAATTATTTTTGCAGTTTAGTTTCTTGGGACTTTCCAGGACTAGAAGCACATGCTCTGTGTCCCATTGGAAAACTGGGGAATTTTCTTTTTTTAATGGAGGGGGGTGGAAAGCTCCCATTTTTAGCCCAGCAGGTTGTGAGACATCCGACTGTATACATGTCATTGAGTAGGACTAAGTACTGGACTAGTGCAGTTTTGGTGGTAAAGAAGGAAGGCTACATCTGGCTAGGAGAGAAGGAATGAGACTTCTCTAGCACATTGTTTGTTTAGATTTTTTTAAATGGCAGCTCTTTGTAGCTGCTCAGGGATTTGGAATGTTGCAAATTGTTCTGGCAGAGATGGATTAGTGGGTAGAATGTAAGTGAGGTGGCCAAAAATCACATGATAAATGTAGCTGACCGTAAGGTTTAGCAATTTATCATAATGGTATCACTCCTGTGTATGTGCTTAGGAGAGACAAAATTCCATGGATCAAAAAGATCAAGGGTTTGATCCTGAAAAGTGCTGAGTACCTTCCATCTTCATGTAATTTCAGTGAGGATTGAGGGGGTTTAGACCAGACCAGAATGAAGCACACTAATAAATTAGCGTGCTTCATATTAGCAGCTGTCAAACTATTCTCCACAGATTTGTCTCCAGATCCAGGTGCAATCTAAATTGTTAGTCAGGGAAGGTTGGTTGTGGTGTTTTTACCTTTCTGTTGAGAATATGAGTTCCAAAGAAAGGTATTGTGTCCTGCAGTTCCTGTGGATCAACTGTGATGTAAAATGAGAGAAATAACACCCCAGTACAGGATGTTGCATCGAAAACTCCTACCTGTAGAGATGCTAATTAGGGCAGGTCTACACTGCCCGCCGGATTGGCAGGTAGTGATTGGCCTATCGGGAGTTGATTTATTGCATCTTGTGTAGAAGCAATAAATTGATCCCTGAGCGCTCTTCTGTTGACTCCGGTGCTCCACCACCAAAAAGAGGTGCAAGTGGCATTGATGGGGGAGTGGCAACAGTCGACTCATCGCCGTGAAAACGCTGCGGTAAATTGAGTTAAGTACGTCGACTCCACCTACACTATTCTCATAGCTGAAGTTGCATATCTTAGATTGATCCCCCTCACACACACACAAGCGTAGACCAGGGCTAAGTTTGACAATGGGTTATAAAGGTAGAAATTTGTTAAAGGGAATATTGACTCTATTTATTTGGGTTTATTATCCTGCTACTTCTACATCTTGAATAAAATCAGATAATATAGTAAAAAAATCCATTATTCATCATATTTATATGCTAAACAGTAAAAACATTTCCTGGGTTAATGGCATATTGATGCTTAGTACTTTTATTTAATTTTCGTCTATATTATGTTCTCAAATCTAGGTGGTGCATTTTGATGTAGCAGACTGCTAATACTTTCCAATCTTTTTAATTTTGCAGTCCACTCATGTTGCCCGAGCCAGCTTCCAGGTTGATGCATTTGGGTCATCATTCATTCTAGATGTAATGCTAAACCAGTAAGTATTGACTGTCTTTTATTCTGTATTTGTAAAGTGCCTAGCACAATGGGATACCTAGTTTGGTTGAGATCCCCATATGCTACCGTAATACCAATCTATATATATAAAAGTCAAATGGTGTATGTATGTATGTATGTAAGCTTACTCCTTCCACACCGTTTGAGCTAGAGACTTGAAATTTGGTACAGTTAGAGGTCTTGGGGTCCTAATGACCGTAAGAGTTGAAAAATTTTCAAATCTCACCTCTGACGCCCCCCAGGGGTGAAATTATTTAAAGGCCAATCACATCAGCTGGGCAGCTGCTGTTCTCTGTGACATAGTTATGATGTCATAATACCCCCTCCAACAGACACCGCACTCGCTCAGCTCACTGCCCCTCCTCCTCCAACGGAACCCCGGAATCCCTCAGCTCTGTGCCCCCTCCCCCCTCCAACGGAACCCCAGAATCCCTCAGCTCTGTGCCCCCTCCCCACCTCCGATGGACCCCGGAATCCCTTAGCTCTCTGCCCCCTGCCCACCTCCGACGGACCCCGGAATCCCTCAGCTCTCTGCCCCCTGCCCACCTCCGACGGACCCGAGTTGGGTTTGGTCGGAGGGTAAGTGAGGTAGGGGTGTCGGGTTTGGTCGGGGGGTTGAGGTGGGTGTGTCGGGTTTGGTCGGGGGGTAAGTGAGCCGGGGGTGTTGGGTTTGGTCTGGGGGGGTGGGAAGGTGTCTGGGTGGGTGAGGGGTGAGGTGTGGGTGTTGGGGTTGGTCAGGGGGTGTTGGGGTTGGTGGGGGGGTGACGTGGGGGTGTTGGGTTTGGGTGGGGGGTGAAAATGTGAGTCGGGGTTGGTCGAGGGGTAAGTGAGGTGTGGGTGTCGGGTTTGTGGTGGTAGGTAGGGGTGTCGGGTTTGGTTGGGGGGAAAAGTGAGGTGGGTGTGTCAGGTTTGGTCTACGGGGGGGTGAGGTGTGGGTGTTGGTCAGGGGGTGTTGGGGTTGGTAGGGGGGAGACAAGGGGGTGTTGGGTTTGGGTGGGGGGGTGAAAATGTGAGTCGGGGTTGGTCGAGGGGTAAGTGAGGTGGGGGTGTCGGGTTTGGTCGGGGGGGGTGATGTGGGGGTGTCAGGTTTGCTCTCTGCCCCCATCCAACGGACCCCGCACTCGCTCAGCTGTCTGCCCCCTCCCCACCTCCGACTGACCCGAGCAACGCTGGGTATTTTCGCTAGTAATAAATAATATTTGTATATATCTAGTCGATCTGAAGTAGTATTTGCTTTTTCTTGCTTTGCCAAATATCTCTGTATATTTTGGCATATTTTCAAATATTACTTACTAAGAACTCCTTATTGTAAGATGTTTTGTAAGATATAAATATTATTATGTAGTCTGCAATTCTGCAATTGATAGTGTGCAGGCAAATTGTTGTGGCCCATTGGACAAGGAGCTATTGAAAATTGGTAGCTATTTGCTTTTTAATCTCTGCATATATTATGTTAGAGGTATACTAATAACACTTAGAGCTAGTTGTTGAAAGCCTAAGGTAAATGGTGTAAGTGATACTTCTGCCGATAAGTTCCTTATCTTTTGAGAAGAGTTATAAGACATTAGCATAATGAATTTCAGACTAAAGAAAGTGATGGAACAATAGCAAACTTATAAATGAAACCTGTATGTTCTTATGATACTTAATTTTGATGCAGCAGATTTATTTTGGAAAACTGTCACCTGACAAAATTGAAACATTTCAGGTGAATGTATCAATGTGGTAGAAATTTGACAAAAATATTGATACATTTAAATTTGAGAAGGTTGAAGCACTTCATTTAGACCTTTATGTTCTATCACAAGAGGTAGGGTTTCAGAAAGTTTATGTTGTTTAAAAGCATTATACTGAAGATCACCTTTCTACAGAAAAGTAGCAGCATATAGTGTGTATGTATGTGCATATGTATGTACATATAAAGATGCACATGTACAGATAACATAACTTCTATAACAGATAGGGTGAAATCTTGGCTCCATTGAAACCAATGGCAAAATTCCTATTAACTTTAGTAGGCTCAGGATTTCAGCTGTAGTATCAGCCTGAGGATTGTCTAATAAGAAGAAATCAAATATAATAGTATTTGGAAAGACAAGCAGAGGACATTATTTAACTATGAACTTCTTCAATAGCTCTTTCTATGAACATTATATTTTTACTTAGTTTAAATATTTAAATGTATAGCATATTTCAATGATTTAAAATTGAGCTTATTTTAGGATAGGATCCATTTTTCACCCTAAAGGGGTCAGATTGTGCTACCCATTTTTCCTTCAAGGACATTTAACGTGTATTGGAACTGGCCTAATGTGAGTTACCCTGTCACAATCCAGCCCTAAGAGATGAACTGCAGTGTTTTTCAAAATCTGTTCTCTCTCAAACCAGTAATATAATGTAAACTAAATTCTGTCCCCAGTTTACCCCACGTAGTGATGGCAATGAAAGGTGCTGTTTGGCCTGTAATATGACATTTTATGCAAAGTTTCAAAAGGGCTTCTGAAATTGTATTTGCTCATTCACAAATCTTATCAAATAAAAGGAAGGACTAAGGATGCCAGAAGATTTTAATGTATGTTCCCAAGAACAGATGTTATATTCAAAATTATATATATATATATATATTGTCTTTACTATAATTAGAGTGAGTTTTAGCTTTTATTTCCAAACTTGTATTTTACATTTCTATGGCAGCATTAGACCTTTATTTATGAAAAATAAAAGCTTTTTTGAGGGGATTGGGAGAGGAATGTCAATTTTGTGGATGCACAAACAGAAGTGAATGCAAAATATGTTGATGCAGTTTTGGAAGTGAGTTTGGAAACTTGGCCCTCTATAACAATCTATTTGAAAATCAATTAATCACTTGCCTGCCAAGACCAACGTTAGAGATTCTGTTTTCTCTGCAAATATTGATGTTAGCACTGACACTTAAAACAGTGCTGAAGCAGGCATGTGGCATCATCAGCTCTTGCTGGCCCTTGTATTTTAGGGAGTGTCAAGGAGATGATTTTGTCTCCTCCAAGCCCCTCCCCCAACTTTTGGGGTTACTTTAATTTAAGCAATTTTTGAAGTCTCTTTCAGTCTCCTCTGTTCCAGAAAACATGGATCTTATCCCGTCTTTACTCAGATGCCTTGATGCTGGGAGCAGTATAAAAAAACCTGGATAGGTCTGTGAGTCGCAACCATCATTTGAAAATTGTTTCAGAAGACAATTCTCCAGTTAAGATGGAGGTCTTAGGACTTCTTCTCCCTTCTTACTCAAGGGTTTAGTATGTATTCTGGTGATTTGGGGGTAATATTCTATTTTCTTCTCTAGCTAATGAACTATACATAATGTGTATTAGCCAGTGGTAGAAATATATATTCACAATTGGGATTCCATTCTATTCCCCAACAGAGATAAGAGGTTATCGGGGAAATAAAATAAAGGAACATAAATTTATTCAATTAAATGCACTAGTTTAACAGTTTGGGTTTTTTCTTGCATTTGTTCCCTTCTTCCATTTTTCATCCCCTGCTTTTTTTTTCTGTCCCTCTCCAGATTCACTGTATACATCTTCACATAATTTTCTCATTTCTAATTATTGTTTTCTCTGTTTTTTCATTGCTATCTTTCCTTTCTCCCTTGTTTGTCTGTCTCTTTATTTGAAAATCACCATTCCCTTTTCTCTGTTTTGTCTGTTTATATTTGCCCTATTCCTTCTCATCCATGCCCTGATACCCTCCCTCCTATTATGTTGTCTTCCCCTTGCTCTCGTGTATTCCCTTTTTTCTATTCACATTCCTGCATCTTTATCTCTCTCCTCTATCTTTTGAAGGCTCCCCTATTTCTCTGTCTCTCCCTTCTCCCCATGACAGTCCTGTCTCTTCCTCCCCACCCCAAATGTTTACACACTAAATATCCCCTCCCTTTCTGGCTTCCGCATATGATGCTTCCTGGAAACCTCTCCTCTCACAAGTGTTCACCAACAGAGGGTTTAATGCTGCCAAGAATCTGAAGTTTATTTTCCCTCCTTCCCCCCTCCCCCGCCTTTCCCCTCATCCTCTGCATTGCCTCCTCATCCCTCCCAGAGTGGCTGCCACTGTTGAATCTGGGAGTGAGGGGAAACAGGCCTCCTCTTCCTTTGCCTCCCCAACCACATCATTTCCCAGCAACTACAGGCCAAGCTGGCTCCTCCGCTTAGCTGCCCCACCCCTTGTAGCTGGAGGCCGTCTTTGTAGCTCAGAAGAAAAAATGGATGAGCTGTCAACAGCTGATAAGAAGTTTATGGAGTCCTTTCAGCATTAGTGAAAATCTTGGTGCCCCTCCCCCCAAAAGTAGAGTTCAGTTTGGACGCCTTCTCCTTCATCAAAAAATAGGAACTGATGGCCATGGGCTTCAGAAGTCCCAAAGCCCCGCTGTAGTGTGGCTCATGAGTAATCACTGGCTTATAGAAAAAATTACTCAGTCAGCTGTCAACCATGGCGCTTTCTTTGTATTTTGAAGATGATCTCTGCAACGAAGAGGGCTAGAAACAGACATTTAAAAATACAAACAAAAATGGGATGGGCAGTGACGTGAAGAGTTGTTAAAAATTGAGGGCCCTGAATGTTGTGTGTGTGTTGGCCAGTCTGGTGAACAGGAAAGTGAAAGAGGAAATAATTTTGCAATGTTTTGTTATAACATGTTGATTTACTTCAGAATTTAAATCTGTGCGCTTATGGTGTTTATTGTGAATCTGGGGCATTTTAAACTGCATTTTTGTTCATATGTAATAAATGTGCCTTCCTACATGAAAGAAACTGAATATTATGAATAGAGAGCTTGGGGCTGAAAATCAGAAGTTTGATGTAGGTTCCTGTGCAGTCAATGTTTTTTTCCACTGTATACTTTTTTTTTAGTTGCAATAATATCTTTTTTTAGTTGCAATAATATCTTTACAGTAAGCTTTAATAAAATACTGCATCTGTTTCAAGTTTGTCTGTTTAACTGGCTGAAGTATTTATGAAGAAGGTTTCAGGCTAAACTAGCTGTGTCTTTAAAAGGTTCAATCCCTCAGGCAAGAGTTAGAAAAGCATTAATGGCATTAGTGTTTTATGATACTGTTGCTACATATGCATTCATTCCATGGTTGTCGTCATTATTGTTTTTTTCAGTGTTATCTAATCAAATCTCAGAATTCACTATTAGCTGTGGTATCACAGTGCTGCTCTAGGCTTCCCTACCACATCTAAGTCTGGCGATCAACCCAGAATCATGTGTGAGATGCATAACAATTAAGTGTGCTTGTTTTTTTTTATTCCTTTTCCTACAAGTTTGTGAAGCTTGGTTGGCATCTAGTGAAATGGGTATTTCTTAATTTATGCCAAATATTTCTATTAATATAGTTAATATGACCAATTATACTTCCAAGTTGGTTTGTAATTATATCATTAAGTAAGAAACTGGATAGGAAAATCAACATAGTTGAGTCTAAAGCATTTCTAGTCTTGTGAAGCAGGATGTCATGTGCTATGGGGGGCAGCCAGCACAGCCTTGGTTTGCTCTCCCCTCCCCGACTTTTGGGCATCTGCCTAAGGTGTCAGATTTGGCCCAACCCAATCTGCCGTGCTAGGCCTTTTAGGAAGGGGGCGGCAGATTGTCTTGAGTAGCCTCTGGCACTACCCCTGCTCTCTGTGCTTCTGGTCAGGAAGCTGCAGCAGTGGCCTGGGTTGGAGCTGAATGTGATCCCGGCCCTTGGCCAGTCATTGGCCCACCACAAACCCCATCCACCTGCCTGCCCCCCTCTGGGATGGGACAGGCCCACCAACCTACCACAAGCAGCCACAGCCTCACCAGGGTGGCATAAGTGGGGGTTACTGACACAACTTTGCCCCCCCCCCTCCAGAATTTTTCTGAAATGACCTGTTGCCGTGAAGCACACACATCTGCCTTATGAGAACTGGGCCATAGTGTATCCATTTGTTTGTGGGGAGCTAATTTGTCACAGAATGGATTTTAAAAAAGCTCATTAACTGGATGGGGAGGAGACAGCTATAAGATTGTTCTACAGAACAATAAATAGGATACTCTATAGCAAGATTAGTGATTGAGAGTTCAAAGGGTGGAGGGATTCTCCTAGAGGATGTACATGAAAAGTTTAGAAAAGGGGAGTGGAGACACTTCGTTCAGCACATTTTCTTTCGTATCCATATAACTGCAAGGTAAGAATTTTATTTACCTTTCATACTAAAAAAAAACAACAACAACAAAGAACAAAAAAGGCATAGGTATTTTTTTTTTAAGCTGGAGAAGGATTAAATGAGGTGGATTGCATGGAGTGAACGATCTTCACACTTCCAGTCTGGCTTAGGCTGTGTCTACGCTACCGGCTAAAATGGCACTGCTACGATTTGATGTAGCAGTGTCGATCAGAAGCACAGGTGCTTGCTGACTTAAAATGCAATGGTGGAAACTCTCAACAGTGAGTGTTGTGTGAACATACCAGTCTACACAAGACTTGGGGTGCAGATCTCTATTTTAGCCAGCGCCGTCTCCATTAGAGACTTTAAAAGCCTGCCTCAGAAGCAAGCCATCATTTTATAGGCAGTCTGTATAAAGACAAAGGGTTTGTCTTTATATGGTCATGACAGCTCACATGCAGAAGGGCGCTATGTTTTGAACAAACCGAAATTTATAGTAATATGTGTATTATCACTGTTATTTACTAGTGTGGGGATTATTTATAGTGAAGGGATATGGCCATGTCTCTTCTCTGCCATTACCTCTTCTTTGGGGCATTGTGTGCTCCGGGGGGGGGGGGGGGGGAGGCAGTCCCTGCATTCCCCTGAGCATCTGGACTGCAGGCCATTGAGCAAGTTGTGCAGGAGGAATGGGGAGAGAGAATTCTTGAACACTTCCCTCACCTGTGCACCCATGTGGGGCTCTGTTACATCCTGGCCTTCAATCTGGAGTAAGATACTAAAACCAGTGGAATTGCTGCATGTAGTGGAAAGCAGAATGTTTTCTTGGGTCCCTGTATGAGTTTAAATGGGTCAGTGGCAGGAGGGCTGATCCGGGACTTGGAAGACAGGGTTCAGTTCATTGCTACACTACAGATTTTCTGTGTGACCTTGGACAAGCTTGTTTTTGCCTCAGGTCCCCATCTTGTAAAATGGAGATTATAGCACTTCCCTACCTCAGTGAGGTGGTATGAAGATGAATACATTTAAGGTTGTGAAGTGCTCAGATATTACAGTAATGGGGGTCTATCTAAGGGTCACAGTTCAGAGCAGCTGCACCTGTATATCCCCTTAGTGCTTCATCAAGGGCAACCACTCTTGGCTTTCAGCTGCCCAGCTGCTGCCTCTCTTGGGTGGAGACACATGTCCATCTCTTCTGAACGCAGTATTCCCAGGCTGGAGAGTTCCCTGCCTTCACTGTATCATTACCAGCACAGACATGTTGCCCTAGGACACCGGCTTGCTTTTTCTTCAGAGACAGGTAATAGTGTAATTGCTACATTTATATACAATTACACAGCTCTCTCTAAGCAAGCCTACTTTATTCTTAAGGTACAAAGCATTACAGAGAAAACATATAAAAACAATAAAAGAATCTACATGCATGCTGATAAGCTTATCAGAGCTCATCCTAACTCTCACATGGGCTCTGGCAAGTGCAGTCTTTTAATACCCTACCCTAGGGTCATCCTTGTGGTTACAAGTTCATCAGAGCTTCAGCTCAAAATTGGCACCCAATCTTATAGGCCAGGTCCTTGCAATTCTTCTCTAAGGATTGGGGCCCTTCATAGATCAGAGGTTCTGTGTAATTGCTTGATCAGGAAGTAGGTCCCAGGTCAGCCTAAACTCAGGTTTTTTATCCAAAGCCTGAGAGAATCCAGTTTGAACTAGAATATTTATGTCCTTGCAGGCTGATAACTAAGCTAGTTCATTTCTGTCCTTCTACTAGAGACGGTACATATAATTCCATAATAACACATACACCATTGCATGTTTAATACAATTCTCCAAGAGGTGTTCACTCTAATACAATACATTTTAACTTAATTTAGTAAAGTTTATCTTAATTACATAAGGTATATACATATATTGCAGAATATTGTCCACTTATCACAATCAATACTGAAGATAGATACGTAGAGAACAAACACTGTCATAGGAGATGAGGATAACTGGAACAAGAAAGATGTTTTGAAACAAGTCTCAGTCACCTTGTAGAATGTAGAGTACAGTATAAAATAAAACTGCTTTAGAAATCAATAACAACAATAAAATGTGGTATGTGAAGTGCTGAACAAGTATATTGTCACCAAGTGTCTTTTTTCTTTTAATTTATCGCCAAACATACAAAGTCATAGCAGCATTCACTAAATAAAAATTAAAAAGACATTTGGAATCTTTAATGTTTAACTTCCGTTATTGTTAATAGCACTTAGAAGGTAAATAGTACTGCTGTAACTAAAAACCCATTCAAACAACCAAACACATTTTTGTAGTCTCTGATGAGAGAGAGAGAGAGAAATATTCCGCATTCCAAGTGGGAATATTTCTTATGGGAACATATTTCAACCAAGGTTTTGCAATCTTGTTTCAGATCATATGCTTCATTTAAAAACAAAACAAAATGAAAGACAAGTTAAAAGCTAAAAGCCAGGGTTTTTTCCCCATGAGAAGATAAGCTGCTAAACTCTTCTTGAAATTTGTATTGGCAACTAGTCACTAATATTTTTACATGACTCATTTATAATCTGTAAATGAAACATTTCTAAGAGTGCCCTGAATCAAAAACTTTTTCACAATGTATCTCAAATGTATATGGGTGCTAACGTGCAAAAGTTCGCTACAGGTAAGTCTTTGTAGTTATCCCCACTCTTGAGTCTTCACTATAGCACTGGTGAAGCAGTTAAATGATTTCAGACTGTGTGCTATAGTCCATTCCTGGATGCCTCACACAAGACTGACTGTTCTGGTGTAAGTACTGGGCCAGATTCTTCTCTTCATTACACTAGTGTAAATCTAAGGAGTGTTGCTGGGCCAGACCCTTCCGTGTGGGTGAGTTGTGCTCAGAGCAAGACTTGAGGAGGCACCTAATGGGGCAAAGTTGGCTTCAAACCATCTTTGCTGCCCTCCCCCACAATCCTGGGTCTACTTGGAAGCCAGGCCAATCCCCTAAAAGCTGCTTTAAACTATGCCTGGCTGCATGTAGCCCTAGTTGTTCTAGCAGCTGGGGCTCAATGAGTTGGAGATGCAGCAAAGGATGCCCCTTTCTCATGCTTCCTCCCCTGGGTGCCAGCGCTATACCACCTGAGAATTCCTATGTGCAGGGGGAATCATGAGGGGTCAGATCCTGAAGCATCACAGCTGCTCTGCACTGATAGTGAGGGGTTGAGCATCTGGCCCCACTGTATCTAGTATAGTTACACTTTGATACTCTTTTATAGCAAGGTCCCTTTATGCCAGTCATAGTGTAAAGTTGTCTTTGTGTGTGTGGACTGTAATTCACACACACTTAAAGGTCCAGTTTAATGCCAGAGTGATTAAAGAGGCCTTAATGTAAATGAAAATCAAGCCCTTCAAGTGTGATTGGTCCAAACTCTTTTGCTATATTTTTGTAACCATTTGCTTATGATTCCCAATCCAAGCAGTTTTATTAGACACTTGCAGAGTCAAACCCCTAGCTGGCTAGTTTGAGTTGTGCTTTCATGATGTCATTTCGTAAAGTAACTTGTCCCACCCTCATATTTAGAGACAAACTTCTATTACAGCCACGTAAAAAACAATCTTACCAAATACTTTCTCCCTCCCATCATTTCTTTAAAGAGTAATGTTCACTGGGGTTAATTATTATACACCCCAACGTATGTGTTTTGAAATTGTGTTGCAAATTGGATGACTGGCTTTGAATGGCTCAATTTTTATTTTTAATTTTTTTATCATTAAACATATCCACTGTGCAGAAATATGATTACTAGTGCCAATGCTTCTTTGTGTATAGTAAGACCAAATCTGAGGTTTTATTTGTGATCTCATATAGATTCTAAATCCCAATGGGATCATTGTGCTCATCTAGTCTGACCTGCTGTATAACATAGGCCATAAGTCCTCCCTGAATTCCTTCTGGACTAGAGAATAGTTTTTAGAAAAAAACATCCAGTCTTGATTTATAAAGTGCCAGTGATGGAAAATCCACCACAGTCCTTGGTATGCTGTTTCAATGGTTAATTAGTCTCACTGTTAAAAAGTTGGTGCCTATTTCTAGTCTGAATTTGTCTAGGTTCAACTTCCAGCCTTTGGCTCTTGGTATACATGTGTCAGGTAGATTGAAAAGCCCTCTTACCAAATTTCTATTCTCTATGTAGGTACTTATAGACTGTATTCAGTCACTCCTCTCTTTGTTCATAGAAGTATGACTTTACCTTTGGCCAGCTCAAAATGCATATTATTTGCTTGCTCCCACTTACCAAGCAAACCAGATTGCTCTGTATCAAGTGACCTGTCCTCTACATTATTTACCACACCAATCTCTATATTATCTGTGATGATTTTATATTTTTTCCAGGTCACCGATAAAAATGTTAAATAGGACTAAGAACGGATCCCTGTGGGATCAGTAAATAAGTAGAAATACACCCACTTAATGATTGTTTCTATTTACAAGTGTATTTTGTGACTTGTGAGCCAGCTTTTATCCATTTAATGTGTGTCATGTTGATCTTGTACGTATTGTTCAAGTTTCTTAATCAAAATGTCACGTGGCACCAAGTCAAATGCCTTACAGAGGTCTAAGTACATTATATCAGCCCTACTACTTTAATCAACCTAAGTTGTTGTCTCATCAAAAGAAGCTATCAAATTAGTTTGACAAGATATATTTTCCTTAAATCCACGTTGGCTGGTGTTAATATTACCCTCCTTTAATTTGTACTATGTAAAGTTTGATTTTATTTCTTCTAGATTTTAAAAAGGTGAATTGCTCTTGATATCTCTATTAATGTAATACAATGGCCACCACCTGAGCACCCCCTTCTGGGCAAAGGTTGTTCTGTGCACACTGCCTCTGTTTCCCCCCTCTTCATCAAAGATCAAGGCATCAAAGATCTATTTCATTCTCCCCTTTTATCGGGAGCTGCTTGAAATGCCTGTGTTCTCCAATGTATGGGATATGGCAGGGTGTTTCCTCATCTTAACAAGCACTCATTGCCATGCCTGGTCTCCTTTAAGCAGATTTATTTGTCCAAACATAAGCACATAATAGACAAAAGCAATTTCTCAGTTCACCTTTTGTCCTAGGGAGTCATAGCCTCTCCTCCCAGGGGTCTCTGGTAATCCTGCTTCTTGAAGCTTCCAAGTTCCAACCAGCTTCCCTTCTTATAACCAGTTAGCTCTGCTCCCTTCTGGAACACCAGCCCCAAGGCTACCTCCCTGAGCATCTAACCCCTTGTTCCAGGAACCAACCACCTGAGTTAGCTCTACTCCTCTGTGGTTCCTCTCTCCAGGCACTGCCTGCCCAGCATTTCTCCTCTTCCTGCCCTCTGACAGGCCTGTGTAGCCTGCCTCATTTAATTTGCTCAATAGGGCTTACCTGCTCTGACATGGGAGCTGGTCCACACACAGAGATCAGCTACCCTCAGACAATGAGATTTTAGGTTTTGAATGTTGTTATAATTTAGTCTTAAATTACTAAATAAATCTGATCATCTTTCCCTTTATTAATGCCAGTACTTTCATTCACATTTTAACCAGGCCCTATGTTCTTTGAAAAAATATCTATGGTATTTAAACACAGCAGTATTTTACATTTTCAGAATCACAGCTGAAGGAATTGTGAACAAGATTCATAAGATTTGCTTCCTTGGATCCTACCTGGAAATTGCACTGAGATATTGCTGGCTATTATGATGACATAAATCAGAAGAGTGAAGCATTAGTGTTTTAAGTTTTAGGATTTTATGATGTCTCTGTGTTTGGGGAGCAGTTGGAATGCATTTGAATCTTTGTTTGTTTTACATCCAAACTTCAAACGTTGCTCTCAGTGAAGTTAATGGAAGATCACAACACAAGCCTAAGGGTAAAATACAACATACTGGGGTCATTTGTACTTTGCAAGTATTCATGTGAAATGTAGTAGTGGCTGAGGGACAAAGCCTTCTGTTCGTTAATCCCAAATCAATGCCCATTTATAAAAATCCTTATTGCTATCAGTATGACATTGTTACAATGCTACATTAAAGCCTGATCTCACTGAGGTGAAGAGGAATCTTTCCATTGACCTGGATTGGAAGTGGATCAGACCCTTACTTATTCTATAAAAATAGATTATAGGGATGAAAGATTCTAGATTCTTGGCCTCATTGAGATTGATGAGAGTTTTACCAGGATATCGTAGAATTATAGAAGATGAGAGTTGGAAGGGACCTCTGGAGGTCATCTAGTCCAACCCTCTGCTCAAAGAAGGACCAATCCCCAACTAAATCATCCCAGCCAGGGGTTTGTCAAACTGGACCTTAAAAACGTCTAAGGATGGAGATTCTACCATCTTCCTAGGTAACCCATTCCAGTGCTTCTCCACCTTCCTAGTTGAAAAAGTTTTTCCTAATATCCACCTAGACCTCCACTGCTGCAACTTGAGACCACTGGCCCTTGTTTTGTCATCCGCCATCACAGAGATCAGTCTAGATCAGGGAGAGGCAACTTATGGCACGTGTGTTGAAGGCGGCACGTGAGCTGATTTTCAGTGGCACTCTCACTGCCTGGGCCCTGGCCACCGATCGGGGGGAGGGGGGAGCTCTCCATTTTAAATTAATTTTAAATGAAGCTTCTTAAACATTTAAAAAGCCTTATTTACTTTACATACAGCAATAGTTCAGTTATATATTAAAGACATAGAAAGAGACCTTCTAAAAACGTTAAAATGTATCACTGGCATGCAGAACCTTAAATTAGAGTGAATAAATAAAGACTCGGCACACCACTTCTGAAAGGTTGCCGACCCCTGGTCTAGATCCATCCTCTTTGGAACCCCCCTTGAGGTAGTTGAAGGCTGCTATCAAATCCCACCTCACTCATCTCTTCTGCAGATTAAATAAGACCAGTTCCCTCAGCCTCGCCTCATAAGTCATGTGCCCCAACCCCCTAATTATTTTTGTTGCCCTCCGCTGGACTCTCTCCAATTTGTCCACATCCTTTGTGTGGCGGGGGGCCCAAACCTGGACGCAATACTCTAGATGTGGCCTCATCAGTGCCAAATAGAGGGGAATAATCAGTTCCCTTGATCTGCTGGCAATGCCTCTACTTATACAGCCTAATATGGCGTTAGCCTTCTTGGCAATCAGGACACACTGTTGACACAATTCCAGCTTCTCATCCACTGTAATCCCTAGGTCCTTTTTCTGCAGAACTGCCTCTTAGCCCGTCAGTCCCCAGCCTATAGCATTATATGGGATTTTTTTGTCCTAAATGCAGGATTCTGCACTTGTCCTTGTTGAACCTCATCAGATTCCTTTTGGCCCAATCCCCCAATTTGTCTAGGTTACTCTGGAACCTGTCCCTACACTCCAGTGTGTCTACCTCTCCCCTGAGCTTAGTGTCATCCGCAGACTTGCTGAGGGTGAAATCCAGCCCATCATCCAGATCATTAATGAAGATGTTGAACAAAACCAACCTCCTGGGGCACTCTGCTTGATACTAGCTGCCAACTAGACATTGAGCCATTGATCACTACCAGTTGATCCCAATGATGTAGCCAGCTTTCTAGTCCATTCATACAATCCTTACTTCTTTAAGTTGCTGGCAAGAATACTGTGGGAGACCGTACCAAAATCTTTGCTAAAGTCAAGGTATATCACATCGACTTTCCCCATATCCACAGAGCCAGTTATTTCATCATAGAAGGCAATCAGTTTGGTCAGAGAGAGCCCTCCTATCGGCTTAATTACTCCAGCCCCTGTGAGCAGCAGTAGCTATATCAGCAGGAGAAGCTCTCCTGCTGATGTAGCACTGTCCACACCCATGCTTAAATCAGCATAAATTATGTCACTCATGGGAGTGGCTAATTCACACCCATGAGTGTGAATTACGTTGATTTAAGATGTACTGTAGCCATAGCCCAAGATCTTGCATTTTTTTAAGCAGTTGCTGGCTTGAGGTCTTCCGCTCTGATTGACATCAGTAGAAGTTTTGCCTTTGACTTCATTGGGACCAGGATTTACCCTATCTTGCTGCTTGTTTGGTAGTACAGGAAAGCTTGACTGGTGCCTACAGAAATGTTTGAAAGTGCTTATTTGGCATCTTTGTTAAACTGAAAAAGAAAGCAATTTCATTCCGTTTTATAATGTATCCTATATTATTTTGTGTGTCAATGTGCAGCTCTGTGAGACCTTTCTAAGTACCTGGATGAGAAGTCCCCTGAGGCTTCTGAAACACCAGTTAAAGCACAATGATCCTTGACTTCCCATATAAAACATTTAACAACATTTATATGGGTATACAAAATCTATGTCCTCTCTTTCTCGTGATAATGTACTAAACCATAAACAAAAATATTGTTTACTGGAAATGTCAAACGATTAAACAACAAAGTATATTGCATACTTTACTGTTTTTAGTTGATTGCATAAATTGTAAGCAGTATGTGTTGGTTTATAGTACCATGATTGAAACAGATGTTGGAGATGGGATTATCAGCAACAAGTGAATTACATCGCCAAGGTGTTGAATGATTTCATTGATAAAAATAGTTAAAGGAAAATAAACATTATACTTTGAAGATTTTCTTCACAAAAAGTTTATAGTCATTCTGAAGACATGTTGGTCATTTTACTACTACAGTGATTTTCATTGTTTACTGCTGGCAGTGCCCAGACTTACTTTTTTTCTGTCACTTGGGGGATTTGTATGGTTAATCCTTACAAATAAAGAATGCATTACTTTTATGATCTTTAAAAACAGCTTTGGGCTGAGGGCCCAGTCTAGTTGATTAACGTATATTTTTGCCCAATCCTGCAAAGTGGTGAGCATCTCTAAAATCCATTGACTACTGCAGCAACAAAAGCCCCTGGGTAGTGTGGGGATTTAAACTTTTTTTTTTTTTTTAAGATTTAACTATTATATTGAAATGTGGATTTTACAGGGAGAATTTTTTTCTGAACTTATCCCTAAAAATGGAGTTATACCCGCTTATACGAATCGTGAATTTGGGTCACAAGAGTTCCTTGGCCCTTCAGGACAATATTAGGGTGGCACTTTCTGCTCCGGCCACCTTTTTTCCCCCCCCTTGGTGTGGCAAAAATGCTGGAGCCGGCCCTGTTGCTCATAATGCTCCTGAAATGTAGATAATACCATAAATCCTCTGTTGTGACTTATTGGCTATATACACTGTTTAGAGTGGAATTCTGAAAACACCATGGTAATCATAAAAGCCACCTGAAGTGATGTGAGAACACTGTGCCTTATTCACAATTCTTAACTTGTATTTTGTATACTGTAATTTACAGAGCTCTTCTTCCAAGGATCAGTAGGTCTCCTTCCTGCTGACATAATTATTCCCTTGATTGCCTATTCTCTTGCTGCTCTGTTACCTACCGTGCTTTGTTTTCTACCTCCTTCTTGCTCTAGCATCATTACTTTTTCTCCTGTTCCCCAATCTCCCCTGAAGCCCATATTTTACTCTAAAATCTTTTCTGCTCCATTACCTCAGGATCTTCCCTTTTAAAGCTTGCTGTCTCTTTTGACCCATCTCTGAAATTATTCTCCCAGGGTACTTGCTACTTACCGAGAACCATAGCAATTTTCTCAACATTTTAACCCATGGCTTTTAATTTTGGTTGTCCAATTTAAGAAACCCGAGGCATGTTTTTTTCTGAGGTGCCAAACTCTTTTTGTTTCTATTAGAAATTTTTGCGCCTGTATAAAGCCCATTTGAAACTGAGGTAAGTCATACCAGTGGGCATTTTAACTGGTGTAGCTGTAATGGTGCAAAAATCCCTAGTTTAGATGAGCCTTGAGAGTTGTAGGTGGGTTCATCACCTCGGAAAATCATGTTTCTGAAGTCGGAAACCCAAAATCAGGGGCAGCCATTGTTATTTTTAATTTAATGAAAAATTTAATTTTCATTTACAAATGTAACCAGAAATGATGAAAACCTTCTACAGCTTTTTAAATAAAAGTAAAGGCTGCCATGACAAAATGCCATTGAATCCAGTGAATATTCAAACCCTCTTATGCAGTAAACATTTTTCTTTAACTGATTGCACATGGCCATACATTAAAATAGCAAAAGCATTCACTGCACTCTTGGTGGCTTTCACCATTTAATTTTTCATTTTAAATAGCTTGATCTAGAGCATCTAAATCTCAAATAAGCTTTAATAATATGAAATAAGTATTAATATCCGTTGTGGATAAGTGTTTTGAAAAACCATAAACACTTGGTATTTACTGGACATTATAGGCCATGTTTATTAAAAAATAGCCTCTAGATCTATCTAGATGTACAAAAATGGTACATACATTAATTTGTGTGTGCAAAATCTGAATTTGGGAACACAGATAGACATTGATAGATGCAAACAGGGCCTATGTAACCACTAGGCGAACTAGGCGGCCGCCTAGGGTGCCAAGATTTGGGGGCGCCAAAAAGCGGTGTCCAAAATTTTTTTTTTACACTATTGCTGGAAAATAAATTAATAAAGAAAAGAGAAATGTCGTTGAATGTGCATTTTAATTTGTCGCTCTCTTGTACATTACAGCGATAGCCTATGGCACTCTGCATTGCAGGCACAAGAATACTGCTTCATTACAGTACAAAGTGGCAATGACATCATTTTTCTTGTCACACGCAACCGTTACCCGTTCTGACAGGTTGTTTATAATGCTACGTTTACTAGTTTTCGGAGGTTGTTGACTGAGGCTAACTATTTTTGTTGAGTTTTTTCAGATCTAAGACTCTGGCAAGTCTGCATCATTTGGCTAATACTTTGTGTCAATTTTGTGTGTATGTTAACTATTTGAGTGTTTACGTGTGAATATGTGTGTGTAGGTTGAAATTTGTCATATTGATATTGTCAGTTGTTGTTGTATGACGGAGTATCTGCCATTCTAATTTTATAAATTTTATTAATAACAATAATTGGATATTCTAAAGGTAGAATAAAATGTAGTAGATTTTGATATGAAAGAATGAAGGAAGGAAGTATACGTGACTAAAAAGAGTGTATTTTTGAAAGTATTTTGAAAGTTTATAATAAGTGATGCTCCGGGGGGAGGGAACAGAAACGTGGAGCTCAAGGTGGAAGTTTCGCATAGGGTGTAAAATATTCTTGCACCGGCCCTGGATGCAAATTAGTTTAATATATAATTAGTTTTGCAAATACATGCAAATGAGTTAACACAATAGTGGAAAAAGGAGAACGAGTTAACACATGTTACTTAGACTTTTAAAATCTTTGACAAACTGTGTAGTACTAAGAGGTGAAGTAATGTCATGGATTAGAAACTGGCTCAGATAGAAAACAAAAAGTAGGAATGAGTGGCCAGTTTCTAACATGGCAAAACTTGGGAGCTCAAAATATTTGACTAATATTGGTTGTGCTTAACACAATTGTTAATGATCTGGAATAAATGGGAAATAGGGAGATGGCAAAATCTGCAGATGGCACAAAATTATTTAGGTTAGTCAAGATTAATGAAAACTGTGAGGAATTTCAAGGGGAACAAAGGCAACTGAATAGACAGCACACTGGCAAATGAAATTTGGTGCCTATTGAAAGGAATAATTTAAATTATGTATACACATTATTGAGTTCTAAAATAAATGCCACCATTCAGGATAAAGATCTTCATGTCATTATAAATAGTCAGGCAAAAAAAACCTTGCCATAGAGCAGTAGCCAAAATAGCCGAAGGAATAGGATAGAATGTAAAAATGAATATAAGTTCATGCTCTTTTATAAATCGAAGGTCCTTTGGAATGCAGTGTAGATTTCCAGTCACTCCACTTCAGAAGAGATAGAAAAGGCGACAAACATGATTCTGGGGAGTCCTCAATTCCCATTTAGTCAGTTAACTTCAATGGGAGGGGAATCCTCTGCACTTTGTAACATCAGGCCCCGATTTTGCACGTAAGTAATGTCAGATGAGCAATGGGACAGATGTTGATTTGAATGGAATCTTGTCAAGCCCTTTCTGTTGGAGGGAGAATCACTGAAAAGCAGGGTCTCTAGTGGGGAGAGGAAGTTTGGGGGAATGAAAATAGAGGATATCAACAGGACTCCAAGAGGGAATTGGCGACTTAAAATTATCTTGGTTAAAGATGAACAAAGGTGTGCGTGCATGTGTGTCTGTGAAAGAATCATATTTAATTTTCTTTTTGAAAACTTTGGGAATTTATGAAGATAATTTCTGATGTAAAGTTATTTGTGTTGCAAAATAAGTAATTAAAATCTGTTTTACTAAGGACATGAGCAAGAATAATATGAAATGCATTTTTATTCTGCAAGACTGAGAATCAACATGCAATATCTTATTTTGATAGCATATAATACATTGCAGATGGCATATAGCAATGCTGGACTGTGTTGCACACAAATTCTATTGTCTTATCAAAACAATAGATTCTATTGCTTTCATCACAATTTCTATGACAAAGATAAAGGGCTATTCATAAATGATACAGAGATTTGGTTCTATGGACAAATTTGTAATCTTTTAGTTTCTCTTTTTATTTTGCCATTAATGTTCAGTACCAATGACTTCAGAATTTTACCTATTTCCTTTGTGTATAATTTCCCATTTGACCTGTTGTGTATAAACTACACCAGATATTTGTGTTTGTTTGTAATTGCTTTCATTGGCTAGGACCAGCTTGCATATGAAACCTGGGTCTTAAATAATTTAATTTTTGTAGTAAAATGTACTTCTGACTTTAAAAAACAAAACTTCGAGTTTAAAGGGTTTTTCACATATCACACTAACTGAATCACTTTCTACTTCTATTAGTAACAGAAGTATCTTCAACATGCCATCATTCTGCCAGTGTTTGCTGGAACATCACTTCCACCACTCCCACGCACAGAACAAGACCAAATCCCAGGTGATGGTGCTCACACCAGTAGATTCCCAGCCAGCAGTGAGAGCACTGGGCTGAAGGTGACCACTTCATTTGTGGTCTACCCATCCCCTTTGCTTGGTTTCCTCAGAGCCCAAATGGGAATGTACACTGCTATTTTTAGCCTCGAGGCAGTCGACCCGGGCTCTGAGACTGGCTACTGTGGGGTTTTATTTGTTTGTTTGCCTGTTTTTTTTTTCCAATGTAGATATAGCCTCACATTTCACAGGAAGGGTGCTGCTCAGGGATCTGAGAGTGTTGCTCATATGTTAGTGTTTGTTTGTGCTCTAAGACTGATATGCACAATATTCCCATGTAGATATTCCTTCTCTTCATAGGAAGTGTTCAGTAAGGGTAAATATTAGTTTTGCCTAAAATATAGGCATGCACTAGGGTTGTTTTTGTAAGATATATACAGTATGCACTTGTTTGGGAGATGGTTGCACTGTTACTACCTGACTGTTATATATCCCATGTAAACCCTTGCCTCCTGCAAAAATTTAACAATAACATTTTCATTTTTATATACTTCTGATTTGAGCAACTCAGGATACACTGCATATCTTTCTCTAAATGATTTCAAATATCTCTTTTTTTCTATTTTGTTTCACTTGCTTATTTTCTGTGCTCTCATTAAATAAATGATGGTAAATGAACCAAAGAATCAAGCATTGAAAACAAAAGTGGTATATTTACAATGCACTTCAAATAAGGCATGAAGTCACAAGGTTGATTTCTATTAGTGAAATACAAAACAATTTGCATCTCATAAACATATCAAAATCTTAGTTATTCAATGAAATATGTGATCATATTAATCCTTAATAGCAAAATGTCTTAGATACATTATTGAAGAGAACTATATGTTTAATGTCCTATTCTCCTACTCCAACACACAAGTAACTTCGTGTGAGGAGAAAAGAATATTAATTGCATAAAATGCTGTCTCATGCTAATAGTGTTGTATTGTTTAGAAAAATAAATGTCAAAAAGTTTGAAGGCACAGTATTTATCTTGTGCCCTCATTCTGTTCCACTTACTTTATTTCTCCCATCCAAAAGAAAGCAGAGGACTGTCAATTTGTGTGATGCATAGTGGGATGAGAGAAGAGGTTCATTTTGTACTTTTATTGAAGATGACCTACAAAAGGATTTGCTTTATTTTTACATTGGACTTTGGGCCCCTGTTTATGATGTACAAAGAAGGTCTGAGAAGTTGGTTTTCCCTCTCCCCCTTCTCCTCCAAAAAGTTTTTCTTTCCCTCTCCCTCCCCCCCCCCCTTGTTTTTCTTTATCTTAGAAACCTCAGCAATGACAAGTCTGGTCTTTCCTGAATTTGTCTTAGGATCTGTTGGGGGAAGGGGTGTGCGTGAGTGTGTGTGTGTGTGTGTGTGTGTGTGAGAGCATGTGTATTGTGGACATTCTTTGTACATTGTAAAAAAGGGCACAAAGTCCAGTTTTACTCAGCCATTCTGTTTTCACCACTGCTGTAATGACATTGTAACCTTCCATGCTGATACAATATATTCTTCTAAATAATACCCTTTATATTTTTCAAATTGCGTTTACAATCCATCCCTCCTTGTAAAACTCCTACTGAGGTGGATAAGAAAATATTTAAGGTTAACATAAAAACCAAAGACAGGAATTTACTCAGCACAAACCAGGGACAGAGTTTGAAATGCAAGGAGCACAACAGAATTTAAGCCTTTAGTGAGGGGCCACTGAATGTTCTGTGTTGCAGGACCTAAGATCCTGGATTATTGAAGTCAAGGGTCCACTTAAATACATGGGTCCAGATAGTTTAAATGCTTCTACAAAATTAACACTTGGTCCTTTCAATGAGGAATGTGTATTTCTGGTCATTAGTATCCTGGTGAGGATATCCAGCCAAAAAAAAAAAAAAGGTTCAGCCTAAGGGTTGTCAGTTGAAGCAAAATGGTGTGTACAAATTCATAGACTCACTTCAGAGTCCTGTTAAAAATGTAGCTGATTATATTGCACTCAAGCTACTTGTTTCAAAGATAGCTTCTGTGGTGGCAATACAATTCTTGTCACTCTGTTAGCTAATATTATTCTAATGTATCTTACTTTTAAGTGTGTCAGGAAAGAGGTTTTAGAGTAGTAGCCGTGTTAGTCTGTATCATCAAAAAGAACAAGGAGTGCTTGTGGCACTTTAGGGACTAACCAGTTTATTTGGGCATAAGCCTTTGTGGGCTAGAACCCACTTCGTCTTCATTCTTTTTGTCAGGACAGACTATTTGGTCCTGCTAGTAGTCAATGAAACAGTGCCAGGATAGAAGAAAGGGACCACAGGCTTGGTTTTAGATGTGTTTAGATCTGCACTTGCTTATGCTTGGAGCCAAGAAATTTCAGATTACATAAAAGGCAACTGCTAACAGACTAGCAATTTCTTACCATCAATGAGGAAAATTCTTAATTTTATTCTGTCCTTTAGAGTCTTCGGTTCTACACATGGAGTGAAATCCTGGTCACATTGTATGGCAAAACTCCCATTAACTTCAATGGGGCCAGGACTGCATGTAAAACCTTTAGAATATCGGTGCAACTCTATGTAAAAAGTGCCATTTTTGTCCTTGAGGAAACTTCACTCATGATTACCCAGGGATAAATCTGGCCTATTTATCTTGGCTGTTTACATAGTTCCTGTTAAAGCAGTATCTGAGCTCTTCACATTCCTTAGTGCATTTAGCGTCATTTTGCAGATGGGGTACTGAGGCTAAGTGACTAGCCCAAGATCACACAGGAAGTCTGTGGCAGAGCAGTCCTAGGCTAGTGCCCCAACTATTGGAATATTTTCTCTAGGCTTTACATCAACCAATTAATAACAGACAGAAATCACAAAATAAGCAACTTGTAGAGAATTATCTGACATACAATCTAGAAAAATCTAGCAAAAGAGATTAATATAAAGAGCTCCCACTGTTATTGAGAAAATGTGGCTGGAGAGCTTTATTCATCTGTTCACTGTTTTTTGCTGTGGCACAAAGTGAAGGGTTATTTCTTTTCTTTCTGATTTGCAAGAATTATTTGATAACCCTTGCATTACAACACATTTCTCAAGAGAGATGACTGATCTTTTTTGCCTGAACATATCCATAATCCTTCTTTGATCTCCAGTTCCTTTATCATATAAGATAATGTACTCTTCTTCAGTGGATTGCCAGAAAGTCACTGTTAATGGATTTCTGGCATGCTTGTGATTTTACATTTGGAATAGATGCAGTAGTGTTCAAATGCTATGCAGATATATAGATGGGTTTTGCCACTGCAGTTTGGGGCACTTTTAATCCTGGGCTGCTCTTCCCTTTGCTGAATTTTTTGGATATGACAGTGATAAAAAATGATCCAGTAGTTAATTATCAAGTAGTTACATGGATTCATCTAGCCTTACAACTGACTGTGAAGATCATATGAGTTCACATTTCTTTTAGCTCTTGCTGTATCTAAGTCATAGAGATGAAGTATTTGGTACCCAAATTCCCAAGTATACTGGCTGCTGATACATCTAACGTTCCCATGAAAATCTGATTTTGGATGATTAGTGAGGATTTAAACTTATTTCATTGATGCCTTCCCAGTCTCCGATACTGAGTGTTGGAGTTCACATAATAGGATGCTTTGTCAGTAATAATATTTAGCCTCTTTATCACTAGAATTGTTGAGTTTTCATACCCAATTGCTGCTCCAATATGAGACATGAAACATAACCCGTTGGTTTGCTCTTGTTCCCCAAAAGAGGAAGGATGGGCATCTCTTGGAGAACCTGCTACTTAAAAATTGGTAAGCATTCGATCAGGATGGTCTCTGAGAGCAATACTGCATAAGAAACTAATGCCTTAAATGGATTACTTCAATAATATTATCCCACGATAAATTACTACAGATACATATAGCTATAGATTGCAGATTTCAAGGAAAAGGATACAAAAGAAGGGGTGTGGTGGAAGAAGCTTATTTGGAAAGGAAGAGGATAACATTGAGGAAGTATAAGAGATGAGAAACCATACACATTCCCAGAAACTGGTCTCTACCCCTCTTCCCCCTTTTATGTGATCCTTTGGGCCAGGTTTTTCTTTTTCAGCTATTTTACATCTTCAGAGATGGTTTCAAGAAACCCTAGAGTTTCCAAGCTGCCCTAGGCCTCAGATTTCTATATTTTATCCTTTCATGATATCATAGCAATTGTTCAGCATTTGCTCTTCTGTTATATTTTCAGAAACCTATTTTGTGATTTTTTCCAACCAGCAATCACTATGAAATTAAATGAAAATTCTCCGTCACTTTACAATTTTATATTGTATATTTAATGTAAAATCTAGAATCTTGTATGAATTGGAAAACAGAATTTGAAGCAGTTATGTGAAATCTTTAAAACAGTGAACTTTGCCTCTCTAGTAAATGGCACAATATTCTTTCAACATACTGTTGTAATGATGGATTGATAAGGGTAAGTGACAAACTATGGCCCTTGGAAGTAGACATACTGAAATACAAAAATTAAATGGATGAACACTTGCCTATTCTGGAAACAAAATGGACAAAATCCTTCAAAAGATCTTTCTCTGTTTGCCCTTTTCTCTCTAGTAACATCATTATCTTCTTCCTGCATTTCTGGCCCAGATAAACTCGTTAGGGTTTATAATAAATAGGATGACAAAACTGACCATGCCAAACTTTCATTTGATTTTAAGGTATTCTGAAAAATTGCCCCAGCAAACTCCTCATTTGGTCATGCAAATCAGGTAGTGAGATTCATAGGTACCAGAGAAAGATGCTCTTATGGTTGAGGCACCGGTTTGGGACTAGGGAACTACAGATCCATTTTCTGATTCTGCCACAGACTTCCTTTGTGTCCTTGGGCACCTCCCTTAATCTCTGTGCCTCAGTTCCCCAGCTATAAAAGCAGCAGTAAGAATACTCCCTTTCTCCTATATTTTGTTTATCTTACCTATTTAGATTGTAAGCACCCTGGGTGTGAGCTCTGTAAGGGACCGTCCACAAGAAATGTTAGTATGGACAAGCCAGGGCTTGAATCTATAGCACTCTGGCCTGTCACACACTAAATTGCCGTGTGGACACCACTAGCACACACTAAAAGTTCTGGAGTGTATTCTCACCTCTGCTTGAAAGAGCAGTGCATCAAAGCATGCTGTGGAATGTATAGCACCCACTAGCAGGGTCAACATGGCCAGTTAGTGTGTGGCAGGTTACAGTACTGTAGATTTACATCCCAGGTTGCTGCAAACTGACTGACCATAGACAAGCCCTTACTCTGCGTATGTACAGCACAAAGCACAATGGCGCTTTACAATTAATAATAGGACTAATGGCAGCATGGTCTAAGTACACACATATGCACTTGAACATACATGGGTTTGCTGTGCAGGTTTTAAAGCAGATAGTAATACAAACAAAGACTTTAGTTAGTCTTTAAGGTGCCACAGGACTTTGTCACTTCGGCAATTCCATACTAACATGGCTACCTCTCTGATTCTATGATGCTATGTTTGTTTCTACTAGCCTTTAAAAAACTTTGAAGCTAGACCTTAAAGAAACACAGCCAACATAACTCAGATTTTAAGTCTGCTTTACCACTCATATTTTTTAAGAAAATGCTTTAAACTAATATGCTACCATCTATTGATTGTTGCTTTTTTCAAGTTTGCCAAGTGCATACATTGCTGGGGGATATATTACCACTGATTTCAATGAAAAATGATCGGATTTCTTTACAGATTAATTTGTTAAATTTTATCACCTTCTCTGGAACTGTGTCCTCTCAAAACCACTTGGGAAGGGCTAGGGAACAGTCATTTTGTGAAAGCTTCTTGGACAGAGTCTGTATCAAATTTCAGTATAAATAATTGTCATTAACTATTTAATTTTTTTATCCAAGCAACATCTTTTCCTCAAACTCTCACATACGCAATTCCTGAAATAACAAATAAGCATAAAGGAGGGAGAAAATCTCACTGTGTGTCTGGTTAGTAGTGTATCAGAATTTTAATGAACTTCTGCACGATATAGGCAAATGATCAAATGTGGTATAAGGATTTAGTCTTGAGAGGTAGAGTACCCACTGCTTCCACTGACTGTCATGAGAGTTGTGAGTATTTAGCACTTATCAGACCTCATATGGAAATCTAATTTCATAAGAAAGAGAAAATTTAAATCAAACTGTATATATTTAATTGATTACATTTGTTTATTGCATGAATCCATGGGAAAGTCTTGACTTTGACCAATTCCATAAGACTCCTGCAAGTGGAAGCTTGCAATCAAACTCTTGGTTAATTGTTTAATTCACTTGGATATACGCAAAGTTTGTCCAGAAAATCTAAACAAACCATGTATAATAATCTGGTGAAATCACCAGAGGTGATTTATATCAGAAGTTCTGAGATCACGTGATCCTTCTTGACAACTACCAAACTGATCACATATCTAACTTCCTATCGGAGACATTTTCATTTAAAATGTTTATGTTCTCTTTCTCTAGCCTTGGCTAAAGTGCAGATTTTAGGCACTTCTCCAGCAAGCGCTCTTGCTGCATTGCTAACAACAGCAGAAGGCCAGCATTTACCACAAAGTTGTCTAGACCTTGTCTGAGCATGGTAGAAACATGGTGATAAAAATACTGGGGGCTGGTCTGACATAGCACTCTCACAATTACTGACACTGGAGGAGCTGTGCATGAACTGGTGCACTTGCTAGGAGAATTATTTACAATCTCTGTGTCCTCCTGTCTCTTCTACCTCCCAATAAAAAAACATCCAAAGTGTATCATCTTGGCCTTCACTAGAAAAGTTAAAGATACTAAAACTTTAGCTACTTTTTCCCCTTTTATTTGTTGATCCTTTATTGCTGCCCCTTTGCAAATTTTCTGCACTATTTCAGCCTCAGTATTTACACTTTTCTCCCACAGACTTTTATTATGGAATCTTCAGGGGTGTTTCTTTCTACTTAATCTACATTCTGCTTAATCATGCAAGTAATTTTTGAGAGCGGCTAATATTTCTTATGAGACTGGAATAGCCACATACCAGGGAGAAATAGGGCAATTACTATTTTGTCCTTGAGTGAAGAGTTGGGATGAACTATTTAAATTGAAGAGAAGCCATAACAGGGATCTTTCATTATCTCTGAGCCTCAAGCTATTGTGGAAAAATGAAGCTGGTTACGTGCAGACAGGGCAACACTTAATTGGGGCAGCAGGAATGAAAAGGCCCTTAAAGTTTACTTTCAAAGGAAAAAAGTGGACATTTGTACTACTTTGCTTTGTGGAGAATAGAGGAGGCCTGAAGGGGCCCAAGTGAAATGTTTTTAAAATACTTTGTGACTCACTTTGAATTCAATGAATGAGCAACATTTCCTCACCACTTGGTACCAGCAGGGTGGATCCCATGTTTCCAATGTGATCCTCCTTGGGTGTGCATGGAAATAAGGATTATCACATCCAAATTACCACCCCTCCCAGCTCCCTGGCACCGGCCAATGATCCTCCTCTGGAAGAAGACTCTGCGAGAATTAATTCTTCTTCACACTGTTGCTCCCAATAGCCCTATCATATTTCGAAATCTGGTTGTGAGTTCATATGGTTTAAAGATGCATTAGCGCCCTCTAAGTGCATTCTTGGCTGGTACTGAGCAGCCCATAAGGTGACCCAGCTAAGGAGGGAGCTGTGCTGCCAGAGGGAAGGAGGTGGCTAGTAAAAACCCACAGAGGGACTCTGGAGACTCTTGTCTCTGCACCTCTAGGGGCTTTTTTCTCCATCCCTAGGACATGCACGGGTGGGAGCCACAGGAGTGGTTAAGGACATGCTGTGCAGGAAACTGTCAACCTCACTGAGTTTTCTTGTCTCTCTGTCCCTCTCCCATAAGGCTTCTTTGTGAATGGGGACATTCTGGCCCAAGGAGAGATGACTCAATGGTCAGGGGAGTCTGACAAAGGGATATCTGATTTGGATGATGCATCTCGTAGAACAGAGGTTGTCAAGGACTCCATGCTGTCTCTCTTACTGTGTGTAGATATTCTAGAGAGGAAGAGAGTAGACCGTATATTTTATTAAGTATGTCTTCCTTCTTCTTCCTGTCTATTCGTTCCACCGGCCTTACCTAAACTTAAAAACTTCCTTTTAGTCGTGGAGTTCATGTTTTCACTATTTTATTTCAAACTTGTGAAAAGTATAACGCAAATGTCAAAGAGAAAATGGAATAACTTCTCTCAATATTTATTGGGCTAATAACATTTTAGGGTGAAATTTGCTCAGAGTGCCAGCACAAGGCTGATGGGATTAAGTTGTTCATAAATGCTGTACTGATCTTTGCATTGGGATGAATATTACCCCCAATAATCCTGTGTTTTCCATAATATCAATTATGTAGTTTTTTAAAAACAAAGAACAAAATCAATGTGAAAAACCCATATTACCAGAATGTAAAAGATTTAAATTGTCTAAAGCAGCCTCCAACATTTGGGGCACAAAACTGCAGGTGCAATAATTTGTTCCTATAATATCCCCCATTTATGCACTGTGTGGCAGGGTGGGCTTGACCCAGCCTGCCGCCCCTTTAAGAGGGAGAAAAGTCCTCTGCAAACCTCCCTTGCAGGAAGGCTAATTAGCCACCTGGCTTGCAGAAAGCCTAATCAACCTGGATGGGTTGCACCTGGCAGCCTCCTCTGGGGGATATAAGGATGCCAGGAAGGAAGCCCAGGGTGGTGGCATGAGCTATCCAAAGCTGTGTGTGTGGAGCTATCCAGAGCTGTGTGTGTGGAGCTATCCAGAGCTGTGTGTGTGGAGCTATCCAGAGCTGTGTGTGTGGAGCTGTCTAAATACCCACTCTGCAGGTGCAGTTGGGGAGGAGGTCCCAACCGGGGGTAGTGGACTCAGCCTCCCCCTGTAGCTGTTTAGAGCGGTATATTCAGAGCTGTATGTTAATGAGCTATTGAGAGCTGTATGTTAATGAGCTATTCAGAGCGGAAGCTGTAGAGCTGTAACTAAAAGGACTGCACTGTATAAAGTTGTATATATTGGTGGCGGGGCCTGCACTGTAAATTAAAGAGCACTGTTTGTAGCAAAAAAAGGGTTTCCTGCCTGTTCCTGACAAGGGGTGAGAAGGCGATCTGTCACAACTGATACTGCATGTAGGCGGAGATCTGAATTCAGTGGCTGTGAGGTCCATCTCAGGGTATGATTAGACTACAGGGTGTAGCGCTGTTTTTTATAGCACTTCCCTATTTAGCACTACAGGTGTTGCGCTAGAGGGTGTTCATATTGAAGCCCTCTAGCGCCAAAGAGTAAACAGATTATCCGCGCATCTGGCGGTACTAAGAGTACCGCGATAGGACAGGTATCCCACAGAGCACCTCTTCTGAAATCTGGCACAGTGCCTTGTGGGGAAGGGGGCGTTTATTGCGGCCATTCTGCATCCGGTTAAAACTCCTGTGATGCTTTCTTTTATATCCCAGCACTCCCTTTATTTTCCAGCCAACTCCTGCGCTGTTTCTGAAGGGTTCCAGCATTTCTCAATGCTCCGTTGCCCGTTTCCCCTCTGCTGTAATGGATCGCGAACTGCTGCGGACCATGCTGGCGAGTGTTGCCAGCACAACTCTCTGTGTGGCACAGTTTATTCTTGAGAGGGAAACGGAAAGTAGTGATGAGTCCGAAGACGATCTCGAAATAGAGCCGAGGAAGAAATTGGACAGTACAGTGCTCATTGCTTTAACTGACATGCTCACAACCATGGAACACCGCTTCTGGGCACGGGAAACGAGCACTGACTGGTGGGATCGCATCGTGTTGCAGGTGTGGGACGATGAGCAGTGGCTGCAAAACTTTCGCATGAGAAAAGCCACTTTCATGGGACTGTGTGCTGAACTTGCCCCCGTCCTGCAGCACCAGGACACCAGACTGAGACATGTCATCCCAGTGGAGAAGCGGGTGGCTATAGCAGTCAGGCAGCTGGCCACCCCAGAGAACTACCGATCTGTTGGCAACCACTTTGGGGTGGGGAAGTCGACCGTTGGAGTCGTGCTGATGGAAGTGTGCAAGGCCATTAATCGCCTTCTGATACGAAAAATCGTGACCCTTGGCGACGTACGTGAGATTGTGGCTGGCTTCGAGCAGATGGTTTCCCTAACTGTGGTGGGGCGATCGATGGGACCCATATTCCAATTATCGCCCCCGAACACCTAGCTGACCAGTACATTAACCGAAAGGGGTACTTCTCTATGGTTCTTCAGGCGCTTGTCGATCACCGTGGGCGGTTCACTGACATTAATGCAGGCTGGTCGGGATGGGTGCATGACGCACGCATCTTCCGCAACAGCTGCCTGTTCGGGAAGCTGGAGGAAGGCACATTTTTCCCAGACCAGAGGATCGCCGTGGGGGAAGTGGAAATGCCCATTGTGATTCTTGGTGACCCCGCTTACCCTCTAATGCCCTGGCTCATGAAACCGTACATGGGGAGCCTGGACAGCAGCCAGGAAAGGTTCAACTATCGCCTGAGCTGCTGTCGAATGACTGTGGAAAGAGCCTTTGGGCGTCTGAAAGCCAGATGGCGATGCCTTTACGGCAAGATAGACATGGCAGAGGGAAGTATACCCGCAGTTATTTCCGCGTGCTGTGCCCTACACAATCTCTGTGAGTTGAAGGACGAAGCCTTTACTGTGGCATGGACCTCAGAGGTTCAACGACTTGAGGCCAATTATTCTCAGCCCGAGAGCAGGCCTATTAGAGAGATCCAGCGCGAGGGTACAAGGATCAGGGAAGCCCTTAGGGAGCATTTCATGGCTGAAAGTGAGTTCTAATGGCAGTTGCAGACGGAGGGAGGGAGTTTGGGATGGAGGTTGTGGGGTAGCACTCTATTAATCGGATGAGGCGGTAGCCTTCATGTACCTGCTATACACATGTGTGCACCGAATAAAGAAACCTTTTTATTAAAAAAAAAAACGTTATTGAACAGCTTTCTCATAATCTGCCGTCATGGTTCAAAAGTTATGTACTATGTTGCAGGTGAAGAAGGGGTGTGAAAGTGGTTTGTGGTGGTGGTGGGGGGGGGAGGTGGTGAACTGTGTTCGAGGGTCCAAGGGATGTGAAGTGAGGGTTCAAGGGCTGTGAACTGTGGGTTCAAGGGGTGTGCACTTTGGGTTCAAGGGGTGTGCACTTTGGGTTGGAAAGGGGACATCTACAAAGTGGTGTATGTCCCAGACCCATAATCTCCACTGCCCTCCGAATTAGTGTACTCCTCTAAACCATTCTGGTGATTGCGGCCCTGCCTGTTAATAGGGATCGGGTTCAGTGGGTAAGGGTGCTGGATCTCTGGGGTTCTTGGTGAAGGGATGGGGATTGGAGGCAGCTGTGGGTAGTAATAACCAGCCGGCTGCTGATACTGGCCGGGAGGGGCCATAAGGCCAGGATGCCAATGGGTAGGGGGCAATTGGGTGGGGGGGGGGCTCAAGGGCCTGCTGCACCTGAAAAGCAGCCATCTGCTGCAGAGTCTGTACTTGCAGCTCCATCATTTTAAGCAGCTTGTCAGCAGTCTCCTGGCGAGACCTCTCTCTCTCCTGCCTTTGCTGTTCTCTGCGATCTTCCAAACGGTTCGCCTGCTCCTCCCTGCGTTGGCTGTCAGCGCGGTTGTCCAGTGAAGCCTGTTCTATAACTTGCCTCAGAAGCTCCTCTTTGTTCTTCCTTGGCTTGCTTCGCAGGTTACTCACTTTTGGACCCAGAGACGCAGCTGGTGCAGGTGTCAAGGGCAGAGCTGCGAATAGGAATAGGAACAGTTGTAGGGTTAAAGCACAAGAACCCATTGTTAGCCACAGACGGACTCCCATGCATTCCTGGAATCATTTCTCCACTTCCCCTGTCCAAATTCTTTTAAAGTTTTTGATGCTGGAAGATAACTCTCTGCTGCGTGTGACGGGGCAAGCGAGCGCAGTGGTTCTAAGGAGATGTGGCTTCTGCCCAGCCCCATACGAGGCTTGCATCTATGTGGCACTCCCCCCCCCCCAGATCTTTGGCTAGGACTGCCTTCCCTCCCCCCCCAGAACAGTTTGCTGTACCTGTGGAACTTGGTGTCTGAAACACAGCAACTGCAGTCTCCAGACGCTGTTGCTCGCTTTGGGTGCACTCTGGGCTGGAGAACAGCTCCTGGCTGCATGTTTCCAGTGAGTCCAAAATGTCCTGGCTCCCTCCAGGTGACGTCTGTGACTCATCCCCCTCCTCCTTGTCTGGCTCCTGCTGCGAAGTGGCTTGCTGGTAGTCTACAGCATCCATTACCCCCCCACACACACACCACCACCTTCAGTAAGTGGCTTGGAAGAAGTGCCATGGAGGTTCACAGGAACAAACGTTGATTCCCCCCCCAGGATCGCATCCAAAGACTGATAGTACCTGAAAAACACAGGAGCTGCCCCAGAGCGACTGTTGGCATCACGGGCTTTGTGATATGCGATCCGCAGCTCCTTCACTTTTGCCCTGCACTGGAGAGTGTCACGGTCATACCCTCTGTCCCTCATGGCACCTGAGATCTTTTCATAAGTTTCATAATTTCGGCAGCTGGACCGCAACTGGGACTGCACCGCAGATTCCCCCCAACAGCTGATGAGGTCCTTGACCTCAGACTCAGACCACGCTCGTGATTGCTTAGCCCAAGGTGGCATGGGACGGGGAGCCATAGCTGCAGGTAAATTGGTACCTGAGCACTCCATGCCTGGCTGCAGGAAACAGGAAAAGGTTTTCAAGTTTCCCGGGTCACCTGAGGAGGTGATAGAAGAGTTTTAAATGCTGGCCAGAGAGGATGAAATGGGGATTCTGGGCCAGGAGGCTGGAGGCTCATTATAACGCAAGGGATGTGCACATTGCAACCCTTGCGCTAAAATGGTAGCGCTAAAAGCTTTATTCCTCTCGTTTTGAGGTTTACAAGTAGCGCTATAAACTGTCAGTAAAAGTGTGTTTGGGCAGTGAAATTGTAGCGCTAAAGAAGGGTTTTAGCGCTACAAAGCCCCAGTCTAACCATACCCTCAGTGCCTCTGGGCATGGTTACACTTACAGGATTATAGCGCTTTTGGTTATAGCTGTACCCATATACAGCAATAGGTATAGCGCTATAGCGTGTCCGGGCGTGGCCACATTTGCGGCACTTGCAGCAGCACAGGGAGTGGTGTATTATGGGCAGCTATCCCAGCATTCAGCTGGGTGCAACGTGCTTTTCAAACGAGGGGAGTGAGGGGGAACGTGTTGTGTGTATGCGGATGGAGAGAGTGAGGGGATTTTCTACGGGCTGAGAGTCTTGTCAGTGGGTGTCCTTTGAAATTCAGAGCCTGCTAGTTTTCTCAGTCACACAGGCTCACTCCGTAAACATTTGCAGTGCTTATCTGCCGCGTTAAGAGAGAAACTCTGAAAAGATACTTCCACATTCCTCCAGCCAAGTTCAAAACAGATGAAGAGACATCAATTGCCTTACATGGCTCAGAGGCGTTGCCAGAGATCACGTAGTAATCTTAATGCCCATTCACACTTGTGATAGTGAATACGCAATAGCTGTTATTCCTCAAGAAAGGGAGGATTACCAGAAGCGGTATAACTGTGGGTTTATAGCGCAATACATGCCTTGCCAGTGTGGACAGGTAGGGAGTTATAGCGCTCCTGGAGGCTTTATAGTGCTATAAAGTGCCCGCGTAACCAAGCCCTCTTACTGCAGTACTGGGGTCCTGGGAGTCTACTGAATTGGTAAATCAAGTAGTTGCCTGGCTGGGTTAAGACACACCTCAGAATTAGGAATAAAGACACACAAGAGTCAATCATGCCTTTTCCATTCTTAACACTATGTTTTATTTTGGTTTAATAAACTTGTTACCTAATGGACAAGAGTCTATTAGGCCTTTAGCTGTAAATACTCTTTGATCTACTATTGGACCATGTGGTCAAAAGCCTGGATTTGTTTCCACTGCTGTGCTTGAAGTACACAAATTTACTTTGCACCTAAATGCATGGAAAATTTTGAACAATTTCCCATGTTCTGAGCAGGGCATACACTTTCTGATACAACAAAATTTTCCTTCCTTCAGTGCAGAGAAAACAAGAACAAACAAGAAGAAAAAAATGTATTTATAGGCTTCATCCTCTTACAACTTTGAAAACAGTCTGCATTTTGACAGCAGTAAAATTGATATCACAACCATGGCTAGAAATGTGTCATGTGTCAGAATGAATTACTGTCTTTCCAAACTCAAGTACAGTAAAACCTCGATTTAACGGACTAATTCGGGCGAGGGGGTGTCCGTTAAATCAGAAAGTCCGTTATTTAATAAAAAAAACCCACGAGCTGTTGGAACAGGAGCCCGCCCGCTGGCGGGACTCGGGCGGGAGCCGGCAGCCCGCCCGCGGGTGGGAGCCGGCAGCCAGCCCGCCCGCAGGTGGGAGCTGGGAGCTGGGAGCCCGCCTGCAGGCGGGACCCTGGCGGGAGCCGGCATCCAACCCGCCCACAGGCGGGAGCCGGGAGCCAGCCCACCCGCAGGCGGGAGCCGGGAGCCGGCAGCCCGCCCGCGGGCGGGACTCGGGTGGGACCTGGGAACAGGCAGCCAGCCCACCCGCTGCCGTGACCCGGGCTGCAGCCGGGAGCCGGCAGCAAGCCCTCCTGCTGCCGGGACCCGGGCGGCAGCCGCGAGCAGGCAGCCAGCCCGCCAGCCAGACCTCCCGCTGCCGTGACCCGGGCGGCAGCCGGGAGCTGGCAGCCAGCCCTCCTGCTGCCTGGACCCAGGCGGCAGCCGGGAGTCGGCAGCCAGCCCACGAAAAACGGATTTGGGATGCATCGGACTTGCTCATAAATTTTGTCCGTTGCATCCGAAGTCCGTTAAATCGGGGTTTTACTGTATCGAGTATTATCTGAGTTACCTTTGTCCTGCATAATATATTCAAAATGATGCTGGAAAAAGAACTAACCTTCAAAGAATACGCAACTACAGTAATATCCAAAAGCCTGGTGATTGTTTGCCTGTCCACGAAAAGTTCCACATGTCTTTTAATTAAAGGCAGCACTGTTCTGCTTAACAAGTGGAGGACTGTAACCTTCTCTGGAATAATCTCTTTCTTCAAGTAGGTTACTGCAAGCTTTTCAAAAAGTGACTAGTGCTTTTGGGAATCTCCAATTTTGGGTGCCTAACCAGAGACATTGTAAACAGACCTGATTTCCAGAGGGTGGATTCTCAGCACTTTTTGTAATTCCGACCTTCTTGAAGAGTCTCGGGAAGCCCCCCCCCCCCCAAAAAAAAAAGGCACCAGGAACCACTAGTCACATAAGAATGGCCCTACTGGGTCACACCAAAGGTCCATCTAGCTCAGTATCCTGTCTTCCAACAGTGGCCAGTGCCAGGTGCTCCCGAGGGAATGAACAGAATAGGTAATCATCAAGTGATCTATCCTCTGTCACTCATTCCCAGTTTCTGGCATACAAAGGCTAGGGACACCATTCCTGCCCATCCTGGCTAATAGCTCCTATTCTCAATAGGACCTATTCTCCATGAATTTATCTAGTTATTTTTTGAACCCTGTTATGGCCTTGGCCTTCACAACATCCTCTGGCAAGGAGTTCCACAGGTTGACTGTGCATTGTGTGAAGAAATACTTCTTTTTATTTGTTTGAAACCTGCTGCCTACTCATTTCATTTAGTGATCCTCCTAGTTCTTGGGTTATGAGAAGTAGTAAACACTTTCTTATCTACTTTCTCTACACCAGTCATGATTTTATAGACCTCAATCATATCTCCCTTTAGCCACCTCTTTTCCAAGCTGAAAAGTCCAAGTCTTATTAATCTCTCTTAATATGGAAGCCGTTCCATACCCCTAATAATTTTTGTTGCCCTTTTCTGCACCTTTTCTCATTCCAATATATCTTTTTTTTGAGATGGGGTGACCAAATCTGCACACAATATTCAAGATATGGGTGTACCATGGATTTATATAGAAGCAACACGATATTTTCTGTCCTATTATCTATCCCTTTCTTAATTATTCCCAGCATCCTGTTCATTGTTTTGACTTCCCCTGCAGAGAACTATCCACAATAACTCTAAGATCTCTTTCTTGAGTGGTAACAGCTAATTTAGACCCCATCATTTTATATGCATACTTGAGATTATGCTTTCCAATGTGAATTACTTTGCATTTATCCACATTAAATTTCATCTTCCATTTTGTTGCCCCAGCACCCAGTTTTGAGAGAACCTTTTGTAGCTTTTCACAGTCTGCCTGGATATTAACTATCTTTAGTAATTTTGTATCATCTGCAAATTTTGCCACCTCAATATTTACCCCTTTTTCTAGATCATGTATGAATATGTTGAATAGGACTGATCCCAGCACAGACCCTTGGGGGGGGGGGATCCCCTTAGTCCACATGCCTGTTGACCCTCTCAGAGAATTCAAAACACTTTTGAAAGTATTCTTTCCTCTTTGCTTTAGTCCAGGGGTGGGGAACCTTTTTTCTGTCAAGGGCCATTTGGCCATTTATAATGTCATTCACGGGCCGCTACCCCCCCCCCCCCCCGAAGCCCAGGCTGGCAACGGGAGCTGAGATCCCAGCTGGCAAGGGGCCAGCGGGGGAAATCCCAAAGCAGTGGCAGGCAGAGTGCTTAGCCCTGCACTGCTTTGGGGTTTCCCCCGCTGGCCCCTTGCCAGCCGGGGTCCTGCCGTCTGCCCCAATCAGCTCCCGCTGTCAGCCGGGGTGTAGGGGGTGATCTTCATTTACCCCCGCCCAGCCTCCCCCCATCTAACCGCCTTTCCTCCCCCACCCCTGCCTGGCCTGACCCTCCCACCCAACCTAACCTCCTCCCCCCTCCCACTCCCAACCCAGCCTCCTGCCCCCCCATGCCTGACCTGCCCAGTCCAGCCTCCCCCCCACCAAACCTCCTTCCCTCCCGCACCCACGCCTCGCCCACCCCGGCCAGCCTTGTCTCCTGCTCCCCTCCGCGCCCGGCCAGCCTGGCCTCCCCCCCACACCGCCCCCTTGCCTGCCCCCCAGCCCAGCCTCCCCCCACACCTCCTTTACCGTCCGCTCCCCGCGGCTCCTCCGTTCACCGCCCGGCTAACGGGCGGCTCCCCCAGGCGCGAGCCGCTCCCGCCTGGGGGCCGCGCGGTGCCAGCGGCTCCTCCATGCGCGAGCCGTCCCAGCCTGGCGGCCCGCGTGCGTCCCGGCGCCAGCGGCTCAGCCAGGCACGAGCCGTTCCGGCGCCGGCGGCTCAGCCAGGCACGAGCCGGCGGCTCAGCCAGGCATGAGCCGTCCCGGCGCTGGCGGCTCCCCCAGGCGCGAGCCGTCCCGGCGCCGGCGGCTCCCCCAGGCGCGAGCCGCCCTGGCCTGGCGGCCCGCGCGTGTCCCTGGCCGGCGGCTGCGGCGCATCCCCGGCCCCGCTGCAGGCCGGACAGAATCGTTTGGCGGGCTGTATAAGGCCCGCAGGCCAGAGGTTTCCCACCCCTGCTTTAGTCAGTGATTCAGGCCCAGAACAAACAGAATCTTGTCCTCAGCTGAATCTCCTGCTACATTTAAGAAAGAACTGTCTCATACATAACAAATAGGTGTGACCCTCTGCCATTTATTGATGGCAGGAACAAGGTCTGGGCTCAATAAGTCTGGGGGACCCTTTCTGAAATAATGAGGTGTATCATTCCAGACAGCATCCAGAGCTGTACTCCCACTCCCAGCTGTAGGAAACAAAAATGTAATGTTCCTGGCCACCTTTCCAGATATTTTCTTCCCACTGACAAGTCCTTTGTAATGTGAAACTTCAAAACCTTTTGTTTAGGAAAGCATAACTATGTATTCACAAAAATTAAAATTAGTAAAACCTGAACATCTGAGGGGTATGGCCCATCCCACAGTCCCGTTTAATTTACCCCACTAGCTGAAAGCCAAGAATTCAGTTCCCACCCACATAAATGTAACTCAAACCTGATTAAATTCAGTGGTGGTCAAGTGGTTATTAGGATTTTAGTTCTCGCCTGCCTGAGGGTTTCAATCCAGCAAAGCCAGCAACACTAAATCCTATTTTACTCTGCTTTGCCTCCACTCTTCTGGTTCTACAAAATCACATCCCCCCTACTGCTTCTGGTCTGCTCCTACAGAGTCAAGTCTGTGCTACCTCCAGTCCCACCCCGCAAAATCCACTCTGCCATTATTGGTCATGCCTTACAGAGTGAGCTCTACATTTGGTCCCTAGTCCAAACACCTTGTGTCTCAGAGTCTTTCTAATCTCTATCCTGCCTTGAATTTTGGTTCTGTACCTAGAGCCCACTACCTTTAGCCCAGGGTGGCCCAGTTTCCTCAGGCTATCATTTCACAGTTTCTCTCCTTCCTTACAGCAAATACATGTAGTGGTACCGTTTAATATAATTTACAAAAACTCCACACAATACAACGGACATACATACAACACATCACAAATGCATTGGGGTGATTTTAAAATATTTAAACTAAGCCGGAATGACCTAGCTTTCTTCCTTTCTCCAGAGTCTAGCTAACCCAGGTTTCAGAAGAGTTCTTGCCTGTTTGTTTCTGTTTTGGAGCCAAGTTCCAGGAGCCCTGTTCATGCCACATAAGATTATTAACTATATCCATCCAGGTTCAACAGTTTTTAGGCTTCAGTTTACCAACAAAATCAACTGAGTCAAAATCCTTCCTGATTCCAGATTATCCCCAGAATCCTTTTATTTTATATTCTTTTGAAGGATTTGTCACTTTTCATTCCTGTGTTGATTTTATCTCATGCTTCTGAGGAAAGTTCTGTGCTCAGACAATGTTTAGTTGTATGTGAAATGTGCATTTATCACGCAATTATATCGTCATCTTTTTTTCCCTCTAGTTAGGACTCAGCATCTTTACAGGCCTCAAAACCTGAAAATGCAGATGTTTTTGAATGGTTTGTTTTGCTGTACAATGGAAAAGAAGGCTAGCTGGGGACTTGGGTTCAAGTCCCTGCTCTGCCACAGATGTCTTATGTGACCTTGGCGAGTCACTTAGTCTCTTTGTACCTTGGTTGCCCATAGGTAAATGGGGATAAGAGCACTTTCTTACCTCATAGGGGTGTTGTGAGGAGAAATATATTAAAGATTCTGAGGTGCTCAAATGCTATGGCAATAGGGGACATATAAGTGCTTAACAGAGATACTAAATTGAAGAGGAAGTGGAAGAAGTTGGTGAACTCTAACATGCTGCAATAGTCTGTAAGAGAATCTCAGTTGCTTTGGGCTCAGTAATCTTTCCATTTTCCCATTGCAAAATAGATCTATTTTTAACCTCTTATCTTTTAAATAATGCATAAGTTAACAGTAGACACTCATAGTACTGGAAAAACATGCAGAAGCCTCAGAAATAGAAAATCCTAACCAAAGTGTTTCAGGGAGGGGCTTTGAGGGAAGCAGCAAAAGTGTCTATTTACAGTGGAGTCACATCATAGGTGCGTTTAACATGCACAATATATAAAAAAAAATTGCGGGCTGAGCAGGACCGGCGGCTGGTATTCCAGACTGGCATCAGGCTGAGTGGCTCAGCCCGGTGCTGGCCTGGGGAGCAAGAGGCTAAGCGGGGCCAGCAGTTGGGACCCAGAATGGCAAGAGGCCAGCAGCCGGAACCCCAGACCAGCAGTGGACTGAGCTGCTCATCCCACTGCTGGCTCCGCTCAGCCCACCACCAGCCCCACTTAACCTGCTGCCGGCTGAGTGAACAGGACCCCAGGTCGGCAGCGGACTGAGCCGCTCATCTACAAGTGAGGGAAATTAACCATTTGAACAATTTACCAAGGGTTGTGGTGGATTTTTTATCAATAGCAATTTTAAAATCAAGATTGGATGTTTTTCTTAAAAAGATGCTCTAGGGATCATTTTGGGAAAGTTCTTTGGCCTGTGTTATACAGGAGGTCAGACTAGATGATCACAATGATTCCTTTTGGCCTTGGAATCCATGAGTCAGGTCTCCCCTCTGTCTTCTTTTCTGAAGACTAACCATGCCCAGTTTTTTAACTTTTCCTCATAGGTCAGGTTTACTAAATTTTGTATATCTTTTGTTGCTTCCTATGGACTCTCTCCAATGTATACATATATTTCTTAAACTGTGGTGCCCAAAAATGGACACAGTACTCCAGCTGAGACCTTACCAGTAGAGCGGGACAACTATCTCCCATGTCTTAGATACAACATGCCTGTTAATACACACCAGAATTACATTTGCCTTTTTCTACCACTGTATCACCTTGTTGGCTCCCATTCAATTTGTGATGCTCAGATCCTTTTCAGCAGTACTAACACTGTCATTCCCCATTTTGTAGCAGTGCATTTGATTTTACTTTCCTAAGTGTACTGCTTTGCACTTGTTTTTACTGAATTTCATCTTTTGATTTCAGACCCATCCTCCAACGTGCTTTCAACCCCTTCCGGTTTGGTATCTGCAGTTTTTGTAAGCATACTTTTCACTCCATTAGCCAACTCATAAAATAAAATGTTGAATAGTACTTGACCCAGAACAGTCCCCCACGGGACCCACTAGATACATCTTCCCAGTTTGACAGCGAATCATTGATAACTACTCTGAGTATAGTTGTGTACCCATCCTAATAATTATTTCATCTAGAGCTCCTTTCGTTATTTACTTATCATGGTGTATAGTGTAAAGATCTTGGGAATAAGTGATGTTTTGAGTACATTGTGATCCTGTTCAGAACACGCTGGTTTGTCTGCTGTTTCAAATGCTTTGGAGGATAGAATTAAAATTCAAAATGATCTGGACAAACTGGAGAAGTGGTCTGAAGTAAATAGGATGAAATTCAGTAAAGACAAATGCAAAGTACTCCACTTAGGATAGCACAATCAGTTGCACACATGCAAAACAGGAAATGGCTGTCTAGGAGGAGTACTGCAGAAAAGGATCTGGGGGTCATTGTGGATCACAAGCTAAATATGAGTGAACAGTGTAACACTATTGCAAAAAAAGCAAACTATTCTGGGATGTATTAGCAGAATTGTTGTAAGCAAGACACAAGAAGTAATAATTCCACTGTACTTCGCGCTGATTAGGCCTCAACTGGAGTATTGTGTCCAGTTCTGGGGACCATATTTCAGGAAAGATGTGGACAAATTGGAGAAAGTCCAGAGAAGAGCAACAAAGATGATTAAAGGTCTGGAAAACTTGACCCATGAGGGAAGATTGAGAAAAACTGGGTTTATTTAGTCTGGAGAAGAGAAAACTGAGAGGGGACATGATAGCAGTTTTCAAATACTTAAAAGATAGTTAAAAGAAGGAGGGAGAAATGTTGTTCTCAACGCGAGGATAGAATAAGAAGCAATGGGCTTAAATTGAAGCAAGGGCAGTTTAGGTTGGGCATTAGGAAATACTTCTTGTTAGGGTGGTTAAGCACTGGAATAAATTGCCTAAGTAGATTGTGGAATCTCCATCACTGGAGATTTTTAAGAGTACGTTAGACAAACAAATGTCCAGAATAGTCTAGATAATACTTAGTTCTACCTCTTGAGATTCCTTTTAGTCTTATGATTCTATGATTCTGTATTATGGTTCTATGAATGGAATTGTGCTTATGCTTTCTAGTCTTACCTCTGCTTGATTTTTGATCCTGCTGTGACTGATGTTTGTTGCTGAGTGATTTTGGGTCATGCTAGATCTAAATGCCATTATCCACCTTTCCTCTGAGCCAGAGCTGATTAAAATACTGCCACTCATGGCTCAATATGCTGCCAGTCTCATTTATTGATTTGATGATTCATGCAAATTCACCTCACATAGGCCAGTAGTAATATTATGTGTGTGAGGAGGCACTGGTCAGCTTTGAGAGAAGAGTCTTGGGCAATGGGAAAGAGGTCACTGTTAGCAGCAGTGCAGAAGCATCTAGCATCATGATAGATGTTTATTTCTGTCTATCCCATCATTCTCTTTTCACACAGAAATTCATACAAAAGGTAAAGGTCATGAAAGATGTATTCTCTCTAAATTCAGGTACATGAAGTTTTGAGGTGAAGGAGTTTTTCCTTGTCTCTAAGTCAAAGATAACCATTGCCACAAAATTTCACAATCCCCCCCCCCCCAAAGACTCAGATTTGCCCAAAACAAATTGGTGATATTTTCTGAGTGAAATTTCATCCCAAAAGTCTTTGGGGAAGCCTTGAGCTATTTATAGATTTATGCATCAAGTTTGCTAATTAAAAATTGCATTGGCAAGTTTAATGTATTAACACTGTTCAGTGCTGTAGTTTTTCTCATTTTGCAGTATAAGATAAAGAGGGATTCACAAAATAACATATTAGAAAATAAAGTTGGAGTATGATGAGACAAAGTTTCCATTCTCAACTCTTGAGCTCTGATAACATTCCCAAAACATTATTCTTCTTGTACAGTGGGGGGAAATTTGCTCACAACTTACTTTATATTACATTCAACAGCCTGAAAAATGAGTAAATCTGATGTAAGACCGGAAGCTGCAGGTTAAGGGGTGTTTGTTTTGGAAGATTTAGGTGGAATACATTTTCCTAATATGTGTTTCTCTCAATATATAATAAAAGTATGTTTTTCTTCAAATTCATAAATAAATAGAATTAAAGTCATATTTCACCTTCTTCGCTATCAGGCAAAAAGGAAAACATCTCTTTGAATCCTCCACAATCCCTATAATATTGTTTGAGCTGACTATGGGTTTTAACAATGGATTCTTTTAACATTTATTTTATTTAATAGGACATACTTCAGCAGACCTCACTATTTGTACCTTCAGAACTTTTGAGCACATCTGCTTGAAAATAAAGTATGCTTTTACCATGACCACATGTCCACCAACATAAAAAGCATAGACCAACTCTGTTTAGTTTTTAATTTAGTGTCTTGAACTTTGCTCTGTGTTGTGTGAAGCTTGTGCTCCATTGTTCTGGATGACAGAATTAATGTAAGGCCTGGGTCTGATATGCAGGAGTGGATTATATTTTTATTTCGATTAAGTTTATTATCTTTAGACCTTTTTGTTGCTGGGAATTCATGCTGTTTTGGCAGGGATGGCATCAGAATTTACACTCTCCTTTCAAGGTTGATTAAGAAATGGTGTAATTCTAATTCTGCTCTACAGACATTTGTAACAGACTGGCAGCATTTGTCTGAAGCATTCTGTGCCAACCAGTAGTCATCCGGATGGTTCAGGGCATGATGACTTGGGTTAGCTGTGTGAGGGGAAACTCCTAGAAGGAGCATGTGCCTCCCTTGCTTCTCTCTGATATACAGTGCTGTATGCATAGGGGTTGCCCATTCCACGCCACTCAATCATCAGGCCTTGTCATTTTGAGATAGTGATTCACTAATTGAGTCAGGTGGCAGTCTTTCATTTTATGATTCACTATAACACTAGATTAGAATCCTGTTTTGCTGCTGGATGTGGGCATCCCACTTCTCCCTCATTAGAGCATCTGTGTAGCAGAGGGAATCCACAACTTCCATGCAAACTTTGGTTTTGTTGTTTGTAGAGGTTGTGGGTGGGTGTATCCCGGTGAATAGAATTTCTACACCAGTCTTGCTGGAAAATGACTAAGTAGATTCTGTTGATTCACAGAGACAAGTGGCTCTTCCCCCTATCTGGATATAAAGGAAATGGGAGTGACTCTCTGAGGAGAGAGGATTTGGCTGGTTAGGGTAAGTGGTTCTGAGATAAGAACTGTAGAAGCAGCCTTTTGCAGTGGCAAAAAGTAAAATTTAGGTTAAAGATGGTGCAAATACTTTTGTAATATGTTCTTTTCAAAAACTTTGACTCAAAAGGTTTTGAAAGTTTTGCAGTTTTCCCCAATTTGCCTCTCCCCCCATGTCTTAACCATATCTAGTAGGGTGTGGGTATATAAGCATATATTTATAAACTTCTCATTTTATTATGCTCATTTTTTTCCTACAAACTATCTTCTATTTTTGGTACTCTATCTTTTATACATTCTTAGATGTACCTGTTAATGTTCATTTAAGACTTACGGGCTGAAGTCTATTCATTTACTTTGCAGGGTTGTTCATTGCAAATAAGTTCCACAGCTCTGGATGACTTGAATTTCAGATAAGGACTTTATTGTGTCATGTCAGAAAGGAATGGTTATTTCCTAGTCTATGGTAGTAAAACATAGAATTGTTCACTATCCTTTCAGAAATTTCAGTAGTACAGATAAATATGAATTTGTATCCAGGCTAAAACCTAGTGCTTGGGCTCAAGTGGTTGAGTAGTAAACAAAAATTGCCTATTTCGAATTGTCTCCTAATGCTTTTCAGCAAGTTACTTGTTTGGCAAGATGACTAAGGCACTATTTTGGTGAGTCTCTCTTATTTATGTGTCTTTGAAGACTAAGAAAAAATTGCTTGAGGGGAACTCATTTCAGAAGAAAGGTCAGTACACTCTAGTTTGAATAAGAGAACTGGTATTTGTACACTGAGTTAGGGCAAAACTAGTGAATTAAAACTGTAGAGATGTAAGTGTAAAGTGTATGTACAAATGGTCCCTTTCTTTCATGGCAACAATGTTTATGAAATACAACTATTTGAGCCTTGACCGCATATTAGATGTGAAGAAGTACATTGCCAAATAAAATGGACTTGGTAGTAAGGGAATTATCGACTACAGGTCTTATAATACTAAGAGTGGTCCTTAGAAATATTGTCTGGAAAAGTTTGTGGGCAAAACCCCTTACATCCCTGAGCTGTGCTGAGCATGGGTGAGAGTGTGGAGCATGGCAGTGAAATGGGTGCAACATCCTTCTGGATAAGGACAAGTTATCTCAAACTGACTGTGAGCAGCTCAGAGTGGAATGCCCCTTTAGAAAGGAGCAGTTGGGGCCCCTGTGACTGTGGTACCCTTCAGCATATTGGGAGGAGGAGCTGCCTATGTGGTCAAGGCAGCATCCCATACCCTCTTGAGGCAGCAGTGTGCTGGTGTATGCAGCCAGTAGCCTGTCCATCAGTTCACAGTTCTGTGAGCACTCAAGTGGAATCCTGCTTCCTGCTGACACCATCTTGCCTACTAGTGCATCGAAGTAGCAAATTTGAATGCCTGGTTTCTGCGTAAATGTCTGCATTAGTTTTGGGTTTTTTTTCCGTGAATGAGACTAAAAGGCATAAACCGAGTTAGGCAGAAATATCCATGAATGTTTAAGGACACCCTTTTTGTGGTACCATACATATAATCTTAAATTAAACTGACATGCGTGGCTTCTCTGGTGATCTCAAAGGGCCTGATCCTACAAGGTGCTGAGTACCCTCAACTTCTACTGACTTACCTGGGAGTTGAGTCAGTCGATATCTTGAAGGATCAAATAGAAACTGAGGATTAAAGTATAAATGATGTTCTTCTACACAGTCTCATTCTGTTCTTGGTGCAGCTCGTGCTCCTGGAGCAGCCTTTCTTCATCTCCTGCCTCTGACTAAGGTCATTTCAAATTGAAAACACGTTTCCTGTCATGCTGTTGTCCTTAATGCCTCCTTCCTGGTACTATTATATATTATTTAACATTGCAAATGTATTATTTAACTCTAGAAAGCATTCCAGGTTCTGAGTTGTAAGAAAGAAGCAGTAGAAATCAGTGGGGAGTTTTGACGTCAGTGAAAGCCGGATCAACTTGAGAGATGTATTTGTGTTCCTAAAAAACAAAATCATTTTTTTTCCTGCCACTTGGGCATCTGGAATAAGATCTCCCGAGGCAAATGCACTGCAGCATCTGAGTAGTTTGCAAGTATTCCTGCAGTTAAATTAGACGCTGTTTAAGGGAGATTTTAAGACAAATACTGAAATACCAAATAGAAAAAATATTTGGTCTCGTTCGGTGTCATTTTTAATTACTTCACCAAGGAAGGCTGCAGTATGTCTTGTTTCAAAGTGAAATTTGCTTTAAAAAATTTAAGTGCATTACTTTGATCATGTGGGTATGCAGACACATTTTTCATTTATACATCAGACAGACTGTGCCCTTAAACAAGGAGGAAGCCAGATGTGTTTTTAAAAACAGGCTCTCTTAATCTTAGCATTTTAAAACAGTGGTTCTCAACCAAGGGTATGCAGAGGTCTTCCAAGGGGTGAATCAATTCATCTAGATATTTGTCTTGTTTTACTACAGGCTACATGACAAGCACTAAAAAAGTCAGTACAAACTAAAATTTCATACAAACAATGACTTGTTTATATATATACTATGCCAGTGTTTCTTAACCTGGGAGTCACGATTTATTTTATAATTGCATGGTAAAAAGAGAAAGTCAGGAATTTTTCAGTAATGACGTACTGTGACACATTTGTATTTTTATGTCTGATTTTGTAAGCTAGTCATTTTTCAGTGAGGTGAAACTTGGAGTACATAAGATTAATCAGCCTCCTGAAAGGGGGTACACTAGTCTGAAAAGGTGGAGATCCACTGATTTAAAATACTACAAAAAAGTTGTAAAGTAGTTCACTGTGTTTCATGATAGAATAACTGCTGGATCCTTTTAGTAGGAAAAATAGCAGAACTTCACTCTACTGCTATAAAGTGAAATTCTTAACTAGCGCACAGAGCCTGGGTTTTGTAGGGGAACCACATGGGAATATAGAAAAACACTAAATTTATCCACCCTGTAATGTATGTACCGTCTGTACAGTCTCTCTCATGCACTCGAACTCTCATGCATTTGTCTCTGCTGGGTTCCTCTCTGCAACTGATTTATGTCCCAGTTTTGAACTTTGAACATTTTGGATCTTTCCCATAATGCAATTTGGCCAAAATTTTCAAACTCTAGTGCATTAAGTTAGGCACCCTACATCTATGTTTAGGCTCCTAAATAAAAGAGGCTTGATTTCCAGAGCTGCTTATCACTAATAACTCAGGTCAATGGACGCAATGAGTGCTCAACACCCCTGAAAATCCCAAATCTTATTTAGGTGCCCAAGTTGGCATTGCCATTCATATTTTCAAGCACCTGAGTTTGAAAACATTAGTCTTGGTCTCTTGGGAGAAGATGGGAGCATGTCAGTTGGGAATCTAGAGAGAGCATCCTTCGGAAGCGACAGAGTCTTGTCGCACCTTATTGACTAAAATATCTTAGGGATCATGAGCTTTCATGGGCTAAGACAGTGGGTCTTAGCCCATGAAAGCTCATGATCCCTAAGATCTGTTAGTCTACAAGGTGCGACAAGACTCTTTATCACTTTTGCAGATTCAGACTAACACGGCTACCCCTCGAATACTAGACATCCTTCAGAACACATTCTTAGGGCATCTGAGGTGTCCCTGGCATCACGTTATCTAGCCTTATGATCTGCTTTCCTAGCTGCTCTAGAGTACTGTCATCTCCATCTCATCATAACCTTGATCTGCAACCCACACAGCCATAAAAAGGAAAAGTTGTTTATTCTTATAAGGCTTTCCTTAGATTTGCCCAGAAGTTTAACTGTGTTCCCTTCGAACAGCTATTTGCCATTAACAGAATATGGTAAGTGGCCATTTTAAATGACACTGCCCCATCCCAAGCATTATTAACTGTGTGCTGCTGTTAGGGGAGAAATCAAAGACTGCTGGGGAAATGTGCACCAATTTCCATGTTTATGCATTAAGACACAGTTGCATTCATTTTCATATTGGTTCTGACCACCCAACACTAAGGCAAAATCCTGAAAGCTTTAGTCGCACGGGCAAACCTCACCTATAGGAGTACATCCAGTTACTGCAATGGGAGGATTGAGCCATTAGAAATAACTCTGTAAATGTGATTCTCTTTATTTTATTTTAATTTAAAAAAATAGTGGATGAGAATAAAATGGGTACTTTCATTAGACATGTCTCTATTGCAAGGAGGAAACATCATTTTCATGCTTTTTCTCCCCTTTCATTTTTAAAAAAGTAAATGAAAATCATTAGCATCACTGGAGGTTGCTTTATTTTAATTTACTGTTCAACTTAGCATTATATTCTTCTAAATAATGTACATGTAAATAATGTAATGAAGGTCTTTCCTTGTTCTGAAAGCCACAGTTCCCTCCCCTGTGCCTGACGGTTGACTTTGTTACACTACAGAACCACTGAATTCAGATTAGTTCAATCTTTTTTTATTCTAAATAGCATATGGTACATTGGAAGGGATTTGTTTTAGAAACAGAAATTATTTAGAAATATCGAGGAAGATTCCAAATATGTGTAGTAATGGGGATAGCGTTGCATAATGAAGAGGATAATAAAATGTGCTCCTATCAAGATGTAAATAGTTGTGATGTAAGTTGCAGTGCCACTTACTGGAATTGGTATTTGCATGAATGACTCCAAAACACCCTTTAAACTGGTTAGCAGTGATGTGCTAGTGGAGGCTCTTGGGGTTCCCCAGGAGAGCCCCTTGTTTAAATTCTGTCACCAAAATAAGGGAAGAGCTGGGATGATTTCCTTACCTCTTACACATTGCCATCCCACCTCGCTGTCACACTTAGCCCTGAGACACAGGGTTACCACAGGGGAAAGGCAGGATAAGGAGTCAATGGGCATCCCTTGTTAAAACACCTGCAGCACTTCAGATGCGATGCAAAGACATCTTCAAATTTGAAGTTAAGATTCTTGTTAGACTCTTGTGTCATTTTCTGGAGTTCATACTTAGCATTCACTGAAGCACAATTTTAAGTCAACTTTATAGTCTATGCTCAGGTATCAGTCACACCCATAAGTGCTTGCATTTACCCAGAAACCTTATAGATTCATTTGTATTACAGGTGTCCATTATTCCAATATCAGACCATGTCACTCAGCTGTATTTCCAAATGCTGGTCAGCGTATGGTTCTGGATGGGGCGCATCCATGGGCAGATTGCAGTGTGGCTAAGAGATAGGGGTGGAGTACAAGGGTAATGGTGCCAGAAATGAAATTATATTGTGCCCCCAGCACACCAGCTCTTCTGCCTAGTCACAGTGGCACTTTCCACCTACAGAAATCCCTGTGAGGAGGTGCTACACAGGGCTATATAGAATTTAAAAGGTCAGGACTGTCCGGAGTGGTACTTGATACTGTCATTCCCTCTGCCGACTTACACAGCAGTACAATATAATACATAAAGCAGCTGCATTATTTCTCCACCATCTGATGTGCATATAGTATTTTTTTTTATTATGGATATATGTTGTATGAATGATCATGTAATGAAAGAGTCTGTTGTAGTGTTTATGAACAAGGAGGCAGCTATAAGGCTGCTGTGGAAAAATTAGCTCTGAGCAGAGTTATCTAAGAGGAAAATTTAGTCCTTGGTTACTTAGAAGAAATACTCGCTTGTGCCTTCTGAGAGGAAAATAAAGCATATTGCCAAACTACAGGATTTGTTGACAGAGGATAACAGGACACATTAAGAATCAAACCAAATCCTACATACTCAGTTTTGGAGGTGGTTGCATCTTTTAACTCTTTTTTTCCCTACGAGATTATTTTGTGATATCATTGGAAATGTGAAGTCCTGAAGGAAATGAAATGGGTACTAAATTCTGGGTGAAAATGAAATACAGTATTTGAAAAATGATGACCAGAAGTAGCGGCTGAAGCACGGAGGAAGAAGCTTTTATATGTTAAAGAGGAATACTGGGTAGTGTCTTAGAAACCAAATTTGAATGTAGACATTGACTATGAGGAATAAGGACAGACTATGAAGAAATAATTACCACAATGAATTGTTGTATGATGAAAAGAGAATTGTGATCTACTGCAGAAGTGGGCCCACAGGTGCCAGCAAAAGGCATTATTTTACCCACTGAGGGAGGCGAGGAAAATGGAGTTGGTCATTTAGATTCTAGGGAATGTGAAAACTAAGTACAATGGAAAGAATAATGTACTTTGCAGTCCAAATTGCAATCTACTTTGACTCCCATAATTTTTTCATCATAGGATGCATTTCAGTGCTTCTGCTATGTCAATATTTGAGTTTGTAATGCCATAAGTTTTAGAATTTAAACTACTGGTCATATGATAAATTGAAAAAATACAGATGCTTATTGTTGAGCATGGCTGAATAATATGTACTACATTCTATAAATATGTGTTATAACAATTGTACATTAAAGTAACACACATGTAACAGTCAGGAAAATGCAGCTCAATACTATACTTTTCTAGTCAAGGAAATGTGCAACACATCCTGAAATACAGGCCCCTATTTTCTAATCTTGAGAACTCTACAAAATAGAGTCCTTCAAACCAGGCAATGGGATTAGTCCTAATTTAGGACTTCATTCACTGCATGCCAAGAATACATGAATGGGACAAAGGAAATCCTGAATATAATGGGGGAATGAGAGAGACGAATGATGGAGAAAATGGAAGTTGGGAATAAACGGGTGTAACAGACGAACAGCAGAAGCAAGAAAAGACAGACAATTGTGTTTTTACTTATTTGTGTTTGTATGTTTTAGAGTATTTCTCTGGAAGATGCCCCATAGCAGCGTGTGTAGAGTGGATGTCAGCAGCATGGCTTCAGTCATATCAGAGCCCCCAGCAGAACAATTTGAATGGGCCAGCTGCAAGGCCTAAGATTTTATGTGCTACCTTCTCTGCCACAAACTCTGTGCCTTGTCATCTGGGTGTCTGAAAAAGGCTAATATGCCCAGACCAGGGATCAAATTCTCCACTCCTTTGTATTGCTCTAAATCCTGAAGTCAATACTATTATTACGTATGCCATTGTAAACAAGTGTAGAATTTGGCTCTGCTCTGAGCGTTAATTTGGAAATGAAGAATCATGAGGCCAATGGATCTATGTCCTTTAAAATTGGAGGTTTGGGAGGAAAGAGTGGAAGAAAACCTATAATGTACTCAAGCTACAAGGATTCAAGTTGTTTTCACTGCTGAATCCTGTCAGCGTGAATCAGCTCATACTTTAAGCCATCTGGCAATGGAGAATAAGTAATAAACACTGCACTTATATTGGTAGATCCCCATAATGTGTGGGCCACCTGTGGAGCTTTGTTTGAACGGCTGTTGTGGAGATTACTGTTGAGCATGTGATTTGGTTAATGAACAAAAAAAAATATATGCCAGAGTCCGAGGTAATTGTTTTATCTGGATTCAGTGGCTGATTTAGGAGGGAATGAGAGCCTTTAAAATACCAAATAAATGTGTTCATGGTACCCTAAGAGGGAAACAAAAGGTGACTGTGATTAGTACCTATTTGTCAGCAATCAACCCATATATAGGGAGACTAGCAAATCTGTTTTCCCATTCAGTAAACCATCCAGATTCCAAACAGCATAAAGTAAGACCAAGCAGTCTTGATGGCATTTGTCTTTTTGGATCCTAGCTATTCTGGTGTACATGCTACATGTTAAATCAAGATTGATGGCTTTATACTCAGGGTACTGTGGTTATATTCTGGATTCTGTGGGTAAATAATTAGTGTTGTTCTCCATTTCTAGCTCCTTTGGATTATATAGTTAAACAATCCTCATGCTTGCTCATTCATTTTTAAGATCAGCTGTGACTTTTATTTTTTCTTTCAACTTTTTCTGTAATTTTGTGATGTCTCTAGACAGTTTATGGCTCCACTCTGCTGGGGATAGTTCCTTCAAACAACACCCTTTTTCTTCTGTCCTATGCATGTGTTAAGGTGGACAAGTTGAGGTTTGTTTGCATTGTTGCAGACTAACTCTGGCAATGGTTCACCTGCCAAACATCATGAGTGGGACACCGACTTCTAACGCAGAAAAACTTCTATGATATTCATACAAGTCCTTTCTGAAAGAACAAATGACAGTGTTACAACAGGTGCACTTTGCTTTTGTTCTTTTGATAAGCGGTTTTCCCTCCTTTCAGGTCCAGTGTTGTAGACATTTGGCACTATTATGAATATCTTTCCCCACAAGGATGACAGTATTTAGAAATCCATTGCTTTCGTCTCATTTCTGAAACTCTTCAAATATTCATCGAGACAATACTTTTATTAGGTTGATATTAATAAGGATAAATTATCTCCATAATTTGAATTATTATATATGTTTTCAGTTCATATATTTAATAACATTTTTTATTTGAAGAATACACAATATCCAAGAAAATACATGGTCATTTTGTTCTTTGACATCATGGTGATTAGTGCAGAGGATCTGGTACATGGTATGTATTTTAGCTGGTGCTGCTGGCAGTAGCTGAGTTCCCAAGACTTTCCATTATAAGCTTTTTAAAATATTTTCCCCAAACTTTCACTGGTTAGGCTGAAATTTTCCATGCTGGGCATTTGTCTCAGTCTGATTTTTTTTTTAAGGTTTGGGCTAAAGTGATCCAGCTGTTTCTGAGAATAAGATTGGGGGGGAAATACATTGTTTTACTCATGTTACAAAATGTTTTACAACAGTTTTGTTGAGAAGATCTATAACCTCCATCCTTTGGAGCAGAAACTTGAAATTTGGCAGACAGGTTGCTGTAGTGTCAGGCATGTGCCTTTAGCTTCCCCTGTGAAATGCAGGCATAATCTAGCCAAAAATCTAAAAATCCTAAAAATATCAGTTTGCATGTGCTCAGGAGAGACTTGTTAAAGTTTGTCAACTAAAGTCTAGTTGTACAGAGCATGCTTCATCCCCCACTAGTTTCTACACATCGACTGCATTGTTTATGCACCATCCTCACAGAGCCATTGAGCATGTTCTTTATCCCAAGGCTTCAGGGGCTGAGCAGGGCTTTCCTAGCAATTGTTGCTTCCTTCTGCCACAGTGCTGCATACAGGAAACAAGAGCCAAGGAGCTTGTCTCTCCTGTGTGCTCTCAATGCCTCTTCTGCTGATGGCGCCGAGACAGCTTGGAGGAAAAGCAAACAGCCACCCTGGAATGCAGAGGGGGTGAGAATTGGGAAGGGAGCAGCAGAGGGATAATGGGGAGCAGAAAATAAGAGTGAATGAAGCCAGTTGAAGCCAGAAAAGTGGAGGCCAGGGATTTCCCACTTTTGGTGGTGCAGACAATGCCTCCTTCCCCTCCACTCTCCCCTGAGGCCCCACCCCCCGGCAGGCAGGGTCCATGACTCTGGCTCACCTCAGCTGCCTGCATGGCTCTCTGCTGACCCGGGGACACCTCGGAGCTGCAGCTAGCCCATGCCCTGGGCAGGAAGCCCAGGGGGTGGGGACATGGGCAGGAGGCTGCTTTCACACACACACACACACACACCCCCGCACGGCTTCTGGTTTGGCTGGGGTGGGGGCCTCCAGTCTGGGGGCAGGGCCTCAAGGAGGCAGACCCCCCTTGATAGAAGCAGTTGGGAAAGGAGGCAGCTACTGTGGTGTGGGGTTGGAAAGGAGCAGAGAAGGAGGGAGGCCGGGGCCGGGTAATGGAAGAAGGAGGAGGAATAGGAACAGAACGGGAGAGGGGTCAGAGCTAGGAGATTGTGGGGGTGGATAGGAGGAGAGAGGGGTAAGGACAGGAGGTGGGTGAAGGCCTGGGGCCAGAGGGGTTTATAATCAACTAGCAAAAATACCTGGCGTTGCTCGGGGTATTTGTAATTGGAAACTGGGATGTAAAAAGACTACAATGTTTTTTATTAATACAAATTTTGTTCAGAAGTCTCATTTTGTCTAAGTAATTTAATTCTCTTGCATTTAGATGTGGTGGGGAGGGGGGAGAGAGCTGAGCGAGTGCGGGGGCCATTGGAGGGGGGGTGGGGGAAGAGAGCTGAGCGAGTGGGGGGGGGCGTTGGAGGGGGGAGGGGCAGAGAGCTGAGAGAGTGCGGGGTCCGTTGGAGGGGGGTATTATTACATCATAACTATGTCACAGAGAACAGCAGGTGTTAACCTGCTGCCCAGCTGATGTTAATGGGCTGTAAAGAATTTCACCCCTAGGGGGTGTAAGAGGTGAGATTTGAAAATTTTTCAATTCTTACTCTGATTAGGACCCTAAAGCCTATAACTGTACCAAATTTCAAGTCTCTAGCTCAAACGGTGTGGAAGGAGTAAGGGAACATACATACACGCACGCACGCACCATTTGACTTTTATATAGAGAGATTTACACAAGTATCTCTTCATGCATTTTCATTTTTTTACTGAAATTTCTGAAGAAAGCCTATTAACATGAACAGATATTTTTAGACTATGTTTGCATCTCTAGTACAAAGTGAAGAGAGCTCTATCAATGCCATTCTGTCCATGTGTCAATGTTGGTGGGGGGGGGGAGGGTTTCCTTTAAAGTTTGGGTGAATATAATTAATTTTAGTGTCCGAGCAAATTAATAATAATGGTGGGAGGTAAGCACAGAGTAGACAGATGCTAGACAAATTTCCCACACATCTTTCCCAATGCAGCTCCATTTCAGCCTTTAATGTGCCTTGCAATAGCAGTATCTACCTCCCTTGTTGTGGTTTTGTGATGTGGAAAACATTTTCCTGAGTCAAATTTATTTCACTTCTGACCTAGAGTGAATTTAAATCCAGATCTCCATTACTAAAATGGTCCTATATTGATCTACTTCAGTACAGTATCAGAGAGGTAGCCGTGTTAGTCTGGCCCTGCAAAAGCGACAAAGAGTCCTGTGGCACCTTATAGATTAACACCTTTGTCGCTTTTACTTTGTCGATGTGGATTCATGCCCTGGCTTGTCAGGGAGTAACTCTGCTATATAGGCAAGCCCTGAAACTTAGGACCATAAAAGTTAAGAGCAAGAAAAACCTTATTTCATCACCCTTCCAATAAAGGTTGATACCTAATACCATCTTCAGCCCATTATTTGTATTCTAGTTTCAGAGCATCTCCAGCAGCAGAGCCTCCTGTGGTCACTGCAAAGAATTCCTGCATGAGTCATGCCAATCCATTGTGTTAGAAGTAGATGGAGTCTCGTTATGGCATGAAGGAGGCTGCAGTTACAATCCCAGTGTCAGCAGAAAAATGTACTACTGTATTATGCTGATACTTGCAGTACTGATTCTACAAATGATCTTTCTTTTAAAAATATAATTATGAAATGGTTAATAACACTTTAAGTAGCTTTGAAAGCATTATTCTTGTTTTATTGGGTTGGAAACTATATATTTAGATTTCATAAAAGATAACAGTTAAAAGAAAACTAGAATGGTATATTAAAGTCAGTCCATGACTAGATCTCTTTTCTCTGTACCTACAGTACAAATATATTAGATCTCATGTTTTTCTTGGAAGCTAAAGGCACTATGTATTCTACATTACATGCAGAATTTTTCAGTAATTTCCCCACAATTGACCATATGCCCATTATTGTTATGGGTTGGGCGAAACATTATTGAAACTGGTGAGTGTAGCAGCCGTCCTTCATTCGGGATAAAGACGGGCCTCACACCAAAACACCGGCACATGTCACTGCTCAGAACAAAGGCCCATCTGAATCTGCCCAGGAATTAGAACAATATGGATGGAGGGTTTTCTCTGGGTGTTGTTTGATAGAGGGGTCTGTGTCTGTCTGTGTAAGAAGGGGAGAAACACATAAAAGCAGAGAGTAGGCAGCAAGACAGAGACCAAAGAAGCACTGAGCATGGCCTTGAGAAATGAGTAGAGAGAGAGTTTTTTGGGTTGAGCATTGACTGAAAAGGTCATGGAGATATGAACAAAGAAACTATTTCCTGTTTGATGCCTTTGTTCAGTGGAACAGGATTTTGTACATTCTATGTAAATAATCAGGATTGCTTTACGAGACACCAGATCCATCATCAGTTTTTCTTCTCTTCAGTTTCTCAGGGCCTTTAACTTTGGCCAAAAGGAGTAACATTGTATAGACAAGACCACCCCACCCAGTCAGCGCACCAGGGCTGAAAAGGGATGGACCAAAAAAGCCTTTGGTGTAACAACTTCAAATTGACATGGTGAACCCAAACCTGGAGCTGTTCGTGATGGAGCATTGAAAGTGCTTCTACTTTTCTGAAAGCTTTTCTTGCTGCTTTTGCTGTCGCTCCTTTTTCAAAGCAATAATAGGAACTATGGACATAAGGTAAATAAAATGAAAATAGGCAAGAACATCTTGAGGCAGTTTACGCTCATTCCACCAAGAAATTAACCCTCTCCAGGCGTCCAAACCTTGGCTGTTCCCAAATCAGAACATTGTTTAGTTGTAAAGTTGTATCCCCCCTATAGGCCTGTTTAAGATTCCAGAGCTCCTCTCTTGAGACACTCCAAGATCACATGCTGAAATCCTGCAGTAAGATTCAGGGTAATTGCTGTTGAGTCACATTGGCAGGTGGGATCCATTAGCTCCCACCAGGCTATCAATGGTGTCAGTGTATTTTTAGGAGAAGTCAGGAGTTAGGTCTGAAGAGGTTCTGGAGAGGGAAATCCCAGGCACATACCAGCATGTGTTAGAAGCTTTAGCTGAGGTTCATATTGTGCTACAGTTTTTTATTTAACAATAATAATAGGAAAGTGCTGAGTTTGGACAGGGTCTACGTGTGATCTGTTGAGGACTCAACTTATTCATACATCCCTAATTTCTTTTTGGAGTAATTGTTTGTTTACCCCAAATGGAAGAGGCGAGGGACTACGTGGAATCACCTTCCCCTTTCAAAAAGTTTTGCTTTCAGTAACAGAAAATAGCAGGGCCAGAATATTTGGAAAGTGAAGAGCAGCTTGAGGTTCTACAGGTCAGAACATACATGTACGCTTCAAATTGCCTTTTCATTCCTTTCAGAATGGCCACTGTACACATCTCCTAAAGACACCTCAAACAGTAGTTCTTCTCATACAGCCCTGCCCTGCACTTCATGCTACTGCTTCAGAGAAGTAGAACTGTTTCTTCTTTCAGGCTAATACTCCCTAGATACCTCTCTGGCTAAATTAATAGCTATATCCATTAAATTAAGTATCAATTGAAAAAAATTAGTAATCATGAAGAAGGGATACGGAGTGGGTTGAAAGATTTACAAATATAATGTGATAAACAGATGTTCTCAATGGAGTTTGGAGTTAGCTAATCCTTCCTGAACAGCACGGAGGAGTGAATGATGAGAGGAAAGCAGAAGACGAGGTGATTGGGCTTAGAAAGTGGGCATAAGGATGAGAGATTCTGATGCTCCAACCAGTCAGATGCAGGAATGTGCCATCTAAGTGGCTCTTGAGAAGCAGCAATTTTGTAAATAACTCTATTGTTTCGTGGCTGATACTGAAACTGTACTAACATAACAGACCTGCAAATAAGTAACTGCATCATCCCTGTGCTCTTTCTCGGACAGTTGAATTTCAGATTAATCATAGAGGAAGAACCTCAATTTCTGTTCCCTCTTGCCTTGTCTCCCCATTCTTGGCCCTTGAATCAAGGCAATAATCAACCCACCTTTCCAACGTTATCTTCCCTGGAGCCCTGAATCTCCACCCCTGAACCCTTCTAAAAATCACACCCTATATGCACTCCTTCAATAACTATTAACCTTCCTTAAGAAAAGTAGTCTTTCATCACCTCTCCAATAGCAAACCTCTGCTTGCTACCAGCTGGTATGTTTCCTATTTCACGGTACTGAGACCGCTTTTTTACAATCATCTTCTCTTGCTGGAAACACTCTCTCTTGTGCTCCTCATTTTTCTTGAACTCAGTTGTCTTTGATACAATTGATGATGATTGTGACTTTCTTCAATTAGTTGGAGTCAAAACCATTTTGTTACATGTTTACTTTTCCATCACCTACTTCTTGTGACAGGCACTCCTCTTGCACAGATCTTTGCACTCTGGTGTTCTGACAAATTTAACCCTTGAACTAATCTCTTCAACGTGGGTTATCATTACCATGCAGGTGATACTGAAGCCTTTTCTCTTTCATTCTTTTGGGCCTTTCATCTTTTTCTCTTTGACTGAATTTTCTCAGCACCTGTACTTTGTGTAATTTACCTCGAATCCAACATGTCCAGAAAGGCTATCTACTCATTTGGTAGGAAGAGCATTTCAACCAAAACTCCACCACTTTCCTTTTTGTAAAGCTTCCCAACTCAAATCTCATATTTAATCCTGTTGTCAGGAACTGTGTTTTGACTCGAAGCTAAACTCTCATTAAAGTCTTTTGCTGCATTTTTAGGTACACATAATGAAGGACTGTGGAAAGGGATGAACTTTCAGAAAGACAGAGATGAGACCGAAGAAAAGGTGATGAGACCAAAGAAAAATATTCACAAAAATGTTCCACAAGGTACAATGGAAAAGGGCAACAATATCATATACAGTAAATTCAATCATTATTCTCACCTATAACATTGATGTATCATATGCAGATACAAGACTGAATTTTAGGATTATGATTCTGAGCTCTCTTGTGCTTCCCACATTTCTTAGGTCTGGAATTCTGTCTCCTGTCTCTACATAGGACAGCTATCTCTGATCTCATAACTTCTATGCATGCATTCAGGTCCAGTCATCTGGAATGCTGTAATTTCACTTTTATGCTCTCCCTAAATCTCCACTCTTGAGGCTTCAATTTGTTCAAAATCCATTTTTCCCTTCACTTGCACCTGGAAAAGGGAACACATCTCTTCCATCCTCAGAAATATTCCATGTCTTCTTGTCTGTTCCAGAATCAAGTACAAATCTCTCTCTTAGGCCAGGTCTACACTACCTGCCAGATCAGTGGGTAGCGATCGATCTTTCGGGGATCGATTTATCGCGTCAAGTCTAGATGGGATAAATCAATCCCAGAGCGCTCTCCTGTCAACTCTGGAACTCCACCACTGTGAGAGGCACAGGCAGAATCGATGGGGGAGCAGAAGCAATTGACTCAGTGTCGTGAAGACGCCGCTGTAAGTCAACCTAAATACATCGACTTCAGCTATGCTATTTGTGTAGCTGAAGTTGCGTATCATAGGTCAATTTCCCCCTCAGTGTAGACCAGGGCTTAGTCTTCAGGATCTATGGACTTGTCTCCTTTTCTTTCCAGTCTGATTGTTTCATATTCTCCTTTCTTTTCTCCATGATCTTCATTCCAGACTTAGTTCTGACCCACTTACTTTTCCACAGCAGATTCTTCTCCCTCATACTCTCTGCACCCACTGAATCTCCAACACCTTTACTGTTTTTTTCATATCTCACCTATTCTCTGTGGACTCCTATTCCTGACCTCAATTCAAGAAAACCAAGTATCCACATGCTTAAGTCCGTACCTATTCAAGACAACAAGCTTATGTGCTGTCCTGAATAAGGGTGTTTTCCTGAGGTGGGACCCCTCTCTAACACTCAAATCTTACTCCCTGAGCCTTCTAGTTTCCTTGTGCTCTATCACTGGGACTACTTGGCTAGGAAGGGTAGCAGCAATCTGACCTCGTAAGACTGTAAGTTGTTCAAGGCAGGGACTTCATCTCTGTTTTGTAAAACATCACACTTATTTCTTGGTCCATATGGAATCACTGTTATGATTTGAAGTTAAAATAGTGCTAAAAGATGGTGGTATTGTAAACAGATGGTGGTTAGCCTGTTCTATTTGTGTACATTTTAAAAATAACCATTTTCCCCTCTTGTAGTTTTTATAAGAAACAAGAACTTCAAAAGCAGATTGTTGGCATTATCGTAATTGCTTTCTCATTGTCAGAGTCATAGTTCACATGTGTTTCTTGTGAAACATTTTTTTAGAACTAAACATATGGGTTTTTTTTTGCTTGCTCCTTTTCAAGGAGTTTATCTCACTGGTTGAGCTTATACTTCTGAAAACATCGTATCACAGTTTATGCTCATAGGTGTTTTGTCACCATGATTTTCTATGTCCTTAGCACTTATGAGATTTTTTTTTATTGCTTGTCATTGTATTCAGATGCAGATTTTCATTTATAGCAGCTGTATGGTTAAAAAAATATATATGAGCGAGCAGAAATCGATTTTAAGGATGGGGTGGCTGTCAACTAAATTGCTTATATTACAACACTACTGTATAGATAAAGGAGCATGTGACTTATTCCATCTGAAATACAAATTATTTTATTGCCGATTGCTCATTGATTTATGCTGCTTAGGCAATGATTCTTTCTATTGGCATAGGCTAGGAATTTACATTGTATGTTTTTTGAAATAACTATTTTATTTTAGCCAAAGCTATATGCTTCATTATTGAAGGTGAAAATAGACCTGCATATGTTGGTGTTTTGTGATATTTCTCATGCACTGTGTTGTAATTATCTATAAATAGATTATCATAGGCATTCTTTGTGGGAAATTATGTTTAAAAACAAAACACTCCTGCGTGTAATTAAGAGATTTATTATAGTGGTGCAATTAGGGGGCAGACAGGTCATGTTGACATCTTCTGTGAAGGCCATAATACCCCATGCCAGTTTAAAAATAATAATAATAATAATAATTAATAATACTGTCACCCATCAACTATCAGTCTCCCCTATTCTTCCCAAAAAACTTCCTACACATCCTCCAATTTATGACTTTTGGTCTCAGTGTGTTTTTTGTTATCTGCCTAGTTAGGCTATACAGTCTGAGGGAAAAGGACCTTATCATGTTCTGTATGTTGTAGATCACCGAGTTCTCTGTGGACCTCAGTAACGCAGATACAACTGTAATTTCAGTGGAGTTGCACAGGAGTAAGTGAGGGTAAAGTTTGTGCTTTTGGATGTAGTGATGCTTTTAGTAACCCAGTGAAAGGATAAACTCTTGCTAGACACAGCAGACTGCGAGCAATAAGAAATACCATATATTACCTTAGCTGGCATAGATTAAACGTATCTTAAGAGACCATTTCTCCCCAAAGGTTTAAACCATGAAGGGATGTAGTCAGAAAACATCATCTAGGCCTTAGAGCTTTCTACAAGTGGCTGATTTGCATGCGTAAAATCATGACAAGATGGCAGAAGGAAAGAAAGCAAAGGACATTAGAAAGATGGAACTCCAGGATCCTAAGTCACTCGTAGGTACTGAGTGCACTATCTTGCCCTTAGTCCAATGTCTGCTTTGTATTTTTGTTTATGTTCCTTGATCTACCTAGCACTGTGCAATGGGATGAAATCTTGACCCCACAGACGTTAATGGCAAAATTCCCATTGACCGGGACTGCATTTCACGTCTGAAGTTTTGCTTAGCAATGTCGCTACAGACATTTGGCTAAATAACATGGATAAGAGCCTTAGAACTCACGGAGAAAGCGAGCGTGAATTAATGGCTCTGAGACAGATCCACTGCAAGAGTCTGAGAGTAATACTCTGTCAGCTAGAACATAAGAATGGCTGTACTGGGTCAGACCAAAGGTCCATCCAGCCCAGTATCCTGTCTACTGACAGTGGTCAATGCCAGGTGCCCCCAGAGTGACTGAATCTAACAGGTAATGATCAAGTAATCTCTTCCCTGCCATCCATCACCCCTGTGTGACAAACAGAGGCTAGGGACACCATTCTTTACCCATGGACTTAACCTCCATGAATTTATCTAGTTCTCTTTTAAACCCTGTTATAACAAACCTGGGCAAATGCCTGATCAATTTCAGGGGAATGGCCCAAGGCAGGCAGGATAGCCAGACCTTATCCTGACTAGACTACCCTGTGCATTATGATCTTACCGACTGCTTTAGACTGACTCTGAGTTCACTTTTATGGTGCACATGGGCATTATGATTTTTTTCTTAATACTGCATCATTACTTTTCTAGGGGATCTGCCAAAGGCAGCTGCCATTTTTTGTTCAGCTCAAGTGTAACCTGTTATAGAGGTGACTTGCAGTGTGTTCTTGAAAGGAGGGGTTACTTTTGTTCTTTATTGTTTTCTCACAGTGTAAACCAGAAAAATCAATCAGATTGAAAGCATATGGTTGCCCTTTAATGTATGGAAAAATGTAATAACCTTTCCATGTCAGTTTTGCCCACCCACTTTTAGATGTCAACAGCCTACCCGGTCTTTCAATGATCAGTGGCTGGTTTTTGAGGCATTGGATCCAAAGATCTCAGCCTAGACTCCAGTCTCACCTTTTCGTGTTCAAATATAAATCTATTACACACAGCATGAAACTCTGCTGTAGCTAATTGTTTCAGTGAGTGTTGGGAACATGCCAGGGAAGGTATCCTGCTGTTTTTGTGCTTTTCAGATGTAAATGTTTAATCAAGCCTAGCTGAGATGTAGTATGTACTCAATGCTGATGGTTCCTTTTCTATTGTTGCAGTGATCTGCTGTCTTCAGAATACCTTGAGAGGCATATCGAGCATGGAGGAAAGACAGTGGAAGTTAAAGTAAGAGTTTCTTGGGGTTCTGAAGGTTCCCCCCCTTTTTAAAATATTTGTTTAATGGACACTCCCTGATTTCTCCGTAACCAGAGAATTCTGATTTTAACATAAATTCCTCCTATGAGTCAGACAAGTTTTGTTTCATCTTATTTTTAAGCTTGTTTATTTTACAGTACATAAATATACATGACAAAATTATACTTATGAGAAATGTATATGCTATAGTTTTTTTTTCTAAATACATATGTGCCAATGAAAGTGCAACAATGACTCTTTTACATAGTGTATCATTATGTAAACTTACTAAAAGGCCAGGATTGCTGTTTTTATGGGTTTCCTCATATATTTGAGTATAGCAAGTCATATTGGATGGTAGTTCCAAATATTTAGCCATCTTGAAATAGCAGGTTCCTTTTGTAAAAGGTTTGTTGAGACACCCATGAAATATTGTTATAGTTGTCTCCTAAGAAATATGTCAGTCTGGATCCTTTTTGTAGGATGTTAGTTTCTATTCTCCCTCTGTGTTTATACTAATTCAGTGAAAGTCAGCCTGATGATCCACTCTGTCTCTCTGAATACGCCAGCTGTATTTTCAAATATTCATATATGCCGATACTATGTACGTTTGTACTTAACATTAGATTTTACAAAACGATCAGTAATTTCAGAAAGAATAAAATCTAATCAGTATTTACATATAGCTCCTCAGAGTTGCTGTGAAAGTCTTTCAGTGCATAGACAACATCTCATGGAAGTATAGCAATAAAATAAATGTAGACTATGCACAGCACATGTAGCAGTGAGAGTTGGTCATAATAGTAGCTCCTTTTAATGGACACTGTCAAGCCAAATGTGGCCCAAAATTTAGATTTTGTAAAAAACAAAACCCACTGAATTAGACTACCCAAATCTCTAACAATTAAATGTTCTCTTACAATGTGACAGCAAAAGCGGGAAAGGGCAAGGTAAAAATTTGAGCAACTGAATGCACAGAAATATTTGTTCACTTCAACTACTTAATAATCAGTTTACCCTTCCCTAGAATTTTCATGTATATTATAAGCTACTAGTGTAAAAGCCCGTGGACACGGGCCAACAGTAACGGCCACCCCTGCTCAGCCCCCCCACTCCAAGCGCGCCCCCCGCTCAGCCCCCCCACTCCAAGGCCCCCCCCCGCTCAGCCCCCCCGCTCGTTCAGCCACCCCTCTCCCCCCCGCCCCCCCCGCTCGTTCAGCCTCCCCTCCCCCCCACGGCCCCCCCGCTCATTCAGCCCCCCTCCCACCCACTCCAAGGCCCCCGCTCGCTCAGCTCTCTCCCCCTCCCCCACTCCAAGGGCCCCAGCTAGGCTGGGCGCAGCTGGCCGGGCCGTACCCGGGCGCCTCCGTCCCGCCGACCCAGCGCCCCCTTCCCGCTCCCCGCCTGTCCAGAGCCCCCTGCCTGCGCCTATTGCGCCCAGCCACCCTCCTGCCCTAGGCCCCTGATCCAGACCCTGCTTCCCTCTCAGCGACTTACGCGCGGTGGCCATGTTGTGCTGCCAAACTACACCTCCCAGCATGCCGTTAGTCCGGGCCGTCTCTACTGCGCATGACGGCTTCACACAAACTTTTCTAGCCGATTATTATAAAAATAAAGATTCTCAAAAAACCCCAAACTGCTCAGCTCAGCGTGCTGGGTACCTGTCAGTGCTGAGCATGCTTCAAAATCTGGCCGTGGTTTCAGTGCCTCAATAGGAGGAGAGCTCTTCTGGAAAAAAAATGGGACCCCAATTTCGTGTGCTGAGCACTTGAAAATCTAACTCTTGTGAAAATCTGTGAAATTTCGTGTGCTGAGCACTGTGAAAATCTAACTCTTGTGAAAATCTGGCTCCACATGACCAGTCAGCTGTTGAACCACAGATCACAGTTGAAGAACCACTTCCTTAAGACACCGAAAGAGAAAGAAGCAGAAAAGTTTGTTCTCCATATCGGAATCTGGACACTCTCATTCAAACTGTTCTCAAAGTACATATACAGGCATAGATTCCTTACATGATGATGATTCAATACTTTAAAAGTCTGTGATTATTTTACTGTGTCATAAAATCCTGCTAAATTGGTACTTGTTCTAAGAATAAACCAGTCAAAATATAGACAACAACAATAAAGGATCACACAGATTACTTAAATACTTGTTAAAAAAGAAAAAGCTACTGAAAGGGCCAGACTTGCAACAAAAATAAATTGCATAATAAAGACCACATTGTGATGTGCCATTTCCTAAACTATCCAGCTCCGTAATGAAGAGACTTAGTCTGGCGTACATTAAAGGCCAAATCTTGCTGTTTCCTACTGCAAATGTGGAAGGCCCTGAACACATTAAAGCTGCCATGGTCCAGCTGTGTTGAGAGGAAGGGGGCATGCTGTGGTGCTCCTACTCCTCTTGGGGAAAACACTACTAGTTGGTGGAGCCAGTAGCAGTGCCAGAGGGAGAAGAATAGGTATTTCAGCAAAGAGACCCCAGCAACTCCTTCTACAGGAAGACCCATCTCCATCATTGGTTCTCTCTTCTCCTGTGGTGGGAGGGGATAGAGGAGACCCATCACCTCTCTTTCGACTAGGAGGGGGTGACCAGAGAAAAACCTCCCTCTCATTTCTGGGGAAGCTGGATGAGAAAATAGAGCTCATTAGATTGCAAAGGCAACTAACTGGCCCTGTCAAATCCCTCTCCCTGTTTAGCACTCGACAGTGGGGTGAGGATAGTCCTTTTTTAAAATACTTGTTTTTACAGTGAAGTGCTCTCTTTGGCTGCTTCTTTCTCCTACATCACATAGCACAGTGTAAGTAGCAGATATTGCCACTGCTGTCATCAGCAATATGGGAAACAGATGGGAGAGCTAATGCGCTATGGGAATGCAGCTGCATACGCAGTCATCGTTTAACAATGTTACAAACATGGACATGCCAAGGAGGTAGACAGATGCTTGCTCTTTGTAGAATTGGGCAGAACAACGCTGATCCCTCTAACCAAAATTTTCTGAAGAAAGTGTTCTGGTTTTCTGTCACTGTTTTGGAGACAGGGAGGAGGAAAAAAAGAAAAGAAATATTTATAGTTCAAGGACCCAGATGTTAAGGAATGAAAGGATTTTTAATGACAGGCACCTCAATGTAACATATCCTTTTGTAACAAAAGAGGGTAAATTCTAATGTAGCTGTTGCACAATTAATTAGTATTTGTGGAGCACTTTGAAGATGAAATGCACTATACTCTGTAACTGCCAAGTGTTGGAATGCCATTGAATGAGGCAGGGAAAAGCACACCTCTTGCTAGCTGCTCCAAACACTAAGTATGCAGGACTTTCAGTGTTGTGTTATCAGCCAGCAATGCCCAATAATAATTAAAAAAAACAAACCCAAAGGATTAAGGTTTTTTGGTTGTTTTTGGCCTGCATGTTAGTGAAATTTTGCTACCAGTAAGGAAATCTGATCTGTTATCCTGATCTCTGAACTCCGTCTACAGGCAAAGACAATACTTAATCAATCAATTAACAAGAAGCAGAAAGCACCTCTCATGCATTACCTTTTCCTGATTGTGTCAGTACAGATCTTTCCAAGCGCCAAGCACGCAAATGCTCCACTTGCATACACTTTATCTCACTGCAGTATATCTCTGTCCTTTTATCTCTTTTTATGTTATCATTCTGTCATTGAGGCTGTCACTAAGATGAAAGGCAAAATACAGCTTGCAGTGCTGAGTAATCTACACTATGGGATTTTTCTTCCTTAGACTGAACAATTTATATCTATTCAGTAACATTTTCTCTTATAAAATATTTTCACATTAGAGCCACATGCATTCTGCTCATTATCCAAACAGAGCTGCCATGCAGACGTACAAAGATTCCTAGATAATAGTTTTGAGACCATTAAGCAGAGACACAGTGTCCAAATTGGAGAGATTGCATAGGTGGATTTATATGTATATGTTTAGACAGAATGATTAATTGGAACCACAGGGAAGTTTGTTTATTTCTCAAATAATCCAGTAAATCACAATGTATGCAAGTTGTAAACATGCTGTCCATATGTTATGCAAAACAAACCAACATACCCTATGGCCAACGTGTTTGAAGTGGAATGTAAATCCATATTTAGGCACTTAATGAAGTTCTTGATCCCACACCATTGAAGGCTCTGGGAGCTTTGCCACTAAGGGTATGTTTACACAGCAAAGAAAAACCCACGGATGGCCAGTGCCAGCTGGCTCGGATTCATGGGGCTCGGGGTGGGGGGCTGTTTCGTTGCTGTGTAGACTTCGCGGCTTGGGTTGGAGCGTGAGTTCTGGGACCTAGAGGCTGAGCCCAGACATCTAAACAGCAATGAAACAACCCCACAGCTCAAGCCTCATGAACCCCAAATCAGCTGGCACTAGCCAGCCATGGGCTCTTCTTTGTGTGTAGACATATCCTTAATTGTTCAGACTCTTAATAGCTTGATTTGCAAAGGTACTAACTACCTGTAGCTCCCATTGACTTCAGTGGGACCTGTGGGCAGTTCTCAAAATCAGGCAACTTACAGCTGGTCTACACTATGTAGTCAGGTCGATGTAAACCACCTTGCGTCAACCTAGTTGTGCAAGTCTTTACACTCAAATTTGTCTCCCACCCATGTAAATTCTCCATTAAGCCAATATTGTCATCCCACTTCCCTGAATGGCGTTGAGCTAAGGTAGATGTATTGAGGTTGACGCAGTGTGAATGTAGACACTGTGTTAATTATGTCGACACTAATAATCCTCCAGAAGCTGTCCCACAATCCCAACACTGACTGCTCTGGGCACAACTGTGAACTCCACTGCCCGAGCTCATGGTGACTGGAAGGCCCCCATCCTCCATTTAAAGCCTGTGAGTGTATGAAATGCCTTTTCCTGCTTGTCCAGGTTGGGAAGCCCATCTTGCAGCTCTCATTGTTGTGTGCAGTTGCCCAGCTGACTGTGCTGGCTGCACGCTCCAGATGCACTTTAGCTTGGAATAGACCGGAGATATTAAATCTCCTGGGCCTGGTTGGAGAAGAGGCTGTGCTAGCACAGCTACAGGCCAGCCCTAGAAAGGAGGACTTCTATGAGAGGATTGCATGGTGGATGCAGGAGGAGTATGACAGGGATCCGCAGCAGTGCTGCATGAAAGCAACGGAACTGCAGCAGGCAGATCAGAAGGCAAGCGAACAGTTGATCCGGTGATGAGACGCAGACCTGCCACTTTTACAAAGTGCTGCATGCCATACTTGGCAGACAACCACCACCACGGATACCTCAGAGGACCCAGAGTCACCGGCTCTGCTGTGAATAGCGAGGATGAGGTGGAGGGAGAGAAAGAGGATGGGGGACATGTGGCTGGAGGGTCCTGCTATGCCAGGAGATAGGACCTGTTTGAGACTCCACCGCAGTCCAGTCAGTCCTGGATATCGAGCATGGACAAGCCCGATGAAGGGGGAAAAAATTGGGTAAGTGTGTAAATTTATTTTCCATTACAGTGATGGTGCCCCCAACGTACTAGGGCACAGCTATCAACTTTTCATTAATTTTCTTGTACTACAAGAGGTTGTGTAACCTGTGGGCGGGTTAGAGTTTACTTCCTTGCCCTTCTCCAGTGCCTAAAAACCCAACTCCCAAAGAAAAGCACCTAGAGACCCAGAATTCAGTCTCTAAGGATTTTCTACAAGAATTGAACAAGGTCGACCTCCCCACATTCAAGTCCCCAAAGAACAAAAGGAATGAACTTATTTATTAAGTACCAACTTTATAAAATCTTATGATAAAGAAATAACTTAATTTTTACAGCATAACATGGCTATTTTATAAACACACATTATCGTCACAGTAATACATAAATAAATAAAGAAAACAAATTACAATCTAAACAGCTCAGTCCTCACAGAAACACAGTGAGAAGAAACTCAGAGTTCCCAAAAGCTTAGGTTGAGTTCACCTGAGTCTCAGTTAGTCTTGATCACCAAATCTATACAGTTTGCTGAGTCAAAAACTTCTCTCCACTTGTGTGTAGGAATCTTCAGTTGGAATCCATGCAGACTCTTCCTGTGCTGAAATCACTGTTAGTCAGCTGATTAAGCAACCACCCAGTTTAACCCCCCACCCCACAAATGCTTCAGAGTTAGGGAAAACAACCTGCTGTCTGCTCCTGTGGCTCAGCTTCTTTCAGCCCCCACTGGGCACATGGCCTTTTGTAAAGCAGCTGCTCTGACTGCTTGCTCTTGTGGAGTTCAGCAACAGGGAACCTACTGCACACTCAAAAACTACCACACCTAATTCTAGAAGCTTCTGAGTGTGGAGAGCTAATTGTGCATCTGCCTACCAACAATGAACCAGACCCAACTCATTCCTATCCACCTCCGATATCCCATGATCCACCAGTGCTTGCATAACCATAGAAAAATAGTCCTTTCTGTTGATATACTCTGTGGCAAGATGGTCTGGTGTCAAAATGAGGATATGCATACCATCTATTGCTCTACCGCAGTTCAGAAACTTCATCACTGCAAATGTATCTATTATATCCTGCATGTTGTCGAAAGTCACAGTCCTATACAACAGGAGATGATTAATAGCCCTGCACGCTTTGTGACAACCGTTGCCACAGTGGATTCTTCCAACTCCAAAATGATTTCCCACTGACCAATAGCAACCTGGCATTGAAAGTTTCCACAGTGTGATCACTATGTGTTTCTCCACTGTCACTGCAGCTCTCATTCTCATATGCTGAAGGGCTAGATCCAGGAATATTCTACAGCCACTGCTCATCATCCAAATGTGCATTACAATGCCACCCCACCAGTCAGTGCTCATTTCTTGGGCCAGAAGTGTCACTCCACCATTTGCAGCTGCTCCATGAACACCACCGACAATCTTAAACTGGTTCTTGCTACATGTCACAGCAATCTGCCCTCTAGGAGCTCAACATGTTCCCCGCAGCTTTTCTTTTGGCTCTGAAAATACTGGAGGATCATGTGTCCTGGGTTTGCCATGCTCATGACAATAATGTAGACCTGTGCAGGCTTCATGCTTCTGTCAGAGATGGCAGACAACGAGTCCCATGTCAGTTTGTGGGATTTTCAAAATTGGTCTGAAAATTATGGGAGGGAGATGGCATTATAGGATGGAGAAAGTTCATGAATGGAACTTGACCCTGCCATCCCGGTCACCCTGCCTCACCATGCATTGCCAAAACTTCCCAAAAGATAGAACTCAGGATGGTGGCGAGTTGCGCGGTGGGATACCTACCCATGGTGCACTACATGTCAAAACAAGCACTCCTAGAAAGTACGTGCGGTGCTGACACAAGGAACCAAGTATGCACGTGATACAAGCGATATACTCACTGTGGCAGCTCCATACTGACATAACTTGAGTTTGTAGTGCAGACATGTCTTTAGTTAAGTATCTCAGTGCGTATGTAGGTACCTAGCTTTAGGTACTTAAGGCTGAAATTTTAACTGTCTAAAACTTAGAAAGCAACTTTAACTCTCCTTATTCATATATGTGTTACAAAATTGTTTTTTTGTTACAGTACCAGACAACATATGAAAATAAAATGTTTCATATTGTGCATGTGTCTAAGTTTATAGAAATAATTGCAATTCCTTAATATTCTGTGTTATTAGCCAAATAGTATGTACTTCACCTAATGTGTGTGGTCATAATTTAAGACTGTTTTAATGCATATGGAAATGGGGAAAGAGTACAGTGCTGGGAGAACTTTAACTCTGGATCCTTTTTTTATACAATTAAAATCTCAGCCTTAATATGCCAGTATCATAGTTTTTGGGGGCGGAGGGTTTAAATAAAATGTTCTCTTTCTATAGAAAAACAATTCAGAGGTGAACACAAAGTATTAAAAAGCCCGCGAAAAGGTGGGGAGGCCGGATGGCTGAGGGACTGATAATGAGATATGTAGCCTTTCCGCTCAAGGTCACTGCTTCAAATCTGGCCAGGGTTAGCAGTGAAGTCAATACCCCACAGTGGCTGAAATCAAGTGAAGTATCAATTACATCGTAGCATGTATTGTTTTATTAAGCCTCATACTGACATCTTGATCAGTGTTCAGACATGCCATGGTAGCATATTTCCGTAGGTATTGACTGATCACAGCTTTATAATAATTCAAGATATAATTGAAAAACAATGTTTCACAGATTGCATCAATCCTGCTTTATAACATATCAAGTGATGTGCTGCCAATATTTGGCAAGGGGCTCCCATAGTCCCCCATTTAGAATACAATAATTCTGACTACCTGAGGTGTATCTGCTTACAAGGAAGACTAGAATAGCAGAATGTGGTTGTGTCTCTTCCCACTTCAACAAAAACACTTTCTCATAACCAGGAGGGAAGCAATACAACTTGGCACACACACATATATTAAGTGCACTTTGCTGGAAGTGTTTATACTTTGTTCCTGAAAAATACAGTTAGGGCATTGATAGGATTGCAGTGTTCAGTCTCTGTAACATGGAAGGGGGAGGGAGAGGAAATAGGCATTGGGAGATGGGGAGTGTCTAGGGGTACCGTCCCTCAGTTAATTGCATCAGGTGTAAGATATTTTCAAAAAAACAAGCTGATGGTGCATTCCATAGGCCAAAAAAAACCCAAATGTGCTCATGATAAGTAATTTGGGCCCTAGTGGTAAGTCCTTTTGGGCAAGGACAATTTTTGCAGTATCCAGGGAGGAGGTTACTCTGTCAGAACCAGGGAAATCACAAGAACCCTTTTTTGAAGAGGCTGAGAAATCTCACACCAGCATGAAAAGGATTAAATCAGGGGTTGTCAGCTCATGGGTTCAGACCCATAATTGGGCCACCAGAATATCACAAAGAGTTGCATAGCAGCTCCTGTGGCTCCTATCCCATAGGGCTAACTGGGTTCACCTCTGGGATTCCAGAACCACTCAGCTTTGGCTCAGCTATCATGACAACGGGAGCTTGGGTAGGTCACGTTTGAGTGAGTAGCACTGCAATGCCATGAGCCAGCTCACAACTCCACTCACACAAATTTGGTCCGATCATGGGGACGGAGCCAAACCTGAGTGGCACTGTAACCCCAGAGGTTGCAGGTCCTGAGTGGAGAGTCAAACTCAGCCAGCCCCACAGCACAGGAGCTGTCATTGTGGGGTGAGCGCCCAGTGGGACCCAACTGAAACCACCCCAGGGCTTCCGCCCCCAAACTATTTACTGGGTCTCAACAGGCCATAAACATTTACAAGTGGGTCCTGAGCCCCAAAAGGTTGAGAATCACTGGGTTAAAGAGAGCTTATGGATGCAGTTAGACTCACCCCACTGTATCTGCAGCCAGTGCCAGGTTTGGAGGGAGAAGAGAAGGAGAGAATCTGGCCCAGGGCATGGCTACGCTTGAAACTTCAAAGAGCTGTTGTGGGAATGCTCCTGCGGCAGCGCTTTGAAGTGCAAGCGTGGTCATGCGTGAGGGCTGGGAGAGAGCTCTCCCAACGCTCCTGGTAATCCACCTCCACAAGGGGATTAGCTCCAAGCACTGGAAGCCTGTCCACACTAGCGATTTAAAGCGCTCAGACTTGCTGCGCTCAGGGGGGGTGATTTTTCACCCCTCCTGAGCCAGGAAGTTGGAGAGCTATAAAATGTAAGTATAGCCAAGACCTTAGTTGAGGGCTGACTGGTGAAGAGGCAGGAGATAGCTGCCTCCCTATGTGAGGGGAGCATCATCAGTAGCCTGATAGCTCATAGACTCATTGGGCTGGTCCTCACTACTGGGGGGGGATCGACGGCAGATACGCAACTTCAGCTACGTGAATCACGTAGCTGAAGTTTGCGTATCTGCAGCCGACTTACCTGCCGTTCTCACGGCGGCGGCAGTCAGCGGCGCGCTCCCACGTCGACTCCAGCTTGCGCCTCCCGGCAAGCTGGAGTTCCAGAGTCGACGGTGGAGCTGCGGGCAATCGATTTCTTGCATTTTCATAAGACACGAGAAATTGATCACTAACTGATTGCTACCCGCCGATCCGGCGGATAGTGAAGACCAGCCCATAGACTTTAAGATCAGAAGGAACCATTATGATCATCTAGTCTGACCTCCTGCACAACGCAGGCCACAGAATTTTACCCACCCATTCCTACAATATACCTCACCTGTATCTGAGCTATTGAAGTCTACAAATCTTGGGACAGCCTCTGGGACTGGGGAAGAAGCAGTGCAGCCCTGACTGAGGGAAACTGCTAAGGAGACCAAGGGGCGCCAGCAGTGTGTGAACTGCATGTGACTGAACTATAGCGTACGTCTTCGCTACCCGCCGGATCGGCGGGTAGCGATCGATCGTTTAGCGATCAATCTTTTATCACATCTTAATGAGATGCGATAAATTGATCACCAGCGGCGCTCCCGTCGACTCCGTAACTTCAGTTTGCCGCAAGACACAAGCTGGAGTCGACGGGGGAGTGCGCCACCATCCGCCGCCACCGCTGAGGATGGCAGGTAAGTCAGCGGAAGATACGCCAACTTCAGCTAAGTTATTCACATAGTTGAAGTTGCGTATCTTTGGTTGATCCCCCCCAGTGAAGACCAGCCCATAGAAACATTGTGGGGTAGGGGTTAGGTGCCGCCACTCTTATGACGGCTACACCCAGTGGGACCTCAGGCTGCAGCAGGATGCCACAGCAGGTTCACAAGGGATTGCCACTCGAGTTGCGCCACTACAGACTGTTTGGATTATTGGGTCTGTGCCCCAAACTGAGGTAGGAAGTAGCCCAGGGCAGTGGACTTACACACTCTGCCAGGAGGATCCTTGTGGCATTGCTTCACACAGGCCCCTTGGTTGGGAACCAGTGGGAAGGAGGGCCTGGTTCCTTCTACCACACCTCTTTTAGGACTGAAGCACCTCCATCAGGGAAGCAAGGGGCTGGAAGTCAGGCACCCCAACCACTAGGCTGTCTGGTCTTCTGAGCACCATGTTACACCTCTCTTCTATTTGATGGAAGGATTTAAAAATCAGATTTCTGCAAGTTTCCCCAAAGTCCCCTCTCCAGTACTTACACAGTCCCAGAGTCCTCACTCATCCATGTACCCTATACACTGTGGAAAGAAGCGTGCAGCGTGAGCATGCACTTAGGGTTGGGTTGTGTCTGGATGTTGTGCTGGGGCACAACAATCGTGAAGGGAGGCACAAAGATCCTCTCACGTGCCTTGAAGCGCTCGTTCCTTTCTTCCTACATTCAGAGGCACAGGAACCTGGCACAGTGTGATTGATAATCCAAGTGCAGGGACTCCGTGAAGCTAGCAATGTCTATGGCACTAGCCACCCCACAGATGATAGGGTAGGAAGGATGCTGTAAATAGCCCTGGTCTCTTCTGCCCAGTCTGCTTTAGGCAGGTGCTACTTAAAACCATTTTCTCTGACACTGAATGACAGTGAGTCAAGAGGCTGCTTCCCCACCAGATGCTAGTGCAGTTCCCTGGCCAGATGGCAGTGCGCTGACTAACGAGGTAGCCCAGCATGCTGTCAAGCAGAATGCACAGAGCATGGGATCTGTAGCTTTTGCCCAGTAAACACAATGACACATTTGAACTCAAAAATCTCTAGTCCAATAGGAGATGCATCAGTCACAAACCATGTACAATATGGTGCAACTGTGTGTTTTTATGTACTTTTAAAAGAATATACTTATCTTTTAAAAGAATGCTGCCAACAGCCTTGAAATGTTTTTACACGGAGAGCTTCAGTGGTGATAATGATTCTGTATCTTTAATGGTTCAAAACTCTGTCCTAGAGTCACTGCTGACCTTTGACTTCAAATTATGTTCATACCTATGATAAATGCTAAGCTTCCAGGAGCCTTGTCTGAAAAGTCCATAACCTATTTTAAGAAAAAATAAAATTTCCTGGAACTGTTTTTTAATCTTATGAGATTCTAATCTGAACCCTTCTTCATGGCCAATATTGATTTCTCTTTGTAAAAATGTAAACAATTGGGAACTGTGTAGATAACTGAAAGGCACATTACCTAGCAGCTGGTGTTGGATTAAACTTTGTGGAAGCCTCAAGAATTTGTAAGTAGAACTAGCTACTTACTGGAGGGCAAGAATTGTAAACCCAATGACCCGGCAATGGCTGGCACGTTAAAAAGACTAATCATTAGCTAGCTGGGCACAGATAATCGAGTGGTGGTTAGCTGGTCCTTTAGGAGTTCCCCTCTGTAAAGAAAGGGGCACTCTACCACTAGGAACAGAAGTAAAGGACCATCTCCTCTCCTTTGGACTAGTGAATGTTAAAATATTAGTACACAGGAGCTCAGGAGAGGGAGGTCATGCATGTTTGGGCACAGTAATGCTGTGTATTAATGGCTATACCACGCCTGGTTGAAGGGAATGCTTTTTGGAACTGCTTACCGGAGAATTCTGGAAATGAGAGCTGTGGATGACTTGAGGTCCTTAGCTTCCTAGTATCTCTGAGGAGCTAAAAATAGCAGAGAACCACAGTAAATACTTTCTCCATTGAAACTGTGGATGGAAATCTAAGTTGATCACTATGGATTTGCCTCTTGAGTACAGTTTGGCTGTCCAATTTTTATTTTTTACTCCTTATTTCTGCCTTCTTTGTGAATAGTTAATGTGCTTCTCATGTTCCTTTTGATATTCATTTTTAAAAGGATTGGGGGTAGATTTTTTTCCAGTTTACTTTCACTGCTAGTATTACGGCCCACTTGCTTTTCAGCAGCCATTGCCACTCTAGCTGTTGGTAGGCCTCAGAGTTATGACTGCCAGAAAACATTGATCTGACGAAGAGCTCTGTATAGCTTAAACGCTTCTCTCTTTCGCCAACAGAAGATGGTCCAATAAAAGATATTACCTCCCACACCTTGTCTCTCTAAAAAACAGAATGCTGTGACTGGCATTAAGCTAAGAGGTTGGCAAGGAGATGACTGTGGCAAGCTGGCCTGCCGTGGGCTCAGCTGGCAGTAGTTTGGAATTCTGTGAGCAGTCCCTGACCAAAGGTAATAGAAGATTATGCATAAAGGCAGATGTTTGGGCTTTTCCTCACTGCTGTCCAGGTGGTTGACCTGTCTGAATGGGTCCTGCCACTGCATCATTCTGATGGCTTTTGCAGAATATTATGGCAGCCTTTAGTTACCAGTTGCAACTAACTGCCACAGCCACTCCTGCCACATTGTCCTTACAGATCACCATGGTGGGTCAGCACAGAGGACCTGCATCTGACTGAAGAAGCAAAGGAGAAGAATAGAGTACCACTAGCAGAGACCTTGTTCTGAACTACATTGATTACACCCTGGGAAGTGGTTACATTCATGTGAAAAAAGGCAAAAAAAAGTTGTACTTTTTCTTCACCATAGCATTAGATAAGATTCTTCCGGGAGAAATGTTCAGCTGGGGAGGCAGGATATAACGGGCACTGTAACAGAATTGACATTTTCTCACTTTGAAGACTTTTCAGTCTAATTTTCTAATAGGATCTACTGGCTCCAGACTGACCTGACTAACGTCATAATGTTCCAGCAGGAGGCGAGAAATGCTGCAAAATTCCACTCTGATTTACTAGCTGATGTTCTTGATACATTGGGATAGTTACGAACTAGACCCTTCTCTAACCTGGTTGATGAAGACCAGTGGAGAAGTTTGGTTTATTGATGAGGGTTATTAATGTTTCCTTTGAGACAGCGGGGTGATATTGTTGCTGCCTTTAAACAGTGAGTAGGGTACCCTTGATTAAGAAAAATAATCTCTTGCCACTAGGTAGTGAACTGTAATTGCCCAGGCTGTTAATTTTTCCTTTTTGAAAAAGGCTAATCATCAAACGGCTCTGGGACTTCAGGAATTTTCTCAGCAAGCATTTGCTCCCTGTGGGCATTCAGGTGTAGAGAGCTGCAGGGTTTCATTTTGGCATCATCTCTTCTTTTCTGTTTGTCGGTCTGATTAGGTGAGACTGTGACAGGCTCTGAGATCCTGGTGCAAGAGTCTCCTTAAAGCAAGATATGTGGTTCACAAAAACAGATTTTTTTTAGTGCACTGGGGACACACAACAAATGTTTCCAGATACACATCTAGATCTGCCAAGATTTCTTTTGACCTGTGAGATTGTCTCGGAGAGGAAGAAATGAGCCCGTAGTAAAGTCGCATCCACATGTCAACATGCGTGCAAATATTTAAGTTTCAGAGTGGTAGCCGTGTTAGTAAGTATCAGCAAAAACCAACAAGGGGTCCTTGTGGCATCTTAGAGACTAACAAATGTTCCATAGCAGTAAAAAATAAGGGCATGAGAGTGAAGATATCTGGGCATCATGGGTAAATTGCAAAATTAACCGATCTGATTTAATTAAATAGAGAGGAATCTCCAAGGTATGTTCTCGCCAGATAATACTTTTAAGTCTATTTATTTCTGACTGTCCAGATGGGTAGATAGAAAAATTATTTCTTCCACAAATATGTTATGGGATAATTTAACTGAAAAGCTATGGAAAAGCTGGGAGTGCTATCAGGGGAACATGCATTTGATTCTCACTAAGGAGATCAAACCCCATTTTTCAGCCACATGACTGACGCTGGCTCAGAATTTTTGTATGAAAAATGTTCTTCCTGGTTACACAGATTTCATTTTGCAGAATAAGTGAGCCTCAGGCACTAGTGCAGATCCACATTACACTACATTGTATGAGGATAAGCTAGTCTTGACTAATTACCCCCAAATTCCTTCCAGAAGTAGTTATAATCCATTTGATGCCATCAATCATCTTTCCAGTATTATTCTCACACCTACGGAAATGTTCCTGTAATCCTTTGTTACAAAAATGATATGGTAAAAAATCTTTTAAATGCCCTAAGATACAGTCTTTAGAAAATCCATCTTGCTGATCATTTCTTTTTATATGAACTCCTGAGGGTATTTTTTATTATATGTTTTATGGTAGTGCCTAGAGTCCCATACCAAGAGGATGACCGGGGCCCCATCATACTAAGCACTGTAACAAAGGAAAAGATGATTCCTGCCCCCAAGAGCTTCCTGCACCTAATAAATAAAAGATGCAACAAGTGAATGACTGTAATAAATCGTTGGGAGGAGAAAGGCATAATGAGGCAAACAGTAAGAAATGTTTACGTAGGCCAGATGTGCACAGCTAGATGGTTTTGAGTCAGATAAATTGTATTCTTATAATAATCTGTAAAATATAAATATGATAGATATCAGCAGTCCCTCCTGACCATGTATCTAGATATGATCACTTGGCAGTTTCCTGTAGACACCTTAGAGACTAACACATTTATTTGGGCATACACTTTCGTAAAGTGGGTTCTAGCCCACGAAAGCATACACCCAAATTAATTTGTTAGTCTCTAAAGTGCACAAGGACCCCTTACTAACACGGCTACCACTCTGAACCTTAAATATTTGCATGCCTGGATATGTAGGGGTGGGACAGGTTGTTCTTACTGGGAGGGGGCGTGTTTGCCACCAGAATTACGATAAGCTTTAGTGTTACTGCTTTTAAGGCCTTTCTCTTTAAGTTGGCCGTCGACCAACAACAAAACATCATAATGACTTGGGTGAGTTCTCCTAGGAATCAGAAATTAAGTTTGATTCCAATGAGAATAATGATGGAAGATGCAGAAGATGTTTTTTTCAGATAGAAATGAGGTTATTCATATTTTGTATACAGTGCCTAGATTGTACAGTGATGTGGGCATTGGAGATACATATGGCTGGACAGACATATGGTCCAATCCTGAAGACCTGATTCAGGCAAAACTTTCCCTGACTTCGGTGGCACTTTTGTCAAGTAAAAGACTGCAGGATTTGGAAGGTGTGGTATGTGCACTGCTTACAGGAAAGAAAAGTCAAGTGTTAATTTTCATTGCACTCTTTTCTCATTTGATTATACACAATGTTTCCTTTAAATTCAGAGCACTGGGAATACTTATGACTAATTCTCTTTGATCTATTGGATAAGAATGTCCTCTGAGGTTTTCTCTCAATGCTGAATGACTGTGAATTGTGGATACCATGCCGGTAGGCATGGCAACATCATCATGGCACAAGCCATGTTTAACAGGACATGCGTGCAAATTTATGATGGATTCACAGTCTCTATTTTCAATTGCAGGGAGGAGAGCATTGCTATTACCAGGGCCAAATCCGAGGAAACCCAGAATCATTTGTTGCCTTGTCAACATGCCATGGACTTCAGTAAGTTTCCCCAGGTTGTTATTTTAATGGGCTGTATGTAGTTTCTTAAAACAAGTACAAATTTTATAGTAAAAGAATTACTAATTGTTTCTTATTAGATTGCAGAAAAATGTTAAACATCTTACCCTCCCTCACAAATTTATGGGTTGAATTTGGACCGATAAAGGAATCTTGGATTTTTTACAAGTAGTTTACAGAGTGCCTGAGTTGGTTTTTATTAAGCACATAAACACACTGATATGTGTAACAGTCACGTTTTCCCAATTGAAACTAAATTACAAATAAATAAGCAAGGGTGAGAGCAACCCAAAATATTCCTTTCCTCGGGGGGAAAAAACCTTTCTGAGTGTTACTCTTTAACTGTTTCAAAATATGCCTTGCTCTTTCCTGATTACTACAGTGGGCAGTAAAGGCATATTTTTCTTCTGTTCTGACCCCATTTACAAAACAAAACTGAGACCGTGAAATGCGGGTTTTCTAGTCATTTTTCTTTTCTTTCAGAGGCACTGATCTTCGATATTTACCTACTGATCTGTACTTAGCATATATGGCAGTGTATTTGTGGATCTGAAGGAAAGGAGTGGCTGTTAGATGGCAAATTGAAAACTTTGCACACTTTTATCAATATATTGTACTTAATAACACCTTCCATTTGAGGATCTCAAAAACAGCTATACAAAAATCCCACATAGGCCCCCTCAGGACTTGTATCATAGTTTTGGACCGATTGAAAAAAGATTCCTGGCCTGATTTGCAGACGTACTAACTGCAGTTTCAGGTGACTTCATTGGGAATTACAGGATCTCCCCTGATATTGAGGTCAGACATTGCTTGAAGGATCATGTGATGAATGGTAAAAAGAGTCTATAAATAGGAGCACTCAAGAATTACCTTATGCTTTTCTTTTTCCTCCTGCTTCACTGAAAGGTAGGCACGTATCCGATGGAGATTTTTATTGATTCAATCCTTTTCCTTCTCCAAAAGTTCTGCAAATTCGGTATCAGACTCCTATGTTTTCAGTTAGTTTCATTTAGTTAAATGTGTTGGGTTTGGTTTTTATTGTAGCATCTTTACAGTTTTCTGTCTGATTCTTTGTACCATAATGCTTTTATCTCCTTTGTAATCAAGTTTTAGGAGTGAGGACTAATCCAAGAAATCTGACTTCAGGTTCTGTTTTGAAGGATAATCTAAAAAAGTAGCATTTTAGGGTGTTCTGCAAAGATTTAACTGAATTACTTCCATTAGTTGTGATCCATTAGGTCAGGGTTGGCAACCATTCAGAAATGGTGTGCCGAGTCTTCCACTATTCACCCCAATTTAAAGTTTTGCATGACAGTAGTATATTTTAACATTTTTAGAAGGTCTCTTTCTATGTCTATAATATAGAACTAAACTATTGTTGTATGTAAAGTAAATAAGGTTTTAAAAATGTTTAAGAAGCTTCATTTAAATTAAATTAAAATGCAGAGCTCTCTAGATTGGTGGCATGGACCTGGGCTGTGTGAGTGCCACTGAAAATCAGCTTGTGTGCCACCTTTGGCCCGCATGCCATAGGTTGCCTACCCCTGCATTGGGTCTTGGATTGTAGTCCTTGACCTCTGTTAACTCTCAGGGGCTACGGGAGAAAGGGAAAAAGAGACTGCAAACATTCCTTTCTGGCCTTTATTTGGTGCTTTGTTCTTCAAGATGAAACCCCCTCACTGCTCTGTATTCTCTCAGTGCTTAATTATCAGTGTTGGAACTTTCTAGAGCAGCCACACAATCAGGGTGATGAAGAGTTGTTATTTTTTCCTTTCTTGTTCAGCCCTCCTAGGTACATCTATTTTTTCCTCTCTGGGAGGAATCTTCAAGTAACTATATATGTATATCAGCAACAAAGATCAATCGATTACTATTTCACAATAGGCAGGGACAGTTTGAAACAATATAAGAGGTTGTAGTGTTCCAGGACCCTGCAGGAGAATGCAGTGTTTCTCTGATAAATCATGTTAAACTCAAGTGCCGGGACACTGCATCATCATCATAATCTGTATCATCTTTTATATAGTGCTTTTCATGAGTAGATCTCAAATACTGAATAAGTACTGTTGATTCACGCTGGCATTTAATTTCATTAGCTCCAACCAGGATCTGGAGTATTTCTCTGGAGCAGAGGAAACTGGGGGCTATTACCATCTAATAAAGTCTATAGGGCTGGTTCTTTGGTGAACTTTGAGTTGTAGCAGCTGGAGAAGATGCCTCTAAAGGAGCAATAAGCTCCATGTTCTCCATGTCCAGGCAAGTATTAATTCAAACCTTTTCCTCTGCTTAATACATCCTCCAGGTCCCAGCCCATAAGAGCTATGTTATTGGTGGGTGGGTGTAGATCAGGTGCCGAGGTTGATGCCAGAATTGTTTATTTAACTTTATCCTGTGATTTCTTTAGCTGTTAATGCCTGCATCTTTTTAGGGATGTTTATCTCTAGTTCGGTAAATAAGGTAGTGGGTTCAATGCTGGAATCCTGCTAACTCTCAATTTCCTTTCTTTTTGGTAATTGCATTGAAAAAGCAATATACTTCTGTGACCTTAACTCCTAGTTAGCCAAGTTTTTATTTGGATGTCCGGTAGTCACAGTCTACAGTGGGTTAATGTAGAGACTCAGACAAAAATAAAACATTTTGAAAAAAGCCACACTCATTATTAGGATTCCTAGTGTCCACATTTCTTCTTAAATTTAGCTCTTGGGTTCATGTTCTTTACAGAAGAATATAGAAAGAAATGCAAAATAACTTGCCATTTTCATTTTGTTTTCTTCATTGCAGTCAAGTGATGCAAACATATCTATTACCTGTTGGGAATGTTGGAATGTAGGAATCTCTTTCAAAGAATGTGCTTAATTATATATTCTTATTAATCTGTATTTTAATGCATTTTGTATTACAATATAGGCTCCTTGGAAGAGAACTGTGTATTCCTTTATGTGTTGTATAGCATAAAGTACACTGATTCTTAATAATGGATAATAGATTATTGAGTAATGATCTTTTCTAATGTAATAACATTTTAAATATTCAAATATGTTTTTAGGCCAGGATCCTGCAAGCTTCTTCACACAGGCAGACTGCTTCCTCACCCCAATTGAAATTAGGATGTGGATGCAGGGTCCACCACACACAGCAGTTTATAGGACTATGGTGTCAGTTTGAGAATTATAGAAATATTTTTGGGAAATGAAGGGCCTTATCAGAATAGCTATGGACATGCTATAGGAAGCCTTAATTTAAAATAAAGAGTTTGAAGGCCTGTAACATAGATAGTAGATATGTTTTCTTGTTGGACTATGAATTTGCTGCCCACTGGTGGTGAAATTAAAAATCTTGCTATTTTAAGATCAAATTGATTTACAAGATGTTTACTGTTACAATATGTTTGTGTATTGTTTTGACATAGTAAAGATTCAGATTTCAAAAATGGTCTGTATTCTACGGCTACTTTGTATCTAACTTTTTTATTAGTGTATGATTCAAATATATGGACTGCTTCAGTTGAAGTCTATTGCAAAACATCCATTGATTTAAGTTGGATCATGTTTGTAGTTTGACTTTAAATATGTTATTACCATGTACCATTATTAAAGAGTGGTTTGATCAAATTCACACTTGATCAAAGGTCCATGCTGCTGGGTAAAATGATCAAATAGGAGGCCCTTGATTCCAAGAATGTGAATTAAGTCCTCAAATGCCGGCACACTGATCAATCCTGCAGACCATACTCATGTAAAATTGCCATTGATAGCAAAGCAAATTTTGCATACTTAAAATCTGAATGATTTTAATCTTAGAATGAAGGCCTTCATCAGGCTCTCGGATTTTTATTTTAAACGTCATGGAACAAGTTAATGTCTACAAAATATTTACAGGTTATCTGCAAAGGGATGTAATAGCTTTGAATTAAATAGGTATTTATAACCACGGCTATCATGAGTTATATTATATATTGTATATACTATATTATATATATCCAGAATTACTTCTGTGGAGCCATTTGGCTAAGCTTGTAAATACACAACGTTTAGGCAAATATTAGATATGTTTGTGTAAAGCTGTAATGTTTTAAAAGTTTACTATGTATTTATGGTTCCAAAAACCCCATCAGAGTAAAATGACATCATTTTACTCAACAGAGCTGCTCCCTGGTTATAGTCAAGGTCAGATCTGATTTTAGTGAAAAAAATGCAAAATTAATTATAAAAACATTTTAAAAATCAATGTCATTTTTTATTTGGATAAGCCAAAAACAAGTATCGATTTCTGTCACTTAAAGAATGAAATGTGGTGGGGGTTTTTTTGTTTTGTTTTTTTCCCTCTCAAACTTTGAAAAAAAATATCTTGCTTCCTGGTTGAGGTTGTATAGCATTTGTCAAGTCTGAGCCTGCAGCTTATATTTATAGCTGGTCTTAAAAACCTTGAAAGAAGCACTTTAGAAAGGAAATGCTGACACAACTTAATCTCAACAACACACACATACTGCTGTAATAAAGAAAAAATTGCAGGAAAAGGCTGACTTAGATAAAGCTGAAAAGGGAGGTGGAGGTAGGAAATGTACCTCTTTAATATACTGTCAATTAACATTTTCCATATCAGATCATTTTATTTTAGGGTGAAATTCACCTTTGTGCATAAATCCGGTGCAAGGCTTCATTCTTAAACCCCATTTAAACTCAAAATAGGATTTAAATTGGATTTTAAGTGGTGAATTTAACCACTGCCATGTATTTACTTGTAAACAGTAATGCACAACCATGTGATTTAATTATCATAAGCTTTGTACATTCACTTAGGATTCCTTAAATCTTGAGCCTATCTGTGGTTAGAACTGAACCATGTGCCACCTTGGTTAGCTTAGAAAATTGGTGATTGTTCACATGAGAGCAATTACAGCAGCAGATTTTCCACATGTACAACAAGCATGCATATAGTTGGTGCCCTTAAAATTTTTCTACCATTTGGAAGATTTTACTTGTGTGAGAGCTGTTCCCTGTATGTATAATGAGGAATACCACGAGAACAAGTGAAAGCTTTCCATATGCTAGAATACGTACTGTATGAAAAGGCAACATAATATGGAGATTGTCTCTGTCAGCTCATGGAATATTTCTGTTGATGTTGATTTATATAAAACCTACTTGTGTCTTTTCCAAAAAAAATTAATAAAGGATGTAAATTGATGTGTGAGAAAAAATGGTTATTTATGATTTTTTTCCAGTTTGTTTAACTTGTTTACCTCAAAAGTGTCCCCATTATGCTGGGTCTTATAGGAGCACGCTGGCAGACAGACGTATGGCATCAAAAATCTTAAAATCTAAGAGTCAGTTGAGTTTAATACTTTATTTTGGCATCACAAGCTAGACATATGTTCCCAGAGTGGTAAAGAGACCCTTTAAATATCTGTCAGAAGTAGGAACAATCTGTTCCAGGGAGCGGGGTTCACACTAGGTTTGGGAATTGGGTCAGTCAGTCAGTTTCTGCTGCTCTTTCTGTCTAGCTCTTTATCACTACAACAAGGAAGAGGAAAACATTTTTGTTTAAAAGGATAAATTGGTTGTAAAATCACAAAAATTGGCATGAGGACTTAGAAACTGGGATAATACCTGAAATGGCTTTTAATTTTTTTAATGGTTATATTTCAAGTTCAGAGCCACCCCTTCATGGGTTACCTGTTTAAATTGTTTTAATCCTTTAATAAATGTTTGGTAAATCTCTACTCAATGTTACCACTTTTCCTGCCTTTAACAGTGGGATGTTCTACGATGGGAATCATACTTTTCTTATCGAACCAGAAGAAAACTATACTTCACAAGTAAGTAGAACTTTAATCCAGTATTCAGATACACAAGGGAGGCAGAAAAGAAAAGGAGCCTTATACTCAGCCTTGCACCTCTAGCTTTGGGACTGCTTACAGTGGGAGTCCTTGTCCTCCCACTCTCAGCAGCTAGTCCATATATTGCTCTAAAAATGCAAACCAAAGGCAGTATACTGCATCTAGTATTTGAGGGTCCAGTATCAGGAAAACAGGAGGAGGTTTACAGAAGTTTTCCTCCAATAATACATGTCTTAGCTACCCCTTGGTAGCTTCTTTAAAATGACCTCTTTGTCGTTTCCCAGTACTGAAAATCAGTTAAAACAATATATATATACATATCCATTTGCATTTCATATTATTTAACTTTAGAAAATGTAGGCCCTAATCCAGCAAAACATTTAAGGATATGCTTAACTTTAAGCACGTGATTAGGCCTGTTCACTTAGCATGTGATTAGGCCTGTTCACTTACTTGTATGTTAAATGTGAAATACAGGTGTAAGTGTTTTGCTGAATCACGGTTTTAATGATCACATCATAACTGGGAGAGGAGGAGAAGAAGCTATAATATGGATAAAGTTATTCGAGGTTTGTTAACCTCCAGTGTTCCATTGGGTTGGTACCTAATGCAAAAGGGATTCTATCTCCCCAATATTCACAGGATGGTTCATTTTCTCTTGGCTTAATGCATTCCACTATTTACTATTTCAGCAGGATTTCCATTTCCACTCTGTTTACAAATCCAGGTTATTTGAATTTCCAGACCTGCCTTCTGGTATGATATTTTAAATTCTCTCTTCTTTTAACTTGTGTCTTATTTTGCCAAACTTGTTTATCATATTTGGTTGCTAATCTTCGTTGGGGTTTTACTCTTTTGTTTACTTGAAGTTTTTTTTCTCTGTTTAAATAAAAAAAAATATGAGAGAGAAGCGGGGGTGGGAGAAGAAACCTAACAATTAACTCAAACCTCATCTCAGCCTTCATATTGTTGATATTTTTTTATTAAACGTTGAAGAATTGAATGCTTTATATGCCATTACACATGCAATACGTACTTTACATAAAAAATTATGGCAACCTAAAGGTTGATGAAAACAATCCCCTAGTTACCAAGGACTGATGAACATCAGTGGCCTCCCCCACTATGAGATATAGGAATGGTCTACTAGTCTGAGTGTATGGCTAGGAAACTGCATTTTCCAAGTTTTGTCCTACTTCTGACTCTTAACATTTCTGCTTCAGTCTTTCCATCTTAAATTACATTGGGATGTCATGAAGTTTACTTACTTAAAGGTAAAGGACTCTGAAGATGGAAAAGAGTTGCCTAGTATTACTGATGCATCCCCATAAACATTTTATATTATGAATGGAATTAGACAAGGTTTAAAAAATGAACTTTGATTGTGAGAAGACAGCTTGGTAGCCAAAGCTGAAAAATCAAACTTTTTTTAAGGCATATCCCCATTCTGTCAAGGGTTTATCAGTTTGGAAATGTAGTTTCCTATGTATATAACTTATTCTGGAGGAATGAGACCTGTAGTAAACTGCTGATTTCTTCAAGACAACTACAAGATGTCTAGTTTATAGTATGCTATCAGTCAGGACTGGGGCTATGTTGCACTGAAGATGGAATATGAGATCTAATAATGAAGTGCACATTGTGTGGGATGCATTCTGGAGGATGTCTTCTGAAAGAGACAGAGGTAGTGTGACTACTAAGTTGGCAGCTTGTCTTTCGAAATGGGTTATTATTAGAGAATAAATTATATATTATTTATTATTAATATATATTTTTAAAGAATAAATTATACTCTGTGTGATGGCCAGCAGATATACCATTTTATGTTATGCGCCTGCCAAATGTCACAATTGTGGAGGATTAGGGCTTTGAAGAGAGAAAATTCAGGGGTCTTCAAGAGGCTGGAGATTCAGTAGGCGGTACTTTTTCCTCAGAGTCCACACTAAATCAGCAGTGTTCTGGCATGATGATAGGTGACATTATGTCCTCACAGGTGCCGTTTTTCAGATGAGTCAAAGTAGATGTGATCTTCAGTGCTCATAAAAGTTCTCATAGGACTTTTTCAAAATAGGAGTAATCAAATTCCAGCTTTGTTTGTTACATTCCTATTTCTATTTCCTTTGTGGTTGCAAATAGTTATGGTACCCTTCCTGGGATGGGAAAGCACTATGCATGTTCTTGTGATTATCACTCACTTGTAAAATGTTAAGAATCAGAGAGGTAGCCGAGTTAGTCTGGAATAGCAGAGGTAACAAAGTCCTGTGGCACCTTAAAGACTAACTATAAAGTTTTGAAGCATAAGCTTTCATGGGCTAATACCCACTTCGTCGGATGCAAGCAGTGGAAGTGTCCAGAGGCAGGTATAGAAAAGAAGGCAAGAACCAGGTGGGAGGTAAAAAGGTTAGTCCAATTAGGCTGAACCAGCTTGTTATCTCCGATCAGGGAGGGTGGGTTATTCTTCTAGCATTTGAAGGGGGGGGGGGGAGGTGAACATGGAGAGAGGAGAAGCTATTTTTGTAATTAGCAACCCATTGTAGGTCTTTGTTCAATCCGAGATTGTTTGTGTTGAATTTGCAAATGAATTCAACACAAACAGGTTTTACAAACCTGTAGGAGAACACTTCAACCTGCCTGGACACACAATTACAGATTTAAAAGTCACCATACTGCAGCAAAAAAACTTCAAGTCCAGACTGCAAAGGGAAACTGCAGAGCTACAATTCATTTGCAAATTCAACACAAACAATCTCGGATTGAACAAAGACCTACAATGGCTTGCTAATTACAAAAATACCTTCTCCTCTCTCCATGTTCACCCCCCCCCCCCCCATTCAAATGCTAGAAGAATAACCCACCCTCCCTGATCGGAGATAACAAGCTGGTTCAGCCTAATTGGACTAACCTTTTTACCTCCCACCTGGTTCTTGCCTTCTTTACTATACCTGCCTCTGGACACTTCCACTGCTTGTGTTGCACAAATGGCTCGTTCCCTTTGGAGGTGTCTCAATTTACCTTCAAAGAACAGGCAGGCCTTGGAGAAAGCTTGAATACAAAAGTTTATTCGCTAGCGAAGTGAAGCCACAGAGATAGCTCTCAAATTATGGCTTCTCCTCATACATCATTACAAGACTTTTTATATGATTCTTTACATGGAGGAGGCAAGAAGGGCCTCATGCAAATTAACAGGTGAAAAACATGACGTTATTCTCTATCTATTTCCTTATTTGTCAGGAAAGAACAGGACATCTAAACATAAAGTCTTTGCCTTGAAATGGTACATATGGGGTAAAACAAACTTATGAAATATACAGGACAAGGATGAGTGAGACCCAGTGGCGCCTCCAAGAATGCATAACACAAGATAAAAACTTACAGCAACCCAGAGTTAGTTACACAGTTTCAGTAAGACATTTTCTTATATTTTAACCTTTTCCTACAATTCCCTCCTCTAAAGGATGTTTTCTCTTATACTTAACTTATTTAGGTGGGGTTACACGACATAACAATGGAATACAATTCATAATACTAACAAAACATGTTTTTATAATTTTCCTCACAGTGTATGTATGTGGCAGACAAAAGGCAGTGGAATTTAAAGCTATCTTTGCTAATAATAGCCAAGTGTTCTGGCCTCCCTGGAAACCTCTAGGGGTTAAGCTATACAGGCTACATATAATGACACATCCAATTAATATACGAAACATAAACATGTTACTGAACACGGTGGAGTCAGAGCCGTAGAGGATCAATACGAGTAGCAGTCCGCTGGTCGACAGGTGGCGCTTCAGGATCCTGGACGAGGGGTGGTGTGCATTTTTTAATACGTGAGCAATGTGTCCATTTATCACTGTTCTCAAGTTTCACAGCTGTGTGTGTTGTGAGCAAAACTTGATAGGGTCCGTTCCACTTTTCCGATACGGGGTCCTTCTTTTACTTCTGCACTAGCACTTGATCCCCAGGCTGGAAGTTGTGGATAGGAGCGTCCTGGGGCAGGCTCTGGAATGGTGCAGCAAATCTGTGGAGGGAAGACAATACAGACTGCAAGGCAATTACATGCTCTTTAAGTTTGGTTTTTTTCTAAATCAATAGTAACTTTTTCTCTCCACCCCTCTGGCAAGACTCTAGGAGGCATTCTAAACATTAACTAAAGGGGTTAACCTTAACCCTCTATGAGGTATACTGTGGATTCGAGTTAAGGCAAGGGGTAGGGCTTGAGGCCATTTCAAATGTGTTTTAATGCAGATTTTTGTTAGCATTGTTTTTAGGGTTCTTTTCATGTGCTCTACTTGGCCTGAACTCTGGGGTCTCCATGGGGTATGCAACTTCTTCTTAATATTCAGAGCTTTAGCTATTTCCTGTACTACTTTTCTTACAAAGTGGCTACTCTGATCTGACTCGATTGATTCTGGCAGCAAGAACCGTGGTATTATTTCTTGCAAGAGGATCCGTGCTACTGTTGATGTTGTGGCTGTCCTGGTGGGGTAAGCTTCCACCCATCCTGTTAGCTGATCCACTAGCACTAGCAGGTATTGATGTCGTCCAGTCTTTGGAAGTTCAGCAAAGTCAATTTGCCATGCCTGGCCAGGGTAGTATGCCCACTGTCTTCCTCCTGTAGGAACAGGTGGTCGGGGTGGCTTGGGGTTTACCTTTTGACACGTTGGACATTGTGTTGCCACTCGCTGTGCTTCTAAGTACAATCCTGGTGACACTATTTGTCTTACCAGCAAGTCTCTCATCGCAGTTCCTCTCATGTGAGTAGAAGCATGAAGGTTTAAGAGTACTTCTAGCAGCAATGGCCGCGGTATCATGATTTTTCTTTTTGACACTACCCACCAGCCGTTCCTGTTTTTCATGGGGAGGTTTTCATGTGCTGCTGCGTCATCTTCTGGAGTATAGTGTACTACATAATCTTCAAGGCAGGCTGGAATCTCTTGTGCTGAACTCTGGAAGCTTGCATTGCCTCTCATTAGGGCTGCTTCTTTGGCAGGTTTAAGGGCTCCCAGCAATATTATGATCTGTGATCCGTTTGCTATTTTCTATTCTAAAGCTCTAATAAATCTACACTCTTTCTATAGCAGTCCATGAGCGTGTACTTGGCAAAATAGCGGGAGTCAGTAAAGATGTTTACTTTCTTATCTGTTCCTAGTTCAAGGGCTCAGGTGAGAGCAGTTAATTCTGCTGCCTGCGAAGGCTAGTTTGCAGGGAGTTTTTCTTTCTAAAGTATTTCAGTTGGAGTTACTACCGCGCAGCCCGTATGTCTGGTGCTTCTTATCATGCTGCTCGATCCATCTGCGAAAAATTCCTCGTCTGGATTTTTTTAAGAGGTTCGTCTTTCAGGTCCGGCCGAATCAGTACAGTCTCTGTAAGTACCTCTCTAAACAATCATGGTTAGGAGTTCTTGGTTCTGGCTCAGGGAGAAGAGTAGTTGGATTTAAGGCTGTGGTGTGTTTAAATGTAAGCCCAGGGTTAGACAGCAGGAATATTTCATATCTGGACTGTCTGGAGGGGCTTAGAAACTTTCCTCCTTCTCCTCCAAGGATCTGGGGGACCTCATGTGGGGTGTGTATGTCTATATCCGCTCCCATGACTATCTTTTGGGCTTCCTCTACAATTGTTGCCGTTGCTGCTACTGCTCGCAGGCAGGCCAGCCATCCTTTGGCTACTGGATCTAACACCTTTGAGTAATAGCCCACAGGTTTCCAGGTTGGGCCTACTGGCTAAGTTAGGACCCCTGAGGCAATGCTTTTATTCTCATGTACATAGAGTCTGTAAGGCTTGTGTTCATTTGGGATCATGAGAGAAGGGGGCTGCATAAATGCTGTTTTTAGCAGTTCAAAAGCATGCTGGTGCTCGCTAGCTCATTTCCAATTTGAGAGTCCTTCTTTAGTGAGAGATTTATATAAGGGTTTAGCCTTGCCCCCATAGTCCAGGATTCACATTCTGCAGAACCCTGTTAAGCCTAAGAAAGCTCACAGTTCTTTTGGGTTGGTTGGGGCAGGCATATCCTGAATTACCCTGATCCGGTCTTTACTGAGTGCTCGCATTCTTTTCTCTATCTCATAACCGAGGAAAGTAACCCTTGGTTGGCATATTTGGGCCTTTTCCCGTGAGACTTTATACCCTTTCTCTCTCAGAGTATTTAACAGGGACTCGGTTGCTCTTTTTCTTAGCTGTAGATCAGGGCTTGCAATTAGCAAATCATCAACCTACTGCAGCAGAGCAATCTGATTTTTCCAGTTTTCTAGGTCTTTTTGCAATACTGCCCCAAAGATATGGGCTGAGGACACAAATCCTTGGGGTAAAACAGTCCACATTAACTGAGTCTTATAGTGGGTATCCGGGTCGTCTTATTCAAAAGCAAACAAGTTCTAACTCTCTTTATTTAATGGTATTGAGAAGAAAGCATCCTTTAAATCTAATACTGTAAAAACGGCTGCTTTTAACAGGGGGTACTGTTTTACACAGACAGGGCTCTCTTTCTCCTTCAGTGGTATTTTTACTGGGGGCACGGATGTTGCTAATCTCAGGTCTCAGGGTTCCATGAGGGGGCTACTATAATTACCCTGACCTGGGCAACTGAAACGGGCTTTTGCCCCTGCCTTCCCGGCGTCTGTTGACAGCACATTACCGCACCTCACAACAGCATCCTCGTCTGCGAGGGACGGCTACTACAGAGTTAAACTTCCCCTATCTTTCTTATCGACTTGCTTGACGTTCAAGGTTACACATTCTCTGAGTCTAAGAAATTTTTCTGTTTATCTATCTCACTTAAATGTTTTCAAAAGTTTTCTCTCTCTCTCTGCAGGCTGCCCACTCCGCCTGGGCCTGATCCTGCTTATCCTGATAGTTTGAACCTCTTGCCATTTGTTCTCGGTTTCCATATACTTTATATGCAATTTCTACCAGTTCTGAAATCGGTTTCCCTGCTTCACCTTCTGTTTTCTGTAGCTTTTTCTTAATATCTGGGGCGGACTGCCCAATGAACATTAGGTTTACCATTCGCTGGTTTTCCTGAGCTTCTGGATCCAAATCACTAAATCGTCTAAAGGCTTCAAATAGGCGGCCTAAAAAGGTGGGGGGGTCTTCTTCCTTTCCTTGTCGGATTTCATAGATCTTAGACAAGTTTGTAACTCGGGGAACAGCCTTCCCGAGGGCCTCTACAATAATTCCCAAATATTCTGCATTTCTACGTTGGCCCTCTGCTCCGTGCCCATCTTATCCTGGTTTCATCAGGGGGCAAAGCTCCTGGGCTCTTAGATTTCTTGCCTGGGCTCTTTCTTCTGCTATCTGCCCTGCTGTTCCCAATACTAATCTACGCTCCTCGGTTGTTAACAGAGTTTGGAGCATCATCTGTACATCGGCCCAAGTGGGCTTGTGGGTTTGTCCTATAGGCTTTGCATTTTTTAAAGGATCTTCCCTAAAGGAAGGATTCTGAGTTTTCCAATTAAACAAGTCAGAGGTGCTGAACGGGAAATATACAAATGTGAGTGTTTGCTCCTCTCCCTCCTCTTGTCCCTGTACTGCTGCCACTTCCCTCATTGGGCACATATTAGCTTTAAAACTTCGATTCTGACTCCTAGTATTATAAGGGTTCCTTGGATGTCTGAGGGGTACCTTTTTAAGGGATTTTATCTCAGCAACTATTTCATCTATTGTCTTTTCCATCTCCTCTATTGTCAGAGGAGGGGGGCTATTCCATGACATAAGGACTTCTGGAGGAGGGGGGCAGAGGAAATTCGGGGACAGTAACATGAATCAGGGGCATCTCATTCTCTGGGCAAGATTCTGGGAATACCGGGGGTTTCCTCCCACCAGAACCCTGTCTCATTCTTACATGTTTTTACAGCACATTTCATAAGCTAAGGTGGTCTATTTTCACAAGCTGTCAGCTAACCATCAATATAGGGGAATTGATCCCAATGTTCATTTTTAACAACAATCTTATGTACTCTGGTTGCTAGATCTGCATCAAAGGACCCAGAGTCAGGCCAACCAAGACTGAAGGTGGTCCATTCTAATTGACAAAACTTAATCAAATAATCTTTAGTCATTTTAACACTATAATCATTCTTAAATTTACCAAAGTTACGTAACATACAACCCAAGGGAGAGGCGGAATCTTCCACTCGGGAGCGACCCAATCTCATTGTTATACCAAATGATTCACAAGGAATCTACAAACAGTGAGTTAATACAGCAGTACTAAAATCACTAAACAAATTAACAGTGAGAATACTGGAGATACTTACACCGCTTATCTGTCTCCCAGGCGCCTCCCAAACTTCAAGATTCTCCAGTCTGCCTGATTTTCAGGGACTCACACTTTAGCGTTCCAGGTATCACCGTAGATCGGGCTGAGAGTTAGGACAGGCTGAATGAGTGCCCGGTGTACACTTCCTTCCTCTTGTCCGTCTATGGTGATCCTGGAGTCATCCAAAGGTCTGTCCCATCTGGGGTGCCAGAATTGTTGCACAAATGGCTCGTTCCCTTTGGAGGTGTCTCAATTTACCTTCAAAGAACAGGCAGGCCTTGGAGAAAGCTTGAATACAAAAGTTTATTCGCTAGCGAAGTGAAGCCACAGAGAGAGCTCTCAAATTATGGCTTCTCCTCATACATCATTACAAGACTTTTTATATGATTCTTTACATGGAGGAGGAGGAGGCAAGAAGGGCCTCATGCAAATTAACAGGTGAAAAACATGACGTTATTCTCTATCTATTTACTTATTTGTCAGGAAAGAACAGGACATCTAAACATAAAGTCTTTGCCTTGAAATGGTACATATGGGGTAAAACAAACTTATGAAATATACAGGACAAGGATGAGTGAGGCCCAGTGGCGCCTCCAAGAATGCATAACACAAGATAAAAACTTACAGCAACCCAGAGTTAGTTACACAGTTTCAGTAAGACATTTTCTTATATTTTAACCTTTTCCTACACTTGCATCCGACGAAGTGGGTATTAGCCCACGAAAGCTTATGCTTCAAAACTTTATAGTTAGTCTTTAAGGTGCCACAGGACTTTGTTACCTCTTGTAAAATGTTGTGAAGTATTACCGGGTGCTGTTACAAAGCTTCTACATTCCACCCAGATATAGCTTCATTTTTATGGTAGGTAAAATGATCCTTAAATAGTTTGTAAACTATTAAAGTAGTCTGAGATGCTATATAAATGTAAAATATTTTATTTCACTGATAAAAAGTTGTAATTTTACCATTTGTCTTCTGGTGGCCCTACAAATCCTTAAATCAGAGGTTAAGAGTTGGTGGCATGACACCAAAACATGGGCTGGATCTACAATATAAGTATAGGTAGGATATATAAAAGCACTCACAGAAAACTGACAAGTAACAGTAAATTTGAAGGTGGCTTGTGTTAATATATTATGCGTTCTGTATGGTGGCCCGCAGGGATAACAGGAGCCCTCATTAGCTGCCCCGGGCTGTGATTGAATTTGTCTGGTCATCTTCCTATTATTCTCTCATTGAAGAGACCGATACACTTAGCATTTCAGTTATTGTACTGCAGCAAAATGTCTTCAAAAGTATTCACATTTTCTATTCTATAAGAAGAACTGTAAGAATAGGTCAAACATATGGTGGAATACAGACTGAGGCCCCAACCCTGCAAATCCTCACACAGGTGAATAATTTCACTCAGATGAGTAATACCATGTTTCAAATGTTTCATGAGTGAAGTTATGCACATAAATAATTTTTTGTAGGATTGGATCTTAAGTGAGTACCAAACATTGTCTGATGAGAAAGTTTATAAGTAGAGCTGGGCAAAATTTTTTGGGATGAATAGTTAATTCACCAAAAATGCAGTTGTGAACAGAAAGTATTCATCAATTTGGGTCAGATTTGGCAAATAATTTCACCCAGGAAAAAAAGAACATTTTAAAAAAGTCTAAATCAAATCACATTTTGTTTCAAAATGTAGCTAGATTTATTTTTTGTTTAAAAACCAAACAAATGAAACAACAACAGACAAGAGTTTCATTTTGGATTGAACAAAAGGTATTTTTTGATTTAAACAAAAAAAATATTCAGTTTTATATATCAGTGAGAAAATGAAAAAAATCAATTCTGGTTGTCCTGGAAAAAATATCATTTTGGATTTTTTTGTTTGGGCCATTGAACCAAAAAATCAGTTATTCACTCAGCTTTAATGATAAGTACAGAATCTGATGGTGCTTTGCTTATACTCCACTGTGGGAGATGAGCTCTTAATGATCTGTATTATCACTAGAAACTCTTGATTACTACAACTTGATGTCTTATAGCTAGATGTAGTTCATTGAAACATGCAGGTCCACTTTGAGTTTAGGTCTTAGCAGCCACAGCCATCCTTTCACTTTCTGAATCTGAATTGCTTTATCCTGGTGTTTGGACCACGTGTCCAAGTGCAGTCCTTGGTATAAAGTATATGCAGTATGAGCAGAAGTGGAGATGTTGGAAATGTTTATAACCAAATGTGAATGCAGATGGTTTGGGATTTCATTACAAAATGAAACCTTGAGTGCAAAGATATTTGAGTTGGAAGTGCCTAATTTTGCACAGCCCCACATGCTTCTTTACCACCTTTGCTAAAATGACTTGGGAATATGGAAAACAGTTCTCAGCCCTTCATGATTAGTACCTCCTAAAGGTAAAGAAAGAGCAGAGAAGGGAAATTAGAATATTAATGATGATATGATATAAAATGAGAGAGATTGCAGGAACTTTCATGTAGTCTCACTGAAAGGTGATTAAACAGAGATGCAAAAACTATAAAAATGGAGAGTTGTTAATACAAGAGAAGGAAAGGGACTTCTGTCTGTAGTGGACACCATTGAAACAAGGAATAAGAATCTAAAACTAAAGAGGGAAAAGTTCAGGTTGGATATTATAAATGGTGAGTCCTTGTGTTTTGTTTATCTTATACTGTACCCAGCACTGGTGTTTATGAGCACCTTGTAAAATGGGATTTGGCAAAAGAATAAAACTTCTCATGATTAGAAGCTTAAAAAAATTAAAGACCTAGTGGGATTAGTGTGGAGTAATATCATACTGGCGGTGAGGATTCTAAACATCCCAAACGGTCTCTCCCAACTCTAACCCGTATTACCCTGTGAATGTAGTCACCTAAAAGCATAAATTAACACTAAGAGAAATCAAATTGAATTAATGTAGCCATTGCAAGTGTGGCTGTTTCCTGAATTCCAGAAAATATGATTCAGTTCATGGTAGCACCATACTAATTATACTCACCATATAGTATTTGATGAAATTTTGTCTTTGAACATCAGTTGCACCTTCTGAGGATGAAGTCCACAGAATAACTATATTAGCAGACCTGCATTATTGATATCAGTATTTTGATAATTTCTTTGCTGTTGAGGTAAAGTTGTTGCCTCTTTCTAAAAGAAGAATTGAAAAATGAAATCATCATCAGATCTAATTCACAGAAAATGAAAATATCCATTTTATGTTCATGCTTCCCCAAGGTTATGGAGCGAAGTGATATGTATATATATTGTGAACATTAGATTTATTTGGCTTTGTTTCCACTTAGAATTCTGGCAAATGAACACCACATCACAGAAGTTTGTTGTAAAGCCAAGACACAAAAGAAGTAAAAGGCAGGTATGTGCCCTTACAATTTCTAAAGAATGTGCCACCAGAATTGGTTTGCAGCTAAAAGATAAAGTCCTGTTGCTCATGCTATTTTAGCGTGAGACTCACATAAATAAATAAAAATAGTTGCAAATACAGTATCTAACATCTGGTTAGCATTGGTGGAACTTGCTGAAGAAATCTCTTCTTAGGCACTAAGCATCTGTGTTGTATCATGCAACCACGCGCTACTGGAAACGCAATTTCAAGAGAACAAACAGATATCCCAGATCATGGCTTTGCCATGCCTTTCCCTCTTGCAAACCTTAGCTCCATTTATTGTGTCATTACTGGATTGCCAAATCACAACATCTGGGGATTATGATGTTGCTACCTCTAGAATGAAATGATCGTTGTTCTTTAATTGAGGTTAGAAATACTGTACCAGTTTGAAATATAGAGTTTGGTTCCTTCATTGAAAAGAAAATTTAACAAAGAGCTGCAAGTCATGTAGTTATATGAAAGGAAAGCAGGACAAATTAAAATTTACTATTATAAACTAAGAGCACCATTCTTGTTTATTATAATGAGAGGTCATTAATTGTGGACATTTATCTTACGTATGAACATATAGATTCTTTATATTTGGGATGAGTGTTATGACCAGATAAAAAACCAACTATTTAGTCCACAAGATTCACTAATGTTCAGATGTGTAATGTGCTCTCAGTAGATACTCCTTGCAGCTTGTATTTTTAAAAAAGTAAATCTCCCATAGCACAATGAGCCATGTAAAATATATATGTCACTTTTAAAATTTGTTCAGATAATACAGATATGCATTTAGTGGAGCACAGTCAGAGGTTATGGTAAGGCAGATATAACACTCTTTGGAGTTCACAAAAGTTCTTTGGTTCTCTTCAGTCTGATTTTAGACTTGAGATGACACAGAGATAATGTTGGTTGGTTGATGATGGACAAACATAATATGTCTGTCTCTCTCTCTTTGCCCGTCACCCCCCAGCCAGGGTATGGGCCACCAACTGGTGTTGGTGTTTCAGTAGCAATTGGTTCCCTTATGGGGTGGAGTTGCTAGCCCCATGCCCATGTTAAGCCTACAGCACCTGGTATTCCCAGGAGGTCTCCCATCCAAGTACTAGCCAGGCCCGACCCTGCTTAGCTTCCGAGATGAGACGGGATCGGGCGTGTTCAGGGTGGTTTAGCCATATATAATATGTCTGTATTGCATTTTAAATCTGTCAGTATCTCTGCTGTGACTGATCACGAAGGGTATGTCTACACACCAATTAAATATGCACAGCTGGCCCTGATCAGCTGACTTGGGCTTGTGGAGCTCAGGCTGAAGGTTGTCCAGCATTGCTCTATTTACTGCTTAAGTGCAAATTAAGCAGAGCACACAGACCTATTTGCCAACCTCAATTTAGAACATGTGTTAGTAACACCATACAGTGGAATTTTATAATATCACATACAATGTTGCTGCACATTTTATCAGAACAATACTGATCACCAAATTATGAATTTTCGAATGATACCTTACAAGACATACATTGTACAAAGATTATTACAACAGTGTATAGGATTTGGACAAAGGGGTACATTCTGTCACAGAGTGAGAAGGTGCGAGCAACAGAAGAGGAAGATGATTTCAGCAGCAGCTGTTTGGAGGGAGATGAGAAGTGGGGAGACCAGTGAGGAGAAGGTGGCATTACATGACCTTTTATGAGCACTAAATTCACTTAGAAATATATACTAGTATTGAGACTCTGCTATCATGATTATCTCCATGAGCATGATACATTCACAAACACAACCCAGAAAAGAAGTAGGGATTGAATGAAAAACAAGACTACATGGCTCAAAAAAAAAAAAAAAAAAAGATAAGCACATATTCACTGCCACGAAAAAAACCCCAGGCAAATGGGTCACATAAATAACTTTTGTGATATTCACTGTACATCAAATAGTGCTAGAGGGATTGTCTGACTTTTCATAAACAAGAAGTAGTTGCTCTAGATTTACAGCAACAATAAGAACATCATTCTGCTGGGAAGAACAGGGAAAATAAAGGCATAATTTAGAAACATGGCTGTGAATATCTGTAAATTGGAAGGAAATGTGATACTTAATTGACTGTGTATTAATGAGTGTTGATTGAATGATTTAGAATTTGAATAAGCAGTACAGCCCTTACAAAAAGGCTTTTTAGGGAAAAAATTAATTGTGCCATTCTGAGAGTTTGTAGCAATTTTGTGAATTTACAATTGCTACCAAAACAAGGTTTTAAAGATGTAGACACTATTTAGGCTCTCTCTCAGAAATCGAAGATTCTTTTAGAAAATTCTAAGTTTATTTTATAGGATTTACAACTATTCTGGAGGTTATAGGGGCAGAGGACACACTACATTTTATATACATTTATTATATATACACTTTTACATTGTGTATGTATGTATGTGTGTGTGTATATATATAAAATTTTCCTGTTGACCCTCCAAATATAATATAATCTGCTGACCAGATGTGGAGTTAAAAGATTGTCCCTATTTATAGCTTGGAAACACAGGAAGATCTGACATACATACAAATATACAATCATTTTTAATAGTGCTACAGTCAGTATAAATTAAAAATGGTGGAAGAATGGCACCATTTGTAATAAACGAGAATACAGGGAAATGGATTCATAGAATCACAGAAGATTAGGGTTGGAAGAGACCTCAGGAGGTCATCTAGTTCAATCCCTTGCTCAAAGCAGGACCAACCCCAACTAAATCATCCCAGCCAGGGCTTTGTCATGCCAAGCCTTAAAATCCCTTCCTAAGTAACCCATTCCAGTGCTTCAGCACCCTCCAACGGGAATAGTTTTTCCTAATATCCAACTTCGACCTCCCCCACTGCAACTTGAGACCATTGCTCTTGTTCCGTCATCTACCGCCACTGAGAACAGCTAAGCTCCATCCTCTTTGGAACCCCGCTTCAGGTAGTTGAAGGCTGCTGTCAAATCCCCCCCACTCTTCCCTTCTGCAGACTAAATAAACCTAGTTTCCTCAGCCTCTCCTCACAAGTCATGTGCCCCACCCCCCTAATCATTTTCACTACCCTTGCTGGACTCTCTCCAATTTGTCCATATCCTTTCTGTAGTGAGAGCCCCAAAATTGGATGCAATATTCCAGATATGGTCTCACCAGTGCCAAATTGAGGGGAATAATCACTTCCCTCAATCTGCTGGCAACACTTCTACTAATACAGACGATTATGCAATTAGCCTTTTTGGCAACAAGGGCACACTCTTGATTCATATCCAGCTTCTTGTCCACTATAATCCCCAGGTTCTTTTCTGCAGAACTGACACTTAGCCAGTCGGTTCCCAGCCTGTAGCAGTACATGGGATTTTTCTGCCCTAAGTGCAGGACTCTGCACTTGTCCTTGTTGAACCTCATCAGATTTCTTTTAGCCCAATCCTCCAATTTGTCTAGATCACTCTGGACCCTATCCCTACCTTCCAGAATATCTACCTCTCCGCCCAGATTAGTGTCATCCATGAACTTTCGGAGGGTTCCAGCAATCCATTCCATCACCCAGATCATTAATGAAGATATTGAACAAAACCAGCCCCAGGACCAACCCCTAGGGCACTCCGCTTGATACAGGATGCTAACCAAACATCGAGCCGTTGATCACTACCTGTTGAGCCCGACGATCTAACCCAGAAGTGGGCAAAGTACGGCCCGCGGGCCAGATCCGGCCCGCGGGCTCCTCCAAACCGGCCCCCGAGGTCTGGCTGGGGAGGCTGCTCTTGCCCCTCCCCCGCGGCCTCAGCTGCTGCACTGGGGAAGTTGTTCCCCCGTTGGCCCCCTCCTGCGTGGCCTCGGCAGGACACGGTAGGGAAACTGCTCCAGCCCCTCTTGCCCTGTCTCCCTCCCCCGCGGCCCCAGAGGGCCGCGTGAGCAGCGCTGTTGGGCGGGGCTGCGCGACAGCGTGTCCAGCTCCCGGCCAGACACGTTGCGCGCTCTGGGAGATCAGCGCAGCCGTGTGTCTGGCTTTGGGCCAGACACGCTATTCTAGGCAGCGGCGAGGTAAGAGGACCGGGGCCAGGCAGGTTACCTAAAGGGGCAGAAGGTGGGGGGGGGGAGGGAGGAGGTTGGATGGCACATGGGAGTCCCAGGGGGCCTGTTGGGGGTGGAGGTATAGATAGGTGTCAGGGAAAAGGAAGCTTGGATAAGTGGATAGGGTCCTGGGGGGGTGAGTAAGGAAAAGGAGACCTGTGGAGGGGGTGGTCAGGGGCGAAGGAGCAGGGGGGCTTGAGGTGGGGTCTTGGGGCGGTGGCTAAGGGCAGGGGGTCTCTGGAGGGGGCAGTCAGAGGACAGGGAGCAGGGGGGGCTTAGATAGGGGGTGGGGCTCTGGGGGGCCATTAGAGTAAGGGATCTCCAGATAGGGCGATGGGTTGGGGGTTCTGAGAGGGGGTAGTCAGGGGGCCAGAAGTGAGTGGGAGTTGATAGGGGGCGGGGCCAGGCTGTTTGGGAGGGCACCGCCTTCCCTACCCGGCCCTCCACACAATTTTGAACTCCGATGTGGCCCTCAGGCCAAAAAGTTTGCCCACCCCTGATCTAACCAGCTTTCTATCCACTTTACAGTCCATTCATCTAATCCATACTTCTTTAACTTGCTGGCAAGAATATTGTGGGAGATCCTATTGAAAGCTTTTCCCTTGTTGATGTGGCAAATTAAGATTTGTTTCCAGTTGTCGTTTAAACAGCTATTGTTTGTTAATCTTTCTGTAGGTTCATCAGATTTCACATAAAGTTGAGGAGGAAACAAAATATCTTGAATTAATGATTGTGAATGATCATCTAATGGTAAGACTTTGCTATTTGCGTACTTTGCTATTTGAAATACATCAATAATTTATGATTGTCTTACCTGCCTTCAAGGCATAAACAATAAAGTACACCCATGATCTTATTAATACAATTTATGTCCTAAACACAGCGGGGCTGATTCTGATCTCCCTTACATCATTGTCTGACTTCAGTGAAGTTACTCCTGATTTTCACCAGCATAACTGAGAACAGAATTAGACCTAAAAAATGTACAGAACAAGAATTTGACACACCTGCTGTATATCTAACTCCAAGCTGAGGGTATATTATATTTACTTATAATAACTAGACAATCTATAATGTTAGTCTGCAGTTTACTAGTCACTATGCACAGAATAATTGAGGTTTTCTTTAAATGAGAATGCACCTCACTTACTTTGTAATGGTACTAAAGGGCACTTTAACTTTGCAGAGAGAGGCATAACAAGAATCAACAGCTGGAAGTTAAAGCCAGATAAGCTCTAATTAGAAATAGGGCACAATTTTAGCGAACAAAGGGAAGACTATTTCACATTACATAGCACATGTGCTTCACCCAACCTCCCCCGCCCCCACTGGGTGGCTAATATCAGGAAAGATCCCTCTCAACCAAACGCGAACAGTTCAGCATGAAGGAGCCTCCACCCTCCAGGTGGCAAAGGCTTTTAGAGTGCCTCCAGGAGAGCTTTATGGAGATATCCCTGGAGGATTTCCGCTCCATCCCCAGTCACGTTAACAGACGTTTCCATTAGCTGTACTGGCCTCAAATGCATCCCAAGTCTTCAGCGCAAATTAAACATTAAACACACCTGCTTTTAAGCCCTGTATTATATTTACAAAGGTATACACACCAGAGATGCCTTCTCCGGGAGCCTGCCTTGGGAGGGTTGAGAGGGCACTTGCCTGCTGTATGGATTCTTCTGCCCATACAGCGATCAGATCCAGTACCTCCCGTTTGGTCCATGCTGGAGCTCTTTTGTGATTCTGGGACTCCATGGTCACCTGTGCTGATGAGCTCGCAATACTGGCCAAACAGGAAATGAAATTCAAAAGTTCCCAGGCTTTTTCTGTGTACCTGGCTAGTGCATCGGAGTGCTGTCCAGAGCGGTCACAATGGAGCATTCTGGGATAGCTCCCGGAGGCCGGTAACATTGAAGTGCGTCCACGGTACCTCTAATCCAGAACTGCAATGTCGATTTTAGTGCTACTCCATTTGCCAAGGTGGAGTACAGAAACCGGATTTAAGAGCCCTTTACATTGAAAAAAATGGTCTGGTCGTGTGGACGGAATCAGTTTTATTTCAAATTAACTCAGCTAATTCCGAAATAATCACACACTGTAGACCAGCCCTTATTTAATTTCAAAGGTAGGTAAACGGAGGCATGGGGAGATCCAGGGCCTGATTTTCAGACTGGGCTAAGCATTGTCAGAGCCGCTTATTTGTGTTGAACTTGTGGAAGCTCAGCACTCCTTGAAAATGAAACTGTCTGTGATTTGTGCAAGGTCACACAGTAAATCAGTGGCAGAGCTGAGACCAGAACCTTGGACCTCTGCCCTATCCTCTTCTCTAAGAAGATCTTGTAAACAGCGATGAATTAAAAACAAAAGGGAAAATTTGGATAACAGTGTCCAGTGTCCTTGAAAAACTTCTCAAAACATAACTGAAAATAATGTTTAAATAACAACCATATTTGTGAGAGAAGGTGGGTGAGGTAATATCTTTTATTGGACCAACTTCTGCTGGTGAAAGAGACAAGCTTCCGATCTTACACAGAAATTGGTCCAATAAAAGCTATTACCTCACCTACCTTTTCTCTCTAATATCCTTGGACCAATGTGGCCACAACAACACTGCAAACAATAAGGGAAGATATAATTTTTGTAATATTTCTGCATGTCCAGTGCATGGTAAAAATTAGTTTTAGTTAAGGTAAAATAAATTAGTTTTAGCTCAGATAAAAAGCTTTAAAAAGCTCTTCTGTAGTGCAACTATTTAGTTTTTCTAAAGGGTGTTTTAAAATATTCTAAATTCAGAACAAATAACTTTAAAAATACAATAGAAGGCCACAGCCCTGCAAAGCTGTACCCGGTTTTTGCCTCCTCCCTCATAGCAGAAGGGTAGCCTGCTGAACCCTCTGAGCTTGAGGAGTAATTGGGAAAAGGGGCCTGCAGTAGGAGAAGCTATTTATGGCCCAATAGCTGGCCTAAGTTACAACGCCAGTTCCAAGGAGAAAAGCTGCAAGGACTCCCATTTTAAGGTGAGCCAGTGGGATTACCTAAATTACAGCCCCATGACTTCTTCCTTTCCGACATCTGTCTTGTTCCAATAGCTGGATGCCTTTTAAAAAAAGAGAGGTGGACCTCCTGCAGTCATAGCTGGACCCTCCCCCACAGCCCGGGTGCAGATTTGGGAGGTTAAATGTCCCAAATGTCCTGCTGTTCAGATTTCCCCCCTTGAGAGGAGGAGGCCTCACATCCAACTTCTGGTTCCCTGTGTCATGGTGGACTGCTTTCAGAGTATCCCCTTGTGGGCCTAAAAGTGCATCGCTGTTCTAGTCAATTACACAGACCAAATTAGGTCAAAGCACTTATCCCTTTTGTAGGTTTATTAACTCTTTCTGCAGAATTAAACTCACTTCTTTTGTAGCTCAAGTTCACACCCAATCTGAGTCTGTATAAAAGTCCTGGAGCTGTGGTTGTACTTCAAATGGTCACTCTCTCTTAAGGATTGTCCTGAAATCTCCAGGAAAGGATCTCTTAAGGATTGTCCTGAAATCTCCAGGAATTGAAGATTAATCTTTAATTAAAGATTATGTCTTGTGATGAAGCCTCCAGGAATACGTTCAACCAAAATTGGCAACCCTACTGTCTCTCAAGTTATGAGTCTCTAGCTCTCCTTCTTGGAGCTGGGTTTCTTTAATGTAGTTTCTAAACATTAATTAATGAATCTTCACAACACCACGCAGAGGCGGGTAGGTAATATTGTTATGCTATACAAAGCACACGGGATCTTTTATAAGAGAAAGGCAATATGCCATACTTTATTAAGGATACATCATTTAGCATATTCATTTCAGACACACACACACACACACACCATGCACACAGTCCTGCCAGTTAATGTTCATAGTTACTAGTCTGTTATTGTAGCTCACATCAATCTAATGGCCAGTTAGATTGAGCACAAGTAAGAAGCTAGGGGGCTTTGTAGGTCATGATCTGATGCTCCGAGGCTTCGCAGGACTGAACCCAGAGTTTCATGGCAAAACACCCAAGCTTTATACGTGTAAATTTCCATTTGAGTCCATGCATTTTGCAGTGTTACCCTGGCATCATTAGTTTTTAAGTGGTGTTAATCTTGTGGTTTCCCGCTGTTATCATTTGATGGTCATTGTCAGACTTCCCATCATTACCTTCTATTTGTTGTCTCACCTTCAAGGGTGCCTGCTCACCTCTGCAGCCTGTGGATGCTGCTTAACATGTTTAGCATCCGATACAATGGATGTTTTCTGATTGTCTCCTGGTCTTTTCAAGTCTCTCGCTTTTCTTGACCATCTGGATATTTATGATGGCTTCACACCTATCTCCTCCTGATTCATGCATTCCTTTTTCACACAATCATACAATCTCTTACTGCAGTGTGTGTAACTTTGAAGGTTTCTGTATTTTATATTCAACAGAATACATTGTAAATCAAGCCTTGCTAAATCTTATAACTAAAACAATTTACATTGGGGGTTTAGGCCCTTAACATTTCTCTAATTTATCATAGACACAATACAAAATCCTGTCTTTTACTAATAGGTCCTAATTGTAATGCATACTGGGAACATCACACAGTTTCAGACACACTCCTTTCTGTTCCAGAATGAAATTAAAGATTACATCAATTCTTATAACAATTAGTACAATTATAAAATTCAGCTCCTACAATATGAGTATCTGAACAATTTGCTAGACACAATTTTTTAACATTCCGGTCAGCGCAAAAGATAAGCAGCTTGAGCACAGCTGCTGCTGTTGATAGATTCATCTTTTGCTTTTTGTTTTTCAGTCAAAATTATTTTTCAGAAATATGTTTCTAACTGGTCTGCGTTTGTTTCTCAGTGTAAAAAACATAGATTATCAGTCGGCCATACAAACAGCTATGCGAAATCAGTGGTGAATATGGCAGATTTAGTAAGTATTACTCAACTAAATGCTTTTCTAAATGTGTTGTGAACCATGTGGTTGTAGTGCCGATAATTGTAGGAAATCTTATTTCACAGATATACATGATATTAATTTATGTGAAGATTCCAGATATTTATTTAGGCTCCGTATAGCAAGGTACTTAAGTATGTGTCTAACTTTAAACAATTTCTGTGACTTGACATGCCGAAGTACTTTGCTGGATTGAGGCTGAATGAGTTTTTAAAGCACATCTTATTTAGAAATCTACCCAGAAAGGGTAATGTATTAACTACAGCTGCAACTAGGAAGGTGTCTACACTTAGAATGAACTAAAATATATGGAGATATTTTGTTTTATTCAGTCTTTAAGAAATTTGAGTTCATACTATTTTATATGGGGCAGGGGAATATAGGTAAGTTTTGGGGCTATAAATCGCACAGCAGATGGCTACTGTACCCAGAAAAATTTGCAGGATTTACAAATGAAAAATAGTATTTCTACTGTTGAAATCCTTTGGTCTGGGACACCATGGTTCCTGATAAGTCTGAAGACAGACACTGCTGAAGAATTCTGTAACAGTGGAAGTGGTCATGTCTCCCTGGTACAGATACCTGTTGCATATATCTGTTGAGGAGTGTAGAGCTCTGTTGTGTAAGTAAGGTATATTGTACATTATAAAATACAGATAAACCCTGATTTTTCTGAACCTAAATCTTTAAGTTATCCAGATTTCTTGTGTGGTTCTTTAGAGATTTGAATAAAATCTCTCAATTTATTCATACAAAGGTTTTAGAGTCCCAGAGATTTTTACAAGGCTCAGATCCTGCCAGGAGCTCTTTGCTGGTGGACCCTTGTGGTCATGCAGAATTGCACAATTTAGGCAGTGGCCTAAAATCTGGATTTTAGTTGTACTACTTCCTGTTTAAAAAAGAAAGTTGGTGAGCCTCAAGTAACAAAATGTTAATTATTACAGACGTAAGTTGTTACAAAAAAAGGGAAAAGAAGCAACTATATTCTATATGATATAATATATTTGTTCATTTTGTTAATGTACTAGATATATAAAGAACAACTTAACACCAGGATAGTATTGGTTGCCATGGAAACCTGGGCTACTGATAACAAGTTCACCATATCTGAAAATCCATTGGTGACTCTACGTGAGTTTATGAAATATAGGAGAGATTTTATCAGAGAGAAAAGTGATGCAGTTCACCTTTTTTCGTACGTAACTTCGTATGCCATTTTATTACTATTTTTTCATTCTGTGGGGAGTGCTTTATTATTAGCGGCTGAAACATTTCCTTTCTATAGTGTTATGCAGTGTACAGTAATCCTGACAACAGTGCGTAGGGACAGGGATGCGGGAGGGGGGTTAGAACAATGTAACTAATCATGTAACTAGACTCAACTCTCATGCTAGTTTCAATATATTAAACACAAGCTGCATGTGCTGTGAACCCCTGTTGTTTTATACAATTACCTACCAACACAGCTGCCTTGATTGATAGTGCATGGTACTGTGTGGCAATAGAACACTCAATCATTCTTTTATAGCAGAACATTGAAAGCAATGCGGAGTTCTGCTTAAAAGCCAATGGCACAATATGTGCCAGTTGATATTACTCAGGGCCCTGCATACTGCAGGATTTTACTGAGGTTTTCTGTTCCTTCAAAATACTTTGTTCTCAAGAGTCAAGTGCACCATAAGGATCATAAGATGAGTATCATTAATGGGAGGAATGTTTCTGTTCTTCCCTAATTCTTTGAATTGTTTTGGTAGTGCGATGAATGTAATAAAACCTAACAGAAAATAAAAAAGAGTGGTCTCCTAGTGAATGACTGTATTGGGACTCAGTTCCCTGCTTTGCCACAGACTATTTGTGTTACCTTGGTCAAGTCACTTAGGGCCCAATCCCATAGACGTTTAGGCATGTGCTAAATTAGTCCATCTGACTTTACATGGGTAACATTAAGCATGGTGCATAAGTATTGTAGGATCAGGTTTTTAATCCTTCTGTGCCCACGTTCACCATCTGTATAACTGGGGTACAATACTTCATTTTCCCACCCTTTGTCTTGTCTGTTCAGGTTGTAAGCTCTTTGGGGCAGGGTTTTTCTCTTAATGTGTGGCTGTAGAACACTTTATTCAGTGTGGCCTGATCTTGGTTGGAGCCTCTACGGGCTACAATAATACAAATAATAATAACAGCGTCTGAGAACATTAAATTTCTAGATCATCTAGAAATAGCAGATCCTACAGTTATGTCTTTTTGGAAGGGATACAAAGAGTGGAACCGAGGGATCAGGCTGGATGGTTGTGTGGTGACCCCCCTCTGGCCTTGGCATCTGTGAATCTCTGAATCCCCCTGTTCATTCCCTTCTGTCATGGCCAAGGGAAACAGGTTTGGCTGCACAGCCCATAGCCCTGCTCCCGTCGGCCGCTGTAATGAAATCTCATGCCTCAGGGCTTCAGCCAGTCATCTGCAGGGGCTAGAAAGGATTTTCCCCCCTTGACACATAATTGGCCCAGTGTATTGTGGATTGGTTTTGTTTTTTTCCCCACCTTCCTCTGAAGAATCAGTGATCAGCCACAGCTGGAGATGGGACACCAGACAGGGTGGACCAATGCTCTGAGGGAGTTCAAAGAATCCTCTTTGCTAATGATGCCTGGCTGGTGTGTCTTGCTCACATGCTCAGCGGCTAACTAAGGTGATTGGGCTTAATATAGGGGTATTTGGTTGAAATTTAATACAGGTGATCAGACTGCGTGATGTAATGGCTCCTTCTGGCCTTAAACTTTATGAACATATGAAACTATTTTATAGGGGAGTTTCTTCCTCAAAGAATTTGCGTGGGCATGAGAACAGATGTTCTTCCTCCTTAGTTTGTTTTGGGAAAGGTTTCCTCGAAAGAATTGTGAAAGCTACTTTGGTTTTCACAGCTCTCTCTTCCGTTTGTGTGCAATGAACAGCACAGTAAATGCAACTGGCATTTGGAAATAAGATTGGTCAACTTTCTCATTTTGTTTTGTTTTTTTTTAAAGGGGGAGTCAATTTCAGAGCAGTCGGAGTGGTGCAGCCTACATTGGTGGAATTTGTTCACTATTGAAAGGTGGAGGTGTGAATGAAGTAGGTGTGAATATTCATTCTAGCACAAATTGAGGTGGTAGCCAGTGTCTGTGTCCGTACAAGCATTTTTCTCAAAATGTCCCCCTATTGCTGGGGTGGGCAAACTACGGCCCATGGGCCACATCCGGCCCACGTGATTGTCCCAGCCAGCCCACCTGAGCTCCCAGCCGGGGAGGTGAGCCCCGGGCCCTCCCCCACTTACCCTCTCCTGACTGCCCTTCCCTGAGCCTCCACTCCATCCAGCGCCCCTTGTTCCCTGACTGCCCCCCCCCACGACTCCCTGCCCCTTGTCCAATACTTCCCCCCCCACTGCTTGCTGCAGCCAGTCCTGCTGCTGCAACGCTCAGAGCAGTGGGCTGGAGCACTAGCGGCATGGCTACGGGGGAGGGGAGGGACTGGGGCTCGCCTCCCTGGCCTGGAGCTCAGGTGGGCCGGACATAACATGGGCAAATATGTGGCCCAAGCAACCATCCCGTCCAATCCCCAGCCCCTCCCCCGCTTTCTCCTCTGCCCCACAGCCACACCGCTAGCACTGCAGCCCGCTGCTCCTGAGCGTTGCAGCGGTAGGACTGGCTGCAGCGCGCAGTGAGCAAGGGGGGATTGGATAAGGGGCAGGGGGTCACGGGGGCAGTCGGGGAATGGCGCTGTTGGATGGGGCAGAGATTCGGGGGGAGGGCGGTCAGGGAAGGGGAAGTGGGGGTGGGGTTCTGGGTGGTGGTAGGGGTGAGGGGGGTCTCTGGAGCGGGAGGTCAGGGAAAAAGGAGCCGGGGGGTTGGATGGGTAAGGGATTCTGAGGGGGGCAGTCAGGGAGCGGGAAGTGGGAGGAGGTCAGACAGGGGGTCAGGCTGTTTGGGGAGGCACAGCCTTCCCTACTTGGCCCTCCATATAATTTTTAACCCGATGTGGTCCTCAGGCCAAAACGTTTGCCCACCCTTGCTCTATTGCATGACCAACACAGAACATTATTACAGTTTCACAAAATAAAGTTCAAAATGGCTTTCTCTCCTTCACACTTGAAGCTATTCTGGTAAGAAAAAAATCTTACCTGGCCTATTCTTAAGAATGTGTGTTGTCTTCCTTGCTGATCCATTATCCAGCTGCAGTTAAATGAGTCTTCACTGAAGTAAGAGCCATAAAACTGTTGATCTGCTTTTGCCTTAAAGAAATCTCATTTTAAAATGTATAAAAGGTGTGTTTATGTTTTCAGATTCTTGTGTCAAAACGATGATTGTTCCCATCCTGTTGGTTTCTTTCAGTATGGGAAGTCGGACTTTCTTGCAGTGACATTGGCGCAGTCGTTAGGCCACAATCTTGGCATTTTCTCAGATAAAAGAAAACTACTAACTGGTGAGTTTATGTTTGCTTGTTTGTTTTTCCTTCTTTCAAGTGAAGATCTTTATACACTGGAGGAGTTTCCTCCTCATTCCATTGGAAAATAAGAAATGAAAAGCAATTTTTTTTCCCTAAGATTGTCAAGATTGCATAATAACGTGTGTGGTTTTATGGAAGAAAGTTTGGCCAGTGTGTGGACACAAATTTGAGTCCTGTGCATATTTTAAAAAAGTAAATGTTTCTTTCCATACTGTATTTGGAGGAAATTAGGAACATAGTGTTTTCAGTGTTCTTTTTAAGATGAGAAACATAATATATGTTATGCAGAGATTTTAAAGTTATCGGACTCAAAGTGTGAATTCTAATTTTGTTGTTGTTGTTAGGTGAGTGTAAATGTGAGGACACATGGTCTGGATGTATAATGGGAGACACTGGGTAAGACATTTATTTATAGGAACTTCCTGTAATGATGTAAAGCAAATGAATCATCGAATATACCTTTCATGTTTGAGCTGAGAATCTGCAATGAAAAGTTGTACATGATTTAGGGCAATATTATACCCTCTTTCAACAGTGAGAAAAGGAACATATTCAATATATGAGAGATTAAAAATTTCAGTTAGAGTCTAGGCCAAATGCTGCGAGCACTTGCACTACAAAAAGTCTTACAAGTTAGAATGGGAGTACTGATTTGCAAGCAGATATTTTCACCACGTGGCTCTGAATCAAGTATGCTAGCAACCCCTTTCCAAGAATATGACCATATGTTCCCCCCCATATTTTGGAAGCAGACAAAATACAAAATTGTATAATGGTTAAAAGTGACCTGAGAAATAAATGATCAACTACCCTATTTCTTTGTAGTTATTATCTTCCAAGCAAGTTCTCCAAGTGTGACATTGAGGAGTATCATGAATTTTTAAACAACGGAGGTGGCGCCTGCCTCTTCAATAAACCATCCAAGGTAATTAACAGCTGACTATTAAGAAAGGGAACAGTGGTCAACGTATACTTTGTCTCACCTTTTCACAATCTTATAAATATATTTTTGCAGCCAGAAGTGTTGGAAGAAGGAAACTACGCTTTCTGGCCAAGACTCAGAGGGTGAAATTCACCCAGTGCGAAGGGGTCAGCACAAAACACACACATCATGTAATCTTTGTGCTTTAACAAAATCTTGTGCAGATTCTTCCAGCATTTTAGACCCTTTCTTTCAGAGCAAAGCTCTTCCTCACATACACCAGACTATATCTTCAGTGTAGCACCGAATAATAATTTTAAAGCCTGTATTTTTGGAACAAATGGTTTTGGGGTTTTGTTTGTTTGTTTTGTTCTTTTTGCCCTGCTGAAGAGACTGGCATTTGCTGGCTAGACACACAAGATTAGGACATTTCAATCAACATTATGGTTTTGGTTCACTACTAATCACTTACTTTGGTAAAGCCATCCTGGAATCAATGTATCTAAGTGTATTCTTCAGCCCACTTTGGGGTTACTGTTATGGACAGTCAGGAATTGGATGGGAGAAGATTATGTGCCTTTGTTTATACAGTACACACCTGCTGAGGCTAGGGATGTGTTCTACAGTTCAATAGAGTAATCCTCAAGAGTTTTCAGCTTTAAATGAATTGAACTGATATTCTTCTAAAGTTTTGAAAAGATTCGGGAGACATTAGAACAAATTATCTTTTTGCACTTCGCCTATTCAGGTGGGACACAAAATGATGATAAAAGAATACCACAAGGCAAGTCATTCCTGTGGTATTTCTAACCCATCTGAAACAGGGAGAGCTGAGTCATATCACACGAAAACTTGTGATTGTGATGTTTCCAGCCCACTTTCCATTCTAGATTTTCCAATTACAGATGGGTGAAAATTGGTAAATTAAATTCATAAAGGTTTGGGCAAAAAAATTAAGTGTTGTTTATTCATGCGGGTTCATGCTCTTCACATTTCCCCTAATGTTTGCTTGAGTGGCTCAGACCCAAAAACTCATTGTGAAACCACAACGTTTCACCAGGTTTTGACAGAAACGATCTGTCACCCAGTTCTACTCTACAGGTTTGCACGGACTGAGTTTGGCATTTGAAATGGAACATGATACCAAATTTAATTTATGGAGGGTTTGGGTTTCTTTGCAAACATTCTTCACAGTCATAGTTCTGCTTCACATTGGACTAATGTCTGTCAGTGTGGAGCTCTGGAAACCTCAAGTAACATTGCTTTTGTTTCATTTCCCCCCCTGCAATTAAGACTTAGCTTCTAGAGCCAGTCTGGTGGGTTGTTACCAGTGGAGCAAGCTGCCATGTAGTCTCTAGGTACTAGTGTCTTTGGTGTATTCTTATTACTGGAAACAGAAAAGATAACATATTTGGTCCTTAGGGGAAGATTAATAAACCAACTACTTCTGAAGTAATTATGACTTTGTCATTAGTCCTCAAAGAGACGACTTCCCTGACTTCCTGCTATTTTGCAACAAGTAGTTTTGCAACTACAGTAGACTCCCGATTTATCCAGGCACGGGTTAACCGGGCTGCGGATTAACCGAGATGTCTAAAGGGGTCAGTAGGGGAAGCCCCAAAGCAGTGGCGGGCTAAGTCCTTAGCCTGCCACTGCTTTTGGGCTCCTCCCACTGGCCCCTTACGAGCTGGGGTCTCAGCCTGCTTCCAGCCTGAGTGTAGGAAACCCAGGCTGGCAGCGGGCTGAGACCCCAGCTGGCAGGAGCCTGGGGGGAAAGCCCAAAGTGGCAGCAGGCTGAGTGCTCAGCCCACCGCCGCTTTGGGCTCTCTCTCCAGGCTCCTGCCACCGGGGGTCCTGCCACCTGCCCCACTCAGCTCCCGCTGCCAGCCTGGGTGTAGGGAACCCAGGCTGACAGCGGGAGCAGACTGGGGCAGAAGGCAGGACCCCGGCTGGCAAGGGGCCAGCGGGGAAACCCCAAAGTGGCGGCGGGCTGAGCGCTCAGCCTGCCGCTGCTTTGGGGTTTCCCCCACTGGCCCCTTGCCAGCTGGGGTCTCAGCCTGCAGCTAGCCTGGGTGTAGGAAGCCCAGGCTGGCATCAGGAGCTGAGACCCTGGCTGGCAGGCGCTTGGGGGGAAACTCTGAAGGGGCAGCAGGCTGAGAGCTCGGCCGCTGCCACTTCTCAGCTCTCTGCCACTTTAGACTTTCCCCGCAGGCTCCTGTCAGCAATGGTCTCAGCTCCCGCTGCCAGCCTGGGCTTCCTACACCCATGATGGCAGCGGGAATTGACTGGGTCAGGCAGCAGGACCCCGGCTGGCAGGAGCCTGGGGGGAAAGCCCAAAGCGGCGGCAGGCTGAGCGCTCAGCCCGCTGCCGCTTTAGAGTTTCCCCGCAGGCTCCTGCTAGCGGGGGTTTCAGCTCCCGCTGCCAGCCTGGGCTTCCCACACCCAGGCTAGCAGGGGAGCTGACTGGGGCAGGTGGTGGGACCACCATCATCCCCCCGCATCCCCAGAGCGGGCGGTGAACCCCCCCCCCCCAGTAGACGCTTGATTATCTGGAATTTTATTAACCGGGATTAAGGTTTTCCCGATCATCCCAGATAATCGAGAGTCTACTGTATAACTTTTTAAAATAGTGTTTGAAAAATAGAAGTGACTTTCCAAATGCTTAAATACACAGCGCAATAGAAAGATCAAAAGGATGGAGGGACAGCATTCAGTGGACCAAATTAATCTCTGGTGTAACTTCAGTGTTCTGTGAGAGTTGAGTTGTCCGGGCTACCACTGGCCACACAGTCCCCAGCCACTAGTGACTTCAGACTACAAAGAAAGAAAGATGGTAAATTCACGCTGAGAGGTTCAGCAGTAACAGAACTGCTCTGTCTCTGATTTAGTGTGGAAGCATTTGAATAGCTTGTGTAGACAACACTTACTTGCTTAAAGTTACACACATGCTTCAATACCTTGCTGAATTGAGGCCCCTTTAGCTTGAGGAAGGAGAAAAAGGATAGTGACCAAGGGAGCAATTCATGCACCTGATCCACCCCATCCGAATGGAGACTCAGAACTACTTGGAGTCCCTATAAAGGGGGTGTGCACAGCTGGGAGAGGTGAGGTAGTTACCCTGGAGATGGCACCCTTCCTTTCTGTGTTTGGATTTCATCCTTCTACCAATGGAAGCAGAAGGGGGAATATCAGGGCACTAACAACTTACATTCAGGTGAAAAATACAAATGATATAAAATGGAAATGTATATTTGCAGCTAGACATTTAAGGGAAAATCAATATAAATTAGAGTAAAGAAACCCCTAACAAAAGAGTCGGCTGGGATCGTGGCTTCTGTAATAGGTTAGTTGGTGAACACCAGTTTTGTTTATTGCAGCAGTAGTCAAAACCCAAGGTAGTCAGGATAGGGATCTTGTTTATAAGTGATGCTATTATCTACAATGCTAATCCTGGGACTTGTGGGGAAACATGCAGACAGGCTAAATTGGCAGAGTTGATTACCACAAATGCAAAAGAAAACAGGGAGTCCCAAAGCAGGGTTTTTATTTCTGCAGTAAGTGGAGGAATAGAGTAAATTTTATGACCAATTGCACAGCTGCAGAATTGCAGTTAATACTAGAGGGGGGCATTGTTCTTCACTTGGATAGTTTATGGCTACAGGTATATAGATTTCTCATTATGAGAGAACTGCCTTTATCAAGTAAACAAGAATGAATTTGCTTTTTCTCTCTCTCAGCACCCCAGTAAAAATCATCTCACAAGGCTCATATATTAAATGCTGTCTTCTCATTTGGATGATTATAAAAGGGAGTACATTTCCAAAGTGTTGTGTGTTTCTTTTAACAGATGTACTTAATGATATCAGGGAGAGTCAGTGCTGTTTATTTTGTTGATAGGATGTAATGGTTTCTTGTTTTTGAACACCTGTATCCTTCCTTTTGCAGATCTGGTTTTTCATATCTCAGGACAGATGATGAGAAATTTTGATTGTTAAATCCCTTCACTGGGTGGATTCTTTTTTGTAACAAAGTGATTGTTAATAGAATGTGTGCTCACCAGGGCTTTGTTTACTGATTATGCTAATTCAGAAAAATACTTCAGTAGACGTTTTTGTATCCCTTATCACAATTTAGATGAGCAGCATTTAGATTTTTTTTATAGGATATGAAAATGTAAAAGAAAGAACTCAAAGCCAGAGTGATCAAGTTATGATTTAAAACATTGTAGCCAAAATCTTTTAAAGTAAAATAATTTTTTTAAATCAATGTTTATTTAATTCACAAGTCTTTCAGAGACGCATGCTTCATTCTAGCAAGGAGGGGGGGGAATACAGGCCTCTTTACAAGAAGCATGGGGGAAATGAAACCACATGTTTCAAAGTGTATTGTCCTACAACATTCCATGGAAAGGTTGATATTAAAATCAAGATCAGCCAATTAAGACCTCCCCCCTCTTCTGCCCCAAACAGTGAAAATGTCACTTTGTGATTAGTTTAATTTATTTAAAATCCTGTTGTACAAATTGTACATAGTTAAGAGTTGAGAAATTCACTTGGGATCTTGGGAAAGCTTTGTAGCATTTTGTTTTTCTTAATTTTTGCACTGCAGCTTCTAGATCCTCCAGAGTGCGGCAATGGTTTTGTTGAAGATGGAGAAGAGTGTGACTGTGGTACTACTGCAGTAAGTACAACATATTTTGGATCAATAATTACAGGCTCATGTATTAATCCAGGAATCATTGACACCCACAATTTCCACCAACATTAATGAGAGGGATGCACACAGAGTGTACGATCTTTGGGGCAGGAGCGGTCATTGATCATGTGTTTATACAGTGCCTATTGCAATAGACCCAGCGTGGTGGAGGCTTTTGGTTATATGTATATATATAATCATTATTATTGAACATTATATATGTATATAATGTTCAATAATAATAATTAAGGCTGCAAAATCAGGCCCTGAAAGATTATTTTTTAATATTTGGAAAATTGTATTTGTAGATCAAGAGTTTATAATGGTCACATTTGACAACAGATACCACACAGTTATTACAATTATGTCCTATTTTATATACAGGGCAAACTGTTGTATCTCAGACTCTACTATGTGGAAATCCAGATGTGTTAGTGTCATGCATATAGCATATACTCAGCTTCACATCACACGAGGCTGGTTAAAATCTACTTGAGTTTAAAAGCACCTGGTAGCGTAATGGAGCTTTTGGAGAAATAGGCTTTTCTCTGTGACATTTCACATGTGTCTGTTCTCCAGGAGTGTGCCATTGAAGGAGGAGATTGTTGTCATACATGTACCCTGACTGCCGGCTCACAATGCAGCAATGGGCTTTGCTGTAGAAAGTGTCAGGTACGTACAATGCATTTATAGCGACTTGTGCTGTCATTTATGGGGAGTTAATAAGTTTAGGTGATTATAGGCACAATTGCACGTGCATTTTTGCTCTCAGATCTTGGACCACCCTTTCTGAAAGTTTGACCCTTAAAACTCATCAAAAACTGGTTGATCTAGCTCTGATCTTTGTCTTCTAGATTATAAAATACTTGGGGGAGGGAGTGTGAGCCAAATTCAGAAATGAGTTTAAGTCTAGATTAATTTACACCTTCTTCCAACCCCAAACCAGTCTGAATCAGTTTGGACTCCTTCTGGACACCTTAGACTTACATGTTCAGACATATGCACCATGTCATTTACACATCACCTCTGAATTTGCCTCTCCGAATTAGAGGGCATCTCTGTTGGGCAAAATTATAGAACAGAGAGTCACAAAGAAGAGTGTAGTAAGAAGAGTAACTAGCAATAAGGTTTAATGATGTGCAAGTTAAAGGAGGCCTGCTGTTATTTTAACTTACACTTCCTCCTGGCTCCCTAACATGGGACTTGATCCAGAGCCCATTTAATACAATGCAAACCTTTTATTTAATTTACTGGGCTCTGGATCAGGCCCTATGTAAGTTAAAACACGCTTAAACTCCCCTGCAGCCTGGTCTGTCCTAAAAAGTTAGATCATCCCAGCTATGTCACTTAGAGGTGTAAAAAATCCACACCCATGAGCAATGTAGTTAAGCTGGTCTACCCCAATGTAGGCAGCGCTCGGGCTTCTTCCGTCAACCTAGTTACTGCTCTCGGGAAGGTGGATTAAGTACTGTAATGGAAGAACCCCTCCCACCACTGTAGTGAGTGTCTACACTGAAGCGCTACAGAGGCGCAGCTGTGCTACTGTAGAGGTTTAATGTAGACAGCCTTAGGGCTTGTCTTCACTAAAGCAGGGAGGGATTGATCTTTTGGCGATCGATTTGTTGTGTCTCGTCAAGACGCGATAAATCGATCAGCAGCAGCACCCCCGTTGACTCCGGAACTCCAGCTCACCAAAAGGCGCAAGCTGGAGTCGACGGGGGAGCGCGCTGCTGACTGCCGCCGCCATGAGGACAGCAGGTAAGTCGGCTGTAGATACGCTGAATTCAGCTATGTTATTAACGTAGCTGAATTCAGCGTATCTACAGCCGATCTCCCCCCCCAGTGAAGACCAGCCCTAAGACTCATAAATCAATCAATAGGCAGAAGTAGGTCAAGAGTCTGTTCATGAGGGAGTCCAGCTAAACACACTTCTGATTTTCACTTTTTGTCTTCAAGCTGAGGACACTGTTCTAATGAAGGACACTGCTCATCTAATATATAATGTTATCAATGCAGGGTACTTATATGTGATATTATTATCTTGATCGGAGGGCATTTATGTGTCTGACTCCTGTAGGAGAAATGTTAGTAATAGCTCTGTTCCACATTCTACCTTGGCATGGGGCTCATCATTAAACACAAGAAAGTTGCAAATTATGCTGTAATAGATCTCATTTTTCTAAGCACATTTCTTTCAAAATGCCATTTTAAAAAAACCAGAAGATGTCTATGAGTAACATTTTCAAAAGCACCTGAATGACTTAGCAGCCAAGTCCCACTGACTTTCAGTGAGACTTAGGCTCCCAAATGCCTAAATCACTTTAGAAAATGGAACTAAGGGTGGTTTTCCACATAGAGTTGTGAAGGTAGGTTAAACTAAACAGGAACAAGGCAATGTAAAAGAGCATGCCTGACCTGTAGTCCCCCTGCTGGCCAAGGGTTGTTCTGTAGCACCTTTGCCTCAGTTTCCCCAGAAGTTAGGGCTTCCAAGTAATAATTACACTAGGATTATCTGTATTTATGCCCAACCCAGACTTTTTTTATTGGCACAATGTCACCTTAACACTGTCACTCCCACCTCCCCAAACAGGAGGCTTCATCTTGTTCTAAAACCCTATTGTCCAGAAACAGCTATTTTTCCTTCCCTTTGCAATTCTTCCAGTTCACCCATTCCTAGGGGCTCCTCTTCCCAGAAACCTCTTCAACCACAGTGCTCAGTGGTTAAACATCCTGCCAGTCCCTTGCCAGGTGATATCTCCTCAGGCTTTCCCTCGGGAGATAAGCTTCTTTAAACATATTATGAATCCTGCCACCTTTCCCCAGATAGTGCTAATCAGGGATCTTTTCTGGAGACCAACTTCTTGTCTAGTCCTGGATCCGGATGTCTCTTACCAGGCTCGGCATCTTTTTTTCCCTCCTCCCTGTTTCCTGTCAGAGGTGCCCATTACAAGGTCCAGTTGCCTTCCCTTAAGCCTAATTGAGCAGCAGATCACCAATGCTTTGGTCCTCACCCCCTCTGAAAGAGCCACAGGCACTCTTATTCTGGGCTAAATGTGTTCAGATGAGGAGTTAATCAGGAACAGCTGCATGTGTACGCAAGCCCTTAGGCTCCTTAGCCACTCAGGCACTTTTGAAAATGTTACCCTATCTGTCTATCTTATCTATCCCTCTTTTTCCATAGCTGGTAGGGGAGAAAAAAATAATCAATTTAGCTCTACTAAAGTCATGAAGCTACACTGATTACACCAGCTGAGGACCTAGAACACTAGCATGTCAAATTTTATACAAGAGAAAAGAAAAGAGAGCACAGAAAAGAGAGCACAAATTTAAAAAAGTGAACAGTGGTGTGCAGATTAACAGACCAGTCAGGAAAAACTGAGGGCTCTGAAGTGGACCTGAGGCATGTCCGTAACTGGTGATGAGACTAAGAAAGAAGTAGTGAGGCTTGATTGGTAACTGTGCTGGAGGAAGTGAAAATTATAAAAGAAAAGAAGCATGATCCAGTGGTTAGGTGCTAGCCTCAGGCTCAGGAGGCTCAATTTCAATTCCTTTCCTCCACAGACATCCTGTGTGACTTTGGGTAAGTCATTAGTCTCACTATGCCTCAGTCCCCTCTCTGTAAAATGGGAGTAAAGGCATTTTTCTACCTTATAGAAGTGTTATGAGGATAAACATTAATGACTGTGAGATGCTCAGGTATTACAGTGGTGGGAGACATGCAAGTATCTTAGGTAGATTAATAGAAGTGAGAGAAAAATTTGGCCCTTACACTTGTAACTGAGAATATAAAGTGATAAGGTTATTTCTTAATCCTGGTGACGTGTGAAATCTAAACTGAGTCAAAACAGCTTCCCAAAAACAGTTGAAAATTTCCCATTGTTTGATTCTAGTTAAACTGTTGAAATTATTATTGCATGAAATTATAGAGACACTAAGAAAGCGATTTTTCAAACTCATTTTAGTTTGAATCTAAAGGAGTTGTGTGCCGAGATGCGGTAAATGATTGTGATATTCCAGAAAACTGCACAGGAAACTCCAGCCAGGTAATATTTTAAAATTCATTCGCAAAAAGTGAACAAGTGAAACATGCTCACAATCTCAGTCAGTATGAGAGTTATTGTATTAGTATTGTACATTGTTTAAATGTTGTATAAAATTAGTTTAAGTTTAGGAGGAAAAGTGATGAAAGAAATTTTGAAATGCCACTAATTGCCTTAGATTTATACATTGTTTTTAAGTCTGCTCACTTTCTGGACTATCAAGTGGTTACTTTCTCTTCCTATAGTGTTCTCCCAATATTCACAAAATGGATGGATATTCTTGTGATAACAAACAGGTAATTATAATTTGGATATATATTTTTTATTATTTTTATAGATGGAAAAACATATTCCTATGGGTTCTGACCTGAGATCCTTTGAAGTCAGTAGGAGTCTTTCTGCTAACTTCAAGGAGATTTGGATGTAGGCGCACAAAGTATTTTCAATTAGAAAGTCGAACTACATTACATGTTAATTAGTCTTTCCATTACATGCAAAATAAACTGAATAATAGTCGTTTACCTGATTTGAAAGTGTATTTGACCCAGTTGTGAAAATGTGAAAAAACATTGTTTTGTGTCTCTCCTGTCTCTTTAGGGTATTTGTTTTGGAGGAAGATGTAAAACCAGGGATCGGCAGTGTAAATACATCTGGGGTGAAAGTGAGTAAACATTATTGTTTCTAAGTTGACTTTCATTGATATGGCGCTAAAAATTCAAATATCTTGCAGACAGACACCAACCTGGAAGCATTAAAATCAGTCAAAATTTAGCTGGGACTGGGTGTAATGTATTCACCATGAGACAGGGTTCCACATGTAAAAGAGGAAACTTGCGAACTTTGCCCTTTAGTGTTTTGCCTGGACCCACTTTTAGTATAATTCTTTACTTTTTTTATGAAAAGGAGTGGACAGTTACCCTGTGATCCTCTATCTTCCTTCCCTCACTTTACTTCTGTCCCTGGCTATTGAAGATAACAACCATGTCTCCAATCAATGAGTGCTTGGTTTGATGCTCTTCAAAGACCATCACTGGTGACCCATGCATGAGTCAGAGGAGGTCACTCAAGAGTTTCTTCTCTCAAGGGACTGAGCAATTGCTTGTGCTGTGCTCCTGATCCCTGCTGGTTGTGGGAGCTTAGAACAAGTCCAGGACCTCCCTAGATTGTCATGGTGATCAGTTTCTTCACACTGATTGCTGTACTTACAGTTAGGAACGTGTTTGAAACCATGACTAGAAAAGGTAAATGGTTGCCAGAGGCCTTCCTTCATGTCTGATTTAGTACATATCAGTTTATTTAAACGTGTGCAATTTTGTGTGTCAGTTTTAACCTGGCACCTGAAATACCAATAGAAGAGTCTCCGCCCACAGAGCTGCACCTGCCGATTTAACAAACTTAAAAATCACACATTTAGTTAAACTGATGCAACTTTGTGTGGTGTGTAAAAAATAAGATTCAACTTAGGTTACGTCTACACTAGAGAGCTTACAGCAGCACTAACATCTCTTGTGTAGCTGCTCTATTCTGATGGGAGAGAGCTCTCCCATCAACATAATTAAACCACCCACAAGCGGTGGTAGCTAGGTCAGCAGGAAAAGCTCTCCTGCTGACGTAGCGCTGTCCACACCAGCAACTCTATCTGTGTATCTTACGTTGCTTAAGGGTGTGGGTTTTTTCACAACATATATTTTGCTGACATAATTGGTAGTGTAGATATAGCCTTAGACTGTTAGCTCTTTGGGGCAGTGACTGTCTACGTGTTATGTGTTTGTACAGTACCTAGCTCAGTGGGATCCTGGTGCATGAGTAAGGCCTTCTTCTAGACACTATTGCAAAACCAATACTACTACTACTACTACTAATCATAATCCTATATAATAAAAGCCTAGGGAAGTTTGTGTGAAGCCGTCATGCGCAGTAGAGATGGCCCAGACGAACGGCATGCTGGGAGGTGTAGTTCGGCAGCACAACATGGCTGCCGCGCGTGTGCCGCCGAGAGGGAAGCAGGGTCTGGACCAGTGGCTCGGGGAGCACGGGCAGGAGGGTGGCTGGGTGTAGGCAGGGGGCCCTTGGAGTGGGGGGGGAGGGAGGCTGAGCGAGTGGGGGGGCCCTTGGAGTGAGGGGGAGGGGGGGCTGAGTGATCAGAGGAGCCCTTGGAATGGGGGAGGGGGGCTGAGTGAGTGGGGGGACCGCGCGAGCGGGGGGGCCAAGCGAGCGGGGGGACCCTTGGAGTGGGGGGAGGGGGGCTGAGTGAGCGGGGGGGCCCTTGGAAAGGGGGGGCTGAGAGTGAATGGAGGGGGGCCCTTGGAGTGGGGAGAGGGCTGAGCGAGAGGGGGGGCCTTGGAGGGGGAGGGGGAGAGAGAGCTGAGCGAGTGGGGGGGGCCGCGAGCCGTTACCGTTGGCCCGTGTACACGTTGTCTGTATGCCAAATCACCTCTGAATTTTTTGGCAGTTAGAATTTCAACCTCATCCTCACTGTTTGCTTCCTCACAAAACCAGTCTTTTAGACTAGTAATAAATATTGTGGGAAATGTCTTCAGCAGGAAATCAGTCACAGACCACCACTTGCTGTGCCTGCTATGTCTTGGACAAAGATATTTCCCCTGCTCTTATCTCCTAGCTGCTGTTCTAGTACAAATGAAGGTTGCTTTCACATTGACTGTCTCAGCTAGTTCACCATTGACTCTGTCACTCTTGGTACTGGCAGAAGCTAAATGATTTCTGCCAGAGCTTCAGCTTTCTTTGGAGATGAAGAAAAACAATATAAATTGTAACTGGCAAACCACGAGCTGAGAGTTTGTTTGGTTTAGATTCTTACTCAGAAAGTTCAGATGCTTTTATAAAGCTTATCCAAAGAACATGTTGAGTCTGAATAATTGGGCTGGAAGTCTCATGAAAGCAACCATGTCATGACCTATCTAGTACCTCCTGCTGCTTGGGACAGAACAATGGACAATAGCTTGTGAGGCAATTCAGGCACTTAAGCTACTGGTCCCTAATAGAACCTGGAAATATTTAGGCACATTTAAAGGAAAAATAATGGAGAAAAGGATGAGAAATTAGCCACAATTACTCGTTATTACTTGTAAACAAGGTCTGGAATGAAGAAATCCATGGAGAGATAATTAGAGCCAATATCCCTGGGATAAAGTAGAGGATATTTTTTGATTTATTTGATCTATTACCTGATTTCTAACATCAAATTTGCATCAGGCTTTTAAAAATGTGCATAATTTTATTAGAAGAAAATTGTTTCTGTTTTTAGAAGTGACAGCTGCTGACAGATACTGCTATGAGAAACTGAATATTGAAGGGACTGAGAAAGGTAACTGTGGAAGGAGCAAGGACACTTGGATACAGTGCAACAAACAGTAAGTTCATCAACTCTGGGCAGCAGCTTGTGTGAGATTCATAAACAGGCTCTAAAAGCCCTGGATCTGGCTGGTGGAGAATTCTCCTGGCACAGGAGACAGCTGTCTTCTAAGGACTGCCTACAAATCAAGCTTCAGTTTAGGGTGTCAGGAATGGGGTCAAGGGTTGGAGGAGAGTCCCCATAGTCTGCATCAGCTTCTTGGATTCTCATCTGCAATAGAGTGTGGAGCAGTCCAGTAGAAGGCAGAGGGGGAGGCTGTATCAGAACAGCTCCCAAATTTATGCTGGGGTTACTTTGACCACAACAGCAACCCAGAATCCAGGAGGTGATAAAGTGGCTTAAAGTCACCACCTGCTTCCTCATTGCTCCAAGGCTCTGAAAGGCAGCACATAAAATCACTCCTTCGCTTTGCTCTTAGGGCTTGGCTACACTTGCAAGTTAGAGCGCATTAAATCAGCCCCGGGCGCCCTAACTCCTGAGGTGTCCACACTGGCAAGGCACTTAGAGCGCCTGGACTCTGCAGCTGGAGCGCTCCTTGTAATCCACCTCCACGAGAAGCATAAAGCTTGCTGCGCCCTGGCTGAAATGCCCTGGTGTCAGTGTGGATGACGTGTTGCATTACTGCGCTGTGATTGGTCTCTGGTCATTGTTTTGAACTCGGCTGCAGGCATGCGGATATCCCCTTTGAAAGCTCCGTTTCTGACAGCCGGTGTGCTTATCTGTTACGGGTTCTGGTATACAAATCTTCCAGTCACCATTTTCTCTACTTGAGGATTTTATTTGTAGGAGGAAAAAATGTGGACTCAGATCCAAGTTTTCCGAAAGTTCTGGTGGTGTTTGGATCCAAATGTCTGTTTTGAGATTATCTCTACTATGTACTGTCTCTTTGGGGTCCATGAGTTGGATCTTCATTTCAAAAACATGTATACAGTAACTTCTCACTTAAAGTTGTTCCGGTTAATGTTGTTTCATTGTTACATTGCTGATCAATTAGGAAACATGCTCATTTAAAGTTGTGCAATGCTCCCTTATAATGTCCTTTGGCAACTCCCTGCTTTGCCTGTTGCTTGCAGGAAGAGCAGCCTGTTGCAGTTAGCTGGTGGGGGCTTCGAACCAGGGTGGATCAGCAGCTCCCCCATCAGCTCCCCATCCCCCTAAATGCCTGTGCAGCAGCTGCCCAGCTGGCTATCAATTGCCAGCAGTTCAGCTGTCCCCCTCCCCCCGCCATGTGCTGCTCCTGCCTCTGCCTTGGAGACTTCTGCTTGCTGTGCGGGGGATGGGGGGGAGAGGAGGAAGATGGGGGACTAATGTCACGGTTCCCCCTCCCCCCCCCCCCCCCCGCTCCTACACCCCACTTACTCCATCTTCCATAGAGCAAGGGGGACGCATGACAGAGCTCAGCACTGCAGCAGCTGTGATCTCAGCTTGCTGATCTAATTAACAAGGCAGTGTACTTAAGAGTGGGGTCAGCGTACTTAAAGGGGAAATGTACATCTCTCTCTCACACACATACACGGTGTGTGTTTCTGTCTGCCAGGCTGTGTCCCCTACAACCATTCCTGCTGCCTTGTAGCGTGCTACATTAACGAGTTAACCCTTGAGCGCTCAGCCAATTGCTAGCTCATCATTTAACAGTAAGGCATTCCCTGGGAAATATCCCACCCACTGACTTCACCACCTCAACCAAGCTTCACAATCATCATCGCTGTGTACCAGTGTTAAATGGTTTGTTTAAAACTTATACTGCGTGTGTGTGTGTATATATAATATAGTCTTTTGTCTGGTGAAAAAAATTCCCTGGAACCTAACCCCCTCATTTACATTAATTCTTATGGGGAAATTGGATTCGCTTAACAACGTTTTACTTAAAGTAACATTTTTCAGGAACATAACTACAACGTTAAGTGAGGAGTTACTGTACTCCATACAATGGGCCACAGCCTTGCACTTTGAGAAGTCATTTGTACCTGTGCAAAGTGGGTCCATAACTTACAAAATCAGAGTGGTGGCATTTTACACCAGGTTTTCACAGATGTAAATGACTTCTCAAAGTGCCAGGCTGTGGAGAATCAGACCCAGCCTTGCATTTAGGGTCTGACTACATGGCAGCTGGGAGGTCTGATCTCCAGTGTGGGTACAGATTCACACTAGCTCGGTTCAAGCTAGCACATTAAAAATAGCAGCCTGGACATTGCAGCACATGCAGCGGCTTGGGCTAGCCATCCCAACTCAGATCCAGGTGGTTGGGCAGGCTTGGACACAGGTACCTAGCTCAAGCTGCCACTGGTGCTGCTATATCCACACTGCAATTTTTAGTGCACTAGCTCGAGCTGAGCTAGCACGAAGGTCTCTACCCACAATGGGAATCGCAGCTCCCAGCTACAGTGCAGACATACTCCTAGGGCTTGGCTACACTTGCAGATGTAAAGTGCTGGGAGTTAAACACTCACCCCAATTGGTAAGGCAACTCCCATCTTTTCATGTGCTGTATTTATACCTGCCTACTATATTTTCCATTCCATGCATCTGATGAAGTGGGTTTTAGCCCATGAAAGCTTAAGCCCAAATAAATTTGTTTTTGCTGATACAGACTAACATGGCTGCCACTCTGAAATCTTCTCCTAGTGTAGATTTAGGTGAGGCTCAAGAGGCGGCATGCCAGTTCATGAGGTAATTCTCCACTGTCTTGCACTTTAGGTAATTGTTTAAATCTGTGCAAATTATGTGTAAATGACAGCTCAGATGCAAGACAGTGAAAAATCAGACATGTACCAGTACAACTAGTTTAGGTAGGAGGTGATTTTTAAAAAAAACTGAAATAGCTACACTGGTACAACCCTTAAGGTGGAAACTATTACACTGGTATAAAGGTGTATTATACTGGTCTAGGTTATTCCCCTTCCTGTATGGGACTAGCTATATCAGTATAAGCACTTTTATACCAGTATAATGGCATCCACATTAGGGGGATTGTACTGGTATAGTTAAAGTGATAAAACTTTCATGTGTAGACAAGACCTCAGGCTCAAAGAGTTTGGCCACTAAGGTACTTGAAGTAACAGCAAAGAAAGATAACAGGAAAATATGTAAGGCAGGTAAGCAGAGAAAATTTTCTTGAGGATGGGAACATAGAAAATTGGTTCTTTTATCTGTGATATTGGACTTGAGCACTTACGTCAGTGAGGGAGAAATAAGTGGTGGTCTGCCATTCTGATGGACTGAGTGCCAGTTAACACGCGAAAAAACAAAAGACGTGTCAATGACTCTGATTTTTTTTATATAAATGTAGACTATTTTTATCAGATTATTTTTCTGAGTGAATGTCTATTTAACCTCTCAATACAGGGATGTTCTTTGTGGATATCTTCTGTGTTCCAATATCTCTAATGTCCCAAGACTTGGAGAACTTGATGGTGAAATCACATCTTCAATCATACAGCTGGGGAAATCCTACAATTGCAGGTAATTCTCAAAACCCTATAAAATGGAACAGAGATGATATTGCCCTCCAATTTCCTCCGCTATAGAAATGTGAGCAAATTCCTTCCGAAATGAGAAGCAACTGCTGCCATTAAAAACAAAACAAAAATGAATATGCCACTAAAGAATCCAGTGTATTGAACAGTCTTATGGCGAAAGCGGTGCACAAATATATTGTGGCTTTTGTTTGTTTTGCAGTGGTGGCCATGTTAAGCTAGATGAAGAGACAGACCTGGGCTATGTAGAGGATGGAACACCATGTGGTCCAGAGATGATGTGTTTTGAGCGCAGATGTCTCCCCACTGATTCCTTCAACTTCAGCATCTGCCCAGGCACTATAAATGACAAAATTTGTTCAGGACATGGAGTATGTTTTCATGGTTTTTAGCCTTGACTTTCACATTTCTGCTGCTTTATTGAATGCTTCCAATTTTATGCATTTATGTTACTAGGTAGATAATTTTTATTAAAGTAACCTGCATTGTTGGCGGTAGAAGTTAATTTTCTAGATACACTTTTTTAAAGATTGTATGTTGAATATAAGGTAGTGAATACATGAGAATCAAGGCAGTCTGAGCTATGTATTATAGTAAGTGTACATACTATTATTACAAAAGTTACATGACATTACAAGTATACATTACTTTGTTTTCATCACTTCCTCCAACTTGCTTCATCTTTCCTCGTGAATCTAAAGGACTTAATACCATGCTCTGGGAAACTTTAAAATATATAGGTCCAGATTCGACTGTATTTCTTATTCTGGACCTTTTGTATTGTATGAGTAGCATAAAAGGTCCATAAAACAGCTGGATCTTACCAGATGAGAATTCCCCCAGTGTGGGGAGTTCTTGGCCAGTTCACAGCTACAGTATTTGATTCCTGTGCTGGGCCAGAGACTGGTGTTGCTAGAGTGCCCGGAGTTCTGGCTATTCCAAGATGGCATAGAGTCCCTTGGTCCCTGTCATCATTTAAAGCCATCCTCTGAGTGCTCAAACCTGCCTTTAGGGAGCCATAACATACTCCTTGATAGCTCCTATTTCTACTGTGCTGAAACTCAGTTTTTGATGTGAAATTATCAATTTAATCTATTTTAAAAGAAAACTGAAATCTGAGGGACAGTCTCCCAAAATGAAACCTCAAAAATATTGTACGGAATTTTGCAGGCAATTTTTTACCAGTTCCACACAACTCTACCTCATTCATATTCTAAATAGTGTAATAAAAAGGTCATTTTGTGATTTTATTCTGGGTTACGTTTTGAACTGCAGGTTTGTAGCAATGAAATCAAGTGTGTCTGTGATCGATTCTGGGAAGGAGATGACTGCAGCACCACTTACAAAGATGCTTCAATTTTTGATGAAGAAATGGCAGGCAAAGGTGTGTACCGCATATATTTATGGTAATACTTTAATAGATGACAGATTGTAGAGGCTAGTCTCTGGTTTGGGGAAAGGTCCAACAAGCAAAGCCAGATCAGCTATTCCCTCTCTTAGGATATAGCAATATCCTAGATAGCCTGACCTCTTTCTTTAAAAAAACAAAACAAAACAAATGGTTTAAAAATGCCTCAATCCTACAACTGTATCTGCACAGCTTGACTCCCATAGAATTCATAAATGTGCCATGTGGGTCGTAGAAGTGAATCCAGGTACATCTTGCTTGCCTCACTCATGTGAATGAACCTATTAAAATAAATGGAATTATTCCTGGTTAAGATTAGCAGAATTTTACCAGTACCTCCTTCCCCGCCTCCCCATTACCAGGTAAAAGGGTCAGCCCTGCTTATATTTTTAATTGTCTTATTCTCCAAGGCCAAATGTTCAAAAACTGGCCTCTTTTTGCATACATGCACTTCATATGAACATATAGTATCTGTGCATAACATGTGCACACACGACAGAATGTACACTTTCAGATTTAATAAGTGATTTATGTAAACACATTTTTAATTTAATCTTTGAGCTTGCCTACAAGAGAAAGTTATATTGGTAAAAGTGGAAATGTGAATGTAAACCTTTATAGCTACACCAGTATAACCGCCCAGGTGGATACTCTTGTTCTGAAAGAAGAATGACTTTTTCAGTGTAGCTTAAACCCCTTCCTAAGCAACCAAAGCAACACTAAAAAAGGCATTCTTACTTGAGAATGAGTGTCCCGAGGGGAATTATAGTAGTGTGACTATAGCAGTATAATTATACTGGTATAACTGGTAAAACTTTCTTATGCAGACAAGCCCTCTGTCAAGGGTAACAGTCAGATAGATGTTTTGTCTACAAATATTCCTTTGCCCTGGTCTACACTGGGGGGGGGGGGGGATCGATCTAAGATATGCAACTTCAGCTACAAGAACAGCGTAGTTGAAGTTGGCTTAGATGGACTTACCGCGGCGTCTTCACGGCGGTGAGTCGACTGCTGCCACTCCACCATCGACTCCGCCTGCACCTCTCACAGCAGTGGAGTACAGGAGTCGATGGGAGAGTGCTCAGGGATCGATTTATAACGTCTAGACTAAACGCAATAAATCAACCCCCAATAGATGGATTGCTACCTGCTGAACTGGTGGATAGTGTACACATACCATTTGTATGGTAAAAGTCTGATTTTATTGTGTATTTATATTTTAAGTATTATATAAATAATGAAAATAATGTATGGCATCATATAATAAGTATGATTAAATCTCATGTAGGATTCCCTTCACCTTTTAAAGTAAAATTATCATTTGCCTCTATCAAAAGACATTCTCCCTTCATACCTCACATTTTATTTGTCCATTGAGAGAGCACTTAATGTAGATTTCATTGTACATACTTACAGCATGATGGCATGATGGGTGATTTAAAAAAAATGCTGTTCATGTACTACTTATAAACAACTGAAGAAATATGCATATAGCGCAACTTTTATATCTTTATATTGCACTTGGAGGTTTGTATTTGGACATCATCTTTTGGAAAGGGAAGCATTGAGCTGGATGATCAAAATGGAAAACAGAAAGTCTTAATTTCTGAATTGAGAACAAAAAATCTTTTATTCCAGATAAAGAGAGCCTCAAAGTACTGTATAAATGTTATGCAGAGTATCAACATATCTGTATTTTTAATTTAAATTGAACATTTTAAAATGAGTTTCTAAGTCTTTTTGTCCTCTTCTTCTGCCTCTCTGATACAGAGCAAAGACATTTTATCTTATTACAGATCGTTTCATTATATGAGACACCCGCTATTTAAATGTAGTAGGTTAAGAATGTCCAGTCCATTGAATGATCTAACTTGACTGAACAGCCATATTTTATTCATAGTTTTAATATCCATATACTTACATACAGACACATATGTATGGTTCTATATTACTTTTAATTCAATATTTTTGAATGATTAATTTACTTCTGCAAATTATAACATGATTTGCAAATCATTTCATTCAATTCATTTTCTGTTATATGGTCAAACTACAATAGCTCCTAATTTTAAAACTCCCTTATTAAACATATTAATGCTATTTACAGGACACTGTTTTAAATGATTCAGTACAGATCTAGTTTCACAAACAAATCTGTAGAACAGTGCTGTAACTGCTTTGTATATTTTTATTTTTAAATTTCTGTATATTTTGTTTTTTGTCTTTCACTTTTCCCCAGGTGTTGTTAGTACAAATATAATAATAGGGGCTATTGCTGGCACCATTTTAGTGTTGGCTCTCGTTTTAGGAATAACTGGATGGGGTTACAAGTAAGTATAATGTGCAATTTCCAATATATTTGAAACTGTATATCTGTTCAGTGGATAGCTGTTTACAATATGAAGATATAAATCAAGAATTATGAAAATTATACAAATTTTGGGTGGCTGATCAAATAGAAATGGAATTATCTCTATTAATGGTCAAGGGAATTTAGAAAGATAGCCCCTGTGCAAGCAAAGCACTTAAGGACGTGCTTAAATTTAAGTATATGCTTAATTCCCATTAATTTAATACCAAATGAATGTAAGCTTGTGCCTAAGTGGTCTGTTGAATGGGGATGGGATTGAAGCATACAATTAAGGTTCAGATTCTTATCTGATATCCAGTTTATATTATCTGAGGATCTGGCCCTAAGTGTTTTGCTGAATCATGGCCAAAAATGGCCACATCCATTTCTTTCAGTATTAAGGTTCTTTTTTCAGTTTTGTTTCTGTGCTGAAGTTCTTCTGTAAACAAAACATTTTAGTGTTTTGCAGATATTAAATTAAGCTGTAATGCATGTGCTTTTAGCATTTGGATTTTAATGGAATGGCTTCAACTCCCTTTATGTGCAATATTGACAAAGGAAACCAAGCTCATCTATTCAAATACCATTAATTGGATAATACCAAAGTGATTCAGAATACTGAAAGGGGATGGATCACTTGATGATTACCTGTTCTGTTCATTCTCTCTGGGGCACCTGGCAATGGCCACTGTCAGAAGATATAACAAAGAGTCCTGTGGCACCTTAAAGACTAACTATAAAGTTTTGAAGCATAAGCTTTCGTGGGCTAATGCCCACTTAGTCGGATGCAAGCAGTGGAAGTGTCCAGAGGCAGGTATAGATAAATAGTCAGGAATCAGGTAGGAGGTAACAAGGTTAGTCCAATCAGGCTGAACCAGCTTGTTATCTCAAATCAGGAAGGGTGAGATATTCTTCCAGCAGCTGCACTGAAGGTGTGAACTCAGAGGGAGGAGAAGCTGTTTTTGTAATTAGCAAGCCACTCATTGGCACTCTCACTGAAGAACTGTCTGGATATGTGGACTCTCTACACAGACCCTATGCCACCAGCACTCCCAGCTATCTCCATGATACCACCGACTTCCTGAGAAAACTACAATGCATTGGTGACCTTCCATAAAACACCATCCTAGCCACCATGGATGTAGAGGCTCTCTACACAAACATCCCACACAAAGATGGAATACAAGCTGTCCAGAATAGTATCCCCGATGATGCCACAGCACAGGTGGTTGCTGAGCTCTGTGACTTTATCCTCTCACACAACTATTTCAAATTCGGTGACAATATACACCTCCAGACCTATGGCACTGCCATGGGCACCCGCATGGCCCCACAGTATGCCAATATCTTTATGGCTGACCTGGAACAACGCTTCCTCAACTCTCGTCCACTCACACCCCTTCTCTATCTACGCTACATTGATGACATCTTCATCATCTGGACCCATGGGAAAGAAACTCTGGAAGAATTCCACCATGATTTCAACAGCTTCCACCTGATCCACCTCAGTCTGGACCAGTCTAGACAGGAAGTCCACTTCCTAGACACCACGGTGCAAATTAATGAAGGCCACATCGACACCACCCTATACCGAAAACCTACCGACAGCTATGCCTACCTTCATGCCACCAGCTTCCATCCCGGACATACCACACGATCCATTGTCTACAGCCAAGCACCGAGGTACAATCGGATTTGCTCCAACCCCTCAGACAGAGACCAACACCTACGAGATCTTCACCAAGCTTTCTCAAAACTACAATACCCACACAAGGAAATAAGGACACAGATCAACAGAGCCAGACGTGTACCCAGAAGCCTGCTGCTGCAAGAGAAGCCCAAGAAATAAAACAACAGAACACCACTGGCCATCATCTACAGTCCTCAGTTAAAACCTCTGCAGCGCATCATCAGTGACCTACAACCCATCCTGGACAACAATCCCTCACTTTCACAGGCCTTGGGAGGAAGGCCAGTCCTGGCACACAGACAACTGGCCAACCTTAAGCAGATTCTCACCAGCAACAGCACACTGCACCACAATAACTCCAACTCAGGAACCAATCCATGCAACAAACCTCAATGCCAACTCTGCCCACATCTACACCAGCAACACCATCACAGGACCTAACCAGATCAGGCACACCATCACTGGATCATTCACCTGCACATCTACCAATGTCATATATGCCATTATATGCCACCAATGTCCCTCTGCTATGTACATCGGCCAAACTGGACAGTCCCTACGAAAAAGGATAAATAGACACAAATCAGATATCAGGAATGGCAATATAGAAAAACCTGTAGGAGAACACTTCAACCTGCCTGGACACACAATTACAGATTTAAAAGTCACCATACTGCAGCAAAAAAACTTCAAGACCAGACTGCAAAGAGAAACTGCAGAGCTGCAATTCATTTGCAAATTTAACACAATCAATCTGGGACTGAACAAAGACCTTGAGTGGCTTGATAATTACAAAAACAGCTTCTCCTCCCTCCGAGTTCACACCTTCAATTCAGCTGCTGGAAGAATATCTCACCCTCCCTGATTTGAGATAACAAGCTGGTTCAGCCTGATTGGACTAACCTTGTTACCTCCTATCTGATTCCTGACTATTTATCTATACCTGCCTCTGGACACTTCCACTGCTTGCATCCGACGAAGTGGGTATTAGCCCACGAAAGCTTATGCTTCAAAACTTTATAGTTAGTCTTTAAGGTGCCACAGGACTCTTTGTTACCTCTGCTATTCCAGACTAACACGGCTACCTCTCTGATTCGTGTCAGAAGATAGGATACTGGGCTAGATGGACCTTTAGTCTGACCCAGTAGGGCCATTCTTATGTTGTTATGATGCCACGTCTAGTTCTGCTGAAAACAGAACTAAGGTTTCCAAATGTTCCTAGACTTAATAAGCAGTTTCAGATGCTGATAAACATTGCAGTGTATATCCTAGAGACATTAACAGTCCAGTATTAATATAATCCTACAAGTTTGTTTGTTTTGAACTAATACATCTGTTCTCTTTTCCAAAAGTGATTTATTTAGGAATCGTCAAGAATCAAAATTTCACTCTGTCCTACATTGCTTTTATATTGACTTGTTGTTTATGCTGTTGAATACAGCCACATTCTCTCTAATATATACATATTGGTAATACATTCTTATTTCTTTCTCTTCTTTTCTATGGAAAGAAACTATCGGAGACAGAGGTATGTGATAAAAATAATGTGAATACATCTCTTAGGAAGGCTTTAAATGATTATTATTTCTGTATTTTTCCATTTTTGTGGTTATGTGAATTTTGTAGAGCGCACCTATGGATAATGAATTGTATTTCAATGTTTCCTTAAATCAGTGGTTTTCAACCTGTAGTCTGCAGGTCCTGGGGGTCAAAAGATTATGTCTAAAATTTCCAAAGACATCTGCACCTCCATTTGAAACTTATAGGGGTCTGCAAATGAAAAAAGATTGGAAACCACTGCCTTAAATTATCTATATGGTTTTATAAAGAAGTAGTTACCTAAAATATCTAAAATGCTGTGAACTCTTCAAACACAATGGCTAAAATCCTAGTCTCATTGATGTCAATGGCATAACACCCTTTGATTTAATTGGGGCCAGTATTTCATCCATAAGAACAGGAAAAGATAGAAAAAAATAATTAATGTTAAAAGCAGAACAAAAGCTAAATATGCTTTTTAGAGATTAAAATGTTCTTGAGGTCCAAGAGGAGTAAGCAGTATAATTAACCTGATCTACATTCATTCCTGGAGTTACACCTTTAAATTAAACACATTTTAGTTAAATTAAATTCATAGATAAATATGAAGAAAATAATTTCAGTGATAGAGATGTTGAAGTCCATGTTGCTGTTACAACTCAAATAGTCTCATATATATCCTGCAAGTGTATGTTTGAGTTGTGTTTCATATACAGCCAGGAACTCAGGATAATGCACTTCAAACAAGGAGGATCCATAAAATGGGATTTAGATAAAAATGGGTTAATATGTACAAGAATATACCAAGATGAAAATACAATTCCAGAACTAGTTCACACTGGAATAAATCAGGAGCAACTCTATTGAAGTCACTGGAGTTACACCAGTGTAAAACTAGTGTGAGATCAGCATCAGCAGTGAAAATGTATGAGCCAGTTTGGAAAAATGTGACTCAATCTGAATCCTGTGCTCCACTGTCTAAGCCAAATGCTGATCTGTTCAAAGATTCAGATAATCAATGTGAAACTAATTGGATCACTCTTCCCACCATAGTCCAGCTATTGATTCCAGGAAGAACCCACTCCTCCCCCCAAACTGAGCTTCCTTCCACCTACCCTGCTGTTCTAACCATCCCTAACTGCAAGGGCCTGATCCTGCCCTCATTCTAATCAAAGGCCAAACTCAAACAGTGGTGGAAGATCAAACCCTAAAAGAGAGTTGCTCACTGATTATTCTTCTGTCTTCTCCCACCAACCAGGCTCCTTCTGTCTAGTGCAGTTATTGCACTGTCTTGGTCCAAGATACTGCTATATCTGCTGCTGCCACCTGCCGGGCTTGCACTTCGTGCCCTCTACCTTTGTAGTACTCTCTCTGTCACTTTGAGTACTTGGCATTGAGCAGAAAGGTCCTGCCCCCAAATGCAGATTTGTTTCGGCTCTGTCTACACTACAGTCTATGTTGGCATAACTTATATTGCTTAGGGGTGTGAAAAAACCCACTCCATTGAGCAACATAAGTTACACAAACGTACGCACTAGTGTGCACAGCGCTATGTCAGCAGGAGAGCATTGCCATAGAGTGTCTTCACTAGACGCGCTGCAATGGCACAGCAGTATCAGTACAGCAGAGGGACAATGGAAGACTGGTTTGTGGGAGTCTCTTATCATAAGAACATAAGAAAGACCATACTGGGTCAGACCAGTGGTCCATCTAGCCCAGTATCCTGTCTCTAACAGTGGCCAGTGCCAGCTGCTTCTAGCAAATGGAGGTTTAGGAACATATGGAACATAGTGTTGCATCCCTGACCATCTTGGCTAAGAGCCACTAATGGACCTATTCTCCCTGAACTTATCTAATTCTTTTAAAAACCCATTTATACTTTTGGCCTTCACAACATCCCCAGCATGAGTTCCATAGGTTGACTGTGCACTGCATGAAGTACTTCCTTATTTTTGTTTTAAACCTTCCACCTATTAATTTCATCAGGTGAATCCTAGTTCTTCCATTATGTGAAGGGGTAAATAATACTTACTTTCTCCACACCATTCATAAGTTTAGGGATCTCTATCACATCCCCCCCTTAGTAGTCTTTTTTTCTAAGATGAACAGTCCCAGTTTTCTTAATCTCTCCTCATAGGGAACTTGTTCCATACCCTTAATCATTTGCTCTTCTCTGCACCTCTTCCATTCTAATATATCTTTTTTGAAATGCAGAATTCAAGGTGAAGGTATATCAGTGATTTATACATCATCATTACAATCTTTTCTGTTTTATTATCTTTCCCTTTTCTAATGGTTCCTAATATTCTGTTAGCGTTTACGATTACTACTGCACATTGAGTGGATGTTTTCAGAGAACTCTCCACAATAACTCCAAGATCTCTCTTGAGTGGTAAAAGCTAATTTAGACCCCATCATTTTATATGTATAGTTGGGATTAAGTTCCCAATGTGCATTACTTTGCATTTATCAACACTGAATTTTCTCTGCCATTTTGATGCCCAGTTTTGAAATCCCTTTGTAACTCTTCACAGTCTGCTTTGAACTTAACTCTCTTGAGTAATTTGTATCATCTGCAAATTTTGCTATCTCACTGTTCATCCCCTTTCACAGATCATGTATAAATATGTTGAACAGAACTGTTCCCAATACAGCTCCTTGAGGGACCACGCTATTTACCTCTCTCTATTATGAAATCTGATCATTTCTTCCTACCCTGGCTTCTAATCTTTTAACCAGTTACTGATTCATGCAAGGAACTTTCCTCTTATCCCACGACTAGTTACTTTGCTTCAGAGCATTTGGTGAGGGACTCTGACAATGGCTTTCTGGAAGTCAAAATTTGCTGTGTTGACCCTTGTCCACAGACTTGTTGACTCCCTTAGAAAATTCTAACAGATTGAGGCACAATTTCCCTGTACAAAAGCCATGTTGACTCTTTCCCTATTCTGTTATATGAAGAATGAGTTGGCCTTAAATCCATTTGACTGGAGATACAACTACATTGGCAGAGGATAGGGCAACTTCAATCTTGAAAATATCAAATGAAACCCGACCTACACAGGTGCAAAATTAGTGTGAGAGGATCGAGAGAATCTAAAATATCAATTTGAATATATTCTTGATGAACTTTTAGGTTCCATCATCCAAGAAGTTTATTAAGTGAGATGGAAAGCTATGAATGTGAACTCATTCTGTGTGCAATTTCTATGCCAAGGTTCAGGATGAAACTAGTATAGGCAAAGACTTTTTGGAGAGGATGAAACAGCCAGTTGTGCCTAGCAACCAAACCTCATTAATGTAGGAAGAGGAAATCCTATAGTCTGAAATCTGAAGAAATAGTTATGAAAATATATAAGCAAGGATTCGGTAGATGAAAAAAAGTACAAGAGAGTTGACTGGAAAGCCCTCATTAGAATTAGTGTTAGCTGTTAATCCAAAATGAAAACAAATCATTGGTATGCATGCCAGTGTTACATAAGGATTACTATTTGATGGAGCAAAGCAACCAAAACAAATCAAATATAAAAACTGAAAGAAGTAAAATGTCAATGGTTTTTATCATCTGAGAGAGCCTGAAATGCACAAAGATATGGAAAAAAGCATTAGTTTGATCAAAGAGTGCCAATTTGTTAAGTAGTAGACTGCAGAACCATTAAACTCTATCGAGATACCCACAAATCACAATAAGTTTGCCTCTGAAATATTCCTAAACTGTATGAAAACTGAGACTCAGTATGGAATGAAAGGAACCAAAAGGATTGTGATGTACCAACTGCGAGCCTTTTGGCATATGATTATATATTTTAAATGTATGAGGAACTTTTGAAATTTAAATCTGGAAGTAAAAGAAGTGAAGGAAATCTTAACAGAGTCAAGTTCTGTAGGAAGACAGTCTGTATTTCTGAAAACCAAAGTGAAAGTGAGTCAGCCTTCTGATTAACGAGCATTTTTATTAATGGTGACAAACAGAAACAAACATCTTGGGAAGTACGATGTTGAACTGGGCATCTTCTGCTAATGATTAAATCAACAGACAAGTTATCCATTTGAATTAGGGAGTCATTTTTGACCTACGAGAATTATCTCCAAAGAACAGTGATAACCGATGGTTATAAATTCACCATCAGAGGAAAAGTGGGATTGGTTGTTCATAAATTGGAAGTTTTTCTTCAAATCATGGATGGGATGTGAATTATATAGTTTGATAAATTGGTGTGCTTCAGAAACATGGAACATTTTAATCTCTTTGCAAGTAATTTGCTTCTAATTGCAAACATTGAAAAAGTTGTTTAATCAGAACAGAAACAAGCCTTGGATGAATGATGGAGGGAACACGGAACAGAAGGCATGAGCTAAAAGGGTGAAAAGATAAACCTTGTAATGCTTCTGGGCTAGCAGCTTGTCTTTGTCTTCCCTGTCACTCTTCTGCTTCAAGCAATCTCATGAGTAATACTTACTCAGAAACTGATTGTTGACAAAATGGAAAAGAATTAAAAGTTAAAATTTAAGCCTAAAGGGAACATTCTAGTAATGATTTACATTTTAAATGAGGTGCTCAGAGGCATATTTCAAGACAGTGACTTGCCTATAACTGTAGCAAAAATCTTAACCTGCACACAGTAGCTCAGAAAAAAACAAGTTCTGCTGCTGTAGTGCAAAATTACCCTTATATAAACTTCCAACACAGTGAACTGTAAAGATGCAGCAGCTCCACTGGATAACTTGAAAGTAGGAGCTGTCATTCAAGCAAGCAGATGAGGAAGCCCTTAAAACCAGTACATTTAACAAAGTGGAAGTCTGTGGAAATTAAAGGAAGTCAGCATCATGTTGTCATCTGTCCTTCAGAGGGGAGGGGGGGGGGGAAGGGGAGTGCATTTTAAACCCTCTTGGAAATCCAGTGGACAATCCAACTAAAACTGAGTTGCCATAGTTAAATCTCTATCTGACCAAGCAACCTAATCCCTTTCACAAGCACTAAATTTGCTTTAAAAAATACAATTCTGAACTTGCAGCTTATGCTTCTAGAGTGTTAGAAGGCTGTAAAGTGAACCTTGCTTGAGATGAAGGTCAAGATTTTCAAACTGAACAGTGATTTGGGTGTCCTTTTTGGAGACATCCTAAAGAGGCCTGATTTTCAGAGAAGGGTATGCAGACTGAGTGGCAGTTTTACCAGCTAGGGAATGGAAATAAAGCTCCAAGTCCTTTTAAGACTTTTTCTTTGGGGGTTTGTTCATTCATTTGGTTCAAAAACAAAAAACAAATCAACTGAAAAACACCAAGCAATAATTCCCCAGAAGCTTTCCCTGCATTAACCAGCCAGGAAGGGAAAACAGACCACCCTTTCCCTTTGTCCCCTTTTCACCCAGCTTCTACTTCCTTTTAGTCTCTACCCTGAATAGCCATATGACCAGTTGCTGACTATCCTTTGCAGGCTGCAGCATCTGTTCTTTGTCACATAGTCCTTGTCACTTCCTGATATCCAGGTGTTTTGAAGACATCTGAAATGGATCATCCAAAACCTGGGACATCCAAAACTAACTGGTCACTTTTGAAAATCTCAGCCAGATTTTTTCAGTTAAAAGGCAGGTTTCTCTGAATTAAAACTCAGACACTGCATTTCTGAATTCTCAAAAATATGAAGGATTTCTCTTTCAAATTCACGGTGTTTATTAATATTCTATTGTGTGTGGTATAACAGTTTCCTCCTGTATCTCTTCCTCTTTCACCTAAACTAATATTTGTGTGTGCATGTCTTGTTTTCTAACTTTAAAATGTTTATTATGCCTTAGACAAATACCACAGGGAGATTATGTAAAAAAGCCTGGAGAGGCCGACTCTTTTTATAGCGACATGCCTCCTGGAGTCAGCACAAATTCTGCATCTAGTTCTAAGAAGAGGTCTGCTTTTCTGTCGCATTTTCAGATTTCTACCTGTTCCATCACCCATTATTCCATTAGTCAGAACATTTCATTGTTTTGCAGCAGGTTTGAGTCCTTCTTCCTTCTTTGTGGAATGTTAAAAATGGCATCTTTTATTCTTTGATTACAGATTTTTTTTTACCCCTACATAAAGTGCCCCAAACTGTTGATTATTAGAAATCAAAGCAGAATAAGTACAATTTACATTCTTGTCCACTGTTTGTATAATCTAAATTGCTTTCCAAGAAGACTAGTGTTCTTGGCAGGTTCAAAAACAAAACAAAACAATAAATAAAAAATCCAGCGAATTTTATATCATGTTCAAGTAATCAAAGAAAAGAGATATTGTCATGTTTCAATAAGAGTTATAAAAATAAACTAGTTAATATGAATGTTATTTTTGTATCTTTATTTGTAAATGTCATTGTTAACTCCTTGTAATTGTAGTTGACCTAGACATACTGAAAAATATTTTTATTCTTGCTGACTTGCAGAAATGAGTGTGGTGCTCACACAAGTTATATAAATGTTATTTCTAGCCTAATATACTAAACGTTCAATCAAGTGTTAATTTAGGACTTGATCTTGGAAACACTTATGCCTTGTGCTGACTATTGCGAGTAGTCCCTCAGAGCAGTAGACTGTACCATTGTTAAGTACTAATCCAAAAAGATACATTATTCATCATTTGTTTAGAGTTTGCTAATATGTTGTGGCGCCAATTGCTTAGAAAAGACATCAACATCATTTTAAAATGACAAGTTCATTGCAAAATGTTAATAGTACATTAGTGGTTGATAAGCTCACCATGCTCTGCTATCATTTTGCAATCAGAGATGCTTTAATTCTGAAACTCCTTTTTAACTGGCACTTCACACTGACTTGCAAGGAGCAGTGTGTAATAGGAATGCAGTCCTCCTCATAGAAGAACGGAATATGTTTGCTTACACTTCTCATTTCTTCTCCCTTTAGATAATTTATAAATGTGCAATTGACAAAATTCACACCATTTTTAGCCCATGTAGAGATGGTGAACGTCGCAAGTATGTGAAATTGTATATACTATTTAGGCCTCGCATTCCATTTCCTTTAAAGTATCCCATATACATCTATAACTAAGACAAATGTATCCTTGAAGGGAACAGCACTTGAGATGTAATTAACTAACCACACTCCCCTTTTTGGCTAAAGCTTTTATATTTGTGGGGGATGCATAATTTACTTCCAGAGAGTGAAAGTTAATCTTAAAATGATGCAGTGTCTTCAATTGCAAAATCATTTCTCAGTTGACTAAGTTCTAATCAAATCTTGGGAAAGCAAGATTCCATAGCTCTTGTATACAGCAGTGGAGCTGGTTTGCATTCCACGTAAGAAACATTTGTTTAACTTTTTAAAATGAACATTATGTAACACTTTCCTTCATTATGTTTTTGTTTCGCCTCATAGTTCCATTTCTTTCATGTTGCTTTCACTTGTTTATTATTTACTGCACAATGGTAGGGTCTGTTTATGCTAGAGGAATGGAATATTGCTACTTCACCAATTCAGGTACTGTTGCACACCATTGAGCTAGTTTGGGTAATGGCTCTTTCATACTGTGACAGGACTAATGTGGACAGAAAACAAGGCACTGAAATGATCCCACTGTTAACTGATCCTTTCAGTTCAGTTCAGTCCCCATAATATTATACCCACCTCTCAGGAAAATTGCCTGCAGTGCACTCTGTCCACAAATACCCACATCTCTGGGCAGGCCAAAGAGCAGCCGAGGCTTTACTCATTTGGTCTCATCGATGCTGAATGGTTAGTTGTAGAGAATTCAGCATGTCATTAAAATATTAACAGCGAACTTTATAACAACACTCCAGTAGAAAACAGTAAACACCAAGCATATTGGGGGCCACCTGTCGCACCTGTAAAAGAAACTAGTAAGACAAAAATTATCCAAGAATACATCAGTTTTAAGATATTTAACCCTGGAAATATGCTTGAATCAATAAATATTGGTGTGATAAATAAATATCTAATAATAATAATAATAAATGAGATAAATGCCTTATAAATAAATACCTGTGAGTAACCTGAGCTCCTGGGAACTGTCTAAGCAGTCTCCATCACCTTCTTGCCCTCCAAAGGAGAAAAGAGGTGGAAGAACATTAGTATGTTCAGGTATACAGTTAAAATATACAAATACCCTCAATAGGCCGAGCTTCTCCCAAGTAAATAAACAAACAATCTCTGTTTTACCTTGCCATTAGTCTCCAGATACCACTTGTCTACTTCCATCCCCTCTTGTAGACCTAACAATCATCCTGGGTTGCCACCGCTGCCACATATGGCAAAGGAGGTGGGAAGCAGAACTAGCTGTGTTGCAGGGAGTCTTCTACAAGGATCTGCTCCCTGTGGATACGGGCCCTCAGTAAACACATCTCTAGATTGTAGAGAAAAACACGAGAAGAAAGAAACACATTAGATTCATCATATAGGATCTGTGCATATAGACCCCACTCTGCCATGACTTTGGCCTGTAAGTGCACACTGCAATCTCCAGCTCACAAAAAGAATAAAATATCCATATTAGGGCTATCAAGTGAGTAAAAAAATAATCACAGTTAATCATGTGATTAATCACACTGTTAAATAATAATAGAATACCATTTATTTAAATATTTTAGATGTTTTCTACATTTTGAAATATATTGAATTCATTTACAACACAGAATACAACGTGTACATTGCTCACTTTATATTTATTTTTATTACAATTATTTGCACAGTAAAAAAAGCAAAGAAATCATATTTTTAAATTCACCTAATACAAGTACTGTATTGCAATCTCTTTATCATGAACATTGAACTTACAATTATAGATTTATGTTCCAAAAAATCCTGCATTCAAAAATAAAACAATGTAAAATTTTAGTGCCTGCAAATCCACTTAGTTCTACTTTCTGTTCAGCCAATCCCTCAGATAAACAAGTTAGTTTACATTTACAGGAGATAATGCTGCCCTCTTATTTACTATGTTACCGGAAAGTGAGAACATTTTTCTAGCCAGCATTGCAAGGTATTTACGTGCCAGATATGCTAAACATTTGTATGTTCTCACTTTCAAATGATATTGTAAACAAGAAGCGGGCAGCATTATCTCCTGCAAATGTAAACAAGTCTGTTTGTCTGACTGATTGGCTGAACAAGAAGTAGGACTGAGTGGACTTGTAGGCTCTGAAGTTTTACATTGCACTTAAAAACAAAACAGTTATGTAACAAAAATATGTAGGTTGCATTTTAGGACAAAGAAATTGCACTATAGTACTTGTATGAGGTAGTTATTGAAAAATAACTATTTTTTGTTTATCACTTTTACAATGCAAACATTTGTAATAAAAATTATATACACTTTGTATTCTGTGCTGTAATTGAAATCAATATATTTGAAAAAGCAGAAAAACATCCAAAATATTGAATACATTTCAATTGGTATTCTATTGTTTAACAGTGAAATTAAAACTACAATTTAATTTTTTAATCAAGATTATTTTTTGAGTTAATCACATGAGTTAACTGCGATTAATCGACAGCCCTAGCCCACATCCATTTAGTCAGCTGAGAACGGGCTCTTTTATGTCTTAGAGCACCCCTACCTAGGTGCATGAGGGCTCATCATGATCATCCTGGGCTTCCAGGGCTAGAGGTAGGAGAGGAAATATAACGGGGAATCTTCCCAATCACCTTCCATCATCAAGTTTCCCTCCAGTTGTGTAAGGATTTAGCATGTATTCCTCAGTCAGGATGGAATCAATGATTGGGGCGGGGGGAAGGGCATGCTACAGTTAGGAACAGATAGCTAGAAAGATGCCTTTGGAAGCGTGCAGTGCACTGGGATAGCAACAGATGGATGAAGCGCTACGAGTGGTCACCCTGAACCAATTTACAGAACCCAGGCTAGTGAATGTGGAAACACTGAACCACTGCAGGAATGGCCAGCACTAGCAAAACTTAGCTGTCGTGCTTTACCACAAAACAGTGCACTCTGCTAGTTCAGACAGACCTTTGGGCTCTGTTTTGTGACCCAACCCTGGAACTGTGAATGTTTCTAATTCATCAAACCAGTTTATATGTATTAGAAGGTAACCTAACAACAATCACAGATGAGCCTTCCTATTCCAGGTCAAATGGATTATCTCATTCCTGGAGTGAAAGGATCCCAGACACAAAGCATATTTCAGACATCTGTGAAAATGGGAGACCTAGAAGTAACTCGTGGCAAGGTAAGGGAGAACCTTTATGCTGATTACAGCAAGAACCTGCCTGGGTGTCGCCACCGCTATGCTGAAAATTGAATTGTTCTTTGGACAGAAATGTGACTCCCTAAAATTGTATACACTTTGTTATTAACCTGGGAATTTGGATTTAACAGCACAACTCACTAGTATGTTTTACTGTATCACCAACAGCAGGAGCTTTGACCCTTTGACTCCAAGAGGTGAATTCTTTCAATGTGTGGCAATGGACCAAACTGCAATTATAAATACAATTTTAGACACTACTATTCAACTGTTACTTTCAAACAGTCCTTTGAGTGCAAACCTGAAACATATATCAAAATTAAGAGGAACACTGTTGCAGATATAATGGCCCAAATTCTCTGCTGTGCCTACAGTGGGGAACCCCAAATTAGCCATTTACAACTCTCCAAGTTTCTGCGGAGTTTAGAGCAGCGTCAGGGATTGGCATCTCCCAAAGTCCATTAAGTGTTTCTTGATTGGGCACTTACTGAAAATGGTCCTTTCTCAAGAAACTGACCAAATGCTTCACCAAGGCTACTTAGAATCAAACACATTGAGATACAAGTATATAGCCAACAGTCATCACTTCAAATACAAAAATGATACGCACGTAGACAGCATAATCATAACCAGCAAACTACAACCTTTCCATAGACACCCCACTTGACCTCCTCTGTACAAAGCCTGGTGCAACAATGATCTATAAGGTCACAGTTCTTGTCAATAATGTCACAAGGTGCTTTTGAAAATTCTACTGGGCACCAATGTGCATCAATAGGTGCAAATTACCTTTCAAAACCTGGCCTTAAGTGTTTCAGCTGATTAATCATTACAGTCACTGATCACCAAGGCCACGTTCTATGGTATTAGATTATTGCTAACATCCAGATTGTGGCTTGTCCCAACTGCTCCTGTGGAGGAGTAGAGGGGATATAAGCATCTCATTCCTGCATTGGCTACCCATGCCACAGAGTGGTGAGTAGCCTTTGCAGGGCTGCTACATTTCTCTCCTTGCAATTGAAAGAAACTGGGGCATTTTACTCATTTTGTTTCCAGTGTATTTGCTTCTACAGCATTTTGTGCTTAGCCAATTGTGCTGGGTTGTTGATGGTGCATGCCTTTTTACAAGCCCTGCAATAGCCCGTGTTTACCAGCAGTAGAACCAAAAATGAAACTAAAGAGGCGCAAGCAAGTGTGTGCAGGGGCAGGGACCTGAGCACATTTGGGGGAGGGTGCCCACTTAAAAGACTCTTCCAATAGGACAGGGGAGTAGAAAAGCCCCTAACAATTTTTTTTTCAAAGGATTTTTTTTTAAAATGGGGCTATGACTAGTGTGTGTTCTGTTAGCAAACGATTGTTTTGAGTCCATGTTGGAAACTTCAAGTTGACAGGGTCTCTTTTAGCTAGTGTATTGGACTCTTTTTCCAAGTATATTCAGTATTTTATGAAAAGATCACTAGCACACAAAGCTGTTAGTGCAGGGGTGGGCAAACTGCGGCCCGCGGGACCATCCTGCCTGGCCCCTGAGCTCTCAGCTGGGGAGGCTAGCCCTGGCCCATCCCCCAATGTCCCGCCCTGCAACTGCACTGCACCACCAGTGCTCTGGCCCACTGCTCCTGCCAGGCAGCGCTGCAGTAGCGTGGCTGCAAGCTCCTGCCCCACTGAGCGGCATGGTAAGGGAGCGGGCAGGGGGTGGATAAGGGGTAGAGGGTCCCAGGGGGCAGCCAGGGAGCAGGGTGTAGTTGGATGTGTCAGGGATTATGATGGGGGCAGTTAGGGGGTTAGAATTGGGAGGGGTGAATAGGGGGTGAAGTCCTGAGGGCGGTTAGGGGCAGGAATGTGGATACGGGTCAGGGCAGTGAGGGAGCTGGAGTGTTGGATAGGTGTGGGAAGGTGGGGGGGCCTGTCAGGGAGTGGGGGTTTTGATAGGGGTTGGGGCAGTCAGGGGACATGGAGCAGGGGAGTTGGATAGGGGGTGAGGTCCCGAAGGGGCCGTTAGGAATGGTGGTCTCTGGAGGGGTCGGTCAGAGGACCAGGAGCAGGGGGGGTTGGATGGGTTGGGAGTTCTGAGGGGGGCAGTCAGGGATTGGGAAGTGGGAGGGGGTGGATAGGTTATTTGGGGAGGCACTCCAAACAGTCCTACCTGGCCCTCCATACAGTTTCACAACCCGGGTGTGGCCTTCATGCCAAAAAGTTTGCCCACCCCTGTGTTAGTGGGATGTTTCATTACATAGAAATGATATCTCCTTGGTTTCACCCAGTGTTCTAAGGCCAATGTGAGAGGACATGAAAAATGTGGAGAAATCAACCACGACTAGCTGAGTGATTCCAACCCTTATGATTGTTTTGTGATTTTCACAATATTTAGTGCTTACTTCAGAGCCCCAGCACGGCAGGTTCGAATTGGGTGAGAATGTCAGCTTTTATATTTTAAAACATAAGTTTCTACCTCTCACGGTTGCAGAGAAAAGTTTGAAAATGTGACCTCAGTGCGCCCTAAAGACTCAGACACCAGAAGACAAATAAAATCTCATGATTTTGGGGGGAGGCCTGACTCATGATTGTTGAATGGCTGACACTGGCAATAGCACTAGTTTGACGGGGAGGTAACGGACCTGAATTATAAACATTTTTAGAATGCTATACATGTACATTTCAAGATATTATTTGGTCTGCCTTTATCCTCTGCTCTCTTTCAGGTAATATAGGAGGAAACAGAAAAAAACCCAGAGGCAAAAAATATAGGCCACGGTCTAATTCAACTGAGTAAGTCGACCCTTTAACAGCAAAGCAGAAAAGAACAACTTACAAACTAATGCTACTTTCGTTTACATTGGAGCATTTTAAAGTAGAAACTACAGGTGTCCCCCACTCAAAGTACTGACTGGCAGGCTGGTAAATGGTTTAACAAATGTGTTGTAATCTCTTTTTACTTTTTAAAAAACAATGAATGATTACTTTTCTTCTTCTTCACCGTCAGGCCTATAGAAAACCCCACCGGGGTGACAGCCTGCACCATCACAACAGGCTTTTGTCTACAGTAAACTGCCATTGCTGAGAGTGTCCTGGTCAAGTAGTGAATTTCAGATAACCTATTCTCCTTCCTCTGCCCTCACCCCAGCTGGAGCCACTGCAGAGGACACTGGTCCTCCTGGGGACACACTGTCCTATCCCTGACTCCCCACCCAGAGGTTATAGGAAGAGAACCTAACTGTGCTTTGAGGACACATTTACAGTTTAGCGCTCTAAGCCATCATGTCTGACCTAGAATATCTTCTCAAACCACTGGGATCAGAACGTGATGAGACTGTCCTTGTACAATCTTGATACAGTGCCCACCAAAGTCAGTGTGAGTCTTTTCATTGACTTCAATAGGCTTTGGATCTGGTCCAGTAAGGGAAAAATAAGGAAATGGGCATGTATGCATTGATGTAAACGTATTAGGAATTTGCAAAACTCTCATACATGTACAAGCTTCCCATAGACAGTTACAGAATTATTGACATTTACTTTCTTGCCTTCTTTGTTTTGTTTAATTTATTAAATAGGCCCATATTTGCTTTTCTCCTTGTGAGAAATACTCTATTTTATCTGTCTACTTAGTTAGACCCCTTATCTGAAAGGATGGTGAATAGGTGGAACCGTAACCTCTAGGCTGGTCAAACATTTTCCCCTAGGCTTCCTTTGTCGTTACTGTGCCACTTAAGAATTTATAATTCTCTATTTATATAATTCCCTGCTAGTGACAGAAATCTTCCCAGGTCATCAAGACTAATGTATCTCCCACGCTGGCAGAAGGATTTGATATCAGTCCTGCTGCCAGCGTTTTTAACATAACTTAATAAAGTTATGTTAAAAAAGCTAATTAATATTAAAGCTAATGATAATACTAAAGCTAATGTTACAAAATTACATAATATATAGGTTAAGAAAAGAGTGTCTGTATATCTGGGTATAGTACTTAGCTTATCCACAATTACAACATTTGTTTTTAAAAGTCATATGATACACAGAGTACATAATCCGCAATAACCCAAATGGAGGTGAATAGATTTAACAATACAGTTTTGATATTAGAATCCGAATACTTGGGTACATCACTCATGAAAAGTTGTACAGAGATTTGGTTTTGTAAAGCATAATATATCAATGAGTGGAGATTCTCCCTCAGTAATTGAGAATTAGATAGATTGTCCATTTAGAAAATATTTCAGTTAGAAAGTATTTCAGTTACTTTCCTGACTGCGCTTCTCATTGGCACTCCAGCTCATCCCTCCCGGTATTGCCGATGATACTACAGTAATAGATTTTCTGTGGGTCCATCCCTTTTCAGCTTAAGGATTTTGAGTTTGTTCCAAAATTTGAGTATTCCAAGTTCAGTATAAAGTTGTTGCATACATAGCTTTCCAAAGATTTATCTTTGCTGCAAATTACAAACATTCATAGTTTGAGACATGTAAGAGCCACAGCATGACGTGGTTAAAAATAGCAATACAAAACCAGTAACATTATTCTTAAATCCCTTGGAGGAGTTTAACTTTCAAGTGACTGCAGCACTCCTGTCCCCTTGGTCTTAATGCTGATAAACTCTTACTGGAATGTTGATTGTTTGATTTTCTTCCTCTGCATGAGACAATTTGATGAGAGCAAATTAGCCTGGTTGACTAACCTGCTCAGAGTGCAGATGAGATTGCAAGCTCTTCTTTAGAAACTTGTTTTGTGTCCTCTTTCGTTTTCTGACTTTCATTTCTGAAAACGGGGCTTAAAATCATAGCACCAAATTCAGGCCTGGCACAACTCCGTTACAGTCAGTGGCACTGTGTCTGCTTAACCAGGGCTGAATTTGGCCTATAGAAAACAGATAAACTTTTTACTCTAACATTAACCCACCACCTGGGAAGAGAATTGTATTTCTAGTAAAGATTAAAGAGCAGAAAGCATCTTTTCCCCTGGTCTGTGATGCTTAGCTTGTGTATTTAAAATACGTAAGAACGTCAGGATAAATAAATAAACGAGAGGGAATCAATAGCGAGGGTCACAGTTACTTATAAACCTGTCTTGGTCTGTATCTTTTTCCGTTTTTAATGTGACCTATAATTTCTGCCATATCTAATTCTCTCATTTCCTCCCTGCTGCTGAGTACAGTGTAAGCAGAAATGGTAACAGTCAGAGGCAGCCCCTGGTGCTGAAAAGTAAATCTCAGACTTCTGCTTCAGAGGGCAGAGCAGCAACCTATTAGGGGGTGGCACAGAGCATCTGTGTTTCTGAAATATACTCGCCAGAGTAGGGGGCTGGGGAGACACCCTTTCCCCTCTAGGTGTCTGCTTTGGGATGGGGGAGAGGGGTTGGTGATTGCAGACACCCTGTCAAGAGTCTGCTCTGCAAGAAGATCAGCCACGAGGTGAACAGGTTTCACACAGGCTCCAAAACTGGATCCTCCCAAGCAACCTTTCTGCAGTGAGGAGAGGAGACAATTGTATGGGGGTCACACATAGAGTATAATTAGAGATATGAAATCACATTCTGAAAAGAACTGACCAGGAATGATCTGTTACTAACTGTGACCTAAACATTTGTTGTTTGTTTTAACAAAAATGTGATGCCAGGTGCTTTTAGGGTGCATTAGGGTTCATGCAACATTTTCAAGACAAATTCACCTCGTTAACTTCTCAGGTGAATGTGGAAGAAACTTGATAAAATATATCCTGAGAGAACAGGTAGCGATTGGACTATTGCTATGGGACATTTGGGAGCTGAATAGTGCACATGGTGAAAAGAAAATAATAAGGTTCCAAACTATTGTCTCCCATAAGTAAACAAGATCCACTGTAAATTGTTAAACCATTCTGAGCCCGATTTGTGCCATATTCTGAATGTGTGCAGACTTCAAGCATTTGCACAGGAAGCTACCGGATGTACATGAACATACACACAAACCTGAGTTATGCATATATTTGCAGTGATTGCATGTACTAATTAGGTGCACTGTTTTGTGTGCACAGTTGTGTAACTGATTGGGAATTGGCCCACCAATTAAACTGTTAGTTTCCGCTGAATTTCTGAAGCATTGGGTAGGGTTTCAGCCAGATGACTGCCATTAGTATTAGTAAGGGATGTGATTAGCAAGCATCTCATGCAATTCCTGAAAAACATACCGGGCATTATTCTGTGTGTGCCTTAAAATCTAACAGATTGTTTCTTGGTTGCTGTAAGGCTCCTAGTAAATGTCATAGCTCTACTGAGATACTAAAAGCTTTTTTGTCAGTTTTTAATTGCTTCCAGATGAGTCAAAAAAACCCTTGGGAGTTTTTATTTAATGAAGTCAGGTGGTTCACTCCATACAAAGAAAGTGTTGACTAACAGGGCAGCATGTTCTTCCAGAGTTTCTACACCAGAATTGATGAAGTGGTCTGATATAGATTTCTGTTCAAATCAATGAGTATTATCCAAGAAAGGTAATAGAGTCTTTCTGAATATCCTGACCATAAAATGGAGATGTGTTAAAACATGTCCTAGTAAGATGTGTTTTGCCAATTTAGCGGCACTGGTTCTCTTTGTTAATTCTTTTAATCTATGTGCATCTTCCTCATTATTATAATTGATATAAACATGATTTGGCTTCGATTTTTCTATTATATATTGTGTTTTTGCAGCAGGGTAACCCATGTATCTGAGCCTGGGCTTTCTCTCGCCCACCAAATCCCGACCCAAGGCATAAGCCAAGGGGGTTCTCTCCACCCCCATACAGGGAAGCGGGATCACAGGTCAGTTTCACCTGCTCCTTCATTCTGGGCTGCCATTTTTATCCCCTGAAAAGTCCCTTCCCCTGAGTATTCAGTAGTTTCACTGTGGCAAAACACTTTTGACCGCTTGGAGGTGCTCCTGCTAATGCAGCGCTAGCTCAACCCTCCTCCTTGCCAGCCTGAGGTGTAAGATCACTCTTGAACCTGGGTCTTTTGCATTATTGCATGTTGCGCTACAAGCCAAATCAAGCCATTGGTCTAGTTTTATCCTTAGATTTAATGACAGATTTATTCCAAATGAGAATTTATCATTCAAAGTAATTTTGGATTTCAGTGATGACTGATGCACAGATGACTGCAAAAATCAATCTGAGAGCTTTCTCATGATATAATTCAGTGGTCTGCAGTGACATAATATAAACCTTTCTATCTGCAGATTGATTGGAAGGAATGGAAATTATCCATATGTAACTGGGCCTAGGAAGCTCAGAAACATTATTGTATAACAGCTGCATGCTTTGTTGCCACTTTACATTTTATTTTCTACTTTAAAAAGACCGATCAGGAGTGTTTCATGGTTACCAAAAGACCCCTTCAAATAAAAAGTGCAGGTTAAAAGTACTGTAGTCATAGCTGACTCCCCAGGAAATACGTAGCAGTTAAAACTGTAACAGCAGATCCAAACGATACTGGCGCCAGCCTGTTGATTTACTAGCACTTCATCTGTGGCTGCACCACAGCGTTAAACGTTTACTTTTTACTAAGAAGCCAGGTTGGAAAGCATAAAGCACTACTGATTTCATCTGTTTTTAATTAAGACAGGCAAGTTAAAGGCAGCTGTGGCTGGGGGCGAATACTTTTTGATAGCTGTGGCTGTGCTTCTGCGGGGCAGGGAGACGAAGTTCCAGAACAAAAAAGGAGGTCTAAGGAGTTTAAAAACAATCAATCAAACAACCAACCTGTGACAGGTTTTAGACTTTGACATGGTTTGGAATATTGTAGTACATTCGGGGGTGCTTTCGAAAAAAGAAAAGAAAAAGAAAACTGGCCTGTCCTTACTCATAAAATCAATCCCATGAGGAAACAGTTCACTCCTGAGATCAGTGGACTGATCACAGGAATAAGAGCTGTGGGATCTGGCCCAAAGGTATTTACAGTCATTTAAAAAAGAATTTTTTGCCTTTTTTGTTGTTACATTTCATTTGCTGTTTCAGGTTGTGTTGATCCCCTATTACATAAACAAAGTGATTAAAATAACTGGTACACCATTGTGATTATTATACCAGAAGGGCAGAATTTAAATTGCACCAAACTAGTTGCTCAGTGTCTGCATCCTATTTTATTGTTAACACTACAAAGGGAGAAGAGGAAAAGTTTCAATACAATTAAGTGAACTTTCTATTGATGGGCAAGAGAAATTAGTTACAGAACAACTGTCTTCACCTGTTGTAATATTACTGCTAACCATGGAATAAAATAGCAATGCTTCCTAGTTTGTGTATAACTTAAACAAACACATGCATGGAGGGGGGGGGGTTAAGTGGTTCTTTTGCTAATCAAGGTTTTACAAGATAAATATCAGATCGATTATGCAGCCCTCTGCAATTTTACCAGATCACACAAAATTATTAAAACCAATTTTAATTCACAATATTGGTGTAAAGAAATTACCAGAGGTGAGAAAAAGAGCATTTTAAATGGCGAGGTTGAAATTCATCACAAAGTCTTTGCAGCACTTAAGGCCTCAATCCTGCAATTCACTCCAGAGTAAATTGCAGGACAGAAGCCAAAATCTCATCATGTCACTACTTTGAGGTGCAAATACCTTGTGATCATTCCTGGCCCTCAGCATAGAGGTGAATTTCACCCTTAGGAAATTAAATGAATAATGTGTCCTCAACAATTTCCAGATTAACCGAACTTGAGCCTTGTTGTAGTTCAGATTTTCTCATGCAGTTGTACACATTGCCTACTCCTCACCCAACATCCATACTGATTTATTTGCCATACTCACTTGCATTTTGGGGATGAAGACATCCTTGCTGAGCTTGTGCTGTGTGTTCTCAGATTTTCTATTCTTCTTGTTCTTCTGCCTTCTCTGTTCCTTCCATTGCTTTCTGCAGGTATTTAAACCCCTGGTTCAAAAGAGAATATAATGTAGCTAAGTGGGTAGAAGATGTGAATAAAAACACTGAAGGACCATACTTTAGGTATTTTGTAAATTAATTATATATCATTTGTAAGAGCTGTTCCAACATATACAAATATGTTGGGACTCCTATCTTGTATATTTCAGTACAAGTTACTGTAGGTGCAAAGGGCCCCTTGTTCATTTGCTGCCTTTTGATGTCTTTTTTTTTCTTTTTTTGGCTTCATGTGCAATTCCAATTCTTTTTCTGAATGTTTTAATGAAGCCATTGAAGGGGGTGTTTGTAGTGCATGCATTCCCACCACCATCTATAGCTTTTAGTAGCTTTCTCTTCATTTTATGCCAAGTAGTGTTTTATGGGCATGAGACGTATTTACCACTAAGAAAATAGTTTTATTGAAACAAGGGGTCTCACAACACATTTATTCTACCCACTGTCTATATAGTACATACTAAACTTAAATGAAAAGAAAAAGAATAAAAAATAGTGGAATTTTACCTTAAAAATACAATGGGGCTGAAATAATGAACATGACCAGAATTAAAGATAAGAAATATGAGACTACATTCTGCACTGGGAATATCTAACCACCTAGTGTATCTGGTATAGTTGAGTATAGGGTTCTACTGAAAAGACTTATTTTTAAAGAGAAAATTGTGAATTTAGTGCCAAATAAACAGAAAAGCAACGTCAGCCTCCGTCTTGCACCTGAATCTTTGATTTTTCATACAATTCTCAGTTTCCCCCGTCCCCAGGTTAGGGGCAAAGGTAGCTTTAAGCCACTGTTTTGTCTAGTGTATGGAGGAGCCACAGGGTTGCTTTAACTCAGGGGTAGGCAACCTATGGCACACATGCCAAAGGCTGCACGTGAGCTGATTTTCACTCACGCTGCCCATGTCCTGGCCTCTGATCTGGGGGGCTCTGCATTTTAATTTAATTTTAAATGAAGCTTCTTAAACATTTTAAAAACCTTCTTTACTTTACATACAACAATAGTATATATATTATATATTAAAGACCTAGAAAGAGACCTTCTAAAAATGTTAAAATATATTGCTGGGACGCGAAACCTTCAATTAGAGTGAATAAATGAAGACTCGGCACACCACTTCTGAAAGGTTGCCGAATCCTCCTTTAACTTATGCTCTGCTTCCTATGGCCCCGAGTAGGCTCCGGAAAGTAGAGAATATGCCCCATCCCACCACTAGTCCACCCCAAAACACCCCTTATTCTGGGGCCTGGGAACAAGGCCAGGGTGCTTACACCAGCTCTATAGTCCGAGGAGTCCCCTTGCACAGGAGTATTATCAGGGGCACATTTCTGTTCCCTTTGTACTAACAGAGTGGCCTAAAGGGACTGTAGTAAAACTGAGAATCAGGCTCAACTCTATATTTGAGAATTAGCTTCTAGTTTTCAAGAGCACAATATAAAAGCACGAAGCAGACGCAATCTGTTGAAATGTGAGAAGACATTTAATTTGCTAATCCCACAGTTCTTTGGAAAGAGCCGTTTCTTGTTTGTTTCTTGTTTGTTAGGCATCTCGTGTGCCGTTAGCATGATTGGATCTCTTCAGTGCATTAGAAATGAAATGTTCAGTGAATACCATTGACCAAAAATGAATAAAGAAACATTTAAAAATCAGGTAAACTCAGAATCCCTCAATTATACTTTTAGTATTTTAAATGATAGCTGTGAATTATTTCCATTACATCATCTATATGTTACCTAGAACAGCTGCATTTTGAAAATACAAAAATATATTTGTAGAGACAAAAGATCCATCTGAAGTACCCTTAGCGTTACTAGATGTCTCAATTTTGTAGGGACAGTCCCAATTTTTGGGTCTTTTTCTTATATGGGCTCCTATTACCCCCCGTCCCCATCCCAATTTTTCACAAGTGCTGTCTGGTCCCCCTGAGTACCATACTGGTTATCTTTTCATTTAAAAAAAGAACTGGATGCTCTTAGGAACTCAGCAGCATTAGAACTTTTATCTCGTAATTACTGTAGTTTCAAAGTGTAATTATTTACATTAAGTTAATCCCTGGGCCAAAATCTGGTTTCAAATACCTGAAGTCTCTTGGAATTGAATATGTGTATCTGAGGACAATCTGTCTAGGAATATGCTTTTCCCCACTCCCAAAGAGTTAGGGACTAGTTATATAATTTTAAGAACTACTGAAGTGCTTTGGCAGCAAGGTTTAATGTCATTAAATGTCACAGAACTTTTCTACAAAACTTTCCAGTTCAGCCATAGCTCCAGATTAAATTCCTTAGGAAACTATCTAGAAGAAACAGAAGAATGCTGACTGCTGGTGTACTTATTAAAATGCAGTGGAAGCCTGCAACTTCAGCAGACCAATGCGTTGGTGAAACACAAAAATTGCACCAGTTTAACTAACATACTTTATTTAAAACAATCTAGTTAAACTGTACAAACCCTGGCATGGACATTTCCTTTGGTTTTTTTATCTGCTTATACTGATTTAGCTTAATTGGGGAACTGGTTGAAATTTATTTCAGTTTAAACCCAGATAGCAGTTTGCCACACTTCACTAAATCAGTTGTAATAGACTATTTTAGTTAAGCTGGGGATTCTTCTCAGACACAAGAAAAAAGACATTACTGCTACTCAGGGCACTGTTCAAAAATCATACAGCAGTTTTCTGAGCTCTTAAATAGACAATCTTTTAAAAGCAATTTTTGAACAAAATAACCTTGCAAAACTTCAGAACAATGATCAAAGATAGTGGCTTATAATATAAAGTGTAGGCTTGGAAAACCCCCCACTAATGAATTAACTGTTTAAAGGGCTTATTTTATAACCCAAGTGGTTAGTCAGAGTCAAGAAAAACACCCTCTGATGCTTGGCTTTCGAAACAGTGATCCAAGAATGAAGACAGTTAACACAGAATAATACTTTTTTGTAGTTGTTTCATTTGTGCACTCTTTTAAAGAAAGCTGAAATGATGTTTTTTTTACTTCCCTGTTTCTGTGCTACCCTCAGTGATGTCAGCATAGTTCTGGGAATAGTTTGTTGTTAAGTGCTGTTATTGAAGCCAACTGAGGGAATATTGAGGCATAAATCATCGATAACTGCCAAACTATGCAGTTGTCGATTTTCAGAAAACAGAATCGTGAGGACTTCCCTCAGCAGACTTTTTTTTTAAAAAGTTATAGTAAGTTAAAATTGGTCCTAGGTTACCAATAGTGGCCTATTTACTGAACATTTTCCACACAGGGAGTCAAATTTGTGTGTATATACATAGGTATAATTACTCTTAATGGTTAATAATCAGAGCTGGCCTTTCCGGTCCCATAAAGCCCCTAGCTGTGGGTTCCCCAAATAGGAGAGACCAAGACCTGTAAAGGAGAATTTCATCTTTCACTTACAATCTAGCCCTGTCTTCCAGTGTGTATGCACAATCTGTGTAAGGGGCAGCGTACTGTTGAACAGCCAGCAGCGGACAAAGCAGGGAAATCGCTTACTGGCTCCTGGCCTTGCTCCAGGGGGAGAGCAGTCTGCTACTGGTCTTACGCTAGCGGCAGACTGCTTGTCCCTTTCATGCCAGCCCTGTGCCTACTGCTGCAGTTTCTGCTGAAAGTAACCTTTTGAACAGTGATCAAAAACTACTTGCAGGCCTCACTGAGGGAAGCCAGTCTCAGAGATTGTGACAGGATCATGAGAATGTGAACGGTCAAAGCCTTCAGTATGCCAGGCCCATAGATTAATTTGTGCATGAGTGATGCAAAGGGTCCCTCTGAAACACCGAGCTGCCCGGGTTTGAGTTACTGCAAATATTTACAGAAATAGTAACTAGTTTACAGAGAAACAAGTTTTTCAAGGTGAAGACCCAGGACCCTTGTCCCGAAGAAGGAGGGTGGAGGGAGGAGGGTACGGTGAGGTGGGGGGATGTGTTACAGGAGGGATGGAGGGGAAGGGAGAATAGGTTTTCCATTCCCCTCTCATATTTCTCTGCCTTTATTTGCTTTTTCCTGTCCTGCACTTTCTCCTCTGCTCCTCCTCAGCTGGCCACTTAAACCAGCTTTAACTCTGCTTTGCGCCACCAGCTCTAAACTCGAATTTCCAGGTTTTTATCCCACCAGCCATTGCCTTTGTGTGTGAGCACATCTCTGAAGGGTCATAGTCACACAGAGCCACTGGCCTCATTTTCTCCCTGTTTCGTCTGGGCTGGTCAGATTGTGCTTTTTTAAAAGAAGATTTTTTTTTGTTTCTTTCCTTCCTCCCTTCTGGCCTCGTTTGCCCCTTTCTCTCAACGGGACTGTCTCTTCCTTTTTACTTTCAGTTACTCCTTTCTTCTTCATTGCTGTATTTAGTCTGGAAAGTACAAGTGACCTCTGTACTGCATACTGAAGGCAGTGAGCAGTTTATAGTCACTCATCTTCTCCACTAACAAGTTCTCATATCATGGCTCCAGGATGGAGAAGGCCCAGATTCTCACTCTGACAAGCGCTACCTGTGGGATTTACAGTTCCTACAGAAAAGGAGCTGTTAATAAAGCCATTGGAATCGTAGGTAGGTTGACTCCTTTCCATGGAAAGGATTAGTGGGAAGGGTGAACTCTGTGACCCTATTCGATGTGGCCATCAACCCTCTGACCCCATTCAAAACTCTCATTGACTTCAGTAGAGCCAGGATTTCACCCTGAGACTCTGAAGATAAATTGTTTAATAAGCTGGGTGAATCTAGTGCTCTGGGCACATGTTGGATCATTTAGAAACTTCATGCAGTATTTAGACTTGATGTCCCAAAACTATAACCTTGGCTTATTCTTGCAGATCCCTCTTAGAACTAAAACTCTGTCCCCACTTTCTGCTTCTACTCATCCCTCTTCTTCCCACATCCCCCTGAAAAACACTTGAGAGGACAAATGGGCCTATTTTTGTTTTAAAATATGGCCTAATCTACACTAGAAAAAATACATACTGGTTTAATGCAATCAGTTTGGTTAAAATTGTGCAAATCCCCAGTGTAGATTCTCATAAACTGATGATTTCCTGATTTCAGCTGAACCAATAGACGCATGGTTTTATTTCAGTTTGATTGCATTAGGGGTGTGTGCCACTTTAACCAGGTGGAGTTTTAAATTGATAAGAACATAAGAACATCAGAAAGGCCGTACTGGGTCAGGCCAAAGGTCCATCTAGCCCAGTATCCTGTCTACCAACAGTGGCCAATGCCAGGTGCCCCGGAGTGAGTGAACCTAACAGGTAATCAAGTGATCTCTCTCCTGCCATCCATCACCCCCCTCTGACAAACGGGGGCTAGGGACACCATTTCTTACCCATTCTGGCTAATAGCCATTAATGGACTTAACCTCCATGAATTTATCCAGTTCTCTTTTAAACCCTGTTATAGTCCTAGCCTTCACAGCCTCCTCAGGTAAGGAGTTCCACAGGTTAACTGTGTGCTGTGTGAAGAAGAACTTCCTTTTATTTGTTTTAAACCTGCTGCCCACTAATTTCATTGGCCCCTATTTCTTATATTATGGGAACAAGTAAATAACTTTTCCTTATTCACTTTCTCCTTACCACTCATAATTTTATATACCTCTATCATATCCCCCCTTAGTCTCCTCTTTTCCAAGCTAAAAAGTCCTAGCCTCTTTGATCTCTTCTCATGTGGGACCCGTTCCAAGCCCCTAGTCATTTTAGTTGCTCTTCTCTGAACCTTTTCTAATGCCAATATATCCTTTTTGAGATGAGGAGACCACATTTGTACACAGTATTCAAGATGTGGGCGCACCATGGATTTGTATAAGGGCAATAAGATATTCTCAGTCTTATTCTCTATCCATTTTTTAATGATTCCTAACGTCCTGTTCGCTTTTTTGACTGCCGCTGCACACTGCATGGACGTCTTCAGAGAACTATCCACAATGACTTAAAGATCTTTTTCCTAATTAGTTGTAGCTAAATTAGCCCCCAGCATATTGTGTATATATATAGCTGAGGTTATTTTTTCCAATATGCATAACTTTACATTTATCCACATTAAATTTCATTTGCCATTTTGTTGCCCAATCACTTAGTTTTGTGAGATCTTTTTGAAGTTCTTCACAGTCTGCTTGGGTCTTAACTAGTGATTTAGTGCCGTTTACAAAATGAGGTGATAAACAGCACCACTGAGGGATAAGAGCATACGGTAGCTGTCTTCTCTAATTTTGACAGTAGTTGTGTTTTGGGAGATCATGTGTCATCTAATTGTGGACTAAGTGACATTTATTTCACCCCATCCCTTTTGATCTCAACATTGTTTAAATGACTAGTGTTGTGCCCATGTTTTGTTTTGAAACCCAATGTGATTATAAAAGTCTCCTAGGTTCCACTTCAAACATAGACACAAAAAATGAGTCGTTAATGCTTCCCCCTTGATCTCAGACCCCAGGATGAAAACTCCCTAACCCCTGCCCTCCCCGAGATTCATGGCTTCATATTGGGTTGCTAGTGAATTCTGTGATCAAATCTTCCTACCATACAATGTGCAGGAATGAATGAAACTTATGAGTCTTGCATCGTATTTCAGGCCTTGCATGTAAGTTCAGATGAAAACAAACCTTGACATGAAAGTTAACAGATGTGAAACCCACCCTGAGAGCTGAGGCCCATGGGAAAAGCTCAGTGAAACCCACCTGAACCCAAACTGCCCAGCGCTAACCCTGGCATTTCCCACAAGTGTCCCTGTAGCTGGATGCTGACTTTCTTCCATACTGTAAATGAGAAAGTTCTTACATGGCTCTCTCATTTAAAGTGCATATAAATCTGGGATACACAGCACATAAACAGTGGCAGGATAGAGTCTTTAGTGTGAGATTTTCAAAATTACACGTTAAAAAAAATGAGTGATTGTGCATCTGACTCCGTGCACAAGTGTGCTTGCAATATGTTTACACACTCTCTACAGGTAGCACATAGTCCAGACCATTACAAAATAAAATACAGAGCGCCTAAATGAATAGCAGAAATAAGTGACCAGGGATTGTGAGGGAAGGGCATGTTAATCTTTTTAAGTGTGCAACTGCACTTTCAACGTAGTAGGCCTCCAACTGGGCACCTAAACTTCACAGATGTGGGTGCAGCTGGTGAGCCTCAAAATACTCTAGGTTTGCATGTTGAGATTGGTAGCTGTATATGCAGTAATGTGTGCACACAGTGGCTCGTGCACAGGTGGGCTTTTTGTAGGAGGAACACATTGGCAAACCATTTTGTGGGTGCACCAGTTTCACCCCCCAGTTTGAAAATGTAGCATTGTGCATGCATGGAGAACTGATTTATTCCAAAGCATTTCCCCTGGAGATTGTTTTTTATTTCCTACAAGGCAAAACAATTTTTTTCTTGGGTAGTATGCAGCATCTGATTTTGAAATCATTTACAAAATTCCTTATATACTGTTTCTTCAAAGTTTTTAAGACAAAAAAGCCACTACAGTTACAAATATAGAAAACCAAAAGAAGCCGATGCATACACATTGTAAATCTGTGATAAATGACTCCTAACAAAGATAAATAGTTGTGGTACAATAAAATTGTTGGAGAATTTAGCCCATTATACCAAATTCTGCTCCTCATTACAAGTCCCCTATAAGTCCCGTAGGATTGCACTAATGTGCCTGGGAGTAGAACTTGAAACGTATCTATAGCTGATTCCCCGAGTAACAAACAAAGGGTCAGATTGCATCATTGGCCAAAGCATAAAAGGCCCAGAGATGTAGTTTCCACCGGGTAAGCTAGGAATCCTCCCCAAGGACTCTGCTGCAGAGAGAGAATGTGCATGCTTCGCCATTCCTTGGGCTGCCGCTACTTGCTTCTGTCTCTGTACAAATGCAGATTGGTGCAGGGGTGGGAAGGATCATGCCTTGCCTCTTCTCTGTGCTTCCTCTTTTGGGGATGGCTTGTATCACTAAGAGGAGCAGTAGGAGGGATCATAGCCTGATCCTCAGATAAGGGAAGTTCTCTTCCCTGATCCCCCCCCACACAATTGAGCTAAACATCTTATTCTCAGATAAAGAGCCCAGAATCCAAAGCAAACCCCCTCAGTTCCTAGCTCCTGTTACTTCATATTTTGTGTTTCAAAAAATCAAAATGAAGGGTTTTTAAGCTTTAGGTCTCATTATCAGTGTAAAATAGGCTCCTGATTTTCTTTTTGACTACAGAGCCCATTGTTCCTCTGAATGCAGGAGAAAAATATCATTACGAACCTTTGTCAGGGCAAATGAGATTAGCATTAGTGAGTGGATGGGTCTGAAAAATTGTGAGCCTTTTTCTTGATTTTTAAAAACAGCCTGATTTTTTGCATTGGCAGTTCGGTGTTCAGTTGCAATGGTGCACACAAAAATATTTTATTTCATATTTCAGTAGAGGCTTAAAATTATCATCCTGAAAATATCCCTGTGTGTGCTGTTCTATTTCACGGAGTGCTCAAATGCAGTTGCTGAGGACTTACTTTTTAATATTGTAAAGAACTATATGGTTATAATCTTGTTCTTTCCTAAACTAGTGTGACATTTGAGGGATTACAGCACAGGACTTTAGCAGTACAGTACATGTACACTGAGAACATCAATTTCACACCCATCACAAGCTCCCATATAATTTCCATTGACACCTTGCTGGTCATAACTACCATCAGCCATGGTTTGTAAAGGAAACAAGAGTGTGCAGTTATAGGCAATCACAGACACAATCATGACAATGTACTAGACTAAAAAAGTTTTTTAAAAACTCTTTACATTTAAATGAGTTGCTATTAAATATAATAGAGAGCAAAGTTTCCATCAGACCATTCCAGACACAAAGAGCCCTAAGCCTGTTTCTGAGCCTACAATAGTTTATAAGGGCCCAACCCTACAAAACTTACTGCTGGGCATTGTATTGACTACTATGAGTAGTCCTGTTTGACTTGAGCTCCTGATGACTGTGATGTTAATGTATCTCTCCACCGCAGCCTCTTGCTATGTGTGCAGTGGTTGAGAATGTGCATGCACAAACGGAGTGGCGACATTTTCCTCAAGCACATCCTAGAATTGGAGCATGTAGGGAAACGTGCTCAAAAAGTGTGTGGGGGGGGGAGGGCGGGCATGGCCACATGCAAATGGCAGCCCTATGGAGGCCCCTTGTCAAAGTTTGGCTTTCTGTCTGCAAAATGAAACTAACTAGCTAGGGTAATTTAGATTTTCTACTTCCAGGTTTTTCCCATCCCCTTTCTCTATTATCCAGAGATCATAGGATCCTCTCATTGGATAAAAGTGCAGAATCTCAAAAAGGAAGTGTCAGAGATTTTCCCACGTGTAAAATTCCAGTCAATAAAGCCCTGCCACCTTATTGACGTAAAAAGAATGCCGAATGCCTTTCATGTGATACAAACATTGACTTGCTCCTGCTTACTCTGCTCACCTTGTACAGAAATGCTGATTGCGGTTGACTAATCAGTCCATTTTTGTATATTCTCATCAGACTCTTTCTTTGGCTGGAACACTATGCACTGTTTGATGCTTGCATGTCTAATAATTTGTTGTTAGCACTTTGTATTTGCCTTTGTTTCTTCACAACTAACAGTTTGGCCTCCAAGTGCATGCATTTTATACAAATTAATATATTTATAAATAGTAGTTTATCTGCTGTGTTCGTATTTTAGCATTGTAATGTATAAAAGCTATTTAAAAGACCACTATTTATTGCTATTTATTCACTCACTAGTAGAATATTTGGTTGTGACTATACTAATATTGTTTATATTTAAAGGTTTAGTTCTCTATTCTATAGGTGACTTGGTTTGTTAATTTTATAATGATACGATATGATGCTATGTAATGTAGTTTAAGAAACTGATTATTATGGGAAATTACACTAATGAAAGATAAGAAGCAGTCTTAAGTTTTCCTTCCAGTATTAATGAAAGCTTAAGCATCTGAGTAATTTTTATTTATAATCATTTAATATTTAGAGTACTGACCGATTTTTTTCTAATACTGAGTTAATAAAGTCTGCATTTGCATTCTGAATCAAACTTCCAAGTACTTTCAGTTGCTTTTAAAGTGCCAGTGCTCAAAGACATCATATTTATTTTGTGTGTTTCAACATCTCAGGACTCTGTCTCCTGCAAAGTCTCCATCTTCCTCTACTGGATCTATTGCCTCCAGCAGAAAATACCCGTACCCGATGCCTCCACTTCCCGATGAGGAGAAGAAAGCTAACAGACAAAGTGCCAGGGTATGTCTCTCCCCTTCTTTACGTATAGTCAGAGGAAAACTCTTTATTAAGGAAATGTTTAAATATGGCCCCCTCATGCCTGGACATGGCATTGCAGGGGATTTCCCACTCACACCCTTTGCTGACCACTTCCCTAGCCCCACAATGGTCAGTCTCAGCCAGTATCTTCTCCTGATCTCCTCTCTGGGTCTCCTGTGACTTGGCCCTCTGGTCAAATCTCATAATCATTCAGTCCTCTTAAGGGGAGAATAAAGGTCCAACTTAAAGTTCAAGAGGGGGGAAAGGAAGTTAAGCCACACGTATTTCCCCCAAACGTGGGGCTGCCTGAGTACCGGTCCCATCCCCTGGCATAAATTAGAGAAGATCTGAGCAGGCCAAAAAGGGGGAATTTTTTCTCTTTCTCTAACCTTAGTGTTAGCTGTAACACTAGTGGGTAAAAGCATTCTGACATAAGCTTGATAGTTTACGTTGACATTATTTCTTCACTCTATTCTCCCAGTCCTAGGCATTTATTATGCAGCTTTCAGTCCTGCTGAAATGTCCCCGATCGTATGATGACATTGTGACATGAACAGATATCCACTAGGGACTAGGATGAGACCTAAACAAAGCAGACTTTCTTCCCCAACAAAACTCTCATATAATTTAGTTAATAACTGTATTATAACTTTGGTAATGTATGTGTGTGTTCCTTTTTTCCCCCTCCAGCTATGGGAGACTTCCATTTAGTGCTACAGTTTACCTAGGTGACATCAGAACTGTTTACTTCAAATTTTATAGAAACTCAGCATCACTGAGTCATTGCACATTCATCTGCTCTTCAGACAATTTGAAAGAACAACAGAGATGGCAGTGATCACAGAGAGAACCTGCTCTCATACCCAAGGGGAAAAAAACCACATGTTTTGCTGTTGATTAGAATTCTATTAAATCTGTAAAGAATAACCAAAAATCACAAAAATTAACATGGGATAAATAGATTTAATATGATAAGATTATTCTGCATGATGACCAATATATGTAGAAATACAACTAAAATTCATGTACAAGTTCAAAATAAAAGAGGTTTTTCTTTGGTTTATGCAGTCCCAAATAACAAAATTGAGTTCAGAATGTTGTATTCTGAAGCACGTGACCAATGTAAACATTATGCTATGTGCATGAACCCTCTGTCCTTTACTTTCCACAAGTAAGGGGTAAGCCACGTACAGTAGTAGAAAGTAGCATGCAGGAGAAAGAAATGTAGAATTTTGCTACAGGATCTTAAGTTTTGAAAGGCATAAACTTCAAAGAAACAAGAACTATATCTTTTTTACCTTTCATGTTTATAATCTCCATATACAAATTGTATATATGTAAACATTTTAAAATGTGAAAACAGCTGTAACACACATGTATTTTGCCAAATGCCTAAAGAAACAGTCACGACTAACATCATCACACTTCAAGAGTTCTGAATATTATGAGCAGACAGCTTTGGAAATACAAGTTCTAGTACCGTCAGTGTGTTTCTCAGCAAACTGGTGTTTGACCAAAATCTCCTCAATCTGGGAATATATTGGTTATAATCAGCAGAAAAATCGAAGTTCAATGATGCTTTGGCTTAAGTCACCAGCCGAGGAACCAGGAAAAATAAGTTGTCTGATAGTGGCGATGTGTGTTTGTCTCTGACGCTGGTGTAAATCAGGAGCAACCCCCCTGCAATCAGTCTTTCACTAACAGTGAACATACAGTTCCTGGAAACTGAAGGGTATTTCAAGGTTGTCAGTTAAGGTGGTGGAAGTGGGGTCTCTATGGCAGATTTGGGATGCGTGTGTGTGTAAAGCACCTCAGACACAATGCTGGAGCACCACGGCAGAGTATGCAGCTTGTGATGGGCATGATGCTATCATAGTGCTATACAAAACCTGAAAGCTGGGCAACTGGCCAATGCCTTTTTTTCGCTCTCACGTGTACTACGTATCAGCATACAGTGGGTACGTCCACACTGCTACTGGGACGAAGTCTCACAGCACGGGTAGACAGACTCGCGCTAGCAAGGCTTAAGGTAGTGTGCTAAAAATAGCTATGTGGGCTTTGCAGCTCGGGCAGAGATTCAGGCTAGCCATCTGAGCTGAAGCCTAGAGGCTGGGTGCTCTTGAGCTCGGATGGCTAGCTGGAGTCTCTGCCAGAGCCACAATGTCCACACAGCTATTTTTAGAGTGCTAGCTCAAGCCCCAGTCTGTCTATCCTGGCTGGGGGGCTCACTGCCATCTGCAGAGTAGACCTACCCTACATGTGCAGCAGCAGAGGTCTCCTTTACCATTAGCATGGGCCTTGAGCTGAATACAAGAGGATCCAGTGGAATTAAGGATGCAAAAACAAACTCATTACAAAGGAGACGTGCAGCAAGATGGCATTAGCCTGACTGCTGGTCAACAACACGCAGTGTGCTAAAGGATGTAGAGTAAATATAGTTACAATGCCTAAAGAGTCACAAGGATTCTGTAAAATCCCTGGGTATTTTCAATTGTAAATGTTCTTTAAATAATAAAAAGGTCATTATAAATCAGTTAAAACACCTCTCCTGTCAATACCTCTCCAGAAGTGACAAATGTCCAGTCTCTGGTAATTCCATTGCAGAACAGAAGATATCTTCTAATAAGTGATATAATCAATTAGATGCTGATGGGAACATAAATATGTGCTTCTGAATCTTCTACCTCTTTCACGTAATTCCTTTAGTAAGTGAACCTACCACTTACAGCCCTTTAATGTAACAGAGTTCAGTTTATCAAATTTCTCTTTCTGATTAAAGCAAGTCAAATTTAGAGGAGTCTGGTGGCACCTTTATTTAGGCATAAGCTTTTGTGGGTAAAAAAAACATGAAAAAACCACATGAAGTGGGTTTTTTACCCACAAAAGCTTATGCCCAAATAAATCGGTGAGTCTTTAAGGTGCCACTGGACTCCTTGTTGTTTTGTGGGTACAGAGTAACACGGCTTCCCCCTGATACTTAGTCAAATTTAGGTTAGTTTTCAATTAAGACACATTTAAAGATGTCAGCAACTGTTAAGTATGTAAGGTTTTAGAAGTATTATGGTTTATTTATAAGACAGTGTGCAGGTTTACATCTACACAACACTGGCCTAGCAGAAGAACTTATCCCCTTCATTGCAAGAGATTTTGGTAAGGGTTGTGAATTACGACAAATATGAATGAGAACAGAGCATGTGGGAACGTTTGAAAAGCATTGGCATCTACAATGGCTTTGGGGAAAAATTCTGCACTTTAATGCAGATTATAGATTTATTGGTACAGAAGTATGGGATTGATCAGTTTGGGAACCAACCTGAAGAAATGCTCTGTGTAGCTCAAAAGCTTCTCTCTCTCACCACCAGAAATTAGTCCAGTAGAAGATATTACCCCACTTACCTTGTCTCTCTAGTTTTGCAGAGGTTTCGTTTGAACGTAGGCCAAAGACAACAGGACAGAGAACTGTTGACAATGTACATCTTATTTGGGTCTGATACATAGCCCACTGAAGTCAATGGGATTCCTGTTGCTATTAAGGGGCTTTGAATCAGGTCCTTAAGAATTTCCTTATCTGGGAGAAATATTCATGTAAAAACGACCAACTCATTCTACCACAAGGAAAATAACTTTTCCATTCATTAGATTTTTGTCCTTAGTAACTGAAATGTTTATCGTGTGCCTTTTCTGATATTTTGTTTGAATACAAACCAGTGTGTAATTTTGAATAATCTTGTTTATATTTTTCTATATATTCATTCATTCCTCCCTTTCCATTTTCCCATTAAAACACAGCATTATTTGGCAGCCAAAACTGACTGTAACATAGTGGCAATTATAAAACAGTCATAGTATCTTGTTTTGAAAATTAAGAGGTCTCCTAACAGTATTATACATGTTGTATTCTGTACGTGCAGCCTTTTTCCTCTTTCTGGTGTCGCTCATTCATAGGATTTGATGATACTGCTCTTTGTGTGTAGGGTATTAATGGACATGATTGACATTTGAAAATACTCAGTGATTGGTAGTGTAGATGTAAGCACTAAATTTAAATTAAATAAATATTGGCTCTCTCTTTAGTATTCTAGAGAGTGAAAACTCCTGACACTTAATGTAAATTTTGCCTTTATCAAATGCATTCTGGAGGAAAATTCTGCTCTAAGTAGTGACCTGAACAGTAAATTACATAATTGTACAAAACCTGGAACTTGTAGGGTGTATGAGCCTCAAAAGCCAATGAAGATTGACCAGGTTAAACCCAGAACAGTTGTTTGGTTTTTATATTACATAATTTGCCACTAGTTTTGTTTAATGCCTCTGAAAGAAGCTATCTGGATAACCCTGGAGATTGCACACCTCTCTAATCATAGGGCTGCTCTACAGTGTGCGGGGGGCACGGGGGGCAGTCAACCTAAGATACGCAGCTTCAGCTACATGAATAGAGTAACTTAAGTCACAGTATCTTAGGTCGACTTACCTGGCCATCCCCACGGCATTGAGTTGACCGCAGCTGCTCTCCCGTCGACTCCGCTTCCTCCTCTTGCCAAGGTGGAGTACAGGAGTCGATTCGGGGATCGATTTATCGCGTCTAGATGAGACTTGATAAATCGATCCCCGATACATCATGCACTAGCTGTCGATCTGGCAGGTAGTATAGCCATACCCATATAAGTTGCAGCACAGACAGTGGTGGTATAGGTTGCCATGCAAAACTTCACCCCGCTCAAGATGGAGCAACTACAGGGTGGAGAAGATACACAGTTGTCATGGCCCATCGAGTTAACTGGCTTTCCTGCTGATCTTCCAATATGGGTGCCAATTAGTGCCAGCTGTGAGGCACATAGCTGCTAAGGGTGCTGAGAGGTCACTAAGGCCCATCTCCTCAAAGGGATTTAGGCTCCTACCTTCCATTGAAATCAAAGGAAGTTAGGTGCCTAAATACCTTGAGGGATGTGGGCTGAAGTTATTTCAAACATACCATAAATAGGTATCTGATAATAAGGATTTTTGGTTACTAGTAAAGTGAGCTATATTTAAAAGCAAATGATCTCCGTTTCATACTGTGGGCTAAGAATGTTATGTATTTAAAATAAGATTAAAATGTTGAGGATTGAAAAGCAGGTACTGCATTCAAATAGTAACTTTGCACGATGATTTTGCTCTTCTGTGTATTCAATTCTTCATGCCACAGCTTATCTGCTGATGCTGGATTTGCTCAGAATCACGCTATCAACAAGGAGGTAACATCATAAGGAATCCATGCTATGGTTTCTGATGTACAAATTCATACAATGTATCAGAAATGTCTGATTGCTAATTTGCACATTAGTATTATATGCAAACAAATAAGCACATCTAGTTAAAAAAAGTTCAATTCTTTAATTCTACAGTGTGTCTGTGTATAAATATGTTGTGAATTTAACATTGTCTTATGAGATTTTTCTGGACATGTTTCTTTAAGTACAGATACTTGTAAATGACTAACAGTTTTCTCCTTGGTGTCTGAGACTTTGAACCTGTGAAGCTGATGTATGTAAGCCCCATGCATACAATACATTTTACTGTCTTGGGTGATCATAAAATAATGGGCATTTAGAGCATGGCTACAATTAAAAAAAGAAAGAACTTTGACAGCAGATTAGATATCAAGCCTTTTCCTTCCCCTCCCATCTCCACTGGAGTTAATTTAACTCATCTGAGCCTATCTACACCAGTGCAACAACTGATTTCAACATCAGGGCCAGAAATAGCCACATTTGCTTGTGTAGGACTTTCTACACTACAGCGTCTAACATAATATGTAATCAGTTTGTTGCTTGGCTGACTGAGTGTACTTTGCGGACAGACATTCCTGCATGTAAATTGTAAAAACTGCAGGACATTTTAAATAACACCTCCTTACAGGTTTGGCTCCTCCATCTAGGTGTGCCATAGGACATCCTAGATGCATTGTCTCACATGCTGCTGATACCACACTGTGTGTATAGCTTCCATGCATTATCCCCTCTATAGGGCAATACGGGATTACTGGCCAGACTCATGTCTGGCTGCTGGTGTCAGCCTGTGTGGATAGCATATAACTTTAAAAAAGTATTTCTCAGGCCCAGGACGTAGAGTCTGAGCTTCCAGAACAGTTTTCAACGACCATTTGGGAAAAGTCCACAACTGTGTTGCTTAAACTAGGTAATAGGAAGACATGAAACCCATATCAGGACATAGTAATGCTGTACTGTGTTGGGTTTTAAGGACCTGCCTTACAGTGGACAAACTTTATACCTGGTTTTAAAACCAACTCAGCTAAGCCAGTCTGGCTTCTTGAACCCTCTGAAACGAGGTCTAAACCACAGCTTCCATCAATTTTAAAGCTGCTTTATCTGAACCAGCTTTAAACCAGTCGGAACGTTTCTGCGTTATAGACAGACCTGAATTGCCACAGGCTTCAGAGAGAAACAAGGATTTAGGGAAATAGAAAGAACAAGACAATTAAGAAGCACTTTCTGGGGAGGGAGGGCTGAGTGACTTCCAGTTGAGGGAGAGGGATAGCTCAGTGGTTTGGGCATTGGCCTACTAAACCTACAGTTGTGAGTTCACTCCTTGAGGGGGCCATTTAGGGATATGGGGCAAAAATGGGATTTGGTCCTGCTGTGAGTAGAGGGTTGAACTAGGTAATCTCCTGAAGTCCCTTCAAACTCTGAGATTCTATAACTCAGGAGCCAGCATGGGATATGACTTCAGTTGGTAACATTTTTAATGTTGGTTAGAAACGCCTGTAAATTTGCCTGTCTGACCTTCAAGTATAGTGGGACTAGCAGATAAACATACAATACTGTAATACAGTACATGCTAATTCATATTGTAATAGTAGGGTTCCTGCTCACTACCTGTGTATTTTATGCTAGGGAATAATCCAGTCTAGGTCCAAACATTGAGTATCTGACCTATTTTTTTTTATGGGTAAAAAATGTCCGTACTTAGTGTTTTATATAGAATATTGTACTTTTCATTTTTATTACATCATTACATAGATGCAAAATGTTATTTTTCCAAAATACCAAATTATGGACTGTTTAGTCTGCAGGACAAAATACTATTTACAATATGACCACTTGCTGAAAAGCTTTTGGCATTGTACAGAGCCGTAGAGTCCGCCTGCTTTGTTTTTAGTATTTTTATCGTGTGTTGGTCTAAAAAGATCTATTGGTTTCTGAGGCTACTCCCTTCAAGTAAAACATTCATAGTGGACAAAGTACGGTACTTGGTGGTTTCACCATTGGGGACTGGCTAAAGTTGACATAAACAATCACTTTGCAAATCATTGTCTTTGCTCCCTGAAATCCTCATAATTCTTACACTACATTACAGAAACATCAGATTTTGACAAACACCAACAAGAAATGCTGCACATTTTATCATTGCAGCTTTGAGTGTGATATTTTTGACAAATGTTATAGGCATTAGGCTGTTCAAGTGAGTGAAACTGGCTTTCCTATAGCTAAACAAAATGTTGCTTTTATAAAATAAACTCATTGTAATTTGGGGTTCTAAATTCTTGCACAGTTTTATTAACATCATAATAACCACTTCTATGAGAGTATTTAATACAAATGCCTGTGGTTTTCAATGTTACTGACATATTGTAACATCAATCAGTAAAGTGACTTTCAATGAATAAGACTGTGGTGTGTATGCATTTTAAAAAATTCATTTATAGATACCTTTTATTAAAAAGCCTCTTAAATAAGAACACTCAACATTCAGCAGATGCCCAGTTTAGTGTAGTGAACTCTAAATATTTTTAAACAAGACTATAGCTGTTATAGCTTGGTAAATATCAGAGCAAGCCTCTCACACAATGTCCTCCTAGAATGCCCCAGTTGTGTGAAGGAGGAAATATCTGAAGAGCTAAGAGCCTAGTTTTAGTTTCTCTTCCCTTGAGCTGGCTGCACAAGCTACTTGCCAGAAAGATGTTTCTCCATTAAAAAAACAAACAACAGATTAACCACAATGAATAGAGGCCAAAATGCTGCAGGCATAAACCATACAACACAGAAATAACACCCATATTAGTAATGATAACCTGATCTCTATTGACTCTTACAACACAGAATTGCTCTCATACAAGATCCACTCCCCCCTTTCTCAGGTTGGACCATTTAACTTGCAGAGGCAGCTGCAGCTCCATTTGCTGACAGCTGCTTTCTATAGTGCCCTTGTTTCTAGCTAGTAGAGTAATTCTTAACTCCGGTTATTCTTATTCCTGAGATGATTTCATCTTCATACAAATAGTCATCCTATGGCAATTTTATTTAATTGATAACCTAGGCCTGATTTAAACCTGGAGAGAGGTGAAAAATGTTATAGCCTACTATCCCCTAAAGTGATCCAACTCCCTGGACATATTCTAGGGCCTCTGAAGCTCCAAAAGAGAATGTGCTCTAAAATCTTTGCAAACTGTGTTTGAAAGAACAGAAAGCTGGATAATTCTTCCTGACCCTTGTAGAATTAATTTCAGTGAGGTGAACAGCTTTCTTAAAGTATTTAATGATACTAGTATGGGCCACACATAGGCTTTTCTATTTCAGGCTGCTGAAAGAAGCGTAACAACTTTAACAAACCCAAGGCCACTCCCCTACTTTTCACTGACCATATTCCTTTCTTGATTGCACGAAGCTTCATTTTACAGATACAGCAGCGTGGAGTCTGGAACTTTTAACAGGTAAGACAACTCTTGGCATTAGGCACACAGATGTCTTAAAATAATTTGAGACAATATTCTACTACAGTTTCCTCTGGAATGACAGGCTCACTTTTCATCTGTTGTGTGAACTGGGTCAGATGTAGGTGCATGTGCTTTTAAAAGGGTAAATTGGGCAAAAAAGTGTTGTGGCCTTTCTGCTCTATTTGCAGTATTTTCCAGCCTAGTAGCCCACACTAAGACAGAACTAGGGCAAGGGCATGAAGCCTGGAAAGTAAACTCAAAGTGTGAGTTGTTATGGCTCCTCCCACAACTACTCAATAATGCTTTTCTCTCTCTCTGCCACCTCAGCCCAACAAACCGTATACTGTGCACCTTATTTTCAAACACCTGGCTAAACTTTGCACCACATAGTTGTATCTGCAACTGTTTCATGATTTGTATTGTCATTTCATTAGCGGCACAACTTTGCACACAACAGCTTGAAACTCCAAAAACCCAGAATACTGTTGAATTTACTGTTCACTGTTTACTAAATTAACAGATATCGAGTCCAAAAATGTCTTGTCTCAGAAATTGTAGTGGAATATTAACAGGACAAGGAGCAAGCTACTGCTGTTAAGGCACAAAGGGCAAAAGCCCATTGTAACCAATTAAAAGATTCCCATTGATTTAATGGGTTTTGGATCAGGCCAAAGATTGAGAAACCAGAATGCTAGTCCAGCCACTGCCAGACTTTGTGACCTTAGTCAAATCATCTAATCGTTCTCTACTTCAGATTTTGTCAGATATAAATGTGCAAATAAACACTAGACCTGAGATGATTCATCTTGAAAATTCAACTTGAAAACAAAATCTAAACAGAAATGTTGACTGCCCCAGGCTGTATTGAAACAAAACTTCTTAGTGAACTTAAATATTCCCCTACTTCATAAGGTTAACTTCATTAATGTTTATAAAGCAGCTTGAGACTCCTTTAGTGCAAAAGGATGGGGCATAGTTAAAATGACCGATGTAGAGTCAGACTTTTCCAATTTAAGTTTAAGGCAATATTAGCCAAAGTCCAGCTGAATCTACTAAGGTAAAAAAGGATTTGACCTGGGTTTCCATCTTGGGCCTGATTTTCAGCATTGCTGAGCACCTACAAGATCCAAATGAAGTCAATGTCAGGGCACCCCAAATCAGGAATCTTGAAGATGTAGTTGTATGGCTTAGTTTACAGCAGTGGTGGGCAACCTGCAGCCCATCTGGGTAATCTGATTGTGGACCATGAGACATTTTGTTGATGTTGACAGTCCGCAGGCACAGCTCCCAGTAGCTGCAGTTTGCCATTCCCAGACAATCACTGGAGATCTTTAAGAACAGGTTGGACAAACTCCTGTCAGGGATGGTCTAGGTTTACTGGGTCCTGCTTAATCACAGGATTTGATGACTTCTTGAGGTTCCCTTCCAGCCCTACATTTCTACAAGTTAATGATGCATTAATATTTAAGGGTGGAAAAAAGTGAGCCTGGCAATTACAGATCTTTGTCATCTGACCTCAGGAGCATGCAAAGCTTTAGAACAAATTTGTGAAGAATTACATTCATGGAGGTAAAGTGCAAATGGGATATAAAGCAAACGTGGGTTTACCAAAGGTAGATCATGCCAGACTAACCTGACTTCCTTCTTGGAGAAACTGATTTCTTAGATAAGGGAAGAGTAGATCTAATATACTTAGACTTCAGTAAAGCATTTTACATGGTGCAATGAGGGAAATAATTAGTAAATTTAGAGACACTGGGGATCAGTACAAGAATTGTAAGATGAATGTGGAACTGGCTAAAGGGGAGAAGGCAATGGATTGTGCTGAAAGGTGAATTAATGGATTGGAGAGAAGTTGCTAGTGAATTTCTTTAAGGATTGGTCTTACAATCATCTTATTCAAATTAATGACCTTAGCACAAAAAGTGAGTGTATTAATGAAATGTGCTGCTGATACGGAGTTGGGAGGCACTGTCAATAGAGAGGAGGTTCAGAACTTGATACAGGAAGATCTAGATAACCATGAATAGTGAAGTGACAGAACTGGGAATTAAATAGTGCAAGGTCATGAATTTGGGTCTAATAATAATTTCTGCCAAAACCTGGGGGTTCATCAGTTGGAAGCAACAGAGGTAGAGAGAGACCTGTGTGTAGGTTGATAAATGCTTGGCTTGTTTAGTTTAGCCAAAATGGAGGGAGGATAGATGAGATTATTTGATTGTGCTCTATACATTTAGCAGGGGGTAAATATCAGGGAGGGTGAAAAGCTAGTTAAGGGACAACACTGGCACAAAACCAAATGGGTTTAAAGTGGCCACAAACAAATTAAGGGTGGAAATTAGAAGACTGTTTCAAAGCATCAGAGGACTGAAGTTCTGGCAGTTCTTGAGGACAAATTTATGAGTGCAATTGTATGATGGGGTTGCATGTGATTGGTCAGGGGTCAGCAGCAGTTCTGAGACTTGCATCTGCTTTATAGCTTATGGTGCTACATGCTCATACTTCAGGTTTTCAGCAGGTCAGCCAGAAGGGATCAGGAAGAGATTTTCCCCTCCAATGTATTGTAGGGTTTTTTTGAGTCCCCCCCACCTCCCCCCTTTCCTCTAAAAGCATCGAAAATGGCCACAGCTGGAGGTGGGCCATGGCTCTGACATGGCATCAAGCAGTCTCTTTCTCTGGTACACAGCTGATGTGTTCTTGCTCTGATGCTCAGGATCTAACATCTCTATATGAGGGGTCAGGAAGAAATTTTCCTTCTGTTCAAATTAACAGTGAGTGGGTGGAGAGTCACATTCCTAATTTGGTGGGTGTAGCATTTCCCTGTTCTCAGCATGTGATACATAATAATTTAATCTCTCGTGAGCTGAGATACTTTGGTCTAATTTCAGTTGCTGTGTGGGGGTGGTGGAGAGGAGGTACTGACAGCCTGTGACACACAGGAGGTCACACTAGATCGGATGGTTCCTTCTGGCCTTGAACTCTGCTTCTATCCTAGTGGACTGGGTGGAGTTGGATCACTTTTCCAGATTACAACCAGCAGCAACATAGAGCTCCTGTATGGAATTTTTTGTTCTAACTTTCATGGATTTAAAAAGTGCTCCTTTTATAATAATGCAGAAGACTAAAGTTCTGGTTCCCAATGTGTGATGAACACAGACGGTACACATTGTGCACAACAGCATTACATAAAGAGTACTTGTCATGACCATGACAAAGGTATTTAAAGAAAGCTTGCCTTGATGATAAATATTTTAAGCAGAAACAAATGCCTGGCTTGGGAAAGGAAAAGTACATATCTGCTTTGGCAGGAAAAGTTAGTTTCTTTGTGGTAGCATAAAAACAAACTATATTCTTGGCCAAGGGGGTGGGGGTTGGCTTGTTTGCTTTGTTAGAGCTGGTGGGAACTCTAAAACTGAAAAATTGTTCAGGTTTAGATGAAAGTGGACACTTCAACATTTCCCACAGAACAGGCATTCTGAAAAAAACCTTCAGTTTAATATTTGTTACTAATCAAAATGGTTTGATTTTCATTTAACAACTTTTACTCAGAGTGAAACATCTTACTTGTTAAAAGTGCTAAATGGTTTAATTAGATACTCACTCACTAAAAATCAGAAAAGCAGGCATTTAATATCCTTGTATTAGCTTGGAATCATTTTTCCAGACTTATTTTCTTGTTAAAATCCACCCTTTTGAACATGAAAGTAAGATTTTACTACAACTTAGAGTAACAGCTGTTTAATAAAAAGAAAGCAAAAATAAGCCAGAACTATGGAGCCAGCCAGAGGAGCTGCTGGAAAGCACCAAGACTCTTTAGACAGGTGACTGAGGAGATGGGAGCCTCCTTGGGCTGCATTGTATAGAAACTGGGTTTGTGTCTTTTGGGTTATTTAACATTTAAAGAAGGCCTAAATTTACTTTAAGGCAAAGAGCCCTTTAAGCTAGGACACATGTATGCTTAAATTCATAAGTTAAGGTATTTTTGCTTGCCAAGGTGGGAGTTGAGGGTACAATTATGGGAAACAGAAACCTAATTCTGTGAATAACTACATATATGTATGGAAGATATAAACCAATATTTTAAAGAGACACAAACTGACCAGGTAGTTTTCTTAACGCAATGAGAGCAGCCCACTCCAAGATCACCTGATAGGAAAAGTTCTTCGAATGGTCTCTGTACATGGATGTGGAACTTGCTATCCATGACAAAACAGGCTCAAGTCCATCCCAAAAAACTCAGGTTTACAGATTAGTTTCCCTATTTTCCATCCTGTTTTCTAGCATTATCACCACCCTATTGTGTTGACTTTTCCATGCAGTATTGTCATGGAACAAAACCACCTCAGTAGCATGGAGCCATGATGTAGGACAGGAAATAAGACAAGTTGCACTCTGAGGAATGTTTTTAGTAGCTCATGAGAGGGGGAAGTAAACACATGATAGAAAGTCTTAAATTTTACATAATCATTTTAAGTTATACATAAAAGGTGATTTACAAGTGTATGCAAAATTAAAAAAAATCAAGGTTAAGGATGAGCTGATCTTTCATTTTTAAAGCATCCTTTTTTGTTCATTTGTATTTTATCAAAACTAAAAAAAAAATCACAAAGCAGTATCTTTATAAAATATGCAAATACCAATATTTAGTTACATAGCCATGATAACTTTAGGTGCAAAGCAAAACACAAAGTGGAATGTTAATCATGCCCATCCACATCTTCCTTCATCTTCAATTAGATGCTCATAACACACTGTATGAACTGAAAGAAAACAGGCATCCATATTAGCCAAGTGCAGTGGAACATACATAACCCACCACTCTTGCTTGAAATGCTCTCCACATATACCCATTGCCCTCAACTTCATTTTCCACAAACTGTCTTCAGCCACACAAGGCACGATCAGGGAGCCAAACCCAAGGAGGTTACCAGAGCATCAGAGTCCTCCTCCAAAGGGCATGGGGGTAAGCTAAAAAAGCTCTCATGCCCTTATAAGCTTTCACTGAGGGGAAGCCAAGCTGGAGAAGTGAAACAAATCTAGGTATACCTGGATCCCAGCCCAGAAAGCACACAATATTTTGAAGATCTAGAACACCTACTGTCTCTAAGGTAGAGTGACTAGCATGCACCACCATGTTTTTCCCTCCACAGTTGGTCAGGAGGGAAGAGCAGATGGGAAGAAACAACTTTCTCAATACCTATTCTATCCTTGGGCTCTCAGCTAAAATGGTTAATAAGGGTGCCACTTGCAATAGCCTTTAGTGAAATGATTTTTTGGCTCCAGTCCTAAGTACTTTTTCTTTAATTACAATTTTAGCTAGGTTGGTGTAAACAAATGTCTTGGGTGCACTTACATCATCATACTGGAAATTCACGACACCCTGCTGGGAAGTATCCCTTCTTCGAAAACTGTCTGCAAATATATAAAGAATTGTGTGTTACTGGAATCAATGGAAGCACTGTGTTTTATCAAAACTGAGTATTTAGATGCTATCTGATTAAAATTGATCCCTCCTTTATTACTCAGTTGACAGAGGGTTTTCATATACCAGTTTGTCCAAAGGCTAGCAAAGACCTGGAGACTGGTTTTGTGAGGATTAATAGGTCTCTTGCTAATGCAAAAGAGCTTTGATGCCTTTCTACGCTTTCTACCGTGAACACTGGTTCAGCAGAGTAGTTGTGGCCCTCTCATAAGTGCATTGTTCATTACTGGAGGAAGCATTATGAACAGCATTCTTATAGGACAGGAGCAAGAAGGGTGAAGAGCTGGAGAGCAATGGAGAGGGTTTGGGAGAAATGGTGACAACAAGAAGTTAAGGGGATGAATGACAAGAGACCAAACAGAAAATAGCAGAAATAAGGAAAGAGGTGGGGAGACAATAGAGGAGCTCAGACAGGAAGAGACTCGTACTACTGTTCAAACTCCCAAGATGGTAATTCCTTAGGTTCTTAAGCTCAGTCTTTCAAAGCAATTGTTTGGATTTTTTAAACACACTTTTATGGAAATGAATAGTTGAAGAGACTTCTGGTTTGGCTAACAATCTTTCTAACAACTGCTGTGTTTGTGATGTGGTATAAAAGTTGGTTTTTCTGAAATTAAGCCTTTCAGAAGAGAGACGAGTGGGAGAACTTCAGTAATAATATATGGTATTAGCTCTGACTAAAATAGCTGATCTGCTGTGGGAAGAGTCAACTCTTGGGATTAAGAGGTTAAAGTTTTGAGACACCTTACATTAACCTGATTTCATAAAATAAAAATGTATTACCAGAAACTTCTCTAACATACCAGTGAGAGCTCTGAGTTTTACACAGCAGGCAATGTAATCATCAAATGTAATCTTCCCATGGGTGCTGTATCGTTTTGCGACTGCAGTCACTGCCTGTGGGCTCAACCTAAATCCTAATTGAAAGAGTCAGGAAAAATAGTGAAATGACAGCTAAGGTACAGAGATCGAAGGCAATTTTTATGGGAAGATTTGTTGTTTGCCAGTTAATGCAAAACATTAAATGTTGGGAAATCCCAACAAGTCACATCAGAAGCGGTGAAATTTCACAATTTACCCATAGTTGTCAAGGCTTTCTGCAGCTCTTGAGGATCCACTGTACCACTTCTGTCAGTATCAAAAGTTATGAAGTGTTGTCTCCACCCGTTCAACACAGCCCAGAGCTCTTTAAATTCATTGAATCCCAATGTACCAGACATATCCCTCTGAATGAACCATGGCTAAGGAAAAATTGTTTAATTTCCAAACAACTGCTAAATATTCCTCAATAAGGATCTATATTCAGGCATGCAGGATTGAAATTTATTTATTGAAGTTTGGGAAGTAAGGGATATCTTAATTTCCCCCCCCATTTTCCTAGTGTTACGTTCCTCTAGAGCAAAAAACTATCCCAGAGCTAAGGCAGACTGACTTTTGGCCAAAAGTCAGCAACTGGAAAGCCAAAGGTGGTACTCTATCAATCTGAAAAAGAAATACAGCATTTCCTCTCTGGTGCTATACTGTCTCCATACATTTTTCATCACTAGTGTGCAGCTGTAGCTTTGTCCAAACATCAGAAAAACAAGCAATAAAATAAAGGCTTGTGCATATACTAGTATTGCAGTCATTTATCATCTTTGCAGATCACACATGGGTCCAAATTTTTGTATCTGCACAGGGCTTTAACAGCAAGATCGGGTGTTGTGCGTGTGGATAAATATAAAATTATCATGGATGCAGATCCAAATTTTTGTATCCATACAGACTCTAAAGGTAGTGGACCAGAGAACTATAGGGGAAGCTCATTGTTTAAATATTTTGTTAGCGGCAAGCCTACAAGTCCTAATGCCTCTTATTTCTGACAATATCTTGCAACAAAGCATTTGGAATATTGGTTATAGTTCTAATAGTGTACAAAAGAAACCAACCCTCCTGTTGTATTTTCCCCTTCTCATTCCTTTGGCATTTTGAGTTAGAAAATGAAGGAATTTTTTAAAGCTTTGTGTTCTCAATTCTGTCACTCACAAAAGTCAATCCTAAATATCAGTGCAGTGAGTATCAATTAGTTACATCAGTGCAGAGAAACTTTATAAATGAATACAGCAGAACCCCTATTTTATCAATTGGGTATTCAGTTCATCTTATCAAACATCTCAGAATTACATAGGTATAATGTAAATTATACATTTGTTATGAATGAATACAGTATGCTTGATTTTTTGTTTTTTGTTTGAGCAACTGCATCTCTGTCTCCAAACCTTAGACTTGTCAAACATGTGAAGCCACCTTGAATGCTGGCTGAAGGACTGAAGTCACATTCTTTGGCAGAAAAAGGACTTGCGGCAGCAAAAGAAAGAAAAAAGATTAATATAACATCTTTCATAAGATCGATGTTCATAAAATTAGGGTTTTAATATAGCTAATCCTTCCAATTCCAGTTGTGTGTTAGAGTTATACTACCTTGGATATTCTTTCATGGAGACTTTCTACTTAATGACAAATAACTAGCAACTCATTCTGCCTACAATATAAAGATTAACCAATGTGTTTTTAAAAAGCACTTCAAGCCATCAGCTTTCATGTTAAATGTAATTATAGGCAGGTCTGATAGCAGCACATATTAAGGTTGACAGGCCTTATATTACATTATAACAACCTGTTTTCAGTTTCTTATAACTTTGCCTGGAAAATTTCAGCCAAAATGGTTTAGCTATTTCTGAACATGAGCCTAAGGAAAAGCACATATCTATCCATTATAAAAATTACGACATACTTTTCTTTGAACGGCTTTCAAAGCATGGGGGCATTAAACAGGGACTTGAAATCTGACAGGTGCATAGCCTTAGTGTCAGAAATGTCTTTTGGCATCCCTGTGGGAAAACTGCCCAAATCATGGGGGGGGGGGGGGGAGGGGGAGAGAAAAAAAATCACAGTTCACTAGAATCAGAGAGGTAGCCGTGTTAGTCTGGAATAGCAGAGGTAACAAAGAGTCCTGTGGCACCTTAAAGACTAACTATAAAGTATAGAAGCATAAGCTTTCGTGGGCTAATACCCACTTCATCAGATGCAAGTGGGTATTAGCCCATGAAAGCTTATGCTTCTATACTTTATAGTTCGTCTTTAAGGTGCCACAGGACTCTTTGTTACCTCTACAGTTCACTAGAGACATCTTGGACTTCAGCAGCTAATATTTCAAGAATAAGTTATCCAATGATGGGGATTCCACAGCCTCCATTGGAAGCTTATTCCAGAGCTTAACTACCCTTATAGTTTGGAAGTTTTTCCTAATAGCTAACCTAAATTTCGCTTGGTGCAGATTAATCCCACTACTACTTACAGTAGACTCTCGATTATCCAGGATTGGGTTAACCAGGATGTGGATTAACCAGGATGTCAAAAAACCTATGTGTAACTCTCAGGGCTGGCTCTGGCTTTGTTGGCACCCCAAGCGCACACACAAAAAAACGCCCCACAAGGGCACAGGCCAGCCAGTGAACCAACACCCCCTCTCTCCAGTGCAGGGTGGCTGGTGAACCAACCACCCCTCCCCATATTTCCTATGGATGGTGATTATCCAGGATTTTATTAACCAGGATTATTTTTTTTCCTATCATCCTGGATAATCTAGAGTCTACTGTATCCTACTTTCAACAAACATGGAGAACAATTTATTACCATCCTCTTTATAACAGCCCTTCCCTTAACATATTTGATCATTGATTCTAGGTTCCCCTCCCCACCGCTCTTGTTTTTTCTCAAGACTAAACATGCCCATATTTTTTTTAATCTTTCCTCTACGAAAGGTTTTTAAAATCTTCTATCCTTTTTTACTCCTCTGAACTTTCCCCAATTTGTCCACATTCCTCCTCAAGTGTGATGCCCAGAACTGGACACTGTACTGTAGCAGACTTCACCAATGAAGAGTACAGGTCAATTACCTCTTGGCATCTTACATACAATGCTCCCCATAATGCACCTGAGAATGTTATTTGTCTTTTTCACAACTGCATCACACTCTCATTCAGTTTGTGATCCACTATAACACCCAGATCTTTTACAGCAGTACTACCGCCTAGCCAGTTAACCATTTTGTAGTAGTGTATTTGATTTTTTCACTTCCTAAGTATAGTACTTTGCACTTCTCATTATTGAATTTCATCTTGCTGATTTCAGACCAATTCTCCAATTTATGAAGGTCATTTTTGAATTCTAATCCTCTCCTCCAAAGTGCTTGCAACCCTTCCCACCCTGCTGTTTGCAAATTTTATAACTATACTCAAGTCATTAATGAAAATATTGACTAGTACTGAAGATAGGACTGACCATTGTGGGACTCAATTAGATATGCCCTCCTGGATTGACAGTGAACCACTGACCACTACTCTGAGTCGTTCACCCATATTACCACATGATGGAATTTGTTTTCAATTTGCTTTTTTAAGTTCCTAGAAAAGCATGCACAAGTTACATTAAAAGAACACTACAGTAAACCCTTGATTTAACGGACCTCGATTTAACGGACTTTGGATACAACGGACAAAATTTCTGAGCAAGTCTGATGCATCCGAAATCCATTTCTCGCGGGCTGGCGGCCGGCTCCCGGCTCCCGCCCGGGTCCAGGCAGCGGGCGGGCTGGCTGCCGGCTCCCGCCCGGGTCCAGGCAGCGGGCGGGCTGGCTGCCGGCTCCCGCCCGGGTCCAGGCAGCGGGCGGGCTGGCTGCCGGCTCCCGCCCGGGTCCAGGCAGCGGGCGGGCTGGCTGCCGGCTCCCGCCCGGGTCCAGGCAGCGGGCGGGCTGGCTGCCGGCTCCCGCCCGGGTCCAGGCAGCGGGCGGGCTGGCTGCCGGCTCCCGCCCGGGTCCAGGCAGCGGGCGGGCTGGCTGCCGGCTCCCGCCCGGGTCCAGGCAGCGGGCGGGCTGGCTGCCGGCTCCCGCCCGGGTCCAGGCAGCGGGCGGGCTGGCTGCCGGCTCCCGCCCGGGTCCAGGCAGCGGGCGGGCTGGCTGGCTGACGGCTCCCGGCAGCCAGGACCGGGGCGGGCTTGCTGACTGCTCCCGGCAGCCGGGACCAGGTCCCGGCAGCGGGCGAGCTGCGGAGCTGCCGCCCCGACCCTGTGGCAGGCGGGCTGCTGCTCCGACAGCTCGGGTTTTTTTTATTATTAAATAACGGACTTTTTGATTTAACGGACACCCCCTCGCCCGAATTAGTCCGTTAAATGGAGGTTTTACTGTACAAAGATTGTGAAGTCAAGCACAAGCTGGTAACGTTAATTCTGGTATTTCCTCGTCTCACTCAATACACAGGATACACTTTACCCACCTAGAGCACGTCTTCACTGCAGTTAGACACCTGTGACTGATGTGTGCCAGCTGATTTGGGCTCATAGGGTCCCAGAGCCCAGGCTCCATCCCAAGCCCAAACATCTACACAGCAATTAAACAGCCCCTTAGCCTGAGACCCTTGAGCCCAAGTCATCTGGTACAGGCCAATTGCAGATTTAATGAGCAGCTATTCAATATTTTGTTTTCTCATTATTCAGTGTGTTGCTTCATGCCTTGTATACTATAAACTATCCAAATCTGCTCTGAATACAATACTCTCCTCATGAGCTTTTCTGTGGCACTCATTACTACAGTGCCAGAGTGATTCACAAAACTTAATGTATCTCCACAATAGCCCTGTGAAGTTAGGGGTTGTGGTATACTCATTTTACAGGTGGGAAACTGGCAGAGAGAGAGAAATGTCTCAAATTGGGCATCTAAAATTAGTGCATACTTTTGATCTATGACTTGTTTTTTCTGAGTACTTAACATTATTTAGCACTTCATATGTTCAAAGCAGTTTCCATGGACTACTTTTGCATCTGTGAGTGTTCAGCACTTTAGCAAATTCATCCTCTGGGTATGAGATGAGGAACTCATGACTAGTGACCATCTGAGAAGAGCTGGTTTAAAGCAACACGCCCAACAAAAACAAACTCTGTGGTACAGACGAAAGGATAGAATTCATTTCTCCAGGGCAGCACTGAAGTGTCTTTACCATGACACCACTCTCTTCCTGCAAAGAGTGGTGTCAAAGGTGGCACACAAGCTGATTTTCAGTGGCACTCTCACTGGCCATCAGCCTGGGGGGCTCTGCATTTTAATTTTAAATGAAGCTTCTTAAACATTTTAAAAACCTTATTTACTTTTACAACAATAGTTTCGTTATATATTATAGACTTATAGAAGGAGACCTAAAAACGTTAAAATGTATTAATGGCACGCAAAACTTTAAATTAGAGTGAATAAATAAGACGCGGCACACCACCTCTGAAAGGTTGCCGACCCCTGTCCTAGCTCATTCACTACACACTTTCCACCTCCTGCAACAAATAAGGCAGCGTCCTGCAGACAATAGCTTGCTTCAATACACAAGCCCTGATTCATTCCCAGAGCAGGCCCATCCTGTGCACTGAATGAGACGGGGTCCTGTTGAAAAAAGTATTATGGAATTGACTATATTAAAATGCATAAATACAAGAGGAAGAATTAAGGTTACCTTTATTTCTTAAAATGGGATTGCCTGATTTTTTCAACCTTAATGTTTTTAGCTGTTTCCTTTTGTAATATTTATATAGTAAACACAAGACAAAGGATACATCCAGCATAGAAACCATGAGCCTGCATGTCTCTAGGTTGAAAGCTGTTTAAATGAGAGGGAAAAATAGATTAGTAGCAGTAAATATGAATTACTGATTTCTTAGTTTGGTTTCATAATATGTACATGAAATAAGACATCATTCCCACTGGAAAGCTGCAGTCTTGCATTTAGCTCTAATTCACATAAAGAGAAAACCTTATTATGAGGTGGGTGACACAAGAGGTGGTTATTTTAGCCTATTATTTTTGGAATCCAGTCTTAATTAAAAATTAGATAAATTTTAGTCCATCTCATCTCATGTAAACTTTTGGTTGCATCAAAATGGGCACTCTGATCAGGACTGTAATAACATTGTAAACTCTACCAGCCAAGACTGGAGTCAAGATTGGGATACAGAATGTGTCACATCTAGATCATTACTGGTGGCCTGAGCAATTCAGCTCCATTCAACACACAAATTTAACATTGTCTCAGGTACTTGGATCATCAAGTTTACTCATAGCATCCTTTGAACATCAATAGATGCATATGGGTCTCACTCCCCTAAAAGTTAACAATGGTCATTTTAATGTGTTATCGAACTAGAAAAATGTGTTTTCCAAGTGACTTATTACAAAACACAAAGGGTTAAAAATGCAATTATGAAGGCGCTCTCAAATTAATTATAGTTTATTGTAGAAGTTAAAAACCTGACACTTGTGTATAGTTTATTTTTAACCTCTCAAAAGCTTGACAGCTGTTTTCTTGCAGTCTGATCACCAGCATCTAATTGCGCTTTAAGTAGTTTTGTTACTTTAAGGCTTTAGAACTATGAATGTGTCTCAATTCTGCAAAGTGACTCTTTGAAAAATGGCATATTCTTACAAAACAGATCTGTTCTTAGTGGATTCAGAATTATACCTACTTGCTTGAAAATCCACACTACTCTTGTCATTAGACTCGCTGCATGTCAAATTAGTTAAGAGAACTTGATACTGCATTTGGAATTTCTGTTCTAAGAGAAATGGCGCTGCATGGGTGTAAAAGGGGGAAGAATTTGGCCCACATAATCATCAATACTGGTGATGATGCAAGCAGCAGGGAGGGGGGAGGAGCTTGACTTTCCAATCCCAAGTTAAATTTTCCAAAGCAGGCAGCAAGAAAAATCTCTCTTTATAACTGTACAAGTTAGAGCTGGACTCACCGAGAGGAAAACACTGAATTACTCTGCTACTTTTATAGTACCTTTTCAGAATACAGCTTCACATTTAAATATCTGTATATTTGTTTTAAATTTCAAAAGTCAGGTGCATGAACTTTAAAATTAGGTCTAAATTTAACCTTAGTACTTCCTGTCTGTAGTGTCTAGAGAGCATCAACTCAGATTTGTACTCCGAGTTGTAGCCTTCACTCCAGATTTCTTTACAGGATAAAAATTAAAATATAATTTTGGGATATTCTACAGAAGTTTCCTTATTGTATCCACCTACTTAGGGTTGTGAACCCTCCAGCACTATCCTGAAGTCTCCAGGAATTAAAGATCAATCTTTAATTAAAGATTGTCAGGCAATGAAACCTCCAGGAACACATCTAACAAAATTGGCAGCCCTACACCTACTAAATATGCTTAAGTAAACACATGGGGCTCAACTCAACTGAAGGTTGTCAGCTTCTGTATAAGTCCTCTATTATCTTTGTATGAAGAGTATAATGCAGACAAGATCAATATTAAAAAAAGGTTACATCCTAGGTCAAATTCCTGTTTGACGTAGTAATCAATAAAACCTGTATTGCTCAAACAGCTGATTAGGTGTAAAACTCCTTCACTAGAAGTTTTATAGAGATGAATATCTAATCAATTAGATGTTGCAACTGAGTTGCAGAAAGACCACTCCTGAAACATGAACTCTTTTACACATTACCATTTAGAATTCAGAATTCTAAGCATTATTATTTGGAGAGTGGCTGTTCTGAGTTAAAACTTACCCAACATCTGAAACAGACAGATATCTCCTAGACAGCCAAATACTGTAGAGTGAAAAATCAACAAGATACTTAAACCCCTGAATTCTGTGACAGACTAATTAGAGAAACTATCAAAAAGTCCTTAACTGATCCTCTGAAAATCTAGTACTAAACACCCTAAAGGAGCCCTGGGCCTAGGGATGAAAAGAGCACTCATGCCTTCTCAACAGAAAGGCTGTTCCAAGGGGACCTTTTATTCTGGTTTCTGATTCTATGGAAGAATATCTTGTTTATTGAATTTGGGTGTCCACATCACCTGGTCCCACATAAATCTTAATTGTGCATTGGAAAAATCACATTTACAAAATTATTAGGGCTGTGAAGCAATTAAAAAATTGTGATTAACCGCATCGTTAAACAATATTTGTTTGGGATGTTTTCTACATTTTCAAATATACTGATTTCAATTACAACAAAGAATTGAAAGTGTAGAGTGCTCACTTTATATTTTTTTTTATTACAATTATTTGCACTGTAAAAAACCCAAAAGACATAGTATTTTGCAATTTACCTAATACAAGTACTGTAGTGCAATCTCTATCGTGAAAGTTGAATTTGAGACCCCAGCTAAGACAATGCCATAAGATATTTACGTGTCAGATGTGCTAAACATTCATACACCCCTTCATGCTTCAACCACCATTCCAGGAGACATGCGTTAATGCTGATGACTGGTCCTACTCAATAACAATCCAAAGCAGCATGGACCAATGCATGTTCAAAATTGGGTGGCTCTTTTAAGACTTCTGAAAGCATGCTCCACACTCTGTCCCAATCAGATTTTGGAAGGCACTTGAGATTCTTCAATCTTGGGGCAAGAGCTCTAGCTATCTTTAGAAATCTCACATTGGTAGCTTCTTTGCATTTTGTCAAATCTGAAGTGAAAGTGTTCTTAAAATGAACCACATGTGCTGGGTCACCTGAGACTACTATAATGTGAAATGTATGGCAGAATGCAGGTAAAACAGCAGGGGACATACAATTCTCCCCCAAGGATTTCAGTTACAAATTTAATTCACACTTTTTAATGAGCATCACCAGTATGAAAGCATATCCTCTGGAATGGTAGCCGAAGCACAAAGGGGGAAACTAATGGGTAGCATATCTGGCACATGGCACAAATACCTTGCAATGTCAGCTACATAAGTAGGAACATTGCCAGCAGATCGAGGGAAGTGATTATTCCCCTCGCTTTGGAACTGGTGAGGCCACATATGGAGTATGGCATCCTGTTTTGGGCCCCCCCCACTACAGAAAGGATGTGGACAAATGGGAGAGAGTCCAGCATGGGCAATGCCCCAATTAAGGGACTGGGGCACATGATTTATGAGGAGAGGCTGAGGGAATTAGGGTTATTTAGTCTGCAGAAGAGATGAGTGAGGGGGGATTCGATAGCAGCCTTCAACTACTTGAAGGGGGGTTCCAAAGAGGATGGAGCTCTGATGTTTCAGTGGTGGCAGATGACAGAACAAGGAGCAATGGTCTCAAGTTGTAGTGGGGGAGGTCTAGGTTGGATATTATGAAAAACTATTTCACTAGGAAGATGGTGAAGCACTAAGAATGGGTTACCTAGGCAGGTGGTGGAATCTCCATCCTTAAGAGGTTTTAAAGGGCCATCTTGACAAAGCCCTGGATGGGATGAGTTAGCTGGGGCTAGTCCTGCTTTGAGCAGGGGGTTGGAGTAGACCTCTTGAGGTCTCTTCCAACCTTAATCTTCTATGATTCTAAGAAGAGGGAAGCATTATCTCCTGTAAATGTAAATAAACTTGTTTGTCTTAGTGACTGGCCAAACCAGGAGGACTGAATGGACTTGTAGGCTCTGAAGTTTCACATTTTGTTTTTGTACACTTTATTTAATCTGCAACACACTACAATATATGAAAATGTAAAAAAACATCCAAAATATTTAATAAATTTTAATTGGTATTTCACTGTTTAACTGTGCAATTAAAACTGCAATTTAATTGGGATTAATTTGAGTTAATTGCATGAGTTAACTGCAATTAATTGACAGCCCTAAAAATTATCTAATAGTAATGTACCTGCTAGCCTAATGGATAACTAAATAAATTTGTGAAACATTAGCAGTTCCAGGTGAACCAATAGGATGCAAGAAGGCAAAACTAAAATCCTTCCCTAAAAAAAGTGTTATCGGGGCTAACTACTCCCTATGACTAAGTTTTTGCAGCGTAGTGCATGAGACTCCAGAGTGGAATGTATGGAAGCAGTTAGACTACTTTCAAAAACAAGTAAGTGCTTCTTACCATGTGAACTTAATTATGCAAACAGTACAACTAATGATTGTCTAATATGAATCAAATTGATTTTTGTTTAAATTGTCAACTTACGTTTATATCCTCCTGCTATGCCCGACTGGGTCAGACATCTCTGCAGTTCATCAGCATCTATTTGTCCATCCTTTTGGAAAACAAAAAAGTAGGCTTGGAAAAGTTAGCTTTTCATCAGTAAATGTTGATAAACTTTCACATCAAGATCCATGTTCGCTGATAAACCTATGCAAAAGACTGGCTCTACCTCATGTACTAATTTCAATTTAATTTAAATTCACTCCAAATTATTTTATTCATTGATTCATAGAGTTTAAGACCAGAATGGGCAGCTAGATCATCTAGTCTGACCTCCTGAATACCATAGGCTATTTAAATATCACTCAAATGCCTCTGATCTCAGTTAAACTAAAGCACTTTAATCCTCAGAAACTGAACTGTTGCATGCCACAGGCAGAGAACAGGAAAACCGGACGTACCATCAATGCCCCTGTGACAGCAGGGAATTCATTGGGTGAAACAAATACAGATGATCCTACCAGGAGATCCATGCTACAGCGGCGAAAAAAACCAGCAAGGTCCTAGCTGATCTGAGTTGAGGGAAAATTGCTTCCCAACCCCAAATCCGGCAATCAGTTTGACCCTGAACCTATGAGCATCAGTAAAGCATCAGAGGATTCTCTACCACCTCAGAGCACCACTCTAACTGATATCCCATCTCTAGTTATGTTCAACCTGATGCTTCAGAGGAAGGAGAAACACATTCCCAACATCACAAGTGTGTGGTGGTGGTGGTGGGGAGGGATAGGAGATGACAGATATCCTTCCTGGCTCCTGAAGCATGACATAAGATTAGTTGTTACCATATTATAGAACTAAAACTGCTATGAGTTTGCTGACGACAACATAGGCAATCCCAGTTTAAAGATTTGCATTCTAGTTTCTATAATGGGACTCTACAAAACAAAGTAAACTACATTAGAGAACATACATCCCCATGTCCTGAGATAGATATTGACAGTTCAAAAAAAGCTAGTTTGGAAAAGTGACTTGTTAACAGAGCAAATTAAAGCAGAAAGTAAAAGTATTTTAAAGGAATAAAACTGAAAAAATACCTATCTGCTCAATTAGGAATACGATTTCCTTCCAAAGCATCCCTCTCAAGGCCAGTTAGAGATTATGAGCAACTGCCAAGTCAGGTAAAGCAATGAGCTGTCAAAAGTGGAGTTGGAATTGCATGTCACATTCCTCACACCCACGATTAAAAAGTTCTAAAGTGTAATTTAACTCCATTCTAAGATTAAATGTTTTCTTGATGCAAATAGACTTGACTGATTCCAGAAGCATTAAGCAAAAGGAGTTTTATATTTGAAGCCTATCTAATTTTCCCCAGCGTTTTCCTGAATTTTTTATATCTAGTACATATCTAATTTAAGCCTGAAAGAATGATAAACTGCTGACTACAGATGATATCCAGAAATCAGCAGAAAAAAGATACCAGTCTTCAAATTTATTATTATAATACTTTTAGGATAGACTAATGGGGGAAAAACATGCTTATCTATCAACTCCAGATATTTACAGGACATATTCAGAGGAGTAAAAGTGGTTTTTATTCTGATATTTTACAAGCCCTCACAAAAGGCAATTGTACCTTTTGACCAATTAAATAAACTGTTCTCCAACTTTTAGTATCTTTGGTCTTCAGGCCAGTTTTATAGACAGTGCACTGTATATGATCACGATTATAATACAGGTGTGGTAGAAACATAAGAAAACTCCAGTATAAGAAATTCAGTTACATCAAATCAGAATAAGTGGTCAATCACATTTTAAAATTATTTAAATTAAGACTCAAAACAGGAAGCCAGTATCTTGACACCTTGAAGAAGTGAAGGAGAACCGAAAGAATGGAAATTGGGAACATCTATATGGCAAGTCCTAGGTAAAAAGCCTTAACAGTCCAACTTTACATGAGACAGGGCTTTACAGACAAGCAATAATAAAATGAACAACTTCCACAGAGACAAATTCAAATCACTGAATGGAGAGTCTGAAAAATGTAGTGTGGTTTCAATTTTTTTTTAATATCTTAGATATTAACATTGATAGGGTTTTCCTTTAAGATAATTTCCAGTTATAAAACTCAAATTGATATCGCAGATGTACAAATTCATCCTGTGATAAATATATTGAGAGTCACAATAGGCTGTAAGTAAAAAAAAGACAGTCAAGCTAGACTGAGGTTCTATAATAATTTGACTTAGAGTCTGGTGGGTTTGGCCTGTTAGGTATTTTCATGGATGGCCACACGATAATACTTTAGCCATGTTCATTTTATCCATTCAGTCACACTTTGCTTACAGGTTTTTTCACCAAAAGGATTACTTCAGGTAGATAACAGATTCTTCTTTAGCTCATTAAGAAATACCGTATTTTTCGCCCTATAAGACGCACTTTTTCTTCCCCAAAACGGGGGGGAAAAAGTTGGTGGGTCTTATAGGGCGAATGTGCGCCCCGGTTCCCCCCTCCCCGCCGCGGGCGGGCTGCCGGGAGCGTCCCGGTTCCCCCCTCCCCGCCACGGGCGGGCTGCCGAGGTTCCCCCCTCCCCGCCGCGGGCAGGCTGCCGGGAGCGTCCCGGTTCCCCCCTCCCCGCCGCGGGCGGGCTGCCGGGAGCGCTCCCGGCAGCCCGCCCGCGGCGGGGAGGGGGGAACCTCGGCAGCCCGCCCGCGCGGTGGGGACGGGAGAGCGAGGCTTTTTTTTTTTTTTTTTTGGGTCCGGCTTTTTTATTAAAAAACGAGGGGGCGTCTTATAGGCCGGAGCGTCCTATAAGACGAAAAATACGGTATCTGTAGAAGTCTCTACTTTAGTTCATTGAAGAACCAGATTCCTCACAAATAAGGAGAATTCTTAGATATGTACTCATTTGACTACTTTCATATAGTTTTCTCTAATATCCTCATTTGTCTTTGCTGCAAGAATGCATTGATTCAATAGCCACGTATTTTTGAAACTATTACACTGTAAGTGTTGTGTAGATTGTAAGAAGTTATTGAAAAAGAACAGTGAAAAGGGGGCAGAGACCAAAGGTACTCTTGGATCCTTAACTCTGAATGTCTTGTCTTCCACAATTACACCCTTGAAACTGCATTAATGGGTTTCTGCAAATAAACCATCAGTCGGACAAGTTGTTTACTGGACAGTACATAGGATTTTAGACAAAAATGACTAAAAAGATCTAAAGTCAATTTTGTCAGAGCAATAAAGCCTCTAGCTCTAGCGAGCTTACTTGTTAAAAGTAAGATTTTAAAATGGATTAGAAATTGTTACTAATAGGACTATATAGACATTTAAAGACAGTATGTAGAAAATACAAAATTACAGTGTACCAAATCATTTAGAGTAATAAATAGGCAGTCAAAACCAGGCATAGAAAAATTCAGATGCAAATATCTAAAAAAGAATATGCACCCTTCTCCTATACTATGTTCACTCTGTCCATCAAGCTACTTCAGTTAGTTCACGGCACCAAGTTCTGGTACTCCAATGTTCCCACAGCTAGTGAAACCATCCTCTTACATAATGACTTAACTCTGACTAACCTCTCCTGGCTCTCCCAGGCAGCTGACATTTCTGGTTGGATTCTTACACTACAAGTGATGGGCCCTCCACACCCAAATGCATAGTTTTTAAGTGAGCCAGAATAAACTCAAACAGTATTTAATTCAATTTGACTTGATTCTCCAGCTTGTCCTCACAGTTTCCAGTCTTCAGAGTTTCAATATGCTAGGAAGTTATGCTATACATACACCTCAGTGGCAAACACTGATTGATGTCCAATATTTAATTTGTAATGCAGTGAGAATTTGTCTTATGTCATAACTTCAACCAAACAGTTTTTTGGGGGGGAAAAACATACCTGCCCAGCTACTGCAGCAAAATAACCATACAAAGGATCTTGAGTCTGCCCATGGAACACTGGTCCTCCTGGAGCAGCACCATACTTTAAAACAAGAAAAAAATAATTAAGATAAAATGTATGTTTTTAGTTTTACTACAATATTTGTAATCTTACATTTCAGCATCAATTATGTCATTTTTATATACAACTTGTCAAAACGTATAACTGCTTTAAAAGAACACACAACTTTGTAGCAAGTATGTACACCAATGTAAAGCAGGCCTACATAAAATCTTACATTGGAGTCAGCCCAGTGATTTAGTAGTGACACAGAGTGCCTAAATTATTCATATATGGCATCTACATTACTGGAGGTTTGCAACCATGTTAGCCCATTTTGTACGATCCTCTGCTGATCTAGTCCTTTTGATCACGCAGGATACCACACTGTCCATTGAAGAGCTTCTTTTTCTGTGGTGTTCTCCTGCCATCAACTTTCCCTTCAAGTGCCTGTAAATATACATCACCCACTGCAAACTCGATCTGTCTTTTCACTAGCATTCTCTAGTATGTTTTCATTGGTTTCACAATCTATCCATGATATTTTCAGAATACTTCTATAACACCATAATTCAAAGGACTGTAGTTTGTTTGAATGTTCATGTTTAACAGGTGTAATGTAACACAGACCAAATGCAGGGTGTGTTTTTTTAAGAGTTGGAATTTATTCTTCAGATTTATATCCCTTCTCATCAGATATTTATTCTTCCAGAATGTCTCTTTTGCTCGTTTTTCTGGTGTTGCTTTCAATATCAGATCTTCCCTCTCTAATCATGCTTCCTAAGTAGCAATAACTTCTCACTTGCTGACTGTTCACTAAAATCTTGCATGTTTTCACAAGATCTTTGCATACCACTATAGTTTTTGTCTTGTCCACATTCAACTGTAAACCATATGCAATCTCCACTAACTTCATCAGACCTCCTTCAGAATCAGCCACCAGCACTGTTGTATAAATTAGAATAAAAAGAATAACGTAGCTGAAGTCGGCATATCTTTGGCCAATTTACCTGCCGTCCTCATGGCGGTGGCAGTTGGCAGTACAACTACAGCTTACGCCTCTCGAGTCGATGGGGGTGGCATTGGCAATCGATTTATCGTGTCTTAACAAAACGCAAGAAATCGATCGCCAAAAGATCGATTGCTACCTGCCGATCCAGGGGGTAGTCAAGACCTACCCCAATATAGCTATCTTGGTACCACCTTTCTAGTGCAGACACATCTTTATGGCAGCAATATAAGTGCTTCTGCTGGTATATCTTACACGGGCTTGGTGAGCAAAATAAGCGATACCGGCTAAAACAGTTTTATGCCGATATAACTATGTCCATACTAGAGCGTTTGCTGATATAGGGCTGGTCTCCACTACGGGGGGGGGGGGGGGGGAGATCGACTGCAGATACGCAACTTCAGCTACGTGAATCATGTAGCTGAAGTTTGCGTATCTGCAGCTGACTTACCGTCCGCCCTCATGGTGGCGGCAGTCGGTGGCACGCTCCCCCGTCGACTCTCAGCAAGCTGGAGTTCCGGAGTCGACGGGGGTGCCGCGAGTGATCGCTTTCTCACATCTTCATAAGACGTGAGAAATCGATCACCAGAAGATCGACGGCTACCCGCCGATTCGGCGGCTAGTGAAGACATACCCATAGAAATGTCACCTCTGCCACACACCTTAACCAACAATGTTGTACTGACAAAATTTCCAGCGCAGGCCTGGCCTATGCTCCTGTCTGTTCAAGGACAAGCCATTCTTCCTTTCAAAGAAGCTGCATGTTATTTTACCTACAAAAGGAGTATTAATGTTTTAACCAGACCTTTGATTCTAGTTAAATTAGTTTTATTTAACAGAAGATGCTGTTACCTCTGAGGATGATGGAAGAATACATTTTAAACTGGATTTGCTGGAGCAGGGAGGGGATTCTAATCAAGGAGCCTGCTTTTCTGAGGTATTGGGCATCTGCAATTCTCCCTGATTTCAATGACTTCCATTAACACCAGCACATTGAAAAGTCTCCGCTATTTCCCCAGTTCTATTATCTACAATCAGTTGCCTGAGGCAGCAGCTCTTTTTTATTCTAATCTAAGAGGAAGGGAGGGGCTCTGGGCTACACTACGAGTCGGCTTCTGGTCTGCCAGAGGCAGCAGCAAACATCCCCTTCTGACCCGAAGAGGAAAACAAAGCCAGAAGCGCCTCGGAAATGTCCCGTTCTGACTCACTGCTCCCAACCCCCGCGTCCTCCAGCCAGTTCACTTGGGATCTCAGGACTGTTTACACGAGAACACGAACCAGACCGACGCTTTCCACGGGCCTAGGAACCGGTTCCGTCTGAACCGAGGGCGGGAACTCGCGGGGATGGGGGGGGATTCTTCCGAATCCAGAATCCGCTGCGCTTGTGACGGCGGGGCGGGGACCGGGCCCTGCACCTGAAAGCGCCTCGGCCCGCGCTGGGGGTGACGGGCGGGTGTCCAGCGCCGCACAGCCCCAGGGCCAGCGAGCAGGGTGAACCCGCGGGGCCCGGCGGGGCGCTCCCCAGAGGACGGGACAGGGCCGGGCTGTTGCTGGGTGTGGGGGAGTCTCCGCTCGCCCCGCGGCACGGACAGCCGGGCGGGGCGGGCCTTCCTATGCTCCCTGCTGGTCCCAGCCCCGCGCTTACCCCGCCCTGGTAGTAGCCTCCTCCGGCGCCGGGGTGCCCAGGATACGCCATGTCTAGCGCGCCACGGTCTGCCGCTGCCCCTCCCCCCCAGCTGCACCACAGGGCGGGGGAGACGCCCGGGTCAGACCATCCTCCGGAGGGGGGCGGAGCAGGATGCACTACTGGAAGCACCGCTTCTCCCTTCCCTCCTGCGGGGCGCGAGCGACCGCGAATCTCTGAGACGCTGCGAGGTTTGTTGCTCAGTTGGACCCCCATGTTGGGAAATTATCCCCTTTGGCGCCCAGAAGGGAGAGACACCCCCCCCTCCGCTGTAATGGTACCGGCCCATAGCCCCAGAGGGCGGGGTTTTTTTAAACAAAAACTTTCTCCACACGCAGGCGCAGCTCGGGCAGCCTAGCGCCCCCTGCCGCGCGGGAGGCTGTGGGACCGCGAGGCGCAGGGCGCAGCCTGCCGTCCTGACCGGGGACCCGATTCTTAAACTTTATTGCTCATTCTGGACAGGCAGGGCGGGGGAGTGCGCCATAACTGGCGACTAGACGATGGCAGTGTTGCCAACTCTTGCGATTTTATCCAGTCTCGTAACACTTTGTGTTTTTTTCTTAAAGCCCCAGCTCTTGGAGTCATGTGAGAATCTCTGCTACCATGTTTTTCAAGGATGCTTCTAACCTGGTTGCAAGAGAAGGGCTTGAAAATGTGACAGATCTGTACTGTAAGGGCTCAAAACCCAGAAGGAGAAGAAAGAGATGCTGCCACATTTATTATGCTGTAAAAATCTCATATTTGAAATTATTTTTGAACAGAGTTTGCTGCATATTACTATTGTAGGAAAAGTGTAAATTTTAAGTAAATGTATTTTAAATGTTGTAACAGTATTCTAAGCTATTTCTTCTCTCTCTCTAAAGGGAGGGGAAACTTAACTCATCTTGGTACATACATTCCTGTTCCTCTCATGTACGTCAAGATCTTATCTTGTCTCATATGTCTTTGCTTATACGTCTTGTCACATACGTTTTGTCTCTTGTCTCATGTATGTCAAACTCTTATCTTGTCCTGTACATTTTATACGTTTGTCTTATCTCATATATTTTAGCTTATATCTGTATGTATTCTTACCCCACATGTACCATTTCAAGATAGGAACTTTGTGTTTGTATGTCCTGTTCTTTCCAGACAAATAAGTAAATAGACAGGGAACAACGTCTTAAAACTTTTTCACCTGTTAATTTGTATGGGGCCCCTCTAGCCCCTCCTTCATCTAAAGAAGTGTATAAAAAGGTCTTGGCGATGTATAGGGCCAAGCCACAATTTGAGTGTTAACTCTGTGGCTTTAATTTGCTGAGCAAATAAACTTGTATTCAAGATCTCCTGTGTCTACCTGTTCTTTGAAGGTAAATTGGGACAGGCCTCCAAAGAAACGAAGCCATTTGTGCAACACTATTATTAACTACAAGCATTTAAAAACTATGAGCCAGACTCAGAAAATCATGAGATTGGCCTACATGGTATAAGACTTTAAAAACAATATACTTTAGATTCTTTGTTGTTTGCTTTTATTTTGTTTCTGACCCTTTGTTTCTGACCCTTTGTTTGTTGTTTGTTTTGTTGTTTGTTGTTTGTTTGTTGTTTGTTGTTTGTTGTTTCTGACCCTTTGTTTGTTCTGACCCTTTGTTTCTGACCCTTTGTTTCTGACCCTTTAGGTTTGACAACTTTAAGTTACATTGAATTTATCAAGAGCATAGCACAATGTTCAGCTTGTATAATTAGATGTGTGAGTGAAGACTTTTTTGGGGGACATTTGGAGTATCTTTCAGCAGATTTTTTAAATGACTTCTGATACAACCCCGTCCATTCCAGAAAGGTTTAAAAAATGTGTTCCTCAGAAGTTTGAAGCCCAAGGAGCCCCTCCTACCAATCATCAGTATCTAAAATGGGGAGTAAATTCTATCAGAGGCAAGGGAATCATTTCAAGCTTCTCTTCAGTGTAATATCAGATTTTTAACAAGGGGGTTCTATCCTGCACAGCACAGAGTCCAAGGAAAGGAAAACTGTTAGTGCAAAAACGAGAAGAAAGAAAAAATGAGAGCAGTGAAAAAAAATAGTGATTCCAACATGCAATGAAACAACAAGCAATTATGAATGCTTTCTAAATTGGTTGAAAAGCCAAATGAAAGCAAGTCACACATTTACATTCAGCACTATTGGCCAGTTCTTCATTCTTGTAACATTAATATTTGTTCTGAAAAAAAAAGAAATGATTTGTTTTTGCAGAAGCGCATCCAAAACTCCACTTGAAGTCAATGAAAGCTCTGCGTTCTCAGCAACATATATAAAGTCTTTCAAACTGGACACCTAAAATCAGAGGCTGTTTTTGAGAATTTTGGTCTTGCTATAGTGAATTAAGTCTATACCATTGGAACATAATAAAACATGCTGCTGCATTTACATGGGAATTTGGGATGTAACGAACTTCAGCAGGAATTTGAAGTTGGGATTGGCGAGACAACAAGCCTTTCTTTTCACACAAAAAATTGAGGTTTTGACATTTGTTTTTGTTCTGACAAGGAATGAAAATGAGATATTTTGATTTTTTTATGAAAGAGAGGGAAATAGACATAATAGCTGAACTGGGGTGCTGGGAGTGTGGCAGCATCCCCTGCTTAAAGTGATTTCCATCATATGTAGGGTTTACAGTTTGGTTCAATGGCTCTCAGCACCTCCACTATATAAATTGTTCCAGCACCCCTGGAAATAGAACCTCGCCCACCTCAGAATAGCTATTAGTTTAGTGTTTAGGCTACTAATCTGGGATGGGTGGCAGGTTCAAGATGCTGCTCTGAATCACATAGAGCAAGTAGTTGAAACTAGGTCTCCCACATCCAGGTGAATGCCCTGACTACCAGTTAATAGTCAGTATCTTTTATTTTGGCCCAATGAATATTTACTGTATATAAATAAGTAGATCAACTCCGCCATGAGCTATGAGTGCAGGGGACTGGCCTAGATGACCATTTGAGGTCCCTTCCAGTCCTATGATTCTATGATGAGAGCTTGAACATGAGATTGACTCTAGCCCTGTGGTTCGGCCTTTCACATGTGATGTGGGAGACCCAGTTTCAGTTTTCCCTGCTACCTTGAGTAGGATCAGGAACTTGAATCTGGGTTTTCCCTATGAGTGCTCTGGCCAGTGGGGTATTCTGAGGTGGGTGTCTCTCTTTCTCTGTGTTGAAACAGATACATTTCCATGAAAAGTTTTGATCAGTTTCCAATGAAAAACTGTTTTGTCAAAATATTCCCAAGCAGGTCTACCTGTAATATAGTTAGGCAGTTTCTTCTTTTCTAAAAATAAGAGGCTGATTTTCACTGTGGTGTAAAAGGGGGGCTAACCTGATAGTTATTAATAATATTAATGTGACTCAGCAACTAACATTACCCTGTGTGCACCGCTGAAAATGTATGCATATTATAATAGTATACAACAGGGAAAAAACATTTAATGTACTATATGTTAAATGTGCATAATATGAATTCATTTACATTACAAGGCTGCTACATGAAAATGAATAACTTGAGGAAACTGGCTGCATTTTCAATTGATCTTGATACAATTAATTGGAAAGTGACTTTTTTTAATTATGCAGGAAAGAAATAATTGTCCTGGGAAGATGATTCAACATGAATATTAAATCAATTTGTGTTCTTTTTTTAAATGAAGCTGATATCTGCATAAGGACACAGGAGAAGTGCCAGAGATTCCATGAAGTCCACTAGGGACTTTACAAGGAACCTATTCAGATAGTTAGATTACGGATGGCAGTACGATTACGGATGGCAGTACAAAACCCTTCGATAGATTGTGGGTCAAAGAATAATCATGCTTGTTTAAACAGTGGCAAAACAATAATGACATATCACTTTGCATTTTTCTACACAGTGATTGGTACAGTGTATAAAGGAAATAGAAGCTGCCTTTATTTTATTAATATTACATGCTCTATCTGTTGGCGTGTTGTGTTATTTACTATCCTATATAATAAAAGGCTAGGGGATGTTTGTCCGAAGCCGTCATGCGCAGTAGAGATGACCCGGACACACAGCATGCTGGGAGGTGTAGTTCGGCGGCACACAATGGCTGCCGCGCGGGAAGCAGGGTCTGGATGAGGGTTTTAGGGTGGGGGGAGCTGCAGGGTCTCATTGCAGGATCCCGTTGCGTGGGGCCAGGGTCCGGATGAGGGGCGGGGGGGCAGGGTTTCATTGCGGGGGGGAGGAGAGTTGGGGGGGTAGGGTCCCGGATGGTATGTCGTGGGGACTTGGGGTGTCAGCAAACAGGGGGGGGGAGTGAATGCTGCTGGGGGGATGGGAGGGAACGGGCTGGGCTGTCGGGTGCATGACGAGGGATTGAGGGGCCGTTGGAGTAGGGGAGGAGGAGAGAGCTGAGCGAGTGGGGGGGCCGTTGGAGTGGGGGGGAGTGGGGAGAGAGCTGAGTGAGTGTGGGGGCTGTTGGAGTGGGGGGAGGGGGGATAGAGCTGAGCGAGTGGGGGCAGTTGGAGGGGGGAGAGAGCTGAGCGAGTGGCGGAGCCGTTGCAGGGGGGAGGGGGGAGAGAGCTGAACGAGTGGGGGGGCCATTGGAGGGGGAGAGAGCTGAGCGAGTGGGGGGGGGGGGGCGTGAGCCGTTACTGTTGACGGGCTTTTACACTAATATGATTATAAGAGGCTAATTCCAAGAGAAGTTGATAGCATGTATATAGGAAAGTAAACAATAGCTTCAGACAGCTCAGTTTTCCAGTACTTAACAAATAATACAGATGTCATTCCCTTTGACGTTTTACTTCTGACCATGCTGTTCAATAGTCTGGCTTGTAACCTAGGAGGAAGGAACCGGGTGGGAAAAACTGCAACAAAGAATTTTGGGGTGGATAAAAAAAGACTGAATCCCAGGCTCAGATGTTGGATTGTCTGGATAAGCTAAGCCAACTAAAGCTTTTTGTGACCTCATACAAACTAGTCTGGTAAGCACACATACTTGGTGTACACTGATGTATTTCAAAGAGAAACTACTTTTGTTTTGCAGAAGTATGTTTTGAGCTCCTGGGATGCATCATGTCTAGTAGAGAGATTTTAGTGGTATCCAGAGAGGAATTTACTTAATCAGGGACAGAAAACCATCTCAATTTTTCATTCAGTGGAATTTTAACAAGAGGTTCCCAAGAACTTTCCTTCAACACATCACTGTGTTTTTATCTTGTTTTTTGAAGATCTGTGTAAAAAAATATGTTCTAATGGGCTTTTCATAGTTAGTATGGACAGGCAAACTAAAATAATAATACAATGTTTAAAAAGTTAAAAACAATCCAACTGATGAACACCTTATAAATCTAGGAGCATTTTAAAAATTAGCTATTACAATACATTTACAAAGTCAGCAGTTTATTTCCTTTCACACATACACCACAGATAAATTAATGTTATTTTACATACCGTATATCCTTCCCTTTCTTCAACATCCAAATCCATTACTCTCTTCCCCCGGTCCTCTCTCCAAAAGCTTGAAAAAACAGATAAGCTATCCAATGTGCCTGGAAAGTCAACAAAAATCCACATAATTTTGGACTAGAGAAGAGGTGTGAATTACAAAGTTTTGCCAGAATTACAATGGCCTTTCCCAGACAATGTCCTGCCAGCAGTCCCTTTAGCTCTTAAAATAAGCCAACTCTAGCCTGAGCAATATAATTAAGGGATGTGTTGAGAGTCTCTACCAGCAATGAACTAAATTCTTTCCCACCAGGCTCTCCCAGCCAGGAGGGACATGAGTTCAAAACTCAGATTGTGGCATGAAGAATTTTCAATACTTCCGGCATCTCAATAAGCAAGACCGTCCAAAATTAAAGGAAAGAAGACTTAAGTCTTTGTCTTCACCCTGCACATAAAAGCATTCTGATTTCATAGGATATCCTCATGGTCAGAGGGACTTAAGTGAACTATCTCACAGACAGAACTCCAATTAACCAGACTACCTAGTACTGAAAGAAACCCACTAACTGAGACTTCGTGGATGTCTGCTGGAGGCAAAGAAGTGGGTGGTTCAGAATACTTGAAAAAAGGATATAGTTTTCTTTTTAAGTTCTACAGGTATTTTTAGCATAATTTTTGAAGAACTCTATTAAATTTGTATAGAATCCCATTGATTTAATCCCTTTAAATTCTATTGGACTTTTCCATTGGGTTTATTTGGCTTTCTGAACCAGCTTCCAGATCATCCTTGAAGCATTGCTATCAGCCCACATCTTCATTCCACCCTTAAAGCCCCATTTGAACTAATATGTTTATGTTGCTAGTAACACACCTAAGGATTTCTTGTTTATCTTGTATCTTTAATACAATAGACTGAAAGGAACAATTCATTATTTAATATCTTCGCCACACAAGCAGTGGCACACCCAAATGACACCATTCCTTTCAAAGCAGTTTGGAAACAATGCAGCTAATGTTTTTTTTCCCCTTTCTGTAGTTAACAAAACATTTATCTAGCTCACAAAAATGTTTGACTAGTCATGTTCTTGAAAATCTGCTTAGATGATCTAATATTGTCTTCACCTGTAGGGTATGTTTCTGAACGTGCTACAATGTAGTGATCACTCTGGTTGCAAATTTCATTTTAGAAAAAGGAGTGACTTTTATTAGTGAAGCTGTTTCTCTTATAAAAACGATAACATCAATGTTTTACATGATTTCAGGAAAACTGGCTATAAGTATTACAATAGGTATTATTATCTTTGGAAAATAAGGTGGTTATTTAGGTGCCTGACAAGGAGTTGCGACCTTTTGAAAGCCTGGCCCTAGCAGTGGATGTTGATTAATTGAAAACCTCGCCCTCTGGGCATGAACTGAAGTAGCTAATCATATCATACCTAATAATGCATCTTAAGGGAAGCCAAGCTTTGTTAATTGTTTGTCTTTGGCCTTGTCTACACTGTCACTTTACAGTGCTGCAACTTTCTCTTTCAGTGGTGTGAAAAAACATCCCCCTGAGTGCTGCAAGTTTCAGTGCTGTAAAGTGGCAGCGTAGACAGTGCACCACCAGTTTGAACCACAGTCCCAGAGCTGGTAGCTACTCCCCTCGTGGGAGGTGGGTTTTTTACAGTGCTGGAAGAACTCTTCTCGTAGTGCTGGTGCCGCAATTACACAGATGTGGCATCGCTTTAATGTTGCTAGTGAAGACATACCCTCAATCATTCTCGTGCCGATAAGACAAAAGAAATTGTCACATTGGAGCATTAGTGTAATCTTCAGATTACACGAAATACGCGTGCTGTATAACACACAATGGGTAAAATGTAGCAGCTGGGGAGAAGACAGCACATGCGGCAGATTCTCTGCAAATATTTGTCATTAAATCAAGTGCTTTGAGATCTAGGGATGAAAAGTTCTCTATAGGAATGAAGTTGTATTATGAATAATTGAGAGTCACAAATGTGCAGAGTGTTACATAACCAGATAAGAAGCTAATGTCCCTGCCCTAAAGAGACTACAATCTAAAGGTCTGATCCTGCAAACACTTACTACCAAGTGTAATGGAATGACTGCTGGTAATGAACAGTATACCCAGGAGTAAATGTTCACAGGATTGCACTGTAAGTTAGGGTATGGTTAGACTGGCACTTTGTAGCGCTAAAACCCTCCAGGATCGCTATAATTATCTAACCCTACACACTTTCAAGTCACATTTTGTGCAATAACTCACCGTTTAAAGCGCAACTATAAAACCTCCTTTCCAAGGATAATAAGGCTTGTTGCGCTAGTGCTTTAGCGCAACGGTGCAAATGTGACCACCCATGAATCACTCATTCCACGATAAGGGGTCTCTGGCACGCCTCCGAGCCATGCAAGGCAATCAACAAGCCATTTAAGGCAAATGACGTATAGGTGTTGTTTGGAAAACAGGAGGAAGAATGCGGAAGTACCTTTTCAGTTTGTCTGTTACAACTCACAGGAAATAACCGCTGGAAATGATGACAGACCGAGCTGTGTTATTTCAATGCAGAGCCTGTCAGTTTCCTCTACGGTAAAGTCACTGACAGCCTAAACTTGTCCCCCTGCGTACACGTTCCCCGTTCCCCCTCACCCCTCTCCTTTTCAAAGCATGTTGCACCCATCTGAATGCTGGGATACCTGCCCTATCGCGCTACTGTCACTGCCGCCAGAAGCGCTGCAAATGTGTGCATTCTTTAGCGCTACAGGGTTTAAATGTGCACAGGCTCTAGCACGATACCTAGTACGCTAAATTGGGAAGCGCTACAAACAAACACGCTATAATCTCTAGTCTAACCATACCCTTAGACCAGTGATGGCAAACCTTTTTGAGCCCAAGTGCCCAAACTGCAAATCAAAACGACGTGTTTTTTTTCAAAGTGCCAACACCCCCACTCGACTCGGGACCCCCCCCCCCCCGGCCTCAGCAGCGCGGCTCACCCCCCCCCCCCCCCGGCCTCAGCAGCGCGGCTCACCCCCCCGGCCTCAGCAGCGCGGCTCGCCCCCCCCCCGGCCTTGCCTCCCCTTGCCTCCCCCCCCTTGCCTTGCCTTGCCTCCTCCCCCCTTGCCTTGCCTTGCCTCCCCTCGCCTTGCCTTGCCTCCCCTCCCCTTCCCTTGCCTCCCCTCCCCTCCCCTTGCCTTGCCTCCCCTCCCCTTGCCTTGCCTCCCCTCCCCTTGCCTTGCCTTGCCTCCCCCCTTGCCTTGCCTTGCCTCCCCCCCCTTGCCTTGCCTTGCCTCCCCCCCCTTGCCTTGCCTTGCCTCCCCCCCTTGCCTTGCCTTGCCTCCCCCCCCTTGCCTTGCCTTCCCTCCCCCCCTTGCCTTGCCTTCCCTCCCCTCGCCTTGCCTTGCCTTCCCTCCCCTCGCCTTGCCTCCCCCCTTGCCTTGCCTTCCCTCCCCTCGCCTTGCCTTGCCTCCCCCCCCTTGCCTCCCCCCCTTGCCTCCCCCCCTTGCCTTGCCTCCCCCTCCTTGCCTTGCCTCCCCCCCTTGCCTTGCCTTCCCCCCCTTGCCTTGCCTTCCCCCCCTTGCCTCGCCTCCTCCCCCCTTGCCTTGCCTTGCCTCCCCTCGCCTTGCCTTGCCTCCCCTCCCCTTGCCTTGCCTCCCCTCCCCTCCCCTTGCCTTGCCTCCCCTCCCCTTGCCTTGCCTCCCCTCCCCTTGCCTTGCCTTGCCTCCCCCCCTTGCCTTGCCTTGCCTCCCCCCTTGCCTTGCCTTGCCTCCCCCCCTTGCCTTGCCTTGCCTCCCCCCCTTGCCTTGCCTTGCCTCCCCCCCTTGCCTTGCCTTCCCTCCCCCCCCTTGCCTTGCCTTCCCTCCCCCCCCTTGCCTTGCCTTCCCTCCCCTCGCCTTGCCTTGCCTTCCCTCCCCTCGCCTTGCCTCCCCCCTTGCCTTGCCTTCCCTCCCCTCGCCTTGCCTTGCCTCCCCCCCTTGCCTCCCCCCCTTGCCTCCCCCCCTTGCCTTGCCTCCCCCTCCTTGCCTTGCCTCCCCCCCCTTGCCTTGCCTTCCCCCCCTTGCCTTGCCTTCCCCCCCTTGCCTCGCCTCGCCTCGCCTCCCCCCCCTTGCCTCGCCTCGCCTCCCCCCCCTTGCCTCGCCTCGCCTCCCCCCCCTTGCCTCGCCTCGCCTCCCCCCCCTTGCCTCGCCTTGCCTCCCCTCCCCCCCTTGCCTCGCCTCGCCTCCCCTCCCCCCCTTGCCTCGCCTCGCCTCCCCTCCCCCCCTTGCCTCGCCTCGCCTCGCCTCCCCCCCCTTGCCTCGCCTCGCCTCGCCTCCCCCCCCTTGCCTCGCCTCGCCTCGCCTCCCCCCCCCTTGCCTCGCCTCGCCTCGCCTCCCCCCCCCTTGCCTCGCCTCGCCTCCCCCCCCCTTGCCTCGCCTCCCCCCCCTTGCCTCGCCTCGCCTCGCCTCGCGTCGCCTCGCCTCGCCTCGCCTCCTGCCTCGCCTCCTGCCTCGCCTCGCCTCCTGCCTCGCGCCGCGCCGCGCCTCCTGCCTCGGCCCCGCCTCCGCTCTCCTTCCCGGGCTCCGGCCGTCCTTTCACTTCCTCCTCCACCGCCCGCCCGCCTCTTACTGACCCCGCCCCTCTGCTCCGGCGTTTTGACGGCGTGCCCACAGAGACGGCTCGGCGTGCCGGCAGCGGCACGTGTGCCACGGGTTCGCCATCACTGCCTTAGACAATACCCTTAGACAAGTAATATAATATCATTATTTGTCTGGCAGGCATCTTTTAGCTCAAGTGCATTTTGTTTTTACTATAATTTTACATTTATACTGCAGGCCCAAGGGGAGGAGGAAGACTGCTCTAGGCAGAATGCGACAGGGTGAATCTGTCCCCATCAGTACTCATATTAAGGTGACCTTTCAAAATTATAACTGAGAAACTAACATTGGAAATATGATAGTAATAAACTTCTCTAAAACAAATAGCTGCTTCCTGTGCAAATCTCAAAAATACATTATGTGGTCCCTCCAGTACAGTGGTCTCCAACTTTTTTATGCTCAAGATCACTTTTTGAATGAAAGGGTAACACAGGATCTACCCCACCCCTTCCCCAAAGCCCCTCTCCGCTCACTCCATCCCCCTTCTCAGTTGCTCGTTCTCCCCCACCCTCACTCACTTTCATCAGATTGGGGTAAGGGTTGGGGGCAGGAGGAGGGGCAGGTTCTGGGCTGGGCCGAGGGGTTCACAGTGCGGGAGGAGGCTCTGGGCTGAGCCTGGGAGAGAGGGTTGGGGTGCAGCAGCGGGTGAGGGATTCAAGCTCTAGAAGGGAGTTTGGTTGTAAGAGGGGGCTCTGGGCTGGGGCAGAGTTTTGGGGTGCAGGAGGGGGTTTGGGGTGCTGGCTCCAGGATGGGGCTCAGGACTGGGGGATGGGATGCAGCCTCCCGCTGGGTGGCTGTTACTGTAGGTGGTTCCTGGTCAGCAGCGCAGAGAGACTAAGGCAGGCTCCCTGCCTGCCTTGGCCCCATGCCACTCCTGGAAGGGGCCAATGTGCCACTGCAGCCTCTGGGGGGAACAGGGGGTACGTGGCTCTGCCCACTGCCTCTCTTTACAAGCACAGTTCCTGCGGCTCCCATTGGCCATAGCTCCCTGTTTCCAGCCAATGGGAGTTGTGGGGGTGGTGCTTGCAGGCAGGAGCAGTGCACGGTGGGAGAACCCCGGCCTTCCCACCCCTGGGGTGGAAGGGCTGCGCTGGTGGAAGGGATTTGTGCTGCATCACTGGAGATTGCGATCAAGTAGGCGATCCTCTAAGATTGACCAGTTGATCGTGGTTGACCAATTGGTGACCACTGCTCTAGTGGAAAGATGGGAGTCTAGAAATGGAGAAGGCCAACGGAGTGGCCCATGTTAGAGAGTTTACTCTGCTTTCTCAGGAGAAGGTCTTCATTAAAATAATTTCTTGTCCCGAAAAACAAAACATTATTATTAATTATTCCTCATGATACATAGGAAAGAAGGATGTTAAGAGTAAATTCACTATTAACTTAGGGGAGCCCCCTACCTTAAGAGGGGAAGTGGAATTCTCTTAAGGCAGGAACTTTTATACGGGAAAGCACTACTAGCATCAGACAAATCTTTTTATAAGAGATATTTATTGTGCTTAACACGATTGCTCACAATTAACCAACATGATTAGTGTTTAAGCATGACATAGGCTCGCATGCAAACCTTAAAGTCAAACCCCCTGGATTAAAAGCCTTAAACTGCACTATGTTGGTAACTTACTTGACTGTCCTGGGCTGGTGCTTGTATAAGCAGTGTCAGGATGAGCTCCACCCTGACATCTGGTGGGGAATTGCGGTGAACTGTGGAAAATAACTTCAGCTGATGTTATTTGCATAGACACACCCACGGCACCTAGTCTGAGCTCACAGCAGCCCAAATGGTCACTTTGGCTGCTGTGGGATCCCCAGGTCCTCTGTTATTGGGGTAGGAATGATAAAATATTGCTAACCTAATTACGTGAATGAGGGACTGGGACATGTACTTGGCCTTTGTCATGATGGAGGGACTCACCATCATCTAGGTAGCACTCACTGGCCTAGGGGTAGGAGTTCCAAAACCCACTGCATTAAGAGAGGCAATGGATATGTGTCTATATCTTTTGGTGAGGGTCCCTACAAAAGCCTATTACACCCTATCTCTCCACTGTGGAATGTTGGAGTCTAGGTTCAGTCTACTAAGCTGAACTCACTTTGGGGCCTGTAGGGCATCTGCATTAAGTCTTTCTCTCCCCCCCCCCCCAATAAGCTGAAATCACTTGAGAACTGAGATCACTTAAGAGCTGAAATCACTGAGCACTGGGGGGGCTGAAATTGTATTGCTGAGCAGCTGATGGAGTGGACCAGTTCGACTGACCACTAGTGGAGTGGCTGGCGAGCAGCAGCAGCAGATGGAGCAGAGTAGTTCGGGTGGGTGCTAGCAGAGTGGCTGGCGAGCAGCAGCAGCAGCGGATGGAGCAGAGCAGTTCGGGTGACCTCTAGCGGAGTGGCTGGCGAGCAGCAGCAGTGGAGAGAGCAGAGCAGTTCAGGTGACCCCTAGCGAAGTGGCTGGGGATGTGCAGCACCTGACAGAGCTGAGTGGCTGGTGAAGCAGAGCAGTTCCTGGGCAGCTGACAGAACGGCTCATGGTGAGGACTGCAGCAGAACCCCATGGAGAGGTGGGGCCGTTGGCCTCTGACCACATAAGGTGCCCCTTAACCTGCCCCCCCATTTCCACCCAGGTGGGGGAGGGGGGAAGAAAACTCTGCTAATGAACTTGTGAACCCTCCAGAGACTTTTGGGCTGTTGGACTTTTGGGACCTTGGGTGACTGGGGGCTTGTGGGACTCAAAAACCAAAAGTGAAGGACACAGCCCATTTGCGTGTGTGTGTGTGTGTGTGTGTGTGTGGGTGGGTGGGTGGGTGGGTGGAATTCTGGTTCATGGTTTGGGTTATGAATCCTGGTTGTGGTGTTTCCCCAATATAATGCCACAGTGTTTCTCTCTGTTATTAAAAGGGTTTTGGTACACTCAGACTCTGTGCTTGCGAGAGGGGAAGTATTGCCTCTTAGAGGCACCCAGAAGGGTGGTATATGGCTGTCCCAGGTCACTGGGTGGGGGCTCGAGACGGTTTTGTATTGTGTCATTGGAATGGAACCTCTGGATACTGAACCCGGCCCTTGTTGCTGCCAACTCCGATGGGCAGAAGGGTTACACTTGCATGCTGAAGCCTCTAAGATAGTTGGCATGTTGGGTGAGGAATTTTCCCTTCCCAGACCTACAAGAGGCTGTCGAGTAAGAATGAAAAGTAAATTAGGGGTTAAAGGGCAGATCTGCTGAAATGCCTACCTGGCATATTTAAGGCATTGGACAGCACACCATAAAACTTTTAATTGAAAAAAGTTTGCAGATTACCTTTGCAGTTGCTTCAACGGCTTGCCAGCAAACAGGTGGCCTATGGGTGTGTGTTTGTGTAAATATTTATATAGACAGGGTTGCCTTGGAGAATAAACTCAAGAGGTGATGTCATGATTCATTTGAAAGGTAAATTCAATAAGAAGGCACTAACATTATAGATAACTACCCAAAAAGCTATGTTAAAAGAGCATTATTAGGGTTACAAAGCCAAGCACTCAAAAGTTGGGATACTCCAGAATTAAATTTTCTTGTGTAATCTTAATTTGCTACTGTGTGTGCATGCATTACAATATAGTCTTTAATTGCATGATCTCATACTACTTTTAACACTGTTTTCTCTGTGCAGGTTCCTACATTTTAAAAAAGCAAACTGAAAAACCGGAAATTCCGGCATGTTGACACTCACACGGTTCATCATCAGTGGTTCCTACTTGGAGTCTTTGTGTCCATCAAGTTCCCTCCACAACTCCACATCTGATCTCAGAGTTCCCTGACCAGCCAACTGGCCCCCAGTCTCCCCCATCTATTTACAGAATCACTCTCCCAGTCTCCCCCTTGAATCCTAGTCTCTTTGCCCAATCAATCTTCCCCTTCCCACCAGCTCTGAGTCTCCTTGCCTAGCCAGTCCCAGTAATAGTTTCTCTTCCTTGTCCCAATCTACTCCTTTTCTTCTGCTCATTCTATATCAGTTGGTTTCCTCCTCTAAGCTTCCTGAATGCCCTCAGGGGAATCATTGAGCACAGAGGAGAGAAATGTCCATCTGTATGCATCCGACGAAGTGGGTATTAGCCCACAAAAGCTTATGCTTCAATACTTTTGTTAGTCTTTAAGGTGCCACACGACTCTTTGTCGCTTCTGCAGATCCAGACTAACATGGCTACCCCTCTGACTCAGGAGAGAAAGGCTCTCCGTTCTAGTGCCTAGCACATGCACAGCCATTACTGTGAAAATCTAGCTTTGCCCCTATAGCCTTGGGCTGGGGCACACTCAATTGCGCTGTGAGGATAGTGGATGCACAGTTTGGTCAAAGTAGAAGCTGTGAGGGAGTGGAGCATACTGTGGCAGGATGGGGCTGACCCAGCCCTGCTGCCCCTTTAAGAGAGCAGGGAAGCCTCTACAAACCTCCCTGCTAGGGAAGGCTAATCAGCCACCTAGGCTACAGAGGGCTCAGCATTATGGGTTGCACCTGGCAGCCTCCTCAGGGGATAAAAGCCTGCCAGGTAGGAAGCCCAGGGTGGTGGTGTGGTGGAGTGAGAGAGAGAGAGAGAGAGAGAGAGAGAGAGAGAGAGAGAGAGAGAGAGACAGACAGACAGACAGACAGACAGACAGACAGACAGACAGACAGACAGACAGCAGGGAAGTAGGGAAGTAGAGCTGAGGCTAGGAGCCTATAAGAGCTGACTGCTTCCAGAGACCAGCCAGGTTGAGGGCTGGGGCTCAGCTGAACTGTGTAGAGTTGTATATTGGTGGTGGGGTTTGCACTGTATAAATAAAGAGCACTGTTGGAAGCCACGAAAGAGTCTCCTGCCTGTTGTGATGTGGAGGAAGAGCGGATCTCTTACAATACTCATTCACACGGTGGGGATGGCACGTAAGCAATCTGGTCAGCACTAGGAGCTCTAAGAAACCCAGTAGGGTTGCCAGTTTTGATTGGACACATTCCTGGAGATTTTATCACATGACAATCATTTTTTTTTAAAAGAGTAATCTTTAATTTCTGGATACTCCAGGATAATCCTGGAGAGTTGGCAACCCTGGACTCGAGCATGCTCTGAGAAGATGGAATCTTTGGAGTTTTCGGCTGCTAACATTGAAAGTTTCTACTGAGCTTGTGCGATTTTTCAAAGGCCAATAACATGACCAAATTTGAGTGAATTTTCATCGAAACAGCAAAAGGAACTTCCCTGACACTAAGGCCAGGCCCTACCAAATTTCAAGTCCATGCTCCAAAGCACGTGATACTGAGGTGTTCAAAAGAAAGGTCTATTAGAATTTTTTAATGTGGGAAAAACAATGTATTTTCCCCTAGCCTTGCTGTCAGAAATGGCAGAGCCAGTTTGGTTCAAACTTTCCAAAAAAAACCCTCACCATGTACACTTTCACCCTGAATGGCTGATGTTTGGCAAAGTTATAAGCAACTGAAAACAGGGTCTGATCATGTGAATGATGTGAAGCTTATGTAATAGGAGGCATAGGTAGCCCTGCCTATAATGTGGTTGTTGACTTAGGAGCCAGCAGGTACAACCGGCTGTTCCTAAAACAACAACAGTTGTAAAGCACAAGGCACATGCTTTGTTCAAAGCACCGTACACTCATTAAATAATTGGTCAAACTCCTCTGGGGTCAGTGTCAACCTAATACATAGATAACTGAATTAAAGCTAAAGTATTGTTTCAGTCACAAGGCAGAAAAGTTAGTTTCTCGGGGCTGGGCTACACTACAGGGAGGGATCGACCTAAGATATGCAACTTCAGCTATGCAAATACCTTAAGTCAACTTACCTGGCCATCCCCATGGCGGAGGGTCGACTGTGGAGGCTCCCCCACCAACTTCGCTTACTCCTCCTGCCGAGGTGGAGTACAGGCGGCGATTTGGGATCGATTTATCGTGTCTACATGAGACGCGATAAATCTAGATGAGACACGATAAATCGATCCTCAGGACATTAAGCTCTACCCACTGATCCAGTGGGTAGAGTAGCCATATCCTGAGTGCGAGTAACTTGCAGGTTAATGGTTTCAAAGGATGTTGTACCGCATCTTTAAAAAATAAAGAAAGAAAATGGAGGAGATATGTATTTTGGGCCAAGACAATGTTCCTGTCTACTTAATTTGAACATCTGTGTATTCCTTCCTGGTTTATTTTCCTAGTGGGGAGGGAGAAACTTTCAATTCAGATGCGAAGTTTGGAGGATTTTAAACAGGGCCAAAATTGCAATCATTTACCCAAACTCCCTTACACTTTTGGTTAGGTAAAATGGGACCAGGATCTTCGCCAACTCTGCGCAAAACTAAAGTGAGAGGCAGTTTATAAAAGGGGGAGAGCTTTGTCTAGTGGTTAAAACATAGGAGTGGGAGTTAGGAGAGGTGGAGTCTGAGTCTCTCTTGCCTTACTCTTTGTGTAGTCATTTACAAGGGAGTACCATTAAGATTTGATTGCACATTGTATTTGCTGTAAATGATTATACAAATTGCAGAGCCACAGGGAACTGAGCCCCTGATTTCTACTCCTGGGTCTGCCACAGACTTATGACCTTAGATGAGTCACTGCATTGTATACCTGTGATTCACTTTCCACATGTCTAACGTGGAGAAAATACCTACCTCCCGGGACACTGTGAGCTTAATTGTTTGATAGGCACTCTGAGATTCCCCCAATGGAAGGTGCTATACTAGTTGTAATATTAAACCTCAAATCACTTCTGGCTTTGCATATTTCTTTAACTGATTTAAAAAAAAACAAAAACCCCAAAAGAGTTGCATAATGAAACTTGGTAGCTTTCTTCATAGATGCTCCTGCTCCTTTTCTAACAAATGTGAAAATAGCTTGATGCCTACAGACCAGAAATTTCATAAGGGCTTACCTCCAACATAGAAGATCTCATCCCAATTGTGGATAAGTCAGAGGTGGGCAAACTATGGCCCGCGGGCCACATGTGGCCTGCCCGTCATTTTTATCTGGCCCGGGAGCTTGGGCTGGGGGCCGGGGCCAGTGGCCCCTGCCCTGGCCACCAGCCGAGTGTGGCAAGACGCGCGGCCCCACCCTCCCAGCCTGGGGCCGAGCGTGGCAAGACGAGCAGCCCCGTGTGCCCAAGCCGGGGCTGGGCTGACCGCAGGAAGCCGCGGGGTCCCGTGCGCCCGGCCCGGGCTGCCTGGCCAAGTGCAGCAAGACGCGTGGCTGGGCAGAGCACTGTGAGCCGTGGGGCCCCACGCCCAGCTGACCAGGTAAGCAAGTTGGGGGTGGGCTTAGGTGGTGGCGATTTGGGGGGGGGTGGGGGTTAGGGTAGGGGGGTCACAGGAAGGGGCAGTCAGGGAACAGAGAACAGCGGGGCTAGATAGGAGGTGGGGTCCTGGGGGGCAGTTAGAGTGTGTGTGGGGTCTCTGGAGGGGGTGATCAGGGGACAAGGAAGAGGGAAGGTGGATGGGTCGCAGTTCCGAGGGGAGTGGGAAGTGAGTGGGGGTCGGATAGGGTGGGGGTTTCCCTACCCGGCACTCTGCACAATTTTGAACCCCAGTGGGTTCATCGGGCCAAAAAGTTTGCCCACCCCTGTTCTAAGTTCTCAGCACTCAGCATGCACTGAGGTCTTTTGAAAATCTGGCCTCATGTTGTTTATGCTCCTCACCTGTGGCAGTTGAGCTAAGAGCCTTGCGGTAGGCCTGGCACAACTGCAAGTCAAAATATTTAATCTTTGCTCTGCTAATTTTAAATTTCCCTAGGGAAATAGAGATAAAAAAATGCAGAGTTGTTCTGGGAAATGGCTGAGGGTTTATTTATCCCATTCTTAGCACATGTAACTTATTGACTTCAGGAAATAAATTTTGCATGTTTATGAATATTTTTATTACTGAAATTGCTAGGTATGCTAAAAAGTCCCCCCAAACATGAGAACATAAGATTTGTTTATAACTCCTGCAATGTACCTTACCCTTCCATACCCTCTTGCTACAATTCTAGTGAACAGAATTATCCCTTCTGTCTAAAGACTTTGTAATAATTCATTTTCTCTCCCATGTATAATTGCAGTTATTCTCTATTTTCCAAGCCCCCTTTCCTAATGTTGATCCTCTAGCTTCCTGTCTTCAGCTGTTTGTTGTCTTCTATTTCTCATTTTTGTGAACTTGTAAAACTTTACATTCTGACTATCACTTTTCAATAAAGTGTCCACTAGGTGTCACACAAGTATATTTAATACAGCCATTTTTGTTCATATACAGTACTACTAGCTCTTTGATTTTTTTTTTAAAACAGTATCAATTCCTGAATTCATACACAAAAGATAAGATTATTTCATGATTCACCTTCAGATACTGATTCCAGTCAGTCTAGGATCTCAGATATAAAATCAAATCACTACTTCTGTATACTCTGGGGGAAAATCTGTGTAAAAATTAAAAATTCTGCTCACAATATTTTAAAATTATGCAAATTTTATTTGTCAAAGTACCACTATAATCATACAAGTCAATTGTTTGGGTAATTTATTTCAAAATACCTGTCAGCAAGTATGTGTGTAACAATACAGACAAAAAAAAATGTCCCCCAGTAATAGAGAGTTAAAGAAACCCCTACAAGAACTGAGTTCTTGATTCTCTTCCCCCTCTCCCCCAGAGCCCAGCCATGCCCCCTCAACCCAGATACTACCCCCCAAACCCAGCTGTGCCCTCTCCCCCAACCCATACAGTCACACCCCTCCTCCTTCCAAAGCCCAGATTTTCTTGTCTGCTTACTGGCATGTGGATCACAAGCATCTTCTCTCCACTGGGAGGAAGGGTGTGAAAGGGATAGATAATTTATGTTTAGGCCAAGCAGAAAGGCAACACTTCTTATAGCGATGGGTGCATTCAAGAGTTTCATTCATAAACAATATATTTAGACATATTCAGATGGATAAATATAGCTTATATTTGAGGAAATTATTATTTGACTCGCCTCTAAAATCTGGTCATATGAATGTCAGGGATAGATGAAGTTAATTTAAATGGATTTTTCTTATATAATATTTGTTAGGCATATCTCATTCACTGTCACGTATATGTTCATATCTTATTCATTTCTTTTTGCTGAATCCTTTTTATACTTCATTAATACATACCTTATAGTTGATTATTCTCTTCTTTTCATCTAATATATGTACAGGATAATACATTATTTTCAGTGAAAATAATATAAGGCACTTGCATATTTTTGGACCATCTGTTTTCTTTTACTAAAAAATTATGTATAGGAAGAAAGAAATCAGAGAGGCTATCATAAACCTTATAAAGTTCAGTTCTAGCATTTTTAAAGAGCAGTTCAAGGATATCTTATTTCAGCAGTTTGATAATTATTTGTGTATAGTGTTCTAAAATGATATACATTTTTATGCAACTTTCCTGCTCCAGGGAATTTTTACAGATTATAGAAATTTTTTTACTTGGTTATAGCACATTCTCATCTATTCTTGATCACCGAGACAAAAATATTGATGACTACACCAAACATATTTGAATAATCTAATATTTAAAAACCATAAGCTATTTCTATAACAAACTTCAGTTAATACTTTAATGATTTCCGTAATTAATTCAAACATTTTCTCTCCTCCTCTCCACTCCCTGCTGCTTTGATCTTTTCCTTTACAAGTTTTGTATCCTTGTTTTCGTCCTGTATTTTTGTCACCCATCTCCAGTTATGTTGTTCTTCCCCAATATATAGCATGGATTTTTGGAATTTAATTCAAGCACTCTAGTTCCAATGCAGCAAAATGTGCTTAACTTTAAGCACGTGCTTAAATACTTGGTAAAATATGGACAAGAGTGCTCAGCACCTGTTGAGCTCTGAAAACTAGGCTGGTTGAATAATCAATTTTTCAGTTTTCTGGCAGTTCCAATTTTAAAAAAATCAGTTTGAGTTGAACCAAATCCCAAAATTGTAAAATATATTAATTTTTATATAGAGAGCGAGAGCGCTGAATAACTTGTCTCTGGATATCTTTCTGGACACTATCCTTATTCAATCTAAAGTTGAAGACATCAGAGATGGTAGATTTATTATTTCTCTTGTTAGTTTATTCTAAGGGCTAATCAATCTTCCTGTTAAAAATCTGGGTTTTATTTCTCGTTTGAATTTGACTTCAACTTCCATCCACTGGTTTTGTTATACCTTTCTCTGTGCTATAATTAAATCAAAGAAATCTATTTCAGGTCAAATTAAACATGTTTTATTGGACCCAAAATGGATTTTTGTGGGGTGGGGAAGCATTGTTAAGGGGCAGGTGAGGAGGCCATCTTTAACCCAGAGTTTAAAGCACTCCCTGGGATGTGGGAGACCTCAGTTCACTCCCCCCCCCCCCCCCCCCGCCAGACATGAAAGGATGATTTGAATAGGAGTGTCCAACATTACAGGAGCAGGCCCAATGACTAAGAATTGCCACTGTGTGTGTTTTGTTTTCAACTCATTCGTTTGGGATAAGATCATGTTTTTAACTGACTGATCTTTCCATATACCTCATTTCCTTTTACTTCCTCCTTCATCCACAGATAAGAGATCAAATTACTTTCTATGTTATGTTGTAACCCCTGCTTAGTTTACACTCGATTGTGTCCTTTCACTTACTGCATTTGCCAAAAAGCTTATTTTGACTAAGTATTAATATTGGTATAGCTGTAGCAGCAAGAGTGTGATTTGGACTCTTTGTTGAAACTTTTCCTTCTAAGTGGCTTAGAGACAAATCTGGGGTTTTTTGGTTTACAAATATTGGATACATATTAAGAGATCGCCTATTTCTCTTCATTTTTTGTTTTATTTAAGAATTTCCTTGAACAGAACATGAAGGGTGTGTTAATTTGTAGCATACCCAGCATTCATACAGGGCTTTACATATTCATTAGTCAGACTAATTTATAGATTTTTAAGGTCAGAAGTGACCATTAGCAACTTGTCTGATCTGCTGTATAACACAGGCCATAAAACTTCACCCAGTTACCACCATATGGAGCTGAATAACTTGTCTTTGAATAAGGAATAGTGTCCAGAAAGAGATCCAATCTAAAATTTGAAGACATCAGAGATGGTGAATTCATTATTTCTCTTTGTTAGTTTATTCCAAGAGCTAATCAATCTTCCTGTTAAAAATCTGGGTCTTATTTCTCATTTGAATTTATTTGGCTTTAAACTTCCACCCACTGGTTTTTGTTATGCCTTTCTCTGCTAAATTAAAGACCCCTTTAGTACCTGGTATTTTCTCCCTGTGAAGATATTGTCACCCCTTTTAATCTCAGAGGCTAGCCAATATTTGAGGTCATGTGGGTTCTTTCCATTAGGAGATCAGGTATTTCTTTGGTGCAATCCTGTTAATTTACAAAGCCCTGTTTCCCTGAATGCAGTGGGAATCATAGAACTGTAAGGCTAGAAGGCACTGCAAGATTATATGGCCTAGCCCTCTACAAAGAATTTGTTGTGTCTATAACAGGATTGGCAACCTTTGGCACCTGGCCTGTGAGGAAATCCACTGGTGGGATGGGATGATTTGTTTATCTGCAGAATCTGCAGGTTCAGCCGATTGCAGCTCCCACTGTCCATGGTTCGCCATCTCCGACCAATGGGGGCTGTGGGAAGCGGTGCGGGCAGAGGGATGTGCTGGCTGCCGCTTCCTGCAGCCCCCATTGGCCTGGAACTGCAAACTGAGGCCAGTGGGAGCTGCAATCGGCCAAACCTGCAGATGCTGCAGGTAAACAAACCGTCCCATCCCACCAGCGGATTTCCCTGACGGGCCGTGTGCCAAAGGTTGCCGATCCCTTGCCTGTACCATCCAAGACAGATGGCTATCCAGCCTCCTCTTGAAACCCTCCAGTGAAGGAGCTTCCACAACCTCCCTAGGCAGCCAATTAATCATTCCATTAATAGATACTCTTTGTCGGTGGTTGTTTAACCAACTATGTATCCACTTAATAGTAAACAAACAGCAGGAGACAATTTCTTTGCTTACAGTTCCAAGCCTCTTACCAGCTGGCACTCTACCCTAAAGCTCTCTATCTTAGCTTTTTGTCACAGTCGTGTTTCCAATATTTCTCTGGCTATCTCTGGGGCTTTTGTGTGTGCTTCTGTGGTGTTTCTTCTGCCCATTCTCTCTCTCTCTCACACAGAGCTCCCTCAAACAGTATCCAGCCCTCTGCAGTTGCATTCAGCCCCAGTCAAACCATTCTGTCAACATAGCAACATATTCTACCTTGCTTTGCATGTGCTGTGTTTTGGGTGGTGGTTAATCTGTATTCCGTAAAGGATCTTAATTGCTTTTTACATTTATCCTGAATGAAGGGTGACTCTTGTGCCCACCAGACTGAGCAAGGCTTCACCCAGTCCAGGGATAATAGTTCTTATTATAGCCGGGTGGCAACTCACCCCTGCGGCGCCTCCTGCTGGGTCCATCCGGGAATTAGCTCACCGGCATCCAGAGCACCCTCTGCAGGCCGATGTCCCACTTGCTGCTCTGGCCCTCACAGACCCCGGTGCCCTCTTACTGAGGGTGCTGCACCCCTGCAGAACCCCTTCAGGTCTTAGGGTCTCCCCTCCCTGGGGAACCCTCACCCCCTATCCCCACCTTGCCTCAGTCTAGGCAACTGCGAGTCACCACTTGCCCCCATTCTCTGAGGCAGACTGCAGTATTATTGCCATTCATCACTGGCAAGGGGGGTTGGCCTGCTGCATCTGCCTCTAGAGCTATGGGCAGCCCCCTGCAACCCCAGTACCCCTTTGTTGGGCCTTCCCCTAGGCACTGCAGCCTGGGGGTTCCCAGGCCAGAGCTTCCCCAGCTCCTTGTGCCATGCCGTGCCGTGCCGTGCACACCCTGAGTGTCTGTGTAAAGATAGAGCCCTGGTTCAGCAGCTCTGACCCCAGCAGCCTCTCAGCAACACACCCATCACACTCCAGCTTCCAGGAGCCTTGGTTACTACCTGTGAAATGAGCCCAACACACTCCCAGTCCTGAAATTTCCCCAAAATATGAGTCCAGGGGTGTTAGCCTTGCACTACGGAGACACATGTTCAGTTTCTAGCTTGACCACAGGCTTCCTTTGTGACCATGGACAAATCACTGAGCTTCTGTGTGCCTCACTTCTTGATCTATAAAATGGGGATAATAGTGCCTCCCTACCTTTTTGAGGAGTTGTGAGGATAAATACATTAAAATATAGTGAGGTTCTCAGATAGTAGGGTCATTTAAGTACATGAGAGAGACTCCTGCGTATATATAGATGTTTGACAGTTTCTTAATGCTTTTTCCATTTCTACTTTTCCTTTTCAAGGCAGATGGCCTTGAATGTTCTTCAGGGCCGGAAATACAGATCAGAGCACTACAAAGATCTGTTTTCCATCAAATTTGTATCCATAACAAACACAGATAGTCTGTCCTGTAGTTATGGTATGCCATGTGCTCTGAGAACTGAGTGAAGGATTCCACAATGTTAATATTGTCAGCTAGACCTGTACTAAGTATCATAATACAGCAGAAACAAAATGTCCAAAAAAAGTTCTTGGAATATGTTGGGGACAATTTCTTTTTTCAAAAGGTAGAGTAAATAACCAGGGTACAGTCATTTTACATATGATTCTGACTAACAGAGGATTTGGTTGCCAATTCTGAAGGTGGATGGCAACTCTGTGATTTGAAATGTTAGACTTTTATTATTCTAAGGAAAGGAAGGAACGAGAGCAGCAGAATAAGGACAATGGACTTCAAAAAAGCAGGCTTTAACAAACTCAGAGAACTCGTAGGCATGGTCCTTTGGGAAAAAAATCTAAGGGAAAAAGGACTTCAGGATAACTGGCAAATAAAATAGAATAAAAAGTTGAACTAAAGAAAAGCCTTAGGAGTATGTGAAAAAGGAAATGATTAGAAGCGATTGCTTGCATGTTAAAGACTTAATAATGTGCTAATTTTAGCAAAGAGCAGCAAAGAGGGGTTAAAAATAAAATGGTTCTGATCAGGGTCAGCATGTTAAGAAAAATTGTTCCATCAACCTATTTATACCACTCATCACTCTAGTATCCAGGTTGGTGGGTCTGAAGAGGTCACTGAATTTGGGACACTTTTCTAATTCACCTTGTCTAATAAATGGTGACAATAATGAGGCCCTGAGAAAATATGACAAGTAGGAGAAGGGGGTTCTTTACAGAAAGACTCCTGAGAAGTCACAATTTGGATTTGGGGTGAGAGATTGAGCCTAGAAGCAAGGGTTAGAAAACTTTGGCCAAGGAATTCAGATGCTAGGAAGAATTTCAGCGATGTCAATTTATAGCGTGCATAAGATCTTGCTTGAGGATAAAATAGGGTGTAAACTGTGGGACTGGTGGTGTAATGATAGTAGCACCAAATGTAGCTAATGACTGACCCAGCCATATTCTCTGTAGTCCCAACAGTACTATTACCCATGTGCCAGCTGCAGCACTGGGTTCTGGTGCATACATGACACCCCAAAATGTCTCAAGCTCCACATGCAGTTGATGCAATTAAAATGTTTTCAGGTCTTGTTACTAATAGAAAAAGTATAATTGTATTGGTTACAACAGATATTCCCTAAACATATTCCTAACATTTACTGATAAAAAAGCAAAAGCAAATTTAAGTCACACTTACTGTTCTGTATGTAGATTTTTAAAAAGATCTTATGCTGATCCCTGTTCATCAGAGTAAAGCATTCCTATGCTATGAAACCCAAACCTGGCTTGTGGTGCTGATCTCTCTGGTTGTCTGTAAATTTCACCAGTATCCTATTCTTACATTTTAACGATTGCTTAAACTAAGGGCTGCATTTCACATTTTCTAAAGCACCCATTCACTGATCTGGATTTAACAGTGTAGTCAAAAAGCTAACGTGCTGTTACAGTAGGGAGTCATAAGATGGCATTAGACACTTATGCGCACACAAGCTTTTCTAGGCTTCTGAGAGATGAACAGCACACATCCAATCCAAAATCGATATGCTCTTAATTTAATAACACTTCTAACATATTTGGCATATTTAAAATTCAGCCAGGAATCATATGTACAATGTACAGGTGCTGTTTTACACAGCTGACCATTATTGTTTTAAAGTTGTTATGGAATAGTTCAAATATGTCAAGATTACTATAGAAAAATAAATATACTTACATGTTGATTTTCTGTTAAAATGTTCTGGTTATAAATAGTTAAAATAATTCTGCCCTGGGACAACAGGATATGAAATCATTCTAGCTCAGACAGGAAAAATGTCTGGTTGAAGGGCAGTTCCACCATGGAGGCCATTGCAAAGACTTGAAAAAACTTTTACAGGAAATATCCCTGGACCATTCCCTGTCAAAGAGTTTTGGATCAATCCCTTAATGCTGCCTGCACCCACATTAGTGTTGGGGATGGTGAAAAGTAAACAAGATGTCATTCTTTATTGGGTTGGCTGCATCAGATTCTGAGGCTTTGGTCCTTTGGTCTGATTCCAGCTGGAGTAATACAAAAAAACTCAGACTAAAGAGAAAATTGCAGACTACAGCTACGAAACATCACGGGACTTGTCTACAGGCGAAAAAAGGCCACTAGCAGGTAAGGTGCGGGAGGTATTCTGCACTAACTCCCCATGTGGACACACTTACTGACCATTGAGAGTGCCTTTGTGTGCAGTAGTTTAGTGCACTTTGGAAGAATATTAAGCCAAACTACTCAAGGGCACTTGTAGTGTAAGTAAGAACATTCACAGGGAGTGTAAGTTAGGTGTGAATTTAAAGCATACTAGAAACTCTGGACTAACGTCCTCATATAGACAAATACTTAGTAAAAATATGTCCCACTGATTCCATTCTTTTTATATACTAGTCACAAAACAAATTTGGTATCAGTCTTTACTGAAAGGGCCCCCTAGCCTCGGTCTCCCATGAGGCGAAGTGTATATTCCATGGTCTTACCTCATTTGGTGGTACTATTTAGCCTGTGTAATGAAGTGGGTATTTTTTATATTATATTTAATGAAGCCTAATGGCATGCTTGGGGGAAGGGGTGGAATGGGCCGGGAAGAGGAGGGGCAAGGGTTGAGCAGGGTTGGGAAGAGGTGGGGTGGGGCCTTCAGGGAAACGGTGGAGTAGGGAAGGGGTCTGGGGCAGAGCCAGAGTCGAGCACCCCCGGCAGAATGGAAAGTTGGCGCCTGTGGAACCCTGTTCCCGAAAACAAGGAACAATGAAGTACACACTATATTTGCAGTTGGTAAATGAAAGCTACTTGACTTTTGTTACTTGGCACTCAATAATGAAGTTTATACTCTAGCCCAGAGGTAATTTCCTAGGAGTTTTGCAGTGACAAGTAGAAAGGGGAATTCCTGAAATTGCACCTATATTTGCAGAGTGCTTAACAGTAATTTCCTGAAGTTACAAGCAACTCAAGCAATTGGTGTATCTTGGAAATATTTCTGTCCTCTATTAGTCTGAAGTAACTCTGACACAGATGTTACTGAAGGCAGAATTTTTCCCTAGACTGCAAGTTTGTAAGATTTCTACTTATCCATATCTTTTTTATTTTCAGCTTTTCTTCTCCCCACACCCTGCCACGTTACTCTTGGGGTGTCAGAGGGTTGAATTTTAAGGATAATTTTGTCTGTGTTTTTACTTAGCCAAAAGGACATTGAGCTAGGACTGTGACCTTTACATTTTCTTCAATTAGTAATTTCTTAACATTAATTTGAAACAACTTTAAATGGACGCTCTGTGGACCTATCAGTTAAAAGGGGAAATAAAACTTCTTAATTGGACCAATGGTACGTATAGCTTTATAAAGCTTGAGGTATGAAGTTTGCACCAGTGACTAGTGGCTTTAGTTAGCAGGTGGATAACATTGGTGTTAGACTAGACATAAGGAATCTGGCTAGCCAGTCACTAATATATTTGTCTCAATTATTTTTTCACCATCAGCCCTACAGTTTTTTTAGAAGTCAAGTACATGCTAAGTACTTTTTTCTTATGGTGGATGTAGTGGAGTAAAATTACTCCCACGTTGTGAAGGTTTTGGAGAGTGTCCGATAACACTGTTTATTCTGGCCTGGTTGATACTACCCATTTGAAATTTCAATGAGTCATTTCATGATTACAATTACCCATTTGTATGTGTTTATCCTGTCACTGAAACAGTGGTGAGAAGACAGAAATGTTGGTGAGCATGTCTGTTCCTGTTAAAACCCATTATTCATTCTTTTCTTTCCCCTCCCAGTGCAAAGAGGTCTGCTGGTTTCTCTAGTCACCTCAATGCTAGCACAAAGTCATCATTCTCCATCTGCTCCCTGTTTATCAGCAGCATGGTCACTCACAGGTGACTTGGTGGCTAAGCATAAATCTATAGAATACTTACAGTCCTTCCGCATTACAAGATCCACAAAATGACTCTCAGAAATCAATTATTTTAAGGATTTCCTTCATTGTCACTGAAATATACACAGTATAACAGCTGCTGAGCAACATTTGGTCATATGAGCAACTCCAGGATTTTGGAAAGCAAAGGACCTCAACTTTATTGAACGTATAACACAAAATTCCAATAAAATAGCATATTACATCGGTGACTATAACTCATTACAAGCATAGACTAAACAAATTTGGCCACAAATACATATTAAGCAAAATGACTAATTGATTTGATTTGAGAATGCACCATAATCACAATCTCAATCACTGGTCATCCTTCATTTGCACTAGATGGAGAAGCACACATTTGTAACTGCCATAACCAAGCTCTGTCTTTTCCTGGGCCACTTTCCTTACCGAATGATTTTGGAAAGTCTCTCTCTTCCCCGCTTCCCAGCAGCCTGATTGTAGTAGTCCAGAGTAGCAAGGACCGCTGGCCCAACCACTCCAACAATACAATTTCTGTACACAAACCAAACAAACCTTGGCCAGTGATCCTTAAGGCATACATGGTGTGTAGCTATAGACCTCTACTGAAACAGAGGTTAATGGAGAGCAAGCAAAGCCATCAAAGAGCTGAGCTCCTATTTGCCTATGATCCAGGCAGGGCCAACCTAACAATTGGTGGTGCCCTATCCAGAGTGGGATACCATATTAACAAAAAGAGGGAAATCAGGCAGAGTTTCTTCCTCCTGTCTTGATGCCAGGAGAGTGGGAAGGGGCAGACTAGCAGTGAGTTTACAGAGTGAACGAGAGGGAGGTGAAGCCAGCTCATGGGTCACACAGTGTTTCCAGTGGCTTCTGGCTTTATTTGTGTTTAAGATTGGCCCTATGTCATTTTTTATATCAATAAATTACTCAGGCCTGGCACCGTTTCCTCCTTTTTGCCTTTTCTTGCACTTAAAACTGGGAAAGGACATTACTTGAATATAAAAGTTTAAGTTTTTGAGACATTGCAATGATATACAGATTGGGTGTTTACGAAGTGATTATACTGCTGACTTGCTATCATTGTAGTATGCTTGCTTTGAAACTTTGGAGTTCCTCTCCCAGCCCTGTCGAATTTGTGTGAGTGGTCGGTCTATACATGGGAATATCAGAACAAATTTAATGACCAGGACAATACAAGGAACAATAAGAGAAAGCATATATGCTGCAGGAAGATACCATCTATACATTGAAGGGATCAAGAATCTCTTTCCACCGTAGACCAGCGTATGTGCAGTGCACAAAATCAGTGTCAGGTATCCCAGTTTGGACTATTGGGAAGGGGAAAAAAAGAGCATTGGTTAAGATTGTAAAATAAACTTGACAGTAAATGCTACTTAAAAATATATATTTAAACTATTAGGATATAACAAAAATTGGGACTGAACTGAGACTGTGTAGGTGAAATTGCTTTATATTCTTAACTAAAGCCTTTTACTTCTCAAAATGTTTGCTTGGCAATTCTGATCATTTTTGCCAGGTCACACCTACGCCCATCTGGTTGTAATTGTCATGAAAATTGGTGAAAATTAATCCAGAGGCCCCAGGTCTTTAGAGGCCATAGTGATAGTCCAGCAAGAGTTTTCATATCATTCGGGTTTCTTCAATACACCAAAGCTTTCTTGACAGTAGACTTTCCCTCCACTGTAACCCAGAATGGGTGCATTGAAGCCAACCAGTGGCTGCAATGCTTCCTGTGAACCAAGTGCTAACAGTAATCAGTGTTGTACTATTTATACCCACATGATATCCTATACCATGAGTTTTGCTTGCACATGAGCTGGACCTTAGAACAGGTGACTCACTAGAGCAGGGGTGGGGAACCTCCGCCCCGCGGGCCTTATAAGGCCCGCCAAAGCCTTCCGTCCGGCCCGCGTGCGTCCCTGGCCGGCGGCTCCCCCAGGCGCTTCCCGGCCCCTTTGCCGAACGCGGAGCCGCCCCCGCCTGGCGGCACGGGGTGGCTCCGCGCTCGGCGAAGAGGCCGGAAGCGCCTCGGGGAGCCGCCGGCCAGGGATGCGCGGGGGCCACCAGGCGGGGGGCGGCTCGAACCTGGGGGGGGGCGCCAGCGCCGCAGGGAGTCGACAGTAAATGGGGGTGTGTGGGGGGGGGGAAGAGTCCGGGGTGGGCGAGGCGTGGGTGCAGGAGGGAAGGTTTGGTGGGGGGAGGCTGGGCTGGGTGGGTCAGGCATGGGAGGCAGGAGGCTGGGTTGGGAGGGGGGAGGAGTTTAGCTTTGGTGGGGTTGGCGGGGCCAGGCAGGGGTGGGGGAGGGAAGGCGGTTAGATGGGGGGAGGCTGGAAGGGGGATAAATGAAGATCACCCCCTACACCCAGGCTGACAGCGGGAGCTGACTGGGGCAGGCGGCAAGGGGCCAGCGGGGAAACCCCAAAGCAGTGCAGGGCTAAGCACTCCACCTGCCACTGCTTTGGGGTTTCCCCCACTGGCCCCTTGCCAGCTGGGGTCTCAGCTCCCGTTGCCAGCCTGGGCTTCCTCGGGGGGGGGGGGGGGGGGGGGGGGAGGGGGAGCGGCCCACGAAGGACATTATAAATGTCCAAATGGCCCTCGGCACAAAAAAGGTTCCCCACCCCTGCACTAGAGGAAAGGCAGGCTCCCTCTAGGTGTCCAGCATGGAGTGGGGAGGCAGGATTTGTAGCAGCAGGGATGGCTACTAATGCAGCCAAACATGCTGAGACATGCCCCACTGACTCTCTGATATCTGGTGAGGTAGGACTAGTAGTGTGGACAGCCCATATCTTTGTCGGTCGGACAAGCAGTGTCCGGATGAATGAGCAGTAGGGGCAGATGATGTGGTCGAGTGCCAGATGAGTGCCAGTGTCAGACTTACAAGAGAATTCAAACATAGAGGAAAAGGGTCAGAGATGGAGTACAGGCTGAAGAGGAGGCAGAAAGAACAAATACACATGAGCAGGGGCAATTTCAGCCCGGCTAAGGTTGCCACTACATGACACTATTCCAAATTAAATGTTGATAGTCTGTGCTCCAAAAAGTTCTCCATCACTGACCACCGCAGTGGACTAACGATTTTACAGTTTATAGATTAAAACAATTTTGGAACCTTAAATTCTCTTCCCTAAATGGAGTATAAACTTCTCATCTGACTAGGATGCCATAAAGGTGCAGGCGGTCGATGAGCACTCCCTGGCAGCGCAGCACGACGCTGCTGGAGTTCCCCACTTTGATTGCCCCAAGCGAAGCAGCAGTAGATTTCAGTTTAACAGCCCAGACAAGAAGAAGCAAACATTTTTTTTTAAACAAACTACCACGTCCCCCTTTAAACAGGCCTCAGCCCAGGAACCATTACAACAAACAGCTCATCAGGCCCCGGTTCAAACAGCCCAAACTTAAAGTCCACATACACCCAAGTCTCTGAATCAGTTCCAAGTCTCTTTCCTAGTGCCTATGAGAGCAACTGTCATTCACTTCAGCCTACCTGACACCTACTTCTCCCTGGGTTTCTTGTTCCTTTTATAGAACTCAGCCCTGCCAGGGCCTCTTTGATTATTCCCAGGCTTTAGGTGCCAGCCTGTACCCTTAAAGAAACAGTACCCTTTTAATCATACACTCCATTCCTTTACCGATGCACCATAGCATCAGAACTACCACAAATATATTAGTCCTGATTTTCAAACCCTATGAAAGACATTCAATTGCTGTGTTTGAAAATGAGCTAAATGCGGTGGTGAAATACAAGCTAACCCTCTCCCATATGAACATAGTTTTGGCTAATACTTTCTGATTTTCAGCCAGTCTCTTGTTCTGGGGGATAAGGCCTGTTTTGCCCAATTCCTTTTAAGAGATGCTTATAACTTCACAAAGATGGGGGAAGGCTGGTTTATTTATATGGAGAGTCTAAAGAAAAGCTACCTCCTGCCAGATTGTCATAAAATGATGCACTATCACTTAGAAAATCATCACCTTTTCCCAGTGTTGAAAGGGCAAAATGGATTGTTAATATTGACTTTTCATTTACAAAATGTTAAAAAGTGATGATATAGTTTGTATGTTGCCTGAACATTGTTGAGACTTCACAGTGACAATAACTGTCAATTTATTCAACACAGTGAATTTCCAGACTAATGTTAAATGAAATTTCAACTTGGAGTAAATACTTTGAGTCAAAATAATTAGTGAAAGAACATGGGTTTACTTAATGTAAAACTGATCACTCTGTTTTGTACAACCATCTTCTGAAAGCAACACATTTGTGATTGCAACTTCTCATTCGTTGTTTGGAAGTTCAGTTTTCCTAATTTTACTTTATGTAGGTGGTGACCACAATGCTACTATCATGAACTACTAGGGAAACACAGAAGTTGACAGGAGAGTGCAGGGAATGCAGCAGTGAGAAAGGACATGAACTTTTAGTCTTTTAGTTGAAAGAAGGTGTATTTCTCACCTGTACAAATCGAAATTCTCTCCAGTTGACGCTGTTACTGACAGAGGGCAAGGAAGTTATTCCCAGCAAGACAAACAGAAAAAATCCCAGGATGCCTAAAGCCACGTAAGAGTCACTAATCCAGCCATTAGTGTTGTTAAATGGATCTGTTCTGTTGTCCTTTATCTGAAGAAAAAAAATCACATATATTTAAATAGTGCAGTAGCTTCAGTTCCAATGGACAGAAAAATGCCCTTTAACATGAGGTTTTCTTTAAGGTGAACTGAGAAGGTTTTTGTAAATAGATTAAAACAATCTGAAACAGCAGACCGGCTTGTCTCATGAACAGAGTTGGGTGTTCTGAACTGCCAGCATGCAGAGCCTTCCATAGCATGTGCCACTTGGAGGCAGCAGATACAGTGTTGCATACGGCCTTAGTGTAGCATTTATATAGCTTTGTAACATGAACAGAACTTTTCGGTAGACCTATTGATGATTGTGGGAATATGGTTATTTTAAAAAATAAGGCATGACTTTCTGAATGTCTGTAAATGTGCCACTCTCAAAGGGGTATTCAGAAAGATGGAACATGCACCTCAAAATGATTTATAATTAATATTCTTCTGCACCTGTTGTTAACCACTACACTATCCAGAAGGAAGATTGAGATCAGAAGTCTTCCATTTAACCACAGTACCAGTGATCTTTGGAAATACAGATACCTAGAGGAAACACCAACCATACAAAGAAATTCAATAGCATAAAATCAATAAATATATGACTTTTGACATGAAATTCTGAAACTCAACCTACAAAATAGTAGTATATATAAGTGGGGGTGGCAGGAGCAACGAACAGAAACTTACCTGAGATATAACATATCCATTTATTCTCCATCTTACATAGTAGCGAATAGGGATAACAAGAGTGTACAAAACATGTAGAAAAGCAAAAACCAAGGCTACTAATCCAAGCTGCTTCCTACACAGCATCCATTTGTCTAGCCAGTCTGGGAAACGACTGTATTTTGTACCTCTGTGTAACTGAAGAATTGCAGCAATTATGCCCGGAAGGTAAACCAAAGCAAGAAGGATGAGTGCCACTATGGGGCAGACCCGATTTGGAATGGTAATTGCAATAAAAAATGATAAGTCTTTGTTTTCATATATGTAGGGGTAGATTACATCACGGATCAAACTGTAGAAGAAAAAAAATGCACTTAAGCCAATAGCCAAGTAGATGGGAAACTTCCACATTGGAAAGAGCTGCAGTGGGTAATTTTCTATCTCTTTGGCTGCCAAGAGAGAGCCTTGATCCAATGGTGTAAGACCAAGAGTCCGAACAATATCCATCACCATTTGTTTGGCTTTTTTGTCATCTCCGCAGACAAACACCTGCAACAAAAAGAATGGGCTTTATTTTGACAAATTTTGGGACAGACTTTACTATTGACCCTGTATGGGTATAACATAAAACCTTAAAGTTGATTGTATTTCCAAACTTTCTAGAAATCATTGGTTTGCTAGTTTTTGATGAAAGGGTCAAATAATGACATGCTCTGCTACTGAGAATCAGAATCAGAAGCAAAATCTTTTCATTCGGGAGGTGGGAGGTTTAAAGTGAAACAATCATATATGTGAAAATAGTAATGTAGTGGGGCAGCTTCCCCACTCCCATGGAAAAGGGTAAAGCTGGGCTGATTGGGAAGCGGGCTCAGCTGGGTGGCCACGCCCCAAACAGACCAGCCCTTATAAAAGGGCTGAGAGGCAGGGGCCTGAGAGAGAATAGTCTCCTCTGTTTGCAGAGGTGGACAGGCCTGGTTGCTAGGGGCTTGAGTAGGTACCTAGAGGGAAGCAGGGCTGGGGCAAGGCAGGAGGAGCTGGGGAAGCTCTGGCCTGGAAACCCCCACGCTGCAGGGCCTAGGAAAAGGCCCCACAAAGGGTACTGGGATTGCAGGGGTAAGCCCATGGATCTAGAGGTAGAGGCAGCAGGCCAAACCCTCCTTGCTAGTGATGAGTGGCAATTATACTGCAGTCTGCCTCAGAATGGGTGCAAGTGGTGACTGGCAGTTGCCTAGACTGAGGCAAGATGGGGATAGAGGGTGGGGGTTCCCCAGGGAGGGGAGACCCTAAGAACTGTGGGGGTACTGCAGGGGTGCAGCACCCTTGGTAAGAGGGCACTGGGGTCTGGGAGGGACATGGGGCCAGAGCAGCAAGCAGGACATCGGCCTGCAGAGGGTGCTCTGGATGCTGGTGAGCTAATTCCCGGATAGACCAGCAGGAGGTGCCGTGGGGGTGAGTCGCTGCCCTGCTACAAGCAAGATATAATACACTTAACAGTAAGAGAACTCTGATGGTTCCTGGCTGCCAGAGCAGTCCCTTGGGGACAGATGCACCTGGAGCAGCTTAAAGTAACCCCTGAAATTGCAGTAAGCTGCTTCTCAGGCCTAGCCCGGCACACAGTGGACCAAGGGTCAGAGAAACATGAAGACTGCTAACAAGCTCCATAGTTCCTCCAGCCATCCCAAGCTGCCTAAATATCAGAACCTCCATGCCCTTTTTGCCCCTGCCCATCCCCCCAACACTTCTGAACTCTTGGTAAGTCCAGCCTTGTTTCTGAACTCTGTGGGAAGGGACACCTCCGCTTCCACACTTATCAACTACCTGAAAGTACCCAGAATGGAAGTATGATTTACACAACTTGATATTTCTTCTCCACCCTACATTTCTTTGTCCTAGTTCTCCTGCTTTGTCCAAATTCCCTCATTATGCTTCTTCCTCTCTTCTTTCCCTCTTCTCTTGATTCTTTTGCCCTTTCTTCTCAGTTCCTTTTCTTAGTCTTTCCCATCTTCGGCTTCCTACAACCCTCATTTCACCCTGGTCTTCTCCCTCTTTTTAAAGTTCCTCTTGCTTACTTTTGTAACTTACTAACATTTTTAGATGACTTTAAAGTCTACCCAACAGTGCAGATAAGTAACAGCAGTTTCCTTCTCTGATCTCTGTTAACATCTCCCTGCGGGTTGGGGGTGGGGGATATGTATTTAATGATCAAAAGACAGGGAAAAATCAATGTTTTTTAAATGTTGGGGATAGAGATTTATTTCTAGGCTAAGATCAAACAATCACATTTGAGCATGAAAGGATTTTTTAACTTTGTTATTTGACTAAACTTTCATAATGAAAGTTGCATCTGAACCTTGTTTGATACTTTTCTCTATTATTTGCATGTATTTTTCTGTTCAGAAATTTACATATGATATAATTTACAAGAAGCTCTTGTGCTTTCATCTTACCTGTCTGCTTGCATCCAACGTGCCTGACTGCAAGGCCCATGCTGACACGGTGTTAAATGCTTTCACTATCTTAGTGCCTGGCACCAGCTGAGCAAGGTATTCTGCGTTGGATTCCGGATATTCGTTTATTTTGAGGTTGTTGCTTACATCCACCAACACTTTTCCATGGAGAACGTCAGTTAACTTTGTGAGAAAGTTGTAATGTTGTCTCTGAATTGCTACAATAATAATGTCAGCCTTCTGCGCAGCCTCTTCATGCCTCAGCACCTCTGTGCCTTGGGGAATCAGACTGGACGTGTGTGCATTTCGGCTTCCGAACACTACTGAGTAGCCACACTGGAGCATTTTATACCCCAGAGATCTTCCAAAATCTCCTGTTCCAAAAATACACACAGTCTCTTGTTTATGAGGAGAGTTTTCAGTGAGAGGGATCATGTTGGAAGAATTTTTCTCCATATCTAAAAAACAGCAATAGGGAAAAACAAGACAGGAATACAATGAAAAGGACAAACTAGCATGGTGTTTTGATTATATCAAAATGTATATTAAAGTTCTCTTTGTTTCTTGGACCATTAGCAGTAAAGCCTAACAATTAACGCATATTGTCAGAAGACTTACTGTGCCGTATTATAAAGAAAAATGAAGTTAATTTCTCGCCATGGGCTCATAGCACCGTGCCTTGCCCCCAGCTGATGGATGCAGACCCTAGATGTGGAAGAATTGTTTCAGTTCTCTTCTCTGAGGCGGAAAGGGGAGAGCGGGCAGGATATACAGAGAAGAAGGAATAGTATTTTCCCCATGTTTCTGGATCATTTCTGCTTCCTTTGTTGACAGAAACAAGTTATAGCGGAACATACCAACAAAAATCAGAACCTGGAGACTCTTTGCGGGAAAAGTCAAAGAAAAGACATTACAAAAGGAGCAAGCTGGGAGCTCACCTGCCTACTCAGTGTTTTATTGTTATTGCTCCTCAATGCCAATGTGTTTGTTTAGGAAAGAACCCCAGGAGAAGGGATTACTGAAGTACTGGTCTACTAGAATGTATTTCCTTTACTTATAATAATTCTATTATAAGCAATGTATAAATATTGAACTAGTAGGTACTTATATGACCCACTTCATTGTGATATCTAAATGACTCACAATCTTTTTTATCTTTAATTCTTTATTTACATTGTGGTATCTCTAAGATCCCTCACTGTGTTAGATGTTATACAAATACAGGTGTTATAAGTATAAAGTAGCCTAGAACTCCTATTTTCCTGTAAGGGGTTAAGCTAAGGGTAACCTGAAAAGGGGACACCTGATCAATGAGAAACTAAAAGTGCTTTTAAACTTGTAGAAAAAAAAGAGGGTTCAGTTTTCTTTGTCTGTTTACATGGAGCTACCAGGTGAACCAAACCTATCTCTTTTCTCTATCTATTTATAATCTTTTTAAACAGCAAGTAAAGTTTGCCAGCAAGGCAGTAAGCTTTGTTTGTGTTATATTACTTGTGAATTTTTCAGGTTTGTGGGAATTATCACTAGGTTTTGCTGTAAGTGTGAAGCTAAGCAAAGATTCAGCAGAGGGAGGAATTCCTTGGGGTTGGGCGGGGGGTTGTCTCCTTAATTGTTTTGTAATTGTAAGGGCTTGTTTTTTTTTTTTTTTTAAAAAAAGAGGGATTTAGTCCCTTCCATTTTTCTTTAATTGAAACTTTTCTTAAAAATTTGACTGTTAGTTTCTCATTGGTCAGGTGTCCCCTTCTCAGGTTACTCTAGCTTAACTGGACAAAAAGACAGTCCTTCCCCAAAGAGCTTACCGTCTATGTATCCTCTCAACACACCTGTGAGATAGGAAAGGGCTATTATTCTCATTTCACCAATGGTGGACTGATTCACAGAGACTAAGTGAATTGCCCCACAGACTTCTTGCATGATGTTGCAGTGTAGGGAATTGACACCACATCTCCTAGTCCCTGGTAGTGTCCTAACATACCACCATCCTTTCTCTATGTAGCTATGCATACTTTATAAAGGAAAACTATTCAAAGGGACCCATAAGTAGAAAGTTCTAAGAAGCTACTATTTGTATACTCTGTCATGTGCTGCCACATTGTGTCCAAAGGAAGCACATTTAAAAATTCCTTTTTTGTTGGGTTTGCTGATGCCCTGAGAGACTGAGTGGGTGTGTACCCCACAGGCCCTGAAAGGGTTAAAGTGAGCCCTTGTGGTCATTTATGGTACCTGGCTGCACCCGGAGGGAGAAGCAGGCTTAAGGGATTGTGAAGCCCAGCTGGGCAGGAGCAGGCTGGTTAGCATGAAGAGCAAAAGAGGGCTAAAGGGGAGGGAGTTTTCAGTCACTCTCTGCCTACAGAGAGGTGGTGAAGAGGACAACCAGGGAGGAGAAAAGGCCTTTGATTCAGCCCTGAAAGAAGGGTCTACCCCAGAGAAGTTACGAGGAAGAAAGCCTGAGAGGGTCTGGGTTGGAAGAAGCCCAGGGAAACAGCAGCAAGGAGTGGGACTCCAGCCATAGCTGCTGGTTATAGAGTTCCTGAGCTGGAACCTAATGTAGAAGGAGGGCCTGGGTTTCCCCACTTGCCACTGGGAATGTGGCACAAGACCTGGCAATGTGAAACAGAAGACTGTCTGAGGTTGCATCTGGACAGTCTGTCTGAGGTGACTTCATTACTTTGAAAGGGGAGGACTATCTACTGACCTGGCAGGAGGGACAAGTCACAAAGAGGAAGTACCCTGAGTCACAGAGAGAAAAAGGGCCACAATATGAGCAACTGACGGAAGGGGGTACAAGACAGGGTGAAAGCTAATCGCAGATAATGCTAAGGAAGTGCAACTGTGATGAGTGAACCCCTTTACAGAGACTCAAATGGGAGGAAGGCTGGAGAATTCCCTCTTGTGGATATTCTTGTATTTCAAAGCAGAATAGCAGCACATGTAATACTGATTGCTCTGAGCATCTATATAGTAAAATGCAATGTTCCTTTTTTTTTACCAAGTTCAGTATTATAAAATGGAGGATCAACTTTGTTTTCAATATAGCAGTATCCTGCTCAAATCTTCCAGTGCCTCCAACCTTAAGAAATTAGAAAGCTAACATGGAGTGAACTGTCATGCCTTCTCCTAACTGAGATTTGAATGGAAATCAAATGGCTATTTCTATGTGATGATCAAAGTTAATACTATAAACATTTTATTTAATGAAAGTTACAGCAATAAGAAACAAACCTACAAAGTATCTCCAATGTTATTTAAAATAGAGCACCAAACATTTAATTCACTGATGGTTGTTTGGGGCTAAGCACTTGCCCAAATGATCCAGTAAGCTATGTTCTGACCTCCAGAGACCTTAAATATTGTTTTCCGTTTATATGCCTCCAGTTACAAGCCAAGCACACACAAAACTAAATGTTCCTCATGTAGGTCTTGCCATATGACTCTTGAGAACTGGAGAAGGAGAGATTACATAACTGAATTCACCCACATCTGAAACAAAGGACAGATGACAATCTTTTACAGCTCTTCAGGATGACCGTAATCACACTTGGGCTGGCTATGGCATAGTATAATGGTAATAAACTGTTTTGTAGGAGCCATAAGTATAAGAGGTGTTTATAGGTTTATAAATATTGCACTGGCATGTGTCAGAGAGCAATGATGATTAAATGACTGTATTTCAGGGCCATCCTGCTCCTAATGAATTCAATGGGAATTCTGTCTTTGATTTCAGTGGCGGCAGACTCAGGTCCCAGAAACGCCTTTAAAGAAGGCTGTCTGTATGCCTTTTCTTCTATGCAGAGGTGGCCAACCTGTGCCTCGTGAGCCACATGCGGCTCTTCAGAAGTTAATAGGCGGCTCCTTGTATAGGCACCCACCCTGGGGCTGGAGTTACAGGTGCCAACTTTCCAATGTGCCAGGGGGTGCTCACTGCTCTATCCCAGCTCTGACACAGGACCTGCCCCCACTCCACCCCTTTCGCTCCCTCCCTTGAGCCTGCCATGCCCTTGCTCCCCTCCACCCCCCAGAGTCTCCTGCATGCCACAAAACAGCTGATTGGGAGATGCAGGGAGGGACGGGGAGGCACTGAGCGGCAGGGTTGCTGACATATTACTGTGGCTCTTTGGCAACGTACATTGGTAAATTCTGGCTCCTTCTCAGGCTCAGGTTCGGCACCCCTCCTCTTTAGCACACTGGGCTCTTTTCTCTTTCATCCCTTTCTAGAACTCTCCATTCCTCTTTCCTAGAGAGAAATCCTCCATAAGAATTTTTTCCCTTTGCTTTACTATTTAGGGCCCTATCTAACAAGGTGCTGACACCCTCCTGTAAGGTTCTGAGCATCTTCAGTTCCTAGTTAAGCTGAAGGTGAGGTTGCTCAGTACCTTGTGTGGTAGGCTTCTGCCAGAGGGGTTTGTGGTGAGAGAGGTAACTACAGGTTAATTGGGTTCAGCTGAGCAAAGCTGCCACTGGCCAAGCCAAAGCAGGATCAGCTGAGCCCAATTAAAAGGCTGACAGAGACCTTTTTAAACCCTCCTCCCCAGCTATGAAGGGAGGAGAGATAGATGGAGTGAGGCTGCCAGCAGGTTGGAGGCAGCAGTACAGGGAGCTGCTCCCAGAGGGGAAACAGCTTTCCCTAGCCAGAGAGGAAAAAAAAACCCAGCCAGAAAGAAGTGCTTAGGGGAAGGGAAAGCCTGCCCTTGGGCTTTCTAGGCGGTCTGCCTGGACAGCACTTGCCTCACCAGAACACACAAAGGACCTGAGCCTGGTGAGTCCGGGAAGCCACTTTGCCATACTTGCGTGAATAAAATAAGGAGAATTCAGGGTTTTTTGTTAGGAAGTACTGGGTGTCAGACATAATGAAAGATGATGGTTCTTCTTATTATCACCTCAGTGATTTGATGGCACACATATACCAGAGCTATATTAGTCAGTAGTTAAAGTCTTCATAAATATCGTACATTGTAAAATGTTGTTTGGTAACTTTGTGTAGCTTAACATTTGTTCCTGCAACACATAATCCCAAGAATACAGCACTGTACTAAGTGGTATGGAAAAAGTTGGCTTTGAAGCTACAAGCCATCTGTAACTTGCCTACTGAAAAGAACAAATATGGAAAGGAAATGAGCTGACTTCCATCTAGCTCTTTTCAGTCCTATTATTCCCCCAAGCTTTTTGGCAAAATTCAGTAAACTTTCCAGCTGTTGCTGAATTGGTTTGATTTTTTTTTCTAGACTGAGGTTTATGCAGGGGTGAAAGTAAAATAAATCACTTACCTATTTATGTGTGAAAATAAAAACTAACAAGTGTCTGACAGAATCCATGACACAAAGACCTAGTGAGTTTCCCACAGCTCTAGCTGTAATCCCTACTAATATACTTTTACTACATCAGCCGATGTATTTTAATACAATATCAAGGACTCGTCATGAAGAATAACACCTGTATCATCTTGTGGCTTATGGTTCAATCCCGTGAGGTGTTTGAGAACACTGGTCTGCTAAAGCACAGCTTTAGGCATATGCTTTGCTTTAAGCATGACTTAATGGGACAATTCACATGGTTAAAGTTGAGCAAATAGTATCATAGAATTATAGGACTGGAAGGGACCTTGAGAGATCATCTACTCCAGTTCCCTGAGCTCATGGCAGGACTAGATATTGTACAGATCATTCCTCACAGGTGTTTGTCTAAACCTGCTCTTTAAAATCTCCAATGATGGAGATTCCACAACTTCCCTAGCCAATTTATTCCAGTGCTTAAGGGTCTACAGTTAGGAAGCTTTTCAACCTAAACCTCCCTTGCTGCAATTTAAGCCCGTTGCTTCTTGTCCTATCCTCAGAGGTTAAGAAGAACAATTCTTCTCCCTCCTCCTTGTACCATACTTTTATATACTTGAAAACTGTTTTCATGTTCCTTCTGTCTTCTCTTTTCTAGGCTAAACAAACTCATTTTTTTAAAATCTTCCCTCATTGGTCATGTTTTCTAGACTTTTAATCATGTTTGTTGCTCTTTTCTGGACTTTCTCCAATTTATCCACATCTTTCCTGAAATGTGGTGCCCAGAACTGGACACAATACTCTAGCTGAGGCCTACTCAGAGTGGAGTAGAGTGGAAGAATTACTTCTCATGTCTTGCTTACAACACTCCTGATAATACATCCTAGAGTGCTGTTCACTTTTTTCCCAACAGTGTTATACTGTTGACTCATATTTAGCTTGTGATCCACTATGACCCCCAGATCCCATGCCGCAGTACTCCTTCCTAGGCAGCCATTTCCCATTCTGTATGTGTGAAACTGATTGTTCCTTGCTTAAGTATCTTGCTGAATGAGGGCTGGAATGCTCAGTATCGTCCAGGACTTTGGACTGGGTTCAATTCTCACCTCTGTCACAGACTTCCTATGTGACCATGGCCAAGTCACTTAATCTCTCAGTGGCTCAGTTCCCAGGCTGTCATATGGAAATAATACTTCCTTGGTCTGTCTTGTCTGTTAGACTAAGTTTTTAAAGACAGGGTCTATCTCATGCTGCCTGTGTGCACAGCACCTGGCACAATGTGATTCTGATCTTTTGTTGGAGCTTGTAGCTGCTGTTGTAATTAGCTAAAAAAACAAAACCTAAGTGCTGATGATCATAAAGTCTTACACTAGTGTTTAAGACCAAATCAATGCTGAGTGTTCTGAAGTAGCACATCACTGAATCTTTCAAAATAGCCATAATTAATATCCAATTAATGATGCAAGTTTCATCCTACCACTTATTCCAAAAATGGACAGAAAAAATTAATATGCACTTTAAATGTAGCCTTCTTTTGAACAACTCTGGAATTGTGTGGCTTGGACATATGCATATTTGATTACTCTTTCAATTAAAATGAGTTGCAGCCTTATGAAATAGCTTCAGCAAAGTGGGAAGCTATGAAAAAAAATCACATGGAAACAGATTTAGTTACTTCCCCCTAAATGGTATTAATTAAGATATATTACAAATATATATAAATAAATAAAAATGGGCACTAAATTACAGATATTTTATTGGAGAATACTGTTACATTGTGACCTAATGCTAAATAACCGCTGCAGTCCTCTGTCGAAGGTTTCTGGGGAAGGCTGCCTTATTTCTTCCACTGTGGTAGGACACTTTCCCATGCCATTCAGTAAGTACTTCAGCAAGCACCATTGCAGTACACAGGCTAGCAGCATATAGGTCCATATGGCATCAAGATACCATCATCAGCTGCACGCTCTCTACCTCTGGGACTCTCAGGAGTGAGATAATAGCTAAAATCACCACTGCTTGTGGAAGACAGTGCCAGTATTCAGTTCCATTGCCCCATACCAATATACTCATGCTTGTGAGCTATTTCCCCAACCTTAAACCCCCCGCCCAAAAGAGCCATACTCAACATGGCTGGTGCTGTGACTGGCATTGTGCTGTATCAGTCCTGTGGAGAAGTGAGAATGTAATGCCTATCCCTGTGGGTTATCAAAGTTTTCAATGGCTTTTTTAAATTGCCTGGTTCACGTTACCAAATAAATTCAACTTTTTAAATCAAGATTCATCGTTATTCATTCACAACACACACTGTCTGAGGCTGAGCAGGTCTGACTCACGCCAGTTTCCTGGTACTTCATTTTGTCATGAACCCATAACCTCATTCACAAATACTGTTCTCTTCCTACATGCACAGCAATCACTACAAGAATCATACTAGGCTGCAAGAGAGCAAGGCCAAGTAGAGCATACTACAGCAATACACAATCCACCAGCACTTGCATTACTATAGAAAAGTAGACCTTTCTGTTGATGTACTCTGTAGCAAAGTGGTCTGGTGCTAAACTAAGGATATGCATGCCATCTTTTGCCCCACTGCAGTTTGGGAAGCTCTTTGTTGTAGACGTAGCCTTAGCTTTGTCAGGATAAATTTACAGAAAGTCTTAGAGGAGACGCGATTAAAAATGTCGCATCAAACCTGCTTTCTAGAGTCACCTTTGTGAACCAAATCTACCCCTTCAAATTTAAAAAGGGTTGTTTATAGTTACCTAACAGCATGGGGAGAAACTTGTGACTTTAGAACTAAGCACTCTCACTGACTGGCCAGTAATTTAGTACAATGTGTTGCTCCTGTGTTGGCCCTCAGCTGCTGATCTCTGTTACCTTCATAAGAAGTCCAGTATTTCACTCATGCTCTGTCAGATTTGTTCAGCTGTTACCATTCCATCCATTATCCTCTAAATTGCATTGACCAACATAAATTTCACCCCTGCCCCATATGTAAGGATTGTGCCCTTCCTTGCAAATCAACACCTTCACTCTGCCTGCATCTCCTGAATGGTTCCAGCTTTTATTTCATCCAGCATAGCTCTGGAAGAGAACAGTCTGCAGGTCCAGGGAGAGCAGAGGCTCTGATTATGCCTGGCCTCTTTGTGGAGGGTATTTCCTTGTACATCTGTGTAGTGGCGGGGCACAATCGGTCTCAGTCTTTTCTGAGTAAACAAGTAGACATTTTTGTTGAGGAATTCACCTGTCTTGTTTGGCAGTCTTTCCCCCGTCCGTGCCCTACAGAGTCAGACAAAATGCCCTTTCTTTAGAAGTAAATCCTGCCTCATCAGTTCCTGGACAGATTCCTGCAGATGCTCACAAGCAGAAGTAATCCCTGACTGCTCCTTGTAATGAGATGTTTGGTTTGTGATGGAATGTCTGAGGCCTGAATAATTTTATCAAAAGGAAAAAGATATCCATGGATATGCAAGTTAGACAAACTGTCTGACCAAATGCACTTAGAGAATTTAGTTTATCAGCAACTTGATAAAGAGACTGAATAATTTTATGATATGTATATTGAACTGTACTGTCATTTTGAATGTATTTTTCTTTAAGTATTTTGGTGTGTGTGTGTTAATCAACTAGCTTCATGCATTTGGGAGAACAACTGAATAATGCGGTTTAAAGAAACCTAAAATATATTTGTGATACCCACAGCTAGTTTCATTAATGTAAAAAAGAATCATTTTACTGTTTTGAAATATATATGGCGTTTATCACAAATACAATATGTTCCATTTTTTATTAGCGCACAATTGTAAAAACAGTTTCTGCTCTCCTTATTTATCTATCTATATATACACAAGTCAAATGGTGTATGCGTGCGTGCGTGTATGTATGTATGCTTACTCCTTCCACACCGTTTGAGCTAGAGACTTGACATTTGGTACATTTAGAGGTCTTGGGGTCCTAATGACCGTAAGAGTTGAAAAATTTTCAAATCTCACCTCTGACACCCCCCAGGGATGAAATTCTATAAAGGCCAATCACATCAGCTGGGCAGCTGCTGTTCTCTGTGACATAGTTCTGATGTCATCATACCCCCTCCAACAGAAACCACACTCGCTCAGCTCTCTGCCCCTCCCCCCTCTGACGGACCCCGGAATCCCTCAGCTCTCTGCCCCCTCCCCACCTCCGATGGACCCGAGTTGGGTTTGGTCGGAGGGTAAGTGAGGTGGGGGTGTCGGGTTTGGTCGGGGGGGTGAGGTGGGGGTGTCGGGTTTGGTCAGGGGTGGGTGGGAAGGTGTCAGGGTGGGTGAGGGGTGAGGTGTGGGTGTTGGGGTTGGTCAGGGGGTGTTGGAGTTGGAAGGGGGGTGACGTGGGGGTGTTGGGTTTGGGTGGGGGTGAAAATGTGAGTCGGGGTTGGTCGAGGGCTGAGTGAGGTGGGGGTGTCTGGTTTGGTCGGGGGGGTGAGGTGGGGGTGTCAGGTTTGCTCTCTGCCCCCTCCAACGGACCCCGTACTCGCTCAGCTCTCTGCCCCCTCCCCACCTCCGACTGACCCGAGCAACGCCGGGTATTTTCGCTAGTACATTATATAATTTGTATTCTAATTCACATACAACTGGGTGATTTATACGTGACTAAATTGGATTATTTTGCTATGAAATACACTGTTTCTCATATAAAACCCACACAGACGAGAACAAAACAATGTGCGGGATCAAAGGTTTAAAAACGTATGACAACCAGTTATTGGCCAATTTACTTTTAAGTAAATGTGGTCCTTTCCTGGCAGTTACTCTCAGCAAAAGGTCCAGAGCTCTGAATTTGACAAAGCTGATCAAACAAATTTCTGGAGATGATAAATCCTACTACAGACAACACATAGGTATCTATTTTTATTAGGAGAACACTAAAGCTGTCTAGAAGTTCTTCAAATATATGAAGTATATGCCTTAATAGGTGTGCTTAATGTTGTCTAAATCATAACACAGTACTGAGAAAGCAGCAAATCTCACTGCCTCAGACTGTTCCCATAAATACACAAGACCCAGCTAAAAAGTTATTTTCTCTGCACTTTCAGAGTTGTCAAACTGTTCAGAATTTTAAAAGCATCAAGCACTAACTTAATTCAGTGAACTGCACACTGAATAGCAAATGATTCCACCAGAAGCCTGAGGCCTAGTTAATGCCCAGGACTGAGAGGTGGTAGGTCTACTACAATTAGATAATTGACTTGCTCCAGGATCTTGGCTAAGTCACCTAAACCCACATTTTCAAATTCCCTGTACACCAGATGACAATTCCTCTAGGAGTTCCTGCTTGGACTGTGAGCCGGCTCCCTCCATGTGAGGCTATGCCAATGGGGCAACCTGTGCTTAATATTCAGTAATATAATGATGGGTATCTTAAAAGTCCCTATGGTGTACATACAGTTCTATATATGCATATAATATTCTCAACTCGTCAAAAGACAAGGAGGTTAGTGAGAGGAAGTGAGCAAACGTATTTGAATTATGATCCTCATATTATTTTGGTCTCTACAGAGACTTAAACTATGAGGTGGTAGAATATTTGAAATGTCCATTAGTAGGACACTGCTAGAGAAATCCACAAACTAGCTAGCTGGCTGTGCTTTTGTATCCAGATAACTACTCCTACAGCTGGTTCAAAGCCAGTCACCTTGAACAATACACAGAAAACAACCTGTTCAGCTATGGAAACACACTATCGGCTTGATCCTCTTCACACCTACACAAGGGTAACTGTTGACTTCAGTGGAATTACTCTTGCTTCTGTGCTGGTGCAATTGAGAGGAAAATCAGGCCCATTTCGCTTAGTTACCTACCGCTTCTGGAATGCAGATGAATAGACTAAATTAAACTGCAGGCTACCTACCATTGTGGAAAGGCTTCAGTGGGGTTTCTTGGCTCTCCATCACAAAATATAAAATTGCAGGGTGGGAGAAAGAGGGAAAACAAGTTGGAATTATTAAAAGAGAAATAGCTCAAGCTAGGGTTTTGCCTGCCAAAACAAACAGAGCACGTGATCAGGATCAAAGACACGTTGGATATAGTCCAGAACTGATTTTACAGTACATTCATTTTATCTGCATTCTTGCTTGCACAATGCTGTGGACTGCCATATTTTGATGAAATACTATTTTAAAGAAAGAAACAATCATTTCTTTCCCTTTTGTTCATTTTCTATGTCCTTGAAAGAATCTTGAAGAACTCATCCACTTTCTCTCTCATTAGAGCCTGCATTGCAGTCACGTTGCACCCACAAAACATGTGCTTAGATTCAGGGTACTTTGGATTCAAGGTAAATTGTGGGACAACTACCCAGTTCTACTGTAACTTCTATAAGAAGTGATCATGATAGTGAAAAGATTACCAAGCTGGTTCTCAAACTGATCATTCCTCTCCTCTTTCCAGAGTCTTAAGACAGGACAGGTACCAGCATTTACATGTAAACCTGGCCAGATTAATAACAAAGTAAACTTGAAATTTGCTCACCTAATATAAATATTTGAACTGAGATCAGAGGCACCATCTAGCCCTCTCCTCCTATCCAAGACAACTGAGATCCTCTGGGCTGTCCTTGCTCTCCATCCATTTTAAGGTTCTGTCTTGAATGGACTTCTCAATTCAGAGTTCCCTCCTATGATCCCCTTTCCCTGCTTATGTCCACCAGAGTCCTTCTGTAGTTTTCAAAGTTTGATATGAAGCATCTCTGTTCAGCTCTGCCCATTTTGACCTCCCTTTATCACCTTTTCTTTCTGGATTTCCTTTTCTTCTGTTTGTCAGATTGGCTTGGTTTTCTCTTTTTCTTTCCCCGCCCCAAGCTGCTGACTTCGATTCTTTCTAACTTATTGTTGCATCTTGTGTACAATGTCCCAGATGCCTTGTGATGGGTGGCACTCTTCTTGACCTGCTGCTTACAAACAGGGAAGAATTGGTAGAGGAAGTAGAACTGGGTGGCAACCTAAGCAGCAGTCACCATGAGATGCCTGAGTTCAGGATCCTGAAAACAGAAGAAAGGAGAGTAGCAAAATATGGGCCCTAGTCTTCAGAAAAGCAGACTTATACTTCCTTAGGGAACTGATGGGTAGGATCCCTTGGGAGGCTAATATAAGAAAGGCAAGGAGTCCAGGAGAGCTGGCTGTATTCTAAAGAAGCCTTATTGAGGTGCGAAAAAAATAGCAAATATGGCAGGAGAACAGCTCAGCTTAACAGTGAAATCTTTGGTGAGCTTAAACTAAAAAAGGAAGCTTATAAAATGTGGGAATTTGTACAGATGACTAGGGAGGAGTATAAAAATATTGTTAGAGCATGCAGGGGTGTAATCAGGAAGGTTAATGCACAACTGGAGTTGCAGCTAACAAGAGATGTGAAGGGTAACAAGAAGGGTGTCTACAGGTATGTTAGCAACAAGAAGAAGGTCAGGGAAAGTGTGGAACCCTTACTGAATGGGGGAGGCAACCTAGTGACAGATGATGTGGAAAAAGCTGAAGTACTCAATGCTTTTTTTGCCTTGGTCTTCACAGACAAGTGCATCTCCCAGACTTCTCCACCGGGCAACACAGCATGAGCAGTAGGTGAGCAGCCCTCAGTGGTGAAATAGGTTAAGGACTATTTAGAAAAGTTGGACATGCACAAGTCTAATCCAGATCTAATGCATCCAAGGGTGCTGAGGGAATTGGCTGATGTCATTGCAGAGCCATTGGCCATTACCTCTGAAAATTCATGGAGATTGTGGGAGGTCCCAGAAGATTGGAAAAAAGGGGAAAAAAGAGAACGGGAACTACAGACTAGTCAGCCTCACTTCAGTCCCTGGCAAAATCATGGAGCAGATCCTCAAGGAATCCATTCTGAAGCACTTGAAGGAGAGGAATGTGATCAGGAACAGTCAACATGGATTCACCAAGGGCAAGTCATGCCTGACCAACTTGATTGCTTTCTATGATGAGATAACTGGCTCTGTGGATATGGGGAAAGTGGTGGATGTGAAATATCTTGACTTTAGCAAATCTTTTGATATGGTCTCCCAAAGTATTCTTGCCAAAAAATTAAAGTAGTATGGACTGGATGAATAAACTATAAGGTGGATAGAAAGTTGGCTAGATTGTTGGGCTCAACGGGTAGTGATCAATGGCTCCATGTGTAGCTGGCAGCCAGTATAAAGCAGAATGCCCCAGGCATCGATCCTGTGGCCGGTTTTGTTCAACATCTTTATTAATTATCTGGATGATGGGAATAATTGCACCCTCATCAAGTTCGCAGATGACATTAAGCTGGGGGGAGAAGTAGATATGCTGGAGGGTAGTGATAGGGTCCAGAGTGACCTAGATAAATTGGAGGATTGGGGCCAAAAGAAACCTGATGTGGTTCAACAAGGACAAGTGCAGAGTTCTGCACGTAGGAAGGAAGAAATCCAGGCACCGTTATAGGTTGGGGATCAACTGGCTAAGCAGCAGTTCTGCAGAAAAAGACCTGGTGATTACAGTGGATGAGAAACTGGATATAAGTCAGCAGTGTGCCCTTGTTGCCAAGAAGGCAAATGGCATATTGGGCTGTATTAGTAGGAGCATTGCCAGCAGATTGAGGGAAGTGATTATTCAGCACTGGTTAGGCCACACCTGGAGTATTGCATCCAGTTTTGGTCCCTCCACTACAGAAGGGATGTGGACAAATTGGGGAGAGTCCAGCAGCGGGCAACAAAAATGATTAGGGGGCTGGAGCACATGACTTATAAGGAGAGGCTGAGGGAACTGGGGTTATTTAGTCTGCAGAACAGAAGAGTGAGGGGGAATTTGATAGCAACCTTCAACTACCTGAAGGAGGGTTTCAAAGAGGATGGAGCTTGGCTGTTATCAGTGGTGGCAGATGACAGAGCAAGAAGCAATGGTCTCAAGTTGTAGTGGGGGAAGTCTAGATTGAATATTACGAAACACTATTTCACTAGGAGGGTGATGAAGCACTTGAATGGGTTACCTAGGGAGGCAGTGGAATCTCCATCCTTAGAGGTTTTTAAGGTCAGGCTTGACAAAGCCTTGGCTGGGATAATTTAGTTAGTGTTGGTCCTGCTTTGAGCAGGGGGTTGGACTAGATGACCTCCTGAGGGCCCTTCCAACCCTAACCTATTCTATGATTCTATTCTATGATCATTCTTGACAATTCACTTTGGTATGTACATACACGCTTTACCTGGCAACTGCTTTGCTGTCCAGCTGCTCTCTCCTTCCATTTTGTCCTAAAACAATCTCAAAATTAACTAAGAAAAGGGTTTTAGATAAAAAAGAGTAGGCTGAGAATGTACAGACCTACAATATCATCCTTTACAGTGTTTGTAATGCTCCTGTGTATCATAAAGTGAGCTACTTTAGCCAACTACGTGTCTTCTGTGTTCTACGGAGGGATGTAATTGGAACATGCTCTCTGTTATACAAACATGCTATACAAACATGGTAAGTACTTTTCACTCTGGAAGAAGAAAAAACTAGTAAACTTGATTTTACATAGACTATTGAAATATTTTGGTGCAGTGAGAATACTTTCTTAGGTTTAAGATTAGCATCCGTGTTAGTCTGTATCTGTAAATAAGATGAGGAAGACATTGTAGCACCTTAGAGACTAACCAGTTTATTTCAGCATAAGCTTTCATGGGCTATAGCCCACTTCATCGGATGCATAGAATGGAACAGAAGTAAGATGCATTTATACACACAGAAAGCAAAAAAAAAAGTTGTACATTAGCATATCAATTCTAAGAGGCTGTTTAATATGGATGGGCCATTATCAGCAGGAGAAAAAATACCTTTTGAAATGGATTTGTGTGTCTGGCAGTAGATAACACTTATTGAAGGTAAATTAACTAGGGAAATGTAATCAATTAGTGTAATGAGAGAACTATTCGCAAGTTCTGTTTAGCTCTTGGTTTATTGTGTCCGATTTGAAAATTAATTCCTGTTCCTCAGTTTCTCATTGGTGTCTGTTTTGGAAGTTTTTCTGTTTCAAAACTTTAATGGAATGGCCAGGAAGATTGAAGTGTTCTCCTACTGGTTTTTGAATGTTATGATTCCTGATGACAGATTTGTGTCCATTCTTTTGCGTAGAGACTGGCCGGTTTGGCCAATGTACATAGCAGAGGGGCATTACTTTCTTAGTTATTACAATTTCATGCTGTTCTGAATCATTATTATCAACAAATCTGGGAACTTTGGAAAGGCCATATCTCCATAAAATTAAAATAAATGAACAAATTACAGCCTCAACTGAATACACGGTTTTATAAAAGAACAAGAAACTGAAAAAAAAAAAAGTGCCGTACTTTAAGTGGCATTTTATGACTAGGTTTACAGGGAATATGAAATGTTCATATATCAAAGATAAGAATAGTTCTGACTGCCTCAAGTAGTCTCTGAATTAACAGTATAGTACGAGTCATAGTTCTGCAACAATGGAGACATTTGCTTATCAACCTATGAGATATGCATGCAATTTTAAACAATACTACACTATTACTGGAAAATTGATTTCTGACCATAGAAACAATGAAGTCCATATCTGAATCTACAAAAGGAAAAGTACTGTGCAGTATCTAGCTATATTTTCAACAACTGATGAGTTATAACTACAGGATCAGGACCATCAAATACCATGGGAATGGCTTTGCTTTGATCGTTAAAATCCGAAACAAAATTTCTGGTATTGTACTTACAAAAAGCCTCTGCTTTTCAATTTAGTCAGTATTTTTTTAAAACAAAATCAATATTTCTGGATGCGTTGCTTATTTCCTTTAAATATGACAAAAACCTTTAAAAGGCCGAATAAACTTGGGATCAGATGTTGTGTTTTTAAAAACTATAAGCCCTGTAACAGACTGACCTGAGTTCCTGGCCACCATTAATTTTTATCTTACAAAAAAGTCCCAACAACTCCTGGTGCCCCTTTCCATCACCTCTTCGCGAAGAACACTTTGTGACATGTGCTTAGCAGAGAAGAAAGCGAGAGGCAGCAGCAAACCATCCCTCGGTGTATCAGGGGGGAAAGTCAGGAAACTCACACGGGACACAAGTTTGAGTTCATGGTCATCGGAGTCGTGCAGCCTCGGCTCCGAGGGAAAGGGTAGGGAGCGATTTTGCGAGCAGTCCTGGAGCTGCAGGAGACACCGCAGAAACTTGCTTTAAGAACTTACCTCCCCCTCTTCCGACCCTCGGTGAGGGACGATGCCGGGAGTGGGCAGATCAGCGCCTCCCCCGCCGGGCCCGGGTCGCTGCAGAGCCGGGTCTCAAGGCGCGGAGCGGAGTGGAAAGATTCGGGGACTCGCGAGCCTCCCGGGCATTTATCAGCCAGCGGGGCGGGAGGGAGGAGGAAGGGGCGGGATGGAGATTTTGCAAGTCTGTCCGCTGTGCAGCGAGCGCGTCCCGGCAGCGCCCCCGGGAAACCCCCGCGGCTGTACGGGGCGAGAAGGGTCACGCTGGCCCCCGGCCGGGGCTGGCTGACCGCCTGCGGGGCGCAGCGGCTGCGCGGGGCGGGCCTGGCTGGGGCCACAGCGCTGCAGGAGCTGGTGGGACCTGGGGCCAGACGCCTCCTGAGCCTTCCAGCCCTGCGGCCGGGGGCGAGGCGCGGGGCTGGCTCTGGGCCCAGCCCGGGTGGGGCAGCGCTGGGGCAGGAGGGCGGTCCTGAAACTGGCCCAACTGATGCCAAGGCCGGGAGGGGCTGGGCTCTGCCTGGGTCCAGAACAGGGCAAGTGACTTGGCGGCTTCAAAGCGGCCTGAGCCCTGCCCCTTCCACCTGAGCCTTTAAAAGTAGGGGGTGCCCCCCCTGGGATGGGGCCCTGCACCCACCCCAAACTCAGCGGAACGACTCCCAGTTTTAGCCCCTCAGGGGCAGCACCTGCAGGACCACAGCAACAGTCACCCGCCAAGCCCGGGCTCCAAACCCCCATGGAGCCAGGAGGGTGCAGGAAGATGACAATAGTTGCCTGGATTTGAGCAACTGGTTGTTTTCCGGGGGACTTGAGCCCACAGTTCCCTCATGTAGGGGCCAAGCCTTCCAAATCTTCTCTGCAGCTGCCTCTGTGCTTTCTGGCAAGGCATTATGAAAATAGAGCTTTGGCCTGTGAACACATGCCAGTGATTTTGACATTGTTGGAATTTCCCAGTTATTACTGTGTGTAAACTCCAGAAAGTTGGCTGGCTTTGGTCTGTTTCTTGCCCAATGATTTATTTGTAAAACTTCTAGATGGAAACTCTTCGGAGTGACTGTGTTACGCAAATGTCCTGAAGCTGCTGATCCAGGGAAACAACATTTTGTAATGTATCTAAGAAACGATAATGCAGGCCAACGACAAATGTACAGACAGCAGGGAGCTATCAAATGTTAAAAGCCAAGGGACAGCTCATTCTTTTGAAGAGAGGGGGTGACTTTTCTAGCTACTTTCATCTAAATAAATCACTGGTCTTGCCCAACCTGATCACCGACCCAGAACATAATGAGTGTCGCTGTTCTGTTTGGGAAAAGTACAACATTTAAGTCAGAGGTAAGGGGGAGAGGAGAGAGACACAATATTGGAGGGGAGAGGGGGTCAGAATGACACAGTAATGGAATGGACACCAATGATGTTTGAGCACTTTTCTGTTTGCTATAATAAGTACATTGAAGGAGCATGCTATGCCAAACTAGCTCCGTTGGGATTCATGCCAAACACAAGACAATGAATTAGAGAGTTGGGAAGGGGAACGAGGCACAGTAACAGTGCAGTCAGTAGGTAAAGTAGCTACAGATACAAGGTGGGTGAGGTAACACCTTTTGCTGGACCAACTTTACCAACAGAAGTTGTTCCAGTAAAAGATCTCATACATCTTGTCTATCTAATATCCTGGGACCAACAGAACTACAACAACACTGACAAACTGCCCTTGCTGATGGCTAGATCTTTCAACAGCCATTGACACAGTCTGGCTGAAGCTGTGGTTCTTGGTGGGAATGGGTACGGTTGTTCTTGAATGGCTCTGATAATTCTTGGAAAGGAGGAGAGTTCAGAAGCACTTGTTTGTTTGTACCTATAGGGCATCATAGTATCCTTCTTCTCTTAAACATACACGAAGGGTAGTGGGGGAGATCATATGAAACTATGACCTGAGGTAACATCAGTATGTGGATGGCAAAATGCAGTGCTACATGCAGCACTTTCAATTCTATCATTATTGCCCATTTCTTTGGTATTAGTTTGTTTCTTTGCCAGCCAACTTTTTTTCATTGGGATTAAAGATTCAATGCAACAAAGACTATATAATGCTCACTGGGGCATTATATAGCCTTTGCCGTATTGTGAGATGCTGCATTGTGAGGTGCTGATTGATGGTGGTTGCCCCTTATTTATAAGTCAGGCTCCCAACAGTGAAACAGCTGTGGAATTTGGTATCACCCTTGATTGCTCTTTCAGGAATATTATGACTGTGTTGTGACCATAGGCAATAGTCAGGCTGGACTGCTGTGCTCCTGATTAGTCTTTCCTTGAAATTTATTCCAAGGCTACAACACTGGAGAACACAGGTGTTCACTTACTTCTTTGAATATGCCCTCTGAAGGCTACATTGGTTGCCAATATGCTAAAGCTTCCTTATAAAATAACTGACACCCTAGACAAAAGTGGTCTCTAGGTTTTACACAACCCCCTAAAATTGTATTTCATGGTAGTTATGGATCTTGTCTGATGGATAGTGTGGCAGGGTGGGCCTGACCCAGCCTGCCTCCCCTTTAAGAGGGAGAAAAACCCTCTGCAAACCTCCAGTGCAGAAAGCCTAATCAGCCACCTGGGCTCAGGCTGGATGAGCTGCACCTGGCAGCCTCCTCAGGAGGATATAAGCCTGCCAGGCAGGAAGCCCAGGGTGGTGGTGGTATGGTAGTGTGGAGTGAGAGAAAGAGCTGTCCAGAGCTGTAAGCTGTAGAGCTGTGTTTAGAGCTGTAGAGCTGTGTTTAGAGCTGTAGAGCTGTGTTTAGAGCTGTAAGCTGTGTTAGAGCTGTAAGCTGAAGAGCTGTACTATAAGCTGTGTATATTGGTGGTGGGGCCTTGCACTGTGAAATAAAGAGCACTGTTGGAGCCAAAGAAGGGTTTCCTGCCTGTTCCTGAAGAGGGGCGAGAAGGCGATCTGTCACACGTGGTGTCAGAGGTGGGATTGCTACACCAGCAATCCAACTGGTGACCCAGAGATGGAGGGAACCCTACAGTGGCTCGTGGAGCAACAGAAGCAGACCCAACAGGCCATGCACGCCTTGCAGCAAACCCACCAGGAGATGCAGCAGACTCAAGCCGAGCAGCAGAAGACGCTGCAGGACTTTATCAAGGAGCAAGCAAAGACCCAGGCAACTCTCCTGCAGCACCTGGTGAGTTGTGGGGCAGGAGAGGGCATGCGGCCGCCGGGCTGGGGACTCTGTAAGATGAGCCCGGTGGATGACCCCGATGCTTTCCTGGGGACTCTTGAGAGGGTAGCCACCACAGCCGGGTGGGAGCGGACCACCTGGGCCCTCCAGATTGCTCCCTACCTCGTGGGCGAAGCCCAGGCAGCCTATATGGCCCTGGGGACTGCAGAGGCCCAGGACTTTGAAATCGTAAGAGCGGCCATTTTGGACCGGGTCGGTTTATCGCCGGAGAGATACCGGCAGAAGTTTCGGGGGGCCCGCTGGTCGCAGGCGGTGCAGCCCCGAGCCTTTGCCCAAAGGCTGAGAGACTGGGCGACGCGCTGGCTGAGGCCGGAGGCCCAGTCAGGGGAGGAAATTATGGACTCCCTGATCATGGAGCAGTTTTTGCTCAGCCTCCCCGAGACTGTCCGTACCTGGGTCAGGAGGCACCAGCCGGAGACGGTGGAGTCTGCGGTGCGCCTGACCGAGGAGTATGTGGACGCAAAGGGACCTCGGGGAGAGGACCGACCGCGATGGGTCCGGGACATGGGGCGTCGGCCCATGGACTCCCCCCCCCAGCCAGAGGCAAAGGGACTGATGGGGAGCCCAGAGGGGTGCCAGAGAGAACGGCCCGGCTTACTTGCTGGCAGTGCGGGAAGCCAGGACACATTAAGCGGGACTGCCCAGCCATGGAGTGTGGTTACACTAACTGGTGTGGGTGGACTGAGGTTTGGGGGCGGAAGCCGCATAAGGGGATACCCACCCTGCAGGTGCAGGTGGGGAGGAAGTCCCACCAGGGGGTGGTGGATTCAGCCTCCCCCTACACGCTCGTCCGCAGAGCGTTGATCCACCCCGAGTGGTTGATTCCAGGGGCTACTATGGACCTGCAGTGTGTCCATGGGGACAGGAAGTCCTGTCGGGTGGCACAGGTCCCCCTAGAGATCGGCGGACGATTCCGCTGGAAGTGGGTCGGAGTGCCAGCGGGGTTGCCGTGCCCCGTAATCATTGGGCGGGACTGGGGCCTGGTGGGAGGTACGAGGCCCCGGGCTGCCCCGAGGCCGAGCGTGCGAACCCGTATGGGGGGTTGGCTGAGCGAAGGGGCGGGTCTCAGCCCAACAACCCAGTGAAGGGTCTATCTAACCCTGAACAACAGAGGCTAGGGCAGGAGGTGAGCTCCACAGAGGGAGCCCCTGTGAGAGCCTGGAGGAAACTGAGGCAGAGGGATGGTCATTTCCACCCTACTGCCTGCAGTGCGAGGAGTGGACAAGGCTCCCCCCCGAAAAGCAGGGGGTCAAAGAACCACAACCCCCTGCCCGGGCGGTGCCTGTGAAAGAGGTGCAGGCAGAAAACAAAAAGGCAGTAGGGTTCTCCGCCACAGCTGGGCATGACACCCCGAAGCCTAGGGACCATGCGGCTATGGTGAAGGAAATGAGAAACAAAGGTTCAAGGGCCCTATTGAATTTAATAGGGAAGTATTGAGGGGTCCGAGCCAGCCCGATGGGGCTAGGCTAAGGGGGGAGGTGTGTGGCAGGGTGGGCCTGACCCAGCCTGCCTCCCCTTTAAGAGGGAGAAAAACCCTCTGCAAACCTCCAGTGCAGAAATCCTAATCAGCCACCTGGGCTCAGGCTGGATGAGCTGCACCTGGCAGCCTCCTCAGGAGGATATAAGCCTGCCAGGCAGGAAGCCCAGGGTGGTGGTGGTATGGTAGTGTGGAGTGAGTGAAAGAGCTGTAAGCTGTAGAGCTGTGTGTAGAGCTGTGGAGCTGTGTTAGAGCTGTAAGCTGAAGAGCTGTACTATAAGCTGTGTATATTGGTGGTGGGGCCTTGCACTGTGAAATAAAGAATCAGGGTGGTAGCCGTGTTAGTCTGGAATAGCAGAGTTAACAAAGTCCTGTGGCACCTTAAAGACTAACTATAAAGTTTTGAAGCATGAGCTTTCGTGGGCTAATACCCACTTCGTCGGATGCAAGCAGTAGAAGTGTTCACAAACAGGCAGTTATAGAAAAGTAGGTAAGAGCCAGGTGGGAGCCTCCCACCTGGCTCTTACCTACTTTTCTATAACTGCCTGTTTGTGAACACTTCTACTGCTTGCATCCGACGAAGTGGGTATTAGCCCACGAAAGCTCATGCTTCAAAACTTTATAGTTAGTCTTTAAGGTGCCACAGGACTTTGTTAACTGTGAAATAAAGAGCACTGTTGGAGCCAAAGAAGAGTTTCCTGCCTGTGTTTGAAGAGGGGTGAGAAGGCGATCTGTCACAGTAGTTTTAAAGTTGTGTGTGTGTGTGTGTTTTAATCTCAGGTGGAAACCAAAATACCTGTAACTGAAATTTCACTAGAATAGCATCAGAATAGACTGAAATGTGAATGGCTGTTTGGCTGACTTATTTCATAAACACCTCTGACCAGATCGTGAAGTCTGTCAGCGTAGGCCAGACTGGAATAATTGTTTAGAGGGGTCCCCTAAGGCAGGGTTCTCAACCTTTTTCTTTCTGAGTCCTCCCCCCCCCCCCCAATGTGCTGTAAAAACTCCAGGGTCCAGCAGGGGAGGAGGAACCCGGGGCTCTGGGCTGCGGGCCGGGTCGCTCAAGCGTAGGTGTAGTTTGACTTCTCTTCTGGGTGGGCAGGAGCCAGTGGGGATCGAGCCAGTTCTTCACAGCGGGGTCCAGGGAGGGAAAATCACCTCCACCCCCTGACTTACCTCAGCTTTTGCACGGTAGTTTTGGGGGAGGAGAGGTAACATCCCTATGTCCCCCCAACTCTGTCTATGGGCTCAGGGCTTCTGCCCTGCAGGGGGCACCGGGGACCTGGGCTTCAATCCCATGGCTTCTGGCTTCAGCCCCTGAGAGGTGCTGGGGCTCAGCTTCTGGGCTTTAGCCACAGAGCCCCATGGCCCCCCAAGGGCTGTGGACCCCTGTTGCAAACCGCTGCCATAAACTATCCTAATGTATCTATCAGTCTGCTCCTTTCCTAAAGTTTACTCAGCAAGATCCATGAGCCTGGGCTGGTGGGCTTTTCTCCTCCTCTTTATATCTTCATTTGGATATACAGTATGTCAATTCCACAGCGGTTACCATGGGATGTCTTGTGGAAAGTCATTTGGATTTGATGCCTGCTCTGTCGTTTCCTTCACAATAATTTTCTGAAACCAGCTCACTTGGTAGGACTCAGATATTGGAGAGAAATTTTTAATGTATTATGACTAAATTATATTTGAGCAGGAGGCCACTTGGCAGCTTCCCCCCCCCCCCCCCATATCTGTGCTTTATAACTTCTCAGAAGTGTGTATTTCTGGGGCTGTAACCACAGCTAGTATTTTATGTTGTATCTTTAGCAGCTTTGAAGCTAAAATGTAATGTATGAACTTAAGCTAAAGTAAAAAAAATACTAATTACATTTTGAACAAGATATATAATGACAACCAGACCAGGCAATGTAACTAGAGATCTATTAATTATGTACAGTACAGTATTTAGCTCACTGTAGGTAATCCATCCTGCTATTGACTTCTGGGAAAGTCATTTTTAGTACTAGTCTTCTTGCTGGGAACTTCTGCTACTAAGGAGTTAAAGGCTGAAGTTTCTTGAAGTACATTGAAAAAACATCCTATTCAGATGCCAGTTCTTCAGGACCACACATGATTTGCATTTCCCTTTCTTTTGTTTACTGTTCTAAACAGCTGAGGAACAAGCAGTAGGAACAGATGAAGATATAGGGTCAAACTCAATGCTAGTGTAATTTCTTTGAAGTCCTATTGAAATTGGTACAACTCTAATGACTGGTATATGATGTTTTGTTTATGATAGCACAATAAATTGCAGGGACATATTGTAATGCATAGATAACTATGAACGTTAAGACAATGACATAATGAACTATACTTAGATGAGTTAATAACATCCGATGACATGATGAGCTCCAGGATAGAGCTTTAGTGTTTCTAATGTCATCAGACTGCTGAGATGTGTTCAGCCTTTTTCAGGGTCTTTATGTGTTTAGTGTGCTGTATAACTGAATTATGTCAGATACATGTTTATTAAAATGGTTATGCAAAAGTGTTCTTTGAATTGCTCTTTGAAATTATATTCAGGATGTTAGAGCAATACTGTCTATTCTCTTAAGTTTACAGTTCAATTTCAAGACCGATTCTCACTATTAATATTACTATGAAGGGGGAAGGAACACAAGTCAGAATAGGGAAAGAACAAGTTAAAACATATTTAATTAAATTAGCTGTATTCAAGATGGCAGGGCCTGATGAAATTCTTACTAGAATATTTAAGGAACTAGCTGAAGCAATCTTGGAACAGTTGATGATGATCTTTGGGAGCTTATGAAATCTGGTAAGGTCCCAGAAGGCTGGAGAAGGGCAAACATAATACCTATCATTAGCAAGGGGAACAAAGAGAACTGGGGAATTATATACTTATCAGCCCAGCTTTGATACCTGGAAAGAAATTAGTAAAAACTCAGTTTGTAAGCAGCTACAGGATAATGGGCTTTTAAGGAATAACTAACATGGACTTGTCAAGTACAAATTATGCCAAACGAACTTAATTTCCTTCTTTGATGGAGTTGGTAGCTTAGTGGATGAGGGGAAACAGTAGATGTGATATATCTTGATTTTTTTTAGTAAGGTTTCTGGCACAGTCCCACATGACAATCCCAGCAAACAAGGGGAATGTTGTTTACACAGCTGGTTAAAAGACTGTACTCAGAATGTATTTATGAATAGTTTGCTGTCAAACTGGGAGGACCTATCTGGTGGAGTCCCACAGGACTCAGTCCTCGTTCTGATAGTATTCCATATTTTCCTTAATGACTTGGATAATGGAGTGTAACGTAAAATTTGCAGATGATACCAAACTGCAAGGCGGCGGTGGTCACAAGCACTTGGTGGGATAGGATTAGAATTCAAAATGACCCTGAGAAATTTTAGAACTGGTCTGAAATCAGTAAGATTAACTTCAGTTAAGATAAGTGCAAAATTGGACATTTAGTAATGAAAAATCAAATGCACAACTACAAAATGGGGAATACCTGGCTAGGTGGTGGTACTGCTGAAAAGAATTTGGGGGTTATAGCCTATCTCAAATTGAGTATGAGACAACAATTTGATAAAATTGCAAAAAGGCTAATATTCTGGGATGTGTGTATCTAAGACAGAGGCGGTAATTGTCTCACTGTATTTGACTCTGGTGAGGCCTCAGAGGTAGTACTGTGTTCAGTTCTGGGTGCCACACTTTAAGAAAGATGTGGACAAATTGGATTTGCAGCAGATTTCATTTGCTTTCAAGGAAGGTTATAGTATCCCCCATCATTGGAGGATTTTAAGAACAAGTTAGACAAACACCTGTCAGGGGTAGTCTAGATATACTTGATCCTGCTTAAGTGCAGAGGGCTAAACCAGATGATCTCTCAAGGTCCCCTTCCAGCCATATATTTCTGTGATTTTATAGTACCACCCAGGGCCATCATTAGAACATCCGTCCCACAACATTGCTCCTGACATGAAGCAGATTTAATTAAATGTGCCTATAAACATTTTGTTTCCCATTGAAGCAATATATTTTTGTTTTTGCCCTTCTAACCACTCAGTATTTGTATTGCTCACACACATGCATATGTTCAGGCTCATGTACACTGTAGAACAGTTATAATTAAACTCCCTTTTTACCATGGTACCACTGATGTCCTGAATTACTCCCTAAAAGTAAAACTTCAAACTGATGATAGTGAAACTTCACACCACCCTGAGGATATGTCTTCACTACAAAACCAGCTAGGGCTCTTACTCAAGTGTTGCCTCTAATTCCCATCTCCACAATGCAGACACAAAATCCTCTTGGGACAGCTATCACAGACCTATCTTGAGTTTACTGTATTTGATGTTATGAATGGTATCTGAAAGTGTTAGCCAGCCCTTGAAAGCACAACAATTTCAAAGACCAAAGATGTGCCATATAATATGGGACCATAGACTATACAGATACCTGTAATAAATGTTATATTTGTGTGATCCTTCTTTGCTAAGGGATTTCCTTGTAGAATCTAGAAACACAAAGGAATGAGTAAGGCAAAATCCCAAAGCTGATGCAGATACCCAGCCTGTGAGGCTTGAGCTCCTGGGCAAAGAGGTAGTATAGGGGGTCTGGCTGGCCTCCCTCCAAGCCAGAAGGGAAAGAATCACTCTCTTCACCTGAATGGATGGGGCCAGAGCAAGCTGGCTCCACCCCCAGGAAGGGGAGGGGTGGGACAGGAAGTATCAAGGGGGGGCTCATAGCTCAGTTAGGGCAGCACAAGGGAGGGAGACAGATGCAGACTGCTCTCTCCACACCTTGCTGCTGAGCCAGGGGAAGCTCTGGACCCAGGGACCCCACTCTACAGAAAGGATTGGGGTTTCCTGAGGGACTGCTGGAACTCAGCAGGGACCCATGCCTGCCGGAGGCGAATGCTGAGGGAGAACTGGAGCTGCCAGGGGCAGAGTACCCCGGGGGACCGCCAAAGCCTAGCAGCACCCCATGGCTGATGGAAGCGGACGCTGAAGGGGATCTGGAGCTTCCTGCGGCAGATGATCCTGAGTCCTGCTGGTGCCCCCTTGCATGTGAGGTACACCCCCAGACTCCTGCCGGCGCTCCCCCTGCCTGAGGGGCATGCCGTGGACTCCTGCCGGCGCTCCCCCTGCCTGAGGGGCGTGCCGTGGACTCCTGCCGGTGCTCCCCCTGCCTGAGGGGCGTGCCGTGGACTCCTGCCGGCGCTCCCCCTGCCTGAGGGGCACGCCGTGGACTCCTGCCGGCGCTCCCCCTGCCTGGGGGGCGCGCCAGAGACACTTGCTGGCCCGCCTCCCACCCTTAACTCCCCTGTGTCTGGGAGGTGTGACCAAGGCCTTGCAGCAAGGCAGTAGCTCCCCACCACCCCCAGCGGCTCAGAGGTGACCCTCATATAGGTAGCAACTGCCTTCACCTGTTTTCAGGAGGCTGGGACAAGAGCTGGGGGTATAAAAAGCCACGTCGAACTGTCAAGGGATCTTCATTTTGATTAAACAGATACACATTGTTTAACCCAGACTAGCAGGTATCTCTAGGGTACAGACTACAGCCCCGGTTCTATTTTCACCTTAGAGTGGTGACCCACCTGGTTTGCAATAAGGACCAAGGCTAAATCACCCAAACACAGATTGTCCTCCAGTGTCTTCCCAGGATTTCCTCCATGTGTCCATACGGACAAACACATTCACCCACAATTCACTGGGAAAGAATCATGGGATTTGTCCCCAGAGGTCCTAGCAATACACATGGGGAGTGCAGAACCAGTGAGGATGCAGTAACTTGAATCTGGCTCTGCAGTGTGGCTGCTCACACCTGACCTAAGCTAATTCAGGTACTTGGATTCAGGTGCCTATTGCCTGTGCTAACTCTAGGGATAATACATAGCTCAAATGTGGCAAGGCTTGTCTTCCTGAAGCTAGTATTTTGAAATAAATTTATTGGAATGGTTGCTCTACAGTAGCTCCAAAAGCCCATACCTCCTAAGTTACTTGCTGAGTTTTCCAAGTTCATTAGTGGACAGACACGTTCAACGTGGATTGAAGTGTTGTACAGTTGTACAAATGTTCTGCTTTATACTCTTAGGAGATGGGTGTGCCACTCCATACTTTTCCCAGAAGCTCCTGTCTGACCTTGACATCGTAATGCACATTCTCCCCATGACAACTCTTCTCCCCGCATTTTCCTCTTCCCTCCATCTTTCTATCATCACAATATCCACCACCTTCTGCTCTTCTTTTCTCTTCCCTCTTTCTCTTCTCAGTTGTTTTATTTGATTTATTTCATTCTTTCCAAGTTCTCTGTCTGGCCCCATTACCTTAGGTGCAGCCTTTCCTGCATCTTGCACCGAACTGACATTCCCCTCACATAAAATATTTTTTTCTGGAGGCAGGATTTTCAGCTATTGTAATGTGAGAGGAATTAGAGGTCCTTTAAGACTAGCCAAGGATGCAATATTTAAGATAGCAAAATCAATATTAGACTGGTCACCATATCCTGGGAATGTGCTGAAAGCTGTCTAGATATATCCTTATTCTTGTGATGAGAAGAGGCATAGCTTGTGCCCAGTTCTGTTAGGAGATTCTGTTAGGAGAACCCTCTATCCTCTGCACAGTGGAATCAATACCTGTGGTGTTTGGACTTGTTAAAAGGTAAACAATCCAGAAAATTCAAATAGCAGATGGGGCTGGGGGAGAAGAGGAAGGAGATTATGGCATCAGAAGCATAAACATTGAGACAGATTACAGTAAAGGCCCAACAGTTCTGTTTACTGACTGGTATCTCTGTTACAATCAAGCCTTTAATTTCATAATCATGACCCAGAACACTTCCTGTTAGTGCTTAAGGTAAACCGCGAGTGCTTACATATTCTTCAGTGTGTGCATACTTTTAATACAGTCTCCTTTATTACATCAATTTGATTCTCCCACTATCGTTTTTTTTTAGCATGGTAGGAAGTCACAATTTTCTAAAGGAAATTGGCCTCATAAGGTTTTGTGAGGCATCTACACCAAAATGACCAGATCCAGGAAAGAGAAGTCATCCAGTGGACTAATTTTAGTAATGTGAGAACTTATTTTGGGGGGGTTAACCAAAATTATGGACTACGGAACAGAACCATCCCTGTGGAAATGAATACCTACAAAGCCACACTTATGTCAACAATATGCTGCTAACATCATAGGAAGTTACTTGAGGAAAAACAGATCTGTCTGAAGTAATGACCCTTGACTGGCTCCTTTAGGTGCACCTGCAATACATATACATATTGATAAATAGCATGAATACAGGCAGACCCAAACAGTCTTCCGAGAGGGCCAGATCATCTGTGCCCATTGCGAAACCCAAAGGGGAGGCTTCTTTGGAGAACATTTCTACAATAATACTCTCACCGAGACTGCCCATCCATCATCCTGCTTCCCTACCTTGCAGAAAAAAACTGCAGGGCCATCTCCTTCCCCACGGTGAACCTAGGGACTCCCACAGATTCCATGTTACCTGCATGAGGACAGGGCTACCCATGCAGTAGTCCTGGACCTCTGCACCAGCTGGAGCCTTCTATGTCCCCACTAGCTGATGGGCAATGTGATTCAATTGAAGCTGTTTAACCAGGGACTTTACTGCCTGTGGCTGCCCCTGAAGAACTAAAGGGAGTTTCTGTGTGTGTGTGGGGGGAAAACTAGGAATCAAAATGCAACTTATTTATTTCTCTAATTCCTGCTTTTGGCCTGTTATGCCCCATTCCCCATAAACCACTTCACCATCTCGTGTAATTTTAAAGTGTAGATATGCAAAAGTAGTGAAACATTTTCATTAAAATTAGTGCCTATTTTTCAGCCGTTTTGCATGAGCATACACTTCTGAAATTTTGTATCCGAATTTGGCTTCTGTGTGGACTGGGGTCTGCACCGTATGGGGAGGGGGAGAAATGGAGTGGAGAGTTGTCTGGCCACAGGAAGGTGTCAGTAGCCACCGGACTGTTGGGATGCAAAACATCTCCCCTTTCGGCACCATCAGATTTTATTTGAGTATTTTCCGGGACTGTTATTTAAACCAACAAAAAAAAGGATAAACGTAGCCGGGTTTGTATAATTTTTCCAGTAGCTTCCCCTCTCTCCTCCCAGGACTTCTTGGAAGTAGCCCTGGATAGTGTGGCTTAAATGCAGATGCACTGCTATAAGGATGGGTGTGTGTGGGAGAGGATGGCAAGGGGCCAGAGGTATTGCAGAGGCACAGTGCTTGTGTGTACTGTCTCCTGGCTTCCTGCAATTATCTGGGCATCAGCCAGGTTTGACTTCATGCTAGACCATGTAAAGGGTATTCTCATGCAGATTGCCTCCCTTTCAGAATCATCCCTTAGGATCTGCTGCAGGAGAGGATGGTCTGGACCAGTAACAGTAGGGTGGTGCAAAAAAATTCTGGCATAGTAAGTGACATGAACCATAAAACATGGACTAATGGCAATAAGGGAAGCAGCAGTCATGGAGAAGTATCCTGATAAATAATACAAACCTAGTGGAAACTCATGCTGGCTTATAATATGAAAGTCTTACAAATTATCTCTAAAGCTGCAGAAAACCATTTAGTCGTGGGTGCCAGGTTTGTATAATTTTTGGTGATGGCCAGAATGAGTCCAAGCAGAGCCTTCCCGTCCACAGGACAGGCTGGGGCAACCACCCCAGACCCCACACTTCTGGGGGCCCCGTGCTTCAGGGGGACACAGGGTCCAGGGCGGCCTGGAGGGGTAACGGGGCCTGGTGCTGGCAGCAGCGAGTTACCCGGCCCTCCCTGCTCTGCTCCGCTCCAGGCATTGCTCAGGAGGAAGCCTGAAGGAGGTGGGGTGGGGGCGGAGGCATAGGGGAAGGGGTGGAATGGAGGCTGGGTGGGGGCGGAGCAGGAGTGAGAAGAGGTGGGGTGGGAACAGAGCAGGGATGGGGAGAGGTGGGCTTGGGGCTTGAGGGAAGGGGTGGAGTTGTGGTGGGGTGGGGCGGGAAGGAGCTGGGCAGGGTGGGCTGGGACTCGGTTGCTTGTTGGTGGGGGTTCCAGGCGCCCCACTAAGTCTCCAGGACACCCTGGACCCTGCATCCCCTTGAAACATGGGGCCCCCCAAAGCACAGGGCCCGGGGCAGTTGTCCACGTTCCCGAATATTGGTGGAGCACAGGCACCACTGCTCATATAACTCGCCATCTATGCATTTAGTGTTAAATTGCTTCTCACTGGAGCTTCTTACATCAAGTTCACTTTATTATGGTTTCCATTCTATGCATCCGATGAAGTGAGCTATAGCTCACGAAAGCTTATGCTAAAATAAACTAGTTAGTCTCTAAGGTGCTACAAGTATTCCTCACTCTCTTTACGGATACAGACTAACACGGCTGCTATTCTTGAACCTGTTTATTATGGTTGTATTTAATCAGTGCTCTTAATTTCATCTCAAATGGTAAATACACACACACATTTTCATGCACTGTATATGAGAATATGAAATCCTAAAGTAATTAGCACTCAAGAAACATAGTTGAAGCGTAGATTATAAAATTCCAGGCTCTAAAGTTATCAGGGAAAATAGAATGGTATGATTAAGACACCATGCATACTTCTTTATTAGAGACAGAGGGCTTGAGTCTCCATTTCACATGCACCAATACAAAGTGTATGCAAAATGCAACCCTGCTGATCGGATAGCATTTTATACCTACTTGGCATTGTTGTAATTGACTGCATAAGGTGCAGGGCAATAGTCAGTCGGGTCAAAATGTGTTTTAAGGAGCTACAACTCGCAAGCTAATACAACCTGGGGTAACTGATCTTGAAATTAAACTATAACTGTTAAATCTGAATGCAGTGCAGTAGTATCTTTGTCTGTGCTTGCAATCAGAAAACCTGTGGGAAGTCATAAATGATTTCACAGTTATTTTGCCATATGTGCAGAGTTTAATGGTTTTAGTCCAATCTGTGATTGCTGAAAATTGGATCATAAAGGTAAATGTTTGGATGAGCTGATTAATTACTTTAATTTAGTGATATGCTCAGCTCAGGTATCAGGAATTGATTTAATTAATGTCAATTTCTATCTTATTGAGGTAGAATTGTATTATGCAGACCTAGCTCACAAGTGATGCTGGAGAGTCTTAACAAAAGATCCATTAGCAATTGATCGTTTCCCTAAAGGATTTTTTCTGCATATGCTAGCAATAATTGATAAAAAAGTAAAAGTGAAATTTTAGGTAACTGAAGTGGAAGTTATTCAAATATGACTGTAAAAGTTCCATCAGCATGGAGGTAATTGTTAATCCTACAAAAGTCTTCACTAAACATATTACAGTTGCTAAAGCTCATTCTCAGAGTGTCTTCAGAAATGGGACATTGATAAGATACCCATCCCCTTAGCATCACTTTCTTTAAAATAATGAAAAGTTACCCAGTAGTTGCATCTAAATAAGTATGATTTTACTGTATACGGTTGAGTAGCTGATGTAGCAATGACAATATAGAACAAACTCCAAAAAGCATGTGACAATCATTTTAAATTCTTGAGTGAAAGGAGGAAAAACAGGAGATTCTGTTAGAATTTTGTTTGTTGTTGTAATGGGGTGTATCTGGCCCATTGAGGCTCCCTGCTGGAGGCCCTGTGGCCCTACTACACCCCACCCCAGGAGAACAGCAGCAGAGGTGGGTCCTCCAGGCCTTCCTAGAGAGGCCTCATAAGAATCAGCCAATCAGAATCCTGCAGACTCAATTAAAAGGAGCTGTAGGGGCTTAACAGGGCAGTTTCTGGGTGGAACCTGAGTAATGAAGAAGGGTGCTTTGCTCTTGGCCATAGGTATCTAAGAGATAACTAGAAGTTGAGTTCTGGCTGCATTTCGCTTTCTGTAAGGAGAGAGCAGACCTGAAACTGTTAACCCTAAGGGACCAGGTGAAAAGGAAGAAGCCCAGGCAAAACAGTAACAGTTAATTGAAGGAGTTAAAGGAAGCACCACAAGGCTGCTATTTGTAGGGTCTCTGGGTTGTTACCTGGAGTAATGGGTGGGCCTGGGGCCCCTAACTGGCCACAGGAGAAGTGGCCTAAGCCCAGAGAAGGGGATAAGACTCTTTAATAAAAGCCCAAGAAAGGGCCTGGAGTTTAATCAGGCCCAGAGATGGGGCTGAAGACCTGAAGAGTGCCAACCATTCAATTTAGCTACCCTGAAAGGGGATTGAATTTAAGAGATGACTTGGCTGGAGAGATGCGGCAGGAACGGGTCAGGACTCTTAGTCTTCTGTGAAAAAGCCCGGGGGGCAAAGCTCTATAACAGAGCAGAGATGGACTTAAAGCTAGGCCAGAAGGGGGTGAGATCTGATCTTGGAGATGGGCTAAAGATACTGACAGGGCACAGTGATAGGGCACAGTGATAGGGCACTGTGCCCTGTCAGTATCTTTAGCCCATCCTACAGTGTTGGATCTTTATTATCCTGGAATGGTTCATTCAGCCATTGTTGATTGCGTGACTTAGCTGGAGGGCTGAACCACTGAAGACCCACCTGATGAGGTCAACAACCTACCAAGAAAATTGCAGTACCACACCAGCCAAGAGGAGGCACTCTGAGTCACAAAAGGTGAGTGCACTGTCACAGCTATAATGGTAGTCCATAAAGGGATTTAGGTGACGCAATATTGAGCATCACTACGAGTGCCTTTTGTTCCTAGGAAGTCAGAGGAACAACAATGCTACACATGAAGCCTGAGTTAGCCTAGGCTCCTATACAATGAATGGGGAGAGATATGTGCCTTAGAATGTGATTATTTATTTATTTTTTAAAAGCTAGCATGTTAGGCGGGGAGCCACACAAGCTATCCAGTGGGAGATGCTGGTGAGACGGGTGTGTCATAAATTCCACTCCTCTCATGGACCTAGGCAATTAATTCCAGGCTACAGGGTGGCACCTATCTCTGCTTGCAATCCACAACCAGGAAGCCTTGCCTGGAGTCAGGCAGTTTATGTACCTATGTTTTTGAGAATGAGTTAGGCCAATGTGTGACTCCACACACAATGGCTAGAGGAGAAGATGCCCACCACATAACTTTTAGCCTGGCAGATTAGGAATTGCAGAGGAGTGCTTTTTCCCCCCAGGTTTGCGGGTCACCCTGGGGCTTAGGTGGAAGATAGGTGCCTACAGCAGTGGTTCTCAGTCTATAGTCTGTGGACCCCACGGGTCTGCAGACAATGTCTAAGATTTCCAGAGGGGTCTGCACCTCCATTTGAAATTGTTTAAGGGTCTGCAAAAGAGTGGTTGAGAACCACTGACCTTGAGTGATGCAGCATTGCACCTGTCTTGAGGCAGACATTTAGGCACCTTGTGGAATTTTTACCTTGAAAATTTAGGCATTAAGTGAGTTTAGGCACTTGTGGGATTAAGTCAGCTGACTTGGAGTTTTGTGGAGCCTACAACTAAGAATTTTTGTGGATCTGGGCATAAAGTCATTTCACATTTCCACAGTCGAGATATTGCAGGTATTTACATAAGTATATTTATGTATCTTAAATAATACATGAGATTTAATTAGCAAATTGGATAAAGATTTTAATGTTTAATACAGCTGAAAGACTTGCCTGATATTTCATAATACCAGAAGAAATGCAGTAGCTTGTAGCATCATAAATTCTGCCCAAAATAATATAGGATCTAGGTTTGCCAGACTGGTCAATGAATTCTCACTAGACAAACATTCTTGGGGACATGTAACCTGAAATATACAAGCTGGTGTACCGTATACTTCTAAGTATAAAATTGACCAGGCTGCGAGATTTTGAGTCCATTGTTGATGGAACTTGTTATTGTTTCTCAAAGCAAATTCAGGGTGTCCTGTGATTGAGATATCAAAATAGGAGAGGAAGTTCAAAACTTGTGTGTGTCTATCTCTCCAACAGAAATTGATCCAATAAAACATAATACCTGATCTACGTCTAACATCCTGGAACCGACATGGCTACAACAACCCAGCTTTCTGCTAAAGACCATTAAGCATCATGGCATACAGAAAAGCAAGAACATGAACGAAGAGCCCAAGGGCATAAGGGGCCTTATGCCACCATTATGCTGCCGCATTTTGCTGCTCATTTTAAAACTCTGGGGCAGATTAGAGCAGCCCCAGAGTTGCTCTAATAGGTGCATGATTGCCTGATGACCATGGGATTGTTGCAGCATCTGGGAATAGTGGTATTCAAGTCATGCCTCCATTCCCCAGGATTTCCCCTGCTACATCCCCTCTGCTGGGAAGATCTACCTGTGGGGTGATGTTAGAGCCGTATTAGCTCTGGGGGAAATTACCCATGTGCTCTGCTGTTGAGGATATGGCCTCTTTAGCTCAGTGGAGTCAGTCTAAAGGAGTTTAATCGTAGATGCACAAAATCTTATCAAAATATTCTTCAGCAAGAGTATTGAATAATACTGAGGTCCAGAGTGTCTTTTTATTCCTGTTCTCTGGCATGCTAAGAACGAAGAGTTACTGTGCATTTAATCAGGTTTAAGATTAGCAGCCGTGTTAGTCTGTATCCGTAAATAAGACAAGGAATACGTGTGGCACCTTAGAGACTAACCGATGAAGTGGGCTATAGGCCACGAAAGCTTATTCTGAAATAAACTGGTAAATCTCTAAGGTGCCATAAGTATTCCTCACCTTATTTGTAGCATTGTGGAACAGTGCCCTCCTGTGCTAGAATGAAGGTGCCTTCGTGCCTTTCATCTGATCAGCATTTATTCCCATTAAATTTTAGGGACAAAGAAGCAAAAATTTCTGTGGATTCTTTTTAATCGGGTCCCAGTGCTAAATTCTCTTGGAATGATGTGTCATCTGAATGAGATGAGAAGAGAGCTGAGTTAGAAAGAATAAGTGATGCGCTGGAAAAAGTGCTTGGGACCCTCGGTGGAAAATTGTCATTCATCTCTCAAGCTCCTTGTCTGGCGACTCCACCTTACAGTACTCTCTCTCTATAACTCCCTTGTTGCTGCATTTTAAAGGGTAATGCCATTGTGATTTTTCCCCCCAAATGATCGCTCTTCATTTTTGCCATGAAGCGGGTTGACTTATGAAGTCCAATTCTATTCACTGTCAAGTGATTCCACTGATACCTTCCTCATTTGGGGTTTTGCTGGAAATTTCATTGCCATTTCATTGCCATTCATGTTACTACATCCTTTCATTCATGTTTTATTCAGTACTATGGCACTACCTTTGTTTAGGGGGTGGTTGTCATTCCTTATCAATTCAATATGGCTTGATAGAATTGGCTCCTCCAGGGATATCATGCACAAGTTGTTCTCTCTCATTGCAGTGGACAGCTGCTTTTCTATTATCTGCCCTGTTAAAGGTGTCATTTCTATCAGTCACAGAGATACTGTTTTGGGGGTCACTTTTGATTATCAGTTTGTAAGATCAGCTCATGGAGCAGACTCATGTTGGGAAATGTAGCACTGAATGAGATAAAGCTAACTTACAAAATCTGAGAACTGCAGCCTGCTACCCCACAAGAAAACTAAAATTAAATAAACTTTTATTATTCTGAACTATAGGACCAAGTGTGTCCAGACTTGTAAATTGAGACGCAACCTCCGTATACAACTATATTTATCAGAACACCAGTGTATCTTCTGTGTATGGACAGAGGGGAAGTGCAATGAGATCTCAATATGAAAAGTCCCCCCCCCCCCCCAAAATGTTTTGCTGGAGTTTTATTTTCAAAATTTTGGAGGGACAATCAACAAGCACAGCTGAGGGCCAAATTTTTGAGAAAGAAGTGGCCAGATTTTCAGAAAATCTCACCCCACAGAGTTCCTTTTGAAAACCTCATCCCAATTGTGGGTTCTGAGCACTTGAAAATCTGGCCCTGAGTGTGAGCAAATTAAATACAGAAAACTATTCTGAAAAAAAAATTAGAGAGAAAATGCTCTCTGGCCAGAATTAAGAGAAAAATAATCTATTAGATCTGTATAGTTTCAAAGGAGAATAGGAAGGTATATAAATAATAGCACCTCCAGTTACACTATCACAGATAAAAAAAATTCTTAGGGGTCTCTCTCTGAAGCCTCTGATATTTGCAAATCTCATACAGGATGCTAGACTAAAGGGATCATTACCTGTCCTGGTATGAATATTCTTATAATTCCTTTCTTTAAAAAAAGTCATGCAAGAATTTGTAATTTATCCAAGTTACTTGAAAGAACAGAAAAGTGCCCTGCTAAGCACAGAGTATCTGGAGACTGAAGAAAAATAGCATGTTAGTGCTTTGCAAAATATTTATGACAAAATTAGTCTTTTTGGAAAGTAGTGTTTCATGCAAAATTGTTCACGTCAGTGGATTTAGTCAACTTTTTTTTTTCCTGCCAAGTGGATGTTAGTGATAATTTCTTGCTACATTTCAGATTTCCTACTAGATGTATTAAGGTATCAGATTCAGCTGGGTCCCTGATTGGCTGACCCTATCCCGCATGCTGTGTAGTGTAAGCTGGAACCATGATGACCTGTTTGGGTTTTTTTTTTTTTTTAGGACTTTGAGGGAAGGAGAGAAAACACCTTCAGAAAAAACATAATGGAAGGAGCAGACCTGTTGTCCACCAAAGACACTAGCTGGACTTAGCAGAATGCTGGTCTTCCTACGGAGAGCGGAAAGTAGGTGGGAGAATGGGTGCTTTCAGGGGAATGGGCTACCACAATGCTTGGAAGAGGATTATGTGAGGATGGAGGTCTGTGGGACCTGCCGGGGACCCCTTTAGGTGTAGATAATCATCCCAACTTTTAGATTCTTATAGAAACCAGATACCAAATCCCTAGGGATAATCACATTTAGTGGTTTATTTTTTTCCCTGATACTGAGCTCGGTTTACGGTGTGCCTTTCAGTGTGGTTTTGCAGTGGTGGTGTGTTGAGGTTGATCTACCACTTGCCTTTGTATGTCATTTTACAGTGCAGAGGCTAGCTTGCTGTATGCTTTCCTATGCAGAGATGTAATGCTGAGGCTGGCTTACTATCTACTTTTAAGCTTTACCTAGGGGAGGATGGTTTCTTGCTGATATGTACCTTTGCAATGGGAATATACGTATTTAATTGACTGCTATTGTAATCTTGTAGAAGGACAAGAAGTATTTTGACAGTGAAAAGGAGATTGTTAGACTGAGAATCAACTGAGCATCTCAGCTGCCTGTCTCCACCAGTAACTACATCCACAGCATCCTCATGCCTGCTCCCCTTTCCTCCCCCTTCACCTTCCTCCCTCAGTATAGGAAGATATTTCCCATATTGATTCCCAACTGCTGCTCTTTCAGGTTTTGTCAGCCATGTTTGATTGCCTTTGAGTGACGAACTTGTACAATTTTGTAAAACATTGCATTGTTGCAGTGGGGTGACTAGAGGGAGGCCTGAGGACCAAGAGAGAGGATCCTTTGAGGAGTGCTCTGTCCTCTTTGACTGTGACCTGGTTGAAATTCATCCAGTGCAAGGGAGTAACCTACTACAAGTGGATTGGATGGTCCCCTTTCCTTACATGCGTGGAGGTAACTATGGTCATAGGAAGTGTGTGTGTGTGCTGCCTCCTTGACATATCTTCCCCAAACTCCTAGAACCTCCCTGTGTGTGTTGTGAGGAGACATTCTTCTGGAAGGTTTTTTGTGGTTGAGCCCAGGGTTGGGCGGGGATGCTCTTGGGCATTGTTCCCTACGCAGCATGGAGATTTCCATGTCCGGCTCCGGGTGGAGACTGCTAATTTCAGCCCAGTTTCTGGTAGAGCTGTGCTATAAGGCTAGCTAGCGAGCTATCCAGAGGGGCAGCTGTTCAAGCAGGATAAATCCTGCCTCTGTGGATCTGAGGGTGCCCTCTCTGCAGATTCTCAGATGGGGGCAGGTTGATTCACTTTATGTTCCCCACCAAATCACTGCCACTAGAAGGACAGTTCTTGAAAATGCCATGTGTTCAGCTTTGCAGTTTATCATCCCCACTAGCCCCCTTGCATAGGTTTCTAAATATATGGGGGGCATGATCTAGCTACCTTTTATTAACTAGTGTTTTTTCAGTATCTACAGCATACAGGACATTAGACCTCCATCACTGTAATCTTTCTCTGCAGGTGAATGTATAAAATGGGTGCCTGTTTGATATACTACCTCTAGATGGCACTATAATACTATAAAGTGTTCAATAAATAGGTTACGTATTTAATCCACTATTAAATTCTTATCATGGGTTAAATGTACTCAGAAGACTAATATCTAGGCCCTTTATAGCCTCTGAGATGTTATCAATTCCTAGTGTGCGGTGAGTGGTCATTATGTTAATACCAGTGTACACATTTAAAAAGTATGAGAAAATTATTGGGCATGCACAATATCTACATTTTCAATATCAGTAACTTTTAAATACCAAAATGGCATAGTCCACACTGTATAAAGGGATCAGTCCATAGTTTCATTTTTGTAGCAGTCATGTTTGAGTTTCAGGAGTGCAAAATGAGGCAATCCTAGATAAACTTCTGTTTTCTTTAACCTCCATCGGCATTTTCATTCTTTTAAACTACATGTGTTTGAAGGAAGATAAAATGGGAAAACATGCCCTGCTGGTCCAACAGATTTGTAAATGACACTTTAAAAGGCTCAGAGACAATATTTACCCTCTAGTAGGCACATGAAATTCTTATCAAGTTCAATGGGAGCTTGTAGATGTCTGTTTGCCTGTATTCCTGTATTTGGCTCACCAGCATGGAAAAAAAGTACACGTGACAATCTTCAGAGGAAAAGGATACATGACACATCCGTGGCACTTTATATCAAATTATTATGTAGTCAGTGCCATCCCTGTGCTGTGCACTGTATACAAGTAGAACAACATATAGGGTCAGATCCTCAGCTGGTATCAATTGTCATAGCTCCATTAAAGTCAGTGCCGCTCTGACAGCTGACACTAGTTGAGGATCTGCCAGCTGGTCTCTTCCTCAAAGAGCCTGCAACTGAAATCAGACTCAGAAAGATGACAAAGCACCTGACAATTCAAACGGAAAGTGAAGCTAATACCTGTGTGAAATCATTGATGAAAGGATTGATGGCAGAGTGAGATTTGGAGGAAGAGGGGCAGTCACTTGTCATACAAGAGGTAGGCATTTCCAAAAATAAAGGACCACAAGGGAGAACCCTATAACCCTAGTAATTCCCTTTTGGCCATAATTGCCCAGTGCAGTGTATACTCCACTGCTTTGTATATATCTGCCTTCAGCACTCAAAGGGTATGTCCACACTGCAATGTAAACCTGGGCTCAAACTCAAGCCTAACCCTCCTTCTATCCACACACACATTTTGCTAGCCCAGGGCTCGGATCCCGGGTTCCAGGACCCTACAGGGCTTCAGGAACTGAGCCCAGGTCAAGTCTTAACCCAGGGTTTGAACCCTATTGCTTTTCAGTGTAGATATAGTCCTGCTTGATTCAGGTACTGGGAGTCCTCCACAAAGTATCCCAGAATCCCATGGGCCAACTTCCTTTGTCCTCTCAATCCCAAGAATCTTGAATCTACTCTGTTGAAAACAGAAGCAACCACTCTTGACGTACCACAGCAGCTCAGCGAGTTGGTGTTAATCCTTCCATTGTCTTCTGACCATGGAGGTGCAGACACTCCACCAGAGAGCTTTCTGTGTTTTCGGCGGAGACTGAACAGAACAAGTCTTTTGCAAAGCCTGCTGCTTCATGGTCCCATAGTCCAGCCAGTGGCAGGCACTGAGTGGGGACAATGAAGACACTCTGGGCTTTGGAGCAGCAGCAGCACATTCTGGATCCATACAGGGGGAGCTGAGGCACCCCTGAGGAACAGCCCACTGCAAAGCCCCCAGCAGGCACAGAAGCTGTCCCTAAGCCCAGTAATTTTCTGGCTCAATTTTAGTGTTTATTAATACACAAATGGGAGGGATTTCCTCTTTTTGAACCAATGCAGAAGTTATAAGGTGCCCTGGCTAGCAGTGTGTGTCTGCTAATGGTGGATTTTATGCCAGTGGGATGGCTTCCCCTCCCCCACAACCACATGGAGTTCGAAAATGGCGACCAGGACATGCAGACAGTACAGAACACCTTTTAAAGTGTGTTTTTACTACAAAGTTACACATTTTTGCTAGGGCTATTCCTGTTTCTTAAAACTAACCTTACATTGCCATGCCTGTAAGCCTGCTGCTCTGTAACCATTCTGCCATCTATCGAGCCACCTGAAAACAGTGAACTCTGTGTACGTTTGGGAAAATGTGTTCCCTTCACAAACCTAGTCCATTGAAGCTAGAGGTAGTCCATGCAGTCCAAAATAATTTGTCCCAAATATAACTGCAGTTTGAAATTTTGTCCGGAAATGTGCTGGGGATGGGGAGGAGGAAGGTTCTGGAGATTTGCATGTAGTCTGACCTCCTACACAATGCAGGCCAAGGAATCTGGATGATTTTGTTGTTTAAAAAAAGCCTCACCCACCTCTTCTTCCTGGTTTGGTGGTCTATAGTAGACCCCTTCCATGGTATCACCCTTGTTTTTAACCCCTTTTATTCTTACCCAGAGACTTTCAATAAATTTGTCCCCTATTTCCACCTCAGCCTCAGTGCAAGTGTATACATTTTTAATATAGAAGGCAACACCTCCTCCATTTTTTCCCTGCCAGTACCACCTTCTGCACCAATATTTCAGTCATGCATATTATCCCACCAGGTCTCTGCGATGCCAACAATGTCATAGTTGTGTTTATTTACTAGCATTTTGAGTTCTTCCTGCTTCCCTGTACTTCTTGCATTAGTATACAGATATCTAAGATACTGATTTGATTTTCCCCTCCAGTTCTGTCTTGTGTCTCCTTTTTCCCTGGTGTAACAGACTATGCTCCTCCCAAATTCTGACCCTTCTCCCAGGTCTCCATGTTTTTGACTTGTGTGGGCTTTGGTCACCTGCCCCCTTCGAACATAGTTTAAAGCCCTCCTCCCTATGCTAGCCAGTCTGTATGCAAATATGGTCTTCCCCTTTCTCGATAGATGGGCCCCATCTCTGCTTAGCAGTCCTTCTTTAATACATACTGTGACTAATCCTCCTTCTCACATTTCATGTAATCCATAAGTACATTGCATGGCACTAAAATTCCACACCACTCCCCAGGCAGACACCCCCTACAATCAATGATCCCCCACAAGCCATTCATAAAAGTACTATTCCATCTTTTCCATTCGGCCATGCAAGTCCATAATCTGGGAGCACAAAGCATCCCTGACTTCTGTTGCCTGGGTGTATGCTGCTCCAGCTGTGATAGGCGCGTGTTTTGACTGAGTGTACCAATTCAAAGTGGCCCCTCGCTGTCCTAGATCCATTCAGGGGGAAATAATCTCTAGCTTCACAAAGATTGTGAAGAGCACAGCAAGTCATAGTCATTCAGACAGCACTGATGACGCTGGTATCAAAACAGTTCTGTAACCCTCCTTGAATGGGGTTTCAGTCTGCCAAGAGCACATGAGTGTAATTAAACTGTCTTTTGCCAGGGCTCTGAAATCAGGGTACAATTTTAAAAGCCAAAGGAGGTAGGTAGAGTCCCCCAGAGTAATGATGGGGGCAGTAACTATCATAAATGCAGTGTCATTTGGTGGGGACAGTGTCCCAGCCTGTTCATCATGAACTCTTCTAGTGCAACCCCCATTGACGTTCATAGATCTGCGCTCTGTGAGGGCCTGCATAACTATCTCTGCATAATCTATGCTCTGTGAGGACCTGAATTGTGCTCTGTGAGGTCCTTCATAACAATGGAGTAGTACCCTTTGTGGTTTGTTCTCCCTGAGGGGGGAAAACTATGGGCACATGAGTCCCATCAATGGCCCTTCCCACTTTGGGGTAAACCACACACCTGATTGCCTCAGAAAACTCCACAACCACTTGACCCACAGTTGACTTCCTAATAGCAAACTGGTTTACAATGGATCCGTAGCTGTCTGTGGTAGCCAGCTTCCATACGGCTAAAGCAACCCATTTCTGGACTAGCAGGGTTGGCCTGATGCATGTCTTTATGCTGGAGGGTCAGGACAAACTACTCATAAAGCTCTAGAAATGTGGCTTTCTGCATGCAGAAGTTCTGGATCCATTGGTGGTTGTCCCAGGTCTGCATGACTCTGATTTCTCCAGTCTGCTTGTGGCCCAGCTTCAAAAGTGCTGGTCTAGGTAGGAGGCATGAGAGGTACCAAATGTAGTGAGAAGCATCAGCCAGTTCATCTATCATGCCTAGGTGGTGGTACTCCTTTTAGAATCATAGAATCCTCTTGCTCCATCATAAGATGTGATGTGCCTTTGGTTGGTTTGACTCAGGTCTGCATGCTGCAGTGTGGATGCACGAGCTCCAGGTTTGAGTCCAGATTAGAAAATTCTTAACCTAGGGCTAACAGTCAGGATAGACGCTCAGTTCCTGGGTTCTCAAACCCAGGGTCAGCTGACTCAAGTCCCACTAACCCTGGGATTAAATTGCAGTGAAGATATTCCCAGGGTTGCAGTGACTAGCTGAGATCCACTAGCTTGGACATGGTTAGATGTGGCAGCCCGCTTGGACCTTGCAATCATCTCACAGTGGGATGTTGTGAGCCTCACTGTGTGGTGCCCTTACTGAACCCTCAGCCATACTCCTGTTCCAACCACTAATGACATATTTTATATTTTGCTTACCCTATTTCTCCTTGCAGTTTGTTGGATATATTCTTCTGCGGTCTGTGCTCAGAACTATTACGCAGAGCTGCTGTGAGTGGTTGAATAGCTGAACTGTTCCACCCCAGTGGCTGGTAAAATTTATATAATCCTGGATATATAACAGTTTGTTAAAGTTTTTAAAGCACTTTGGGAGTCTTGAGCATGGAAGACCCTACAGAAACATAAGATATTACTGTAAAATATTATTTAAGACATTAGAAGCCTACTACATGCCTTTGTTTTATTATTAAAGGTCATTTGAAATAATTTTCATCTATGGTATTCAGGTGCAATATTTGCAAAAAATCCCAGAGTGGTGTTCTCTTTTTACTTTTATAATAAAACATCATCTAAAGCTCTAAAACCGTGGGGAGAAAAGCACCATATGAATAAGAACTAAGCCCTCCAGTAAAGAATTTCAAAATTCAGTCTTCATAATAATAACACCTAAAAGTGTTGAATCATTCATAGTGTGTAATTAATACATCCTGTTTTCTGCTTCTTCCAAGAATGTAAGAATTGCAAAATCACTCAGAACAATTACAATACATGCAGTGCTGTTCACCATGAATAGCATTTAGTCTGAAATAATTTATTTCCTCCTCCAAAAGGGCTTATCTTGTTGTGTTATTTGTCAAGCCTGTACAATTGTGTGCAGTACTCCCCATATTATTCCTATTTTGCAAAGATCCAACCCCACAAGAATTATTAAAGTCCATCTAATGAGATTGATGTAAGCAAGGTCTGAGTCAGCTCTCCCCTGACATCTAGTGATAAACTGGGGGAAAAGACTTCAGGAGCAAACAGTATTTGCACAGGTACATGAACGCAGCAAACAGAGCTCCTTTGCCAAAGTGATCAGTTTTGGCTTCCAATTCACTTTGGTACACTATACCCAGATTTACACTCTTTTCTTAATCTGTGTATTATATAATTTTTTAACATTAGCTTTGATAAAATTTTTAAATTTGAATGCCGGGTTAGTGAAATTTTATCCTTATTGTATGAGTAAAAGGCAGCACAACTGTACCTAGCATTCCCTCACTGAGGGTGTCATCCGAACTTGAACCTCACTTGCTACGTAGGGGGTAGAGGTGCCAAATCCTTGTGAAGATGAGATATTTGTTCATTCCTACCCAGGCTGTGTGGACCCTGCCTAAAGAATCCTAGCCACTGTTTGGCCTCCCCATTCCAGTGCCTAAAGTCAGGGCTAATTGGACTCAATGAGAGTCCTTGTTTCTGTTCGGTGATTAGTAGAGCTAAAATTGCTGATGAGCAGGGCTAGGGAGTAAGTCCTAGACCTGCTGGGGGACAGTGTTGTATGGAAATAGAATGCAGAGACTGGCCTGGGAGTGAGGTTCCCCGCTACCCAGTGGAATCTCTAAGAGCAAAAATCATGCAGGAGGAGAACTGGTAGAACCTTAAGTCGGCATTGTGGGACTGGGAGTGTGAGCAATAACAGTGGCAGAGGGGGCAGTGAGCAGCAATAAGGTGGTTGAAGAGGTGGCAGTAGCAGCAGAGACTCTGCTCTGAATTCTTCCCTCCCCTTTCTTGGGTGCGAGGGAAAACAACATGAATGCACCTCTGCATTCTGGGTCTTTGCTGTCCAATGGCAACTGCCTCTGATGAGTGGAGTGCAATGGAGGGAAAGGGGAGTGGTGTGTTGAAGGGATATTCATTTGTCAGACATTCAGTGGGAAACTGAGGCAAAGGACACTGCCCAGCATGCTGTGAGGTGGGGGGTTGACTTATGGTTCCATGCTTATGAATCGTGGTTGTGGTGTTTTCCCAAATTAATGCTGAGTTTCCTTTCCCTTTTAATAAAAGTTTTCTTCTGGTAGCACAGATTCACTGCTCGTAAGTGGGGAAGTTTTGCCCCTCAGAGGCACCCAGAGCTGGTGTTTAATTTTCCCCCCATTACTGGGTGGGGGCTGAGGCCAGTTCTATTTTTGTGGTGTTAAGAGAAATCCCTAGATAGTGAACCCAGCCCTTGTTGCTGCTGACAACACTGGCAGAAAGGATACATATATATGTACTATATATGGACAGCTACAAAGCCAGTCACTCTACGGTTCCTTATTTCTTTATATATTAAAATATTTTCAGTGTTTTTTCAAGAAGCCTTAGAAGTTTTGCCGAGGTACATTTGACAGTGAGACAGGAAACACGAACCTATGAGCTCCATATTAGAGAAAGGGAAATGATTGATTTACTGATGTCCATCCAGGGAGTCAGAGTCCAGATTAGATGTCAGGAAATTCCAGACTTCCAATCCTGTCCTTAGACCGACCATCCAGTTAGCCTGAATCACAGTGATATGTAAATGCCTGAAGTTATGTTGTTTTTTTCCATGCCTGAGGAGAAAATATGGATCATGGATGAGATTCTAATCTTGATCACAGAATAAACTAATAAAACCAGAATAATCCATTGATTTCAGTGAGATTAGCCCTCATTTAGACCAGTACAAATAAGATAAAATTCTGGCCCTATTTTGTTCCTTTTTGGGTAGATAGAAACTGAGAGGAAATTAATTCAGTCTGCATTAGTTGTGTTGTAAATTGTAGTTCTGGGGAGAAGAGATGGGAAAAGCTGCTGCTGATGTCATATATGATAGATGTCACAGGGACAGAGCCTTAAGTTAATCACTTTTATAATTATTAATCATAAATATCTAAAGTTCTTTTTTAAACCAACAGTACAACTAAGTACAGTTTAAGAGAACTTTGTTGATGATGAATCGTACGCAAAAGTGGCAAAAATTGAAAAATAAGTTAAATATTTAGCTTTGAATCCAGCTTCTGATTTTTACTGGGGCAATAAAATTGCACTCATTTTCCTCTGCAGTTTTGATTTTTATATTTTCAAATTTCTGACATTAGGAAAATGCAGGAGGTAACACAATTGTATATTCATGAGAAATATGAAAAGAAGGGATATGACTGCAAGTATATATCCCACTGAGCCAGAATTTACTGTGTTCTTTCTTTCTTTCTTTCTTTCCAACTGGTCTTTTTGTAACGTCAAAAAACAGTGGTGAAGGAAATTAAAGTAGTTATACTTAATGTATTCTTCGTTGAAATCCCAAGTATAGAAACTGCTCTTACTTAGATTAACACAGGACGGTTCAATCTTGCTACCAGAACAACTAACACAAAATTGTTTGCAATTTAGCTATTATGTAACATCTTTAGTGTCAGAGTAATTAGTTATACATAAGGCTGAATTTTTGCTGCAACTGTCACTAGACTCTTACGGCTACGGCTTTCATAGTTTTTAAAATGTATACTTGACTGTTTAACATTTCTATGTATGAATGAGTGAGTGGGTAGAAGTGCTGTTAAATGGTTGAAAACATTTGACTGAACCCTTGAGAGCTGCAAAATTTAAAACATCAGTTGCCTGGAAGACTAGTAAAGAACAGATGTTTACTGGTAACACTGAAGTGACCCAAACGATTTAGAACAGTGGACTCACTGAGAAAGGGCTCTGCAAAATATTTGGATTGAAAGTCAAACCTAAAGTTTCATGAATTTTGGGCTAGTGGAAAAGAGGCCGGTCAGAAAGCAGAAGCTTGCCCATTTCGTTTTAGACCCTGGGAAGACTTGCAGGATCTGCTTGGAGTTTTGGATTTTATAAAAACCAAACTTCCATCAAACTGTACTGTAGGGGCGCGGTACTTGGGGTCGCCCCCTCGCGGAGTGGTGGGGTACCACTCCGTCTCGTTCGGGTCCCTTGCCGGGTTGGGGAATACCCGGCAGGTATCTTAAGCGGCCCAAGCCCGAGGTCAGGTGGGCCGCCAACGCCCCCTGGCGTTCTAGTTCAGGCCCCAGCAGGGCTGAGCTGTTGTAGCTCAACAGGCCCCAGCCCTGTGCAGGGCAGGCAACAACCAACAGTCGGGGCTCAGGCCCTTGGGCAGGGGCTGAGCACTAGTCCAAAATCCTGCCCTGAAGCAGGGCGGTGCAACAACAAAGTCAGGGCTCAGGCCCTTAGGCAGGGGCTGAGCAATAGCAGGAGTCTATAAGCCAGGTGCCTGGTCGAGGGGGAGACTGCCACTCACCGATAGGGGTGGCGGAGGGGTGCAGGCCCACCCACTTCCACTGCGCCCCAGCCCGGGGCCCTGGTAGCGGACAAGGCCCGCTGCAGTCGGGGGGGATCCTGACCGCAACACACTGACATCAGCTCGGGGTCTCCCCCCGGGCTACTTCCTGACTCCCCCTCCCACGGTACCTGGGCTGTTCCTGGGTCCTCCGAGGGTTCCAGGTTCATGGGTTCCTCGGGATCACTGTCAGGGGGCAGGTCCGGCAAGTCCTCCTCCGGGTAATAGAGGCAGGGCTCTGTCGGCGGCTCCTCCGGGTAGCAGGCAAGCGGCTGGCTCGGCGGCTCCTCCGGGTAGCAGGCAAGCGGCTGGCTCGGCGGCTCCTCCGGGTAGCAGGCAAGCGGCTGGCCCGGCGGCTCCTCCGGGTAGCAGGCAAGCGGCTGGCCCAGCGGCTCCTCTGGGTAGTGGGCGAGCGGCAGGCACGGTAGCTCCCTGGCTGGAGCCAACACCGGAGCGTCTGGCCTCCCCGGTGGCTGCCTTCCAAGTGAGCTCTGAGGCAGAGCTTTTATACTTCCGGGTCAGCCCCTGACCTTCCGGGGGGGGGGGGGGGAGGGCTTGACAGGCCCTGGCTCCGCCCCCTCTGGCATCTGCCAGGGGTTATCTCCCTCCCGGCCAGCAGAGGGCCATACCACCCCTCTACACGCACAAAATGAGAACCACTGTACTCTGAACTCAATAGTTTTGTGCTTCCTAGAAAGAGGAGTTCTTGTGGCACCTTAGACTGACAGATTTATTTAGGCATAAGCTTTTGTGGGCTAAACCCACTTCATCAGATGCAAGAAGTGGAAAATACAGTGGGAAAATATATATTCAATTCAAGTGGGCTATTATCAACAGGATGAAAAATCACTTTTGTAGTAGTAATCAGGGTGGCTCACTTCAAACAGTTGTCTTGACCCCCCACACTTGGTAGGGCAACTCCCATCTTTTCATGTACTGATATATATATCTTCCCACTGTATTTTCAACTCCATGCATCTGATAGAGTGAGTTTTAGCCCATGAAAGCTTATGCCTAAATAAATTTGTCAGTCTATAAGGTGCCACAAGGACACCTCCTTGTTTTTGCTGATACAGACTAACATGGCTACCACTTTGAAAGTAGAAAGAGGAGTAAATCAGAATTGGCATATTTCTCCAGTGACCATATTTAACTGTTCAAAGCACCGTGAGGCTCTCTTTCCTTTGGTAAAGGAGAGCCTCTCAATGAAATCTGAGACTTGGGTTTACAAAGGATGGTTCCAGAACAGTAAACTGTTCAAACCATTTTTGTGATACCATAGCACATGAATTGTTCTTGATGCTTGGATCATAAAAATGAATATAGAAATTATTTGGGAATAATTGCCTGAGATTTTTACCTTTCTTACTATCTTCTATAATCTCTTCTCCTTCCTCCCCCCACCACCATGAACCTAAGTTTCCTTGTGATTCCTCCTAAAATTTTATCTTGGGCGGGGAATGAAGATAAGACTCAGTGTGTCTGGGTGGGAGAAAGAGTACTGCAATCTGAGTAAAAGACAGGCAGGAGAGAATAGCAATAAAAACAGACTCAAATGAAGGGAGTGAATTTTCAGTGGTTGGTTAGAATAAGGCAATTTAACTAAACTACCCTTCAGCCCTATGTACCGCTCATTTTAAACTGGCCAGTAAATAAGTAACCATGCATTTAAGCAATATGGCAATTATATGTAGTTGTGCAATCTTAAAAACAATTAGATCATACCAAAACAATTTCAGTAAAAAGTTACTGCAGCATAAAAAGAGTTTGTCAGCCGGTGGATACAATGCAAGCAATTTACTTAGCAATTATCTTAACAAATATAGTGATTTTCCCAGTCTTTTACTATATGTATCAAAGTGAAAGCTTGCCTTTATCTACAGCACTGGGAGTAGCAAAGGAAGCTAATGTTCTAGTTTTAAACTTCAAGAAACCTAGTTTCAAATCTTGTTTAATACATTGACATATGGTAATTGCCCAGTCATTGCAAAAGATTTACGGTGTAGTCTTTGTAATATCTTATGGAACATCATTTAGTTAATCATAAAAAATAGAATCACAAGCCTGTGATAAATCCTAAACTTCTGATAAATCTTGAAATAACTAATGACTGTGTGTCACTTCATGACTGTAGGTCACAGGAAACAAAATGGTCTCGATAATATCTTACATCAGTCATCTTTACTTTTTAGGCTTGTAGGAGACGTCTAGGAGGTCAGGCTGGTCAAATAATTCATTGTAGATTTAGCCCTTTTATCTGTTCATGAATCCGTCTCGAACCAATCTTATTTGTTATTTTTAGCTACTTGCTAAAGAGCCTGGCAAACAATTTTCAGAAGATATTTTAAATATAGGAAACAAAGGGTAGGGATAAATGGTCAGTTTTCAGAATGGAGAGAGGTACATAGTGGGGTCCCCCAACAGGACCTGTGCTGTTCAACAAATTCATAAACTATCTGGAAAAAGGGGTAAACAGTGAGGTGGCAAAATTTGCAGATGATAGAAAATGACTCGATAATTAAGTCCAAAGCAGACTGTGAAGAGTTACAAAGGGATCCCACAAAACTGGTTGACTGGGCAACAAAATGGCAGACAACATTGATAAATGCAAAGTAATGCACATTGAAAAACATAATCCCAACTATACATATAAAATGTGATGGGGTCTAAATTAGCTGTTATCACTCAAGAAAGAGATCGTCAGGCAGTGGGGGGTGGTTAGGTGGGGCAGAGACATGTCGGGAGGAGGAGCAAGGGGATGGGGTTCCGAGGTGGGGGTGTGCATATGGGTCGGGCAGTCAGGGGACAGGAGCGGTTGGATAGGACATGGGAGTCCCAGGGGGCCTATCAGGGGGCATGGGTATGGATAGGGGTTGGGGCAGTAGGGACTGGGAGCAGGGGGGGTTGGGTAGGGGGTGGGGTCACTAGAGGGGGTGCTCAGGGTACAAGAAGCTGGGGGTTGGATGGGTCAGAGATTCTGAGAGGGACAGTTGGGGCAGGAAGGGGGTGTTGGAAAAGGGTGGGGGCCATGCTATTTGGGGAGGCACAGCCTACTCTACCTGACCCTCCATACTGTTTTACAACCCCATGTGGTCCTCGGGCCAAAAAGTTTGCCCACCCCTGATCTATATACATCCATGAGATGCCCACATCTTGAATACTGTGTGCGGATGTGGTCACCCCATCTCAAATAAGATATATTGGAATTGGAAAAGGCACAGAAAAGGGCAAAAAACAATTAGGGATATGGAACAGCTTCTGTATGAAGAGAGATTAGTAAGGCTGAGACTTTTCAGCTTGGAAAAGAGAATACTGTACTGAGGGAGGGATAGGACTGAGGTCTATAAAATCATGACCGGTGTGGAAAAAGTAAATAAAGTAGTGTTATTTACTCCTCATAAGACAAGAACTAGGGGTTATTAAATGGAATTAATAGGCAGCAGTTTAAAACAAACAAAAGTAAGTATTTCTTCGTACAATGCACAGTCAACCTGTGGAAATGAGGATGTTGTGAAGGCCAAGACTATAACAGTTCTTCGAAAAAGAACTAGATCAATTCACGGAGGATAGGTCCATCAATGGCTATTAGCCAAGATGGGCAGGGATGGTGTCCCTAGTCTCTGTTTGCCAGAGGCTGAGAGTGGCTGGCAGGGGATGGATCACTTAATAATTGTCTGTTCTGTTCATTGCCTTTGGGACACCTGGCATTGGCCGTTATCAGAAGACAGGATACTGGGCTAGATGGACCTTTGGTCTGACCCAGTAGGACTGTTCTTATGTTTTTAAGATGAACTGATTGTGAAGTGTTTTGACTTTTTTCTTTTTGTTGTTCATGATGTGTGCTTGGTCAATGATAATCTAAGTCACATGCTAAGTCAAATAGTTTCTGCTCTGAATAGATTACTTTTTTGGAAAAAGAAAAGATCGCCAAATGATGAATGAGTACTTCAAACATGCTAAAATTCACTAAACTTGTGTGATTCATTAACATTTTCACAAATACCAGGCAGACATTTAAATATGGAGGACTTTAAAAAAAAGGATCCCATAAAAATCAGCAGTGAAAATGGCTCTTTTATTTACTAATCTGCTTTGTTGTTGTTCCAACAATTTTGCATTCCTTCATCTATGCCCAGATGACTGTTGCTATGTTTCACTCTTGGTAATAAAGTAGTGACAATGTCTGTTTCTCAGGTACTAATTTAACTATTTGGTCCTCAGTCCAATGTTAACTCTTTGTTTTGAAAGAGTTTCAATGGGAGTTTTCTGCTTACCAAGCTCTTTTGCCTATGGCGGTTTCAGTAAAAAAGTTCCCCTTCCCCTCTGTCTTTGCTTACTCAGACTCTTTTTGCTTAGTGCAGAAGACTTCACGGTTACATAAAACACTTTCTTAAATCGCTCAGTCACACTTCATCTCTTTCGTCTTTCTCTAGCCGTGTGCTTTCCTTTCCTCCTTTCACTCTGCTCTGGTTGACTTTAATGCATTCCTTTTCCTCCCTCTAAGCACGTTATCTGGAGTGCTCCCTGTCCAGAGCCATAGAGTTCACTTGGCTATATTTATAGCAATTAAACATGTTTAATCCTATTAATATATCACCTCAGGATATTAGGTTTAGCACTCCTACAAGTTCAAGTTGTCAGAAGGGAAGAGCTGCAGTTGTAACTGCACCTGATTTGTGGTGGTATTATACTGCTTCCCCCTCCCCCAGCCTGGTAGCGCCATACTAGCCTGCCCGAGGAGGAGTAAGCTGTATTATTCCCATCCACCTACACCGCAGGAAAGTCTGGAGAACTACCTAAGAGGGAATAAAGCCGACTTGAGAGATGAGTTGGAAGGTACTTGGGAAGACTGATTACCGTTGTGAGGTATTGTAGCAAAGCAGACTCCAGGGTGTAAATAACCTCAGCCATAGTCTCCAAATACACTTCAATGTATGTCATTGCTCCTGGGGCTGCCAATGTGGGATGGGAGGGGGGTAAAAGGGGCAGCTGCCCTGGGGTCGGCGATTTAAAAGGGTCCGGGGCTCCTGGCCCCCAAGCTCTGGGCCCTTTTAATTAATTGCCGGAGCCCTGGGTGGTGCGGACCAGGCAGTGTGGATGGGATGGCTGGGGGATGCTGACCCCCAATACCACCCTTTCTGCCTGAGTGTTTAATATCACTTGCACCCCTGCTTCAAGAACAGTGGTCTTCAATATAGCAAAGAATAGCAATATCTGCAATTATAACATAATTGCTTAAGAATTCTATTTCATTGTTACCTCCCTCTTTACAAAAATGGATATGAACTACTCATATGTGTGCAAGAGGGCTGGTGGAGCCTTGAGGAGGACTTGGACTTTTCCATAAAGGGCAGGTGCACTTTGAAAAGTCACCAAGCTAATCTCAGAGCTAATGGTTGTTGCAACTTGCTCATGAGCTGAACATTGGGAAAAGAGGCTTTGGATGCAACTGCTTAATTCCAAACTCATTTAGGATACTTTAATTACAGAAATATTAAGAGGGGATGAAAAGAAAAAAGGAGTTTCTGGCTCCTGCAATTGAAACAAGAATAAAAATGGTACCACTGTAAGAGGGGGTACCCACAGCCTCTATGCTCCTGAGTACAAAGGCTGGGCCTCTTCTATGCCAGACCAACAAGTCCTTTTCCCCCCACACCTCCACCTTGCCAGTTGGGGTTCTTGGGGTTACCAATTGCTGCCACCAATCGGGTATACTTCCAAATCCTTGGAGGGGCCCCCGATCTTCCCCTAACCCTGACTTTGTACCCCCTCCCTGGGTTTTAAAGTCAGACACCGGAAAACTGCTTCTCTCCACCCTGACCAGCTGAAGGCAGACTTCCCTTAACCCTGTCTCTCTCAACCTGAGAGCCAGACCCTAACATTGTACCCCTTCCTGGGATTCAAAGTCAGATACCTGGAGGCTGCTTTCTGTCCTTCACCCTTCCCGGCTGAAGGCAGACTTCCCCCACCCCTGTCTCTCTGTACCTGAGAGGCAGACACCTGAAAAGGAGAGACAGTCTTCACACTCCAGCTAGGCCCCTAGCTGCCCTGGTTCCTATTCCCTTCCCTTCCCCCTTCCCAGACTGGAAGCAGAGAAAAACCCTAAGGGAAATAAACCAGACGGTTTTATAACTAGAAAATTTAATAAAGAAAAAGATTAAAGCAGAAATACAGACACTTTACATTTGGGGTTTCCCACTTTGGTCTGAAAGGCAAAGAACACCCCAAAGGCACGGCTTAATAGAAGAATCAAATGGTAATACTCACATTAGCTAAGTAGAAGTATAAGAAAAAGGTAGAGCCATCTTTATAGCCAAAGATGGTCTAGAACCCTTGCCAGCTACCGTGGCAAGCCTCCTGCCTCATGTGCAGCCAAGATGGATCTCTCCTGGCCCTGGCCTCCTCCCTGGAGACCAGCCAAGATGGAACTGACTGTTTTGTTCCTCCCTTCTTCATGGGCTCGAGGCTCCTCCCTCCCCCATGGCAGGGAAACTCCTATGTTACCTGTCTCAGATAACAAACCCCACCCAGGCAAGGCACACTGTGTTAGATAACATAGCTCAACCCAGGCAAGGCACCCTTCACACTTATAACAACCACAAACACACATAGCAGATAAAAATAAAACTTCCTTCTTCTATTGTATGGTGGTTGTGTTCTAAGATCTGCTTCCTTCCACTCTTGAAATAGTTCAAGCTATTCATTGAACCCTTTGCTTATCTGTATCTGCATTGTATCCATGTCTAATATGTTTTCTTAGGGTGAAATTCTCAGCAGCACAAAGAGTTAGATTCCTAATTTCCACTGAAGTGCCTTTCAGCGGGAATTAGGTGCTTAACTTGTCTGTGTGGCTTTGAAAACTCTTTCCTTTGCTTTGCATTCTGGGGGAGAGGGGCATTTAAAAATTGTGGGGCTAGGGGGAAAAAAGGGGGTCAAGGATTCTTTGTCCACAGTTACTCTTCCAGTTGCTGGCTGCCCAGGAAGGTAGATGAGACAGTTTAATAAGAGACCATGGTTGAAGTTCTAGTGGAAATTCTGGAATTTCTATGTATTTTACTTAGTTCCCTCTTCAATCACAGAGAGGCAGATGGGATGCTGTCTAGAACATGTAGTACTCAGTGTGTGTACATGTGAACGCACACAAGAACACATTGTATAGAGGATTAAAACGGGGGACAGTGCAAGATACTGCCAACGTTTTTTATTTTAAACTAGCGAAAATACCCGGTGTTGCTCGGGTCCATCGGAGGTGGGGAGGGGGCAGAGAGCTGAGCGAGTGCGGGGTCCGTTGGAGGGGGGAGGGGGCAGAGAGCAAACCTGACACCCCCACCTCACCCCCCCGACCAAACCCGACACCCCCACCTCACTTACCCCTTGACCAACCCCGACTCACATTTTCACCCCCCCACCCAAACCCAACACCCCCACGTCACCCCCCTACCAACTCCAACACCCCCTGACCAACCCCAACACCCACACCTCACCCCGACACCTTCCCACCCCCCCAGACCAAACCCAACACCCCCGGCTCACTTACCCCCCCGACCAAACCCGACAGCCCCACCTCACCCCCCGACCAAACCCGACACCTCTACCTCACTTACCCTCTGACCAAACCCAACTCGGGTCTGTCGGAGGTGGGGGGGGGGGACAGAGAGCTGAGCGAGTGCGAGGTCCGTTGGAAGGGGGAGGTGGCAGAGAGCTGAGCGAGTGCGGGGTCCGTTGGAGGGGGTATTATGACATCATAACTATGTCACAGAGAACAGCAGCTGCCCAGCTGATGTCATTGGCCTTCAAATAATTTCACCCCTGGGGGGCGTCAGAGGTGAGATTTGAAAAATTTTCAACTCTTACCCTGATTAGGACCCTAAGACCTATAACTGTACCAAATTTCAAGTCTCTAGCTCAAACGGTGTGGAAGGAGTAAGCGCACGTACATACACGCATACATACACGCACGCTTACACCATTTGACTTTTATATATATAGATTCTTGTTTGGCAGAGGTACTAGAACTAAGCTTTGTGCAGCTTTTTACCTGTGTTTTTGGGGCAGGGAGAAGAGTGATTCCTTTTTATTCACACGTGAACTTTGGATTAAAAAAATGAGCCTATCTACACAGTCCAGCAATTTTAAATATAAAGAAAGCAAGTTAATGGAGGAAAAAAGCAAGTTAATGGAGGAATATGAGCTTTGTGTTAAGGTTCATTAAATTACAAATCAGTGAATGACTTAAAATAAGATTAAAATATGAGTTTTTCCAGTCTATTTTTAACCTGTTCTACTATTATGATTTTTATTATATAAAGTTTAGCCAGTCATTTATAAAATCATCTAAATGCACCTTTTTCACCTTCTGTTCTCAGATTTGGCAGTGAAAAATTGTTCTGATTGCAGTAATTACTTTGTCAAAGGAAAATATAATTAGAACTGATATTTAAAATGTACTATTATTGTATGTTAGCCATTTGATAATTTGGTCACGTACTGGATGTTTTGTTAATTTAGCAACAGTTAACAATACTGAAGTTGGGAAATTGTCGGAAAGTTTTCTCTTTCCTGTTTTAAAGAAAATAACATCTACACTAGCCTTTTGTCTAGTCACAGGGAGAGGCTCTGGGTAGCCACCCTCCTTATGCGAACAGTACTATTGACCTCAAAAGAAATTACTCATGTGAGTAAGGAAGTCAGTTAGTCAGAGAAGTGTGGTCTGAACACTGGATTTGGAAACTAGGAACAATCTTCTAATCCCAGCTTTCACACTTCCTCTGTAGCTGTGGGCAAGTTGCTGCCTCTGTTTCCCATGGTTGTAAAAGATGGTAAGGTAACATCAGCTTCACCAGGATATGGTGAGAATTATCTGCTGATGTTTGCTTTGAAGACAAAAATGGCTGCTTCAGTGGTAGGTATTATCTGTGTTCACAGTGGACAATCTGATACTGGAGAATGAATTACCCATCTGGAACTCCTTTAACATATCAAAATATTCTAAGCAGCAGTCCCCTCCCTTCATTGACAGTGAACAATGTTCAGCAGAGGTTCAAGAGGGACTGGTACTTCTCACAAGGTGGTCCTGCAGTTGTCTTTCAATGTGTTGCTCATAAATGTTTATCTCAGACCTGAAGTACACAGTGCATTTTGAGGCAATTTTATCCTCAGGAAGCCACAGAAGGCATGAGGTCCAAAGGTTGGTATGATGAGGAGTGAGAGTAACAGGCTTTGAGAAGCTCCCATTTCTCCTCAGTTGGGTGAAAGTGAGATTGGGCTCTGGGAGTTCACATCCATAATCAGATGTTTGGCTGCGTGTGTTCCCTCTGTGTGCTGCCCCAGCTCAGTGCAGACAGCTGGCACGGCAGATCTCGATAGAACCACACAATCTGTTGAAGTACAAAGGCACTTAGTCAGGTTCATTGTCAACGAAGCATGGTCCTAACTCCCTGGATCAATGTCTACAGTTATACTCGCACATATATGCCTATGACAATGAGCGCAGGACTTTCCATCCCTCCTCCCCCAAGGTGGCCAAAGACACTCCCTCTGAGACACCACTTTATACCCTAATACAATCAAGTTATGTATTGCCTCGCTGATGTGGCTAGGTGCCACCCTCTAATATATCTAGGTGCCACTCATTAACTTGTACATGTTGGTTTGATCAACACACCTCTATACATTATGCACTCCTCCTGACCTTGTCTTTAGGATGGGTCAGCATGTTCCTGTTATCTTTGGAACTGTGTTAGTATTGAGGTGTTATGGTACCATCCTTCTGGAATGTGTTTGCACGGGTGCTCTGTGCTTGCCACCTCTTAGGAATGTGTGTTTTTGAACTATCAGCCACGTTCTTTCCAAATTCTGTGAGCAGGGGCTTCCTCTGGCTCACAAGGTGACTACTTTTTATCAGCAAAGTTTTGACCACTACTTTAGCCCAGATCTCAGGTCTCATACCAGGCCTCTGATACAAGGGCTTATGTTTGAGGCCCTCTTCCTACTACAATATCAGTTTTTATCGTTCAGTGTAAAAGGCCTGTTGTGTTATAGAGGAGAGCAGCATCTATTCAGGCAGTGTGTCATATAGGACAGAGGGGGATCACACCTAGGTACATCTGTCTTATTGCCAGGAAGATCTTGGCAGGTGTCCCTCATGGAGGAGCACATATGGTGAGGGTGAATATTTGGGGGGAATAGGTATCTGATGGGGAGGATCAAGTGGAGATCTTATGTGGGAGAAGAAGTGGCGCACAGAAGTTATGGATGTCTAATTGGCAGAACTGCCTCAATTAGCATCTTCACTCCAGTGTGGCTGTCATTGGGTGGTGGTGAAACCATGTACCATTGCCTTTCTTGACAACTATCTTAGGGCATCATTTGGGGGCACAAGCCATCAATGTGAATCTCATTACAGAGATATACTGTACTTTCCATGAGACTTCCTTCCATTCAACTTATAAACAGGAACACCCGAAGTCTATCACTTTGTGGCACTGAACTTATGTAATTTTAACTATCTATCTCCCAGGTGCTCTTTCCGGAGCTGATAAGATAGAAAAAAAAATGATGTGAGGAAAGTGTGATGAACGGACATTTGTCCAGTTTCTATAGCTGAAAACCCAGCTGTTCTTTTGCAGTCAAAGGCTGTGAAAAAGAAAAATCAGCAACGGCCTCAAGAATTGGCTGCTAGATGGTATACAATATTTTGGTCTTGGGATTTATTTTCAAAAGACTTTCATGGTCTCCATTAAATCAGCCTTTGATTTGTGTGAATCTCAGGGTATTTCAGCCTGTCTAGTTATCAGGCAGCCCAGGTTTCATTTCAGGCAGCCCAGCAAAATGTAGCCACACTGCAAATATATTTACTTTTCACTTATAAGTGGTGGTCACAAATTCTCTGGGCCTTGAACAATATTTAATGTCAATATTGATAGACTCTGATCCACCTCTCAACTTATACCTGGCCCATAAAACATCCCTCTTCAGCTAGAAGAAGAAATGAGTCTTGCACATTGTGCAACAAGGACCAGCAGACTTACGGCACTGGTAGGCCTGTGCCGATGGCCATTCACTCACAACACCCCGATGATTGGGACTGTTAGCTCTTTATATGGCGATTTTGCCCCCCATTTAATTCTCTCCTTTTTTCCTCTTTGCAACACCCCAGTTCTCAGCTTCTCTTTCAAAGTTGTGTCCCCTTTGCCTCTCTCCCACACTTTCTGTGAAATCAGTGTTGGGGCTGACCGCAAGTTACTTCAGCCTGATGCAGAATGGTTCAGGGGGAGCTAGTAGTGAACTGGCTTTGACTGCCGTGCTTAGCTTCCAGCCACTCAACTAAATAAACAAGTAAAAAAAATGAGGACCTAAGAGTGTTAAGTATAGAAATAGAAAACAGTAGTGGTTCCTGCCCGAGCCTGCTTGTGGATGTACACGCCTCCCCTTAAAAATTAAATAAATATGTGAATTGCTTTAAATGAACTGTTTCACCTGTGGACCCTGGCCTTGTGGGTGCCCAGGAATTCCCCACGCTAAACCAGCACCTGCTACAAGCCCTCAAAAACAAGGCTAAAGGGTCCAGAACTGTCCATAGCAAAAAATGCATAAGCATTAATTCTTGCTTGCTTAATTTCTAAAAAACACGTATTTAGTAATGTGTAAAAGCTTATTATTCTTTAGCTATAAAACCAGTTATACCTATACATTTGATATAGCTTCATTAAATGTATCTGAGCCCTCCCCCCCTTTGGATGGACAATCAGTTTCATATATATATATATATGAAATCTCTCTCTCTCTCCTCTCCTTCCTCCTTCCTCCTTCCTCCTAGTTCAACCCCCTGATTTTCTTTTCCTTCTCTTCCTTTGTGCATTCTGGTAATTTTTGTCATTTTCTCTGAGATAAGAAGCAGAGAAAAGTCACCCAGACTCACCAGAAGGTGCCCAAACCTTCCAGCACACTGGCCCCAATCATTGTCTGATTTGAAAAATCATCCCTTAAAAATAATATTGCTCCCTTTCTACCCCTATAGCTCCCCATTCTCCACTCTGAGGCTTGTGGCTTTCTCTTAATTGGCTTTGGGAGTGCTCAGTGCTGGAGCTAGGTGGGAAATGGTTTTCTCGTCCCATGAAAATATTTGAGATTTAAAAATATTTCCTGTTCTTCATTGAGATGAGACTGAGACCTTCTGCAATATTTCAAGAGCCAGCATCCCACCTCTGAATGTCCATTGGTAGTTAAGGCACACACCTGGTATATGGGAGATTCAGGGACTTGAATTTGGGTCTCCCAGATCCCAGGGAATGTCCTAATGACTAGGCTATAGTCAGTCTCTTTCTTTCTGGCCCGCTGAATATTTATACAAAGCGGAACAGTCCTAACAGGAGAGACTGAGAGAGCTACTCCAGAGTATCAAAGAGTCCGGGGGCTGGGCACTCCCTGAGGTGCGGGACACCTGGGTTCAAATCCCTGCTCCAGATCAGGCCGAGCAGGGATTTGAACCTGAGCACTCTTCTGGGGTGTGGGAGACTCAGGTTCCAATCCCTGATTTGGAGCAGGGACTTGAACACAGGCCTTCCACATCACAGGTGAGTGCCCAAACCAGCTAATTATTCAGGGGTGGGTCTAGCTTTGCTGTTTACTAGAAATTCCATTCTGACTCTGATATACCTGTGACTAAACTTTTATTGAACCTGCCCTTTTCCTACAAAAAAGTCTCAGTTGTGACAAATGGGCATTTTCCAATTAAAACCCATTTTGTCAAAAAATTCCCAACCCGCTCTACTCAGCAGACTTTAAAGTATGTCTAAGTAAATTATTAGCTTGCTTTGGAGAACCCATAGCAGTACATGGTGTATTGCTGTAGATGGTAGGATGACCAGATAGGAAGAATAAAAAATTGGGATGGGGTGGAGGGTAATAGGTTTCTATATAAGAAAAGCCCCCCCCCCCAAATCAGGATTGCCCCAATAAATCAGGACATCTGGTCACTATAGGTGGCACTCATGATATGCATGATGTAGTATTACTATAACTAGTATGGCTTTTAGAAATGTTTTATAGCTGCCAGAGCAGTGGTAGGCATGTCACAGAAAAAAACACATAATTCATATACCCTTCCCCCTCAAAAAATCTTTCTATATGATGGACTAGAGACAGTCAAGTAAGGATGTACAAAACACCAGGAAGAGTATGGCGCTGGAGGGACAAAGGGTAGGACTATACAGTTATGTAGGTGCTTGTTTATGGCATGCTGGTGATTCAATTGGTTTTGGGTTTGTTTTTTTTTTGTATAGTGTAAACACTCAGGTGATGCTGCAGAAATAAGTCTAGGAGAGTCTGAAGTATCTGAATCCTGAATTGTTCTAAATTCATGAGACCAAAAGTGTCATATACACACATTAGGCAGCATAGGCGTGCGCAGCACATTTCATTAGGGTGTGCACCTAGGGAGCCCCGCTGTATCCCCATCCCGCTCCCATCCACTCCCTCCCACTTTGTGCCCCCCTCAAAACCCCAAACTCCCCCTACTTTGTCCACTGACTTCCCCTTCCAGAGACCCCTCACCCTAACCACACCCCAGGACTACACACTACCCAACTCCCCTGCTCCCTATCCCCTGACTGCCCTGACCCCTATCCACCCCCTACCCCCTGAGAGACCCCTGGGACTCCCACATCCTGTCCAACTCCCCTGCTCCCTGACCGCCCCCTCAGAGACCCCCCCACCCCAACCACCACCCCATAACCCCATTCCCTATCCAACCCACCCTGCTCCCTGTCCCCTGACTTCCCCAACTCATATCCACCCCACCACCTCCTGACAACCCCCCAGGACTCCCATGCCCTATTCAACCCCCCTATCTCCTGACTGCCCTCAGAACCTCTTTCCCATCCACCCCGCACCCCTGCTCTCTGTCCCCCGATTGCGACTCCCTGCCCCTTATCCAACCCCCATCCGCCCCGGTCCCCTTACCATACCGCTTATCCCTGCCTCCCCCCTCTCCCGGAGCCTCAGTGTCCCGTGTCAAGAATGGCCCTGGACAGCGCTGCAGTGGTGTGGCTCCGGCAGAGCCTGAGCTCCTCCCGCTTGGCCCGCCGGAGCTCGCAGCCCTGCCTGCTTACCATGCCACTTACCCCTACCGCCCAGAGCCTCAGTGCCCTGCGGCCAGAAGCGGCCCTGGACAGCGCTACAGCGGTGTGGCTCCGGCGGGGCCCAGCCCCCTTACCACGCAGCTCCGAGCAGCTGGAGCTCAGGGCCCGCGAGAGGCATGCCGCGGCAGCGCTGTCCAGGGCCACTCTGGCACTGAGGCACCGGGGGATGGGGGAAGGCAGGGGCGGGGGCAGGGGGAGTCTCCCTGGGCACACCCGGCACACCCCGTCTGCACGCCTGTGTTAGACAGCAGCTATCACCAAGCTAACCTTATTTTTTTTCCCCTCAGTGCACATGCCATCAGTATTGCTAGGTGTTACACATGTATGTAGAGAGAGGAATGGATTCCTAAATAATATATCTTGGTACATCACAGCCTTTCTTGGAAGAACCTGGAAAAGTTCTTCTGGGATCTACCAGATGTTGTAGTGCAGAATATTGAAGGCATATCTGAAAATGGTGAATAGCTCTGTCCATTTTAAATAATTATTTTCTTAGTTCCAGCAAATTCAGGATTTTAATGCTCTGGAAAGGGACCATGTCACCAGTCTGTAAAGTGCCTAATGTGGTTGGTGCTGAATCAATAATACTTATTAATAATTAAACCATGAGCATGGTTGGGAAAGCACTGTAGTTATAGCAGCAATTTTTTACTACAATATCTGAAAATACTGGAGTTGCTGTATCCTAATGGAAGTTAAAAATGTTGAAATCTGTATGAAAAACTGCCCAATTTTACTGTATTATATGAATATAAATACAACATTAAAAGCCATTGCATTGTCTGTTAAGTGTTTTACACTTCTGAGTGTGAAGCAATGTAATCAGTTTTATGTGAAAAGCTGTTATCATTCCCTGGGTTTCATAGTCCTTATATAATTTACGGTGTGGTAATGATTTCCTGTGATCGTAATATGCTGTTTGGAAATCACTATTGTGTATGATGGTTGGAAAATAAACTTGGAAAATAAAAGCTAGGGTTTTGAAAACAACATTGTAGTTAAATTCCTCCTCACCTGTAATGACATAGAGCAAGAGTGTTAATTTACCAGCTTTCTTGTGTGTGATTTTTAAAAGATGAGAAGAGGCTCAGAGAATTTACAACAGATTTTCCCTTTATCTTAGCCTACCACAGATTTTGGCAAAACAGTTACATAAATATAATGAGATATATTCATCTCACTATACCTTAGTTTCAACAGGGATGACTATAACTCAGGGAATTAATGGTGTATCCTCTGTTTCATTTATTCATTTGTCTCATCTCTTCCTCTGTTTATATCCCTCTGTTTTCTACATTTCTTATCTCTTTTTTCAGCATTAAATTACCTCTTATTTATTAATTTCTCCTTTTCAAGATTTGTTCTCTGTAGTTATGATTTCTCAGGGTTTCTCCCCTTTCTCTCTTTTCATTACTATTATTTTTTTACTATCTATTTTTGTTATATCTCTGGATTTACTTCACTCTTTCTGTTCATCTCCATTTTTTCTTTATCTCTTCAGCAAACACACTACAGTAGGGCATTACACTTGCTCGCTGCTCCGAGCACCTTTCCCATATTACCCTATGAACAATAGAGGGGAGGGTATAATGGGAACTTGCAAAGGGTGCTTGGTGGGCAAGCTCAGTTGTTCTGGTACTGGAGGAGACAGCATGCAGTGTGCAGCTAGGGTTGGCAACTTTCCAATATCTTAAAACTGGACACTACCGCCCACCCCCACTCGTTTGCTTCCCTGTCCCACCGGGACTCACCTGTCACCTGCAGAGCTGGGTTGGGAGCTGAAGCAGAGCCTGCCCACAAGATGCAGGCAGGAGTTGACCCTGGCTGAGAACGGGCAGGTGCGGATTGATGACCCGGCATCCCAGGTCCCCACATCGGGGGCCAGGCTAGTGGTAGTGTTTGCAGGCAGCAATCACGGGAGGGTGGGGGTGTTGTCAGTCTGCCTGTCTGGGTGAGATGGGCTGGGGTAGGGGAAATGCCCTTTCCTTCCTGCACTGTGTGTGTGATTTGGAGGCCAGGCTCCGCAATTAGCTGCATGCCCTGAGCTTTAAGGGCGCTGCTCCCACACCCTCCTGGTGTGGTCTGGGCCGGGACAAGTCCCCATCCAAGTGGCACGGGGAGGGAGGCAAAGTGGGAGCTGGTGTTGCAAAGTCACCTCAGCCCCAGGGAGAAGCAGCCGTCCATTGTGGGATCCCCAGCTCAGGTTGCGGCTCCAGTGCCAGTCATGTCTCGTAGCCCCTGGAGTGGCTGCCCACAAAGATGTGGTGGTTCTGCAGTTGGTGGGGTGGACAACTACCAGACTTTTAGTGTCCAGTCAGTACTTCTGATTGGGCACTGTACAGGTCCCCTTTCAACCAGACTTTCCAGTCGAAAGCTGGACAACTGGCAACCCTATGTGCAGCGGAGTTTCCACAAACTGGCTTCCTAGACCTGAGAGTTTAGGATTTAAACATGACCAGTGTTTACAATGCATGAGATAAGTGTTGTCCATAGATGCATTAATTCTGGCACTTATCTTTCTTAGTGCTCGTAAATCAGCCTTCATTTCTCCCTTAGCTCGTCAATCCCTTCTAATTGTGATTGTCTCTAAAGGGTAATTACGGTAATAGAGTTATTGTCAGATTGGGTGAATGCTGATGTTGACACATCTCAGAGGTTTGCAGTTCCTGCTATTAAGAAAGGACTCGAGCTCGGAAAGTAATTCTGAGTGAAGACCTGGGCATCTGTTTCCTTCCTCTACATAGGAGACAGTAAATGAGTCCACAGCAGTACAGCAATGGGATACGTTTTCTGTGTGCCCTCTTGAAGCAGGAAACAGCTGTGGATCTTTAGGCTGTTTGGGTATTGTGCTCAACTGCATTGTAACCAGAATCTGAGTTGTGCAACCTTCTCCCCCCATCCCCCGCAACCCCAAATAGCCTTTCTGGGTAGGCCTCCAAAACTAGTATGATTAAAAGGAGGGATTAATCCTGCCAGTTCACCTGAAGATTAAGACACAGAGCACCCTGGCAGTATCATGCATTAAAGCAGTAGGAAGAGAGATTTATTTAAAAAAATTAAAAAGGCTTGAGGGACAGGCAGGTATAAATAGACGCCAAAACCCTACAAATAACTAATCAGTTTTCCACTCAACCTTTCCAAGGGCTCAAATATGCAACTTCAACACTTCAGCTTCACAAAATCAAACATTCAGCAACAATATTACAAGATAACTTGTAAGCAATGTATTTTTGTGCAAGATTCTGGTTCTGAGAGCCAGTGTAGCTATTCAAAAGTGCCGGAAGGTTCTAAGATGTACTGCAGAGGACAGAGCTGGGCAGGTTGAGTGACACTCACAGAAGAGTTAACTACTACACCCATTAAAAGGGAAAGGACACCTTCTAGTGCTGGTGTTCAGAGCTAGCTAGGGCTGGGTCATGCTCCTAACCTCCTCACACTAATGGATGAAGAAGGATTTGGTTAAGGCCCTGGTCTGGGACTCGGGCCTGACCTACAGTACAGACTTATGTCCGTATAACTGCGTCTCTTAGCAATGGTTATACTGACAAACTCCTGGTGTAGACAGCACTATGTCAATGGCGGGGGCTTCTTCCTCTCGGGAAGGTGGAGTATTTATGCTGATGGGAGACACTCTTCCACCGGTGTAGATAGCACGTTCACTAAGGAGTACAGTGACTCAGTTGTATCAGTGCCACTGCGTCATTGCCACATTCTATGTGTAGACAAGCCCTCAGGAGAGCTGTCACAGACTACATGTCTGATCCTGGATGTGAGTTAGTTCCCCGTCTGTAAAATAGGACTCATAACTTTCTTTGCTTGAAGTGGGTGGTAGTCAGATCCAATACTGATGAAGGCCAGGGGTATCTGTCTGCATGTAGAGCTGAGCGTGTGCTTCCCAGCTCAAGGAAACCAACTTGAGCTAGTATGATAAAAAAAGAATGTAGCTATTGCAACATGAGCAGTTAGCCATTAAAGCATGTGCCCGTCATAGACACGAGGTACATAAGCTAGCTGCTTATGCTGCAGTGGCTAAGTTCTCTTTTTAGCACACTAGCTTGATGAGAGCTAGCTTGAGCATGTCTCCTTGAGCTGGAAAATATACCCTCAGTTGGAAATGTAGATGGACCATAAATGTGCAACCCTGCCTTGCATCCTTGACAAAACAGAGCTCAAATCCTGTACACAATGGCAAGCACAATAAGTCACAAAGACAGGAAATGTTGTTTTCTCACCATTTATAAATATAAAGTCACAAGAAGTGGGAAAGGTGAAATGGGATTTATCCTCAATAGGGAACAATATAAAGAAATGACAAGATGTTCGGATCCCTGTTTAAAAACAAATATGTTGTATGCACATTTTTTCTAGAGAATTATAGGGCAATATTGACAATATGAGGTTAAGCTGGGATAAGGAAATGAATCAGCAAATCTCTGCCGAAGATTGGAAAGACATAATACTAGTTACTAGGAGAGAGAATATCAGTGGAAAATTGATTATCTGTTTTCATACACCCATCTTGCAAAACAGAATAGGCCAAAGATTCACAGCAAAATGGTACACAGAATTATTTTCCAATCTTCTGGGATTGTCTCAAATTCAAAAGCTTTTATAGTCTGATGTTAGAAAATGAATCTAGGAGTTATTTCAGGAAAATATTATTCAAAGTTTCTATTACTACAGTGTTGTGTTAGAAAACTGTCTTGGTTTGCTGGAATTAAACAAAGCTAGATTCTTGTCTGAAATCTTTGCAACTGCCACCAATAATGTGCTTTATTACTGTGGTTGCAAAAACAAATCCCACTATAGAAAGGTGGTTGACAAGAATTAAAAATAGAAATAACTTATTGTTTGTGTTAGAATAAAAACTGAACTATTTGAGGAATGATAGGCCAAATGGGATGAACCAATCAGGAACAAATCATCGATATCATAACACCATGTATACATACTGTAAATCAAACTATAATGCTTCAGCTGGGTTGTATTGTCATTTTTCCTATATTTGCCACCCTCTTATTTAATACTTTTGTATGAAAATAATTTGCACTGTCAACATGTTTGATTTTTTAATGAAATGTTAGTAACAATAGTAGCCCATCATTTGAAAGAATCTCTTTAATTTAAGGAAGGTTTTCCTCAACTTCCAAGAAATCAGTGAGAATAATACTAGTTTTTAGTTTCTCAGCTCAAAGTATCATCTACATCTCTTAAAATATTGAGGATCCTGTTGGCAAAGTGTCCAAGAAATAAACAAAACAGTCTTAATTTTCTAATCTACAGTCATCTTAATCGAAGTGTCATATAGACCTCAAAAATGAACCATACGTTTTAAGGCCCTATAGGGGAAGTGATCGTTTTTCTGTTCTTAGGCCATGTGCTCACTGTTTTTGCAATGTGTGCTTCTGCTGTTTTGTTTGAGCTAGGCAGTCATTTGGATCTCTTAGAAAATTCCCTACGGCTTGTGTTTACTTTCCAGACAGTGCAGAATGTGGGGCTGTTACCAGATGAGCTGTCTGAATTTTTGCACTTTTGCTGTTCAGAACTCTGAGTATGAAGATGAGGTTTTTCCAGTATGATCATTGCGGTGCAGTTGACGGAGCCATGCTGTGTACCAACTGCACATGACTCGCCATGTGAGCTTTGGGTCTGTATATCTGAGGTGTGAACATAAGTTTGTGTAAACTTCAATTCAGCTGTCAAAAAAGTATGACCTGAAGTATTCCATTAGATCAGACTATTTTGGCAGATTTAAAGGATTCCATTTTGTATTTTCTGTCCCTCCTACTCTAGTGTAATGACTCCTGAAAGTGAAAAAGACACAACAAAGGTGTCCTGTTAATACAATGAAGGACTTAATCTGCCCCTGCCTGTGGCTCCCATGCACTACATACAGGAGCTTCTAGCACTTCGGGGGTGAATTCCCCAGTGCAGGCACAGTCTAAGACTTCCATAGGTGACCCTATGTTGCCCGGCTTGCAAGCTGTAGCTTTCTGGACTGCACCACAGCTTGTAGGCAGTCTAGGACAGGCTGCCATGATGAGTTAGTGCAGCCAGGGGCTCCTCAAACCCAAATTCAGAAGCTTCATATATAAATCAAAATAATCTACTGTTCAGTTTAGTTTAGTTCTTGGTTTTCTTACAATGTCTTCTTGGTCTTGAAAATGTTGAAACTGGACAAAACTCATCAAACGTTACCGAGGGGCAGAAAGTCACCAGCATAGCCTGGACAGTAGGAGCCCTGTCAAACATTTCCAAATGGCCTCTCGTGGATTTACGGTTTGACACACTTTCTTAGTTTCTGCTCTTTCAGTTAAAAAAAAGAAATAAAAACCGAGTCCTCATTGTGTTCATTCTAATGTGGCTAGGTGCTCCTGAGTGCTCAACAGCACAGCAGTACAGTTTGTTACCCAACTGCTATAAGGAATGCCTGCAAATTAGATTCACCACACTATCTTCAGGGAAGAACAAAATTGTCAGCATACTGTCAGCTAAATGCAAATAATCAAATGTAACTAACAGCAAAATATTGTCATAAGTAGAATCATTCTCCTTATATTTTGAATCACAGCTGAAGGTCCAAACATCTTGAAATTAAATAAAATAGGTCAAGTTTTTCTCTTAGACAGATCCTTCCTAAAGACAGTACTACAGAATGTGTCATTTGGCCAGCACAGCATAGAAATCTCCTTCTAGACTGAAGTTTTTAGTGTCCAGCAGCAAAGTTATGAATTTAAGTTTTGAGGCTCATCTTTTGAAGGTCTTGGGCAGGTTTCCTTTGAGGACAAAGACTGAGAGGTCAGATATGGAGTGATCACTTTGTGAAAAAAGTGTTCACCCAGAGGTGAAAGGGAGTTTTTGTCTTTTACCATTTTTCTGTGCAAGTTAATTTGAAGGCTTAGTGATGGTCTGGTTTCACCCATGCTGTTGTTGTTGGGGTATTTGATGAGCTGGATGAGGTACACCATTGTTGTGATAGGCATGTGTAGGACCCATGGATCTTGAATGGAGTGTTGTGGTGGATACTGATCATCATAACAGTGGAGAGATGTCTGCATCTGTTCTGGTAGGGACTGGTGGTGTGTTGCGCTGGTTCCCACAGACCAGAACACACCATCTCAGTGTTCAGGATGACAAGGGCCAGGAGGAATATGTTCTTAGTAATGGGGATCAGATGCAGAGGGAAAGTTGGCAGGATTTCAAGGTGAGGGGACAGGGACAGAGAAGAATATCCCAATGGTTGCTGTAACATTAATCACTAGTGTTAGTAGATACTGACCCTGTCATATGAAGGGGTATAACATTCTGACTTATGCCCTTTGACTGGAGCCAGGAAATAAAGACCCATCTCTTGCTAGCACTCCAGTGTCCATCACCATTATTATATTTGCAAGCTTGAGCAAGGTGTTACACAGTTTACATAGGATGCTTTTTGTAGAACAGTGATATTAAAATCAATTAGGGCTTTAAAGCCTTCCATTATTTGGTACTATAGTTTACAGTACATCTTAAATGTAGGCCTAATATTGGACATTCTTGCTCACAACATTTAAAAAAAAAAACCTTTTCAGGGGTGATATACTTTATTTTGACAATTTATATAAGATGTAATAGACCTATTATAGTGCAGGCTTTTAATGTCCATTATTGTACTTCCAAGTATATGTGTTGCATTACAGATGTAATTTGACAATTACAGTACCTGGATGCCCATGGAAGTTGCTGAAGGACTGTCAAAACCATGGGTGCCAATTATACCACTCACATTGGCTGCCTTTAGCTGATAACTAAGCACATTCATTAATGAAAAGTAATATAGTGACAAGCTGTCACAAAGATGTTTGCATTGTTCTGCAAATTAGATGGGATTTTAGAAAAGAAACCATCTCTCCACTTAAATGCATGGTTGAGAGATGGATTGTTCTAGTGGGAATAAAAAAACTAGAGATTTCTTTCTGGTCTGCAAAGATGGGTTGGCTGTAGCTACACAGAGACACATCCCCACATGGGATACCTGAGTGTGATCATTTAAGAAAAAATGATCATTTATTTCACTTACTAGAGGTTTTGAGCCAGATCATTAGCTTTGTTAATTGGAGGTCTGCTGATTTACACTCATTACAGTCTGTCTCAGCATTCTTGTTGGAACTCTGTTGGTTATTTAGGACCTGATTCTGCCACCCTTATTCACAATGAGTGGCATCTGACTCCAAAAGTAGTCCTCTTAAGTGCAATGGAATTCAGTGCAACCATTCATGAAGTAAGGCACTACTTACTCAGAATGATTCAGATTGCCCAAATCAGTCCCTTCATATACAACTACCCTTGTAAATCCCAGTATTTAAGGATTTGCTAAGACAACTTCATGCTGAGTTTTTGTAGAGGTATGTTTATATCCCTCCATTTTAGCATATATTAACACCATGTAGGTAATCCAGTCTGCCTGTAAAAGCCTAAGAAATGCCACCCCCCTGCCTCAGTGGGTGGGTGGGTGGGAACGTGATGGGCTGGTGGTGAAGGGAGACAGACCAGCAGCAAGGGGGGGACACTCACTGTGGAACACTAGATAGCTCCTCCCTCCCAGGAATCTCTGGCCCCCATTGGCCAGCCTGGAGGACAGCGTGCTGATTGCCCAACATTCCCCAGTTCACAGGATTTAACCTGGAGTGGATTCCACTTGGACCCTCTTTCAGCTCCATTGCACCAGCTTCCTTCTACCCCCTGATCCCACTCACCCTGAAGTAGGAATGGGAACTCCGCCTGACAGATGCTGCAGCTCTAGATGATTGTCCATTTGAGGATAAGGAAGGAATCTTTTTCTCCCATGGGCCAATTGGTAGAGGACCAGGAAGTTTTCTGCTTTCCTCTCAGCACCCTAATGCCACAGTAAGAATGTACTTAGTACCTAGCTAAGGTATATGGGTTGAATTGTTAATTTGTCACAACTTCTGGCTAGTTTCCAGTGCAGTTAGACAGGATCAAATGGACAGGTCTCAGGGGTAAAACACCTGGGACTAGTGATGGGCCTCGGGTTCATGCAATAGGGTGATACCTTATGACGTTTGCAGGCCAAGGTCAGATCTTGTGGCCTTCACAGACCAATGACCCCACCTTTCTTCAACCTCTACTCTTAGGGTTACCAACTTTCTACTTGCCCCAAACTGAACACCCTTGCCATGCCTCCTGCCCCGCCTCTCATCTGAAGCCCTGCCCCATCCCACCCCTTCTCTGAGGCCCCACCCCTGCTCACTCCAGGCCCCCTCCCCGTTGCTCTCCCTCCCCACCCTCAGTCACTCGCACATTTTCAACGGGTTGGGTCAGGGGGTTGGGTGTGGGAGAGGGTGAGGACTCTGGGGTTGGCCAGGGTTGAGGGACTTGGGGTGTGTAAGGGGCTCTAGGCTGAGGCATTCAGAGTGTGGGAGGGGGTTCTGGGCTGAGGCAGGTGATTGGGATGTGGGATGGGGATGAGGGCTCCAGCTGGAGTTGCGGGCTCTGGGTTGGAGCCAGGGACAAGGGATTTGGGGTGAAGGAGGGAGGTACAGACTCTAGGGTGGGGCTGGGATGAGGGATTTGTGGTGCAGGAGGGGGCTGAGTGGAGGGGTGAGGGCTCTGACTGGGGATGTGTGCTCTGAGGTATGAGGGGCTTGGGGTGAGGGAAGGGGCTCTGGAATGGGACTGAGGGGTTTGGAAGGTGGGAGGGGATCAGGGCAGGGAAAGGGGATTGGAGTACAGGAGAGGTCAGGGGTGCAGGCTCCAGGTGGCACTTACTTCAAGCAGCTCCCAGAAGGAGTGGCATGTCACCCTCTCCAGCTCTTATGCAGAGGTGCGGCCAGGCGACTCTGTGCACTGCCCCGTCCACAGGTGCCTCCCCAGCAGTTCCCACTGGCCATGGTTCCCAGCCAATGGGAGCTGCAGAACTGATGTGTGGGGTGGGGGCAGTGTACAGAGGCTTCCCCTATGCATAGGAGCCAGAGCGGGGGACGTTGCTGTTTCTGGGAGCTGCGCAGAGCCACGGTAGGCAGGAAGCATCCCTTAGCCCTGCCGCGCTGCTGACCAGACTTGGAGCCACTGGGGTCCCTTTTCGACCGAGCGTTCTGGTCAAAAACAGGACACCTGGCAACTCTATCTGCCCTTCATCTGGGGAGGAGGCTGGGATTTGGAGTGAGCGGAGTCCTGGGGGGTGAGGGGGAGGCAGAGTACAGCCTTCCACAAATTGTGGGTTATATAGTAAAGAGCCCGTAATCCCCACAGTAGAACCATTTAAATGCCTGGTACAGGAATGTGTAGGTGATGGGCGGGTATCAGCCCTCTCTGTGCTAAAGTTTAGTAAAAGTTGTAGCTTGCCACTTATTTCCATGTGTCTGTTCTCATTTCACCACTGTGTCCACCTCAACAGATTCAGCTCAGGTTCAGGATCACTTCTGAGAGGTTCTTATTTTATCTGAACTTGCTGGCTCCTCCTTTATATTTAGATGGCAGGGTCAAATCATACTGAAATCAATGGCAACTCCCCAATTTTGTGGAGAGGAGAAAGCTGCCCCTTCATGCTGCGGCTCAATAGTCTGCACGCTAAGGAGAGTCTCCTATTGCTGGCTGCAGCCCCAGTGGCTCTGTTGTTGAGATGGTGGCTTCACTGTCATCTGTAGCTCTTACACAGGCTTCTGGTTCGGCCGGCACAGAATATTTAACTATGTTTTTAGGATAGGTCTGTTAATGACTATTAGCCACGGTGGTCAGGGATTCAGCTGCATGGTTTGAATGTCCCTAAATCTCTGATTGCCAGATGCTGAGGCTGGACGACAGGGGTTGGATCACTCAATGATTGCACTGTTCTGTTCATTCCTTCTGAAGCACCTGGCATTTGCCACTGTCGGAAGACAGGATACTGGGTTAAAATAGATCTTTGGTCTGACCCAGCATGGTCATTCTTAGGTTCTTAAGATGTTGGCACCACCTTTTTGGAATCCGATCACCTTTTACGGAAACATATCTTCAACTGTGTTTTGTTAGTCTGTAGTGACTCCACAGTGCACTATGTAAAATTTGTGATCACGCGCTTTTACTCAGTTTATTTTTGCCTTGCTATATTTATTCTTGCTTATGCAATATTAAACAAAAACAGTTTTTTAAACATTTGTGCAGAGCAGTAGTTGCTGCGGCAGCTTTAATTTACAATTCCCTAATATTTTTAAGAGTCCACATTCTGTTAATGCAGACTTTTGCATTTAGTACATAGAAAAGTTTTGTCTCATCTATTTGGCACCCTTTCCATTGCCTGAACTGCTGATTGTTCTGTGGAATCACTGAAAAATGAATCAACGAGTGCTTATCTTGGAGGATCGCAGCAGAAACCATCTCAGTGATGACAGAAAGAGATCCATCAAAGGATGGATGGTACCTAAAGAGGTCTGAGGCTCAAAATTAATTCAGAACCTGTTCTTAATGTTTCTAAAAACCATCACTTAAAGCTGCCTCATCAGATTGGAGCAGGCAGGCTGAGTGGCAGCAGAGGAAAAGAGAGGATCAGGACCTTGATGGCATACTTCTCTTACTGCTTCCTTTATTTTTCAGACAGATAGACGTTTGCAGAGCCAGGATAAGACAATGCCAGCAAAAGCCAAGTTGTTACAGTTTTGGACAACAGCATTTTATGATTACCCATATCAAAAGATTTCTGTCAAAAAAAGATTGCTCCACATTTTTCTCTTCAATCAACAACTGTAGGTCTCTGCTTGTGAATTCCACTACTACGCTACAGTAGGAGTGTAGGCATTTAAACACAGGCTGTCTGCAGCTGATATATTTTTGCTTCAGCAGGTTATCATACTTTTATAGAAGTTACAGCGTTTTCCATCATATCAGAGAGAACTACAAACGGGTTTGGTACTTACTGGGAATCATTAGCGTGGTGTGTACACCATGATATTGTGTGTGTGTGTGTGTGTGTGTACACATCTGTGTTGGTCAATAACATATTTAAACTGACATATTTAAACAACACAAAATGTGTGATGTACTGAGGCAGTAAATATGCAGAGAGCCTCAGCAGCATAAGCAAATGGGAAATACAGGATATAGAGCAATCTTTCTTGGTCTCACTCACACATGGGGTGAGAGCAGCATAAAAATTTAGCATGAGAACATCTATTACTTGATATTGTGGGTGTGAATATACAAAGGAAGGACATGATCAGTCGACGAGATACACGTCATCTGCTGGTGTCCTTCCATTACAGATTCACACTCACAATAGCAAGTAATGAGTGCACTCATACCAAATTTTTAGAATGACCCACCCCATCATATAGTTTTCTATCTATATATATAAAAGTCAAGTGGTGTATATATGAGTGTATGTATGTACGTATGACTGCGAAGTCCTCCCGCACCGTTTGAGCCAGAGACTTGAATTTTGGTACAGTGAGGGGTCTTGGGGTCTAGATGCTGGTAAGGGTCGAAAAATTTTCGGATCTCACCTCTGACGCCCCCCAGGGGTGAAAGTCTTTCAGGGCCAATCACATCAGCTTGGCAGTTAGGTGGTGATGATGTCATAATACCCCCCTCCAACAGACACCTCACTCGCTCAGCTCACCCCTCCCTCCTCCAACGGAACCCCGGAGATCCCTCAGTTCTCTGCCCCTCCCACCTCCCCAACGGAACCCCGGAGATCCCTCAGTTCTCTGCCCCTCCCACCTCCCCAACGGAGCCCCGGACTACATCAGCTCTGTGCCCCCCCCCCACCTGCGAAGGTCCCCGGAATCCCTCGGCTCTGGGCCCCCTCCCCTCCTGCGACGGATCTGAGTTGGGTTTGGTGGGACGGTAAGTGAGGTGGGGGTGTCGGATTCGGTCGGGGGGGTGAGGTGGGGGTTTCGGGTTTGCTTCGGGGGGTGGGAAGGTGTCGGGGGGGGTGAGGGGTGTGGTGTGGGTGTTGGGTTTGGTCTGGGGGGGGGGAGGTGTTGGGGTGGGTGCCCAGACCAAACCCGACACACCCCCCCGGCTCACTTACCCCCCGACCAAACCCGACACCGCCACCTCACCCCCCCACCAACCGCAACACCCCCTGACCAACCCCAACACCCACCCCTCACCCCTCACCCACCCCAACACCTTCCCACCCCCCCAGACCAAACCCGACACCCCCTGGCTCACTTACCCCCCGACCGAACCTGACACCCCCACCTCACCCCCCCCCAACACCAATCGCAACACCCCCAGACCAAACCTGACACCCCCCGGCTCACTTACCCCCCGACCGAAACCGACACTCCCACCTCACCCCCCCAAGCAAACCCGACACCCCCACCTCACCCCCCCCACCAACCACAACACCCCCTGACCAACCCCAACACCCACACCTCACCCCTCACCCACCACGACACCTTCCCACCCCCCCCGACCAAACCCGACACCCCCCCGGCTCACTTACCCCCGACCGAACCCGACACCCCTACCTCATCCCCCCAAGCAAACCTGACACCCCCACCTCAACCCCCCACCAACCGCAACACCCCCTGACCAACCGCAACACTCACCCCTCACCCACCCCAACACCTTCCCACCCCCCCAGACCAAACCCTACACCCCCCGGCTCACTTACCCCCCCGACCAAACCCGACAACCCCACCTGACCCCCCCAAGCAAACCCAACACCCCCACCTGACCCCCCGACCAAACCCGACACCCCCCCCCCCCCCGGCTCACGGTGCACTGTGTAGCACACAGATTATTAAATACACTGTTCGGTCAGGGGGTGAGGTGGGGGTGTCGGGTTTGCTCAGGGAGTGAGGTGGGGGTGTCGGGTTTGGTCGGGGGGTGACGTGGGGGTGTTGGGTTTGTTTTGGGGGGTCAGGTGGGGTTGTCGGGTTTCGTCGGGGGGTAAGTGAGCCGGGGGGTCTTGGGGTTGGTCGGGGGGGTGGGAAGATGTCAGGGTGGGTGAAGGGTGGGTGTTGGGGTTTTCAGGGGGTGTCAACTGTCTGCCCCCTCCCCACCTCCGACTGACCCGAGCAACGCCGGGCACTTATGCTAGTACTATATAAATATATAGGTCACCACGAAAATGAAAATATTTGCCAGATTACTACATATAAGAATCTCACATTCCAGGGTTTTTTCCCTCTTCCTACAACAGTAGCTAACTGGTATCTGATAATTAATATTACCTTTTTTAATGGTGACTCACAGATTATGCTGTGTCATTGTAAGTAACTGCTGATGTCTAAAGAGCTTGTTTAGCGGCTCATGAGAGAGCAAGGAAGTCCTATTGCAAAATTAAGGAGAAACGTAAAATTGCATATGAGACCGTAATTTTAGCACCTACTTTTTGTCCACTTCATTGCTTGAGGAAAGGAGAGAATTCCCTAAGTGCAAATTCTATTGAAGACTGGATTCCATTTGGCAGAGCGCACATTCTGGTGGCTAGACTCACTAGGTGAAATCCTGACAGCAATGACCTAACTGTGTGCACATGACAGCTGCCTTTGTCTCTCCTGGTCCCCAGGCATCAGCTCAACATAGGTAAACCCAAAGAGAGCCTTCCCTGCAGCCATGCCCACAGGGGCTGTGCTAAACTTGACTCAGCTGGAAGTTGCTGTTTGCATATCTTAGGCCCTGTCTTCACTACCACTTTAATTCGATGTTAACGACGTTAGGTCGAATTAAACGTGTACCTGTCTTCACATACATGCTCTTAACGTCGATGTAAAGGGCCCTCAAGATCGAAATTGGAACTCCTGCCTGATGAGAGAAGTAAGGCTAATTTCGACATTCCAAGCTCGACTGTGGGCTAGTGAAGACGGAACCGACATTAATAGCCTCCAGAGGCTGTCCCACAATGCTCCATTCTGACCGCTCTGGACTGCCTCACTGCTCCACTGTGACCGCTCTGCACTGCACTCTGAACTCGCTGCTCTGGCCAGGTAGATAAGACCCGGGAACATTTGAATACCATTTCCTGTTTGGTCAGCGTGGCCAGCTCACCTGAACAGCTCAGTCGCCATTCAGAGCAATCAGCAGCACTAGCCGCCATGCAGAGCTCAGCATCACAAGACTCCATACAGAGCTCATCTACCCTGGAGACCAGCCAGAGGAGAAGAGCTCCAGCATGGTCCACTCGTGAGGTGCTGGATCTCATCGCTATCTGAGGAGAGGAATCCGTGATGTTGGAACTCCGCAACAACAAACGGAATGCCAACACCTATGGAAGAGTCTCCAAAGCCATGCTAGAAAGGGGCCACAACAGGGACACCACACAGTGCCGCGTGAAAATTAAGGAGCTGAGGCAATCGTTCCAGAAAGCCAAAGAGACAAACGGACGATCAGGGGGCGCGCCACGGACATGCAGGTTCTACAATGAACTAAATGCGATAATGGGGGGCGCCCCCACCACCATCGCGCCGGTCTGCGTGGACTCCACCGATGGGATAATCGTCAGGGAGGAGACTGATTCCGAGGAGGACGACCATGAAGAAGAGGAAAATCTCACGGAGCGGCAGGAGCCCAGCGGAGAACCCGTGTTCCCAGAGAGCCAGGAGCTGTTTGTCAGCCTGGAGCCAGTACCCTCCCAAGCCTCCCAGGGGGGTAAGTGTTTCTTTTGTAAGGGATTACATGACGCGTGATTTTGTAAAGGAAGCATTTATTAATGAGCAACTTGCCCTAAGGACTTAGCGTGCTTTCACTGCTGGTCAATTTCTACTCAAAGAGTTTGTCAATATACTCCGGGATTGACCGGAAGTCCTCCGCGGACATTTCAATGAAGCTATCCAGGAGGTAGCGATGAATCCTCCGCAGCAGATTTCTGGGGAGAGCCGCCTTATGTGGTCCCCCGTGATAGGAGACCATCCCACGCCACGAAAGTAGTAAGTAGTCTGGTATCATTGTGCAGGCTAGCATTGCGGCGTATGGACCAGGACTTTGCATGGAGTCAAGGAGCATGCGCTCTCTCTCTCTCTGAGAAATTCTCAGCAAAGTGATGTCATTCATGGTTGCCTGTTTGAAATAGGGACTGCAATTACTAGGGAGATAAAGATTCCCAGCTGCAAAGAACTGTTTTCTGCTGAGGACCGACCAACCGCACCCTCCCCCCCCCCACGAACGCTGACTGCCCCCCCTCCCGTAGCGGTAGCTAGCAGGGAACAAGAGCAGTCTGCAAGCGGTTGCTTCCGCTTCAGATCCAACGCGAACCAACCCCCCTCCACCCAAGCCCGTAGTGGTAGTAGCTAGCAGGGAATCTGAGCAGTCCACAAGCGGTCTGAGGAGCCCCAAAAAGACCTTAGCCCTTAGCGAGAGATTTTTTGGCATTTGCTTTGCAATTTGCGGTTTCAGTGGGAGCCAGCCACGTGGTGGGGGGAAGGGGGCGGGGTTACTCTACAGTATGCAAGCGCCACTTTTAACTTACCATGGCCGGCTGCACGGTGATTTCAGAAGCCGTCTTGGGCTGAGGCACGCATATGTGTCTGAGATGCTCTGACTTTTCTGTGAGCTAGTCAGTCACTTTTAGGTGTAGAACATGACCTTGTACAGAAATCATATCAGGCCTGTGAATACTGAGGTTTTTAATGGCATAGTACTCCCATTGTGTACCGTCCGAGACTGCATCTGCCTCCTAACCTTGAATGTATCTGTCTCATAACTTTCAAACTTTCTTTGCCCACATTCGCACACAGATGAACAATTATCTCAGAATCCCCCGGCCTGCTCCTCCCGCCGTGCACCGCAGATAAGAAAGCGTAAAAAGAAAACGCGAACCCGCGATGAGATGTTCAGTGAACTCGTGGAGAACTCGTGCGCTGAGGCAGCCCGCCAGACGGACTGGAGGGAAAGAATGATACAGGCAAGGGATCGAGAGATACAGGCAAGGGATCGAGAGAGAGAGGCAAGGAATCGAGAGAGGCAGGAATGGAGAGCCGCTGCAGAAAAGAGGGAAGAGCACGAGGAAAGACGCATGGATGCTTTCCTCCGCATAATGGAGGACCAGAGCGACATGCTGCGATCTCTGGTGAAGCTGCAGCATGCCCAAAGACCACCTCTGCAGCCCCTGTGTAACCACCTCCCCCCATCCCCAACTCCCATAGCTTCTCCACCCAGACACGGGGTGAGAACACGGGGGGGCAAGCTCCGTGGGCCGCTCCACTCTACCCCACAAGCCAGCAGAAGCAGCAGCAGCAGCAGCAGCAGCAGCAGGCTGACGTTCTAGGAAAACTTTTAAAAGCTGCTGTGTCTTGCCCACCCCTCCTCTCCCCCCTTCCCCCCCCTCCTCTGTCCACTCCTCCCCCGCTGCGACTGCCGGTTTCCCTCCAGGATACCAGGACAGTGATCCCCTGTATTTGTATTTCCGATTAACCAATAAAGGAACCATGATTTTTCAAACAGTGATTTTATTTCCTCTGCAAGCATGGGAGGGGGGAGGGAAAGCATGGGGAGGGGGGAGGGAAAGAGGGTTCAAGGGCAGCAGGCTTAGAGCACAGCAAGGGAGCAGATTCTCAAACGCCATCTCGGCCACTCATAAAACTGTCTTTCAAGGCGTCCCTGAGGCGAAGGGCCTCACGGTGTGCTCTTCTACTTTCCCTGCTGTGTGGCTGCTCATAAGTAGCAGAAAGTAAATTTGCCTCAGCCTCCCAGCCCGCCATAAACGTTTCCCCCTTGCTCTCACAGATATTGTGGAGCACAGAGCAAGCAGCAATAACAATGGGGATATTTCTCTCGCTGATGTCTGAGCGAATCAGTAAGGAACGCCATCTCCCCTTCAGACGGCCAAATGCACACTCTACGGCCATTCTGCACTTGCTCAGCCTGTAGTTGAACAGCTCCTGACCCCTGTCCAGGGCTTCTGTGTAGGGCTTCATAAGCCAGGGCATTAGGGGGTAGGCTGGGTCCCCAATGATCACAATCGGCATTTCGACCCCCCCCCCCATGGAAATTTTCTGGTCGGGGAAGAAAGTGCCTTGCTGCAGCTGTCTAAAAACCCTAGAGTTCCTGAACACTCGAGCGTCATGAAGCTTTCCCGGCCACCCCACGTACAGGTTGGTGAAACGTCCCTTGTGGTCAACCACTGCTTGCATGACCATTGAGTAATATCCCTTCTGGTTTCTGTACTCGGCGGCCTCGTGGTCCGGTGCCAGGATAGGGATATGAGTCCCATCTATAGCCCCACCACAGTTAGAGAATCCCATGGCGGCAAAGCCATCTATTGTGGCTTGCAGGTTTCCGAGGTTTATAACCGGGTGTAGCAGCCGCTCGACGATTGCCCTGCTTACTTGCATCACAGCAAAGCCCACTGTAGACCTACCCACCCCAAACTGATTCGCCACTGACCGGTAGCTGTCTGGCGTTGCAAGCTTCCAGAGGGCTATCGCCACTCGCTTCTCCACTGTAAGGGCCGCTCTCATTTTGGTATTCCTGCGCCGGAGGGCCGGGGACAGCAAGTCACAAAGTTCCATGAAGGTGCCCTTTCGCATGCGGAAGTTTCTGAGCCACTGGGAGTCATCCCAGACCCGCAGCACTATGCGGTCCCACCAGTCCGTGCTTGTTTCCCTGGCCCAGAATCGGCATTCGATGGCATGAGCCTGCCCCATTGCCACCAAATTTGACAGATTGGCAGTCGCCCTACTTCCAAAACCATCAGTGTCCCTGTCGTCCCCACTGTGCACGTCCTTGTCCATCTCCTCCTCACTGTCGTCGGGTTCCAGAAAGCGCAGTTCTCCCCGGATCGCATTCCTCCTCTGCAGATGGTGCAGCATGAACTCCGCAACCGTGATCGAGGTCCTCACAACGGCCATTACTGTTTCCGTGGTGTCAGCGGGCTCCATGCTTGCAGTGCTATGGCGTTAGCACAGCGCGGAGAAAGGGCGCGAATTATGGGATGCCTACCCACAGTGCACCGCTCGTAATGGGGGTCGGCGGCGCGGAAAAAGGGTGCGAAACTTGGAAATGCCTACCCATAGTGCAGCACTCGAAATGGTGCCTGCTGGGGGATCAGGGAACTGTGGGATAGGTACCCACAGTGCAACGCTCGCTATGTCGACGCTTGCAAAAGTTGTGCGGACAGACACTGTCGACTTGCTGTGCTTTGCTGTGCCTAGTGAAGACACACAATATCGACTGCATACAGTCGCGTTCACAACATCGAAATAAAGGAAATCGAACTACTGCTGTAGTGAAGACATACCCTTACAGTATTTGCTTCTGATTCAAAGTGATTTAAATTTCAAAGGGTTGTCTTCTAAAAGTATCAAATTCTATTTCATTTTGATTGCCGAGGATTTGATTTCATATTTCTTTGATTTTTTGGTTGTTTTTTTATTTTTACAAAACAAAAAAATGAGACGAGCCTCTTTTTCTGATTTGGATATTGGTTGGAGATCCATCAAAATGTTCTTATTTCAGGGATTACTAGCGACATATTAGACCCCACACTTCACTTGCATAAAAGTTTAAGTTCCCTAATTGATTCCATTGTTAGGAAGCTATTCAATACATTTTGCTGACTGCTGCAGACCAGAATTCCAGGTAATTTACAAAGCATGTGTCTGCTCTTTATAAACACAATACCGCCGTGGTCCCCAAACACTTTGTCATGGCCCTCCTTACATCTCACAGTGGTCTTCTGGCCATAAATACTGATAATTATATAATCCCCTAATATGGAGGCTTGGCAGAAACCAAATATGCTACTTAACAAAAAATCCACACATGGAGGCTTCTGTTAAGTCTGCCTCATATCCTGACTGTGTTTGTCATTTGCATGCGCCACAGCTGAAATCTCTTTTCAGCTCATTGTGTCCTTTAGAAGGGTAGCTATGAAACAAGGAACACAGATTTTCCAGAGAATGAACATATTTAGGTGAGACACATGTTTTTGTCTTATTATAAGATAAAGCAACCCAGGAACCCATTTGTTCTGGTCTTCATTTATATTGGTTTCCAAATGCAGAGCTCTTGTTTTATCTTGTCTATTATTTCTGTGATGGGGAGATAGCAAAATGAACATTTGCTCAATCCACAAGATTTCCCATGATAAGCAAGACACAACAGTATAGGGATTAGAAGGCTGGGTTTGGATCTAGTAGCAATATGCAATGAACCCAAACTATACCCCTTTCCTCCGCTGTCAGCATCCTGACGCAAAGGCTCATTTAGGCATGTAGCAAAATATGACACAAATATCATGCTCTGGAACTATTTCACAGTATTATATCTGACTCTGAGAATGTCATTGGTTAGAATTAGATGAGTTTAGCCAACTTTGGGTTCCCACTCAAACAAGCCAAAAGCCGCTACTGATGGAGAGAATGAAAGAAAGGAAATCAAACCGGGAGATTGCCAGAGGGTGAAGCAAAAGATACCGGGCAGCTCCATGATACTTCTGCACTTTCTTTCAAATATCCAATATGAGTGGTTCACTTTATTTTTTTTAAACATGTGGTGATGGTCTCCATGCTGAAGTTCATTCATTTGTGGACTAAAGACAATTATTTCAATGGAGTTTCTTGTAATTCTAATTGCCCTATTTTTGTTAGAGATTTTTGTATTTTGTGACTCATCTTCTCATTCAAATGCATGTGATGTTCATATGGTCTAAAACAAACATTCTAACACTATGAAAATATGACATGATAGTGTAACAGCTGGCAAAGAATGTGGTTGGTTTGTGTATCCAGCTCGCATTCGGATATCACACTATGCACATGTTTCTGTAGAATGCTAGACGCATGGGCATTAAAAAGTGACCATGGCTATATCTGCATTATTCTTAATATGCAAACTCAAGAGAAAATAGCATAGTACATATAAATATTGCTTACTTTTGAATAATATCAAGGCTATGAAATTTAGATGGAACTGAAAGTATTATGGAAAATAGCTGCAGTGCATAAGTAGTTAGTTTATAAATAGCCTGATCTTGTAAGCCCCAACCAGGGCCGGCGACAGGGGGGTACTACGGGTAGAGCTGTACCAGGCCCCACACTTTAGGGGGGCCCCGGTACAGCTCTACCCGTAGTCATCCGGCGCGGCTCTCCCCCGGACGAGCGTGTGTCCCCGGCCGAGCAGTGAGCCCGGCCGGCAGCAGCGGCTCAGTCCGGGGAGGGGGGAGGGAGGGAAGGAGCAGCAAGGGCAGCTCACCCTGCTCCTGGGCTCTCGCTCCTAGCTGCGGCCAGCTGTCAGCTGGGGGGGGAGCGCCGGCTGGGCTGGGGGGGGGGGGTGGCTGGGCTGGGGGCCCCCAGCCGCTGTCAGCTGGGGGGGGAGCGCCGGCTGGGCTGGGGGCCCCCAGCCGCTGTCAGCTGGGGGGGGAGCGCCAGCTGGGCTGGGGGGGGACGGCTGGGCTGGGGGCCCCCCAGCCGCTGTCCGCTGGACTGGGGGGGGGCGGCTGGGCTGGGGGGCCCCCAGCCGCTGTCGGCTGGGCTGGAGGGGGCCCGGTTGGGCTGGGGGGGGCCCCAAACTATCAGAGTAGGGGGCCCCCAAATTTCTGTCGCCGGCCCTGGCCCCAACACACAGCAATAGTCCTTACTTATCTGTATTGTCCTATTAACAGCAATGGTTAAGAATTCATTATCTGAGTAATGGCTTTGAGGCCTGAGCCTATGTTCCGCTAGGTAACTCATACAGTAATTGTTTTAAATGTGACAGAGTGGCTTAGACAGCATAGATTTAAAGCAATCAAAAATCTCTTTAAAAGTAAAAGCATATAAGTGAGCCGTGCTGTTAATATTGTGATACTACAGATGTACAAGCCTAGGGTGTCCTCTGATGTCTTGGCTCTTCTGTGTCCTAAGAAGTAGAGGTGTCCAATTCAACTGCACTTCTTGAAATACTCTCTTGCTTTTGTTCAAATAACAGTTACATTTTAAAGAGTAAAGTTATAAGTACATATAAACAATTTTAACTTAAAAAAATGCATTATGGCAGATCTTTTTGGTTAATAGTTAGAACATTGCAGGCTCTAGGAGATTAATAGGTCCTAAAGTCTAGGTGGCATTTGGGAAATCACAGTCCTTTCAAAGATCAGCTGGCAGGCTCAGCTGGAATCTGCAAAATTTCTAACAACTCAGCTGAAGTCTTCAGCCTGCTGTTTCCATGGGAACTGAAGTTGGACTGGTTAAAATGAGATAAGGAGCTTTAAAATCTTTTTAAAATGTCTTACTTCATTTTTTGTCTGACTCTCTATTTCAGTGGAAATAGTAATAGAAATCTCAACTAGCAGTTAGAATTCTTGTTAACTTCATCAGTAGCTGAAGCTTGAGTTCATTTTTTAAAAATCCACCCCAATTAAAAGCTGTTTGCCACATTAATTCCCAGGGCATCTGCATTGGCTGGGAGTTACAGCTGAATGAATGAAATTGACCTGTGTACATCCCTTCACTTAATAATGTATCCTTTTTGTATTTTCCTCCAGCCCTGTACAAGATTCCACCTGGTGAGTATGAGATCTGCACCTGAATCATGTGCATGTGACATGGTTTATTTTAAAGAATGAAGCTCTTAATATAAATTAGATAAAATAATGTATCAGTAGAGCTACGTTTTCAACAGTGATCTGTAATTTTAGGTATCCAACTTTAAGGGGCTAGGGCCTGATTTTCAGAAGTGAATCTATAAATCTTACTGGGCCACATCTTCAGCTGGTATAAATTGGTGCAGCACCATTGATTTCAATGGAGCAATGTTCATTTGCATAAGCTGATGATCTGGCCTATTAACTTTATATGGAGAGTTAGTTTCTTAGCATTTTGGTGCATCCGGTTTAGGGGCCATTACTGAAAATCTGAGTCTACATTTCTTGTGTTCTCAGCATATATACTACTTGAAGGGCAACACTCCAGTGAAGTCAATTAACTGGATTTATATCACTGTTTTTTTTTAGTACCATTTCCATAAATGATTCAATAGCATCTGAAGAGTTTATAGAAAATCATTTTCGATATGTTGAAAACTAGCTTGGGTTTAATATAGGCTTTACAGTTTTTGTTTAGTTTTCAAATACAGTGATAGTTTAAGCTTTTCTTGTGCCAGTATTCATCCATGATCTCATTTACTAGTGGACTCTACTCCCCGCTGCCAGCACAACTCATCCCACTGCCAGCTCAGAATCTTCTTAAACCTGCCTGATTGATCTCCTAAGCGGGGCCTACAGCTCCATTCTGCCCCCTCCCCTCTGCCCATCCCCTTCCTCATGGATGGGGAGGTGAGGGAGAAGGTCCTGAACCAGGAAGTGGCCAGGCTGTGTTCGGGGGTGATGCCCGGCTTCAGGAAACCTGAAGCAGCAGCCTCATGGCAAGCAGTGAGCTGGGGAGAAGCAGAATTCCTGGGAGCTGTCTGCAGAGTCACAGGTGGAACAGTCTCTGACTGCCCGACGTGAGAGCCCGGTGCGGGTCTGCGTGGGGCCACACTAACTGAGCCTGGAAACCTGCAAACAGCTAGTTACTTAGAAGAGAGACTGGACTGGAGAAGACACCCCTGGCACTTGAAAAGCTCTAACTCTTGATTGGACTGTCTCAGGGGCCCAAACAGGAACTGCTATTGCTCATTTTGAACTGTCCTTTTTAAGCCTCTGTATGTAGGGTATTTGCATCCTTTCCCTTTCCTGCTGGCCCTAGTAAAATATCTTTTCACTTAGCCATGTGTCTAAGTGGTTATTGGGAGCCCCCCAGGATCTAGCTGATGAACCCCTTTCATTGCTTGTCTCTTTCTCATGGTCCATCTGGCAGACCACTGGTACCCTAGTGGTTTGAGGTACTGAACAATCCCAGTAATTACACTTCTCAGCTCCATCCAAACCAGACCTCACAAGCTCAGACACACCCCAGGCTGACAACCAATCCTCCGTTCTGAAACCGACACTCCCATCCAACACACCTAGTCTCAGAGAATGCTTCTCTCAGTATCACAGGCTCAGACAACTCAGCCCCAGGCTCTGCACTTTCCTGCCCTATCTGACTCCCAGGCTATATAATATACCTGGAATACAATTCTGAACAAGGATTGCAGCAAATAAGAAAGACATTCAAGTGTCTATTCTTACCCTTACTATGAGAAAGCAAATTAAAATTATGAATATAGTACAGTACTGTATGTATTTAGCAGTTTAACTTTGTCTTAACCATATGTATAATATACAAGATAGGTGCATATAGTAAGTTGCCCTAATTCTAGGTATGGGAGAACTCCGAATTTGCTGGTGAAAATAATTGTTTCTTGCAGGAATTGCAGTCTGAGTAGATTTAGCTGAAAAAAGAATAGCCATCTTACAGAATTAAGATAACATAAATATCCTTATTAATTTCTTTTAATTGGGGCAAAAAGCTATTTTTTTCACTTCATATTTATTGCAGCACAATTTCTTCTTAGAAACTAAAACAGTTCATCAGAGTACAGCTACTGCTAAGCCTAGGAGTATTTATAGAATAATAGAATCGTTTTGAGGAAAAGGACCTTTACTGGGTCATCTAAGTCCATCTGCCTGCATCTCTGTAGGATGGATTTCATTATTCTTAAACTAGCCTTGAATACCTTCCAGGATGGAAATGCCATAATTTCCACTGGCAGTTTGTTCCATTATATAATTGCTCTAGTTATAAATTTTCCCTGCTGCACTTTAAGCTAGTCATTACTACTTCTTGATCAGCCCTTGTTGAGTAATGAGACTAATTGATTCCTGTTCTCTTTAGAACATCCTGTCAAGTACTTAGTTTTCCTGTTTCCCCCTTTCTCTAGTTTGAACATGCTCACATCTTTTAACCTTTCTTCAGAGATCTCATTTTTCAAATCTTTTATCCACAGTGTTGCCCTGAATCCTCTCCAGTTTATTATCTTTTTTTTTAAAAAGTGACTACCAAAACAAAGCAAAACCTTCCAGGGGACGGCTTAAAATAACTAAACAAATTTATTCAGGTCTAGTGTTGAATTCAGCAGCACATCATAATGTGATTTATTTTACACAGGATATTGTTATAAACATAACTCAATACATTTGCCCTTTAGACCCCTATAACATGCCATTTTCCCCTTCTATTCAGTTAGCTGTCCATTTTAATACTTGGCTTTTTCATGCTGTGCTATAGCATACCTCAATGATTTATTTGTGAAAGGGACCAATTTCTTTCTACTGCTTTAAACTCCCCAAACAAGCAGGTGTGGCCCAGCCCCCAGCCCCTATCCGACTGCTTTTCACCCCCTGATGCCCACCCGCGGATTCCTACCCCATCCAACCCCACCTACTCCCTGTCCCCTGACCGCCCCTGGAACCCCTGTCTCCTGGCTGCCCCATGCCACCAACCCATCCTCTCATTCAATCCCTCCTCTCATTCCTGACTGCGCCCTGGGACCCCTACCCCCATTCAATCCCCATGTTCCCTATCCTCTGACCGCCAGACCCCTATCCATACCTCCACCCCCTGACCACTCCCCGAACTCCCCTGCCCTCTATCCAACACCCACTGCTCCCTGTCCCCTGACTTCACCCGGAACCCCTGCCTCCTTCCACCCCATCCAACTCCTCCTCTCATTCCTGACTGCCCCCTGGGACCCCTGCCCCCATTCAATCCCCACGTTCCCTGCCCTCTGGCCACCACGAATCCTATCCATACTCCACCCCCTGACCATTCTCCGAATTCCCCTGACCTCTATCCAACCTCCCCTGCTCCCTTACCACATTGCCTGGAGTACCGGTGTCTGACAGCCCAGAGCATCAGGACAGGCAGCCATGCCACCTGGCTGGAGCCAGCCGTGCGCTGCACAGCACAGAGCACTGGGACAGGCTGCAGCTGTGCTGCCCAGCAAGAGCTCGCAGTCCTGCCACCCAGAGCGTTGTGCTGGCGGCGCAGTGAGCTGAGGCTGAGGGGGAGGGGGAACAGCAGGGGAGAGGTCGGGGGCTAGTCTCCCAGGCCAGAAGCCCAGGGGCCAGGCAGGAGCGTCCCACAGGTGAGATGGGGCCTGAGGGCCATAGTCTGCCCATCTCTGACATCGAGCCTGAGAGTGTGTGGCCACCGCCAGAGCAAGATGTTTCTCAGCAGTTTCTGGCTTCATTGCTACGTCTCATAGACTCATAGACTTTAAGGTCAGAAGGGATCATTATGATGATCTGGTCTAACCTTCTGCAACACAGGATTTTACCCACCCATTCCTACAATATACCTCACCTATATCTGAACTATTGCAGTCCTCAAATCTTGGTTTAAGGACTTCAAAGTACAGAGAATCCTCCAGCAAGTGACCCATGCCCCCTGCTGCAGAGGAAGGCGAAAAACCTCCAGGGCCTCTGCCAATTTGTCCTGGAGGAAAATTCCTTCCCGACCCCAATTATGGCGATCAGCTGAACCCTGAGCATGTGGGAAAGACTCACCAGCCAGACACCCCAGAAAGAATTCTCTGTAGCATCTTAGATCCCATCTCCTCCAACTTTCCATCATATACCACCAGACCCTTCTATTACCATAGTCAAAGATCAATTGCCAAAATTATGTTTCCCCATCACACCATCTCCTCCGTAAACTTATCAAGCTTCATCTTGAAGCCAGCTAGGTTTTTTGCCCCGCCATTGCTTCCCTTGGAAGGCTGTTCCAGAATTTCACTCCTCTAATGGTTACAAACCTTCGTATAATTTCGAGTCTAAATTTCCTATTGACCAGTTTATATCCATTTGTTCTTGTGGCCACATTAGTACTGAATTTAAATAATTCTTCTCCCTCCCTGGTATTTATCCCTCTGATATATTTGTAGAGAGTAATCATATCTCCCCTCAGCCTTCTTTTGGATAGGCTATACAAGCCCAGCTCCCTGAGTCTCCCCTCATAAGACTAACATGGCTACCTCTCTGATTCTTGACCTCGTAAGACAGGTTTTCCATTCCTCAGATCATCCTAGTAGCCCTTCTCTGCACCTGTTCTAGTTTGAATTCATCCTTCTTAAACATGGGAGACCAGAACTGCACGCAGTATTCCAAATGAGGTCTCACAAGTGCCTTGAATAATGGTACTAATACCTCCTTATCTCTACTAGAAATACCTCACCTAATGCAACCCAAGACCGCATTAGCTTTTTTCATGGCCATATCACATTGGCGGCTTATAGTCATCTTGCGATCAACTAATACTCCAAGGTCCTTCTCCTCCTCTGTTACTTCCAATTGAAGTGTCCCCAGTTTAGAACTAAAATTCTTGTTATTAATCCCTAAGTGCGTGACCTAAAGCAAGAGGATCCAGAAATGCCTCTTCACATCTTTAGCTAGCGAGGAGACTGCAGGCTAATCTATCCATAGCAGGCGTAGCCACAGCAGTCCTTGCCTTAGTCATCTGGAAATGCAAAGCTGGGACAGTGCAGACAAGAATTAGACCCATGGTATATCCACTGCATATTCTTTATCCCAGATGTTCTGGAGTTTTTATTTTTCCTGTGGAAATGCTCACTCACCGGCAGCACAGACCAACGTTCTCTGAAGGACAGTCTCTGTTAACACTGATGTTTAGCAGAAATTTCCAATATTGCAGTGCACTGAAAGGCAACCTTATTATTCCTGCATACATCTGTCTCAACCAACAGTATGGGACGGCAGATTATTCTGTTTGGCACTAGATTGGAAAACTATTGAATAATTTTTCAATACTTTATATTCCAATCTTTTTACTGTGATTTCCCATATAGAAAGGGAGAATGCTCATGACTCTCACTGTGATCTGTCTGCAACCCCAGGACCAGCCTACCAGCCCCTTTCTTTCCCTGATTTCTGTGACTCAGAATTACATACTGGGTTCAGTAATTTACACAGTATATACCTAGCTCCAGTCTGATACACAGAGGTGAACGTAGAGTTTGTAGAGTATCTTGAACATCCCCCATTGTGCTTGTACATGCACACATAGCAGTCGGTTGCAATCAGGCACAATGTCTTGACAAGATGAACAGGGAGGATAATTCTATGCTGATCATGATTTATGCCAAGAGGCACTGGAGTAGTAAATCCTTTGGAAGTGGCATAGCACTCTCCTCCCGATCTCAAGTGAGCTGATGGAGGGCATGGGGGAATGGTCCTTGAGTTCCTAATCACTTGTCTTTTTATTGCTACACTTGCAGTCCACCCAGAAGGTACAGCTAATGCAAAATATGCCTTCCTGCTTCCCGAATGTACTGAATCACCGAATATGTTGCTCCTGTGTTCAGTTCTTCACTGCGGTTTCTGGTTCAGTTCTTGAGGATGATCAAAGTGCTGATGATCTATAAGGCCTTAATGGTATTGAACATGTGCCTCACTGTACCCAGATCAATTAAAATGCGCCTCTATCTGCCAGCTTCCGTGGTAACTTTCTCCGAGGCATCCCTTCCTATGAAATTTGTTCTCCTGGCCTGTTCATGAGGATGCAAGGCTAGTGAGCATCAAGGCATAATGCAAGAGGTATTCATTTGGCATAGCTATTATTTTTTAACCTTTCAGTCATAGTGCTGTATTTACTTTAACCAAATTTTGTAGATAAGCACTTAATAGTTATAGCAATGAGGGCTCTGCTATTGATGAAGGGTCAGGTTGCTCTCACCCTTATGGCTTTTGAAAGTCCCCTGGCAAGGCAACTGTAAGGGGAGTGGGATTTGGGGGACGTGCAGAGATTAGCAGTGGGGTAGAATTCCCTGTACTAATGCGTGGGGCAGATAGAGACAAGGGTGGGACTGGAGCGTCCACTGATATGCAAATCCGCTAACGCTCTCCAACATGGAGGGGCTGCAATGGAGCTACGGGAAGCTGACTAGAGCTTCACTACTGCAGTAACATCTGCTGCCGAGGAGGTCAAAAACTGCTCTATAATCTAGGGGCACTGGGGTTACAGAGGAAGACAATTCCTTCTGCATATCTCCAGTTTACATTAGCTGCTTCTTGACTGGGGCACCGAGAGCTAGATTTGGATTGAAATTTCTCCAACTAAAATCTCCTATTTTTAAGGTTCCGCTTGCTAGCCCGCCTCCTTAGAACTTCACAGGACTGGATGTGATTCACTTCAAATCTTATCAGTACCACACAATTGTTTGGAGTGAATTATGAATGATGCAAGGTAGTTTGGGTCACAGGAATCATATTCTCAAGATCACTTGACTTCCCCAATTTTCCAACATGAAGACTGATTTCAATCAACACTGTTCAAAATGAGATATTTTGTGTCTAGTATTCTTTCAAAATGTTTTGTTCTTGTGGGACCTATAGATTTGCTTACTAACCTCCTGACAGTGGTTCTGAGGACCCGTTACTATGTCCGCAGATAACATTTAGTTCAAATGACAAACCTGCTTTTTGCCCTTCCCGTTCAAAAGAGAAAATCACTGCATGCATCCTTCAACAAAAGAACAACACTCTCCAGTGGCTTGCCATGATATGGGAGATCATCATATCCGCAGTAGTGCACTGGCCTGGAATTTAACCGGCTAGTTATCTAGGGGAACATTTTAAAGTATTATACACAATGCAGCTTTATGGTACTCAGCTAAAGGCTCAGAAGGGCATCTTAAAAATAATATGCAGACTGGCTTCTGTGTATTGTACCATAAAAGTTTGGGGAATTATAATTTTCCTGTGGGCAAATTTTCTAGCGATTAAGCTCCACTCTCCTGTGGAGCATACAAAATAGAGAAGCATACAAAATTTGCAACTGCAAAACGTTGGCTGGTCTTCCGAAAAGACCCCAGTATATTGCTGAAGAAGACCATTAGAAATGTAAAATGCAATAGAAATTGGGCGAAGTCCCCTTTTATTATAAGCTAACTAACCATGTGGGGATCAAGTGAACTGATTTACAGGCAGTCCTTGCTAAAGCCCATAGGCGGATTTAGTATCTCCTTCTCCCACTTCTTCCTGGACTCACTTAAAGTTGGAACCCTCTTCTCAGGTCCTGGAGAATCAAGTGTAATATGAAACCAGAGGATTCCCTTAGGGCTAGTCTTGCAGCTGCACCGCTGCTGCTGCACCACTATAGTGTCGGGTGAAAAAGCTCTATGCCAATGGGATAATAAAACCACCGCCGTGAGAGGGGGGAAGTTATGTCAGCATTGGATCTTTCCTGCCAACATAGGGCTGTCCATACCTGTGCTTAGGGAGGTGTAACTTTCATCATTCAGGAGGGTGGCTTATTCACACCCCCGAGCGACATAAATTATATCAACATCAGTGAAGGTGTGCACAGTCCCTTAGTCTGAGCTTCCCTGAAGTACTAAGACAGCATTTGCTCCTCACGCAGTTCTCAAGCATGCAACATACCTAAACTCCCACCCAACATTTGAATTCACTCGGCGTTCACAATGTATGTGTGCTGTGGGAAGGCAGGTTTTGGATTGCAAGTTTGTTTGGTATAAACAGTTGTGTGGGTTTTGTAAGTGAAAAGAATTTTATCCTCATTATTAGTCTGCAAATCATACAGTAAAAGCAGCTTGGCAAAAATGGCAAATGAGCTGACTCAATTAACTTAGGAACATTTTATTCTTCTGTTGTATTGTGCCATTACATCTGACAGTTTTCCTTCTCCTCTGATCTAATAAAAGATTTTTGGCAAGCATCATGGTATAAAAGATTTTGAAAATCTGAACCAAACCTGGCCCAAAGCAATTGCTTCAAATCAAGAGTGGGACTGAACTTGCATTTACCTCTTAAACGACCGATTTGTTACCATGGGAATTATTGACATCTGCTTGGTCAGTATGCAAATATTTTACATTAGGTGGTCATATTACATATACACTAGGATTTTCCTAAGAGGTTTTTTTGTGTTTTTATTCATAGGTAAAATGTTGAGAGACTAGTATAAAAACAGCGGAATCAATTCCAGGCTTTCATGTTACACAACTATGTGTTATCTAATACTTCAGTCTTATACTCAATGAACTAGGGGGGTTAAGATTAGGTCTGTGTAAAACTGAACAATGTTTCTGTGTTGGAGAATGACAGAGTTCTTTTCCGGCAGCCCTTCTCTGTCTAATCCAAGCAGGATGGAAGAGTTTTACCTTTTCTTAGCTGCTTTTCTATTCTCATCCGCCATTGGGTTCAGATTCTCTCCTGTGCTGTGACCACTTTGCATCATCTCGTTGGCACAAAGTGGCCCCAAATCCTACAAAATTGCTTATGCAAGAATTGCCCAGTGAACAGGAGTATTCTCTAGTACTGGTATAGTATTGGTGTAGAGCTGGTATTTCCTAAACATAACCCCCTCCCTACTGCTGGCATAAAATATGTTGCCCAATGGAAAGAGATGTAGCTAGGATTCTGTCCTGCTGATCCTTAGATGCTGCATGAGAATCATTGGGGCTGGTTGCTGCCAACCAAATTTAGATCTCTCTCTCTTTGCCCGCCACCCCCCTTTAATTTGGGCTGGCAACCAATCCAGGATTATGTGCCTTGTCTGTAGCAGAAGACTGGGATCCATATATTCTCTTAAACCATAAGCACTTTGAGACAGGGACCCTATTATTATGTACTGTGGAGCGTGAAACACATTGTCAGTACTTAACATTTAATAAAGATTATCCCTGTTAAGATATATGGCAATCATAGTCTTCCCCAAATATATTGGTAAAATCATTCATGGGAGCAGACAGTAAGGGCTACTGTATAATACCAGTAATTAATTTTTTGGTACTAATTAACCACTGTATTTATACCACTTTGATGCTCACTGCACATAAATCTGAGTTGCTGTACCTCTCATTGTGGATAAAAATCAGTTACATAACGGTGCAACTACTCAGGTTATATCTGCAAACTAGTAGTCTGGATCTTAGCCCTGCTGTAAATTTACCCAGACACGTTTCCTTGAATCCAAATTCCCTACGGCACTGCCAACGATTGGACTATTTTCTTTTATCAAACACTTCCACTGCGTTGATGTTCAGCAAAGTTGTTGGCAATCCAGCCACTGGGAGTGGGTAGGTTAATCAAGAGTGCCCCCCTGTAGCTCCACAGTCATGGAGTTTGGAGCTTTTGATCTTTTGTCATAAAAACAATCTATAACCACTCTACACTTCTGCAGGGTCGGCGACAGAATTTTTGGGGCCCCCTACTGTGATCGTTTGGGGGCCCCTTACTGTGATCATTTGCCCCCCCCAGCCCAGCTGGCACTTCCCCCCCTCCCCCACAGCTGACAGCGGCTGGGGGCAGTGTGAGCCTCCGAGCATTGCCGCTGCTGGCGCTCACCCTTTGCTGCGCTCTTGTGCCCGGCGGGGTCCTGTGGGAGCGCAAGCTGTGGCCCGAGAGAGCGAGAGCCCGGGAGCGGCGCGAGCCGCCCTTGTTGCTCTCCCCCCGCCCGGACCCCGTGCACCCTTTCCTGCCCCCCCCCGGACCCGCGTGAGACCCTGCGGCTGGTGATGGAAACGCCACTGCTGTGACCAGCCGCAGGAGCGCGAGAGCCCCATCCAACAGCCCCCTGACTGCCCCTGGGCCCCCCCGTGCTTTAAGCACCCCCCAGCCCGACCCCAGCCCCCTTACCACGCTGGCGGCGAGGCGGGAACTAAACAGGCTGCACTGCTCTCCCAGAGGAGCGCGCAGCCCCGCGCGGCACGCTGAGGCTCTGGGAAGGCGGGGGAGGGGCCGCCGGGCCGGGAGCAGCCTTCCCCACTGGGAGCTCTTCACCTACAGCTCTTCAGCCATGCACTCTCTAAAGTGGGCTATTTCTGTTTTCTACATAAATCACTAGAGCACAAAGAACCACACTTACTCTTTTAATGAGCGTATTTTCTTAAAAACTCTGATTAACTAGATTCAGATCCAACAAAATAAAATGATTTTGTGTGTGTGTCTGAGATACACTCATTATAGGTATAGATATATTCACAATTAAATTTCCTACTTTTTGGAACCCCCGCATTTGTAATGCCTGTTTGAAATGTTCCACCACAGCACTTAGAAGGGAACGTGTTTTGTGTGTGACACTTATATGTATATATATAAATCAGCTCTTCATTTTGAAGTAAAAAAATAGACCCCCACAAGACACTATATGGTGATTAAGTTGTTGCAGCTTTCCCCCATCAGCTTGCTTTTGTCTCAAGTTCACTAAACCTAGTATTAGATTGTACTGCTTTCAAATACAATGCAAGTATAATAGCTGTTCGCTACATCCCTTTCCTTAACCTTCAAATCTTAGACAACTAATTATCAGTAGGAAGACAGAGTCTGCAGGTCCTCCATAGCCAGAACTTCTACTGTGGTTAAATGTAGGATCAATAGCAGTTCCACACATGGAGGCGTTGCAAGTGGTGCACCCGAAGGCTGAGTTATGGCTGAGTGTGGGATGAAGCAGAAAGGGTTTAGGGAGAAGTTGTGGTGGGTGTGTAGCCTTCCCATTTAAGAGGCTGCCCTGCTGCAGCATTGCCAAAGTCAATGTGGAGCATTTCAGAGGGGCTGCGTCCAGATGAGCTGGGGCCGTCGGTCCCATGCATTGCAATCATGAGGAAGATGTTACTGTGACAACAAGCTGCAATAAGTCTGGCTGGAGGTTATATGCTTCCTGCAGTACTACTGGAGGCATTATGCCAATTCCTGCTTTACAGGCATAACCTCCTCAGCCGCAGACACTCCCTGCCCACTTTCTTCCCAACTCCCCCAATGGAGCTGAGTCACTAGGAGCTTAACAGAGCTTTCATGGTTTACTTTCAGCATATTACTGTTTATCATTTTCAGATACTCCTTTAAAAAGCCTTTCCTGATAGATATTCACTTGTTTGTAAACTTTCTTCCCAAGCAGAAAATCATAATCATGGAGCAAAACATTTAAAGCTTGATTAAATACACAAACTGTTCAATTTAAGGCTGTGTAAATCATCTTGGGTTCAATAAAGTTTATTCCATCTGTTTTTATCATCTGCTGTCACAATAATGTAGCATTCCCATATAACATTAAATATCAATGAATCAAAAGAAGAAACACATCTGTGGACTGTTAGTAGTTAATAGTACAGTATGGTATTCAGCAAGCCTAATAATTAAATTTCACTGCCATAGATGCTTGTAATCGTATAATTAATGTTTCTCCATAATCACATAATACGATCTGTATGATTCATGCTCTGTGATAATCTGTACACACTTTGCCATCTCAGAAGTTTAGCCACTTGCGAAACGATCGTTGTCATTGCTCTGACTTCAAGAAACATTTTAGTGCATAAATAAGAGAGTAAAATGAAGGCTCTGATTCTAAAGTCTGATCATGTAAGTTAATTATGTACAGTGGAATTCCTTAATGTAAACAATTTATTAATTTTTGTGTGGTTTCATTGCTAACTTTATTTACAGACCATATGAAGTATATTACAAGTAACGAGGCTTCCCAATTCTGCTTATCCATTTTCAGTCCTTATCCATGAGTGAAGAGGTTTTACTTGCAAGTTCTTTTTCTAGGCCCTGTATGGTAGGAAGGTAGGTGTTCTGAGTCTATAGATTTATCCTGCATCCTCAAAGTAATCTTTCATTAGTTTATTGAAAGATTTTTATTGAATTTATCATTGAATTGACAATGCAGAACTGCATCTCATTTCAGATAGAGATGAGCCAATCTGGGCACTTGGCTGGTGCCCAGATAAATGTAACCACCTCCCAATGTCAGAATATAATAGATAATCTCTTATGTAGGGTTTTACTTGTCGGGCTTTCTGCTTGGGAGACATTTCTTTAAAGTGATGCTTAATGAAGGCGGAAATCATTATATTCTTGTGAGTAGCATACAAACCATATTTATAAATCATATCTTTATAACAATTTGGATTTATATAGAGCAAGAAAAAGTGACATCACTCTCATTCAGCTGAACAGTCTTCATAAGTCCAGACAGCTCTTGACCCTATACTGTACTGTAGTTCAGTAGTTCTCAACCAGGGGTCTGGCATGAGCAGGTTTCAGGGGGTCCACCAAGTAGGGCCACCATTAGAGTTGCTGGGGACCAGGGAAGAAAGCCAAAGTCCCACCGCATGGGGCTAAAGTCTGGAGCCCTGCCATCTGGGCCTGAAGCCTAAGCAACTTAGCTTCAGGGAGCCCCTTGTGGTGTGGGACCCCAGGCCGCTGTTCTGCTTTCTACCCCCTAACGCTGGTCCTGACTTTTATATGCAGAAATTGTGGCACAAGTGGGCCGAGGAGTTTTTATAGCAGGGTGGGGATGGACTCAGAAAGAATAAGGTTGAGAACTCCTGTAGTGCATTCTAAAGCTGCTTAGTCCACACAAAGATCCTGTGTAGTGATGATAATCAAGATAGGTAGGCTTGTGTTGGTCAGTCATTGAGCAAGATATCTCCTGAATTATCTTTCATATTAATTACAATTGTCTCTTCTCAAGTATGTCAGAGACTAAACAAGGCAGGGTCTGGATTCAAACTTCAAAGCTGATCTGTATCTCCACAGTGAGCAGAACCCAAAACGCAGATCCAAAATCTCCTGAGGACTTAATAAAGGGGATCTGGATCCAAAGTTTGTGGTTGTACTAGTTAACCTCACTGAATATCTATTTCACTCACCACTCCTGCACTGGTTTTGAATGCACTTTTAGCCATGTTTCAAAAACTACCCCACATTTCCAGCTTCTTTGCTCTTTGTGTTAATTTACTAAGTAATTTGGATCTAGTCAATGCTTAAAAAACCCTTTAAAAATAAAATCAAAGTACTGCAGGAAATGCTCTTGGTGATTCAGTAGAGGTGGATGCTAATATCTGAATTCTTTACTCCTCTATGATAAAAAAACAACAACTTTCTTTTACAAGGATATGGCCTATATAAAAATATTTTAAAAACAATCCCTCACTGTTACTAATATTTCAGAATGCTGTTTGCACTATACCTGGACACTGAACAATAGACTGGTAATGATGGTCAGTTGCACTTTCTTTTTGTAATTGGTGACTTTCTGATGCGCTTTCATTTGCACAATGTTGCAAAGGAGAATTTAAGAGTGTGAAAATCTTTCTGATCCAACTCCCTTTCAAATCAATGAGAAGTCATCCCTTCCTCCTTCCACTCCTGTCTTCTGTGAGAGCTGAATCAACCCTGAGTCCTGTAGATTTAGAACCTTAACTTGGGGATTAAATATCTTGATTGGTTACAATTTAAGTGTTGATGTTTTGACCTTTTTTTTTTTACATTAACATTACTCCCAATGTATCTGTTACAGTCTATAGTAGGGAAAGCATGATACCCACTTTTAGACATATAATAAGGGGAGGAAGAGCTCAGTGGCTTGAGCATTGGCCTGCTAAACCCAGGGTTGTGAGTTCAATCCTGAAGAGGTCCTTTAAGGATATGGGGCAAAAATCTGTTCAATGATTTAACTGGGGATTGGTCCTGCTTTGACTAGGGTGTTAGACTTAGACAATCTCCTGAAGTCCCTTCCAACCCTGATATTCTATGATTATTATTATTAGGGAAATACTAAGGTAACAAACTTTTAAGAGAGTCACCCCCAAAAGCCCTCAAGAAAAAATGGACTGCAAATAGATATGTTATGTTAAAAATACAAGACTTGCATTGCTTTGCATCCCTGATGCACTAGGTTAGGTTTTTTTCTTTGCTGTCTCTAGGCTGTTAGTGGGTCACTTCCTCACAAAATAACTAACCCAGCAGAAATCAAATCCACCAGTAAAAAAGTCAAATGACTGAATGAACTAAGGGCTTGAGGACTTTATACACAACTCTGTCGAGACCTACATTCCCGATCAAGACCAATACCAAAGATTCGTCTCTCTGGAACCATTTTTTGATAGGATACCAAGTCAATATTTATTTAGCCCTGACGCAGTCACAGTTGGAAGCCCCTATTACACATATGGAAATTAGTCAAGCAGGAACTGTTAAAACCCAACAAAGCCTCAGGCCCAGATGGAAACTCTGCTGATTTCTATAAGGAATTCAACCTTCTTATGCTTCCATGCATCTTCAAACTCTTAACCTCAATTCAGCCTTCCATAGTATCTCCTCTTATATAAGGCAGAGTGAAATACTTTTTGTAACAAATAATATGTAGCACTTTTCAGCTGCAGCTCTTACAGTGCTTTATAAAGTAGATAGGTATAATTATCCCCGTTTTACAGATGAGGTAATTGAGGCATAGAGATATGAAGGATCTTGTCCATGGTCATACAGCAGGTCAGTAGCAGAGACAGGAACAGAATCCATGTCTTCTGAGTCATAAATTATTCCCCTATTCCCTGACAACAGTCTCCTATAATAATTATAATAATAGGGTTCCACTCTGCACAAGAAAATCCAGGTTGGTCTCCAGTATATCTCATCCAATCTATGCTCCAGCTGTTTTAATTCCCATTGATCACTTTCAAATGGCTCTGTCCTATGGACATGAGAAACAATTAGTTTACACAATGGATTAGAGAACTGAACTTTCCCTAACAGCTGATAATAACTGATCTGCACTTAGCTGACAGGGAAAGTCAGATACACATCAGCACTAGTGAGGAGAACATAGAGGGCCATAGGCTTTGTAAGTCTCAGGGACTCTGCAGAAATAGACAGGATGTGGTCCTACTATAGATATGGAACAGTTCCGATGAGGTGATACAGGATGTCTCAAAAATATGACGTCAGTACTCGCAATATCCAAACTAAACCCAAAGAAGAGATACAACATAAGGCTGGACTTGAGAAAGGTCTCTTCAAATAGCTGAGGCAACTCCAGAGATTCTTCATCTTTCAGGAAGCTGGCCCACCCTAAACTGCTGTCATATTTCACTCAGATATAATCTTATGTTTGATTGAAAGCTATAAGATCTCATTTTTTTCACTAAACTGATCCATTAAAAATAACTGAAGCAGAATCTTACACTGTTTTTAGCAGGGTTTTTTAATTAAAAATATATTTAGTACAGTACCAGTATTAAAGATGTGGGTCCAGATTTTCAAAAGAAGTCCTCCTTTTTTGTTCTCAGAAATTTCAGATTCAAATAATCCTGGGTGTAATTTTTTGCCTGCAGTTATTTGTGCCCACAAGATATGCCCAGATGATGGTAAAGTACCTGATTTGGGTGCTTTTTGATACGTTGTCATCCAAGTGACCCAAACTGCACACACAAATTATTGTGGGGGCAAAATTGTACCATTCATTTACTATACCTACAATTATGATGATATATTATTTATGACTATCATTCCTAAGAGCTGTAGTCATGGACCAGAACCCCATTGCGCTAGGTGCTATACAGACAGAATAAAAACACAGTCCCGGTCTCCAATAGCTTACAATCTACAATGATTTTAGGCCCAAAAAAAGAAGGCCTGGCGAAAGCCAGACTGAAAATTTGGTCCACAGCGTATTTCGTCAGTGGAGTATATTCCTTTAGAAAAAACTGCTTCCAATTCTGCATGGAAAATTACTTGTGGTGGTCATTTCTCACTGTACTTATTAATGTCTTCTTTGTGACTTTTCTTCATCTCTCACCTGTTCCTATTTCTAAAGCATCTTCACCAAAGTAATCTTCCTCTGCTGCTGGTCTTTACATTCTATCACTTTTGTCTCACCTTCGAGGCCCCACATAATCTCTTCCTAGTTACAGCTATAAATTGTCCCGTTCTATTCATATAATGTTGCTAATCCAGCTCCCTTCTTATGATCGCCTCTCAAGGCTTCATGCCTTTTTAGTGCACTCCCTGGACATGGTGATGCCTTCTTGGAACAGTCTTTCACTTTTTCTCCAGTAGGTGTGTCTCTCTTTATAGAAATATCCTTCTTTTTCAATAACTTCTGCCTAAATAATTTTTCTTTGCAATAGTTTCTTTGCCCTTCCTTACTTCTACTATTGTCCTGCATCTTTTCTCATGCCTGGTCCTTACTCATGTCCTTACTCATGTGAGTAGCCTTTCTGGCTTCAGTGGGACTGCTTGAAAGAGTAAGAAGTCCTCATGCAAATAAGGGTTGTCAGGATCAACCCCTTCGATTGTAAAGTCTCTGGTGTACAGAATGTGTCTGACTGCTTTGTAAAGCTCCAGATCTGGCTGTGATGCTATATGATGGGATCACCGTTATCACTAAGTAGAACTGTAGCATTTCTGAGAATAGATTTTAAATACTAAATCTTCCTTCCTCACTTCAAAAACCTTTTTGCTGTTCTGTATTGCAATGATGTTTATGTTGACAGTTAAAGGCTTTCATATTTTCTCTGGGTGTGATGCAGATTGTGCATAAGATGAATGAGCCAGGAGGAAAAAATCAATTGTTGCAAAGAAAGAGATGTGTTGGAGAGGTTTCAATAAATTAAAGTGTGAGATTATTTCTAATTAAAAGCATAGACTCCCTGTGTGCTGTCAATCATCTTTATAGATGTGACAACAGACATGGAACCCATAATTGTGGGGCCAACTTGCACAATTGTTTAATAGACCTGCTAGAAGCATCTGGAAGCAGGGGCCTCGTCTTCCTCTCAGTGACACAGGTGCATGGTTTTTAAATCTGGTTACAGTCACAAAGGAACAGAGAGGGCCATAAAAAGGACTTATAAATAAAAGGTGGGCCAAGACAGTATCACAAGAGTCTAGTTAAAGCCACTCCACCTGTTTGGGAAATGGGGGTGCACCTTGCTGAATAGGCAGATCTTGGAAACACAAGGATCAGCTCCATGGTTTTTGTTTAGATCTGGACAGTTAAACAACACTAATGAGAGATTGGCTATTGAATGTGTAATAGGATCTATGATCTGTGAAATGTACAGAAAGAGCTTGCACTAGCTCAGCCATAACTGTTGTTAAGCCAGCACGCTAAAACCCCCCTACAGAATAGGGGATCCAAAACTGAAATACCTAGTTGGTCTCAAGTGGCCATAGTGACGGGGCAGGGTGTCTGTCCAAAAACTGGGGAAATTGGACCTCTGAAATTCAAGGAAGAAGGCTAGATAGCTGAGCTAGTGCATGAATTACTAATTATTTTGGATTTCATGGTGGCTAATAACTGTGTAATCAATGCCTAGTAAAATGTCTTGCAACTTCCGTCTATGGGAATTCTCTTTACGGATATGGTCCAAGTGAGACAGAGAGTTTGTAGATAATTGCTTTGTAGTGAACAAGTTGTCTTGCCTCCTGAGGAAGAAACCATTTAAACAGCTACATGCTATGGTTTCTTTCTAGCAAAGGAGAGATTGGGAGTAGTTAAAATCGATTGAGAGACACAGGGTCCTCCATGGGGGCAGAGGGGAATCTTGACTGCTAACATTCCTCATTCAGCGCTACAGGAGCAGATCTCTGTTCATTTGTTGAATATTTTGGACAAGCAGCAGAGAGTAAAAAAAAATAAAAATAAAAAAAAGAGAGCCATGCTTGCAAAATGTGAACCAGTAAATATTGGAAATGCTGGTATTGAGGAAAAGTACAGGGGGGAATTTCCACTCACACACACACACACAAGGGAAAATGAAATGGAGGCTGTGCAGAACTGGCCAACTCCCTAGACACTCATATGTGCAGAGTTTTCTATGACTATTCCTATTACAGCAGGTTCATTTGTGGGCTTGCCAATATTGCAAAACCACTGAGTGAGAAGGGGAAACCATTTCAGTGGTCAGCAGAGTGTGATTTAATATTTCCACAGTTGAAAAACACTCTTGTGACGATTAATGTCCTAGCCCAGGGGTCTCCAAACTACGGCCCGGGGGCCGGATCGGCCCGCAGCTTCAATTTGTCCGGCGCAGGCACGTGGAGAAGCCGCCGCTGCCTCCTCTCCTCCCCCCCCCCCCCCCGCGAGCTGCTGCCGGTGGCCCCATGTGCTGAGTGGTGAGTGGTCCCACGGTAGCGGCCAGAGGAGTAAAGGGGGGTGTCACAGAAGTGGCTGGAGGAGAAAAAGGGGGGATTTTGCATATATTTGCATATATTGAATTTTGTCACAGTCGCTTCGGCCCACTAAGCCCCTTCAAAACTCTAATATGGCCCATGTCTCATAAAGTACCTTGCAAATATAGACGTGCAGTGTCTGATGACAGATGTATTTGTGGTGTCCCAAAAGCAGCAGACCTCAAATTTTTTGAATAATGATGAACTAAAATAGGATAATCTTCACTTTGAAACTCACACAGGTCCAAGTTTCTGCCAAAGTCTGTTTGCATTGGTTTCTTGTGAGTTTTGTTTCTGAAGGCTTGACTGGTTGCAAGACTGTGACATGTCCTCAATTTGACCGCATTTCAGGTCTCTTGTCTGGCCCTCCTTACAAAATAGTTCATCTTAAGGTTTGCAGCACAACATCATTTGCAGTAGCTGCTTGAAATTCCTTCCATGTCTGTTCTGAAACAGGCAAATAAAACATCATGAGATGTATTGCAACATCATTTTCCTCTGCACTTAGTCCTACACCATGTAACATGTATGCTCTGGGTAAAGCAACAGCAATTGTTAACTTTTTCCCAAGTCTGTATCCAACTCCCTGTTGATATTTCTGGAGTATTAGCAACCATCTTTGAATCCACTTTACAAAGGCTTCCAGAGACTTCTGGTCTGTTTCCACAGCTGCTTTTCCCCCATAGATAAACTGCTATAATCAATTACAATCAAATGCTGTTGCCAGCATTTCCTTTTCCATTTGGAGATAGCTCTTTTGTGTAGTTGTGAGAGCTCTAGAGGCATAAGCTACAGGACCTCCATTTCAGCAATATGACCCCTAAACTGGTAAAATTTGCATCCACTGACACAGTAACCAGTTCTGCAACATTAAAGTACTTTGGCCTGGGGGTCCTTTAAGTAATGCCACCTAATGCATTTTGAAGTGGTGTTCATAAACTACTTCATTCACTGGCATCCAGGCAACCTTGACATCTTGACAGGTATCTTAAAGTTGTTACTGTTGACGTGTTCAGGATAAATTTCCTAAATAAGTTACTATTTCAAGAAATAGTGGCAATTCAGCCTTGACGGTCAGTGTGGCCATTTCAGTCATTGAAGAAGTTTTTGAGTTGTCAGGTTTTAGACCTTCTTTTGTCAAGCGATGCCCCAAATATTTTACCTCTGTCAGAGCCAATTTGCATTTGCTGTAATTCACTTGCAGGTTCTTTTTATGATACTTGCCTAAAACCCTCTTGAGCCTTTCATTGTGTTCTCATGGTATATTTCCCCACACCAGTATGTCATCTGTGTAAAATTCACCTTCCAGACCTTCAGATGTCTGTTGGATTGCTCTTTGGTACACCTCAGAAGATAAACAGATACTGAAAGCTGTGCCTGCCAAATGGTGTGTTGAATGGAGAGTCTAAACCTTTTGTCATCCAGCTGCATTTGCCAAAATCCACTACTGGCTTTTAAGACAATGAACACTAACTACAGTAGCAAAAACTACTTTGCTAACTTGCTGGTGATTTCTTCTGTTGTAGGCAATTGAAAACATTCCGTTAGTAGTGCTTTATTAATATCTTTCAGATCAAAACATATGCTTATTTCATCTTGACCTGATTTGTCTACAATTGCTGTAGAATTGACCCATTTTGTGGGTCATTGTACTTTTGTTATTACTTGCAACTGTTCCATGTAATGCATTTTTTTTCCTACCGTGTCCCTCAATACCACTGGAATTTTACAAGGCGTAGGAAGTACAATAGTACTTGTGAGGGCATTTTTATGATGTGCTTTCTTGGCAAGCACCCTAAAACTTCCAATTCTAAACCTTGTACAGTTGACTCTCGATTATCCAGGATGATAGGGAAAAAATAATTCTGGTTAATAAAATCCTGGATAATCACCATCCATAGGAAATATGGGGAGGGGGGGTTGATTCACCAGCCATCCTGCGCCGGGGGGAGGGGGTGTTGGTTCACTGGCTGCCCTGTGCCCTGATAGGGGTTTTTTGTGTGTGTGCTTGGGGCGGCAGCAAAGCCAGAGCCGGCCCTGCAAATTGCACATATTTTTTTTGACATCCTGGTTAATCCAATCCTGGATAATCGAGAGTCTACTGTATTATTTAAATATATTTTGGCCACTGTCCTGTTCTTCCTTTAACCATATTGACACTAAATTTGAACTTGTCACTGCCTGAAAGCCCAGTATGGCTTGTCAGTCAAATTCCACCACTTGAAGTTCCAGCGATGCTTTCTTATCCTGATACTCATGGTCCAAGGTAGATTTGCCACATACTTGCAGTTTTCCCCTGTGTAAGGAGGGTATCAGCCAGATACTTCAGCAGTGAAGTGTTTCAACCCTTAAAGACTGCTATAACTTTAAAGATATCGCACTGCCTGTGGCTCAGTATCCATTTTAAATCTCATGGTTTTGTGATCATTAATAAGCAAATCCACATTCCACTAATCCTGGGGAGGCTCGGTATTCAGCATTCTAAGGAACAGATCTTGCGAGTATTCATCTGCTTCTGTGGGGGTAAACATGTGACTTTCCCTTTCCAGAAATGCACATTTTGGCAAAATGATTGCATTTGCCACATCAGTATTCTTGTCCATAGAAAGGACAGTTCCCAACAGCATGGTTGTGACTACATTTATAACAACCCTCTAGCTGCCTCTGACTGGTTGGTTTTTTTTACTTCTCTTCATCACAGCCTTTTATTAGCAGTAGATTGTTCAGACAGATTAATCAAGTGCACTACTAGCTGAGATAGAAATTTCCAGGAAAGAATGTTTGGCTGACATACATATCCCATTGGAAGTTCAGTACTTGAATATGATGACTAGCTTTGCCCCACGTAAAGTCCGCTGATGGAAAAATGTATTTCTTTACTTACTCTGATGGGGTATATAGGTCCAGCGGTAGCCCTGAGATGTAATGTTCTTTGCTCACTGGTGCCCCAAGCAAAAGGCTCTGCCCTGTAACCTATTGTATATGGATTGGGGCTCCAGACTGGGTTTTCAGTCTCATCTGGCAGTCTCTCCCTTGCAATGTAACAGTTAGCAAGCTTCATACATTTTCCTGAGATAATCATGAGCAAAGTCTAGTTTGAACTCTGAGCCTTTAAACACGACTGTGCTCTTTTCAGGGCCTTACAAAAGGCTGGAGGGTGGGGAGTTGCTGACTAGAATCCAGGACAGGCAGTTTAAACTAGGCTTGGTGGTGTGGCACCCGATTACCTCAGGTAAATATATGAAGCTTGTTCCTGTTATCTGGCAGGGTCTCCCTTGCAATGTAAAACTGAAAACCCAGTCTGGAACACCTGTCCACATGTTGTTTTAGTGTTTAGACACTAGATTCCTAAAGGGACTACTCACAGAGGCTTTGCTGCTCTGCTTTATTTTGGTTACATCGAACCAAGAACACCAACAACCCACAACCCTATAAATGAACTCAGAGCTCCGGAACAGGGTTAATTTGCTTAATATGGGATTCTTGCTGAGTTTCTGTGCAGAATCTGGCCCTGACAGTTATCTCCTTCATCTTGTAATTTGGCTGGAGGCAGAGGTAGAAGTAGAATTTCTCAGAACAAATGAATGTGACAGATTTACCCCTTTCCCTTTGCCTGCTTTTTTATGTAATAATTTAGTTTTGTCTCTTTTTACTGGCAGGTCTTTAAATCAAAGCACTGAGGCTTATTAGTTATGGATGCCTATAATTAAAACATGTCTGTGTTGTGTGAGTATTCACATAGCATTTATTAAACTCCCTAAGCCTGTCCCAGAAGCAGGAAAGATTCCCTGGACTGGACTCTTTTGGTTGTTATTAAGCCCTGTTGAGGAATCTGGAGGGAATAATGCCAGAACATTAACAAAAAAAAGTTTAGAATCAGGGTGGTAGCCGTGTTAGTCTGGAATAGCGAAAAAAATTGAATTAACAAAAATATGAGATGAAGGAAATTATACTTATCAGCAAGAAATATCTACATTTCAGGTTGAATATTACAATATCAAAACTGAACTTTCTAAAACATATTATTTCAGTATATAAGCAGAAACCTCAAGGAATTACAGCTGCAAATTAGAGTTGGTATTATGTTCTATACACACAAGGTTTCAAATGCCAGTAGCCATCTACAATTTTCAGTCATGGGAATCTTGCTTACTTATTAGTACTGACTAGCTGGCACTAATGAGTAGAACTAGTCCAAAAAATACTGAAACAATGTTTTGATGAAAATTTTAATTTTGGCTGAAATGTTTCAGTTTTTCAATAATTTTGTTTTTAGTAAAACTATTTGGATTTTGGTAAGAAAAGTTTACTTTTTGCTTAAACAGTTATTTAACTTTCAGTTTAGTTTTTGGTAAAAAGGGTGTGGGTTTTTTTTTTAAAGAAACATTTTAAAAGATCAGATAATGGGTTTCAAAAATTAAATATGTCTCAGAAACTGTTCATGGAAAATTGAAAAACCAGAGAACAAAAACCTATCATAATCTTGAATTTCCAATGAAAAATGGCAGTACATATGGGGCTAAGATCATAGAATCTCAGATTTGGAAGGGATCTCAGAAGATCATCTGGTCCAATTCCCTGCTCAAAGCAGGACCACTCCCCAATTAAGTTGGGCTACAGATTTTTGCCCCATATCCCTAAATAGCCCACTCAAAGATTGAGCTCATAACACGGGGCTTAGCAAGCCAATGCTCAAACCACTGAGCTATCCCTCCCTCCAGCATGCCAGTCCTGTGGCCTAACTTGACATTCATTTGGAGATGGTACCCACATATTCATTCTGCTAAGACACTCATCAACTTTATGAAAACCTTTTCATTCCATATAGACCCATGATATGATAAAATAAAGTTTGAGGCTATTATGATCCCATTCATCACAGAACTAATCTACTTGTTGGCTGTAGAAAAGGTGAGCCCTCATATTCTGATCTGAGGAAATGGAGGGAAATTTATTCAGCAGCTGGAACACAATATCTAGCCTTAGATAATTGGAACTCTGCCGCTGTCATCCAGATAATGAACACAGACGTAGGGCCGGTCCCCACTACGGCTTAACGTCGACTTTAGCGACGTTAAGTCGATATAAACATGTACCCTTCCTCACATGCATGCCATTTGAGTCGATTTAAAGGGACCTAAAAATCAACTTCTGTACTCCTCCCTAATGAGAGGAGTAGCGCTGAAATCGACCTCTCTGGGTCGATTGTGAACTAGTGAGGATGCATGTGACAGCTAGCCTCCGACCTTCCACAATGCCCGTTTGCTCCCCAGGGGACCAGCCACCACTCGGAGCAGCTCTGCGGCCCCCCGTGCCCGCCCGAGCAGCCCCGTGCCGGCTCCCCCCCACCCGCCCGAGCAGCTAGCTCCGTGCCGGTTCCCCCCCCGCCTGAGCAGCTCCGCGGCCCCCCGTGCCCGCCCGAGCAGCCCCGCACCGGCTCCCCTCCGCCCGCCCGAGCAGCTAGCTCCGCGCCAGCTCCCCCCCCCTGCCCGAGCAGCTCCGCGGACCCCTGTGCCCGCCCGAGCAGCCCCGCACCGGCTCCCCTCCGCCCGCCCGAGCAGCTAGCTCCGCGCCGGCTCCCCCCCCGCCTGAGCAGCTCCACGGCCCCCCGTGCCCGCCCAAGCAGCTAGCTCCGTGCCTCTCCAAAGATCGCCTCTGCAGTCTCTGTCTAACCACCTCCCCCACACCCCAAGTCACATAGCTTCCCCACCCAAACGTGGGATGAGAACCCGGGGGGGGGGGAAGCTCCGGGGACTGACCCACTCTACCCCACAAGCCAGCACAAGCAGCAGCAGGATGAGTTTATCTAAAAACTTTTAAAAGCTGCTGTGTCTTGGCCCCCCATCTCTTCCCCCTTCCCCCACTCCTCTCTCCGCTCCTCCACCACTGCGACTGCTGGTTTCCCTCCTCACCCCCCCCCCTTCTGGGCTACCTTGCCAGTGATCCCCTATATTTGTGTTTGTGATGAAGCAATAAAGAAACCATGATTTTTAAAACAGTGAATTTATTTCCTCTGCAAGCATCGGGAGTGGGGAGGGAAAGAGGGTGCAAGGACGGCAGGCTTAGGGCTGAGCAGAGCAAGGGAGCGGGTTCTCAAATGCCATCTTGGGCACTCATAAAACTGGTTTTCAAGGCGTCCCTGAGGCGCAGGGTCTCATGGTGCGCTCTTCTACTTTCCCTGCTGTTTGGCTGCTAGTAAGCAGCGGACAGGAAATTTGCCTCTGCCTCCCAACCCGCCATAAATGTTTCCCCCTTGCTCTCACAGAGATTGTGGAGCACAGAGCAAGCAGCAATAACAATGGGGATATTTCTCTCGCTGATGTCTGAGCGAATCAGTAAGGAACGCCATCTCCCCTTCAGACGGCCAAATGCACACTCTACGGCCATCCTGCACTTGCTCAGCCTGTAGTTGAACAGCTCCTGACCCCTGTCCAGGGCTCCTGTGTAGGGCTTCATAAGCCAGGGCATTAGGGGGTAGGCTGGGTCCCCAATGATAACGATCGGCATTTCCATCCCCCACCCCCTCCATGGAAATTTTCTGGTCGGGGAAGAAAATCCCTTGCTGCAGCTGTCTAAAAATCCTAGAGTTCCTGAACACTCGAGCGTCATGAAGCTTTCCCGGCCACCCCACGTACAGGTCGGTGAAACGTCCCTTGTGGTCAACCACTGCTTGCATGACCATTGAATAATATCCCTTCCGGTTTCTGTACTCGGCGGCCTCGTAGTCCGGTGCCAGGATAGGGATATGAGTCCCATCTATAGCCCCACCACAGTTAGGGAATCCCATGGCGGCAAAGCCATCTATAGTAGCTTGCAGGTTTCCAAGGTTTATAACCCTGGGTAACAGCAGCTCGACGATTGCCCTACTTACTTGCATCACAGCAGACCCCACTGTAGATTTACCCACCCCAAACTGATTCGCGACTGACCGGTAGCTGTCTGGCGTTGCAAGCTTCCAGAGGACTATCGCCACTTGCTTCTCAACTGTGAGGGCTGCTCTCATTTTGGTATTCTTGCGCCGGAGGGCCGGGGACAGCAAGTCACAAAGTTCCATGAACGTGCCCTTTCGCATGCGGAAGTTTCTGAGCCACTGGGAGTCATCCCTGACTCGCAGCACTATGCGATCCCACCAGTCAGTGCTTGTTTCCCTGGCCCAGAATCGGCATTGCATGGCATGAGCCTGCCCCATTGCCACCAAATTTGCCAGATTGTCGGTCGCCCTACTTCCAAAAACGTCCCTGTCCCTGTCCCTGCTGGGCATGTCCATATCCTCCTCACAGGTCCATCTCCTCCTCACTGTCATCGGGTTCCGGAAAGTGCAGTTGCCTCCGGATCGCATTCCTCTGCAGACAGTACAGCATAAAATCCACAACAGTGCGCGAGGTCCTCACAATGGCCAGTACTGCAGCGGTGGCATCAGCGGTCTCCATGCTTGCCGCGCTATGGCGTTAGCGCAGTGCGGAGAAAGGACGCAAATAATGGGATGCCTACCCACAGTGCACCGCTCGAAATGGGGTCGGCGGTGCGAAAAAAGGGCGCAAAATTATGAAATGCCTACCCATAGTGCAGCACTCAAAATGGTGCCTGCTGGGGACTCCGGGAACTGTGGGATAGGTACCCACAGTGCAACGCTCGCTAAGTCGACGTTTGCAACAGTTGTGCGGACAGACACTGCCGACTTGCTGTGCTTAGTAGGGACGCACAAAATCGACTCTATACAGTCTGCTTTAAAAAATCGACTTAAGGAAAGAGACCTACTGCTGTAGTGAAGACAGACCCTAAGGGCTTGTCTTCACTTGAGCCGGCAGGGATCGATCTTTTGGTGATCGATTTATCGCGTCTCATTAAGATGCGATAAATCGATCACCAGCGGCTCCCCCCGTCGACTCCGAAAGTCCAGCTCCTCAAGAGTTGCAAGCTGGAGTCGACGGGGGACCGCACCGCTGACTGCCACCACCGTGAGGATGGGAGGTAAGTCAGCTGTAGAGACGTCAATTTCAGCTATGTTGTTAACGTAGCTGAAATTGCGTATCTACAGTCTATTTCCCCCCCTAGTGGAGACCAGCTCTAAGAAGAGGAGTTATATAAATTTAGGGCATGGCTACACTTGCAGCTGTAGAGCGCTTGGAGTTAAAACAACCTTTGGAGACAGCAGCAGGGAAAATGCTGCCATGTGTTTACACTGTCAGGTTCAAGCACACTGGCATGGCCACATTAGTATTTCTTTCAATGCCACAAAGGGCAGTGCATTGTGCTAGCTATCCCAGCGTGCAAGTTGCTGCAACATGCTTTTCAAATGGGGGAGTTGGAGTGTGGCAGGGAGTGTGTTGTGTGTATGTGGAGGGAGAGTCAGTGTGTGTTGGGGTGCTGAGAGTGTGTCCGCATGCTGTCTTGTAAGTTCAGACAGCAGCAGACCCCTCTCCCGCCACCTTTCTCTCTCTCACACACACATTCACAGCAACAGCATTCCACACTAACGGTTTGCTTTGTCCTGGAGCACATAAGCACGCCAGCTGTCAGAAATGGAGCATTGAAAGGGGATATCTGCATTCCTACAGCCGATTCCAAAATGATGAGAAGAGCGGCCACTTGATTTCAGGGGATTATGGGACGTTTCTTGAGGCCAATCACAGCGCAGTAATGCAACACCTCATTCACACTGACGCCCGGGCATTTCAGCTGGGGCACAGCAAGCATTATGCTTCTCGCGGAGGTGGATTACCAGAACCGCTCCAGCTGCAGAGTCCAGGTGATCTACATACCTTGCCAGAGTGGATACGTCGGGAGTTAGGGGGCCCGGGGCTGCTTTAAGATGCTCTAATTTGAAAGTGTAGCCAAGGCCTTAGAAAGAAATATCAGCTAGGGTGGCTTCCTGGAAACCGAATAAACAATACTTTTGGAATGTTCACTCTTAACACTAGAGTTCTCATCCAGCAGCACATCACCTCCAGTTTTAGACTAAGGTTATCATTCTCTTTGTTTTCTTTTTTAGTACAGTGGTGACAATTTTTGTTCTTCCTTGGTGTCAATCAACTGAAATTCACTCCAGACTCCATTAGGAAATCAATACTGTTAGTGAATTGAGTCTAAAGAGGTCATAGTTCCTGTATTATTTCTTCTCCAATGAATATATCACTGTCAAATTCCTTCTGGCCAGCATATGTGGGAAATCTAAATTAAAAAGCAGAGCTAGTTTTATATGTAGCTAGCCTGAACTTTTATACTGAACTGCTACTTCTTCTGTTTGTTGGCTATTCAGCTGCTACAAGTCTTCAATATAATCCAGATGAAAATCTTGAGTAACTACACATATTTACATCTGTAACCTGAGTGGGGTTACTCCAAAATATATAATATCTGTAAAGTGCTCATCACTGTAATATCTAAGCTCTAACTGAACAGATTGTTTTAATATATTTAATGAAAGATTGAAATCAACATAGAGAAATTCAATAGAATGGATTTTTTTATGTCAATAGCATTTGATCACATTCCTGGAATGTATAATGTGGCTTGCACTTCTAATGGCTTGCTTATTCCAAATTGTGTTACCACAGAAATTATTGCCAAAATGTCATTGATTCTCCTCTCCGATGCTTAATTGCATAGTACTTAAGCCCCCCTCCACCACCAATAACTGTTTAAAAATGTGGTTATTTGCATGACGAAATATGAAATGCAATTACAATTGACTGGTATAAAGAACTAGTGTCGTTTTAATCTAAATTCAAAGAACACTCATTATAAAGCCTATAATGGAAGCAGTCCACCAGATTTTATTTACATAGCCATCTGACTAATTTTGTTTTGAGGGGGCCTAATTCTGCCCTTAGTTACATGGGTGCAGCCACTCTACCGGGTATGCTCTTTAGGCAAAAACAAGTACATTTTAATTTGCATACACTTGGCCTTTTCTAGACTGAGATTTTCCGTTATTATCAAGCTGTACCGTTGCATCCTGGTGCAGATAGGCAAAACCACAATTTTTACCAGTAGAAGTTATACTTGTTTCAAATAGGCCACCAATGGCTTCCCTTGGGTAAAATATCTCCTGTCTGAACAAGGCCTATTTAGAATGGTTGTTGCACATTGTGTGCCCCAACGTACATCTTCATACACATTCTTCTGCTGCTGCTTTTGGCCCTGTTCTCATTAGAACTGGGCTTCAACTTCTTCCCTTGTTGTTGTGCCCTCTCACTCCTTAGGTGAGGTGGAAGAAGAATCTCTTTACCCACTTCCCTCCCAGGGAAGGGACAGCAAGTTTCTTTCACACAGGACTGGGTGGGGAGACAGCAGGAAGTCTCTGACTACTCCCCTCTTTCCCCCTGCCTCCGACACACACCTTGGTATAGAGGTGGCAGGAGAGCTCTTTACAGCTCTGAGATAAGGGCAGTGCTGAGAGCCAGACAGGGAGAGCAGTAGATCCAGCTGGAGAACTTAATGTTTCAGGAATAGTGCTTTAAGGAGAGGATGAGGTGAAAGCTCTGTCTGCTCCATGTACTGTGGGAAGAGGAAGCCCCTTAAGAAGTGGAGAAAATCTGACTTGTTGCCCTTTACCAGGAGGTGGGGAAGGTCGGCCAATCAGAGGGGGGAATTTCCTGTAGACTGACATGTTTTCCCTGTAGATGGGTCTGAAAACCTACAATCTAAGTGTGTAATTGGCAGCCCTGCAGCTCTCACTGCCTCCTCAGCACATTGGAGCCATGTATTTGAGGGTAAAATTGGTGTACATTGTCAGATACAGACCCTGGTCCTATAAATTTCACTGGAAATGTTGCACCACAAAGACAGGGCAGCTTACACTGTAAGTTACAAATTCTATTTCAAATTCAAACTCCTTAGTCAAGGTATAGGCAAAACTCGTTGATGTTAATATACAGTATGTTGTTGTCATGTCAGTCCTAGGATATCAGTGAGATAAGTTGAATGAGATAATATATTGTCTTGGCCACTACTCCTGATGAGAAAGACAAACTTTCAAGCCTACACAGCATTTCTTCAGGTCTGGGAAATGTACTCAGAGTACAGATTTGAATAAAAGAAAAGTGTGTGTCTCTCGCTAGCAGAAGTTGGTGCCATTAAGATATTACCTCACCCATTTTGTCTCATTGATGTGAATAGGAATTTTGCTTAAGTGAGGAGGTCAGGATTTGGGTCTAGCTCTTCTGGGTGCATATCAAAGGCTGTGTTGTGCTAGCCATAGTAGGACTGGAAGGCAAATTGTATACTTTTACCAGAAAAACTCAATTCAAACTGATGAACTTCCTACTCTTGAAATCTCATTTCTGCAGATTATTACCTACTGCTTACGGTGACCTCTGGCTCCAATTACTCTGAAAAGCTCCAGTACTTAGAAGGAGGGATGAGGAAGGTATGATATAATGTGGTTATATGTATGAAACTCATTAAATAATTTAGTGGATTTGCTAATTGAGCTCATTATTCAATTACTGCTGGGAGGTTCGTGAAGTCTGGTTTAATTTCCCTGCTCCACAGAGTCATATTGATAAGAGGAGATTTTGCTACATAAAACAATCAATATTTACAAATTACATATGCACAAACATATATGAAAGGCTATAGCTTCAGTGCCCTTTTGCTCTATTATTCACTCTTTCATCCTTTTTCACATGTACAGAATGTTATTTGGACTGCAGAGATTAAACAAGAAAATACATATCACATTCAGGTCTCTTTCTTGAAGTTAGACATCCATTTGGCTGTTAACATGTCCGTCACCAAAACAATAAAAATCAGACTTTACACCATGTGGAAAACCAAAAAGAACTCATCACAAATATGCATTAGCTTTGTTGTCTTCCATTTATGTTTTCAGCTCTTTCTGTCTTAAATAGTATTCATTTGAAGGCATGCACTGACACCAACAGCTTCCTGTCCTTGTGGTTTGCACACAATATAAATGTCAGACTTCCTTGAATGCTCAGCTATTAAACTCAATGCATTCTTGAGATCAGTCATAATAATATGAGAACACCTATATGAAATGTTAATATATGTAAAGTATACTAAAGGTAGATTAGATGAATGAGGATAAATTATAGGAGTATCTATACATACTGTTGCAGGGGAAACAGTTTTTAAGGTGTTGAATTGATTATTATTTTCACTGAGAACAGTCATTGTGCCTGGTGCTGAACGGACAGCAAGGAACGCGCCGCCACTGCTCAATAGGGTTTACAATGTCAAGGTCTAGATCGAGTCTAGTCCTGCATCAGACTGGAAGAAGGCATGAAGCCAAGAGCTGGACTGGATGAATCATCCAGCTCCATTATCTAGGAACACTGTAGAATGTGTCAGATGGTGGTCTGCCTGCTAGCCTGATTCTGACATGGTCTTTACCAGGTCACTCGGGACCCCTCTGGTGGTCCCCATTATAGAGATTATTCATAATTGTCTAATTGTGCAAACTTTGAAGGGAAAAATTGCCTCCTGATTTTACCCCAAGGATGATCATTTCATTACCTGAGGCATGGAATTTGTTTTCCGGTGTCATTAATTTGGCGTGATCTCTCCTCCTACCAAAGAGTTAGCTTTCTGAGTTATAATTGTGCAGATATTCATCCAGGCCCCTCTTACATCCCACTGAACTATTTGATTAAATCATTATTTTAAAAAAATTAATTCCACAAATTAAGTACTCGCTGTTTGTACTGTGTTGAAGCCCATGGTGCATGATGATGTGATTGCATACCGCTTCTGCGGGAGCTCCTGGGGGCAAAAGGGCCCTGCTTTACTCTCTGACTTACATCTGTCTTACACTGGCATAACTCCCCTGATTTCCAGTATATACCAGTATGAGTGAGATTAGTGCCCCAGACTTCCAGGTGTGACAGTTGACATGCAATCATTGGGCCGGATGCAGCATATACTCTCTTCAGCACCTCTATAAAATCTCCTCCTCCACAATGCAACATTCTAGGTACAGTTATCCACTGACCTATATGAAATCAATTCAGTGCTCATCTTTGAACTCTACAAAGAACGTTTAAACTTTGGCACTAGTGGTCCAACTGCCCAGATACTGGGCACAAGGCCCTTGGCAGCCCATCCGTAACCTGGAGCCTACCCTAGACCACTTGTGAGGGAGTCAATAAATGTTCTAACATCCATTACCCCAAGAGGACATCTTCCAGCAGCAAAATTGACAGCTCCCAGTCACAGTCACGCTACCCCACCTGTGAGATCAGTGAAACACCAAGTTACTGATATACAAGAGTGATGGGTGGAAGTGACGATGGGGAAGGTGGTGCATGGAAGAGGCAAAGAGGAAGATCAAAGGCATGGGTGTGTATGAATGGGGATGTATTAGAGTTTAATTTTCCTAGAAAGATGATGAATAGAAAATAGTTTTCATACATGTAGTGAAAGCAAGACCTGTAGGGCAAGAATCCATCCTGTTTAGATTCTTTCTGAGTACTTGATTGTCTTCCATTGTTCTGAGCACCATAAATATTTTAATAGATTCTCACATTGTCTAATATTACAGGGAAACCTAATTATCATGCATAGCTCTGTGGCAGAATTATCCTACACAGTTGGGACTCTCATAATCTGTCAGGTTGTTCAATGTTACAAAGAAAACATGTAATGATTCTATGTAAAAAACCTCTTATTTGGATGGGAGTGATTTATTAACCAATTAAAAACATCTTTAGTTTGAGCAGATTCTCTGCAATATTTTATTTTTTATATTGTGGTATCAATTCTCATCTCTTACAAGTTTCTGCTTGGCTATTGCATCTACATTTAAAATCCATTCAGTGTTTTGAGATGAGGCATTTGGGTGTCTTGGCGTTTGTTTAATGCTGCAATGGATTCCTGTAATTAAGAAAGATCATTTTAATGGTGATTATGGGCTAGGCCGCAACTTCATAAGCCACTCTCAGCAAGGTGCAGTGCATAGGTGCATTAGCCCGAGAGTAGAACAGATAATGAATGTGATTCAGGGAGTTTCTATCCCGCTCCCTGTTTGCTCTATCTTTGGAGTAATGTCTTTCACCCCTTTTCCTGAAGCAGCTTGCTCCTCTCCATGTGCCTAATGGGCAACTCTGGTTAGTGTGATGCAGAGATGGCTCCAACAACTCCCCTTAACTATTCACCCCTTCCCTCCTACCTATTCACAGGAGGGAACCCCCATGACTGGAATCAGAGTCTGAGAAGAGTTGTGCAGAGAACTAAGGGCGGTGACACCCCAAGAGCCCAATCCTGCTGGATACTGGGTGCCTTCAACTTCCATTGACTGTGACAGGACTTGAGGTGACCCTACATTTCAAAGGTGGTGATCAGCAACACCTGGCTAGATCTGTCACATTTCATAGACATGCATTTATAGACAATTAATTTCCTAATTAATTTTTGTTTCTAAATTTGCAATAGCTAATTAGGAGAGGCACCAGCCTCAAAGTCTGGGCACAGGTTCAAGGTTAAATGACATCTATATAGTTTGAATAGATTATACGAGTCAAGCCATAGCCCCTGCTGCCCTGAGCAGAAATGTGAGATGATTATTTGTGACATGAGCTGTGAGCCCTGAACTGAGAGAGTGAGGGAAAATTATGTCAACAAGGTCAATGGTCTTCCCCCATAGTGTGCAATCAAAGAGACTCGTGATCTTATCACAGCATTAGCATAATTTAGGGACTGATTTTTAGAGTTATCCAAAATTCTCTCTATAGTCAATGGAGCTTTGGGGGCTCAGTCAAAAAAATCTGGCCAGTAGTAATTATTTCTATAAACTTTATTTTTACTTACCAGCTCATCGGAAACAAGACCTTCTTGAATAGGGGGTCTACAGCAATTTAGCTATTTTTAAAAAAGCATAATAGAAGTTTTTCTATTAAGAAGCTCGACATTAAAGAAAAGTGTTCCCAGGGGCAAATACATTAAAACAAAAACACCCAGCAAAGAAAATATATAAAAAACAGATGGCAGTACGTATAAAACACCATCCATTTTTTGCATCTGTGTAAAAATCATGCAAAATTTTCTTGCTCTGACCCAAAAGTTACTCCTCTCCTCTTACCGTGATTGTGATAATGACAAAAATGAATACTATTTTACTAGCCAGTTTGCAAAACTGATGTTTTAGCCTGCAACGGGGCTCTCATCCATTCTTACATCTCATCTTTTAACTTACACATTTAACTTCACTGCTATGCTCACCTCTTTCTCTTTGCTGACTGTACTTTCTTCCATGCTGCCTCTCATGGTTTGGAACCAGTAGTTCAAGTTGACTGAAACAGGAGAGGGAGCTCTTAGCACACCAGTCAAGGCTTATTGGTGGTGGTAGTAGAGGTGCTACTCTACTTCAGCCTCTGCTTGGAACACACTACAAGTTAATCTGCACCAAGCTTCTGCCTTTCCTGCTTCAAATCATTTCTCAATACTCAATGTTCTGTGAAGTCTAGCCGAGCCAGGAACTGAGTGCAGCTTTCCTGCCTCTCAGTCCAGGGCCTTAATCGCAAGACTATCCTTCCTATATCATGCATTACTTTAAAAGTGTTTACAGCTGGGCTCTCAAATAAATGTTCAAGTGAAAGACGTTTATGGGATTGGCATGAAGAGTTAATGACCATTACTGGAGAAAAATGGACACTTGCACTTAAGGGTAAAATGAACTCTGTGCAAAATACAACAAACATATATCTGCTGTAAGAGTAGGAAGTTTCCAGAAGCTAAGTCCAAAATCTGACTGGGAAAGGTGACTATTCAAATGACTGCTGGGCATCCTGGGGGCTTGTCTGATCCCTTCTCAGTTACAGTTTGAGTCAATAATAGTTTTGCCTGTTAAAAAGACCGTCTGGCTCAATTCGTTGGCTGTGATTGTGTACATAAGCAGACACTATTGGCAAAAAAAAAGGTGTTATTTTCTCTATTTCAGTTTGTTTCATTGGGACATTTGATAGCACTTTATGCATAGTATATTTAATTGTTTCCTTGTAAATTAAATTATTATTATTTATTATTTATTATTATTATTATTATTATTATTAAGTAGTAGTAGTAGTTCAGTAGTGCCTACTGGCTTCAGTTAGGACTGTGGTCCCATTTTACTAGGTGCTGTGCACACTCATAGCGCATACATAGACTGTAAGTTCTTGGTGGTAGGAAGTAACAGTCACTTGGAGTACATCTACACTGCATTGTAAACCTTGTTCTGTGGGACCTGGGCTTGCGGACTACGTGTTTCAAAGCCCATGCTTCAGTGTCAACACTGCATTGTAAACCTGGGATTATTGTTGCTGGACCTATGCCATTCAGCAGTGCTAACATGTCCATACTGCATTACTCAGACCTTCTGACCAGGTCTTTGGTGTGATCTGTGTCTACACTGCAATATGACAGGGGCTGGACTCAAGTCGTAGCTGGACTCAGGCTCTGACCCACCGCCCCGGGCAGGATCCTGGGATCCGACTCTTGAGTTCTCACTGACCTGAGTCAGACTGATTTGTGTGTGGACAGAAGAGGGGCTTGAGCTCAAACCTGAGTCAGAGCCCAGGCTTAGTGTTCAATGTAGACATATTCTCAGTTTCACCTTGCCTGAAAAGACATTTATAAACATCATCAGGATATATGAAAACCCCTAGCAATTTTTAAAAAAGAAGGAATTAAAAGGAGGAATAATTCAGGACCTCCTATTGAAAGGGTGCTCTATGAGAACCTGGAGTTGTTTGAAATTAAAATTGGCCCACATCCATTTAACATATTAACCTACAGCTGCTGCAAGTTTGCATTATAATGAAAAGAGTGGGCCAAATCCCGAGGTTCTGTTTTCACTCAGCCCTTACTCAGGCAAACTTCTGTTGATGGGTCAGTCAGTCACCTAGCCAGACATTTTTGCATGCCAGTGAGTGCTCACAATCATGAATATGGGGTGCACGTGTGGGAGCTCTTTTGCTTGTGCCGATGCGTGGCTGCCCTTTGGAAAACTGGGCCCAAAACAACTTGCCAAAGGGCTCATAGTGAGTCAATAAATCATGTGAATCATAATTTACTGCCAGTTACATTCTGGTCACTTTAGCCTTTTCATACACAACACCCTAGTCTTTTGAGCAATAGCAGCAGCCTAACATTATGTTAGATTAGTGTAACCTAATTTTATTTCCTGTCATCTGTCATCCATCTGCAAGATTTTAATGTCTTATTCTCATCACATTCAATACAGAAAACTCACCTCTCTCTTTGTAATGTAATTATAGTTTTGTTATCACTCCCTACAGGGTAATGTCACAAGGAATTTTCTTCTGCTTCATGTACAACTTAATTTATCTTTTGATTGGCATTGTATAGTACTGTATGTGTCAGGAATCTCTCCTTTCACTTTCTGTAGCTTGTATGTATTTTCCTAGTAAGAAGGATGAAAACCCAGCAAAGTTATTAATGCCACTATAATTAGATTGTAGCTGGGTGGTTTGGGTACTCACCATGGATGTGGGAGAGCTGTTTTCAAGTCCCTGCTACACAGCAGGCAGAATAGGGATTTGAAACCACATCTCACAGCTATTGCAGTAATGGATTTGGGGGGAGGGGGAGGGTTTCTCTCTCTGTTTCAGTGTGAGAACAGTTGGGTTTACGGTACTAAGGTATAGACTACATAAGTGGCTGGACCTAGCTTAGATGCCTAACTCCAGGAAAAGTTCACAGCTAAGAATCCTGAGCAGGGGAGGGGGGAGGGGGGGGAGAGTACCTCCCTCTGAGCCATCAGACAGGTGCCAAAATATCTTTGAGCAGCTAGGCCTAATCCCTACCACTTTCTTCTTCATTTCATTCCTGTCTAACTTAGGCAGTACCCTCCTCAGCTTTATGGCTTCTGGGGATCTCGTCTTCCTCTCCCTAGGGATTGTATGGGGAGCTTGTGTGCATAACTCAGGGCTCAGGATTCCACTAGGGGAAGCCTAGGGATCTGGTGCTGCAATGCCTGATATCTTTGTGGATTTATCCCTTTGTCTCTCTATATGTTTGTGCAGCTCCCAGCACCGTGAGACTTCAGTCTTGACTGGCACTTATTATAGCAGTGTAGTTATGTCATATTGAATTTGGCTTTGAGGTCTTATTCAGTCTCCTGGGGAAAACGCGAAGCCTCTGATTTGCTTTTGCATTTATGGCGGTATAGAGAGGCACTTCATCGGTTGTGTTTCCTGAAGACATTTGGCTTGTGGAGTGCTAGGGCAGCCAGTTTGCTTTTCTGTAGTGGAGATGTACAGGCTGCAGTGGTAACTATTGCTTCCCACGACAGGGAACAGTGTTTGTTTCACCCAGCACCCGTCTGACTCATTCTTCTTTGGATGTTCTAGCTCTGATGATGGTATAAGACCCATATCTTGTACTCAAGAAGCACAAGTACCCGGATTCTGGCTGCCACCTGTGCAGGAATACAGTGAGATGGGCTCCCTGTGATCTCTCCCTTCTTTGCACACCCATTAAGAAGGAGTCAGCATCTGCTGTTGGCGGTGGATGATCATAGCTTCAGTGTTGGAGGTTTTGGCTTGATGTTGGTGTGTTGGTCATCCCACTTGATTAGGAAGATCTTGCAGAGGCACAACTGATGGTATCATTTAAGAATCTTGAGATGTCTAATGTACATGACCGAGGTTTTGGTAACGTACAAGGGAGCAAGGATAACAATGACCTCGTACATGGGAAACTTCATTTGATTCTTGATGTCACAATCTTCAGACACATTTTTCAAGTGTTCAAAAGCTACAGTCGCGCATTAAAGGTGGTGCTGAATTCCACCGTCAATGTCAGCTTTCTGCAACAGATAGTGCTGAGATAAAGGAAGTGCTCAACATTTTCAAGGGTATTTTGATTTATATGAATTACAGGAGCGGCATCCTAGTGATTCAGGGCCTTTTAGGTGGATAAATTTAGTTTTCTTGGTGCTGAGTGTAAGGCTGGGTTGAGAGAAATTGTCAACTATTTTTTGAAGATCGTCTGAGTGGGAGCACAGGGAACAGTTAGCTGCATATTAGAGTTCAGTGACTGATTTAGATTTTCTTGGATCCGAGATGATTGAGATTGAAGACCTTGCTGTTCATTCTGTATTGAATGTCAACTCCAGAGGGGAGCTTGTTAGCAATGAGAAGGAGGATGACAGCAAGTTGGAGCAATGACACAGTCCTGCTTAACTCCTGTCTTAACTAGGAAGAGGTCAGTTTTGGATCCATTGCTGATGATCATCACAGACATGTTGTTGTGGAGATGTTGGAGAATGGCAACAAATTTTGGCGGAGAATTCTCCACAGAGCCTCATGATTAATGGATTCTGCATCTGGTGGGCACCCTATCTTTTCTAGCATTGCAAATAGATCTCTCTGCTGACTGTGTCAGATGCTTTGGTTAGGTCCATAAGGCTGATGTTCAATGGTCAGTTTTGCTCTCTGCACTTTTTATGGAGTTGTTGCAGAGAAAAAAACATGTCTGTAGTTGATCTTCCAGCCCTGAATCTGCACCGTGATTCAGGGTAGACATGATTCGCCAGCTGTTGTAAATGCACTAAGATGACTTTTGTGAAAGCTTTTCCTGTTACACTTAGAAGTGACATACCTCTGAATTACTGATGTTCTAGACTTCCTGTGCTTTCAGTCACTAATCTATATATATAAAAGTCAAATGGTGTATGTATGTATGACAGCGAACTCCTCCCGCACCGTTTGAGCCAGAGACTTGAAATTTGGTACAGTGAGGGGTCTTGGGGTCTAGATGCTGGTAAGGGTCGAAAAATTTTCGGATCTCACCTCTGACGCCCCCCAGGGGTGAAAGTCTTTCAGGGCCAATCACATCGGCTGGGCGGTTAGGTGGTGATGATGTCATAATACCCCCCTCCAACAGACATCTCACTCGCTCAGCTCACCCCTCCCTCCTCCAACGGAACCCCGGAGATCCCTCAGTTCTCTGCCCCTCCCCCCTCCCAACGGAACCCAGGAATGTCAGCTCTGTGCCCCCCCCCCACTTGCGAAGGTCCCCGGAATCCCTCAGCTCTGGGCCCCCCCCCGCGACGGATCCGAGTTGGGTTTGGTGGGACGGTAAGTGAGGTGGGGGTGTCGGGTTCGGTCTGGGGGTGAGGTGGGGGTGTCAGGTTTGCTTGGGGGGGTGAGATGGGGGTGTCGGGTTTGGTCGGGGGGTAAGTGAGCCGGGGGGTGTCGGGGTTGGTCTGGGGGGGTGGGAAGGTGTCGGGGGGGGGGGGGTGAGGGGTGAGGGGTGGGTGTTGGGTTTGGTCTGGCGGGGGGAAGGTGTCGGGGTGGGTGCCCAGACCAAACCCGACACCCCCCCTGGCTCACTTACCCCCCCTCCAAACCCGACACCGCCACCTCACCCCCCCACCAACCGCAACACCCCCTGACCAACCCCAACACCCACACCTCACCCCTCACCCACCCCAACACCTTCCCACCCCCCCAGACCAAACCCGACACCCCCTGGCTCACTTACCCCCCGATCGAACCCGACACCCCCACCTCACCCCCCCACCAATCGCAACACCCCCAGACCAACCCCAACACCCACACCTCACCCCTCACTCACCCCGACACCTTCCCACCCCCTCAGACCAAACCTGACACCCCCTGGGTCACTTACCCCCCGACCGAACCCGACACCCCCACCTCACCCCCCCAAGCAAACCCGACACCCACTGACCAACCCCAACACCCACCCCTCACCCACCCCTCACCCACCCCGACAACTTCCCACCCCCCCCAGACCAAACCCGACACCCCCCGGCTCACTTACCCCCCAACCGAACCCGACACCCCCACCTCACCCCCCCACCAATCGCAACATCCCCAGACCAAACCAGACACCCCCCGGCTCACTTACCCCCCAACCGAACCCGACACCCCCACCTCACCCCCCCCACCAATCGCAACACCCCCAGACCAAACCAGACACCCCCCGGCTCACTTACCCTCCGACCAAACCCGACACCCCCACCTCACCCCCCCACCAACCGCAACACCCTCTGACCAACCGCAACACCCACACCTCACCCTCACCCCCCCCCGACACCTTCCCACCCCCCCCCCAGACCAAACCCAACACCCCCTGGCTCACTTACCCCCCGACCGAACCCGACACCCCCACCTCACCCCCCCCACCAACCGCAAAACCCCTGACCAACCCCAACGCCCACACCTCACCCCTCACCCACCCCGACAACTTCCCACCCCCCCAGACCAAACCCGACACCCCCCCAGCTCACGGTGCACTGTGTAGCACACAGATTATTAAATACACTGTTTGGTTGGGGGGTCAGGTGGGGGTGTCGGGTTCGGTCAGGGGGTCAGGTGGGGGTGTCGGTTTGGTCGGGGGGTCAGGTGGGGGTGTCGGGTTTGCTTGGGGGGGTCAGGTGGGGGTTGTCGGGTTTGGTCGGGGGGTAAGTGAGCCGGGGGGTGTTGGGGTTGGTCAGGGAGGTGGGAAGGTGTCGGGGTGGGTGAGGGGTGAGGTGTGGGTGTTGGGGTTGGTCAGGGCGTGTCAGCTGTCTGCCCCCTCCCCACCTCCGACTGACCCGAGCAACGCCGGGCACTTATGCTAGTTTAAACATATCAATCCATGTGTCATATTACATTTTCCTCTACAAACAGGAGGATGTGGCCCGTGGGTCATAGTTTGCCTACGCCTGCTGTACACTGCATAACATTGAACAGAGTGGCACAGCTCAGTGTAGTGCTAAGAACCATGGGATATGCCCCCTAAAGTCCTACTGCCCCACCTGGGTGGTACAGCATCAAGGTGGATACAGTTATATGGTATGACTCTAGTGTGGCTTGCATACACTCAGGTTAAGATAACTTGGATTCCCAAACCCAGATGATTTAACCCTGGTTAATTTTGCAGTGAAGACATACCCTGCCAGTCAAAGAAACATTGTTGCTGCTCTAACTTTCTCCAGGGCCACTTTGATTCCCTGGCTGGCCCAGGATCAAGGGAGGTGAAGGGAACTCTAGCCACCATTACACCTCCCCACTGCAGATGTGCCAAGCATGAACTCCTTACAACTGATGACTGTGACTCCAGACTGTCAGTTCAAATTCACCTATCAGTGTCACTTTGTGCCAATGTGGAGGTGCTTTTTGGCACCTGCAGCTGCTCTACCAGACAAGATTCAATAGCACAATCCCTCAAGATTTTTCTGTATGTACTAAAGTGAGTTAGGACTGATCTACATTAGGACGTTGTATCAGTCTAACTATGCAGTTCAGGAGTGTGACTCTTTTCCAATATAGTTAGACTGATTCAACCCATAGTGTGTATGCTATCGAGGTATAAAGCACCTTTATACTAGTAAGAGTTATCTCCCTTCCTGTAGGGGAATAGTGATAAAGGTTTAAAGCACCTTTTTTACCAGTATAACTTTATCCACGCTGTGGGGGGAATTCTACTACTTGAACTGTATGGCCATAGTTAAAGTGATAAAACTCTCAAGTGAATATGAGGCCTTATTCAGAAGAGAACTGTCTCATGTATTTCTCCCACTTGGAAGAATTGCCTACGCTTTCTTTACAAACAAAGGAGAGAGCAAGAATTAAAGAACTTGAGCAGGGATTTATACTAAATTTTCAAGTGCTGTTGCTTGGGGATGGGATTATGAAGAATGTCTGTTTGAAAGTTTCTACTGCCTTGTGCAGGAGAAAAGAAGAAGGATCTCCCACTGCTATTCCCCAGCATGTAAAAATGTCTAGGGAACTCTGATACAACTCACTGAAACAAGAGCTTAGAAATATTTACAGTCTTAAAAAGCACTGGGACCTTAAGGGTCAAGCGCTGTAAACCTATGTGTAGAAATATGTAGTTCTTGTCCCAGAGCGGTGGAAAGAAGCTTGACCATAATATAAAAACAGATTTTTCATTCCTTTTTTTACATTGTTACTCATGGGGCTCATTTAGCAACTGAATAATTCAAATCAAGCATTTTATCAAGTGAATTAGACCAGTCTAAAAATCAACAATATTTATAGAGCTAATAAGCAATTACCACAATAATTTTTAAATATTTACTAAGAGTAATATGATACCAGCAAATGATATAGTTAGCTACTTAATTGCTATCTCTAATTCTATCTTGGCACAAAAATCCTTTTACTGAACATAAAATGTATTTTGAATAAAGGGCATATATGAAAATGTCATAATATGACTTTGGAACTTATACTATGTTATTTGCTAACATTTTAAAATGATCATATGAAAAAAATTATTTTACCTTTAGCATGGTGAAAGTCAGTATTATAATTAAAACAAAACTCACTGTAAGCTTAACCTGCTCTGCAAAGGGTTTGTAACTAACAGTCCAGCTGGGGTTAAGTAACCAAATGGCTTCAGTTAGCCTTGAACTTGCAACTGAGTTTCTGGGGAAAAGGCTGTCTATTGAAATCAATCAATATCCATGTCCACTATTGTCATGAGATACTCTTTCACTGGTAAGGAGTGGCAGGCAGTCTTCATATGCAAAGAATGCAGTAATATATTTCTTATTGCCTGTGTCATGTTTCCGTTATACTTCCTCTCATTTAGAATGTGAGATATAATTCTTGGCTCAGTCAGTCCACCGCTGTGACAGATCTGGATGGTTCCACCAGCATAGTTTGATGGTATTATCTAGGGGTCACAGAATTAAGGAACCTTTGAAAATATTTAGTTTCAATAAGTACATTTATACATCTACCATTTTTAAGTGCTTGCTTAGGGATGTCAGGTGCCCTCCACTTATGCTGATGGAAATGCGGAGGACACCATAAGCCAGGAGGGGGAGGTTCAGAAAGGAGAGACAGTGTTTCTTCAGTATACTTTTCCTGCCCAATTCCACAGAATCCCCTGTGCCAGAATGTCCTGTGTAGCCTGGACTCTGATTGGGCTGTGAGGTGGTAGGGCCAAAAAGCAGTAGCTCCATCCAGCATGTGACTCATCTATCCTGGTGGCAATACCGTACTGTTGTTAAAATCTAATTCTGCACATGTGTAAGGCTTAGATGTGGAAGATTTGGAGAATGACAAACATGCCAGAAGGGATAGAGGGAGAGCCAAGAGGACAGTGAGCAGCATTCAGTCTCTCTGTGCGCTTTGAGTTATCTCCCTGAGGTCCATGTGATTTGCCTCCTCGTCTTATTTCCCACAGTGAAGGAAGTAAAGAAATCCGTGTTCTTATCCCTGTAAAAGAAGCCAAGATTTTACAGTGTAAGGCCATGCAGCGGTAACCCACACTAACAGCATGTTCCTTTGTCCATCTCTCTTGGCTGGATAATGTATAGAGATTTAAGTATCTGATACTGCAGTCAAGCTAATGGACTTGGTCAATGCAGGTAATAGCAGCTTGTGCTTTTAGATCCAGAAGGTCTGTGTTTCTTCCTTTCAGATGACCCTTCCAAGGGTGCTGCATTACAAGCAATAGTCCATATATGGTTTTGAAAAGGTGTGGACCTGTGAAACTCAGACTGATTTTCCCTAGCTGGGGCAGTGTGCAGCTAGACCATGGGCAGAGGTCTATGAGTCTGCTACTCCGTGTAAGTTAATGAAGATGGTCATTTAGCTCAAGCACGTGAGGCTTATGTCTCTTGGAGCCTGTGTTCAATCCCCCACAGATAACCTGATGGTGGATATTGGTGCTATACATATAATTGCAGAGTGTTTTACTGAACCTCTGTCTCTCTTCTCCTAGCTTTACTTGGACACTGTTTGCCTGTTTGATTGTTTCCATCTTATTAAATTAGGAAACCCAAAGCAGAGCAAGTGTTTAACTTCCCGCCTCTGAGCTTGATCCTGCAAAGCATGGAGCACTCTGACCCCTATTTAACAGAATATTTTAAGGATTTGTGTAGTGCTAGTGACCTCGATAGGAGCGCTCATCTACTTAAAGTACTGCACACGCTTTTCAGCTCAGAGGGGAGAGTGCTCAGAACTTAGCATGCCTGTGCCCTTTAAGTGCAGAGGGAGGGTACATTTTTAGTTTCAAAAAGAGTTAAATCCTGACTGGGGCAGCGTGCCAGCAGTATTTAGGTTTAAGAGGTCTAATCACACTGGCATAGTTTATATGTGTTATTCCTAATAGAGGGCCTGATCCTGCATGGTGCTTAACTCTAGCTGAAGGCAACAGAAATTGAGAGCACATAAAAAGATAGGTAAGAATGGAATCATTGTAGTCAATCATTCTTCTGATGACTTATTTATATAATCTGCATGTGCAGGATTTATAAGAAAGCATAATCGAATGTGGTTTTGGTAGCCAGAATTGCATGTACCATGTATTGTCTTCTGATGACAAGAATTTAGTAAATACAATATTTAAAGGTCTGTGGTAATGTGAGTGTTTGATGGGCTGGTGACCTAGTGTGAATTTAATTAAACTACAGTATAAAATGGGTTAGGGCCACTTTGCTTCCAGTTCATGTAGGCTGTCTAAAGGGGGTAAGTAATATCATTCTCTGTTTCCTTTCCTCTCTTTGCCAAATACACCAACAATTTGGCATGCATAGTAAGAAGTTATTATGGATTCTGCTGAGACAGTCCTGTTGCATGGTGCAGATAAGACAAATCTTGTTAACAATCTGACAAAATATAAATGGCTTCATAATATGCTGCCACCCCCTTAGTACCTCAACTGCTTCAAAAATGTTATCTGGCTGCTGCAGGGGGTTAAACTATGCATTATAGAGGATGAGCATTCCTGTTAGTAAAACCTAGATTTATTTATGAAGAGTAGCCACAAAGAGATGCATGGTTATATCTCACCAAAAATATGAATGTGTTTCATAGTGCAAAGCAATAATTAAATTCAGTCTTTGGTACCAAACACAGCCATGGCCATTCATTTAATTATGGGCATATGGGGAATATGGTAAAAAGATAAGTTTTAAAATTAATACTAAAAGTGTTGAAAGAAAATCATCTCTGATCCACAAATATTTTTTTTAATAAAAATGCCAAAATTAGGCAAACACTGTCATTCATGTCTCTGGTGATCGTCACAGGGTGAATTACCCTTTAAGGGCCTTGGGGCTCAGCCAGGCTTAGTCCACTTTATCAACTGGAGGGTATGAAAACAAAGGCAACGTAATGGGGAGCATGTCACTAAGGAAAGATGGGACTAATTAAAGCCCAGGAGAGCTGGAAGCTGAAGACAAGAGTAGGGCTCAGTGGAGAGGGAAGACCCTGAGAAGAAAGGTTATGCCCAACAAGAAAATGGTTTGGAAGAGTTTGGTTTTGTTTCCTCTTTGGACTCTGATTATCTCTGAAAATGGTGGGCTTTTTTTTACTTAGCCACAGGACTTTGTTACCTCTGCTATTCCAGACTAACACGGCTACCTCTCTGAAAGTTTATAAAGCGAATAATGATTCGTAGAGAACAATGATTTTTAAAAGACATTTTTGGAGAAATCATTCATGCCAATTCAGTGAGTTTCAGGTTAATCATCATTTAACAAATGCCGGGTAGTCACCCAATTACTAAATAACTGAGGCATAGACTTACCTGATGTGACTTTGACCTGTCCACTGCTTCAGTTTCTGTCAATATGCTGCCTTTTATGATCACCTACCAGCTCCCTGTGCTTTTAAATCACTGAGGTAACTTTGTCCTATGGCTAAGTAAAAAAAAGCCCACCATTTTCAGAGATAATCAGAGTCTACCTTTATAAACTTTGTTTCTGCTGTCTGATTGGGCGACGATGCCTTGTGACTTTTGGATGACTAAACAACACAAGTAATGAATAACGACTATTTGGTTTGCAAATAGCCAATGGCTAAAAATTATTTGTCACATTTCTTGATGAATAATTATGAATAACCAATTCAATTGCAGGGATCAGGATTAACTCATTAATGTTTCACTAGCCAAAAAGGGGTCTAAATTCATAATTAATGGTAATCATAATGAATAGTTCACTCAATTTTGACATTTAGTTTAGTTTTTGTGGGAAAGTGAAATAAATCATTAGACCTCTTCAAATATTTATTACAAAGCACTTTTTAAAATTATTCAAATTTTCTTTTTCCATTTTTACCACCTCTTTGTGGCTACTCTTCATAAATAAATCTAGGTTTTACTAACAGGAATGCTCAGAGAAAGTAAACTCTGAAAGTTATACTCTGAAATACTCATGAAAAACAAAGCTCAAATTCCCTTTTTTTAAGACTTGACACCAGGCACCTGTTTATAAGACTTGATTCCACCAAACAAGGAACAGAAATAATAGCATATGACTTCTGTGACTAAACTATACAACTCAAATTTCAGATTTAGAATTTTGAATAGAAAATGATACATTGAAGAAAAAAAACAAGCAAAAAAGGTTGAATAATTTCAATTAACAAAGTAGAGAAAATTAAAATCTGTTTCTCTCATCCCTTGAACAGAAAAAGTTACTGAATAAATTTTTTGTTCAGCTTTAGAAGTCATTGTGAACACTTTTAGAAACATATAAAGATCTGTTGGATCGATTTATCCTTTACTGGTTTGGATTGCATCATGCCGAGGATATTCTTCTTGCCAGCCCTATTTTATATGAAAAATATTTTGATTATTAATAACAGCTTTGTAAGAAAGATGTTAAGAATATTTACAGTGGGCAAATTTGTTTGATTCAGAGAGATATTGAACAGAATTGACTTTAAGAGAATTTGTGGGTGCACATCGTCCACATAGAGGTTCAAGTTCTGGATCTTTTTAATAACAATATACAGAAAACAGTGTTGTAGCAAGTTAATCCCATATTTTCAAAATGCTCCTCATTTCTATTCCAGTGCTTTGGACTTCTATTTGCATATTTTCTACCGCTCTGCAAATTAAGCGCCTTAACCTCTATAGCACAAATGAACTCTCAAAGTGGACTTGCAGATCTGCTAATAGTGTCTATGTAAGGAATGTTGTTACTTGCAATCTTTACCAATAAAAAAGGGAAAAAATAATATGCAGAATGTGTCAAATTATTCAAGGAAAATAAATCATTCTGTGACTGTAGCCCTTTTTATCTGTTTAGTGAACTGTTTACAAACTGACTCTGATTTTTAAACTTTTGCAAAATAATTTGGGTGATGAAAATTTTTAATCTTGTGTATTATCGATGAGCTGAACTTCCTAGGTCAGATTCTGCTACACTTTTTCATGTGGAGAAGTACTTTACCCTGAGTACTCCAATTTGGTCAATGGGGCCACCCATCTTGAATAAGGGTATCAGAATCTGGCTCTCTGTAATGTATGACTACAACTTCTTAAACAGGAGAATAAGAGATGACAAGTAGTGAATAATGGGGAGCAATTACTCTCTGTTATGAGTGAATATCTTTTGTTTCCACGCCAGTACAGGTATTCTTATGAAAAACAGCCATTCAGCAAGCATTTGTGTGAACAAAACCTATTTGTATGAATACTCACAAATAGGAAGCTATAAGAGATATTTCCACCTCTGAACTGAACAGCCACTTGGAATCTGAATGAATGTTAAACAAGGAGGTAGAGCCATGGCTCTTCACAAGGGAAGGTTTGTTAAGGCAGCAGTGGAGAGTTCCCTTGTTCTGGGGTATTTCAAGGAGGGTTTGGGGTGGGAAAAGGAATGGGGTGCATTTCTCTCCAGGGACCATGGCTGGCAGAGAGAGCCACCTGGAGCCATATCTGCTGGCACAAAGTAGAGCATTCCTGGGTTATTTTGGCCCACTCTGACCTTGTCTGCACTAGAACTTACTTCAGTATAACGTACATTGCTATGGGGTGTCAATAATCCATACCCCTGCATGACATAAATTATACATACCTAAGCACCTGTGTAGACAGCCCTACACTGGTGGGAGAGCTTCTCCTGCCAACAGAACTACCGTCTCTTGTGGGAAGTGGAGTCATTAAGCCGACGGGAGAGCTCTCTCCTGTGGGGTTAGAGCATCTTCACTGGATGCACTACGGTGGCACAGCTGGATCGGTGCAGCTGTAGCACTTTTAGTCTAGATGTAGCCTCAGATTGTGGTATTCAACTTAATCTAGTAACTGGGAACTATGCAACAAGTCTCTGATTGAGGGGAGTAAACATATTCTGAATAATTAGAATATTACTTAACTTTGAAGCGGGTACTGAAGAAAAGACATGATAACCATGTCACTGTGGATTCTGAGGTTAACTAGTGTGATCAAAAGGTACAGCGTACTTTCACGCTACATCTCTTGTAATTTGTAGTGTTGTAGCCATGTTGGTCCCAGGATATTAGAGAGACAAGGTGGTTGAGGGAATATCTTTTGTTGGACCAAATTCTGTTGGTGAAAGCCGTCATGCCGTTTTCCATTAAGGCTACGGACTGAGAGATCACATATGAAGTGATCATCTTGTGACCATGGGTGATATAGTGTGTTTGTCTGTTACCATATTTCGGTGAGTTAATTTGAGACTGTAGTGATTGTCTGGTTTCACCCACATAGTTGTTATTGGGGCATTTAGTGCAGTGTGGAATATAGCACAGGTTGTGATAGGCATGTGTAGGACCAATGGATCTTGAAAAGTGTGTTGTGAGGGATATTGATCACTGTAGCAGTGGATATGGCTGCAGGTTTTGCATTTATTATTCTGGCAGGGTCTGATGCTGCTTTGAGTTGGTGTAGTCTGGTGTGTGGAAAGCTTGCTTTTGATGATGAGCTTGGTGAGGTCTTAGAGATTTCTCTGCTTCAAAGTACTTTACTTTGCCATTATAACATCCTTCTAACATAGATTTTTGGGTTTAAAATATACTGTTAGCCCTTTTGACCTGAGCAGCTAGCTGGTTTTCAAGGTTTAAAAGGTCTCCTCAGTAAGAGGAGAAATTGATGATGGAATCAGGTTGTTTTTTTTTAATGCAATCCTATTTATTTACAAAATGTGCATAAAGTTGTTTCCCAGAACACAGCAGGAATCAAATAACAGGAAAGAGTTTATTTTGTCAGACCTCTTAGCCTCTTTCCAGACAGCACTTAGCCCAAATGTTTTCTTAGCCTTTTCTCAGGGTCACACTACCAGTGCTTCTGTGTCTGGTGCTTCTTACTGCTCTCTCTCCCCACACCCACACCCACCTCCAGAAAACAATACCTACTGAAAACCATCCACTTCCATAGCTCATTTTCTGACCAGCCCCACCTGCCCTATGTTTTGGGGTGGTGATTCCTATAGTTTCAGTTTTCCATAAAGGAGCTTGATTGTTTTCTACTTTTATTGTGAACAAAGGGCTTCAGATATGCCCACTAGTTTCTGAGATTTAACCCAAACCCAGCATAACAATATATACAATATGTACAGGAACCAAATCGTTCACTACTGAAACAGCTATTCTGAAGAGGCACCTGAAAATGTTTGATACTCTACTGCAGCATTTCCTAACAATTGTGGAAGTAAAAAATAAGATATTGAATCCTATTACCTTTAGGCCCTGATACTGCAATGAGCTCTGTGCAGACAGATTCCCCTTGCAAGACCAGGACCTTAAACTGTAGGAGGAATCAAGCTTCATTTGGGGTACAAGGGAAAAAATATCTCTTGCTATATTATCTAACCAATAAAATGGATCCTGCTTTTAGACAGTATAAAATTATACTGTATCGTGACTTATTCAACATTAAAACATTGGATAAAAGATAGCTCATGCTGGGCTCTAATGGAGGAGGAGGAGGAGTACTTAAAACCAATTCCCTTAATTTGTCCCTCTATCTGATGTATTAAAGTAATTCATATACTAGTCCAAATATGATACATCATGATGGCTTCAGAAGTGTGGATTTTTTTTAGTGAGAAATCTGAGGTCTAATGCTCTTTTCACCCACAGCTCTAGTATGCTACAACCCAGCTTTTAAAATGTTATGTACCAGTCTAACTAGATACAAAACTTGTCTGTTGCATCCCAATAACTTTAAACTTTTCAGCCTTTCAAATAAATGCAACTTAGATAAAGGAGCACATTAGAAGTATCTTATTAACTATGATTATTTCTTTTATGGTAGCACCTTGGGAGCCCTCTGTTTGGACTGGAATCCTTTTTGTCTTTGCGCCACACAAATAAATAATACAAAACCTGACTTTCCTCAAATAGCTTATAATTTCTAAATGATTTAGAGAAAGGTGAAGAGTAGATGGAATGGGAGGACTATACTATAATAAGTCAGAGGTGCATGTGTAAATTAGTCAAAAGGGAGATTTCAATAGTCACAAGTTGACTCTGTGATGGAGACCAAAGAATGGGATTTTGCTGAAATTATATCCTAGAAGAACCACGGGGAAAGAAATAAAATCCAAGGCAATAGATTTATTTGTACTCATTTGAATAATGTTTTTATTAAGCCTCTCTTGGCTACAGAGAAGCAAAAGTAAGATTACAACCAGGGGGCTCTACAAGTATGGGCCTATTGCTGCTCCTATTGATGTCAATAGCAAAACTCCCTGATTCAATAGGAAGAGGATCAGACCCCTGCATATTGGAACTTGTGGCTTTATTTGCAATGTGAAGCACTAATAACAATCAGATATATACCTAGGTCCTCTTATTAATCTAGAGCCAAATTAACTGCTGGCACAAACATGTGCAATTTGGTTGTCTGGAACAGAGTTTAAGCACTAAGCCACTGATCAGAAACCCTTTCCTGTTCTCAGATACCTGAAGTAGATGCTGTATCAAGTGAGGTCCTTTTTATAAATCTTCTGTACACAGCACCTGTGGGAAATTGGCAGTGCCTGTTATTACTACTTCATCAGTTATGGCAGTGGCATATCTTTGTGTGATGGGTACAACAAAGATTTACATTAAACAGTTGCAACACAGTGTATCTGCCTCTGACCCAGATCTTGGGCTGTGTCTGAGACACACCACACCACAACTTAGCCAAGGTTGCTGTCAGACACCTGAGCTTGGACCAACTCTGCTCCAGGATGGCTTCTGGTGTAAGATAGAGAACCTCAAGGCTGCTCTAAATTATGCAAGTTGCCAGCTCTTGTCTGTTTGGATGCAGGGAAGCACTGGACATGCCCCGTTTGCCCAGACTTGACTTCTTTTACAGACTATACAGAGATTTGTTGATGAGGCTACATGTGACTATGCTGTTGGGCCTTAATCCACCAGAGCACTCGCACATGTGAGTAACTTAAAGCTTGTGTGAAGTCCTGGTGTCTCCAATGGATTATTCACGTGCCTATATTGAACACATGCTTTAGTGCTTTACTGGAGTGAGACCTTACTAAGCAAATGTGATACCCAAAATTAATGGCAAACAAAAACATTCTTTTACACATCTTTTACACTGCTTGTGGGAATAATGGGCCCTCTCTCCTGAAAAATGTAATTTAATCAATGTTCCCTCTAATTTTTGAGGGGCTGTGTGTGCAAAACATTTCTTCTGTGCAAATTTTTGTGCACGCAGTGTGCACAAGGTTTAGGATCTGTGTGTGCGTGAACATGCACACGGCTTAGAGGGAACAGTGATGTAATGGATGACTTTCTCACTGACTCACATTCACTGTATCTAAACAAAAAACTGCAACTATCCAAGGTCTGCCGTCTGCGATGTGTAAATTGAAAAGATTAATAAATTACCATTGACAGAAGAGAACTGCAAGATGCTGATTCCGTTCTAGCATCTTACTTTAGGGGTTAACCATGTTCTTCCTTTCTAATTAAAGGCAGCAATTTATGTGGCAGAAAACTCAGACTTTTTACATGAGATGTCTTTGTAAACAGGGTTACACATTGTACAATATATGCAGGAGAACCTTGTGGCCTATGGCACAGATCCCATTACCTTCTTGAACCAGGTCAAATACTGAGCAGGGTCAGTGGGTCCTTCAGCCTCTGAGGCAGAATAACTTATTGCCGTGCAGTGTGCTCTGTGTGGGGTCTTTCAGATGAGACCTAAACAGGAAGCGCCCTTGTTCGTAAACATTTTGCTTGTTGGGGACATTCTGTGAGTAACATAGGCCTGATCTTCCACTGGAATAAAGGTCCTTAAAGAGCAGTGTTAGTTTCTACCTCGTAGTTCTAACTTGCACTGGGGCTGGCCAGCATGAGATCAGGAATCCTCAACTGATGGTTCTTCCTCCTTCCCCCCATACTTATGGATGAAGAAAACAATCTGCAGGAGCTAATGCAGATAAGAGTTTAACTCAATTCACATATGAATGTATCCAGTGCCACCTCTACAATCACATCCTGGGCACAAACTTAACTTTAGTAGGACCCAGTGGTAGGTTTCACATCTATCTGGTGCATCTGTAACATGTCTATCCACAAGATAATGCTGATCACAGTAACTTCAGAAATTAACATGGAAAAGTAGATTTTACAGAAACTCAAGAAGACGACTGGTTTCTAAAGAAGTGTTCTTTTCATGAGCACTCTAGAAGGAAATGATAGTTTTCAAGAGTCAGATAACAGCCCAGATTTCCATGGTGTATTGTCAATAACTGTGATAGTACAAGAGGAAAAAGGATTTTTTTATTTTTGTCTCTTATGTACAAATTACTACTCAAGCATTTTCTATTCCCACTTAAACTGTATGAGTAATATTCTTGTGTAGTGATAAACTTTAAGATCCATGCCACTGAAAATCTATTGAAAACTTCTTTTCTAATCCCCAGTCTGCTGAACTCTTGTATTACAGATAGTCTTTTCAGAAATGGGGTTTGAGTGTGGAGGCGTGCGGTACTCGGGGTCGCCCCCTCGCGGAGTGGTGGGGTACCGCTCCGCCTTGTTTGGGTCCCTTGTCGGGTTGGGGAATACCCGGCGGGTATCTTAAGCAGCCCAAGCCCGAGGTCGGGTGGGCCACCAACGCCCAAGGGTGTCCTAGTTCAGGCCCCAGCGGGGCTGAGCTGTTGTAGCTCAAGAGGCCCCAGCCCTGTGCAGGGCGGGCAGCAACCAACAGTCAGGGCTCAGGCCCTTAGGCAGGGGCTGAGCAATAGCAGGAGTCTATAAGCCAGGTGCCTGGTCGAGGGGGAGACTGCCACTCACCGATAGGGGTGGCGGGGGGGTGCAGGCCCACCCACTTCCACTGCGCCCCAGCCCAGGGCCCTGGTAGCGGACAAGGCCCGCTGCAGTCAGTGGGGATCCTGACCGCAACACACTGACATTGGCTCGGTGCCTTCCCCCGGGCTACTTCCTAACTCCCCCTCCCACGGTACCTGGGCTGTTCCTGGGTCCTCCGAGGGTTCCAGGTTCATGGGTTCCTCGGGGTCACTGTCAGGGGGCAGGTCCGGCAAGTCCTCCTCCGGGTAATAGAGGCAGGGCTCTGTCGGCGGCTCCTCCGGGTAGCAGGCAAGAGGCTGGCTTGGCGGCTCCTCCGGGCAGCGGGCGAGCGGCAGGCTCGGCGGCTCCTCCGGGTCGCGGGCGAGCGGCAGGCTCGACGGCTCCTCCGGGCAGCGGGCGAGCGGCAGGCTCGACGGCTCCTCCGGGTCGCGGACGAGCGGCTGGCTCGGCGGCTCCTCCGGGTCACGGGCGAGCAGCAGGCTCGGCGGCTCCTCCGGGTCACGGGCAAGCGGCTGGCTCGGCGGCTCCTCCGGGTCACGGGCGAGCGGCTGGCTCGGCGGCTCCTCCGGGTCACGGGCGAGCGGCTGGCTCGGCGGCTCCTCCGGGTCACGGGCGAGCGGCTGGCTCGGCGGCTCCTCCGGGTCGTGGGCGAGCAGCAGGCTCGGCGGCTCCCTGGCTGCAGCCAACCCCGGAGCGTCTGGCCTCTCCGGGGGCTGCCTCCCAAGTGAGCTCTTGACCTTCCATGGGCGGGGCTTGACAGTCCCTGGCTCCGCCCCCTCTGGCATCTGCCAGGGGTTATCTCCCTCCCGGCCAGCAGGGGGCCATACCACCCCTCTACAGAGTGGTTATAGTGATATCACTTTCCTGCATTTATCTGTGGCCTGTTTGGTTAACATGCTCTGCATTATTAACAAATCTGACATAGTTCAGAGCTAAGGAATTATGCACATTCAGATCCTATTAGCATGGCTATGTTAAACCACAGTTGTTTACCATTTTGCTTTAATGGAATGTTGTGTTTTATTAATTACAGTGAGATCATTAGTATTTTTTTGTGTCAAGCCAGTTTATTTGTATAGAACATTTTCAACAATTTGTTCATGAAGCTGAACTCGGGAATGTTGTTCTGCATTGTTTGACATGAGCTGAGCTGCATAAATGTTTGATATTGCTCTTCTGGGAAATATGTTTCTACTGAGCTGGTTTTTTGGAGTATGAGTGGGAGAAGCATTCCTTGTTAAGTTAGTTTTTTGTCACAAAAACCAAACATGAGTTTGCATTACTATTATGTTAACAGCATGGTTAAAACTATTAAGCTGCCCCCTCCTTTTCTGTAACTTCCCCACATCCCCTATGAAGACATAGGTAGTAGTAATCAGTACACTTAGAAATTCTGCAACTAGAACACACTTGCTTTATATTTACCTGTGTTGTTGATGTCTTGTCTTCTAGAAACACTTTGTAAGGGGATTAAATGTTCATACAAGGGATTTGGCAGCCCTACAAACTAAAGCTCTTCTTCTTTCGCATAAGGGGCTAGTTGATGCACATAGCTACATAACATACATTACATTATTAATTACAATCCTAAAGTAATTTTGTACAAAATTCTTGTTATTACTTTGGTCTTAATCATTAAAAGAGTACCATCTAGTAGCTGAATTTTTAGAGAACACCTCTGTGATGGACTTGGTTGAACACAATGCTTGGTGGCACCTTCCATGCTATAAGAAGTGCACCGGTACACTGAATTTGGAAAGTTTGGTGAGAAAAATACACTGAGCGTCAGGAACAGTTGATGTAATCATGGCAAGTTCCAGCTGTGAGTGATACTTGCCTTATTTTAGGTCCCATGGCATGTGTTTCAAGAACACTTGCTTCTTCTGCAGTAAGCTGGAAGCCCAAAGGCATCCATCAAGCACAATTTCAACACATATGAAACAAGTGGGCAACTGTATGAAGCAGTCCCTCTTAGGAAGAATGTTGTATGGAAAGTAAAGTTAAGTGGGTGCATTGCCCCCAAAAGATGCCAACACTTACTATATTGCATATCATATTGAGCGTTACACCAAGAATTTATGTAACGTGTTGCATCAAATATAAATACTGATTTTTACTCCTGAGTCCTGTGTCTCAGCTGGAGTTCATAAATTACCTCACAGAGGCTCTAATGGCTGGAACAGAGGTCATGGCCATGGCCAATGCAGAGGCTATGTACAGAGAAATATGTGCTTTGTACAGGACTGAAGAGGAACAAATACTTAGCAGAAAGATTCTTAAAGCACTTATTGAAGATGGACTGTGGGATATGAATGTAGTTTTTAGCGATCCTATCCACAAAAATGAGCCACAGCATATATCCTTAAAAGCTGAAAAAGACATGGCACTATCAAAAGTGGAAGAAAGCACTGATGCGAGGACTCTATTTGTAGGTGCTAAATTGCCAAAAAAGTTTGTCCTGCAGTACATGGGAGTTTCAGGAATCAAAAATCAGAGAGGTAGCCGTGTTAGTCTGGAATTGCAGAAGTGACAGAGTCCTGTGGCACCTTAAAGACTAACTAAAGTATTGAAGCATAAGCTTTAAGTGGGCTAATACCCACTTCGTCGGATGCATATTAGCCCACAAAAGCTTATGCTTCAATACTTTAGTTAGTCTTTAAGGTGCCACAGGACTCTTTGTCACTTCAGGAATCAATGCTGCTGCAAAACAACACTACATAACCTCTATTACTTCTTTACCTGGTGCATTGGTGGTTGAAGTGACTTCTAGCACCAGCAAGTCTGACAGTAAGCAAGTGGAACACAAGGCTGCCATTTTCTCACAGAGCCTCACGTACAGGTCCTTGAGTGAAATGCAGGTTTGCCACACATACCAGACAACTGTGTGGAACATGCATAATCTACCTTGCTGGAAGAGTTTTGAAGCTGCTGCCTTCCTCTTTTCAGTGGAGTTCTTCATAGTTCCCATGAGGAAGTTGACACTAAAATTATCTTGCCATTAGTGCCACAGAGACACTACTAAACTCCAGATTTTTGCACATGACACAGATGTTCTAGAGCTCTCTGTGAGATACTTGGCAAGACTTCCACAAGATTCTGTTTTTGTGACTGCTGTTGGAGGACATTAAAAGACCGTTGCTGTTGAGAGGTAACACTATTGGAAGGTAGGCTGGAAAGACCAAATTATCTTACTGGAGGGCCTTAACTCAGCCTCCAAAGACCCTCAGCTACTCCAAGCATTTTTAGAGTGAGGAGAGACAGATGCTGATGAGGCTATAAACGCACTGACGGCATTTGTACACATTTGACCATTTGAAGACCAACATTACAACACTTGTAGAGCTACTGTGGTGGATGTTTTCCAACAAGCAGAAAAATTTCCACTGACAAGGGGTGCATTTATACCTGCTATCAAAAGGGCAAATTATCAAGCTATTGAATGGCTCTGGGATGATTGAGCACATCCAAAACTGCCCTCCCCTATCAGGCATAGCTGAGTCTTGGAGGATCTCTGGTCACATCAGGTATGTATGATTTCCCATGAGGTTCCAATTCAATGTTTCAGCTAAACAAATGCTTATTTGCATAGACCAGATGCTCACTACTATGCAAATGTTTGGCCAGAAGCCTGCCTTCTATGGAGATATGTGAGTGCAGCATGGATGAGTATCAGGGTGATAACGTGTCTAACTGCGGTGCCCTAGATCAGGGGTGGGCAAACAATGGCCCATGGGCCACATCCGGCCTGCAGGCCCCTCCTGCCCGGCCACAGAACTCCTGGCTGGTGAGGCTCCTCATAGCCCCTGCCCCGCTGTTCCCCAACCCCATGGCCTCAGCACACCACAGGGGCAGCACTCTGGCCCGTAGCTCCTGCTGGCGACTTTGGTGGTGCGCCGTGCTTCTGCGGGACAGAGTGTCTAGCTCCTATGGGCCAGGGGATTGGATAAGGGGCAGAGGGCCTCAGGGGGCAGTCAGCAAGGACCAAAAGCAGGGGGCGGTTGGAGGGGGTGGAGGTTCTCGGGGGGGCGGTCAGGGGACAGGGAACTGGGGGTATAGATTGTGGGAGTCCCAGGGGTATGTTAGGGGGTGGGGGGGTGGATAGGAGTCAGGGAACAGGGGGGACAGGTACGGAGTGGGGTCCTGGGGGGTGGTTAGCAGCGGGGGGTCTCTGGACGGGGCAGCCAAGGAATATGGAGCAGGGGGGGTTGGATGGGTTGGGAGTTCTGAGGGGAGGCAGTCAGAGGGCAGGAAGTGGGTGGAGGGTGGATGGGGGGTTATGAGGGTGGGGCCAGCCACCACACAATTTTGGAACCCTGTAAGTGAGCGGGCACTCACCCCGGCGGCGCCTCCTGCTGGTCGTCTGGGGAATCAGCCTTTCCAGCCTCTGGAGCGCCCTCTGCCGGGCGATGTCCCGCGTCTGCTCTGGCCCCTTTAGGGGGAGGGCAGCCAGTAAACAAGCTGCCCTTCGGGGAAGGTTGGCTCTAGCCTGGGCTTCCAGTCACAGGCAGCCAGTAAATAGTCTCTCGGAAGGCAGGGGCCTAAGCCTCTGCAATAAATAGTCTTTAGGGGCTGGCTACAGCCTGGGCTTCCAAGCACAGGCAGCCAGCAAATAAACAGTCTTTAAGGAGGCTGGCTCCGGCCTCGGCTTCTTAGCACAGGCAGCCAGCAAATAAACAGTCTTTAAGCAGGCTGGCTCTGGCCTGGGCTTCTTAGCACAGGCAGCCAGCAATAAACAGTCTTTAAGCAGGCTGGCTCTGGTCTCGGCTTCTTAGCACAGGCAGCCAGCAAATAAACAGTCTTTAAGCAGGCTGGCTCTGGCCTGGGCTTCTTAGCACAGGCAGCCAGCAAATACTCACAGTCTTTAGGAAGGCGGCTTCAGGGCCCCGAGCCCTCGGTTGTCCAGTCCATTTCTGGCTCCTCGGGGTACACGGCAGCCGGTACTTCAGGCCCGTCGTCCTCTGCAGCGGGGTCGGGTGCGCCACTCCGGTAGGAGTCCCCTCGGGTTGGCAGTCAGTCGGGCGGAGGCTCCCTCTCCTTCCCTGGTTCCCCCCGTTCTGGGCTACAGGGCTGGCCTTTTGTACTTCCGGTCCCGCCCCTGTACTTCCGGGGAGGGGAGCGGGGCGGCCTTGGCTCCACCCTCCAAGGTGTGTCTCCGGCTCCCTCGCCCTCCCACTCGGAGGGGGACCACTCAGGCCCACTACAAACCCCGATGTGGCCCTCTGGCCAAAACGTTTGCCCACCCCTGCCCTAGATGGAGATGACACTATTGATTACTTTGATCGATAAATGCTTTCAATTCTGCATGTCAAGGCTCACTTACCTGGGATTAACAAAAGTCAATGCATCCCTTTGTTAAAGTATAATTAAAAAGTATCCACATCACAAAGGGTGACACCATTGAAATTGTTTCCATAGATTTTTACCAATCAAATGACACCTCTCTTATCTATGATTAACTTGCTCATGCAATGAGCTTTTACTGCATTATGCTTTAAGACCAATGCAGCAGCTACTCCTTGCTAGCCTCTGGCCTCCTGCTTGAGTCTCTTCTTAAGAGTAGGCAGAAACAACGTCTTGTATCTGAGATACAAATTCAGTTAGTCATCTTAGAGCATATATGGAAGCATATTCTCATCCTCCCCTTTTTCCTTCCCCGCTCCCTAAGGAGTAGGGAAAGAAGAGATCCACCTTTCACAGATGGGGTGATCTTTATTGGGGATAACAGAACCTTGAAGAGATTGGATCAGTGAACATGGCATGGAGGTCTTCTGGAGGTAAGTAGGAATAAGTTGAAGGAAACAAAAGGAAATGGGATAACTAGAGATGGGGGGGATCTGCACAAAGGGGAGCAAAAGAGATATGGATAGAGTAAAAATGGGAGGAGAGACGGAAAACAGTATGAAGAGAGGAATAAAATAGCAAGAGAGAACTGTACTTTTAAAGAGATAATGTATATATACAATTTTATATTTATGCAACTACATTTTATTGATGTCCTGGCAAACAAGGGGGAACAAAGCCCTAAATGGGAAATTTTGGCTCATTTGCAATCAGCAATGTAGCAAGGCTTTCTTGGCTCAGTTGTAGCCTGGGGAGTGGTTGGGGAGCAGAGGTTTCAACCTAACAGTTGCTAAGGAATGGGGATGCAAGCACATGAGTCTTGTCTGAGCACTGATTGCAAGTCATTTTGTGTATGTATCTTCATGCCAATTTATACATGAAAATACTTGCATGAAGATATTTTAAAAGTGATATGATGAGTTTAGGTATGCAGAAAAATGGTCAAATTGCTGGTGTAGCCATTGTTACAATGTGAAATTTCAGAATATATGCACAAAGCGTTTATTACATAGTTCATGCTATTACCTGTGCAAAGTATACAGTACTGAACAGTTCATGAGGCAGAGAGTGAATTTTTAATGTGCTAACAGAGGTCAGGTTTTCAACATGCTGTTGCTAAACTAGCATTGCCACAATTAATGGTAAAGAGGATGTGCCGATACAATTGTTGCTGCACAAACATATCTTATCAATTGAACTTCTGTATCAAAATACAAAGGAATGCATGTAGTACAGAGAACTTAAGTTAAAAGTGCTTGTTCATGCACTTCTTGCAGGCTTGCCCCTTTAGATTAGAACTGCAAAATTAAGATCCAGATTTTGAACTCTGAAAAATCTGCCGGTTTGTTCTTGATTACAAACTGAGACTACCCAGCCTGGTGTAGATTCTGTCCTCTAGCTCTCTCAGAACTCGAGAGCTCATGTCGGGGGTTTTGGTTTAGGTATTTACCAAATTAGGATGGCAAGTCTTATCTTTACTGGAAACCAAAATAAACCCATTGAATTAAATAGGAGCCACACAGGGGCCTCTGAGGGAGAAATTTAGATCATTCCATTTAATAATTCAGTTTAGAACTTCCCCAATCATTTGTCACATTGTTGTGAATTGCTTTCTGTACTGATCTCACACCAAGTTGTGTGGACTTTTGCTACTACCAACCCTGTAAGGCAAATGCAGAGACAAGTACAAAATTTTAAACTAGCAATTTGTGACATTGTGTGGTGGGGCAGAGCCCCATCCCCTGTGAAAAAGGGCTGAACCAGGCCAGAGAGGCTGCGCAGACCAGCAGCCAATCAGAGAAGGCCTGGTAGAGCCAATCAGGGCAGGGAAGGGGCAGCCAATCAGGACAGGGGTGGGTCCTATATAAAGGCTGCCCAGCTAGGGAGAAGGCAGTCACTCCTTGGCCAGCAAAGGAGAAAGATTAGCCCCTGATGCAAGAAGCAGCACCTTGGACAGAGCAGTGCTGGGCAGCCTTGGGGGAGCAGAGTGGAGCTTCAGCCCATTACCTGCCAGGCTGTGACCTGAGCTAAAAAGGGTCAGGAAGGTGCATAGGGCCAAAAGGGAAGTGGCCCAGGGAAACTGAGCAGGCAAGAGGGGAAGAAAAAAGGGCAGAGAGAGGCTGCCACTAGAGGGTCCCTGGGTTGGGACCCAGAGTAGCGGGTTGGCCTGGGTCCCTCCCCCTTTCCCTCTTGGCACTGCACCTGGCCATCAAGGAGAGGGGCTGAGACAGACCACAACTTGCCCCTGAGACACAGCACTAGACCAGGGGTCTCCAAACTACGGCCCGCGGGCCAGATGCGGCCCGCGAGGCCCTCTCATCCGGCCCGCGGCAGGGGTCGGGAACCAGCCACGGGGCCGGGGCGCGCCGCGTGCTCCGCTGCCGCCGCCGGCTGGGACGCACTGCATGCTCCGCTGCCGCCGCCAGCCGCGGGGCCGGGACGCGCCGCGTGCTCCGCTGCCGCCGCCGGCCGGGACGCGCCGCGTGCTCCGCTGCCGCCGCCGGCCAGGGACGGCTCAGAGCTGGGGCCGGGACGCGCCGCACCGCCGCCCAGTTACAGGCGGCGAAACAAGGAGCCACCCACTGCCAGGCGGCGAAACGGTCTGTGGGGAGAGACCGGGTTGAGCGGGTCAGTTGGGGGGGGGGGGAAGAGACCGGGTTGAGCGGGTCAGTTGGGGGGGGGGGGGGAAGAGACCGGGTTGAGCGGGTCAGTTGGGGGGGGGGGGAAGAGACCGGGTTGAGCGGGTCAGTTGGGGGGGGTGGAGGAAAGGAGGTTTGGGGGGGAGAGACCTGGCTGGGTGGGTCATTTGGGGGGGGGGGGTTGGAGGAAAGGAGGTTTTGGGGGGAGAGACCTGGCTGGGTGGGTCAGTTGGGGGTTGGAGGAAAGGAGGTTTGGGGGGGAGAGACCTGGCTGGGTGGGTCAGTTGGGGGTTGGAGGAAAGGAGGTTTGGGGGGGAGAGACCTGGCTGGGTGGGTCATTTGGGGGGGGGTTGGAGGAAAGGAGGTTTTGGGGGGAGAGACCTGACTGGGTGGGTCAGTTGGGGGTTGGAGGAAAGGAGGTTTGGGGGGGAGAGACCTGGCTGGGTGGGTCAGTTGGGGGTTGGAGGAAAGGAGGTTTGGGGGGGAGAGACCTGGCTGGGTGGGTCAGTTGGGGGTTGGAGGAAAGGAGGTTTGGGGGGGAGAGACCTGGCTGGGTGGGTCAGTTGGGGGGTTGATGTGTAGTGTTCATGTGTAGTGAACAGGTGTTCATGTGTAGTGTTCATGTGTAGTGAACAGGTGTAGTGTTCATGTGTAGTGAACAGGTGTTCATGTGTAGTGTTCATGTGTAGTGAACAGGTGTAGTGTTCATGTGTAGTGAACAGGTGTTCATGTGTAGTGTATCAATGTGTTATTAAATAATAACTGAATAAAATAATATTAAATAAATAATTAAAAACAACATCCATGTTTTGATTCTTTTTTATTTGGACCTCGAGTGTGTTGTCGGCCCCTGAACTGCTATTTGATAGTTAATGCGGCCCTCGGGCTGAAAAGTTTGGAGACCCCTGCGCTAGACTATAGGGGTGTGGTTGGCCACCAAGGCAGGTGCAAGCAGAAGAACTGTTGTTAACAACACCCCCCCCCCAGAAGGGGGTGAGACCAGAGGAGTAGGCACTGCCAGAGGGCAGTGTCCTGAAGCAGATGAGGACTGCTCTGAAGAGGACGTTGCCAAGCAGGGAGCAACATGGGTCCCAGGGCAGCAGAGCAAATGATGGGCCTGATACCACGCGTCGAGGGTGCTCCGCAGCAGTCGAGAGCTAATTCCCAGGGCGACCAGCAGGCGGCGCCAGCAGTGGAGAGTTGAACCCCGTCACACACTGCTTTGAGGTTCTGAAGTCCATCAATGAATGGATTATACTGCTGTATTGGGTCTGGCCCTGTGGAAGCAAACAGCAAAACTCCACAAACTTCATGAGCAACAGAATTGGACCCTGAATATTTTATTTCCACCTCTGAGATATACTCTTGATCTTACAGGGTTTTTTTTAATCAAATTTAAAATGAGGTGCTGTCAGAATGGATATCTACCTATTACATTTCCTAGTGTTACCACAATGTATATGTTGGCTCCAAGGAATTGTTAGAGAACTACAGACCATATTGATCTTTCCATTTCCTTGTAGATTAGAAATAAAGTCCATTAAAACAAAAACAACTTTTGTTAGCGGTTAAAGGTTATTGGACACAAGAAATATTTGCCTACAATAGCACTGGCTGTCTTAATAACTGAGTCGGGTTGAAGAATAGTCAATGATCTGTGAAAACTCCAGTGTCTCAAACAGCAAATACCAAAGAACATTAATCAATGGAGAATCTACAAAAATATGACTTCTTTGTTTTTTCCCTTTACAGACAAATTTCTTAACTCTATTTTGTCCAGGATCAGGGTTTGGAAAATGCAGCTGTTTACTAGCATGTCATCTTCTCTTGCTGTAGTCTTTCTGGGGGTCTCAGGCAGTGGCGTTGCCAGGTTTGAACAACAGGGGGAGCGACCACCAAAAAAAAAAGGCAACACTTCCAGGGCCGGCTCCCAAGTGGCGAAAAAAAACCCAAACCCCTTACCTGGTGGAGCTGCCACTGAAACACAGCCACCAGAAAAAGCAGTGAAGCGGGTACGGCTGCCAAAATGCTGCCAAAATAAGTGGCCAATGTTACTTCGACGGCATTTCAGCGGACATACCCGCTTCAGTGGCATTTTGGCGGCAACTCCATATGTCTCCCCAGCTCCAGCCACCTGGTGACTTAAAGGCACCACTTTGGGGAATCTTGGTTCAGGGAGAGCAGCCGCTACCCCTGACCCTCCCCCCAGCTACGCTACAGGTCTCAGCTTCTCCTAACTGACCCTCCTCAGCTTGTCTTCAATGAGATTAGTTATGGACTCTCACCTTTAATCAAGTTGATCAGCTCTTCAGTTCTAGAGCTTACAGTCTTCTGTCTCCCCGTTGTTTTCTCTGAGGCAGCCTGGCCCATTTGCTATCTCAAGCCTCCTCTTCCCTCTCTGTTCTTCACCTTTTTAGCTGGGGTGACCAACTAGCAAGCATGAAAAATCAGGACAAGGGGCAATACAAGACAAAGCCCCAAATATCAGGACTGTCCTTATAAAATTGGGACATCTGGTCACCCTATTTATAGTAGCTCGTGTTTTCTCTATTAGCCACAGCTGTGGGTGCCTGTCTCCATGATTGGCAGTTCTGGCAGCTGTGTGGGAGTGTGATCAGGCTGCTTGCCTGCGACCAGGAGACACCTTCCTCTCTCTTCTGCCTGTGTTCAGTAGGGGGCTTGAAACCCCCATTGCATAGCTGCAGGATTAAACCTACTGATCTAGCCATGGGTAGATAGGAATGAAAGGGGAAGAGGCCCTCTTGTAAAAAGCCAAACTCTCCTTTCCACCTCAGCGACAGGAAATTGGAAGGGTTCTCTCTGTGTCTTTTGATGTCTCCATCTAAATCCTCCTACCTGTCATGCTGGGGTAGTTTTATGATATTTTACCCCACCCTGAATCTGAGGGGGTAAGGTCTCTATTACTTTGACACAGGCTCCTAGCTGCTTTTAAAAGGGTCAAGTAAGAGGTTCCATTATTTTGCCCCGTTCAGTGGTTTTTTTTATGGGTGGGTCTCCTTCCCTGAATATCTCCTACCTCTGCTGTTGAAAAAGAACAAAGATCAAGAGAGTATTTTTTCTAATAAAAACCTTTACAGAGCAGTATCATGGAGCCGTGGTAAAATATTTTGATCATTCTTCCCCTTTAAGGTCAAGGCAAAGCCTTTTCAAATGATCTATGACTGAAAAGTGCAGCCAACAGGTACAACAATGAGTTTTGGAGGGAGACCGTTTTTAGAGGGACAGTGTTCCATGGGGAAGATGGAACATTCCTTCCCCTAATCTCAAGATCTTGGTTTGCCTTCCCCGGACTTTTTGTTTTTTGCCAGGTGCTTCTGTGGTCTCTTCCCCAGGCCTGTGGTGGCTGCTGTCTACACTGCAGCTGGGAGCAAGTCTCTCAGCCTGCTTGGACAGACCTGTGCTAGCTCAGCTGGAGCGAACATGCTAAAAATAGCAGTGTGTACATTGTGGCACTGGTAGCAGATCAGGCTAGCCACCCAAGCTCTGACTCACCCTATCCCCTGGGTACAAGCTTGGGTGTAGCTGGTCTGTGCCACAATGTTCACACTGCCATTTTTTGCATGTTAGCTGGAACTGAGCTAGCATGTGTCTGGCTACCCAAGCTGAGAGGCTTGCTCCCAGCTGCAGTGTAGACATACCTATGGGAAAAGCTGCACTGAGGCTCCTAATAGTTGAGTGTCAGGTCCACCCCCTCCCCCCTTCCCTCTGGCAGGACAGGAAGCCACAACAGAGGCCTTGCTGAGCACGGAGTGAGCCAGGCCTTGATCCCTGCACCAGGCTAATCATCAGTGTGCCATTGCCTCTCTCTGGCCCACTCCATCACACACCCTGGGATAGGACTGGCATGACACTCCCCTCCCCTTCTGTAATGGAACTGATCTGCTTAACCCCCCAACAAACAGCAGTGGCCTCACCGGGGAGGCGGAAGCAGGTATGCTGATGCAGCTTTGCCCCACCTTGAATTTTTCTGAAATGACACCCCTGGAGGCTTGCACACTTCAGCGCACCTCATATTGAACAAAGTCTGGTGCACAGGCTTGAAGAACTTTGTGCTAAGACTGACTCTTTGAAAATTGCAGTGATGGCCACAGATATGGAACTGGATGATTTAGCCCCTTAATCATTACTTTGGAAAACCACGGGAATGTCAGAGCTGCCCAGGGAATGGAAAATACAGTGTCCACTATTAACATTTTCCATGGGAAAAATGTGAATTTTGCCAAAAAATGAACTTTATGTCAGGAAAATTGAAATTCCATATTTCATTTCAGGTCGGAATATTTATTTTCAAATCTGTTCAACATATTTAACTGCAGTTCCTTATTGGTGCATTGTTTTATGGGAGCTGTAGTTCAGGACCGCATTCTCTTCTCTGGTGGGGCTCCCCAGAGGACTACATCTTCCATAATTCAGTGTGGATTTCCCTCTGATCAAGCTGCATAGTGCATCATGGGAAATGTAGTGCAACCATGGAATCTGGCCCTTAGGAGAAAATGCGGGATCAGGCTCCCCAGTGACAGCTCCAGTGAGGAGATTCACTACTATCTGAAAAGGAAGCTCAATATTCAACTGACTCAAACTAAAATGAAACACTTTGCTTGATTGAACCAAGACACAACATTTGATTTCAAGGAATGTAACCATGCACTTTGATGTCTCAGAATTGATATCCTTTGGAATTTCTTTTCTGCAAAATTATTTCAAAATTTCAACTTTATTGTCCCAATATGTGATTGGAAACAAAATCAGAAGCTTCCCATGAGATGGAAATTCTCAGTTTTGCTCAGTTCTAGTATTTAAGCAGGTGGTAGGGTGGTTTGAAAGCAAGGTCAGTGTGTAGGGGAGGAAAATATCTGACTTCACTACACTACTGCCAACCGTAGTAAAGGAAAATATATTGCACTCCTTAAAGGGTGAACTTCTAAAGAATCAAACACCCAACAAGTTGTGAGACAGCTGGTGTACCCAGTGGGCCTGGAGGGCAAAGACTTAATTGCATCTCTCAGACATCCCTTCTCCCAACCTGAGTCCAATTAACCAGGCAAAAAGAAGCACACTCATCAATCTGGAAAACATCCCAAGAGCTTAATGTGGAGGCAACCTTATGATATATATATATATATGGCTAAATTAAGAATAAAATGCAGAGACAAGAGCCCTATATTTTAGGGTCTTAGACATTTGCTGGAAAGAGTAGAGACAAAGATATTCCGTGAACTCTGACACAGCATTGAAATAAGAATGTATTAAAATGTCTTCAGAAACAAATTATTTGTCTGCTCTCATTTTCTCTTCTCTTGCATGTTATACACAGCATGTACCATATTGTACCAAAATGTATGATATTTTAAAAAAATCCTACCACAGCTAGATATTTTGCAGCTTATGCTTCTCCCACTGAGGAGAAGATGAGGGAACATACACATGACAAATGTTAGTCACATTGCTCAATGCGCTCCTGGAAAGGTACTCAGATCCCATGGTGATGAATGTAGTATAAGAGCCGCTGGTTTTGTTAAAATGGGGTTTTAATGATTATTGTAATTACGGCCTTAATATTACAAACTGCAAGTGAACAAAAGAGATCCTTTCAAATCTTGAAGTTGAGGGAGAAAATGATAACTTCCAAAACTGTTAGATCCTAGAGTTCTATAACTGCATAACACTTCCCTTAATTTTAGAGAATGTAGTGTACCCATAGTTAACCCTATATTGCTAACCTGATTTCTTCCTCTTCCCACAGTAAGGATGGACAAAATTAAAGTATTCTCTGCTGCAGGTAATAAGCCATGGATTGATATGTTGATCTATAAGCCTGGCTACTTATTTCTTTGTCTTTCCATCTGGTATTCATTCTGTCAACATGTTCAATCACTTAAATCAGATTTCAAAATTCAGGCACGTTAATTCTGATGTGTTAAACATTGCTCTGACCTATTTAATATGATGTAAGGCTAACTTCTCTATTTCAAAACTGCTTTACTTCATTCTATAGGGATGGAACTAAGCTATATTAGAACAGGCCTATCACTAGAATGGTGAGCAGGTGGGGTTGCTGTTTGTGTGCTATATCTGCTGTGACAATCTACCATCCAAAAATCAAAAGTTACTTGCGCACTCTTTACCATGATTATGTTTGTGAAAAGTTAATGATTTTTATGAAAAGTGACTAAACAATGGACCTGAACAAATGGGCAAGCAGAGGTTCATAAAGTTATGCTATATAATGATATAGGCCCTGATTCAGAAAGTTCTTAAGCATGGATAACTTTAAGCCTGTGAGTATTCCCAGCGGAGCAAGGCACTTTGCTATATTGGAGCTTGTCAAGGTTATATTTCCCCACTCAGAACTCTAGGGTAAAGATGTGGGGACCCCGCATGAAAGACAAATCACCCCCCAAGCTTATTTTACCAGCTTAGGTTAAATCTTTTCCCCCAAAACCCAAACGTCTCCAGTTGGGGCTTGGAAATTGCTGCCACCACCAACCTGAGTCCCCACCATGGGGGGGGGGGGGGGAATTGGAACACTGATAGTAACACCCCCCTCTCCCTTTTTACCTGGGAGAGATTCAAGAACACAAACTCTCACTAGCTGTGAGACGAGCCTGATCCAAACTAGGATCACTCCAATGGAAATAAACAGATGGTTCTTACCAAAAAGATTTTAGTAAGAGAAAAGCATAAACTACTTTACAGAAATCCATAGATACTAAACTTCCTAGCATTACCCAGCCCTTATAGAGCCCCTCCATTGGAATTTCTCTCCCTGCTAACTTAACAGTTTAAGAACACCGTGGATCGATTACAAGTGATACAATTCAAGAATACACTTACTGCCAGACTTTTGTTTTTCTTAGCAGGTTATTGAAATGATGAATAGAAACATAGATATGATTCCTCCCCATAGTCAGGGAATGCAGACCAACTCCGAGCAGCCACGGAGAAAAAAGACAGAGAGAAAAACCCGGGAATAAAAGTGAAACTAATCCCTTTGTCTGCCAGGTATTAGCAGCTCTGATACATCATCCCTTCTCCTGTTTCAGGTTTAACCCTTCACAGGTAAAACAGTAATTCTAAGGCACTTCATACTAATGACAGAGCCATACTTGGTTCTCTCCAAAATGACTGAACTTTCAAGACTTTCTGGGAATGCCTGTATAACAGAATGGTGTGTGGAACTTCCAGTTTGCAAGCTTAGACATTGCAGAAGTAATACTATACCTGACACCTGACTTCCATTCCTTGCACTCCTACAATTTCCACTGAATCAAAGGGATCCATATACCATCTGTATGATAGCCTGGCAAATATCTGAATGTTTGGAGGAATTTGATCTTTGTAGAGAAACGAACATTCTATGGTTAGAAGTTTTTCCTCTCAGGTTAGTGAAATCAAACAAATTCCATATGGGGGAATGTGATGTGAATTGTTCTCAAGGGATGGGGCAGTGGAATGGATATAAGGTGAATGTAATAACTACAATGGGTCAGTCAGCATGTGGTGAATGCCCTTTTTCTTCCTCCTTTCTGAACCTTTTTCTTATTTCTGATGATGTTTTGGGGGCATTTTAAAGTAGGCTACTAGGACTCTTGCGAACTGTCAGGATAACTTACTGTTCTTAACATTATTCAAGAAAATCATTCAAGACTGGAACATAACTTTCTGGTATATGAGAAAAGCAGGATTGTAGTCAGTAACTTTGCAGGAACCATAATATTGCATCTGTGCTGGAACGAGTGTGCCCTGGCAATTGTAGAAATGTTGAGGAAAAAAACCCATAGACCTCTGAACAGGACACAAACTACAAGGTCAGATCCTTGGCAACATTAGGTAATCTTTGTGCCCCTCCAGTATAATATTTTAAATAGACACATAAGTGAAGCATTGAATATGGTTTTGCTAAAACAGTCTGTGAGCCAGAAAAGCTGATGGAAATGCAAAACATTGATATTTTTTTTCCCACATGATAATTGGTTCACCTGGTTCAATTGGTTCACCTCGCTTTTTATTTTTGATTTTGTTACTGAAGATGGGACCAACTGTTTCATTGAATAAATAGCTATATGTATTGATGATTTACTGAAACATCACCCTGGGAAAAACATGATTTTGCTCAGGATGAAACTATGTCATAGTTAGAGTAAAGATGGGGTTCAAGTGGTCAAAATGGCAAAATCTCCTTCCTCCCTATCTGCAAATTCTCACACATGTAAAAATCAAAATTCACATCCACAAAGTAAAATGAAAAGCTTGTCACTGCTCTAGTGCGAAACTTACACCATCATGTTTTAATTTTTTATTGCCTGGTGCTTTGCCTATGTGGGGGAATCATCATATTTGTGTCTAATCATGTAAATCACTTCTTAAATTCAGATCTATGAATTATGACCACTGGTCTGACATGCTGTTTATTGCATTTGGTTAATTTCTTGAATACTGTATTTTGGGTGGCCTCTCACAGCTACCTTCCGTGGTGACTTTTATAAAACATGTCCGACTTATACTGCACATCCCCCAAGTATAAGGTAAAATACACTAATTAATAAGATGAATCATTGATTTAAACATCAAGGATAATTATTAATCTGATTCATGATAATGTTACATGAAGAACTATCTTTCCTTGCAATCGGTTGCAGCACTATCAATGGGATAAATTGTGGATCAATTTACTGTTCAGCACGAATAAGAATATTGCAAGTTAGCCCTGTAATATTGTGGGTTTGGCTGATAGGAGCACCTCTGAATGTCTCCTGAGTCTTCATTATAAGATGCTGTTCTTTTGGTTGCTTAGAGTTTTGCCTAGCTTTAACCATTGAGGCTGAAATTTTACATGCTGGGTGTCTGCCTCAGGCTGAATTTTTTTGGGGAAAAGTTCAGGGAAAACTTCTGAACTAAGTGCTCAGCACGTCTGCATATCAGATCTCAGTGTATTAAGTTGGGTACCCAGAAAAGGAAGACAGAAACAGTGAGCAATTGAAAACTTTGCTTTGAAGTGACTTGCCCAGATCCTAGGGGAATACTGTGGTGTGGAGGCAGGGATGGAATTCATTTCTCCAGGGCAACATTCAGGTGCCTTAAGCTTAAGACTTTCCCTCCTCTTCCTGAAATCCCTGCTTCATTCACTACTCACCTTCCAACTTCTGCAACAAATGAAGCAGGAATCCTACAGAGAAGTTTCCTTCAATACACAACCCTGATTCATCCCCAAAGCAGGTCCATCCTGTGTATGAATGAGCAAGAGGTATGTGTGTTGGAGGGGTGGAAAAATATGTGATAATGTAATTAGAGTATATCATAATGCATATATTCAAGGAAGCTGAATTAAGGTTGCATAGGCAACTTTAATTCTGACATTTCCTAACTTTTGGAGTGTTTGACCTTGCAACCGTAATGTTCTTTTAACATCGTTTTTATCGTGTAATGCAAATCACCATTGGTTCCTGCTGCTGTTAGTGACACAAACCTTTTGTTTAAAGCTGTATACTATGGCTTGTTTCCAGTGTTCAAACTTTTCAAATAACAATTTGCTGTGCTCATTTCATTTCGTATTTATAATTATTCATTATAAATGTAATATTTAAGTGTAATATTAACTTTTAACTCACAAAAACACCAGCAAGACTCCCAGCAAGACCTAGAGAGGCTTCACAAAGAGCTGTAGTTTCATTCAGAAGCAACAGGTGTCCATGTAATAAACACTCAAAAACATGCACACTCTGAAATGAACAGTGATGCCTTGAGGGCTGAAAGAGGGCAGAGAGAAACATGTTTCAAAAGGAGAAGAGGCAAAAGAGTTAAAATGAGCAGAGAGATGCCAGGAAGTGTGTATGTTGTGAGGACTGAAAGAATTCATGTCCTACTCGCAGACCCCAGTTCAACTAGGTACGTAAGGATCACGAGTAGGGCCCTACCAAATTCACGGATCATTTTAGTCAATTTCATGGTCAGCTATTTTAAAATTGGTACATTTCATCTATTTAAATCTGAAATTTCAGGGTGTTGTAAGTGTAGGGGTCCTAACCCAAAAAGGAGTTGGGGGAGGGGTTGCAAGATTATTGTAGGGGGGGTCGCGGTACAGTTACTCACATCTGTGCTGCTGCTGGTGGCAGCGCTGCCTTCAGAGCTGGGCAGCTGGAGAGTGGCAACTGCTGGCCAGGAGCCCATCTCTGAAGGCAGAGCCACTGCCAGCAACAGTGCAGAAGTAGGGGTAGCATGGTATAGTGGCCAAACTGAGCCTGAGAAGGAGCCCGATTTCACCAGTGTATATTGCCACAGAGCCACGTTAATAAATCAGCAGCCCCCCCATCAGCTCCCCACCCCCTCTCCCAGTGCCTCCTGCCCACCAGCAGTCCTGCCGATTGGCACCGTCCCTTCCTTCCCCAATCAGCTGTTTTGTGGCATGCAGGAGGCTCAGGGGAGAGGGGGAGGAGTCAGGGGAGAAGCGGGAAGGGGTGGAGTGGGGCCAGGCCTGAGGCAGAGCGGGGGTTGAACAGTGAGCCACCCTCCAGCACATTGGAAAGTTGTTGCCTGTAGCTCCAGCCCTGGAGTTGGTGCCTATACAAGGAGCCACATATTACCTTCTGAAGAGCCGCATGTGGCTCCAGAGCCACAGGTTGGCCACCCCGGTATGATATGTCGCCGAGCTCTGAGGTCAGGACAGAAGTAAGGGTGACAATACCATGACCTGCTAAAATAATCTTGTGACCCTCCTGCAACTCCGTTTCGGGGCAGGACCCTCAATTTGAGAAATGCTGTTCTCCCCCCAAGAAATATGTATAGTATATGGTAAAAGCATATAAAAGTCCAGATTTCTTGGGAGGAGACCAAATTCAATGGTTTGTAATGCTTTTTCATGGCTGTGAATTTGGTAGAGCCTTACCCATGAGACTCCTCACACACTTAAAGTTAAGTACAGGTGTAGTGAGCGGAAGATTATTGTGACGGCAATCAGTAGGGGGCGCTGTTACGCTTCTAAGTCGCCTCCAGGGAACGTATAATTAAGGTTATCAGCATGAGAATGGCCTGGTGTTCCTGTTATCTCGTGTATGTGTCTGAGAACAGTTTCTCAGCTGTGTGAGCTGTTTACCCCGTCTATGTGAGAATGAGTGTGTGTGAAACTAGATGTAATGCAAAATAAAACAGGACGGCGTGTAACCAATAAGTGCTGGACAGCGTGTAATCAACCAATAGGGGCTTGCTTGCTTGCTGCTTGCTATTTATGAGATATATGTATGTATGAGATGTAAATGTGTAAGTGTATTTAAGCCCATGTTTGTGTTTCCCCCCGTGGGCTTCTTCCCTGGGCATTGCTTGGATGTGCCAGGTCCTCCATATCGCGGCTGTGCTGACTGGGGCCCCCAGCACGGTGATGCCGCGACCTTCAATAAACTCACTACTTTCCATCTGCGAGCCTCGTTTCTACGGGACTCCCCAGGGTACCCTGCAACAACAGGCATAAGTATTTGCAGATTTGGGGCCTTATGCATTTTTTTTTATCATGAGTATGTTCATTGTTACAGATATAGTAAAGATAAAACAAACTGGCCAGGTCTACATACATGTACAAGCAATACAATCCATAACACCAAACAGAATGAACATTCCTCACAGAAATAACTTTATAATACAAAACACATGATATTATGAGGACTTATGGGACTTGATGTATTTTAGGGTTATGTTGCTTTTAACATCTTTACTATTCAACTAATAAATAATATGCAAAATCCTAATTAGGTACATCCAACAGCCTATTTCCACTACAGGAGATGAGAAAGTTGAGGGTTTCATAGATGGTGAGAGTGACAAATGCCAGGATATGGCAAGGGAAGACCGACTGGGTCCCTTCTCATTTTCTTCATTCTAACACTTGAGTTTTTGAAAGGTGCAGAATTTTTATAAGGAAAGTATAAAGCAGTTAGCTAGTTTTCTTAACTCTTTTATTAAACATATTAATTTTATAACTGATATTAACTAATTGATGTTAATATCTATTTTTAATTATGATAGTCTCCTTTAGCTTCTGAAGGATTTTTCATCTTTTTAAGATTACTCAGACTTCTTTTTGGTGAAACATTGTTTTAAAAAATTGAATCACTCTAATTAACAAAGACTATAGAAATAAAAGTTTTGTGAATTCTCAATTATTGTTTCTAATACTGGGGGGGAATCCAGATTGGTTCGCCACTGAATCGGAACTGCACTGCACAGCCCATGCCCAACTCTCTGAGGTGCTGATCTGGATCACTGAATCCAAATACTGTCCAAACTCTGGAGAAGTTTGAATTTGGACCTGAATCCCAATCTGAACTTTTAAGTACAGGGCCATTTCTATCTATGCAAAATGTATAGAGAGTTTCAACCACTTCTTAAAGAAACACTTTACCAAGCGTCTAAAAACTGCAAAAGAGATTAGATAGTATCATGAGTGGTAGGGCAGATCCCTATGCCATTCAGGAAGGTGTCAGAGTTCCTCTGGGTACAATCGGTCTCAAACCTGTGCATCTGTGAGACGTGTCAAGCCAGGAGATGGGCGGATCCTTAAAAGGGAGGATCCCTGCTCAGTGCAGAGTGGTACTCTGAAGGAGCATGACTAGGGAAATAGCTTGAGAGCCTGGGTTGCCGAGGCCCTCTCAGAAAGGAGAAGGGCCAGTACTTTCCCCCTCCTTTTTTATTCTTCTTTGGCTTCCTGAAGGCCTAGGTCTCTGCTTTTTGTGGGCTGTAGTAAAATATTGACTTTTTTGTTTGGAATATGTTGACTCCCCCTACAAGGGGCCAGGCACCCTGAACAACATGGCCAGAGGGCTGTGCCCTGGACTCTGAGACACATAGGGGAGGATAGCTCAGTGGTTTGAGCGTTAGACTGCTAAACCTGGGGTTGGGAGTTCAATCCTTGAGGGGACCATTTAGAGATCTGTGGCAAAAAACTCTGTCAGGGGACAGTACTTGGGTCTTGCTAGTGAGAGCAAGGGACTGGACTCAATGACCTTTCAAGATAGGTATATCTCCATATATAATTATCTTCCCCAGGGGGATATCAGAGAGGCATAGCCTACTACACACAAAATAGGTAATTGGATTGGTGGAATTGGTTCTCCACAGTCTGAGTTTCTTAGCCCTTGAGGGTCTTGTTTTTTCCAAAGTTGTAATGAAAAATACTAATTTGGAATGTCTTCTACTGAGGGCAAGTCTACACTAGAGTGATACATTGGTGTTGGTGCACTGATGCAGCTGTGTGCTGTAACATGTCTGGTGAAGACTCACTATGCCAATGGGAGAACACTCTCCCATTGGCATAATTAATGCACCTCCGCAAGAGGCGGAAGCTATGTCTGCAGGAGAGCATCCACCGCTGATTTAGCACTGGTGTGAACAGAGCTTAGGTCAATCTAACTTACATTGCTCAGGGAGGTGTCTTTTTTTATATCCCCGAGCGTCATAAGTTACATTGACGTAAGCAGTAGTGTAGACCAGCCCTAAGAGATTTCAGACTGATCTAGCAGGGGATGGGTTGAAAAGACGGAAGAGGTCTCTTCTGTTTCTAACTGCATGATTCTATCTCACTTTTTCAAAATATTCAAATATAAAATCACTCACACAACTGAATTTTAAATAATCGAAACAAGCTACATTGCCTCATCACACCCATATTTCATAATGTATGAAATATTTAAAAATGGCTAGTTTTTTCACTACTTATTGGTGAAAATAGCAATTCCTGTATGTGTGGCAAACAGAAATCCTGCCTCTTATCAAATAAAAACTGTTAATAAAAAGGGAGTAGTTTGTAACTTCCATTACCACACTGAGTTTGGTAATAGATGTAAAATAGAGCCTTATAATAATAATTTATATAGATAGATAAGAACATAAGAACATCTTATGTTACGTTCTTATGTTCTTATCTATCTCTATATATAAATCTTACAGATGATATTTTTCACTTTGTTTCTATCAAATATTAAATGTCATTTTCATGCTTCAGTTCACTTCCCCCAAACAGCTCGGAGCATGATTCAAACATACATAGCACAAAGTTTTGTTAAATGAAGCCTACATAATCCTAACTGGAATTTGGAGAAATGAAGCCTACTGTTTTTATAGAAAACACATGACAATTAATTATTCAATAAGACTAGTTTTTGAAACTGTTGCGAGTGAAAGTGCACAGTAGCCATGGTACAATATAGCCACATTCACTGCCTTTCACTAGTGGTGTCTACATTATTTCCACTCACAACTAAGAAGATGGAAGGAGAGAATGGCTTTCTCTTATGTTCTGTACTTCTTGCTGCCTTTAATAATTGTCCAGCTGGCTGGAGAGCACAAATAATTGTCATAAAATCCATTTTCTTTACCCTGCTCTGCCATTGCCTTTATGCAACATTGGGCATGTCACATGCTATAGTACAGCAAAGTGCTTTAAGCATGTTCTTAGGTGCAGTGCGATATTTACCTCTTCCTATCATTTCTCCATTTGTAAAAGGTAAGCTAATTCACTCCTAAACTGCTGCAAAATGAAAGTAAAATTGTCCATACTAGGAGGTATTTGTATATGCTTCTGTCGTGTCTCTCTTGTCTCCATTGTATTTATTCTGTCATTGCTGAAAACTCAAAAGGGGATCTGAAAGTCAAGCCATCATTCTTTTTACTACTCCGAGGAGCTCACAAACAGGCAGAGGCAAGAAAAGGAGAACCAGATGAGGCAATCTTATCAAACTGAACAAATTGTATCTGTATGATGTGAAGACTAATTGTTCTAGTTAATATTTCAACATTCTGTGAGAGAACCGTATTAGTGATGACTATGACTTATCTTTTGAAGGACAGTTAGTTTGGAAATATCAGAAGAACCTGCAACAGAAGAAGCTATCCTTAGACTAAAACCTCCATGAACATGAAGACTTGGAGAGGCAAATTTACAGCTTGAGTAGTGGGATACAGAGTAAATGAAATGTGTAAGCAGAAATAAACTTGTCACTTGTCTGAGTCTTCCTTTTACCTTGCTCTGTATGAGCTGAAGAAAGGAAAAAGTCTCGATGGATGTTCCAGCTTTCATATGGTCATTAAAACTGGTTTTGAGCAGTGTTTTATTTTAATGTGCGATCTGGTCAGATGAAAAAGACAAAGCATCAGTACAAAACTGAAAGCTGGAAGCAGGCTGTGCATTAGAGGAAATTCATGAAGGTACAAACATTATAGATAATATTGTGTACTGATATGATTGGGTATTTCGTGTTTTCTTTCTGGAGCACTTACAGTTGCCTATTTTATGCCTAGTGCATGCATTTTCCCTAAGACTAGTTAATTCTGCCATATTTTCTAAATGGCTCCTGAGATTATTTGCATTGTTTATCATTGCCAGCAGAAGTAGAATAATGCCCTACACTAATATGCAAGAACCAGTCACACTTATTTTGACTGATTGCTGGCTAACAAATGCTTTAGGCTGGTCAGCATTTCCATGCAGCCTATGCTTCTTTAAATATTTATTTAATGAAAATGTATTAATGCCATCAAGTAAAACAGGGGTATGGAACTAAAAAAAAACCCCTAATATAAAAATGTGAGAATTCCTCAAAGAAAGTTGAAGTACTAATGATATTATCTGTGATGGCACTCACTGTTCCTAAAGTCACATCTTGGATACACTCAAACTTTTCTGGTGCATTTGCACTGAAAAGAAACTCTAATTTATTTTTCACCTGATTTTCTTTTCATGTCTTGGCTTAGATGCTGCATGAACCTTTTCCAAAAGGCATATTGAAAATACGGTGGAGAAAAGTATTGTCAAAGGACAAAAAGTTCTAACAGTGCAACAAATGCTTTGTTTTTCGTCTGCTTACCCCTCAGGCAGCTACAGAAATGTGAGTTCAGGCTGCTGCTTCCCCTCCCCCCCCTTTCTTTTTAGTTCAATTCAGGTTTGGTTGGCAGTTTCTTCTTCTAAAGAGTAGCTCTCCTCAGGGAAAGTTTTATTTGTTGTGTGCCCATACACATTTATGACACCTACCAGAAGGGTTTAAAGTTTTCAGTGCATTTTAATGTGATGCACTTCCATGCATCCACATTTCAGTTCTTTTTCCTGATCAACAATGATGTGAGAACTTCAAAAGCTATTTCAGGTCACTTTTCAGAGGTCCTTTTTAATAAGAAAGAATATGATTGCTAGGGGTTGTGTTTAAGATTTAAACACTTGGATGAAAACCTGAAGAACTACTACTAATCACATTGTTAAATTGCTAAAAGAAAGTAATTTATAGCAGGCCTCTTTATAACTCTGTCTTTGGGACACAAGCATTTTCATTATTATATTTGAACCCAGCAGAAAAGGAGATAGGCACAAACACAGAGGGAGCTGATAGCAACCTGTATGGACTTTATGGAGTGGAAATCCATCAACCTCATGAAGAAACTTGCACAAGTACAGACAGATATCATCTTTCTCTCCAATGCAAATGGATGGACATCATACCAAATGGACTGAAGGTGAAAAATCCATTGCTATCCACATACTGCACAGACCACAGTGAGAGATTATGCCAGACGCTATCTAAGAAACTGAGGAACCATCTGATCAGCATCCTGTACAACAAACAGGAAAACATCAAAAAAGAGCTTTCCAACCTGGAGACCTTCATAAACAACCAACCTTCCACACAAACAGACTTTACTAAAATAAGACAGGAGATCTACATCACACACTTCACCTCTCTACAAAAGAAAAAGGACTGCAAACTATCTAAAATCCTACCTACCACATGGGGCCACAACAGTGGTACCCCTAACTCACCCAGCAATATCATCAATCTATCCAGTTACACACTCAGCCCGGCAGAAGAGTCTGTCCTATCTCGAGGACTCTCATTCTGCCCCACCACCCCCACAAACATGATACAATTCTGCGGTGATCTGGAAGCCTACTTTTGCCGTTTCCGACTCAAGGAATACTTTCAAGACAACATGGAACAGCACACTGATACACAGACACCATCCCACCAGCAGCACAAGAAGAAGAATTCCACATGGACTCCTCCTGAGGGTCGAAATGACAGTCTGAACCTATACATAGAATGCTTCCGCCGACGTGCACAGGCAGAAATTGTGGAAAAAGAACATCACCTGCCTCACCACCTAAGTCATGCAGAACGCAATGCTACCCACAGCCTCAGAAACAGCCCTGACATCATAATCAAAGAGGCTGATAAAGGAGGTGCTGTTGTCATCATGGACAGGTCAGACTACCAAAAGGAGGCTACCAGACGACTCTCCAATACCAATTTCTACAGGCCACTTCTGACCCTACTGACCCTACTGAGGAGTATACTAAGAAACTGCACCATCTACTCAGTACACTCCCTGCACTAACACAGGAACAAATTAACATACCCTTAGAGCCCCGACCGGGGTTATTCTATCTACTACCCAAGATCCACAAACCTGGAAATCCTAGACGCCCCATCATCTCGGACATTGGCACTCCCACTGAAGGACTGTCTGGATATGTGGACTCTCTACTCAGACCCTATGCCACCAGTACCCCCAGCTATCTCCGTGATACCACCGACTTCCTGAGAAAACTACAACGCATTGGTGACCTTCCAGAAAATACCATCCTAGCCACCATGGATGTAGGGGCTCTCTACACAAACATTCCACACAAAGATGGAATACAAGCTGTCCGGAATAGTATCCCCGACAATGCCACAGCACAAGTGGTTGCTGAGCTCTGTGACTTTATCCTCACACACAATTATTTCAAATTCGGTGATAATATATACCTCCAGACCAGTGGCACTGCTATGGGCACCCTCATGGCCCCACAGTATGCCAACATCTTTATGGCTGACCTGGAACAACGCTTCCTCAACTCTCGTCCACTCACACACCTTCTCTATCTATGCTACATTGATGACATCTTCATCATCTGGACCCATGGGAAAGAAACTCTGGAAGAATTCCACCATGACTTCAACAGCTTCCACCCCACCATCCACCTCAGTCTGGACCAGTCTACAGAGGAAGTCCACTTCCTAGACACCACGGTGCAAATTAATGATGGCCACATCAACACCACCCTATACCGAAAACCTACTGACAGCTATGCCTACCTTCATGCCACCAGCTTCCATCCCGGACATACCACACAATCCATTGTCTACAGCCAAGCTCTGAGGTACAATCGTATTTGCTCCAACCCCTCAGACAGAGACCAACACCTACAAGATCTTCACCAGGCTTTCTCAAAACTACAATACCCACACAAGGAAATAAGGACACAGATCAACAGAGCCAGACATGTACCCAGAAGCCTGCTGCTGCAAGACAAGCCCAAGAAAGAAAACAATAGAATACCACTGGCTGTCACCTACAGTCCTCTGTTAGAACCTCTCCAACGCATCATCAGTGATCTACAACCCATCCTGGACAATAATCCCTCACTTTCACAGGCCTTGGGAGGAAGGCCAGTCCTGGCACACAGACAACCCGCCAACCTTAAGCAGATTCTCACCAGCAACAGCACACTGCGCCATAATAACTCCAACTCAGGAACCAATCCATGCAACAAACCTCGATGCCAACTCTGCCCACATATCTACACCAGCAACACCATCACAGGACCTAACCAGATCAGCAACACCATCACTGGTTCATTCGCCTGCACATCTACCAATGTCATATATGCCATCATGTGCCAGCAATGTCCCTCTGCTATGTACATCGGTCAAACTGGACAGTCCCTATGAAAAAGGATAAATGGACACAAATCAGATATCAGGAATGGCAATATACAAAAACCTGTAGGAGAACACTTCAACCTGCCTGGACACACAATTACAGATTTAAAAGTCACCATACTGCAGCAAAAAAACTTCAAGACCAGACTGCAAAGAGAAACTGCAGAGCTGCAATTCATTTGCAAGTTTGATACAATCAATCTAGGATTGAACAAGGATCTGGAATGGCTTGCTAATTACAAAAACAGCTTCTCCTCTCTCTGAGTTCACACCTCCAATTCAGCTGCTAGACGAATACCCCACCCTCCCTGATTGGAGATAACAAGCTGGTTCAGCCTGATTGGACTAACCTTGTTACCTCCTACCTGGTTCTTGCCTACTTATCTATACCTGCCCCTGGACACTTCCACAGCTTGCACCCGACGAAGTGGGTATTAGCCCACGAAAGCTTATGCTTCAAAACTTTATAGTTAGTCTTTAAGGTGCCACAGGACTCTTTGTTACCTCTATATGGACTTTATTGTTCTTCTGACACCAAAAACTGAAATCAACACCAAACTGAGGCTTTGCGCTGGGGAAGAGGGAGTGCTAAACCATTTAAAGTGACAGAACCACACCCTCCTGCTCAACCTCCCCTGTTGTGAGCTGTTTGCTGGCTCCTGTCATCCATAATCTCTTCATAGCTTGCTCCCGATGAGGGTGACCAGACGTCCCGATTTTATCGGGACAGTCCCGATATTAGGGGATTTGTCACACGTCCCGACCTTGCATCGGTCGGGACGCCCTTTGTCCCAATATTTGGGACAAAGGGAAGTTCCAGGATGCAGGCACCAGCAGGCAGGCGCTGGCGGGCTGCTCACTGCTGCTCTGCCTGCCAAGGCAGCTCTGGCAGGAGCTTGCAAATTGGCCCCAGGTGGCCACAGAGCCAGGCACATGCTGCAGGGGTGGCAGTTGCAAAGAGTCCCCGGCATTGCCCCCCCCTCCCCGCCCGCGAGGTAAGCACCGCCTTTGCCTGTGCCTGGCCCGCAGCGGGAGGCTTCACCTGGAGCTGGGAGTGGGTCGGGGGAGTTCGCGCGGAACAGGGGGTCGGGGGCTGTGCCGGCCGCCGACCCGCAACAGGGGCGGTGGGGGGCTGTGCCCAGCCCCGGAGGGCCCTGCACCGCCAATCCATTGCAGGAGAGGGGGTGTTGCCAAGAACCAGAGCCACATGGGAGCCCTGTGCTGCTGACCCACGGCAGGGAGGGAGCTGCGCCCGGAGCCCGGGGGGGGGGGGGGGGATTTCAAGCAGAGCCAGGTGTCCAGTGGGGTGGGGAGCCTGTGGCTCCCCCTCCCCCTCACGTGTCCCAATATTTAGTCATTGTCATCTGGTCACCCTACACCCTACTCAGACAAATTTAGATCTCTGGAACTAATATATGGAGATAGGCTATCCCTCCCCTCCTTCTCCTCAATTATACACACACAAGTTGATCATCTATTCTCCTCCAATTTTTCCAAGTGACCCTACTTCTTGCTCACTCACCCAAATCCCCTCCTTTACTCTTCTTCTTAATCTCTTGTTCTCTTCTGGGTTTTCCCTTCCCCACAAAATGATGTCTACAGAAAACCTGTCATGCTGATCGATATTGTCTCATTGTTTTCTTGTACCCCATTGTATTTGTATCCATGTCTTGATTTTATACATGGATTGTAAGCTCTCTGAGGCAAAGACTGGTTTTTGTTTTGTTTTTGTGTTTTAAAGTGCCTAGAACAATGGGGTCTTGGTCCATGACTAAGCCTCAGACATGCTATAATAATTTGAATCATCATCATGGCAAATCCCAAAGACAGACATAGCTTCCTTTGAGTGCCACCCTGTCTGATTTCTGGCTAGGGCTATGTCTTCACTTCCTGCTGGATTGGCAGGTAGTGATCGATTTTATGGTGATTGATTTATCACATCTCGTTAAAATGCGATAAAGTGATCGCCAATGGCGCCCCTGTCGATTCTGGAACTCCAGCTCGTTGAAAGGTGCAAGCTGGAGTTGACAGGGCAGCCTGCTGCTGACCGCCGCCGCCGTGAGGATGGCAGGTAACTTGGCTGAAGATGCACCAACTTCAGCTACGTTATTCACATAGCTGAAGTTGCGTATCTACAGCCGATCCCCCTCCCTCCCCCCCCCCCCCACTGTAGACCAGCCCTTCGTCCTTATTGTAGTCTGACATTTGTCACCAATACACAGGATACTGGAATGGACCTTCTGCTGGGTTTAATTAGTCATTTTGGCCTCTGTTGAAGAGAAATGTATGGCCATTTCAGTTACAAGAACAATTGACCAGATTTTTCAGTATAAACATCCTCATGATATGACTGTACCAACTCCAGAGATCAGAATAATCTGAATATTTTATCACTTCTAAATCCTTATAGGAGTTAAGAGGTCATAAAACTCCATCATCCTAGTGCACATTGGGACATCACACCAAGAGGAGATCCGTGACCTTCTGAATCTGATTGTCAGAACCAGCATAAAAGAACAAGAAGGGGCACAGTTAAATTACTAATAACTTGGTGAGTGTTCCCTTTACCTGCTTATTTGAACCGCTGATAACACATTTACAATGTTAGGCTTGGTGTACATAATTTGCAAATAACCTTTAACATAGCTACAATAAGAAGATACTGTGAATGCTGCATCTTAAGGTGGCAGATGAATATTTGGACCAAGCATTTCACATCTGAGAAAAACATGATTTAAAAGTGAGTGGTTAGTAAATCAATGTATAGGCATCTAAAAAGTGACCCGATCTTTCAGAAGTGGTGCGCACCCAACAGTCCCAATTGAACTGAGTGAATGCTGGGCATACATGGAATCTTGGAAAATTACCCACTAAAACAAATATTATGAACATATTGCAGTAGTGCCAGAATATAACTAATCAAAGCATGGGGGTCTAAAGATGGATTTTGGTATTTAAATCTATAGTGTTGGATTTGAAAATGTTGGCTGTTTCTATAATCTCTGTTGATTATTTTACAATGAAGATTGCCATTCTGGACTCTTGATGATGATATCTAGATGCAGTGGCCTTAATGTATCTTTCTTTCTGTGTAATGGTTGGAAATATTCTTTCAGGAGGTAGCATAACCCATACCCATGCAGTGGTGGCTGGGCTACATAGAGGTTGAGCCTGCTACAGCTCTGGTTAACAGAGCTGTGTCTCAGCCCAGACACTTGAAACCTATGTTGAGACATGCTTCTTGAACCAAAGGCTTCATGTTCAGTCCCCACTACTAACTCAACCAGTGGTTACAATGGCATACAAATGCTATTCAGTTTATTGGTGTGATATATTTAAAATAAGCTCTTCAGAAACTTTCTGCAGTTTTATTCAGTAAAATGCATTTTCTAAGTATAATGCAAAGTGCTGTCAAACATTAGCTGAGCTGCTAGAGGTGTGTAGTAAAATGGCTTTTAAAACATTAAACAAAAGAGCAGTTTTTCCGGTTTTAAAAAACTTATTTTCACTAATAGTTTCACTGGCATATAGGCCTGTGCCTTGCTGAATCAAGGCTTTAATACATAATGAAATAATTGATTTCTTTTGGAGTTATTTGTGTGTCCCAGGTTATACTTTGGCATGAAAAAGGGGTTGATAAATCAAAACAAATCAACAGGAAAAGCTTGTTCCATGTAATTAAGCTGCCAGAGCCATTATTTTTATAAATATACTTAAGATGCAACAGTGACAGGACTTGTCATTGTACTTATGTATGAGCAGAGTTTAAAATTGCCTTTTGTTCAGGTAGATTGGATGAAATTAGTGAAAATAGATGTTAAAAACTGAAGATTGCTTTTCTATTTAATGAGTTAAAAGCTGTTTATTACAAGTCTTCAACAGCTCAGTTGATGTTTGTCAGCACTCTACTTTATATTTAGAAATATGCATTTTACGGAACAAAACTACAAAAACTTGTATTTTTCAGAAGTCAGTGCAAATAAACAAGGGATCACCTCCTTTTCGATGTCATGCTGCCACAGCTGCGGTCAGTAAGGGGAATTCCAGTGGTAAAAGGCAGGCAAGATGCTCTCAGTCAGAGCTCTGGAACTAGCTCTTCCTTTCTTATTTCAAAATAGCCCAAATCCAGTGACATTTTGAGCATGCTGGAAAAAACCTTCTGTTTGATAGGGTGTGATATTATCTGATTAAAACATTACCATATAGATCATAGTTGCAACCACTGTTATATTTGTAGCAAATCTTGTACCAAGGTTGTCAAGTGAGGTGTCTCTGAGAAGGTTATGATTAGCTGGTTATGATTATGTTATCTGTATGCATGTATCATTTTTGTATCTGAAGTTATAAGTATTGGCTCTCTATCTGGATTTCAAATGTTTGCTCCTGAGATACCACCCACTGGGTAGCAAGCCAGCACATCTTGGAAGGACTATTCAAATTAAGTGGATCATTAAGAAACACTGGGTGATTACCATGGTCTATTGCCAACCATCTACACTCAGTGGACTGTCATTAAACATGCTGGCTGGTATGTAGGTAATGGCTTCCTGCAATGACTGAGCAAAATTGGGCATGAACATGTGACTTGCCCATGTGACTCCAAACTCCATCTTGTTGCTGTAATTTTCCATTCCAAGCTATAAAAGGCCCTGGAAACACTTCCATTTTGTCTTCAATCCTGCTTCTTACCTCTGGAGAAACTTTGCTACAAACTGAAGTGCTGAACAAAGGACTGAATGATTCACCTAAGCTGTGGATGTACTCCAGAGACTTGACTTAAGCCAGCAATTTATTCCATCACTGATACAAGCCTGAATCGAGAACTTTGCCATTGCTATAAGTAATTGATTCCTTTAACCAACTTTAATTCTTTTCTTTCTTTCTTTCTTTCTCTTTTTTTATAAACCTTTAGATTTCAGATACAGAAGCACTGGCACCAGCATGATTTTTGGGTAAGATCTAAATTCTGTACTGACCTGGGTATGTGGCTCAGCCTTTGGGATCAGAAGAACCTATTGTTTGATCAGACTGTTTGTAAAGAGCCACTCCTCTCTGAATCCAATGTTTTTTCATGGTGATATGAAAACTGGAATGCCTTCCTGTTTTCTTGTTAACCAGTGTGGCTGGCTTGGTATAGCTTATAAAAGAATAACCACCAGTTTGGGGTTGTGTTTGCCCTATTTCTTCTTAGCAATTCGTCCTAAATTTGGCATCCTCAGTTGTGACCCACCAAGGCACAGTTATGTAGGGGTTTTTAGAAAACATGGAGTTTTAGAGTCTGAGTGAAGAGATGGAAATGAGGTTTTGTATGTATCTGGCTGGGTTTTCGTTGAACTGATCATACTGATCTAATTCCATTAACTATGTTAGGAGACCTAAAACCTTGGATAGACATCTTTTTAGTTATTTAAATCAAAATAAAAGTCAATAGGACTTAAAAGCTTTGCTGAATTGGGATGAAGTTAGTGTTCTTGTGTAATTTCTGACTTTTTTTTTTTTGTTCAAGACTAAGTAATTGGATTACCTAATCTAGGGCTGGTCTTCACTACGAGGCGGCGGGGTGGGAGGGCGGTGAATCAACTGCAGATATGCAACTTCAGATATGTGAATCACGTAGCTGACGTTTGCGTATCTGTAGCTGACTTACCTGCCGTCCTCATGGCGGCGGCAGTTGGCGGCACGCTCCCCCATCGACTCCAGCTTCCGCCTCCCGGCAAGCTGGAGTTCCAGAGTCAACGGGGGCGCCGTGAGTGATCAATTTCTCACGTCTTCACCAGATGTGAGAAATCAATCGCTAACAGATTGATCACTACCCGCCGATCCGGCCCTTAGTCTTCTGCTTTAGACAGTGTGGCACTTACTTTCAAATTGTGCCCGTGTTTCAGGAAACTTAAAATCTGAAGCTGAAACCTTCAAAGCACTGTCTGGAATTAAATTTTAGAGATGAGAAAATACGCAGAACAAAAAGAGAATTTAAAAAGTCAGTATTCTGAGTTTTTAAAGGGATCAGATTGCACTAATATATGCTGTTACATGCCTATTAATTTAAAAATCACTGCAATGCTATAGTTACCTTCTGGTTTGTTGTGGCTATATTGTTTCACCTGTCCTTTCAGCTTGTAAACCCCGTGAGCAAAGAACAAGTGTCTCTATTTGCCTAAAATTCTACATAATCTTTGCATTGAACTTCTATTCTTATTAACTGTTAAGATAACTTGCTACAATAGACTCTGAAGCACCCGTAAAAGCTTCAAAGGCTAGAATCCAGTGGCCCCATGTTAATTTAATATAAATGGTGGTGGGGTAGATTCTCCTTTAAATAACAATGGTGTAAATCCAGAGCAACTCAGATTAGAATTGGTTGAATAGTAAAATACTTGGTTACTAATTCACTTAGAATCTGAGCCCTGCTACATGTGGAGTCTTGTATGTTAAAATCCAGGTACCTATTGAATTTGTGAATCCCTAAAATTTTCATAAACTTTAGAAAAACAACAAATCATTTAGAAAGTTCATACTGGAAGTTCTTGATTCATTTTGTTGTTTATTATTCACCATTTACTGTTTAAAAAAGTTTGGCCAGCTATTTGGACATCAGAAACTATACTATGAGACTAGGTAGTCAAGTATACATCTTCAACCAAAACTGGCTAATACTCTAAGACTGGGATGTGCCAAGAAACCTGCATGAGAGGGATCCCTTTGGAAATTCCAGGCTAAGTGAACAATCCACAAACAATCCCTATTCTGAAAATTACCCAATGTATTCGGTGAATAACAAATATACATGAAGAAATTTAAATAAGCTTGTGAATGATGCATAAATGTAAAAAGGGGCTATATTTGTAATAAATATTCTTAATTCAAAGATTCCTACTTCTGATTCACACCAATGTTACTGAGCTGTATTTAGCCTAATAATCATAATTCATCATGCAGTAGCTTTAACCATTTAAAAACCTGCATATGCTGTCTGAATACCACAATCATGCTCCTGGAAATAATGAGCCTACAATCTAATATGTGAGGCTGGGACTATTCTGGGCTAGAATTAGATTTCAGTGCATGCACTCTTTCAATTCATACTGTAATGTGCAAAGATCTTTTTGTTACCTACACTGTGTAGTACTTCTAATACAGTCCCAGTATATTTAAGTACTTCATATTTTCTTTAAAAAGACTGCTTTAAATAAATCTTCCTTTAAAACATCAGCAGCAGCCTTTTATTTGAGGCTGCCTTTTTCTTTTGCTAGTCATCCTTTTGATACAGAATTGATCATTTAGGGTTTTTTGTTTGTTTGTTTGTTTTTACAAATTGCTTTGTGCCATTTAATGCAGGCTGAACCATTTCCCTCTGAGAATAGTTACCTTTCGAAGGAGAGTCTATGATGGGGATTTATAAAATAATGGCTTGAATGTTCTCTGCATTTTGCCATTCACTGCTTTTTTTTTTTTGCTCTTTAAAGGTTTAATGCTTTAGTAAACTCATCTGTCCTCTTACCTTGGTCAGCTATGGAGTATCTTTTGAATACCAAGAAAGTTACTTTTAATAATGGTGGGGGAAATATGCATATAGTATAATAAATGCACCCTACATCTAAAGGCCAGTGACAGCTGGGCTGAATTTAGCCTTGTCACAGACTATCTTAACTTCACTATGAATGAGCTGGACCCCCGCATAGAGTAAGCATAAAAGACGTATCAGGGATTAGGAAACATAAGAACCAAATTTTGCTTCCACATTTGTGTATGTAAATGATAAAACAAAGTGCAAAGCTGAGGCAAATCAAACCCGCATTCTTTTATATTTCCAACAATTTTTTTCTACTATTTGAATGGGCAAGAATGGTTTTCTAATTACCAGGCATTTCTTACCTTTGGATTCACATTTGTCTCAAGGCATCTGATACTGTGTGGCCAAGAAAGAGCATGTTCTGGATTCTTAATATGCAGGGCACACTTCTTGGCCAGTTCACAAGCAGGTTAGACTAGCATTTTTCCATATTAATCTTAATCTAATTATAGTAACTCACCTCTAGCATGTACATAACAAAGCTTCTTCAGAGATCACCATGTGAAGATATATCTGCCCTACTTTCTTGTGGTATTAGATGATTTTGGAACAGAAAGGATACTTGTTGATGCACTGAGGGCCAAAACCCAGAAGTTTGGATTCAGCCAAACATAATCTATACTGTCCCACTTCATTCAGTTCAATTTCAAGCCTTGATTTTTGCCCCTCTCTCCCTCTGTTTTGATTGTTTGCTCTTTACACGATGATCCTAAAATACCCTGAGTTTTTTCCTAAAAATGTCCTCCTCAGATCTGCACTCATGGATCCTGATCTTAAAAAGAACTGAAAATACACACTCAGCTTTAAGTGTTTGAGTTAGTTCCTGGCTATTCATCACATGTACAAAATTAGCAAGTGGGTGAAGATCACTTAGGAGTCCAAAATTTCTAGTCTCTGAAATTTAGTTTCCTTAAAAAAAGAGTAAGTATTAAAACCTAGGAATTTACTAGGGTTTATCAAAAAATTCACATCAAACTGTTTTGCTACAGAAAATTGGGTTTTTCAATAAACAAATGTTCAGTGCCTATGTGTGTGTATGGGGCGGGGGAGAGAACGAGCAAAATAAATTAAAAAACCCCGATAACAATAACAAAGTTTTTGTCCAAAATTTTTTTGCCTGCCAAGCCCTCGCTCCTCTAGTTTTTGGCATTCACTCTTTCAATGAAAGATTGAAATTTCCCAATGGGGCTGAGCGGAACCAATTTCCCAGCCTGCTGTAGTATTTACACTTTCTCTGCTTTGTCAGTTGTAAAGATGAAACCATAGCACACGCAGAGAGAGAGAAGGATCTACAGCTAGCTTCACAGTAAGCGGAGTCACAATGCTGTCATTCACAGCAGCACAGGCTTTGAGACACTGGTCTTTTCATCCACTGTGGTTTTCATGAATAAATTACTAAAAAAAATCCCTGAAATGATGAAAAGTTCTTTTTGTGCTCTGTAATTATCTCATTGAATTTAATCGAAAAAGGTACTGACTAAAATGCTTAATGCAATGAAGTAGAAAATATTAAACTTATGTTCACTTTTAAAACAATCTGTGTTCTGATACTTACAATAATGAAACATGTTTATAATACAATATGTATTGACTGGTTATCTGTTTGGTCCATAAAAATCATTATTCTGCTCAATACTGGCAGATTTAGGAGGTTTTACCCCAGTGAATAGTAATTTACTCCAAAATAATAAAATATAAACACAAAAAACATAATTAACTGGTGACCAGAAGAGGATAATCCTTATGTAGGTTCTGTCTAGTTTGATTCAGTTCACTCCAGATTTGGGTTTCTTCAGCAGTGGGTTGGCTCCATGATGGCAACTTTCTGAAGGCAAGATAACCCAAGCTCTTTCATCTTATGAGTTTGACTGTGCAGTCCTAACAAGGACAAAAGACTTTCGATGTTCTTAAGCACTGTAAGATCAGCTCTCATATTTATAATACTAATTGTCCTATTTCAATCATGCTGAAACATTCTGGTCTTCAATCAACCAAAGAGATTGTGTGGCAAGGGGGCCCCCCTGGGCACCCCAGGCTCCAGTCCTCTGGGCAGCTCCCCCGTTTGGGTTTGGCCTCTCGCTGGTTAGGGAGGGCTAGCTCCCTCCTGGGAGGGGTTCCTCCCTGCCTGCTGGCAGCCTCTCTGTATCTGCCTCTCACTTGCCTTTACCTCCTTCTGCTTTCACAAACTCAATCTTCTAACTCCTCCTGCCTCCAAACACACTCCTCACTCCCACACCCCTCTCTGGGGAGAAGTCTCTTTAAAGGGCTCTGGCTGCCTCCTTAACCGGTCCCAGCTGGCCCTGCTGCTGCCTGCAGCAGCCTTTCTCAGCTGGACCTAATTTACCTGCAGTTTTCCCGTCTCACCACAGCCTTCCAGCCCTGGGTTTACAACACATTCCCCCCCCCCCCCCTGCTCAACACCATGGGGTTGGGCTACTTGGGTCGCTGAGCAGTGTACCCTGGACAGGCCGTCCGCATTTCCGTGCAGGAGGCCGGACCTATGTTGTACGCGGAAGTGGAAGGGTTGTAGCGAGAGGAACCGCCTGGTGACCCTTGCGTTTTTAGCCCTATTCTGGTGCATCCACTTCAGCGGAGCATGGTCCGTGACCAGGGTAAACCGTCTTCCGAGCAGGTAGTAGCAGAGGCTTTCTACGGTCCACTTCACTGCCAGGCACTCCTTCTCTACCACTGCATATTTCTGTTCCCTGGGCAGGAGCTTCCGACTGAGGTACAGAATGGGGTGGTCTTCTCCATCTATCATCTGGGACAGCACCGCTCCTAGCCTACTTCGGAGGCATCGGTCTGCAATAAGAACTCCTTCTCCCAATTAGGGGCTATTAGCACGGGGTCGGTGCAGAGGGTCGTCCGCAGATCCTTAAACGCCTCTTCTGCTGCGTTCGACCATTTCACGATATCCGGGCCACGGGCTCTCGTCAGGTCAGTTAGTGGGCATGCCCGGGCGGCGAAATGGGGAATGAACCGTCGGTAATAGCCGACCAACCCCAGGAACGCCCTGACCTGCTTTTTCCGGACTGGTCGTGGCCACTTCTGGATCGCCTCTAACTTGTTAAGCTGGGGTCTTACCAGGCCTCTCCCCACTACATACCCGAGGTATCTGGCTTCTGCTAGTCCAATTGAGCACTTGGCGGGATTCGCAGTCAAGCCGGCCTTCCTCAAGGTGTCTAGCACTGCCTCCACCTTCCCCAAGTGTGTCTCCCAGTCGGGGCTATGGATAATCACATCATCCAAATAAGCGGCCGCGTACTTACGATGCGGCCGCAGCAGTTTGTCCATAAGCCGCTGGAAGGTGGCGGGGGCCCCATGTAATCCAAAGGGGAGAACCATGTATTGGAACAGACCATCTGGAGTGGCAAAGGCTGTTTTCTCCTTGTCCGCTGCGGCAAGGGGGATTTGCCAGTAGCCTTTGGTCAGGTCCAGGGTGGACAGGAACCGCGCTGTTCCTAATTGGTCGATCAGTTCATCTATTCGTGGTAGCGGATATGCATCAAACTGGGACACGTCGTTCAGCCTCTGGAAGTCATTGCAGAATCTTACACTGCCATCGGGCTTGGGTACCAGGACCACGGGACTGGACCACTGGCTCTGGGACTCTTCTATGACCCCCAATCTCAGCATCTTCCGGACTTCTGTTCCAATCATTTCCCTTTTTGCCTCTGGGATCCGATAGGGCTTGACACACACTTTTACCCCAGGCTCCGTGTGGATGTGGTGGCATACCTCCCTGGTTCGGCCTGGTGTCTCCGAGAACACGTCCGGGTGCTGTCTGATCATGCTGATCACCTCTTCTCGTTGGTTTGGGGTCAGCTCGGGGGATATCCCTACCTGGCTAGGCTGGTTCCCTTCCCGGGGGGTTGCTCTGAGCGCGACTACTTGAGCCTCTCTATCCTGCCAAGGCTTCAGTAGGTTTACATGAAGGATAGATCTGCTCCAGCTTCCGGCGTCCTGGCTGTCGGACCTTATAGTCCACATCTCCCACGGCTTCGATCACCTCATAGGGCCCTTGCCAGTGGGCTAACAGTTTACTTTCAGCCGTGGGTACAAGCACCATTACCCAGTCCCCCACCTGGAACTTCCGGCTCACTGCCTGACGATCATAATACGTCCGCTGGGCCTCTTGGGCCTTCTTCATGTGCTCTTGCACTATGGGGGTGACCTGGGCTATCCTCTCTCTCATCCGTAACACATGCTCAATGACATTTCTCTCTGGCTTCGGCTGTTCTTCCCAACCCTCTTTGGCTATATCGAGTATGCCCCGAGGGTGGCGTCCATATAACAACTCGAACGGGGAGAATCCCGTGGAGGCCTGCGGTACCTCCCTCACGGCAAACAGTAGGTAGGGGAGCAGGGTGTCCCAATCCTTCCCGTCCCGGCTCACTACCTTCCGTATCATACTCTTCAATGTCCTATTGAAGTGTTCGACCAGACCGTCCGTCTGAGGGTGGTAAACAGATGTCCTCAGGGTCCGCACTTGGAGCATGTCACACAAGTCCTTCATCAGCTTCGACACAAAGGGGGTCCCTTGATCGGTTAGGATCTCCTTGGGTATTCCTACTCGGGAGAAAATCTGCACCAATTCCCGGACTATGGTCTTGGACATAGTATTCCGTAGGGGCACAGCTTCCGGGTATCGGGTGGCGTAGTCAAGCACAACCAGTATGTGCTGATGGCCCCAGGCAGATTTCTCTAGTGGGCCTACCAGGTCCATCGCAATCCTCTCAAAGGGGACTTCAATGATGGGCAGAGGTACCAACGGGGCCCGCAAGTGCGGCCGGGGGGCATGCAATTGGCAGTCCGGGCAGGAGGCGCAATATCGTCAGACAGCCGCGTAGACTCCTGGCCAAAAAAATCTTTTCAGGACCCTGTCGAGGGTTTTATCCACCCCTAGGTGGCCCCCGAAGAGGTGGCTATGGGCTAGGTCCATCACGCCTCTCTGGTGTTTCTGGGGAACCAGGAGTTGCTCTATGGTTTGGTCCGACATCCGGACTACTCTGTATAATAGGTCCCCCTTTATCACATAATACGGCCCTCGGCCCTTAACTTTCCCTTCTACCGGCACTCCATTCACCTCAACTACTTCCTTCTGGATATTGTGGTAGGCTGGATCATTGGCTTGATCCTGCCCAAAGCTTTCCATTGACAGGCCAATCGGTCCTAGCTCCGGGGGATCTATCCCTGACTCCCTCTCGGGGTCAGTCTGGGGGGCACTAGGTCCGGCGTCGGGCTCCCCCACAGCTCGCCGAGCCCTCTTCCCCCTGGGGCTTACTTGTTCCCCTACCAGCGCTACCCTTCGGTACTGGGTCAAAATCTTCGTCCCCAACTCCTAAGCTGCCCTTCTCTCCTTCCGAGACTTCTTGGGTCCCCCCGGCAGGGAAAATAGCCCTGGGTCAAATTCTCGGAAGGCCGGGGGTCCGCAATCCCTTGGCGCCCTCTCCTGGATCTCGGCACTAACACCTTCTGCCTTCCTTCCGGGGAGCAGGTTATCGAACCCTGGGAAGTCTCGCCCAATCAGGACCGGGTAGGGGAGCTTCGGGACTACTCCCACCATTACCTTCGTGGGGTTTCCCAGGATGTCTATACTTATGGGGATGGTGGGGTAATAATTGACATCCCCATGTACACAGGATACTCCGGAGTGCTTGGCCCGTGACAGTTGGTCTCGCCCGACCAGCTTCCCCGAGACCAGCGTGACCGCACTCCCAGAGTCTACTAACGCGGTGGTACTAATGCCGTTCATCTTAACGGGCCGGGTGTATCTATGGGGGGCCACCGCGACCCCCACTGACTTATTAGGACACAGGGACCTTCCATCCCCCCCCAGGTCGCATTGCATGGGTTCGGCCTGGTTTGGGCACTGGGCCGCTATATGCCCTACTTCCCCACATGCATAGCAGCGTATACCCGCTCGGGCTAGCACCCTGGTTCTCGGGCTGTTAGGCCTCACCCCCGAGTCTCATTCCCCCAGTCCCCAAGCTTCTCCATGCTTTCAGGCTGATCCCCAGCCTCTTTTCCTCCCTCTATGTAACGGCTTGGGGTCATGGTACCCCGGGGTTTTGGCCCTGTGCCCTGCCTCCTACTCGGGCGCACTCCTTCCTTGGTAGTCCGAGGCAGCTCCTGGGAGGCTAGGTGTCTCTCCACGAGGGCTACTAGTTCGTCATAGGAGGAGGGATCATTCTTACGGACCCAACCCCTTATGTCGGGTGGCAACCCCCGCATATACCTGTCCCGGACTAGGATTTCCACCACTTTCTCTGGTCTGTGGGTCTCAGGCTGCAGCCACTTCCGGGCGAGGTGAATCAAGTCAAACAGCTGGGTCCTTGGTGGCTTGTCGGACTTGTACCTCCAGTCGTGAAACTGCTGGGCTCTCAGGGCTGGCGTCATTCCCGCCCTTGCCAGGATTTCAGCCTTGAGCTGGGGATAATCCATAGCAGCCTCGGTTGCCAGATCAAAGTAGGCCTTCTGGGCCTCTCCACACAGAAAAGGGGCCAGGATGCTTGCCCACTGCGTCCGGGGCCAGGCCTCTCGCAGGGCTGTCCTCTTGAACGCAAGGAGGTAGGCCTCGGTATCGTCGTCCGCCGTCATTTTCTGTAAATAGTTGCTTGCCCGCAGCGGCCGGGCATCGGGACCCCCACGGGCCAGGGTGCCCAGGACTTTCACTTGCTTCACTAACTCCTGCAATGTGGCTCGGTCCTGGGCTGCCTGGGACATCAGCAACTGGTTGGTTTCCTGCTGCACTCGAACAGCCTCCTGCTGGGCCGCAGTGGCCTGAACCAGTGCCTTCACCACCTCCTCCATTTTCTCTCTCTCTTTTTATTTATGTTTTTGAATAGGGGGGGGGGGGCTTTTCGCCCTGGTCGAGGGGTCTTGCCAGCACGTCTACTCTCGATCCCACCTCTGACACCACTTGTGGCAAGGGGGCCCCCCTGGGCACCCCAGGCTCCAGTCCTCTGGGCAGCTCCCCCGTTTGGGTTTGGCCTCTCGCTGGTTAGGGAGGGCTAGCTCCCTCCTGGGAGGGGCTCCTTCCTGCCTCCCTGCCTGCTGGCAGCCTCTCTGTATCTGCCTCTCACTTGCCTTTACCTCCTTCTGCTTTCACAAACTCAATCTTCTAACTCCTCCTGCCTCTAAACACACTCCTCACTCCCACACCCCTCTCTGGGGAGAAGTCTCTTTAAAGGGCTCTGGCTGCCTCCTTAACCAGTCCCAGCTGGCCCTGCTGCTGCCTGCAGCAGTCTTTCTCAGCTGGACCTAATTTACCTGCAGTTTTCCCCTCTCACCACAGCCTTCCAGCCCTGGGTTTACCACAATTGGTATTTAGATGTACTAAATTGGACAGGGGAGAATAGCTGACTATTGTAGCTAAGATGCTGAGGAGATGGTATATCTTAAGTAATTTAGCTCATTAAATTCCTTAACCAAGTGGGCAGTGGAGACTAACTTCAACCAAGAGTCTGTTGGTTGAGGGAAGGGGTTCTTCAGGAAGACCTATGGGCCACATTTTTAGAAAGACTGCAATCTGGGCTCCATTTGTACATGAACAGGTTTGCCCATCAAATTGCCTGTACAGTTATTATGTCCTAAGGCTTGTGCATGTAGATGACAGAATTGACATATGAAAAATATGCTTGGGTGCACAAGTGAGAGAGTGTAAAGAAATCTACGTTGCAGGTTTCAGAGTAGCAGCCAGGTTAGTCTGTACCCATAAAAAGAACAGGAGTATTTATGGCAGTTTAGAGACTAACAAATTTATTTCAGCATAAGCTTTCGTAGGCTATATCCCACTTCATCGGATGCATAGAATGGAACACACAAAAGTAAGATGTGTATATACACACAGAAAACATGAAAAGATGGAAGTTGCCATACCAATTCTAAGAGACTATTTAAGTTAGATGAACTATTATCAGCAGGAGAAAAAAACCTTTTGTGGTGATAATCAACTAACATATCTATTTCAGATTTATTTCTTGATTATCAATTAGATTAGGATTAGAATTCAAACTGATCTTGACAAACTGGAGAAATGGTCTGAAATAAATAGGATGAAATGCAATAGGACAAATGCAAAGTTCTACACTTACAAAATGGGAAATGACTGCTTAGGAAGGAATACTGCAAAAAAGAGTCTGGGAGTTAACGTGGATCAAAAATGAAATATGAGCCAACAATGTAATGCTGTTGCAAAAAAGCAAATATCATTCTGGGATGTATTAGTGGGAGTGCTATAAAAAGATACAAGTCATTTCCACCCTCTACTCAGCACTGATAAGGCCTGGAGGACTGTGTCCTGTTCTGGACACCACACTTTGGGAAAGATGTGGACAAATTAGAGAAAGTCCAAAAGAGAATAGCAAAAAATAATCAAAGGTCTATAAAAATGACGTATGAGGAAAGATTGAAAAAATTGGGTTCGTTTAGTATGGAGAAGAGACGACTGAGATGGTGACATGATAACGGTCTTTGAGTATGTGAAAGGTTCTTACAAAGGGAAGGAGAATAAATTGTTCTCCTTATCCACGGAGTATGGGGCAAAAAGTAATGGTCTTAAATTACAGCCAGGTTAGACATTTGGAAAAACTTCCTCGCTGTACAAGAAGTTAAGCACTTGAACAAATAACTGAGCAAGGTTGTGAAATCTGCATCACTGGAAGTTTCGAAGACCAGGTTCGACAAACATCTGTCAGGGATGATCTAGTAAATACTTCATCCTGCCTCGATGCAGGGGACTGGATGAGATGACCTATCAAGGTTCCTCCAAGTCCTATATTTCTATGATTCTTCCATTCAATGGGATGATTCTCTGAAGGATTCTCTGTACCTTGAAGTCCTTAAACCAAGATTTGAGGACTTCAGTAGCTCAGCTATAGGTGAAAGGTATATTGCAGGAATGGGTGGGTAAAATTCTGTGGCCTGCATTGTGCAGAAAATCAGACTAGATGATCATAATGGTCCTTCTGACCTTAAAGTCTATGAGGGTCAATCAAAGGCAGGAGCCAACATCTCTATAGTGCATGAATGACAGAATTTGAACTGAGATCTTTAAAGGTATTTAGGAGCAAACTCCCATTGAAATAAATGGTCTTGGGTTTTCGAAGTAAACATGGAGAACTGGCAGCAGCATACACAAATTAAAGATTACTTTAATCTCTAGTGACAGATATATGAAATAATGCTCTAAATTCTGTGTCCTGCAAACTGAGTTTATTTTATAGACATAAGCATTTTAGAAAACCATAGATTGATTTGGCCACTGAAGAGTATACCGTATTTTTCGGCATATAAAACGCCTTTTTAACCCCCCAAAATAATCTCAAAATTAGGGGGGGCGTCTTATACGCCGAATATATGAAACACTCACCTGGCAGCTGGAGCTGGGGCGGCTGCAGGTGGCCCGGCGGGCGGGGCAGGGCGGCGCTTCCCCCCCCCCGAGCCCACCCGCATGTGTTCGGGGCCGGCGGGGAACGAGAGCAGCTCGGGCCCCGGGGCCCCTGGGAGTGCCCGCCCGCGCGGCGGGGACAGGAGAGCGGCGCGCTCCCAGCAGCCCGCCCGCGCGGCGGGGACGGGAGAGTGAGGCGCTTTTTTTTTTTTTTTTTTGTCCGGCTTTTTTATTTAAAAACTCGGGCGCGTCTTATACGCCGGAGCGTCCTATAGGGCGAAAAATACGGTAAATTATTCCTGACTAAATTTTGTCAATACAGTATGTTGAGCTATTTGGATAAAACATGCTTTTGACATTTATTACAGAATGATCCCTGCCCTTAGATTTCTAGTCACAGAAATGGGGGATGGGATAAATCATTAAGGGAGAGTAATCCTTCTGTTGACATAACTAGTATTAGTTAAAGCTGAGGAAATTAGACTGCCTTTGTCTGAGTTCACTATAGTGGCATGTAATCTGACAGCAATATACAGCACTGAAGATGGTAAATATCCCAAATGTCAAAATACATAGCTTAGGTTAGACAAGGATACTATATACAACTAACCATCTATTTCTACAAAGATAATGAAAGAATCCTCCTAGAGTAGATGCATGAATTACCTTGCTTAACTCAATAAATAGCCAATTCCTTAATGCATATCTAGCCCCAAATTTCTTCTTTTGGGAGCCTGTGCTTCCTGCAGAAAGCTATTTCTGGATCTATTAGCAAAGCTATTGACAAAAGAATGTTAAGGTTGCTTCATTTCCACTGAGAAGTTGGGAAATGATGGTTTATATTTACAGGCTTAACTTTGCTGTATTGTACATGTGCATTACCCTAAATGAAAGTCTAAGTACAAGATTACACATTATTTGAGTGTGTATGTATGTAAATAATAAAAAATCTATATATATAAAAGTCAAGTGGTGTATGTATGTATGTATGTATGTATGTATGACAGCGAACTCCTCCCGCACCGTTTGAGCCAGAGACTTGAAATTTGGTACAGTTAGGGGTCTTGGGGTCTAGATGGTAAGGGTCGAAAAATTTTCGGATCTCACCTCTGACGCCCCCCAGGGGTGAAAGTCTTTCAGGGCCAATCACATCAGCTGGGCGGTTAGGTGGTGGTGATGTCATAATACCCCCTCCAACAGACACCGCACTCGCTCAGCTCACCCCTCCCTCCTCCAACAGAACCCCGGAGATTCCCTCAGTTCTCTGCCCCTCCCCCCTCCCAACGGAACCCCGGAATCCATCAGCCCTGTGCCCCCCCCCACCTGCGAAGGTCCCCGGAATCCCCTAGCTCTGCCCCCCCCCTGCGACGGATCCGAGTTGGGTTTGGTGGGACGGTAAGTGAGGTGGGGGTGTCGGGTTCGGTCGGGGGGTGAGATGGGGGTGTCGGGTTTGCTTGGGGGGGTCAAGTGGGGGTGTTGGGTTTGGTCGGGGGGTAAGTGAGCCGGGGGGTGTCAGGGTTGGTCTGGGGGGGTGGGAAGGTGTCGTGGTGGGTGAGGGGTGAGGTGTGGGTGTTGGGTTTGGTCTGGGGTGGGAAGGTGTCGGGGTGGGTGCCCAGACCAAACCCGACACCCCCCCGGCTCACTTACCCCCAGACCGAACCCAACACCCCCACCTGACCCCCCTAAGCAAACCCGACACCCCCACCTCACACCCCCACCAACCGCAACACCCCCTGACCAACCCCAACACCCACACCTCACCCCTCACCCACCCCGACACCTTCCCACCCCCCCAGACCAAACCCGACACCCCCTGGCTCACTTACTCCCCGACCGAACCCGACACCCCCACCTCACCCCCCCACCAACCGCAAAAACCCCTGACCAACCCCAACACCCACACCTCACCCCTCACCCACCCCGACAACTTCCCACCCCCCCAGACCAAACCCGACACCCCCCCGGCTCACGGTGCACTGTGTAGCACACAGATTATTAAATACACTGTTCGGTCGGCGGGTGAGGTGGGGGTGTCGGGTTTGCTCATGGGGTGAGGTGGGAGTGTCGGGTTTGGTCGGGGGGTGAGGTGGGGGTGTTGGGTTTGGTCGGGGGGTGAGGTGGGGGTGTCGGGTTTGGTTGGGGGGGGTCAGGTGGGGGTGTCGGGTTTGGTTGGGGGGGTAAGTGAGCTGGGGGGTGTCGGGTTTGGTCTGGGGGGGTGGGAAGGTGTCGGGGTGGGTGAGGGGTGAGGTGTGGGTGTTGGGGTTGGTCAGGGGGTGTCAGCTGTCTTCCCCCTCCCCACCTCCGACTGAGCCGAGCAACGCCGGGCACTTTTGCTAGTTATTTATATAATCTCAAATATACCAGTAGCATATTTTAGTGCTGTGTGTATGCCAAGCAGTCCACAAGTGTACCTACTTTGGAGACTTGCACCATTGCAATATGCACCGATGCCAGTGAACCAGTGCTGGTTCCAGTGGTGCAATGTATCCACAGAAGAACTGCTGTTCCGGATGCATGCTATGCACTGAATCCACACAGCACTGAAAACATTTCAGGCCTGTGGATTTTTGCACTTATCTCACAATGCATGGAACAGTTCTCTGAAGCAGATGCATAGCACCTATATCATGTAGCGCACACCTGGCCATAGAGGAGAGGGGCCAGAGTACACCACAACTTGCCCCTGAGAGATGGGGCTGGACCACAGAGTCCACCAAGGTGGGTGCAAACAGGAGGTCTGCTGTCAACACCCTGCACCCCCAGAAGGTGGAGTGACTGAAGTAGTGGGCAGTGCCGGAAGGCAGTGTCCTGAAGGAGGAGAAGGTCCTGTCCGGAGGAGGATGCCACCAAGCGAGGAGCGACGCCAATCCCACAGCAGCAGGTGACGGGTCAGACGCTACGTGTTGCAGGCATTCTGCTACAGTTGAGAGCTAATTCCCGGAGTGACCAGCGGAGGCACCAGTGGTGGTGAGTTCCACGCTGTCACAAGGCCTATGTGAAAAGTTCTTAACAGAGACTGTAAATTTTGGCCCTTCAGCTGCGAAGCTGGTGCTGGGGGCTAGGGGCAGTGCATGGAGCCTCCTGGCTGCCTATGTGCCTAGGGGCCTCAGGAATCTGGCAGCCGCTTCCAGGAAGGTAGGGAGCCTGCCTTAGCCCCAGGCCACCACTGTGCTGCCAAATGGAATTTTAACAGCCCAGTCGCGGTGCTGACCAGAACCACCAGGGTCCCTTTTTGACCAGATGTTCCAGTTGAAAACCAGACACTTGGCAACCCTAACCCCACACCAAACTTTTCATGACAGAAATAGGAAAATAAACAAAACTGCCAGGCCAGACTATGGCCCAATCTGCATGGCTACATAGGCTCTTCCCATCAGGCCAGACCCTGTCTTGGTTCATCAAATCTTCACTGCAGACATGGGCGGGCTAGCATGTGTGCCCAGTCCATCCCATGCCATGTTACACCAGTGAGGGGACAAATTAGCAGAGAAGACCTGGGGAATGGAGGGTAGCAGATTGCTACTTTAGGAATAGAAAAGCGCTCTCTGAGGCACATTTGCTTCCCTAGGGTGGCACATGTAGGTGCAGTACCTTACACTGGGCTACAAGTGAATGAACTATCTAGTCTATAATGTTCATCCTTTCCAGGATGCAAACAGAAAATAAAACCAGGGTTCCCCTATTTCTAGGTGCAAGCTAGGCCATGAAGTTTTCCCTTACACTGAAAACAACATTACTCCAACACCGGTCAGATTTTTTTTCCTCTTTCTCCTTTTTTATACCTAAAAGGTAGCTAGGCCCGGTCACATAAATGAGCTGGAGATGCATCAGTTCTCTCTCCTTTTAACTCTTCAGTTTTCCAACACTAGTTACTCTACCAGGGTCTCATGGTATCTGGCACTTTTCCTAAACCTCCAGCTACTGGATTCATGTGACAAAATGAGCATCTCAGCTTCTCATTCTATCCCTCGGAGTTCTGGAAAAAAGTTTGCAAATGTAACCTAAGTTCACTCTCAAAGATCAGAAACTAGAAGACAAATAAAAGAGCCCAACATTTATTTTTAGAATCTCATGATTTTTGAGCACTTGGAATTGGCAACACTGCTTTTTGGCCTGGTTTCCTTCCCTGGAGACCTGATGAGAAAACTGGGTTGTGGTTTTACTTGATTGGCCCTGTACCAGCTTTTTTGGGGTGTGGGGGAGGCTGTGGGAAACCCAACAAGTAGATACCTCATCACAGATTGATTTGAATGTGAGCTGAGCTGTGCGTGCATCAAGAGAAAGGGGCTATGCAGATTCCAGAGCAGGAGGTCAGTAGCTCCATCTGGACCTGCTGAAAGACTGCCTGTGGGCCAGGTAAATCTATGAAGAGCACCATCAACTTTGGAGGTGCTCTAGGAAGTGTAGAGCTTCATTTTATGATTTCATTACCTACTTTCATAACTGTTTTTGTTCTCACTGTGTTGTTGTTTGTCTTCCTTTGTCACTGAGCTGCTGATTTCTGTCTTTGTGTGTGTGTGTGTGTGTTTCCTGTTTGGAGCCAGGGGTATGAGTGGTCTGGGCCAAGGACTGGATGGAAAACATCCCTCTGGGTCTCTCTACCCTTGACTGTATATGGAATAGCACAATCCTTGACCAGGCTCCTAGGTGTTACCATAATGTGGATACATGATTATAACTTACTCTGTTGCTAACAAAAGAGACAGCTGCAGACCAGTTGCCCCGTGCACACATGCATGTAGGGAAACTTTCCAGGCTCATGATATGTCTCAATCCAATCCACTTTTCACTAGAAATTTCCACCACTTCTAATGCTCTGTTTCTCTGTTCAATTTAAATTTTGGTGCTAGAGCTGCTTTTTTGTCCAGGAGGAATGAATGCAGTGTTCATCCTTGGACTATCCCATCTTCACATAAGAGTCCACAAAAGCCTCCTTAATTCTGTACGCCTTTATTCTTCATATTTTAATGGGATAGAACTGAAGACCAAGAGCTAAAAATTATGTGGTTATCTCTGAGACCTCTAATTGTTCATTTTTATTATACTCTCCAGTGACTGGCTTGGTTTGTGTGTATGGTGAAAGGGCATCTTTATTAACAACCATTTACTGTTCTTGTGTAATTACTGAGTAAGAAATTACTATGGTATTAATATCACGCATGATCTTCTCCAGGCAGAAGCCTCTTATCTGGAGGCTGTTTTCTAATTTTAATTAGGATGGTGTTAACATAACTCAATAAGGCAAAATTATTCCTAGAATTGGCTCAATTTCAGAAGAAAAATATACCTGTGTAGTGCTCATCTTTATTAGTGCAGTGTCTATTGAGCCTCAAAAATACTCCAGTGTACAGAGTACAACCACTTAATGTAACAAGCTCATTATAAATTGTAAATAAATCCAGACCTACTGTATAACACCACGTTACAGTGAATTCAAGTGAAACAAGAATCTAATATTGTAAGTCAAACAATTGCTGTACTGCCTGGTCCTGTCTGTGGCTAAGGCTTCCAGGCACTATGGTAATACAGATAACTTCTATACTACCATAGTGCCTGGAAGTTATTATATAATAACTTCAGAATATGTGCAAAGATAAAACTTTAGTGATACATACTTGGTTTTGTGCTAACATGTCCGGTAGCCTCACTAAAGACAAATGCGCTTTAAAAAAAATGCTGTGCTCTTAGAACGATATTCAACAAATAGCTCGTAGGAAGAGTTGGACACTCTTTAATTATTTTAAGGTTGGCCTTCAAAGAGCGCCTTAGGATTTTTTTAAAAAAATTTTTTTTTACTTTCAGTAGGTCAATAGTCAATGGGGTAGTTTCCCCAGCATATTTCACCGGAAATGTAAGTGCGGTTTATCAAGGCACTGAGTTATACATAACAGGGTTATGAGAGGGCAGTACTGGAAGGTCTACATAATGGTTTTTCTAGCTGCTTTCAGCTATAATTTTCTGACCCACATGTTTTATACCTGCTCTGCATTTTTCTCCTTCACCTTGTGCTCGTTCTGCTTTTATACTTTGTTCCTCTTCTTATGTCTTCTGCTTAATCAGCAGAGAGTCTGTTATTGTTTATACGATTTAATTTTAATATTTAGCTTAGAATTTCAAAGACTCAAAATTCTAAATGGTGGACTTTCAAAGAATGTTTTATACCAATATCCTTCCTGAATCACTTTAAAAACTGATTTACCACTGCCCCTCTATTTCGTTTGCAGAACGGTCCTATTTCCTAGAGAATGAGCCAAATTCTGCCATCGCTTACATTGACTCAGTGGTGTTTCGCCAGGTACTTGAGAGCAGAGTTCAATCCTAAATACCCACACTTTGTTACCCAGGTCATTGGAAGGTTGTAACTAGTCTTTGGCATTTTTTCAGTGATAGTTCAATATAAAGAGGTTGAAATCTTTGCATATTTGAATAATGTGTGGTGAGAGGAGGCAGAGCCATACCTCTGTCACCAGGAGTTATGGTGAGAGATACTGAGCTGTGCATGGTGGTGATGGGCTGCTGGGACTTGAAAGAGAGACTGGTAGGATTGTACCGAGTAATTGTAATATACTTGTGGAACTTTTGTAATAAATTAACCCCACAAAGGGCTATTTATACTTGGAAAGCTTGTGTGGAGTTACTGGGGAGATTGAGACGTACACTAATCATGCCCTTTTCATACTGAGCGAAAATGCTAAGGAGGATTCAGGAAAGGATTGCTTATTTATGTGGGCAATAAGGACTGTTTGAGGGCTTTCCCTTCACTCTCTCCCCTGGTTCTTGTCACGCAGACAGAAACCAGAAGTCTGGAGTGCAGACAATGTGATATTTATTGGGATTAGTTTCCAGCAAGCGTGTCTCCCATAATCCTGACGCCACTGAGCCTTGTTTCCAAGCATCCTGTCCCCTGCCCTCTCCTTAGCAGGCATAATTATACCTGAATTGAACACCCACAGTCCCACCCTTTACAATTTATGGTCATGTTCTGTTTTTTTTTGGGGGGTGTCTCAGTTCTAGGGTCTTCGTCCCACCTCTTTTATACCCCATGGGAGGGGTAAGAAGAGAGACTGTGCTATGGTCAGGGGCAGGCATTTTTGGCCTTTTAGTATTTTACCTCCTCCTCCCCTTCACCATTCCCCTTCCCCCCCCCCCCCCTCAACTGTTTGCTTGACCTTGCCTTGAGATAGGAGTTGAGGCAGTCTTAAAGTGTATGCTAATATATTATACTCCCACCATGCCCAGTAACATTTTATCTGCTCTTATCTGTTCCCATTATATTAACAAACTCACCTGGCCAGGCAGAAGCAACTTACACAGCGTCTTTGTCCTTTGTTTACACATTAAGCATCTATGTGTATCAAAATATCAACCAGGCAAGCAAAATGCAAAATACTATCTCAGGCAAAAGTACAGGCCTGAATCCTACATTGGCCCTAGCACTCCTAACAAGGACACTGACACTGACCGTGGCATTAGGCAGGATATAAATAAATTCTAAAGGTTTGTCTAAACACAAAAGTTGTACTACTTTTAAATACACCAATGTAGTTAAAATGGTACAACTCGCCCGCTCAGCCAGCATGGATGCAGTTTATTGGTATAAAAATATTTACACTTGTATAGCTATTTACATATGGAAAGGGGAGTAAGTTATACCAGTATAAAGCATCTTTTTAGCAGTATCATTGCATCCATGCTAGGAGTTGTACTAGTACAACAGTTTTGATTTTTTTAAAATTGAACTCCTAACTGAAACAGTACAAAATTGATGTGTAGCTCAGACGTAAAGAGAGATTAACCATGTAAATCGATCCTTTAAAGCATCTGGTATTGGCCCCTGTCAGTGACAGGATACCACACCAGAAGGATCAGTGGTCTGGGCCAGTATAGCAATTCCTATATTCCTGCAGTATATTCCTATATTAGTGGGGGGCAAGCAAGCAGCTTGGGGCACCACTAAGGGCTTTCACCAAGATAAGGCAGTTTTATCTTTTTATATTTGATGTTTATAATGATGGCACTTGTAATAGTTTGTGCTGACTCAATGTGTCTCCCAGGACATCTCTAAGGAATCTTGTCCCCGTCTCCCCCCCCCCCTCCCCCCCCCAATAAGCTATGGTCTAAATTGTGCATGCTAGCTCAGAGGCCTCCCATGGAGTAATGAATAAAGGCGGCTTGCCTTTCTGCGAACAGAGAAATACACAGCCTGGAATCTGCAGACACCAGGCAGCCAATCAAATCCATGCAGTAGAGGTTAGTGCACACTTATTAATTCAGAATATATTATAATTAATACACAAAAACACATGGGTGGTGGAGTGTATTAAAGTTGGTGCCTACAAACTCCTGGGCACTGTAAACAGATGTGACTCTCGTTTGAATGTCTCTGGACCACCGCACTCACTGACGTTTGGGGAAGGATGTGCTGAAAGCCTGGATTCCCTCCTGGGCTGTGGGGTGTTGTTTCTGGTGCATGGTGTTTGCTTTAGGGACACAAGATGTGTCTGCGGATGAACGAGTAGCGTTAAATACTGCTAGCTGCCCAGCTTTATTTCCTTACTTCAGTGGGTTTGTGCTAGGTTACACAGAAACCACCCTTAACATTCATATAACCTTGTGTTTTCATGTATTCATTTCCCAGTGTTTGGGTTACGAAAGGCTCTCTAGCCCAGCAATGGGCACATTTACAAACACCACACTTTCGGAAGTTGCTGGAAGTGGGATGTGGAGCTCCTTGATGGACCAGCTGGCTCGAGCTCCACTTTCAGGAAGGGGTACTTTTGTGAAGCTCATTTTTTTTTCATCCAATTGTAGAAATGTCAGGCTGGAAGAGGCCTCAAAGTCATCTGAGACAGGACCAAGTAAACCTAGGCCATCCCGGACAGGCGTTTGTCCAACCTATTCTTAAAAACCTCCAGTGATGGGGATTCTAGAACCTCCCTCAAAAGGCTGTTCTAAACTTAACTATTCTTGTAGCTAGAAAGCTTTTTCCTATTATCGAACCTAAATCTCCCCTGTGGCAGATTAAGCCCATTACTACTTGCCCTATTTCAATGGACATGGAGAACAATTGATCACCGTTCTTTTTATAACAGCACTTAACATAGGAAAGTAGTTGCTATTTTGTCAAAGATCTTCCTCTACAACATATTGCATATGCTGCTGGAGTAATAAAACATGTCACCTTCTGCCATGTTAGTTCCCAGTTTCAGATGGAGGGCACACCTTATAGGGGTTTGCAACAACAGGCAGTGTTGGGCTGCTCTTCTAAATGGCGCTCTGCACAAAGGACAGGATTCTGTTCTGAGTTGGCTGGGCCTTTTTGTGAAGATCCTAATTAGAGCTGGCTCAGGAACAATAATTCTATTCTTCATCAACTGTCAAGGGTTCAGCATTTGGCTTCGTTCCACATTGTGAATGATGTGCAGAGATGCTGGTTTTGTCAAAGGTCTCCTTTGTAGCAACACACATGTCCCTTGTCTAGTTAAATCGATTCCCCATACATCATGATAGCCCTTCATTTTGGATGCAGGGACCATTACTAGGGGACATACAACAAGAGGCAGACTTGTAGCTCTGTCCTAAGCCATTTAAAAAGGCTTCTGCCTACTGCTTTGTACAGGGCCGGCTCTAGGTGTTTTGCCGCCCCAAGCAAAAAAAATTTGACTAAATTTGACTCTCTAGCTGGGCTCCCACCTCCCAGACTGGCCAGGATCCAAGAGGGCAGAGCTGGGGGGACCGCTGCGGTAGGGGCCTGAGGAGCTGGGGCAGGGCAGCTCCAGAGGGAGCGGAGCCCAGAGAGCGGGACGTGGGCCCCACACGGCTGCGCCCTGCCCTCTGACCTTGCTGCTGCTTCTGGCTGCTCTGCTGCAGCCCCTGGGCAGTTCAGGCTGCTTTGCCCAGCCCTGGCTGAGGCGCTAGGGGGGCAACCTCCCTGTGGCACCTGCAGGCAGCTCTGTGCACCCCACGGGGTAGCCCCCAGCCCGAGTGTCCCCCCACTTGGAGGGCACTGCTCCCCTGCAGCTGGCGGTGTGAATCACAGCGACCCCAGGGCTCCTCACCCACGACGAGCTGCTGCTGCCAGGGCCGGCAACTCTAGGCTTTTGCCACCCGAAGCAAAAAAAGAAGATGGCTGGAATGCCGCCCCTGAAAATGTGCCGCCCCAAGCACATGCTTAGTTTGCTGGCGCCCAGAGGCGGCCCTGGCTTTGTAGAAGAGAAGAAGCCAATATCGAAAATGTTTTCCTTCTGCTAACTGCAGCTCATAAAATTCAGATCTGATGAATAATGTATTTTTGTTAATTAAGAAAATTGTCTGGATCCTCCCTCTCCGAGAGACCTATTTCTCACAGATAGGACTGTTTTGACTTGCGACAGTTTATGGCTTTTAAGCTAAAAAGAGCCTGAAAAGTCATGAGTCTGCGATGTGAACTTTTGTGGCCAGTTTGTAACTTCTTAAAACTTAAAAGCTCATAGATTTGCTTAAATATGAAAAGATTTACTCAGATTATGTCCTGAAAGGTATTGGTAGATCCACTATCTGACATATAAAAAACAGAGGCTTTAAGCGTTAAATAGGACTCCACTTTAACTTTAGTACACTAGAGTCATTGTGGACCCAATCTAGAAGGTGACTCGTACAGCTGGGCAGAGGAAGCTATTCTCTTTCACAGAAGAATGCAATATTTTGATCACTGGAGCAAAACGTAAGATTTGAATTTCTTCCTGAAAACGATTGGAGCCCCAGCACCAAGGCAGTATATCTGGGACCCCAGGGCTTCTAAGGTTCATGGCTCCACATTGGAGGCAGTCAGCCAGGCAGGCTGCCAAGGAGCTGAGTGGGAAAGATGGCAACAAACTTGATGGACAGGGTTCTGAAGGACCTCTGCCTGGCTGCTGGAGTAATTTAGTCAAAATCAAACAGTCTCCGCAAATCTGTTAGATTTCAACAAATGGGTTAATTCTGATAACTCCGTTCATTAGAGTTTTTCCAACCATCTCTATACATTAGGTTTTTATATTTATACAGAAGATACGCTGGGTCACAGGAATTATTGTTACTACCGCTGCTGCATGCTGGTATGTCCAAGGGAAAATGGTTAATACTGACTAGAAATATTTCAATTTAATTCTAGCCACTCAGTTAAACTCTTTGATCAATTTACTCTACTAATATTCCCACACCAGGTGACTTCCTTTGTCTGGCAGTGTAATCAGAGGCAACTTATGCTTAATTCAATTTCTTATAATATACTAGAAATGAGAGGTAATATGCACCTGACAGTAGCTCTGTAGTTGAAATCATATTTGGCATCCAATCTATGTAAACTTTTGAAAGGCCTGCAGGATTGATCATCATCCTCTCTGGGACAGTGAGAATTATTTTAAGATCACTGACTCAAATTCATCCTCATTTGTGAAGAATTGCAGTGCTAGAGCTTTGATTTAGGTATTGCCTGCAATCACTTCAGGGTTCTACCTTGAATCTTCACTGCTCTTTTGCATTTTCTTGATATTGTACGTAGTTTCTTATCACATAATGAAGCATATCTCTGCATTGTACAGAACCATCATAGTGCACACTGCAGTTTTGGCTGTTGAGCAGATGAACCTTTCACTAGCACATGGACATCTACAAGCAGATTTCATGGGGGATGCCAGAGAATGGGCGCAACAGGGACCAGCAGCGGTGCTGTGCGAAAGAGAAGGAATATCAGAAGGTCAGGGAGGCCAGTACCAAGCTGCAGACCTGCCACTTTTCCAAAGAGCTGCCTGCCATATGTGGTGGAGACCCCATCGTGGATACCTCCAAGGAACCCAAGTCACAGGTCCCTGGCATGAACAGAAAGGACACAGATGAGGTGGATGAGGAGGAGGATGGGGCCATCCAGTTGGGGAATCCAGCTATGCTGCAATCCAGTCAGTCCTGGCAGGTGAGGATGGGTGAGCCTGATGTGGGGGAAGGAACTTTGAGTAAGTGTGCCAATGTGTTTCCCATTACAGTGAGCGTTCCCCCCACCACCACCACAGCTATTGATTTTTCATTAATTTACTCGTACTAGAAGAGGTAGCAGTAAAATATAGAGAGCTAGAGTTGTCTGCTTTTCATTCCCCTACAGAGTTAGGCAGCGGCGGGGGAAGAAAGAAAAGAGCAGTTTGTTTATATATACAGGTATGTCCTTGAATTCTCCTGAGAGATCTCAATGAAGCTTTCCTGGAGGTACTCTGCAATGCTCTCCCAAAGATTCCTAGGGATGGCAGCCTTATAACTTTCCCCCAGACGCACCCTTCCCGCTCCAGGCAGTGATAACATTGGCAGGGTTATAGTAAACGGGTTAGCAGCATATGGACCTGATTAGTTTTGGGATACCAGTAGTAGCAGTGCTGTCAGTACTTTTGTTACCTTTAGGAGAGGGATATCAATTAGGCAGTGAGATTATGTGAAATGGTGCCAGTATGCAGTGCTATTGCCCTAGACTCAGTTACATGTAACTGCACAACTCCCTGCTCATGTCCCTCATGCCTTGCAGGCTGTACTGACCATGGCAAGAGCTGTAAGTGGTTCCATGCACAAGATGGCCAACGCAGAAGGGTCAATAATCACGCCGTGTTTAATAGTTTAGGGGAGCAAAGAAGGGAGTTGTGAATCTTAACTTTCACTTCCTGTTGTGACTCAGAGGTACCATTGTCAATATAATGTTTTACCTGTAGCTGCTGCCATTACAGCTTTGAGGGGTTCTCCCTCCACAACTGTGGAACACCGGCGTCAGAAAAGGAAGAGAAAGAAGCAGAGTTGGGATAACCTGTCCAGCGAGATCCTGTGAGCCAGCGCTGTACCAGACCATGAACAGAGGGCCTGGAGGATGGATATTGTAGACTATATGGAGAAGGAAAGTTCAGACAGAAGAGAGGCGCAGGAGTCCCAGCTACAAAAAGTGAGGAAGATGCACCAAGACATAATGGAGCGCCTCCATCAGCAAACACAGGTGTTGCAGGCTCTTGTGGACCTACAGATTCAATAGTCCCACACTTGCCTCTCTTTGCAGTCCATAGAGAAGTCCATTATAGCACACCCCCTGAACATTCCATGTGGCATCAGGGGCCTAGAGCCGGCCCTGAACATTCCATGTGGCATCAGGGGCCTAGAGCCGGCCCTGAACATTCCATGTGGCATCAGGGGCCACATCACTTTCCCTACCACTCCACCCAGGGGGATGTTCAGCACAAACACAGCTTCATGTACGTTGACTTGACAGCCACAGCTAATATATGTGTAGCTAAAATGGACATGAATGTTCCTTCCCCTTCTTTAAACTCTGTTCCGTAATTTAATAAGGTTTTAATATATTTACTTGCACAGAATTTTAGAAGTGTTAATCAATACAACTCTATTGTTTGGAAAATTTGTATTAGTTCCTCTGACAGGGTGGATTAGGCTTAGAGCCCCACTGTTGGAGGCCTCAGGGTTCTGCCACACCCAGAGAGGAGCAGAAGAGAAGTCCTCCAAGCAGCTAGAGTGGAAGGAGAGGAAACAGTCAATCAGAGGGGCTACAGAATCAGTTAATCAGGAGCCAGGAGGGCCATATAAAAAGGAGCAGCAGAGACAGTCATTGCTGCCTGGAGCTTATAAGAGGATCATGTTCCTGGATGGCTAAAGACAGCAGGACCATGGACAGCTCAGTGCAGTCGGAACCCGGGGAGCAATGAAGGAGCTGCTGGCTGGCTGCTGTGACTGAGTAAGGACTGAGTCCAGGGAGGACTGCAGGAAGACACTGTCTCCAGGGAGGAAGCCCTAGGTACATTCCCATACCAGGACTGGGAGAAAGTCAAGACTGTGTGCCTTGGAAGGGGTTTGTTCTGTTCCACCTACAGATGGTATGTGTGTCTCAGCTGGAGGGCTGAGTCGCTGAAGAAACCATCGACCAATGTGGGGTGCTTGAGAGGTGGGTGCCACCCCATTCCACAAACTGAGTGATTGCAGGCACTTGTGAAAGGTGGGTGCTAAATTCATTACAGTTCCCAATATATGCTGCAGAATGGCTGGGTGTATAGAAGGCACCCACTTAACTTGTGATTATGCACTTTGACACAACTCATAGGATCAGTGACAAACACAATGTAATAATCCTAAATGTACAGCAAGCACCACAAAATTAGTAGGTGCATTGCATTATCAGTGTTACATTTATAGATGTGTGTTAGAATATAGATAGGCAAACCAGCCTGTAAAGGCCTATACTTTAAGAATGTAGGTGTATTTTTCACTTAGCGTTATAGAGGTATAAAACAAAGAATCAAAACCACAAGTCTGCCTGTGTATGGTCCTTCTCTCACTAAGATAGTCTGAGGCCCTGTTCTTAGGCTAAGGCCTTTGGCTAAGCAGCAGGGGCAGCCATGAGCTGGGAAGCGTATGGTCACATCCTCGCATTCCAAACCAGTCACACTGAAATAAGGTGGTATTGGGCTGTTATTAGGACAGATTGTATTCCTATCACCCCCAGATAAAGATGGTTAAAGAAAATGTAGTTTAATAGCATCCCATCTGGTAAGAAATCACTTATCAATGGTTGTGGTTGTGAAACCCTCATTTCTGTATGTTTTATCTTTATGGCCCCACTTTTCTATTGTTAATCTGTCTGGCTCTCCTATTGTTTCCATCTGCTGTATAATCAACTTTGCTAGGTGTAAGTTAATTAGGGTAGTGGGATATAATTGGTTAGAGAATTGTTACAATATGTTAGATTGCTAGATAGATTTCAGTAAAATGACTGGTTAAGGGATAGCTGAGACTAGTACTATATAAACTGGGATCAAACAGGAAGTAGGTAGGGAGACTGGAATCATGCTTGCTGGAAATTAACCCAATAAACATTGCTTTGTCTGCACTTTGGACTTCTGGTCTTTTGCTGCTTGCATGGCAAGAACCAGGTGGATGGAAATCCCTTTAAGAATGTGCATCAAGCACTACACAATTCCTAACAGGCCCCCGTGGCCAGGTAGAGCACAGTAGACCACAACACATTATTGTGGCTTGCTGTTAAAGGGCTCGTTCAAAGCCTCCCAGTGCTGCATTGTGCTCTTCTGATAACCCTTGTGTCTGGCCGCTCACACTTAGCAGACAGCCACTGCCCTCCACCCAGCAGCAACTTCCCCCTTCACTTTACAGATATTATGCAGGATGCAGCAGGCAGCTTTAACCACTGGGATACTTTTTTTTTTCTTAAACTGAGATCCAGTCTTGCGAGTAAATAATGCCAGGGCCCTTGCAATCTACCAAAAGCATGTTCAACTGTCATTCTGCACCTACTGAGCTGGTAGTTTGAATATTTCCTTGGTGCTGTTGAGGTGGCCAGTTTACAGCTTCATATGCAAGAAGTAGGACAAGTCCCCCAAGATCACTGTTGGCATTTCAACATTGCTGAAGGAAATCTGCTGATCAGGAAAGAATGTCCCTACTTGTAGTTTTCTGCACAGTCCTGTGTTCTTAAATATACAAGTGTCATGCACCTTTCCTGACCAGCCAACAGTGCTATCAGCAAAGCATTCCCTGTGATCTATTAGTACTTGCATAATTATTTTTCTATTATGTTAATATATTCTGTGGCAAGGTGGTCTGGTACCAAAAAGATTTGTGCTGTCTGTCATTCCACTTGTGTTCAAAACCCTATGCTGCAAATAAATCCATTATGTCCTGCATGTTGCCAAGAGTCACAATCCTGTGTAGCAGGAGATGACTAATGGCCCTACACGTCTGCATAACAATGGTCCTTACTGTGGATTTTCCAACTGCAAAATGATTTCCTGCTGATATGTAGCAATCTGGTGTTGCAGGTTTCCCACAGTGTGATCGCCACTCACTTCTCCACTGTCCGTGCAGTGTCCACTGTGCTGGAAGGCTGGGGTGAGTTCGGCAACAGACCCAGGAATGTGGCCTCATGCACCCGAAAGTTTGGTAGCCGCTACTCCACATCCCAAACCTGCATTATGCTTTGATCCGACCAGTCAGTGCTTGATTTTTAAGCCCAGAAGCAGTGCGCCACCTTTTGCAGATGCTCTATGAATGCTACCAACAACCTTGAATGGTTCTTTCTAGGTCCGACAGCAATCTGCCCTCCAGAAAATTGTCTTGTTCCCTGTGGCTCTTCTTGCAGCTCAGCAAATACAGGATGATTGTGAATCCTGTGTTTGAAATGCTCATGGCAATAGTGCGGAGCTGGGTAGACTCCATGCCCTGTCAGCCATGGCGGACAGTAACAAATTCAGCATGGGTTTATGGGATTTTAAAAATAGGTGCAAAAAAAAAAATGGGAGTGAGATGTCATTATGCAGTGGAGAAAGTTACATGATGGGAACTTGACCCTGCCCAGTCATCCCTGCACAACTTATTTCTGCCCCTCCATGCATTGCCAAAACTTCACAAGACCGTATGTGGAGGATGGTGGACAATTGCACAGTGGGATACCTAGCTACGGTGCACCTCACTGTGCATCAAAACAAGCACGGAGTATGCAGGGAGCCAAGTATGCACACAGCCAAGTGATCTATTCACTGCAGCAGCCTTATGCTGACGTAATTTATGTTGGCAAAAGTTTGTAGTGTAGATGTTCCGTAACCCTGCTTGTGGACCCTGCTGGTACACACTAAACGTTTCTTAAATGTGCATTGACATAGTTGTTGCAGGGTACTCTGAGTCCCGTAGAAACGAGGCTCACATAGTAGCTGAATATAAGTGGTGAGTTTATTGAAGGCAGACAGTGACACAGCCGCAACGGGGGGCCCCCTATGGTTACAGTCACTGAGAGACAGGGAAAGCCTGACGCACCGAAGCAATGCTCGGGATGAAGCCCATCATGCTGGGGCACGCTGACACAGAAATACCCATGCACATTTGCATCTCATACATAGCTCATGAATAGCTAATAACATGTTTTGCTTTACTGCCTTGTTTTGCTTCCCTAGTCTCACACAAGCTGAATCTCAGTTAGCAGCTGCAAAAGCTCAACAGATAAGGATGTTGCCTTGACCCTGGAGTCCGCCGTGGGAACGGATTGTGTTTCCCTAGCAATGCCCGTCACAATTTCTTCCGCATGCTACATAGTACAGTTTGAAATGGGACTACATAAATGCACACTGGAGAACTTTTAGTGTGCAGCAGGGGGTTAGTGCATGACACACTAGTGCATACCAGAACTATACCCCAGCTGGTGTGTGTTAATGCACTGTGTAGACAAGCCTTTAGACTCCAATTATTCGCAGCTGGACTCTTTGATCTACTTATAACCAAATAGCAATATGTGAATGCAAAGAAGTTTAGGACCGAAGGTGTAAATTAAAAAGTTTGCCCTGCTTTAACTTATACATTCTTACACACTTGTGTGTGTTGGTTTTCTTGCTACATTCTCTCCTGACCGTTCAATTTGTGATTTATACTCATTTAGACTCCTGTCACTCAGTGGACCAAATTCAGACGTATTGTGCAAGGTGTCTGAGTGCGAGTCTTCATATCTATGTCTAAATCTGAAGTGGCTCAAGCAATTCTCCATACCGTTACACTAGTTTTAAGCAAGTGCAATGCCACTGATAATCAATATCATTACATCAACATAAGCTGCTCCTGGGTCTCCCCTCCCTGGGGAACCCCCAATCTTCTAATCCCTACCTTGCTTCAGTCTAAGGCTACTGCCAGTCGTTCCCAAGCCCCTGCCTGCACCCTGGGACAGACTGCAGTGTAGAAGCCAAATGTCCTAGGCAAGGAGGGTTTGGACCAGCTGCCTTTGCCTAGCCCCCAGTACTCTCCTGAGGCCTCACTTGAGGCCTGCAGCCTGGGTAGTTTCTAGGCTGGAGTTCCTTTGCCTATTTCCCCCAGCACTGTTCCACCTCCGGTGCCCTGTCCCTCAGGTAGCCAGGCCCTGCTCCCTCCCAGCCTGGAGAGAGACTGCCTACTTCCCGCTTCTCAGCCCTTTAATCAGGGCCAGCTGTGGCCTGATTGGGCTGTCCACAGCTGTGGCTGCTATTCTACTCAGCCTGGGTTTTGCTGATTTCCGAAGCCCTCTCCAGGGCTGCTTTTAACCCCTTTGAGGCCAGAGCGGGCTGCCTGCCCTACTATACCTCATTGTGGTTGTTTGATAGTCAGACTTAGAAATGTGCTGTGTTGGCTAGTTTCAGAAGTCAAGTGATACTGTGCTAGAAAAACAAGAGTGCTCTAATATTTGTGGGAAAGTGGACCCAAAAAGCAAGCACAACTGCTGTTAATATTTATTTGAACTCAAAATTCATAGCAACGTTTTCCTCCATTGTATGGTTAGCCCTATATAATTTAAATAGAAATTGGAACTGGGTGAGGAAAACATGCAGAGCACAAGTCCTATTTTCTCTCACCTATGCTTTTTCTTTTGGGAGTGGGCTGCAGCATAATGGGCAGTTGCAGTTTCCAAATCACCTTCACATTGTAGCCAAATCAAGACAATAAGAATGGCCGGACTGAGTCAGACAAATGGTTCATCCAGCCCTGCATTCTGTCTTCCGACAGTGGCCAACACCAGGTGCTTCAGAGGGAATAAAGAGTACAGGTAATCATCGCCCATTCCCACTTTCTGTAATCTAATCTAGGAACACAAAATGTATGGATCACTATGCCCAGATCTGCAAGACAAAGCAAGAAGTGAATAAGCTAGGTGGAGCCATCATTCCAGCTGGTATCGTTTATTTGAGCAATCCCAGGGCCCGGGGACACTACAGTACCTTAATTATTGGCAAGCAGATGCCCTCTTCTGTGGACAACTAATTGCTAGTTCTACCAGATCCTCAAAATAGTTTCCTTTTCTGATTAGTATTTTCTCTATTTTATCCTAATACATCTTGAGCCAGCTATTTTTCATTCAGAGTTCAAATTCTATCACTACCCGCTGACACAGTAAAACAACTGAGAAACAATATTGTTCATTCTTGAGGAAGGAAAGGGGCAGCCTGGGGTGTTAGCCTGTTGATAGCACTGTAATACAAGAGGTCTAAAAATTTCCTCAAGTGGCTTTATATAGATCGAGAGGAAAACCAGACTGAGCCCTGTGCAATCTCACTACAGATAGCTTTTTGGGAAGAGGAGCAGTTCTTCATTACAACTATTGGGCTCTGTCAGAGAAAAAACTGTAGCCCACCTGACTTGACTCCGTCCGTTTCATCAGTCTCATAGGCAAGTTAATAGTAAGTAATAGTAAGTCATAAGTACCTTATGACTGACTGACTGGTGTCAAAATCTGCTAATCGCTTAAGCATACATTATCATGCATAGCACAATCAGCACCATCTCTGTACCAGAGAACACCTTGCTTTTTATTTTCTTATGTTTTATACTGAGGGCCAGGTTGCTTAGTTTGGGGGAAAAATCATCTTGGATGAGGAAAACATATGAAGAATTGAAAATGTCAGCAATTTGCCATTGGCATTGATTTCTGTTACTTGTCAATCAAGATAATTTACATGTCCAGCCACATTAGTAGATCTGAGATGCAGAATCAATATTTACAGATTTTTTTTATTCTAGTCTTTGTCCAGAAATGCAAATCTAAAGCTATCACATTTTCAAATATATTCCGTGTAGCAAATTGAAATCCTAAGAGTCTGATATATTAAAATGACCCACAGGTCATTTGAAATGTGTTAATAATAAAATAATGGCAATGTCATAATTATTTTAGAACGCATTCTTAAATACGTAATGTGAAATCCTATAGTCCTCTGTACAATACCCACCATCTTCCTGGCTGCTTAATGAGTGGTTGAGAGTTACAGTGCCTCCATCTTGTGGCAAATTTGAGGAATAGATCTTCCTTAGTATTCTCCAAAAATACAGATCTGCCCAGGTATAGGACCTGATCCCACAGCCCTTAGGAGGGCAAAAACCCCTCTGACTTTTCTCAGATTCCATTTTGCAGTTGTCAGGCTAATCCTTTCTCCATACAGACCCCTTCATTCTGCCTGGGCTGACAGTAGAAAGAACTTGCCTTTCCTTAAGGAGTCAGGGAGGCACTGTGCTTCTATAAAGTGATAGTTCATACTGTAAATGAATAATAGTATTTAGGCCTCCAGAATTCTGACTACTTATACATACCGGTCACAGCGGATGCTCTCAATTACCATAATTCCATTGCACTATCAAATGATTTTTCTTCAAAGTGGAAATCTTCAGTTGCCTTAGTTGACTATTAGCACTGATACAGATTTAGTGTGTGTGCATTTGTGTGCACACCTCTCTCTGCTTTAAATTTCAATTGATCAGCTTGGGTGAGTGCCACATGACAGCTTTGCACTCTCCCAGGAAGAGAGCCTTGTGGTGAGTGCTGTATAGAACCAGAAGACAACCACTTCTTTTCTTCATTCTAATTCAGACAGACGCTACAGGTCAGACTCTACAGACTAGGTTATGGGTTGAAGGTCTAAGCACAACGTGGGGCAGATGCGTCACTTCTGATTTGACAAACCCTTCTCTTTGAGCTTCTCTCTCTGAAATGTTGCTTTGAAGCAGCATGTTTTGAATATAGAAAGGATGCCGTTTGTGGGACAAGCCAGCTCTGTGGCTAAGAAGATCCCCTCTTCAACCAGACCCAGTTCTCTTGCACAAGAGGGGGCTTTAGTAGATGGACTCTCATAGACTGTTTACCTTGCCCACTAGGGACTGTTATCTCCCTGCATGGAGGGAAACAAGCCATGCATATCGGATGGGTTTCTTATTATGTCAGAGAAGCCTCTATTGAATAGCTCTGCGGTTGCTCCCTCCCCATCTCTCCAGGATCAGTAGGATGGGGAAACTTATTAAGAAATGTAAATTGAAGATGGGGGAAGTCATTTATTTGGGGCATGGCTCTCGATTTCTTTAGACTGCAGCTGAAATAATGTGGATGAAAGACTGGTTGCAGCACCTTGATTCAAGGCCCCCTAATCTTGGCACAAGTTAGGGCCTGTGCAGGGGCACCCCTGTCTTTTACCAGTGGCATTAAGTGCCTTCCCTTTCCCTTTACACTGGGGCTAGTAAGAGCACAGGTAGTAGCAGAGCAGCCTTAGCAGGCTGCCCCTGCTCAGGGAGGATTCTCCACTGGACATTTCTGGTGTCTTTGGGACACTAACATGGTATAAAATGACCTTACCAGACTGGGAGTCAGGCCCTAGGATGAGAAAGTTATAAAGGATATAGGAACTGAGAGGGAGCCAATGGAGGGATATGAAGAGGGGCTGACTTAGTTAGAGTGGGATAAAGGTCCCAGTGTAAATAGAAAGGAGCATAAGCACTGCCAAGTAAAGTGTAAGAATGTAATAAGAAAAGCTAAAATGGAGTTTGAAGAGCAGCTAGCCAAAAACTCAAAAGGTAATAATAAAATGTTTTTTAAATATGTCAGAAGCAGGAAGCCTGCTAAACAACCAGTGGGGCCCCTGGATGACAGAGATACAAAAGGAGCACTTAAAGATGACAGAGTCATTGCAGAGAAACTAAATGAATTCTTTGCTTCAGTCTTCACGGCTGAGGACGTTAGGGAGATTCCTAAACCTGAGCTGTCTTTTGTAGGTGACGAATCTGAGGTATTGTCACAAATTGAAGTATCAGTAGAGGAGGTTCTGGAACTCATTGATAAACTTAACTGTAACAAGTCACCGGGACCAGATGGCATTCACCCAAGAGTTCTGAAAGAACTCAAATGTGAAATTGCGCCACTATTAACGAGGGTTTGTAACCTATCCTTTAAATCGGCTACTGTGCCCAGTGACTGGAAGATAGCTAATGTAACGCCAATATTTAAAAAGGGCTCTAGAGGTGATCCTGGCAATTACAGACCAGTCAGTCTAACGTCCGTACCGGGAAAATTAGTTGAAACAATAGTAAAGAATAAAATTGTCAGACACATAGAAGAGCATAAATTGTTGGGCAAAAGTCAACATGGTTTCTGCAAAGGGAAATCGTGTCTTACTAATCTATTAGAGTTCTTTGAAGGGGTCAGCAAACATGTGGACAAGGGGGATCCGGTGGACATAGTGTACTTAGATTTCCAGAAAGCCTTTGACAAGGTCCCTCACCAAAGGCTCTTACGTAAATTAAGCTGCCATGGGATAAGAGGGAAGATCCTCTCATGGATTGAAAACTGGTTAAAAGACAGGGAACAAAGGGTAGGGATAAATGGAACTTTTTCAGAATGGAGAGGGGTAACTAGTGGTGTTCCCCAAGGGTCAGTCCTGGGGCCGATCCTATTCAACTTATTTATAAATGATTTGGAGGAAGGGGTAAACAGTGATGTGGCAAAGTTTGCAGATGATACTAAACTGCTCAAAGTAGTAAGGACCAAAGCAGACTGTGAAGAACTTCAAAAAGATCTCACTAAACTAAGTGATTGGGCAACAAAATGGCAAATGAAATTTAATGTGGATAAATGTAAAGTAATGCACATTGGAAAAAATAACCCCAACTATACATACAATATGATGGGGGCTAATTTAGCTACAACCAATCAGGAAAAAGACCTGGGAGTCATTGTGGATAGTTCTCTGAAGGCATCCACGCAGTGTGCAGCGGCAGTCAAAAAAGCAAACAGGATGTTAGGAATCATTAAAAAGGGGATAGAGAATAAGTCGGAGAATATCTTATTGCCCTTATACAAATCCATGGTGCGCCCACATCTTGAATACTGCGTACAAATGTGGTCTCCTCATCTCAAAAAGGATATACTGGCACTAGAAAAGGTTCAGAGAAGGGCAACTAAAATGATTAGGGGTTTGGAACGGGTCCCATATGAAGAGAGATTAAGGAGGCTAGGACTTTTTAGCTTGGAAAAGAGGAGACTAAGGGGGGATATGATAGAGGTATATAAAATTATGAGTGGAGTGGAGGAAGTGAATAAGGAAAAGTTATTTACTTGTTCCCAAAATAGAAGAACTAGGGGCCATTCAATGAAATTGGCGTGCAGCAGGTTTAAAACAAATAAAAGGAAGTTCTTCTTCACACAGCGCACAGTCAACCTGTGGAACTCCTTACCTGAGGAGGCTGTGAAAGCTAGGACTATAACAGGGTTTAAAAGAGAGCTGGATAAATTCATGGAGGCTAAGTCCATAAATGGCTATTAGCCGGGATGGGTAATGAATGGTGTCCCTAGCCTCTGTCTGTCAGAGGGGGGTGATGGATGGCAGGAGAGAGATCGCTCGATCATACCTGTTAGGTTCACTCACTCCGGGGCACCTGGCATTGGCCACTGTCGGTAGACAGGATGCTGGGCTAGATGGACCTTTGGTCTGACCCAGTATGGCCGTTCTTATGTTCTTATGTTCTTATGTTATGTTAAGGTCATTGATGTAAATGTTGATTATGTTAAGAATAGGTACAATATAGAAGACAAGAAAGCCTGCTGTTTGGTAAATGAACACACAATCTAAACATTTCAATAATGATTTGGGTGGAAAAACTATCAAAAATATATAAAAGACCCACATTTTTACAAACAATGGAACAGTCTGATAGTCATTTTTTTAACAAAAAGTCTTTCTGTTGAAAAGGGCTTTTTTTTTTAAGGGTGGGAAAAATAAGTCAACATTTTAACCAGCTCTGCTAGAGAACAAGGAAATACTAAGTTATGGGATACTTCTTAACCATTCCGTAATGGTTACACTGAGAGTGGCAGACTGTACTATCCCAAGGCACTTCCTCCTGCTTCTAGTTGATAAGGGAACACACAACACATTAATCTTTCACGTAGAATTGTGCCACCCCCATTCATGGAGTAAGATTATCTAATTCAATGGAGTTGAGGTGAGGATGAATTTGGCCCACCATCTATATCTTGCAGATAGTCCATGTAATGACTGGGACTGAGGGGGTACTGTTTGAGTTACTGTGAGTCATCAGAGTGTGCTCTGTTCTTGCCCACATATTGCCAGAGAGGCAAACACACACCTCAATAGTAAAGCTAGCCCTCTCCATCAAAAATGTTTTCCCTCATTTATTTGCTCACATATGCAGTCCTTGCACTGTCCCCGTCTTCTGTACTTGACATCTTCAGTTATAAGTTACTCTTGTATTTAGCACAGTGTCTGCATATGGACTCCAAAACGTGCATAAATGTTGTCCCTGGGTACAGCATGCTGATTTTTTTCCCTGACGATGTCTCACCCATATAAAACATATAATATGCATGTCGTATGAAAAACATGGAAGAGCATGCGAGCAGTGTCTGGCCAGGAGTATTTAAAAGCCCCATTACAAGCAAATATGAGCAAGAGAAAATAGCATTATTTAGCTCTGAAATGAATAATCATAGAATTCCAGAACATACCTAACCTGTTTTCATAATTCTCTGTTCTGAGGTCCCACAATGAAAACAACAGGGCACCTCAGCATGAAACTAGTTTGATATTCACTATGGTTCAGGTTGCCTACAAGCTGCAAATCTTCTTCCTGGTCTAAAGCCTCAATTCTGCAGAGACTTACGCATGTGCATAATTTTATTAATGTGAATAGTCCTAGTGCAGCCAATGGTATTCCTCAATATTTAAAGGTAGGCAAATAAGTATGTGTTTGGCGGACTGGGCCCATGTTTTCACCTTGTTCTTTTCAAGGAAATTGGACATATGAATATTAGAACAGATTAGATAATACTTAGACCTACCATGAGTGCAGGGAACTGGACTAGATAACTTCTCGAGGTCCCTTCCAGTTCTACGATTCTAATGGGAAAATGTTCTGAGAACAGAGAATCTGAAAATCCCACTTTCATGTAGTGTATGTGCTTCTATTTTGAGCTCTTTCATAATCTACAGAATGCTTTTCACGTAATCATCTCTGGCAAGCACAGTAGAATTGAAATGTATATTGGCAGTGTCCCAGGGCAGGTTCAATGCATACAATAGCATTTAGAAGTAACTTTATTAATGAAAATTATGATAAATAAAAATTACATTTGTTTTTGTCCTGTATGCATCTTTGAGTTGGCTGTAGGCTTTTGAAGAATATATACTTGCCTCACTGTACCTTTTTGTCCCCATCATGTGATGGGACTCAATAGTGCTGATATCAGAGAAGCCCTCTTCTCTTTGTAAGTTATCAGCATTATGGATTGATTCATGTGTATTCTGTTCCTTTCTTTTTAAAGTAAATTTCCCTGAAATCTATTTGTAATATAATCCTTAGTGAATTTTGAACATTCTTTCATTAAATGTTAATGTTTTCAAGAAGATTGTATGCCTCATGCTGAAGAATGCATTGCCTTTCTTCATAGATTTAACAAAATATGTTATTTCTTTGCTTTTTACCTAAGGTTCAATGCCATTTAATTTTAATTAAATTAAATACCAATATTACCATTTCAAATATTATTTAATCTAACATTTTGAATATTATTTTTTTCTCTTATTCAAGTTAGATCCTACCACAGAGCATTAAAATATAACACACTTTCTAGTTTTGATTTATTTCATTTTCAAATACTGAGTTTGCATAAATTATATATAGGAGCCAAATTAGTGCCAGATTCTGAGGTGTGCTGAGAACCTACAATTTCCCTGGAGGTCAGCTGAAGTTTTAGTATTTACCTCAATGGGAGAAGAAACACCCTCAATATGAATTGGTATGCTTCTATTTCTTTTTTACTTTTGACAATAAAGTTATCCATGTATGTTTATATTTTACACTTTTGGATTCCAAGACCAGGATAGACAGAAGTCTAGACTAGTGTAGAGTTTAGGAGAAAAACAAAAGAATTAATTATTTAGTCAAATTCACCCGGACAGATATTGTATTTGATATGATAAAGCATGGTTTAATTCTCTTTCCTCTTCTAATTGTATCTGATTCCCCTTGTTAAAGAACTCCGGATCCCAAGCTAGTCTATTATTTCTGGAACTTGTAGAAAGGTTAGTGAGTCTCCAGAGTTGTGATTACTTTCTCTAGTTGACATTTATTGATCTCATTACCTTCACGCTCATATTTCAAAAACTTTTTTTCATTTTGTTACCATTTCAAAGATGACAGAAATGCTGCAGTGCTCACTCTATTAGAACTGTATGTAATTAAAATTTGTACACTGTGTTTCATCAGAACTTCACTGTCAAAACCTCAGCATGTGTTGTTTACAAATTAGATTGTTATAATTAGAACTCAAAATTACTGCAAAAATAAAAACTGAATTTATATTGAACTAAACATCTATTTTATTTCTGCTCTTCAGTACTGCGACACCCTTGGTCACAAAGCAAGTTGTCACTAATATACTTAGGATGCAATTCACCACTGTGCAGAAACCAGCAGAAGTCCACTTAAGCCATCTTTTGAAGTTGTAAATTGGAATTACAAGGGGAGCTGTTCTTCTAGCCCTCTGCACAGAGGAGAATTTCACCCTGTGATCTCATCACTCGTTTGTTTTTCTGTTTTCAATTATCACTGAAATTTTTACATCATTGCAAAACTATCTCCTCCCTTGTTCCACTCCAAGGCACAATGAAATTCTACAATTATCCTGGAATAAGGAAAGAAAGAGTAGCATGTCAATTGATTTAGATGGAATGTGGAACATTAAAGCCCTTTACCTTTTTTAGTAGTTAAAAATGTCATCATACATGGAGAAAACAAATCTTAGTTTATTTTGTCTTGCTTAGATAATATATTAAGGTGGCAGACTCTAAGAACTATTGTTTCAACTAATAATATAAGGATATTTATGTTCAATTGATATCAGAATTATGAAGAATGCCAACTAACAAAACTGCTGTCAACCTAAAAATTATCTGGTGTCTGATATCTTTCTTTGTAAAAGCTCATTAAAGGTTGTCTGCCAATGAACTATCAAGGACAGCTATAAAATGCTGGCACCATGATATGTGCATAACTAACACGGTGGTCTTCAGGTGCTGCATAATAAAATCTTCCACAGAAATATATGGATAATAGGGATGCTGTAGGTTGTGCAGCAGTCCAAGTGTAAATATCTAGTTTAGTGGATGTGAGTTTTGTTGATTAAATGTAGTCCCTAGTGGAAGTTTGCCAATATCACCCCCCTGTACACATCCCCAAAATGATAGTTCAGTGTGATTGACAGTCACTGCTAAAGGGAAGCAAGGACTGGAATACCAAAGGTACTTTGACTGTTGTGGGGGGAGCACTCCAGAGGGGGAGAGAGTGCAGGAAATAAGCAGGCATGGAGATTTACGAACATGTTAAGCCTTTTTCTTTTTCATAATAAAGAGCATTATATTTCGTTGTATATTGATTCCAGATTTTAAAATATCTGTCCCTTCCTGGTTGAGGGAGAGAGACATAAACCAGATTTATTATTGGCTGTTTAGCAGACTTTACATTAAATTTTCTCCTATCGCGTTCACACTAAATAGTTGTTTGGCCAGAGGCCTGAAAATGAGCAGAGGTATTTGGTGAACTGCCATGTGAAGTGCCCCCCCCCCCCCATAAAGAAGTGGATGGTCCCCCTTCACTGACATATCTTGCTTCCTGTGGCTGAAATATGAACTGTTGCCACAAGAATGGCAGAAAAGTTCACAAACTTCTCCACTCCTTTTCCTGACTTGCGTTCTTGTGAACTTAATAAAAAGTGCCGCACCTTCTTTACTGGCAAACATGACTTCTGAGTCCTTCATGAACAATACAGGCAGTATGTCCGGTCAAAGTCCCCTGAGCCTCAGGCTGCACCCTTTTAAACTAACTTATGTGTGTGGACAATTTGTGGGTGTCCTATGGCAGGTTAACATGGATGATGACTGAAATGTCAAGATAAAGTAAAACCCAATGCCAGTCAATGGGGACAATATTGTGAATATTAGGGCATTATCAATCCAAACAGATGAATATGTGCTATCTTGACCATGTAAGATAAATATCAATGCAGATAATACTAGGGGAGGAGGAGATTGAGTCCTCTTACCTCTGGGAAAAATCCAAAGGAGGGAAGTCATCATTCCATTGTGTAGGCAGGTTTTGCTCCACCGTGAAACTGTTCAGGAGTTCTGGCCCTAGAAAGGATCTGTTAGAGCAGGGGAGGGCAAACTATGACCTGTGGGCTGCATTCGGTCCATCAGGGCTGTCAATCCGGCCTGCGGGATTTCTAGCCCTGTGGGACTAAGGCAGGCTCCCTACCTGCCCTGGCTCCACAGCACTCCCAGAAGTGGCTGGCATTATGGCCCTGTGGCCCCTGGGGAAAGTGGGAGGACAGAGGGCTTCATGTCCTACCCTCACCTCCAGGTACCTTCCCCCTCCCCCCCACAGATCCCATTGGCCAAAAACGGGGAACTGTAGCCAATGGGAGCTTCAGGGGTGGTACCTGCAGGCGAGGGCAGAGTGTGGCAGAGCCACCTGCCCCACCCCACCCACTGTGGAACATGCCGGTCACTTTCGGGAGCAGTGCAGGGCCAAGGTGGGCAGGGAGCCTGCCTTAGCCCCACTATGTGCCACTGACACTCCAGAGCCACTCGAGGTAAGCGGCACTGGGTCAGAGCCTGCCCCCAAACCCCTTCCCTGAGCCCCCTGCCGCATCCTTCCTGCATCCTAATTCCCTGCCCTTAGCTCTCTCCTTCAGCCTGAACCTTTTGCACTCCAACCCCTTGCCCTGAGCCTCTTCATGCACATCACACACCCCCTCCTACATCCCTCCCTCCCGCACCCCAACCACCTGCCCCAGCTCCTACATTCATGCCCCTGCCTACAATTTCCCCACCAGATGTGGCCCTCAAGCCATAAATTTTGCCCACCCCTGTGTTAGAGGCATACGGTCATCTAGCCAGAGACCAGTTTCCCTTCTTCCAGCTTCCCGTGGCCAAGGACCCACTGATGATAGTTGCTCTTAGTGCACTCTTTAAAATTGTGTGTGTGTGTGTGTGTGTAGTCAATGCACAACATAGATGCATTGGTTGTCTTCTTCAACGCTTAGCTGGTTGGCTATAGTGATTGTTCACCATTTGCTACATTCCTCTGAGGCTGCAAGGGTGGACCTGATCCTATATGGGTGCAGCTTTCTCTTTGACAACAAAACATATAGGCCAAACTAAGTTGACTCCTCCTGCATTAGTTGGAGTACCTCGCAAAACCTGTCGGGGCTCTGTACTAGAAAGAACAACATCATCAGCTTAGTCAAAGTCTGAGAGCAAGAAATCACTGATTTTAATGCTTCTGGACATGCTGAATGTTACCTTATGAAATCCATTGTCCAACAAAAGAAAGCATGGCAAGATGCAGCCTTGCTTAACACCAGATTTAAAAGGTGTGCTGGTCACTCTAGTTAATATACTCTGATTTTAATTTAACTCCGTCAGAGTCTTCCTGGATAAGGAAATGTCGCCTCCCGTGTACTTCCACAGTTTTCTTTCTCTGCATAATATGGTAGAGCTGAGAGTAACAGTTTAGACAACATTTACTTCTGTTTACGTCTAAGCTTTTAATGTCATTTTCATAGAGTTGTTTTGCATTTAACATTCAGTTCTAGTTCCCCATTCATATGGACAAGAATGAAATAAAGCAGCTTTATATAGTTTTTTGATATCCAGACCACCAGCACATACATAGTTTGCTAACGCAAGGAGAATGAACAGAGTAAAGACCATCAAAGAGAAATCAAAATCTGAGTTACCTCTCTTACAGCTGTCTGTCTAATGAAATTTTCTTTGTGGAATTTACTATTAGGCAAATGTAATATAAAGAGGTATATTGAAATGCAGAACATGTTCGTTCTTCATAAAGAGATTGATGTATTAAATATTTATGCAAACATATTAAATTGGCAAGTGTATGAAAACATTACTACATCTTCATCACTTTCACACCTCATCTTTTATAAAAAGAACCTCTTTGCTATAAAACTAGAAATGAATTATAACATTGGAATCATTTTCTACAATTTTCACACCCTTGACTAACATTATTCTTTCTCTAGCTTTTTCTAATTCAGCTAAACAGCACAACTAACAGTGATGAGAAATCAATGAATACTACTCCTTAATAGAAAAGGAAAAATTGTGATATCAGTGGACATTATTACCCACTGCAAATTATTGGGCTTTTGCAAATACTGGTGTGGGGTCCTTAATTGAACTGCTTACAGGTGTGAAAGGGATTTATTCGGAGTTCTTTTGAAAATAATAGATTAACTCTTCAGTACTGAACTGGTTAAAAATGGTCAATTTGAGCAACTATTATCTATGTAATATTTAACACTTTCCTTGTTAAAAATGTTATTTAATTAACTAGTCCTCATAGTAGCCATGTGAGTAAAGTAAATACCACCTCACTATTCATTTTTTATCAGTAATGGGGAAACTGATGCAGAGTGGCTGTCCAAAGCCACAGAAAAGATTCCATATCACAGCAGAGTTAGAGTTCAAGTGTGTGAATTACATTCTCAGTCAGCTACACAAACTACTACACCTGACCCCTCTCAAAGTCAGTGGGCCTACCACTCTCCTGTTTTAGTACAACCATCATTCAGATTGTAGCATTTTACCAACTATGGAATGAATTGCAAGCTCTAATATATAAATTGACTAGTCAGTACTTGTGGATTTCCAAAAGCTCCACTCAAGGTAAAGTGATCTCAGCTTCCACAGTAACCAACGAATAAACACTGTTTTAAGGATATTATATTATATATACAGTAAACCCTCGATTTAACGGACCTCGATTTAACGGACTTCGGATGCAACGGACAAAATTTCTGAGCAAGTCTGATGCATCCGAAATCCATTTTTCACGGGCTGGCTGCCGGCTCCCGGCTGCCGCCCAGGTCCAGGCAGCGGGCGGGCTGGCTGCCGGCTCCCAGCTGCCGCCCAGGTCACAACAGCAGGCAGGCTGGGTGCCGGTTCCCGGCTCCCGCCCGAGTCCCGCCAGCGGGCTGGCTGACGGTTCCCGGCTGCCACCTGGGTCCCAGCCAGCACCCGGGTCCCAGCAGCTGGGACCCGGGTGGGCTGGCTGACGGCTCCCAGCTGCCGCCCGGGTCCCGGCAGCAGGCGGGCTGCGGAGCTGCCACCCCGACCCTGTGGCGGGCGGGCTGCTGCTCCGACAGCTCGTTGTTTTTTTTTATTAAATAACGGACTTTTTGATTTAACGGACACCCCCTCGCCCGAATTAGTCCGTTAAATGGAGGTTTTACTGGATAGATAGATAGATAGATAGATAGATAGATAGATAGATAGATAGATAGATAGATAGATAGATAGATTCAAGGGTGTTGGGGTTATGGTCTAGTGATCTGGTCATCAATTAGTTGCAAGGAACTCAAACATTTTAATCTCAGATTTAATAGTTATCTTCTCCGTGGCAGCAGGTAACATATGTACCCTAGGCCAGTGTTGTCAAACTTCACTGCTTTAAAGTCAAGCATGTACATATATATTTTGGCACCAAAGTATGTAGGCTGATTTTCAGAAGTGCAGGGTCCCTTAAGCTTCAGTAGATGTTCAGAGAGCAGCACCTGTGAAAATCGGATCACTTTTAGGGTATGTCTGCACAGAAGAGTTAACTCTCTCAAGTTAGCCTCACTTGAGTGAGAATGGCCACACTGAAATAACACTTAAGTTGCTGTATCCACACTCTCACTGTACTCATTCGGGTATGGCACTAAAGACTTCTGGGAGCATATCCCAGGGGTATATGGGAAGGCACTGGAGGAATAGTGGCACTTGAGTGGAATTAGTATACATCCCCACTGCAGAAGGATCATGTTAGCTGCTGCTAAATTGTGCTCACTCAGGATTTAGCCTAAGGGGACAACTATCTTGAGTTAAAAGTGTGTAGAAAGAATCTGAGTTGGGAACAACAACAACAACACTTGAGTTAACTTTTAGGTGAACATAAACACTTATGTAGGTAGCTAACTTCAGACATAAGTGTGAAAATTTTGGTCTAAACCTTTCTGTCTTAGCTTCTCCTTATTCAGACAAAACTGACTTCAATGTGAATTTTGCTTCAATAAGGATTTCAGGATCTGATTCTGTAAAATGAAAATAATAATACCTCTCAAGAGACTGTAAAGATTAATTAATGTTTATAAAGCAATTTCAAGGTAATAAATGCTAAGTGCACTTATTAATAACACCAACCTTGTGTAAATTGAGTGGACAGATGAGCTGGAGAACATTTCATTATTCCAATTAACATTACAGACAGATGACCTGATTCTCTGATTTCTTGCATCTTGAGAAGTCACTTACACATCTGCAAAGGGAGCATAGAGTGGGTGTAAAAAATTACCAAAGCAGAATAGTAGCATTTTACACCGACCTACACAGCTGGAAATGACAACACATGGTCCAAGACAGTGAAGAATTAGGCCCAGACAGTATAAAATATCTTGCATATAATTAAGAATTATAATTCTGGATTACCTGTGATTAATGAAAGGAAGGCACAGTACCTCCAGAGCCTTGACGTACTGTTTAGAGACTGGTAACAAAGAGTCCTGTGGCACCTTAAAGACTAACTAAAGTATTCCATTTAACAACTATTCATCTCATTTCCTCATGATTGTATCCACCAAGTTGTTCATAAAATAGATCCAGTTAATAATATTTATTATTCCTCTGATCTTGCAAGTTGGAGAGCCTAAAATGACTTTTAGTTACCAAAATACAGCAAGGTCAATTGAGCCCTTCCCAGGTGGATAAAATAAGTACTGTGCCCTCTACTCTGGGGAACCAGGGGAAAATATGTTCCTTGCACATGACTTTGTGAATGAACTGGCAAAGCTTTGTGAGGTTTGACGAGGAAAATATTCTCCCTACCAGGCCATGAAGGTACTGCACATTCACTGCACCATGTTCAAGGCTGTAGCTCACTAAGCAGGAGGTATGGGTTAGCCAATCCCAGCTGTGTAGTTGCCTCCCACCAAACCCCTCTGCCTTCTAGAGTGGAAAGGTTACAGGTCTCTGGTGTGCAGAAGGTGTGAAATGCTCTGCATCCTCTCTTTAATTTCAGAGTGGAATTGCACCACTTCCACAGTGTGGGAGGCTGTTAATGGCACTTTGTGGACTGAAGAAATTTGGCCTTCTGTATAGGTCTTTCAGATGGATGCTTAAATTGCTTTCATGATCTGGAAAATGAGAATCAATGACTCACAAAGCAAATTTACTCAGTTCACAGCTGAAAAAGATGTTTTTCTAACTGCCAGACCTGCAAACTCAGCCTTGCATCTGAAAGTCAAGCTGCAGGCCAAAATTCTGCCTGAAGTTACATTTTGCAACACTATTGTTTGACACTAAATAATTATTTGACACTAAACTGGGAGGAGTGGTAGATACGCTGGAAGGTAGGGATAGAATACAGAGGGACCTAGACAAATTAGAGGATTGAGCTAAAATAAATCTGATGAGGTTCAGCAAGGACGAGTGCAGAATCTTGCACTTAGGGCAGAAGAATCCCATGCACTGCTACAGACTAGGGACCAAATGGCTAGGCAGAAGTTCTGCAGAAAAGGGCCTAGGGGTCACAGTGGATGAGAAGCTGGATATCAGTCAACAGTGTGCCCTTGTTGCCAAGAAGGCTAATGGCATTTTGGATTGTATAAATTGGGGCATTGCCAGAAGATCAAGGGATGTGATCATTCCCCTCTATTTGGAACTGGTGAAGCCTCATCTGGAGTACTGTGTCCAGTTTTGGGCCCCACACTACAAGAAGGATTAAATTGGAAAAAGTCCAGTGGAGGGCAACAAAAATGATTAGGGGGCTGGAGCACATAACTTACGAGGAAAGGCTGAGGGAACTGGGATTGTTTAGTCTGCAGAAGAGAAGACTGAGGGGATATTTGATAGCTGCTTTCAACAACCTGAAAGGGGGTTCTAAAGAGGATGGATCTAGACTGTTCTCAGTGGTACCAGGTGACAGAACAAGGAATAATGGTCTCAAGTTGCAGAGGAGGAGTTTTAGGTTGGATATTAGGAAAAAAAATTTCACTAGGAGGGTGGTGAAGCACTGGAATGGGTTACCTAGGGAGGTGGTGGAATTTCCATCCTTGACAAAGCCTGACTGGGATGATTTAGTTGGGGATTGGTCCTACTTTGAACAGGGGGTTGGTCTAGATGACCTCCTGAGGTCCCTTCCAATCCTGATAGTCTACTCTATGAAATAGGGTCGCAAAGAAATAAATCCAGGAAGAATTACCTCTGCAAATGGAATATGGTTAACAATTCTGTTAATCAGGTGTATAAATCATAGAAAGAAATAAAAATGTCTGGCTCACTCTCCCAGCTCTGTTAGCTATGAAGTGCTAACAAGAGAAAAATAGTAAAAGCATATTTTTGTCACTATCGTAAAAGGATGTGACAGAACACAGAAATCAGGCCTTTTGGGTAAGACGTTACCATTTGCACATATCATTTTCCATAGCAGAACCACACTTAAAAAACAGTGGCTACAGAGGGTGGAGGGTAATAGGAGCCTATATAAGAAAAAGCCCCAAATATTGAGACTGTCCCTATAAAATCGGGACATCTTAATCCTGCTTCCATTAAAGCCAATGATAGTTTTGACATTTATTTCAGATGTAGTTCAACTTAGTCCCAAAGTCTGGTTTGTTTTGTAAAAATATTAATGGGCTCAAGTCACTTTTCCCAAAATAAAATATATAAATATTAATGGGCCCAAATATAGCATTTTCACTGGTGTGCTTGACCAGTATTTCTCCCCACCCACACCCAAATATCTGACTGTATGCTGACTAGTTGTCACTCTTCACCCCAAGATACTTGAATTTCAATAATTTTCTATGCCTATAGTTTTAAAATCACTTAGGGGATCCTTTAAGATGAAAAACACTATGTAAATATAGAATATTATTGTTTTGGTAAAGTTAATTTTTATGCCTTTTAAGACTCATTCAGCCCTATTTTGTCTCTCTCTAGGAGTGTGTATGTATATATGTATCTATATATTCAAATCTATTGTTAGATATGTGAAATGTTTTCAAGCATGTTCAATCAAGATTATATAGTACATGAACCTCATTAACACTATTTAACTGAGACAGTCAAAGCAAGACAGTTGAACGGTCACAGCCATTTGATCATACAAGTTTTCACATCCTTATTACAGAATTTGTCTTGTGCAAAAGAAATATATACATTCAGAATCCTAAACTGAAACTTGCCAGTTTTACTACTTTAATTCACTATATCTGAAAATATAGAGGATCTTACTGGGTTTGGAAAGGGAGGATTCCTAACTTACACTGGATATTTAAAATATAGAACACTATTCTGGAAACAAATATACAGTTTACAGTTAATCACTAACACCACGTGGTTTATTTTTTTAATGAATTCGCTGAATTGCAGTTCATCTGCAGGGACAATGCTTATCTATTGAGGAAATGAAGCTGAGTTTGCATAGCAAGCTAGATTTATGGTGAAAGTACCTTGCAAAAAGGAAAGTGACAACCTGTTTTAGCTGCCTAATGTAGGAAACATTTCATGCTTATAGTACTATGTAAATTATTTAGGTTGTAAATTCCATCACCCACCTAAACTCGTGAGCTGGGGGGGGGGGGGGAGGGGAGATCATGACAAGGGCAGAGACAGAAGTTGGGGAGATTTCCAGGCAGTTTGTTCAGCTGTGAGACACGTGCACCTTTAGCCTCTCTCATCATTGTCCCCGGTAAATCGGTGCTTCAACTGGGGAAGCAGGGGTAGGAATCTCTTCCATGCTCGTAGCTGGCTGCTGGGAGACAGCGATCATTCCTCCTCCCCCAGTACAGCCAGGGCGAAGGAGAAAGCCTCATTTCGGCGGCCGGGCTACTACCCCAGGGGGGCTGCAGACAGGAATTTCTCTCCGTCTCGGGCAGCCCGAGTCCAACGCTCCCCACCCCAGCAGCCTGCCTCCGGGGTAGTTTGCCACAGGGAAGAGCCCCATTGCACTTCAGCGCCACTCGTGGGGCGGGAATGGCCGGGAGAGCCGGGTGTCCCCCTTTAACACTGAACGTTGGGCGCCGCCGGGGGGCTGGAGGAGCCCGGTCCTCGCCAGCTGGGGAGCTGTGGGGGCTGGCGGGGGGGCGGGGAAAGAGCAGGAGGGGGGCGGGGAGACAGGCGCGGAGCGGGAGGCTGGGAGGACAGTGCCGGTCCCGCGCGGAGGAGCGAAGCGCTGGGCCGAGGATGGTGCCGGCGCTGGGGGGCTCCTCGCAGGCTGACCCCGTTACGCAGGGGCCAGCCGCGGCCGCGCTGCCCCCGCCCGTGCGCGCCTCTCCCGCCGCTCCGAGCCCGCTCGGCAGCTCCCACCTGCTGCCTCGCTCGCGGGCCGGCTGAGGGGCTCCCCCGGCGCCGCCCCGCCAAGGCGCCGCCCCGCAGCAGCGGCGGCACGTGAAGGACTTCGGTGCCCGGGACGCGGAGCCAGCCCGCTGCAGGCAGCGCCGCACGGGGCGGCGGGACCGGCCATGGGGACCGGCTGCCGCGGAGGACCCCCCGCCCGGCCGGCGCCCGCCGGTGCCCGCGTGCGGGGCTAGCGAGGTGCCGCCCCCCGGCCTGGAAGTTGCGCCCTGCCCTGGTTCCTGGCGCCGCTGCCGGAGCCCCGCGGAGCAGCATGCGGACTGGCCGCTTCCCGGCTCCCCTCGCTGCGCTCCGGCTGCTGCCCTCGGCGCTTCCTGCTGCTGGCAGCTGTGAGGCGGGCGCTGGGGGGGAAGGAGGCGCGTCGCAGGGGGAGAGCTCGCCGCCGCCGCTGCACGCTGGCGGGGTCCCCGGCGGGGGTAACACTGGCTGCTGCGGAGGGGCCAGCCCGCGTTTCCCCCCCACGGCCAGCGCACGCTCAGCCCGCCCGGACCCGCATGGCGTGCTACCTGGTCATCAGCTCCAGGCATCTCCGCAACGGGCACTACCGTGGCATCAAAGGAGTCTTCAGGGGACCGCTCTGCAAGAAAGGCGCGCACCCCCCGGTAACCGGCATTGCTCATTCCCTTACACTCCGGCAGGTAGACGGGGCGGGGGGTCGTGTATCAACACATAGGCGCGCACGGATCGGTCGGTCGGTCTGTCTGGACTGCTCTGCCCGGGCACGAGCGAGAGTCGGTCATGTGTGTGTTTCACAGAGATGTGCTGTTTCTGTCACTCTGCCTCCGTGTGCCACTTGGAAAAGTTTCTCCCGAGACAATTGTTTGTGATGGGAGCGGCTGGGATGAAGGCGTTTTGCAGTGGCTCTGTTGCTTTGATGGGGGGGGGGGGGGTCCCCCTTAACGCTTTGTAGCCAGGTGACACAAACTGAAATATGTTGGGGTTATTTTTGTAGCTGGCTGGTGAGTTGCGGCAGCTTTTTGTTTTACAGAAAAGTTAGCGGGTGAGATGAGGTGCTGTAACGTTTGCCGGATCAGTTTCAGGTGTAATGGCTTAGTAGCTTATGTAATGTGTAGACAGAGAGGAATGCTCAGTCTTTTATGTGTTTTCCTATCTGTTAAAGCTGAACTTGTATGTCCCATCTATTTGATTTGGGATAAAAGCACCACCTATCAAGACTAATCCTGGAAGATACAGAATTTATCAAGTTTTTGGATAGGTTGCTAAAAATATAGACTGTCAAGATGTTTAAACAAAACATTTCTGGGTTGCTAAAAGGCATTTTATACCACTTGGTATCTGTCTTGATAGGTGACCTTAAAAACTAAGAATTCATGGGACTGCAGGTTTGGTACCAGTTCCCCTTCATTAAGGGGGCTGTAGAAATAAGGTAGAGAATCATGTCAAGAGAAGGTACTGTAGAGCTGATTCTGGTTATTGCTTGTTAGTTATAAGAGTGACTAGAATGCATAGTATCTTTGTATGCTTTAATCTGGATAATTATGGTGACATCATAATTTTAAGTTGTTCAGTTATTGAAATGTAATCGTTCCATTCACAAACCTATTAGAGGTGAAGGTGTAAACTACATATGGATACTGACGCTCAGAGAACATAAACAGAGCTTACAATTACAGTACACTGCTAGTGTACAATAAGTGAAATTCTGTCCCCACTGATGTCCCTGGCAAAACTCTCATTGACTTACATAGGGCCAGATTTTCCCCCTGTTGATGTGTACTTTAGAAAATGCAGTTGTAATTAAAGTTCCTGCTTCCTATTTATTTCATAATTCAATAGTCATCTGAATAATAATTCCATATATAACTGAGATCTACACAGTGCAAGAGGACAAGGTGCTGAGAGCTCGCATGTGGGGATTTTACTTCCACATTGCTTTATTTTTATCACACAGTATAGTAAAACTGCCCATATTGTATTCACTATAGTCTAATACTTTTTGGACTGTTTCAGGATCTCTGACCTAAGTGCCTGTTCCAAACCTCTTTGAAGTCAGTAGAAGTCTGTGGATCAGGCCTTAAATATTTATGAAAATGTATATATATTTCTCCTTATACAACGAGCTTGATTCTGTTCTCACATACACAAGTTTCACACCAGTAAAAATGAGCCTATTGATTTCATTGGAGCTTCTCCCAGCTTACATCACTGCTAGTAATAGCAGAATCAAGATCACAGCTTTCATGTAAAACTCTGTAAGAGAAGGTCTTGTAAAAATCCTCAGTAACAATTTAGCTCTGTTTATGGCTGCATGTACAAATGAATTGTGCCTCTGTATGCATGAAATATGCATATTTGTATGTGCCATGCAACAGAGAAATAGAAAACAGATTTTTTTCTCCTAATTTTCAATGATAGATTCTGATATCCATAGTAAATGTCTTCCAAACTACTTTGACAGCATTCTAATATATAGGCCCAATTCTGCATTTCTTGCGTATATGCATTCCTAGCACAAGGTGTTAGAACTTTGTGAATAGCTTTTTTGAGGTGTATTTAAAATGTTATTTCTGTCCAAGTTATAAAGAGAGGTAAAAAGTGGTGAATACTCTTTCTATCCACTCCCCCGAAAGGATCCAATATTATCTAAGTGGGAGATGGTTTAACTGTAAACATTTTATATTTAGTAGAACTTTCCTTGTATTCAGTTTATCAGTGCTCAAACTGGAAAAAAGTAATTGGAAATATGCACCCTAAATAAAATTATAGTTGGAATATACTATTTCCTTCTGTTTTCAACTTGTTTCCTTTCTTTCAGTCTACATCCTTGCACAGTGGGGTATGATGCCAGTCCTCTGACTCTAGGCACCCAATGAAATAAATGTAACATTTTATTTCTCATTAGCATATAATTATTTTGAGATAATCATGTAAGATTGTTTGGGAACTCAGAAGTAACTTTTGTTTTGATATAAGTATCAGACAGAAGAACAGGCACAATGAACAGAAACTTTTTTTAAAAAATAATTAAAAACAAATAGTCTAATGCTGGTGCTGCTTGGCGGGCCCCCTGAAACCTACTTGTGCCTCCCCCCCAGGGGGACCGGGACCCCTGGCTGAGATCCACTGGATTAGACTAAAGTCCTGGGGAGATGGCTTAGTAAGCAGGTGATGGGAACACAGGTGTGAGATAAATTAGCTTTATAAAGAATTGCTCCTCTCACTTGTAGGAATGTCATTAAATAAAAACTTAGCTTAGTTACACTGACATTAGGTCTGGTCTAGTTCAAGAAATTTACAAGTTTTATTTGGCTACAATCACATCAAACCAATCAAATATATATCTATATATTAATGTGCTATTCCTTTAAAAAAAAGGGGGTGGGGGACGACAAAAATGTTGGTATAAAGAAATGGGATGGAGAAGTCAAGCACTCAGATGTCAGAGAATCCAAATGTTAAGGTTTTTTAGGAAGTAGTCTTTTTTTGATTTTTCTATTCGTGCTCTCAGTGCTACCTGTGAATAATAATGCACCATTGCTTTTTATTAATGTACACCATAAAGTGTATAAGATGTGAAATATTGCTGAGTTAATGTTGGGGGTAACCTTAAGTCTTGAATATCTATACTTCTGAATCTGAATGTTGCATTAACACTATTTTTTACACTTAATCAGAGAATCTCTATTTTAAGTGGAGACATTGAACTAAACTTTAACTACAGAGTAATCACTAATACCTACATAATTACATCTGTGGTCACTCAAGACCAAGACTGGCTCCCTTTACTCACACAAAATTCCAATGTACTCCAGTGTGATTATGCATAAGTAAATAAGACGAGGAAGACTTGTAGCACCTTAGAGACTAACCAGTTTATTTCAGCATAAACTTTCGTGGGCTATAGCCCACTTCATTGGATGCAGTGGGCTATAGCCCACAAAAGCTTATGCTGAAATAAACTGGTTAGTCTCTAAGGTGCTACCAGTCTTCCTTGTCTTATTTACGGATACAGACTATCACGGCTGCTAATCTTAAACCATTCATAAGTAAAATTACTCATGTGTTTTAAGTATTTGCAGGATTGAAACCTTCCTTGTAATTTACATTATAACCTGGAATGGTGATAAAAGGCCATGACATTTTTTTTAGACAAACTTGTTAGAAGTTACTAGCTGCTAAACTAGGTATTACTTTAGTATCATATTTAGGAAGCAGTGGTACTGTAGATTTACCTATGGGTGGCTACGTAACTATAACACTCCAAACTACATTCTTATTGATCATCAACTTTATAGATTGAAATTGTATAAAACTCAGATGTGAACAGAAAAAAGCATCTGGATATATAGCATTACTGATGCAAACCTTTACATACCCATGGTGTAGTGCCTGTCAACTTATCAAACACCTTTTAGTACTTAGAAATATTATCCAATATTAGTTATGATTTAAAGTTTCAGAAGGGAAGTTTTGAGCATGAAACATTTGTCTTCTGTACTATACTGTACTAGTGATTTTATTTAATAACTTCAAATTTAACTTGGAAAGATATAGGTTTATGTCTTGCAGTAATTTTTCAAGGCAATAGTCTTGAATATTCAATATTTATAATTTGTATCATTAAGCAATCCTAGACTGATACAGTACAGGCTATCTCATGCATGAGTCTACATAGTCTTTAATGTGTACTTTTCTGTATTTAAAGAGTTCTGTATTAACAGACCATGAAATGTCAGTAGGCTTAAGGCAATGCTTTCAGAAATGAGAACAGTAGTGAATATTTTAAATACCTTTATCAAATTTCATGGCTATGTGAACAAGGGTTTCTCAGACTGGATTCTTTCATAGTATTTATTTAGTGTATTTTGGTATTGTTCAGTAGCAAATCCAGCCCTTCCTCCATGTCTGTAGAAGGTCTTTTGGCATAATGAGCATGGCGATATGTGGTAGACTACTAGTAGATGTGCATTCTGTTGGTGTAGACTAAGAGGAAGGTGATATGGCATTGATTCAGGGGAGTGGAAGTGGCATAGGATATGTACTATAATAGTTTGTCTGCCCTGCACCATCCCTAACTCTTAATGAATAGGGGCTATGTAAGGACCTTCAAATATGGAAGTAAAAGAGGAGGGATATGAAAGTACTGTTGAGGATTTTAGCAGAAGTGGAGTGGACTCAGTAGCATACATCATGGAGTTGTATATGGTCAATGTTGTAGAGGCAGTCAGTACAGATATATTAATGGACAAAACGAATGTGGGAAATCCACAAAATTTCAAGTTCAAGTATGATGCCAAGGTGACGGAAAGGAATGAGTGGTCTGAACAGAAGAGAGAAATATCTTGTCCAAAAGAAGCACTTCTGGCTGTCTTTCTGACCTTAGCTGGAATAACTTAGGTTTTGAGCCTTTCAAGAGTAGGTGGTAGGACATTTTCTGACTACAAGACTTCCTACCCATCTCTTAGCTAAATGCAATGAGAACCAAACACAAAATCAAGCATTTACAAGGGATTTGTGACATTCTCTGAAGGATTTTTATGGCCTTGAATGGATTACATTGATCCATGCACTGTAGTTTCTTCATCTGTGACAGATATACCGTGATACTGATCTGCAGCCAACCCTCTCAGAGAGTCATCCTATCAGATCTCACAGGCTTAGCAAGGTTGGAGATGGTAAGTACTTGAATATGAATCTTCCAAGGAGAACTCAGGCTTCTTGAGGAAATGGTGCAGGTGATTCAGCGGATGGTTCTCTTCCCTCTGAATCAGTTTTCAGCCAAAGTTGTTAGTATGCATTATGCTGCTTGAGGGTTTTTAGATATGAACTCTGAGATAAAAACGTATGTATTGTTATTAAAAAATACCAAGGAATTTTTTTCAAAAACAGTTAAATACAATGTCCTAACCAAGTTTCGACTGCTTAGATACATTTCTTTGCAGCTTCAATTGAATACAGTATTTTTCACCTACTTTCCCCATACTGTTAAAGGGCTGGCATATTACATTTCAGCAGTGGCTTCATTTCACCAATGTGCAAAGTGAAGTCTCCCTTCTAAAAGGCTCAATTTTCAAAAATGTGTGTCTCATTCTGCTAGCAGAGGCTAGAGTCTGCATATGCATGGTTGTTCCAATAATGAAAAAAATAAAATAAAAATAATTCAAATCATATAAGGTGGCCACAGGTGTAGTAAGGACTCTACAACTGTCTCATCTCCCCGTCCCTATATGTAGCAAGTAGCAACAGTGGGAGTTTTAAAAACATCTCAGGAAGTAGGAGATGGTATGAGGTTGGTGGAATTATGGACACCAAGTACAAAACAGCAGCGTCAGGTCAGGTCACAGGAAGCTCTCAATGTTCCCTTACTGTGGAGCTGCTAGCTATTTTGGACCTGAACAAAGTAAGTTTTTCTTCATGGTGGCCATGAAAAAGGGACCTACACCAAGCACAACTATGGGGCACACTAAGAAAGCAAGTTAAGGGCCAGGCAGTTGTCTAAAACCAAGTATATGGAATTATAAATAGATGGTGGCTGCTAGAAAGGAGGGATCCCCCTGAGAGAAGCAAGTGTGAGTGAGTAGTTGGCAGGCCATGTAGCCAGTATATGTCTCAGCATAAATGTATCATCCCACAATGCTGTGTCCCCTTAGCAGTTCTGACAGCAGTGAAAAGGGGTCTGCGGTTTTCTCTGCCATAGAAACCATTGGGGACATACTATAGGCACAGAAATAAAAAATAAAACTTTTGGTTAAAAAAAAAATCCATAAAAGGAACAAACAATGAACCAACAGCTGCAACAAATAAACTGACTTGTACAGTTTCTTCTTCAGCTTCCGTGAAAAGGCAGGATAAATGGAATCAAAGTTACAAAATAATCAAAAAGCAACAAAACAGAGGGAGGTAACAACAGAAAAGAAAAATTGACTACAGTACTTGTATTCCTCTGTGACAAAAGGCTCTGAGAGAGATCTCAGGAGCAGTGGACTGTGGGCACCTCCGTAGAAACTCTCTCTTCCCCCCACCCCCCTTCCCCCATGGAAGCGTATAGCACACCTACAAAACTATGCAGCTTTGTAGGCATAGGTGCAATAACTAGGTAAAGTCACTCCCAAACACATCTAGGTATTTTTAACTTGTCACTTCAGACATTTTACACACCAGAGGTTTTCCTGTGTCTCCTGCTGACTGGTGCTGTATTTCCTACAAATTCTACACATCTACCTCTTTTGGGAACATAAACCGTCAAGCAGCCCACTCACTAAACTTCACAAGTGAAATGATTTCCTGCTTTTTCAATTCTTCTTGCTGTCCTTCTATGAGTTTCTGTAAAGCATAAGGAACAGGACAGGCCTTTAGAAATGTTTAGATGCGCTTTTAGCCGCATGCAGTTTTGCTGTTATACCTTCTATTAACCCTATATATGTCTGTTATATACAGCTTCATAGTTTGTTTTTAATTCTATCACCGGATTCAACACATTGTGCATGGCATTACACTCCAATTTAACCTTCAGCCAATGTCTATCAGCAAAGGCCATTTCCTTAATCCACAATTCATGATAATGATAAGCATGTGCATTTATGTTTTGACATGCTCTCCTGCCGTCCTAATACGTTTATTGTTCCATGATTATACTTCTGTAAAATTAGCTTCTCTGTTTTGCATCAATAAATGTTTGTTTCTTCAGAAATCACAGGTATTGTTACCCTTTTATCCACTTTTACTCTCTCTTTCAGTTCATGTATAATTAGTAACCCCAGCATTTCAGTTCAGTTTATTCTGTGTTACATACAGTTTTGAGAAATGATATAGAATAAAGAGGCACAGTTTCTGAAGTAGGCCATTCCTGAAGTAGCTAAGTTGGTGGTTCACTCCATTGAGCATTAATTACTTCTCAGCACATTCCTTTCTGAACTTGTGGTGGTGCATTTCGGGCAGCATACTGTCTCTTTTAACCATAGCCCCTGTACTATAGCTTGTTGAGGAAATAGTGCTCTGGTTCCCCAGCAACAGAAACACAGACACATCCAGTTTGCTTATATGGGATGTGGTGAACTATATAGTCATCTTTTTCCTTGGACTAGACTTTGCTCCCTTCATGAGGAAAACTGGCGGAGAGCTTTGTCAAAGTGTAGAAATTTTTTCGTTGTGCCTTTGAAGACTAAAGCAAGGGAGCAACTTTACTTATGTGAATAGTCTCGTTTCAGGATAAGAGCCTTTGTGTGAACAGTGCTCAGTAGACTCTTTCTAATTCAGGTTTCCTTATCCCACGAACAAATGATTTGTAAGGGCTTCTTGTAAAAAGTTATCTAAATGACCCCCCTCCCCGCATCCAAAAAAAGGATTTTTAAGATTGGCTAGAATGCAGAGAGATTTTCTCTTTTCATTTGGTTTATCTGATGGACTTCGTCTCCTTCCACTAGAAGATTGTGTTTGGCACATAATGCTTGTTAAGCAGCTTTAAGTCCTTGTATTCCATCTCACCTAGTTCTTATGGGAAACATACTTTGAGAACTGGAAATGTCACTTTTCCCACCAGTGTTAGGATAGTGGAGAAGAGAGGTAGAGCTGTTAGGATTTTTTTTTCCTATGGAAAATTGTGTCTTTTTGGTCAAAAATCAAAAACTGGAAAATTTCTGTTCTGAAATGCCACTGTGGTGCCTCATGGGCATTTCATCAGTTGCCTTATTCTTCCTCTCTCCTGTTTAAGATCTGGTTCCTACCTGAACTTCATATCCCATGATATCCACACTCTCCCCTCCTTATGAGGGGAGATGTTGTGATTCCCATGATGCACTCACACCACAAACTCTGCTCCTTTTTTGACAGTTTATGATCTAGGATGGGGTGGGCAAATAATGGGCTGTGGGCAGGATTCAAGCTGCAAGCCCTTTTAAGCCAGCCCGTGAGCTCCTGCTGGAGAGCGGGGTCGGGGGCTGCAGTACACGACTTGGCCCCGCTCTGGTGTTCAAGCCAGGGTGCTGGATTGGGGGCCTGACCAAGTGGCTCGGCCCCGCTATGGTGCTCTGGCTGAGGCCCGAGTCGGGGGCTGAACCATGTGGCTCAGCCTCGCTCTGGCATTCCAGCTGGGGTGCAGAGTTGGGGTACACACCACATGGATTGGCCCCACTCCAGCCAGTGGTCGAACCACGTGGGTCCCAGAAGCCATGGCATGGTCCCACTCTGGCTCCTAAGCACTCCAATGGCTCCCTCTGGGACTCCAATGGGAGCTGCAGGAGTGATGCCTGTGGATGGGGCAGTGTGCAGAGCCACCTGGCCACGCCGCCGTGTAGGAGCCAGAGAAGGGACATGCTGCTGCTTCTGGGAGCTGCTTGAGGTAAGTGCCACTTGGAGCCTGAATCCCTGAGCCTCTCCCCACACCCTACTTATTGCCCCATCCCTGATCCTCCTCCCACTCTTCAAACCCCTCGATCCCAACCCGGAGCACCCTCCTGCACCCCAAACCTCTCATCCCCAACCCCACCCCAGAGCCCACACTCCCAACCAGAACCTGCACCCCTTCTCATGCCCCAACACCAATTTTGTGAGCATTCATGGCCTTCCATACAGTTTCTATTCCCCGATGTGGCCCTTGAACCAAAACGTTTGCCTACTCCTGATCTAGGACATCGGCACAAAACGGTATGGCGTTCCTAAGTCAGCTATGATTTACATAAAGAGTCAGTCTGCCCTCAAAAGTGTGAAGTCCTTGCTAAAGACCACTAGATGTACATAAGTGAGCCTGCGGAAAACTGGAACCCTCAAACCTCAAGTGTAGCATCATTAAGAGTCTGATTCACGAACTCCAGGATATAAGCAATCCCCATGAGGAAGAACAATAATGCCCCAAACATGTATGCATGCAAAAGTCCATCCATGTAAATGTTCCCAAATTGCAAATAAATAGGGACTTTAATATGATTGAACCAAACATGTTTTTGAAATTCAAACAAACATCTATGAACATTGTTTTTGCAGTATTCCACCAACTCTATTGTTCACCCATATGTTTAAAAAAAATTCAGAAGTTAACAGTATAAAAATACTTGGTTTATTATTATATTTTGCATGGATTATATCAGACACAGTCACTGTAATATTAATCCAGACATTCAGGACTCCTGCATTTGTATGTTTTATGTGCGTACTCATCACTGCTTACCTTGTGAAATCAACTGCTGCACACGAGTAACAAGAATTTGTCAGGAGATGTATGTCTGCAAACCTGAGAGTGTTGTTTAGTGCTCTATATATACTGCTGTACATCCAATAGCAAGTTAACCATTACTACTTTAGTAATAAAAGGGCAGCTTTTGGGTTTTCTTTTATACTAGATTAAATTTATGCACATACTAGATGAGATATAAACATTATCATCAACATTTTTTTTGTCCCAGTTTCATAGTTATGCATAATGATAATTGGCAAGTTGGCTTAAGTAGGGAAACAGAATTATTGCCAAGAAGATTGCATGCACTCTGCAACAATGCATACATTAATCAACTCAAGTTGCTATCAATTTTTCAATTGATGTTTTTCCCACAATATCCTCTAAAACAGTTTTAGTACATTTGTGTCAACAGAAATGTTCTCTCTATATTCTGCTCAGACTGAACTGGAGAGAAGTATTTGATGTTGGTGAGAAAATTCTCAGTTGTAATTGGCAATAAATCTGCAGCATGTATTTCCAGTTTAGATTGTATCATGTAAGGAAGGCTTGTGAAACTAGATTACAAAGTATAAGAAACCAAACTTCCTTATATATTATCTTTGATAGTAGAACATTTTTACAGAAGGGGTTTTTCTTTAAAAATGAAATAAATTTCTAAATTCATATTTATAACCTAGATAAAGACAGTGATCTCACTGGGTACTGAAAATTCAAGCCCATGCAATTATCTCCCAGTGAATATACATGCCAGGAATATGCATCTTTTTCATCAGTCTGGTAATTATGCCGTTTCACGTATTTTTTCAATGATATTTTCAGTAGAAATCTGTGGCGTTGATTTTTGTAATCATGATTTGCATGTTTTTTAAAAGTTAACAATACAGACCATTGGTCTGTACTTACCAGTTCCTCGGGACTTTAGGATGTGAGCTGTGAAAAGCTCTGAATGCTGAGGTTTTTTGTGGGGGCGTTCCAGCAGGGAGAGAATGTCTCTTAAATTAGCTCCTTAGGCTTCCTCACTTGCAGCCTATTGCCTTTAACTATGTTGTTCTAAGCTCCCTATTAGACAAAATCTGGTTCTCATGGGAGGGAGTTTACGGATTAGGGCAGGGGTTCTCAAACCTCATTGCACCATGTGACCCCCTTCTGACAACAAAAACTATTACATTACCCCAGGAGGGGGGACCAAGCCTGAGTCCACCCAATCCTTGGCACCCTAGGAGATGGGGGAAAATCTCTGCTGCCCCAGGCTGGGGGACAAAGCCAAAACCCAAGGGCTTCAGCCCCAGGCAGGGGGCCTGTAATCTCAGCCACAATGCCCAAGGCTGAAGCCTTCAGACTTCAACTTTGGGCCCCGGCCCCTGCAGCAAATCTAAGTTATTCCTGGCAAACCCATTAAAACGGGGTTGCAAGCCACTTTGTGGTCCTGATTTACAGTTTGAGAACTACTGGATTAGGAGATTTGGTGTGAGTCTTTGAAGCAGCACTTATGGGTATTACAGGATTTTCCAGGAGGCCTGTGGTGCTCTCTCCCTACTTTGATTGCCTACTGAGTGGAGAAGTTCTTTGGCCCCCGTAAGCCCCAATGGTGGCCGAAACCTCCATATCAAGTCAGTCAGGTGACTCCATTGCTGTGGGAGAACAGCTGACCACTTACTCTTTTACTATCTTTCACTCATCTGGCTAGAAGCTTCCCTTAGGGATGTTTAGGTAGGAGAGGCATTTCAATCTTCCAGGTATGACTCTGAGAACTGCACTGCAATATAGGGCAGTGTGATGGTGGGGGCAGAGTCTGAGGAGTGGGCAAGGCTTCAACAGCCAAGGAGCAGCTCTGTGGACCCTACCCAGGGAGTAACTTCTCCTCTCCAACCTAGCTTGGTCCCACACTTGCTGGGAAGCAGCATCAGGAGTTGGCCTAGAGATATTAAGAAATATTTTCCTGTTTGTTTTTTTTAAATAAAAGAAAAATAAATTAAAAATTCCAGTCATGTAGGTTCATCATTCAATACACACACACACACACACACACACACTGGACCGGTGTATATGCACACCAAGGCAGTTTACATGTGTCAACTGATGAATGCATATGCAGCTAAGTCCAATTTTTCCTAGCTGTCTAAATGCTTGTTAACAGCCTTTATAAACCTACACTATGCTGTTTCTTCATAGAAGTAAGGATATTTATTACCCAGCATGCATTTGTATACACTGATCGCAACATCAGTCTCATATAGCATTCATTCTATTTTGTTATAAAATAAAGGAAACCAAAACTCAAATGGAAAGGTGAAGATTAGTGACCTCAACCAAGTAAGGTCTGTGCTATATGTGTTATAATCAGTGGTTCTCAAACTTTTTCTATTGGTGACCCCTTTCGGACACCAGGCCTCTAAGCGTGACCCCCCTTAGGGGTCGGGGCATGGGCTGGGCTAGGGGGGTGCCAGCAGCCCCCCGGGACTTGGGCTGAGCTGGGGGTGTGTGGGTTTAGGGGTGCCAGCCCTCCGGGGCAGGGGCCGGGCTCAGGGGAGGGTGCCAGCAACCCCCCAGGACAGGGGACAGGGCCCCGAGTGCTGCCGGCAGCCCGCCACGGCAGGGCCTGGGGCTTGGGTGGGGTGACCAGATCGCTAGAGCAAAATATCAGGAAACATTGGGTGAGTGAGGGTGGGTGGGTGGAGGAGCAATGGGGGGGTGCAAGGATATTTTGGCACCCTAGGCAAAAAATATACCTTGCACCCCCCCTCCCCTTTTCCCAGAGCATTGCTTATTATAATTTTTTTAATGAATATTGGATAATGTAATGTAGCATGGGGGAGAGGGTTGGGGTATGGAGGGGGCGGGGCTCTGGCTGGGACTGGGGATAAGGTGATTGGGGTGTTGGAGGGGCTCAGGGCTAGGGCAGAGGGTTGGGATGTGGGGGGAGGGCTCTGGCTGGGGCTGGAGATGAGGTGTTAGGGTGCTGGAGTGGCTCAGGTCCTGAGTAGAGGGTTGGGGTGTGGTGGGGGGGTAAGATCTTTCTGGGGTGTAGGCTCTGGGGTGGGGCAGGGCTGGGGACGGGTGCAGGCAGGCTGCTCTGGGACTAGGGCCAGAGAGGAGGACTTCCCCCATCCCTTTCCCTGCCAGCAGCAGCAAGCTCTGGGGAAGCCCCCCACCCCTTTTCTGTTCCCCCAGCAGCAAACTCACTCACCCGTCACTGACAGTGGAAGGTGGTGGGCACTGGGACCCAGCGGCGGCAGTTGCTGCAGAGAGGCAACATGTTGCTGCAGGGAAGAGAAGGGAGGCTTCTGACTTGCCCCTGTCTGCGGAAGGTCTAAGGGGGCAGCAAAGGGAGGCCGGGGGACCCATGGGGGAGGCACGGGGGGAGGGGGCAGCCAGAGCCAGGTTGCGAGGGTTGGCTCTCTGCCCTGGTGCTGGCTGCATTGTGGGCCCCTGCATCATGCCCCGGGTGGCAGAGAGCTCTCTGGCCGGGGGACGCAGTCCACCTTCCCCTGACTCTGACTCTGCCAGAGGGGAGGAAGGGGAGAGAGCTCTCTGCTGCCCCGTCTTCCTCTGCCAGTGCAGCCGGGACCGGGGCTTGGGGCTCCGCCGGCAGGGGTTAGGGTCGGGGCCGGCTGCCAGTGCAGTATCTTATACTGCTCCTTGTACGAATGTGCTACCGTAGCAGTTCCTCATAGCTAGGGTGTAAGAAAGTGCTACCATATAAAGCTACCGTAGAAAACTGCTGCCAAACATAGCAAATGTCTACAGGTAGCATTTTCTTGCATTCTGTAATGTATTATACTGCTCCCCGTAGGAATGTGCTACTGTAGCAATTCCTCATAGGTACGTGTGCGCATACAAAAAACCCACTTTGATCAAATAAAAAAGTCTCTCACCCCCACTACAAACTATTTCTGCAAATACTGGTGTCTCAGTCCCACTGGGGCAACTGCAAACCCCCGTTGCCCCTGCCTGTGCTGGATTTTGCCCTCTGCCAGCACCTCACTCCGGGGTTTAACTCCCCCGTCTCCCCCTGGACCCCTGATTTTGCCCGTTTGCCCCTTTGTTAATCCTTTTTCCGGCTGCTTGACCCACCTTGACCAGTCCATTTCTGCCGCCTGCTCAGACCCCGGCCACCCATTTCCTCCGTTTTGTCACCTTTGCCACTTTTTAACCCCTGTAAACGTCAGTCAGCAGAATCTTATGGCTAATAAAGGCGGGGAGAAGAGCAGTGGCTACAGCTGATGTTACTGAGCATGCTCAGTTCATTTGAGCATGCTCAGTACACCCTAAGTAGCACAGTCTTACAAGGAGCATGATAATACATTGCACCGTCAGCAGGGGCTCGTGACCCCCACATAATCAAGTTGCGACCCCTCGAGGGGTCGCAACCCCCAGTTTGAGAACCAATGTGCTATATACAGAGACCTTGAATAAAAGCTTTAAACTTCTGCTGAAGTGGCAAATATATCCTAAGCTATTTTCTATGGCCAACAGAGAACCTAAGAGAAGCTTAACAACATTGCAGAATTATTTATACGCAATGTAGCTATCGTTTTAAGTAGTTCTACCTTCTGCAGTAAGTGAGAAATGTCTGTTAGGGTTAGTAATCAATAGAAAAATCACAAACATGTGCCTTTTGATGCTGAAATCAAATCCATACCCTATGAAGTGAAAACAGTATCAAAATAAATATTGAAGATGTGAACTTTCTGGTTGTATACTTCCCTATTGAGGATCAGTTTATCTCTATGGTGTCTTGAATACCCTGTAGAACAGGGATTAATATTCTTTGGACAATGTAGCAGCTTTAATTGCTCAGTAATGCATTATATCTATCTATCTATCTATCTATCTATCTATCTATCTATCTATCTATCTATTTATTTATCACTTCAGGTTTTTAAAATACAACTGGGCACCCATCCACCTTAAAAATCACAACATAAACCAAAGTACTGCCCCTAAATTTAGCTATCACAGCTCACATTCTTCTCAATAGCCATAAGAAAGAGGGGAAAAGATAACATTCCAGGCATGGTGCAAAGCCTAATATCTGTGCCATGTAGTTTGGAAGTCTCCTCTTATTATTTGGGGTCCAAATTTTCATTCTGTGAAGTAAGTGGGAGTATTGATACTGACTTCAATGAGGACAGGGTTTGGTCCTTTTAATGGTTCACACTAGATATTTCTGAAACTCATACTGTCTATTCAGGGTATGTGTTCCTGTCTCACTTGAAAGAACCATTGATTTCATATGGCACAGGAGAGCCCAAAGGCTGTAGGATCAGCCCTTCAGTTGGTAACTGTTACATGTACATATTGGTTTTACCTAGATTGCAAGTTTCAGCTAGAGTGGTAACGTTTTAAAATCTTAAATAACATTTGATTTCTAGGAAAAGCTTTAAAACCATCTGCTCTTCAAAATTAGCTCATAGATCCTTGCTAATGTTTGTATAGCACAAGGCCAAAACCAGAGAAATCTGCTTGACAGCCAGAGATGGAAAGTTTACATTCATAGGACCTTATCATCCTGTCATTTGCACAGTGTGCACTGGAAGAAAAGTGATCAAGCTACACCCAGGTAGCCAGCCCCTGCATGAGTACACAAGGTAAGAATGGATCATGGAGCCTTCCTCCTCTTGTTGTCAGCTCTACAGAGATCAATGAAAACAGCCATCCCTCTAACAGTAACTACTGAAGCCAGAATTCTCTGACTCCTGAAATGTGAGAGATTGGTATAATCCTGGCCCATGTCCTGACTGGGGCCGGGATATAAGTTTTACGGGCACTCCTGGGTGTCATGCCTCCTGGAGCATAGGTACGGCTCCTTGGTATAGCCCCTTGGATAGAGGAAGGGTAGGGAGGAGATGAAACTAAGCCTATGCTGTACCATCCTCTGCCTTCTCTGTCATATCGGGCGAGTTAGGTGGGAGCTCTGGGTAACAGTGAGGCACAATTTACCCCAATGTTTTTAGAAAAGATCATGCAATATAATCAGTTGTCTCTTCTGCTGCCATGCTGAGCACTGAAATGTAGAAAATTATGCACCTTCTTTAACAACATTTTGTGTGCTGAGGAAATAAAATGAGCATCACCGTCTGTGTAGGCCTGATCACATGCTCCTTTTAAGAAGCTTGTAAACAAGACGCACCAAAATGAAGTAATGTAACAATTTAAAAGGATGTTACAGTTCTCTTCCTCCCCAATGAAACTCTGAAGAATTCCAACTCACTTATGTATCAACACTTGCTACTTATTGCATAATTAACAACTCTCCTCACTTGAGTTTGCCAACAGTGTCCAGCTCAGTGCTTTCCTTGGTCTTGCCTGAAATTACCTTGTAACCTTCCATTCAATATGACCGAATTAGTGGAACTAGCATGATGGGTGACTTTTGAAAGCAAACTCTCTTGTTACATTAATTTGCATAGACCTCCCTCCTTCTCCATTACCACCATATCCCATTTTATTTAAGCCAGACTGTGAACTCCTTGTGGGTTACTCAGTGCCAAGCACTCTGCCAGCACTATCAAATAATAATAATTTAAAATGTGGTGTCATCAGTATGTAGATGACACGTAACTCTGTAATATTTTTATCAAGACAGGATGATAAAGAGAGACTAGGGTTGGCTGAGAACAAATTGACTGGCTGATGCTCAGTTTGGATAAGATGGAGGTAATGCTGTTTGGGGGAAGAGATCCTGGTTGTAAATTTACTTTGATCTATAATGTTCTTTCTGCCTCTTTTTCTCCACATACTACAGTGGCAGATGTGGTTAGCTGAGACACTTGATAACAGGCCCTTTATGTATATGTCTTGAAGGTGCTCTCAATAGAGGGTCCTTGACTCTGAAATTCACTTCCTTTTCTCAACTGACAAAGCCCAATTCTGTTGAGCATTAGGGCACAGCATAAGACCCATCTCTGTTTTCAAATATTTGCTTGAGTGGAGAGGTTTGAGTGCCTGGAGATATCTGTAGAATGTACTTTTACTCTTGTGTCTTAGATAAGAGGTAAAAAATGGTATGTTAAACTTGTACATGCACCCTGAGATATGTTAATAAGGCATATTTTATACATCAGAAAAATAAATCTGTGATTCTTCTAGGATGCAATATAACTTGCTCTACCCTGCCTGTGAGCCAGGATGCTCACATTTCTTATCAGTTGTACCAGTCTAAAGGAATGGAACAGAAAATTATCAAAATGTTCTTAGGGAAATTCAGCAAAATTTAACCCTTAACACATAAGTGTAACATTTTCATGAATCTCTGCACACCACCAGTATTCTGTCCTTTTCAGAAGTTACATGTTAGTGGATCAGGCTGTTTCTCAGGATGTAGCTACTTAGAAAAAATATTTTGTCTTTTTAATTCTTTTTTTTGCAGAAGGGGCAGAATACACAACTTGCTGCTGTTCTAAGTGTTGGCAGCCTATGTTGTGGAAATTGCACGGAGTGAGCAAGTGGGGCTCAAAAAATTGAGGATTTGAAGGACACATGAGAAAATGGGCCTCTCACCTCATAGGAGTAGTTTAGGAGAATGTACACACAGGAGTGTATGCAGAGTGCGGGCAGGGGGAAGAACAGAAGGGGAAGAAGAGAGGGGAAAGGAGGACAAGTGAGACACATTAGGTCAAACCACACAGAACATGTGTGTGTGCGGGATGGAGTTTAAAATGCACATTTGAAAGGTGTATCTTTTTAGTTTTATATATTGGATTTATCTGCGATCATGCCATAGTTTGAGTCAATATATGAGAAAATTGATCCTTTTCATATGTTACAGGCCACAGACCTGTAACATCACAAAGAGCATCTATGTATACAATTCTTATGACCTTTTCCATTGGAAATCTCTACTCTTAGTTACACAAGCAAAACCTCTATAAAGTCATTGAGGTTACCGGTGGGTAATTCAGGGCAGAACTTGGATAACTGTGTGTCTAAGAGGCTGATGTTTCAGGCTGTAGCAAAGGAGATTATATTTATGGTATGTACACTTATTTATTTGGCACTTATTTATTTTCTGCATGAGCAGAAAAATTTTGTCATGGAGAGAAATCTTTCTGCTTATGCAGAGTTCACCCAAATGATGTCTTACCAACCTCTCCATCACCACCCAAAAAAACATGGTTCACCCACTGTGGTGAGGCAGAAATATTTCCCTGCAGTAGCACTGATTGTCTTGCTTATTCTCTGCATAGGATTCTCTGAGGAATAATCAATATTCTGATGAAAATTATGGGTCCCAACAGCTTTACACATTTAAATATTTAGTGATTTTGTTTGCTAGTAAGTCAGACAAAGTAATATTTACAAGCCTTTGGAGTGGTTTTGAGCTAGTTAAATTCTACATTCTCTGAAAAATTCAATTAAATAATAAGGAAAGCTGCCAGTTAGTTGTGATTAGGGTAATAAATGTAAAATAGTAGTAATTTTCACTGTAAGTACAGGATCACACAAAGGTTTGTAGTTCATTAGTTTAACAATTTATTTTCTGACATTTGGGCTGTCAAAACCAGCAGTTTTTCTGAAAGTTTCAACTATGTTTTGTTTGTTTATTTTCCTTAATACTTCAATTCTGAAACAATTGCAAAAATACAGCAAGAAAATGTACCAGGCTGATCAGTAGGAATGAGATGCAGTTGTCTGCCTTTCTTTTTCTTGCTCTGTTCAGGTAAACTCCTTGTTCCTCCACTTGGCTGAGAGCAGGTATGCAGATTCTAATTAGTGTCTCTTCATGCAAGTTGAATGATAACTGGTGCAGTAATTACGGTGTCATACATGCAAGACCTTTAAACATTTAAAGTGGGTCAGTGCTGTCTCCTTATAATAAAAAAAATACTGCTCTCATACAGTATAAAAAGAATTGCTTTCTTTTATATAATCTTTATGTACTTATAGTAGAATCTCAGAGTTGCTAACACCTCAGGAATGGAGGTTTTTTTGAACTCTGAAATGTTTGTAATTCTAAACAAAATGTCGTGATTGTTCTTTCAAACATTTACAACTAAATATTGACTTGATACAACTTTGAAACTTTACTATGCAGAAGAAAAATGCTGCTTTCCTTTAATTTTTTTAGTAGTTTATGGCTAACACAATACTGTACTGTAACTGTATTTGCTTTTTTTGGGGTTGGGGCAGTCTCTGTTGTCTGTGTACTTTCGGTTCCAAATGACGTGTGTGGTTAATTGGACAGTTAATAACTCTGAGGTTCTACTGTATGTTTATATTACTATCATGTGGCTAATAGTGGTGGCAAAAACGTGCATTAGACATTAGACAGCTTTGTTAAAATTAGGCTTCTGATTATATCACTGTACAGTAAATTGTAGGGTTCAAACCTCAGAGTTAAAATGTATATGCAGCATGTTATGAAATATAAAGGTGTCAATTTTCTGCTTAGAAGCACTCAAATTTTGATTATACATGCATATTAAAAACAATAACCCACAGAGCACTATGATTATTATTTATTCATATAATACCATAACTGTACATGGTCCTTTACAACAGGTAGAATATATTCAATAAAAATGACAATCCGTACTTACAATCTAAAGGGCACAGTACAGTGAACAAAGCATCTCATGCTGATATTACCAGCAGGTTTGCAGAACAGGTTGTTTTTCAGAAGTGACTGGAAAGAGGAGAGTGGGTTTGATGTATGCAAATAGGGAGGCTCTAAAGAGAGCTGAGACTCAAAGAAGGGGTGGAATAGAATAGAGAGGTTAGAGCAGTCACAGTGGGAAATGACTGGACCATGGACTAGTGTTTCAGCAGGAGAGAAAGAGAAAAGGATGACTACTGGAGATATCCTAAAGGGGGGAAAAGTGCCAGTTATGTCAGGGATTCAATGGGGGAGCGGGGAAGAAAAGAGAAGTCAAAGATTACCCAGAGGTTGCCATCTTGGGTGACAGGAGGATGGTTGTTTTGTCAACAAAAATAGAACAATGGGAAGAAAGGCTTAGTTTTAGACATGTGAAATTTGACATGGCAGTGACTCAGAAGGAGATCTATGATTGGACAGCAGTGAAAGGTCAAGGTGGAGAAGGATAACTCAGTATAACTGTGTAATAGTTGAATGTGTGCTAAATAATGCACTGGGAGAAGCAGAAGGGGGTGTAAGGGCAATATAGTGAAGTGCAGAAGGACAGGAAGATCAATATAACCTTCTGTGCATTGGTGTGGTTTCATCAACCTAGGACTCCAAATTAATTACCCCTAGTACAGTATTCCTCCAAAATACTGGACTCGGGATTAGACTTATGTGCAATTATTGTAATAGTCAGTGCAACTCCAATACTGGAAGGATAAGTCATGAACGAAGATGTAGGTCTTCACTTGTTTACTAACATAGTCTGGCTACATGAGTACTCTTGATTGGTGCTATTGTTATTATTATAGCTGTTGAAATGCTCATGTTGTGATTGTTGTTTTTGATACCACTAAGATTATAATTAATAGTACTTTACCTTATTACATTCAGTAATTTGGTTTATTAAAATCTATAAATTGCCGCTGCATACCACCGTCCTTAGGGACGAAAGGGGGCCAAGTAGTACAGTATTACCATTGGTAAACTAATGTATTGGTCTAGTATGAAGGATCATCTCTGTGCTGCCAGGAATACCCATAAATACAACACAGATGCACAGCTCTGTAAGAGAAAACTCCATTTATTGCTCAGACAGTAAGCTGCAAAATAAAAGAATGGGTTAAGGAATCCTTAAACTAATAGCCTAGTGAATGTCCAGAGTTTGCACCATAACATGAGAGAAGCTTTGTCCCAGTTCTATGTTCTTGGTTTAGCTGAAATCCAAAACCTCCCATTTGTGTACTAGTAATGACACTGTGCTCAGAAGAAGATCCTTGCTGATATAAAGTGATGTTGACAGTCAATGTTGCTATGATGATTTACACCAGCTAAGGATCTGGCCCTCAGACTTTATTTAGGAGATAGCTAGCAGTTAAAGTTGGTGAACACAAGATAACTGTGCTTTCCCAAGTTGATGGTCATTGCTGGTCATTCTTAAAAAAATTAATAAGAAAAACCTGACTGGGACCTTTAGGTGCTACCACAGTACAAATTAAATTCCAAAATCATGGCTCTGTATTTTTAGGAATCCTTCACAGTGCCTGCCTTCTCTGTACTATTGACTTATAAGCAGTGGTATGCTGCTGCTTTAGTATGTAGTCTCACTGTCATCAGATCACTTGGCTATTCGGCAGTTCTTTGTTTTGCAAACTCTTATGGTGGCATACAGTTTGACTCAATTCATTTCCACTTGCCTCATACTCCTATTATAAGGAACAATTCTGGCTTTAGTCACTATGGAGTGCTGTTATGTAAGTACTTTGATTATTCATGATTGTGCCAGTGTCACTTGTTTTCAGGGTCCAGGATGTCTGGTTGGAATTAATACGATTTCTTTGAGAAGCAAAATTAGGTTATTTTGTAATTACTCACCAGAGCAAAGCCAATAGGAAATTTAGCTGAGGAGGGAGAGGGGAATAGGGTTCTAAAAAATTAAAAATCTTTATCAGGTTTCAAATAAAAAAACAACAGATATTTGGCCAGCAGAGGCCAGATTCTCAGCTGGTATAAACTAGTGTTGTTCTAATGACTTCACTGAGACTAGACTGATTTATATCAGCTGAAGATCTACTAACACAACTTGTCTACTACAGCACAAGCACCTTCTTCATATTGTTTTGAAATCTGCTGAATAACTTAACAATATATGATGGGTTTTCTAGGTTTGAGTGTACTGTAGTTCTTTTGGTTTTACTTTCAGAGGTCTAAGCTCATCTTGCTCTCTGAATGTTTCCTGGCCTCTTCATTACGTAGTTTATTATCCAGACTTCAAAAATATTTCCAACTTAGTGCCAGTGAAGCCACCTTACCTGCTTAAAGTGGCTAGACATCACAATGTCCTAGGTTTTGAGGGTTCACTCCAGTTTCAGTATAACCCTGGGGATATAGTCAGCTGTCTGCCTGCTCAGCTGCCGGAACCTCCACTAGTGCTGCCATGCTGTAAGCATTTTTGACAGCCAGGCAGTAGCTAGTCCTCATCTCTGCTACTGGCTTCAAAAACTGCAGTGGGGAACTGACACTGACTGTCAACTGGACAACAAAGAGCTGTGAAGATGTGTTCCAATTGCCAGTATTCTGAGAAGATCTTTGGGTCATCACTACTGCAGCAGGAAGAATCCTGGGTCTGCTGCTGCAGGGGAGTGGAAAGCAGAACTGCCTGAGGGAGGGGAAGGGGAAAGGGAAGGAAGAACTGGGATAAGGAAAGAAAAAACAGGAAACAGAAAAAGAAGAGAGGAGAAGGAGGAAGAAAAAAGAGAAGGTGGTATGCAAAATGTGAAGGCCCTAGGTTTTACTTTGCAAAGTAAAGTTACTCTGCAACTGCTACAGGTCACCCCCAAGGTTATGCTGATGCAGCATTCCACTGGTTCTAAAATAGATATCACAGAGACATGAAAGATGTGGAAAGTAGACTCTCAGATATGGTATGGCAGTATATTATCTCTCTCTCCCTAGAGAATAAACTAGATTCCAACTGGAGCCAGAAATGTAAACCACTGCATCGGTATGGATCCAGGTTGGCTCTCCTCAACCATCTGAGAAAGCTGTGTATGTGATTCTTACAGCACCACCAACCAGGGTCTACATTCTCTTCAGAAGCAGCTATTCAGGATATGACATCATATCAACAGAGAGCACTTCCTGACTGATAGGTGGTTATTCACAATAGTAGTGAATTCTAGAGACTTTAAAGGCAAAGATCTGCTCTCATTTACTTGGAGAAAATCCTTATGAATCAATTAGGTTTTACACGTGTGTAACCCTTCTGCTCCTCAGAATTGGCAGCAACAAGGGCCGGGTTCAGTACATAGGGGTTCCCTCTCAGCAACGCAATGCAAACTGGCTTGAGCCCCCACCCAGTGACCTGGGAAAATCCTACACACACCCGTGGGCGCCTCAAAGAGGCAATACTTCCCCTCTTGCAAGCACAGATTGGTGTATCAGAAGATCTTTAACATCATGAGGTAAATGACATCACTAAACTGGGAAAAACACCACAACTAGGGTTCATAAACCAACCCACAAGCAAATTGCCTTACTCCAGAAAATTGGGCTGTGTCCTTTCCTTTAGGTTCAGGAGTCCAGCAACCCAAAAATCACCCAAAGTCCCAAAAGTCCAACAGCCCAAAGGTCTCTGTCCTTGGTCAAAAGTTACTCTGCAGAGTCTTACCTCCCAGGCTGGGTGGTGATGGAAGGCAGGTTGGAGGGGTACCTTACGGGGGTCTGAGTCTGACTGCCCTGGCTCTCCGTGGGGTGCTGCTGCTCCACTTGTTGCGCTGCTCCACCAGCCGTCCCACAAACTGCTCCGCTTTGCCAGCTGTCACCCAAACTGCTCTGCTTCACCAGCTACTGCCTCTGCCAGCAGCTCGACACTGCTGCAAGCTGCTCTGCTAGCAGCTTGACTCCACTCTGCAAGCTGTCTCACAAACTGCTCTGCCGATCACTCCGCTAGCTGCTCTGCTAGCTGACACACAAACTGCTGTGCTCTGCAATATAGCTTTAGGCCCACCCACTTAAGACTCAGTGATTTTTCAGCTCTTAAGTGATTTCAGCTCATAGTAGGGGAGCCTTAGTGCAGGTGCACCACTGGGCCCAACATGATTTCATCTCAATAGCTGAAACTAGACTCCTAATGGAAGCAAAAATCAGCTCTAATATTCCAGTGGCAAGAGGCCAGGTGCAATAGCCCTGTAGGGCCCTAAGACAAGGCTGTCACCAAAAGGTATAGAAGCCTGTCCACATCCTCTCTCAACTCAGTGGGTTTTGGAACCCCTGTCCCTTGGTCAGTGAGTGCTACCTAGATGAGGGTGAGTCCCTCCATCATAACAAAGGCCAAGAACATGTCCCAGTCCCTCATTCACATAAACAGTTTAATCAAACTTTATCATGCCTGCCCCAATAACAGAGAAACTGGGGATCCCACAGAAGCCAAAGTGACCATTTGGGCTGTTGTAAGCTCAGGCTAGGTGTGGTGGGTGTGTCAATGCAAATAAGATCAGCCCCCTGAAGTTATTTTCCAAAACTCACTGCAATTCCCGCAATTCACCACTGATGTCAGGGTGGAGCTCATCCTGACACTGCTTACAAGTGTAAAGGAGAGCATATTTTTATTCAGAATTTTGTGAAGTGATTAAAAATTCACTCAGCTTCTATAGTTCACTGTACTGGAGGGGTGAATGGGGTATCCTTTAAAGGCACCCTTTAAAAATTGGAAGTTAAATTCTACTGAAGACAACAGAAAAGAGTATAAACTTTGGCAAGTCAAGTGTAAAAGTATAATTAGACAGGCCAATAAAGAATTAAGAGCAACTTGCAAAGGACTCAAAAATAAACAGAATTGTTTTTAAGTACATCAGAAGCAGGAAGCCTGCCAAACAATCAGCACCTTACTCCATCCTCTGGCCCCACTAACAGAGCTCTCAAGGAAGATAAGGCCATTGCAGAGAAGCTAAATGAATTCTTTTCATCAGTCTTCCCTGCAGAGGATGTGAGGGAGATTCCTTCCAAACCCTGAGGGCTTGTCTACACTTACATTTTACAGTGCTCTAACTTTCTGGGTCAGGGGTATGAACCTCCCGCTCCCCCCCCCTCCCCCCCCCCCCCGAGTGCTGCAGGTCTGAGCATTTTAAAGCGCTATCTATTGTGGACAGGCTCCGAGCACTGAGAGCCAGTGTGGACACCCTGGTCTGTTAATGAGCTCTGATCCGCATCTAGAAGTGTCCCACAATGCCTGTTCTGGTCACTCTGGTCATCAGTTTGAACTCTACTGCCCTGCCCTTAGGTGACCAACTTTAAATTTTCTGGGAATTTTGAAAATCGCCTTCCTGTTTGCTCAGCCAGGTGTGGAGTTCTCTCAGTGAATCATTCCGGGTGACCATGCCTCCATGTGCCATGTGATCTCCAGTATAGAGCAATGGCTAGGTGCTGGACCTCATTAGTGTTTGTGGGGAGGAAGCTGTGCAGTCCCAGCTGCGCTCCAGCTATAGGAATTACAATATCTTCAGGAAGATATCAAGAGATATGATGGAAAGGGGCCATGACTGGGACGCACTGCAGTGCAGGGTTAAAGTGAAGGAGCTGTGGATTGCCTATCGCAAAGCCCGTGAAGCAAATGGCCACTCCACTGCTGCCTCCGTGACTTGCCATTTCTACAAAGAGGTGGACGCAATACTTGGGGGCAACCCCACCTCCACTCCGATAACCACCATGAACGCTTCGGAGCCCAGTCCAACAAGGCAGGAGGAGGAGGAGGGGGAAGGGGACCGAGGGTGCTGAGGAGCTCTTCTCAAGCCAGGAGGAAGGTAGCCAATCGTGGTGGCCGGTTCTTGGGGAAGGACAAACATTAGAGGAGGTTCCTGGTAAGCAGCTTTTTTGGGGGGAAGGAAGTTATTCAATGAGGGCTCTTGGGGCAAGGATGGTTAGGGCTGCATGCATGCCTAGATGTGGAATAGGGCATTGATGTGCTCTCCCACATCGCAGTAATTGGCCTCAATGATCTCTTTAAAGGTCTCATCCAGAACTTGGGCAATGCGCTTGTGCTGGTCTATTGGGAGAGCCACTGTGGTTCTTGTACAGTCAGGTTAACTTATCCACTCCACTGTGCCATGTGGGCAGGGAGAACCATTGCTGCACACAGGCAAGCGGAAGCCACATTGTAGTAGAAGATCCTCCCTTGCTTCCCAGGTAACCCTCAGCAATGAGATATCTTCCAGGATAAACTCATGTGGAAAATGTGGGAACGGTGTTTGGTATAGGGCCCCCTGCAGCTGTTGGCTCTCCCTAAGGCACAGAAACCCAGAGGACAGCACAGCCATGAAACAATCAGTCCCCCTTGACCCTGTGCTTACTCACCATTTTGGGGCTCCCATGGCTTATGTGCGCTCGTTTTGAGATGGGCAAATTATGCTATTGTGGAGACTGTGCTCACCCTGCTTAAGTGCAGAGGAATCATTGCTCTGTCTGGTGTGAACAATACTGCATCTGAAATTGCAAAATGCAACACTTTAACAACCTTGAGATCTTAGCCGTCCATGTTATAACTGGCCAAGAGACTGCAAAGAATCAGGTAGAGGCCGCGTAAAAGCAAAGAGGACGTGGTGCATGAAGTAATTCAGCAGTCACTAAACGAGAATCTAAAGGCGCAGGAGTGGAGGGAGAGTGAAAGAAGGATCCGACAGAAGAATGAGGAGCACTAGCAGGAAAACGTGGTGCTCCTGCAGCAAAGCACGGATCGGCTGAGAAGCATCATGGAGCGCCAAGCGGACTCTATCCAAGTGCTCATAACCATGCAGGTGGAGCACTATTGTGCCTGCCCCTCCCTACAGCCCTTGTCCCAAAACTCTTTCCCTTGTTTCCCCATGTCACCTACAACCCACTTTCCCCAACATCTGGGTTCTTACCACCCCCAGCTGCCTCCAACGCCTGTAGCTTTACCACCCAGCCATGAAAACTACAACTTTTACTCACTGAACTCAACCTCCTTCACCATGCATTATAGCCATCCTGCAGTGCAGCACTCATTGCACGGTACTCCAGACGGGAAGGCTGAGTACGATAACAGGACATATGCAAGTCTGTGATTATACCATTCCCCACCCCACTCCCTTGCCCTTTCTGTGTTCCAAGCAGTTTTGGTTTTTTTCAATAAATGAATTTTCTTTTCAATAAATGGATTTTTTGGCTTTGAAAACATACTTTATTATTGCATAATGTAAAAGATACCTTAGCCCAGGAAAGCAACAGGCACAGCAAGTCAGTGTAACAAAGACAGATTTCTACTAACATTGGAACCACTGCACTTCACTCCTGTGTAGTGTACCAGACATCACTGGCAGCTTTCAGCATCAAATTGCTCCCTCAAGGCATTTCTAATCATTGCAGTACTGTGCTGGGCCCCTCTAATAGCTCTGGTCTCTGGCTGTTCACATTCAGCCTCCAGGTGTTGAACCTCTGAGTTCCATGCCCGAGTGAAGCTTTCACCCTTCCCTTCACAAATGTTATGGAAGGTACAGCACATGGATATAACAGCGGGGATGTTGTCATCGGCCATATCCAGCTTCCCATGCAGAGAGCACCAGCGGCCCTTTAAATGGCCAAAAGCACACTCAATTGTCATTCTGTGCCGGCTCAGCCTGTTGTTGAACAGCTCCTTGCTGCTGTCCAGGCTCCCTGTGTAGGGTTTCATGAGCCATGGCATTAAAGGATAAGCGGGGTCTCCAAGGATCACAATGAGCATTTTGATATCTCCTATGGTGATCTTCTGGTCTGGGGAAAAATGTCCCAGGTTGCAGCTTCCTGAATAGGCCAGTATTCCGAAAGATGTGTGTGCCATGCACCTTTCCAGGCCAGCCTGCATTAATGTCAGTGAAACGCCCATGGTGATCCACAAGTGCCCGGAGAACCAAAGAGAAATACCCTTTCTGATTGTGTCCCATCTATCACCCCTCCACAGTTAGGGAAACTCTTTTGTGCAAAGCCAACCACAATACCATGCACGTTACCGCTTATTCTTAGCAGGATGCAATTAATGGCCCTGCAAACTTGCATCAACACAATTCCAACCGTTGACTTTCCCACTCCAAACTGGCTAGCGACCGATCAGTAGCTGTCTGGAGGTTCCAGCTTCCAGACTGCAACAACCACCCGCTTCTCCACCGTCATGGCAGCACTCAGTCTCGTGTCCTTGTGCTGCAGGGTGGGGGGCGAGCTCCTCACACAGTCCCATAAAAGTGGCTTCTCTCATCCGAAAGTTCTGCAGCCACTGCTTGTCATCCCAGACTTGCAGGATGATGTGATCCCACCACTCTGCTTGTTTCCCGAGCCCAAAAGTAATCTTCCACAGTGGTGAGTGAGTATGTCTGTAAATGCCACAAGCAATCTCGAGTCATATGCGTTATGCGAGTCAATATCATCATCGGAATCCTCACTGTCAGTTTTGATCTTCAGGAGTAACTTGACTGCCAAACAAGAAATGGTGGCGAGACTTGTCAGCATGTTCCTCAGTAGTTCAGGCTCCATTCCTGCAGACTTAAAGGGAAGATGGTGCGCTGCATAAAAAACATTGGAAGATGGTGCCAAATGAGGACGGAAGCACAGGGATTGCTGGATTGCAAACAGATGTCTCACGGGGTGTTGGGACAGGACCTAGAATGCACTGAACCCCCTGCCCTCTTCCCACAAGCAACAGCACCAGAATGAGAAGAGGTGCTCTGTGGGATAGCTGCTCAGAATTCACCACTCCCAATGCTGCTTCAAGTGCCACAAATGTGGACACACCAATGTGCTTGCAGCTGTCAGTGTGGACAGACTGGAGCGCTTTCCCTACTGTGCTCTCTGAAGGCTGGTTTAACCCAAAGTGCGCTACATCTGCAAGTGTAGCCATGTCCCAAGATTGAGATGTCAGCAAAGGTGGTTTTGGAACAAATTGATAAATTAAACAGTAATTAGTCACCAGCATGAGATGGTATTCCCTCAAGAATTCTGAAGGAACACAGATATGAAATTGCAGAACTTATAACTGATAGGTTGCATATCACTTAAATCCACTTCTGTACCAGATGACAGGAGGATAGCTAATGTGACACCAGATTTTTTTAAAAGGTTCCAGAGGCCATCCTAGCAACTACAGGCCAGTAAGCCTAACTTCAGTACTGGGCAAATTGGTTGAAACTATAGTAAAGAACAGAATTATCAGACACATGGATGAACACAATTTGTTGGGGGAAGAGTCAACCCGCCTTTGTAAAGGGAAATCATGTCTCAACAATCTATTAGAATTCTTTGAGGGGGGTCAAGAAACATGTGGACAAGGGTGATCCAGGGGATAGACTATATTTGGACTTTTAGAATACCTTTGACAAGGGTCCTCACCAAAGTCTCTTAAACAAAGTAAGCAGTCATGGGACAAGAGGGAAGTCCTCTCATGGATCAGTAACTTACTAGACAGGAAATAAAGGATAGGATAAATGTGGTCAGTTTTCAGAATGGAGAGAGGTTCTCAGAATGGATCGAGAGGTGTCCCCTAGGGATCTGTACTGGGATAAGTACTGTTGAACATACACACAAATGATCTGCAAAAAGGAGTAAACAACGAGATGGCAAAATTTGCACATAATGCAAAATTGCTCAAGATAGTTAAGTTCCAAGCAGACTGTGAAGAATTATAAAGGAGTTTCACAAAATTGGGTGAATGGGCAACAAAATGGCAGATGAAATTCTATGTTGATAAATGCAAACTAATGCACATTGGAAAACATAATTCCAACTATAAATACAAAATGATGGGATCTAAATTAGCTGTTGCTACTCAAGAAAGATCTTGGAATCATTGAGGTAACAAAGTCCTGTGGAACCTTAAAGACTAACTATAAAGTTTTGAAGCATAAGCTTTCGTGGGCTAATACCCACTTCGTCGGATGCAAGCAGTGGAAGTGTCCAGAGGCCTATACCTGCCTCTGGACACTTCCACTGCTTGCATCCGACGAAATGGGTATTAGCCCACGGAAGCTTATGCTTCAAAACTTTATAGTTAGTCTTTAAGATGCCACAGGACTTTGTTACCTCTGCTATTCCAGACTAACACGGCTACCTCTCTGATTCTTGGAATCATTGTGAATAGTTCTCTGAAAATATCTGCTCAATGTGCAGAAGCAGTCAAAAAAAAGCTAACAAAGTTAGGAACTATTAGGAAAGGGATAGATAATGAAACAAAAGTTATCATAATCCCTCTATATAAATCCATGGTACATGCATACCTTGAATACTTCATGCAGTTCTGGTCACCCCATCTCAAAAACGTTAATTTGAACTGGAAAAAGATATGGAGAATGGCAATGAAAATGTTTAAGGAACAGCTTCCATATGAGGGGAGATTAAAAACACTGGGAGTTTTAAATTTGGAAAAGAAACTGAAAGTGGATATGACAGAGATTTATAAAATCATGAGTAGTTTGGGACAGGTGAATAAGGAAGTGTTATTTACCCTTTCACATAACACAAGAACCAGGAGTCACCCAATGAAATTAATAGTTGTCAGGTTTAAAAGAAAGAAAAGGAGACCATTCTTCATAAAAGACACTCAACCTGTCAAACTCATTACCAGGAGATGTTTTGAAGGCGAAAACCATTACAGGGACCAAAAAAGAGTTAGATAAGTTCATAGAGGATAGGTCCATCAATAGCTACTAGCCAAGATGGCCAGGGATGCAACACCATGCTCTGGGTATCCATAGCCTCTGATAGTGGGCATGGACAATAGCGGATGGATCCCTCTGATTGCCTGTACTGTTCATTCTCTTGGAAGCACTTGACATGGCCACTGTCAGAAAACCGCATACCATTGGTCTGACCCGATGTGGCCATTCTTATATTCTTATTTTGGTGAGTACAGTAAAACCTTGATTTAACGGACCTCGATTTAACGGACAAAATTTCTGATCCATATCAGACCGCGATCCCTTCCTGCTGCGGCCCCGGTCCCCTTCGCTGGCGGCCGTCTGCTGGCTCCCAGCTGCCGCCCGGGTCCCAGCCGCTGGCGGGCTGGCTGCCAGCTCACGGGTCTCGCCAGCGGGCAGGCTGGCTGCCGGCTCCCGGCTGCCACCCGGGTCCCAGCAGCGGGCAGGCTGCGGAGCTGCCGCCCCGACCCTGTGGCGAGCGGGCTGCTGCTCTGACAGCTCGGGTTTTTTTTTTATTATTAAATAATGGACTTTTTGATTTAACGGACACCCCCTCACCCGAATTAGTCCGTTAAATCGAGGTTTTACTGTATTGCATTCCTGGAATATCGCTAAGTAAAGCCGTGGCCTGCTTGCCAATCTAAGTAAAAGTTGCTTCTTTATGAGCCAGACATTAATGGTTATCAAGTGTAGCAGTTTGTGAAATCAGCTTAAATGGTTAGAACACTTGACATAAAAACATTAATGGGTAAAAACAGACTGAATCTGACAGAGTATAGGCATGCTTCAGGCTAGCCTTAGAGGTGAGCTATCCAGAGAACTGTGCTGCTCTTGACAGTGGAATATTGGGAAACTACTGATCACAGGGCCAGTTAAATGCACAACTGACAGACTTACTGTCTTGATGTAAACAGACATATTTTTCTTTGCAAGCTGATAATTGTAGGATCTTGCCCTCTTCAATAGGATGAAGGCTATACAAAATAAGGATTTTATATTGCAAAATAAATCCTAATATAGGCCTATGCTGAATAAAATCTAAGTAAGGTCCTGGAAACTCTGATGTTCCCATCATGGGGTTCCCTCTGAATTCTTCCTTTAGGGGGAGGAATTTTATCTCCACTGCCATACACAATTAGAGGATTTGACCCCCTCAAATCCATAGATTTCAGGAGATCGGTGGGAGGCATGTGACCATCTGCATGAAACCCTTTGCCTTCACAGTAGCTTTCAGACTTTTATTTCCCCCTCATCAGCTCCCTGGCAGCATGTCTCCAATCCATTTGCACTGCCATCAAATTCTCTGCCACTAATACTAGAATTCCCTGTAAGCAGATTCACAGAACAGACACTTAATAACGCTCCCAGCTGTGATAATTTCTTGTGATATGGAAACTACATCGCTATTAATGAATCTTCGCTTTCAGAAATAAGGACCCAATCCTGCACTTATTCATGCTTGTAGTTCCCCTTGGAGTCTAAAGAACTACTTTTATGAGTAAGGACATGAAGATATTACTTTCACTGTAAATCCCTAATTTCACTCTCTTGTAACATTCTGAAAAATTCTCCTTTTTGGCCACAATATTCCATGCTATTAAATTAGCCATGTGGCAAAATATATATTCTTCCTATTTAAAAACAAAGACTTTTTTTCCCCACAGAACTAAAAATGGCTTAAACTTTAAAACTTCCAATATTATATGTCGCTATACCATACTAAGGAATAATGATGGGGAAGTTTGAAATTTTATAAAATATAAGAATTCAAAACTACTGAACTTTCATGTTCATGCCTGTGCAACAAAATACACAACAATTAGGTTTTTCTGTATTCTGTGGACTGCAGTCTTATGGCATTTCAATTCTATGGTGACTCATGGGACTCCATAGTACCCCAGTTAAGATGTGTGGCTACAGAAGGTGTTTTACAATTTGTAGAATTGTTAGTGACAATTGCACAGGGGACTACAGTTTATGAAGCTGTGTAAAACAGAATTGCACCGTTTCATATTGCCACTGCTTCAGTTCAGTCTTTAAAAAAATATAATAACCCCTTTCTCCCCTCCGCTCATAGAAGTTAAATTTAAAAACCTAGGTTCACGCATCTTTAAAATAAAGCAATAGTCTTTAATATATGTGAATTTGATACTTAGTCACCTGGGCATTTGCCAAGAGAATTTGTATTTACAATCATAGCTTGTATAGTGAATTCAGGAGCAGCTTATCATTCACTGAGAAAAACTACTGTTGACTTTGATTTCATAATCTAATGGTTTGAGCTTAATTTCTGTCTGTCTATACAAACTGTCTATCAATCCAGCTTCTTATATTGGCACTTTTCTCTGCAGTATCTGAATGCTTCACAAGAGTAAAAAGTTATGAAAGTGATGTGCCTCTCCTTCTCACGGCAAGATACATGATTGTTTTTTTTCTTTGGTTTGTTTATTGAAATTATTGCTGCATATAGAAAATGTATACTATTGGTATGAATAAAAGGTCTGTTTTTTATTGGAAGACATCACAAGACAGGGCATTTGGCACCTGAATTCATTGGTTGATTACTATAAAATGGAATATAAAGTGGAATATAAAACAAAACCCTAAGATCTTCCTTCATTATTCCCATGGTTAACCCTGTTTATGCCACTATGTTGTTCAATTCCGTTCGTGTTGAAGATTGTCTGCCTCTTCTTTCACAATATGCTTTACCAGCAACATCTGTAGATTTGCATAATTGACCCCTCTGTTGATCTTATTGACTTATGTTCACATGCCCTTTAGTACTCAAACATATGCTGGTGTCTGTGTGGGCATTTATGTGACATTACAGTGGGCATTTTACTATCTAGTTCATGTACCTTTTCATTGGGCATCTGAGATTCTGAAATACTTGAATCCATGCATTGGGTTCCTTGCACCAGATCAGCACTTTTTTTTTTTTTTTGGCCTCCTCTTTGTAAATGGATTGGTGTGAATGCACCTGAGAATAGAATTTGACACTTGAAATAATTCTGGAACACGATAGGTAGCAGGGCCGGCTCTACCTTTTTTGTCACCCCAAGCAGCCAAAAAAAGATGCCTGAACTGCCGAAGCAAAAAAAAAAAAAAAAAAAAAAGGGTGGCCCAATTGTGCTTCCCCAAGATTGGCCGGAATGCCCCCCCTTAGAATGTACCGCCCCAGGCACATGCTTCCTCACTGGGGCCTGGAGCCAGCCCTGATGGGTAGAGCCCTGGGCAGATACAAAATTTGTATTTGCATCCAATCTGCAACAATGGTCCACAGATATAGAGTAGATATCTTTAGATTTGCAGGGCTCTAACAATGGGAACTATGTGACGTATAGAGGCTTCTTGAGGCCCAAATTGAGCCTGCTTGTAGAATGGGCTCTACTTTGCAGCTGCCACTATAGCTTTGTCCATCCTTCAACTTTGCATGTAGTTATGGAGGTAGCTGGAATTCTCTTCTGAATGCTTAATTCCTTCTATTCTTGGCAAAGAGCACCAGTTGCCCGAAGACTACTCAATACCTTCACATAAGACCACATCAGAGCTTCACATCAACCAGCTGCTTTATACTGTAATTCCTTAAACGCCAACCAGTGAGACCTGACCTTTAAGGACACACAATATATGTATATCTCCAATTCCCTAGAAACTTTACATATAAACTGCTCTCAAGTGGGTGGCAGGCAAAAATGCAGTTAACTGTAGCAGGGAAGCAAAAGAATCCTCAGATGGCTCCAGCAGCTTTTTATTGCATTGGGGATAGGGAGAGCAACCCAATTCTGTTATTCAGTATTCTCCAAATGCAGTATGCCAGCCAGCACAGTCCTCTGAAAGGAGAAAGGAAGGGAAGAAGACCCATCCCTTGAAGTCAAGTGTACAACCTGGAATCATCAGTTCAGGGTGCTCAGCAGGACAGTCTTGGCTGGTAGGGATGGGAGCTGCTTCCTCATCCAGTGGATTGGCAAGGAGACATGGCCAGACGGGCCATAATCGTTATATAATCCCTAGATGTAGCTTTAACTATTCTTTTGGGGTGGGAGGAAACAAATATTAAAATCATGTGCATAGTTAAATAGTATGTGGTGATAATGATTTTAGCAATTTCATATGGAGTCAGTCTAGCCGACAAGGAAGTAGAAATTCTTAGCTAAAATTTGTTGCCATCATCTGATGACTGTTTTGAAAATGACTTATTGACTTCAGGCTAATTTCTTGTGGCCAGATGTTCATATCCCCAAATAGCTCTACACTTGGTAATAATTGGAAGCAGCCTTTTTGGTAGTTTCTTCGCCAGGGAATAAATGGGCATGAGTACTACTCTACTCTGTCATCCCTGGACGTGGTTCCTAAAGTTCAGAGCTGGGACACTTTGGCGTGCAGTGTTGTGAAGCCTGCCCTGATGCCGTCTGTGGTTGTCTTCTGTGACTAAACAAAGGATTTTAGTTTGAGGTTGTACATCTTGCACTTTTCATTGGTGCTTAACATTGGAGGATTGGGCTAAAAAAAATCTGATGCAGTTCAACAAGGACAAGTGCAGAGTCTGCATTTAGGATGGATGAATCCCATGCACCGCTACTGACTGGCTAAGCGGCAGTTCTGCAGAAAAGGACCTGGGGATTACAGTTGATGAGAAGCTGGATAGGAGTCAACAGTGTGCCCTTGTAGCCAAGAAGGCTAATGGCATACTGGACTGCATTAGTAGGAGTATTGCCAGCAGATCGAGGGAAGTGATTATTCCCCTCTATTTGGCACTGGTGAGGCCACATCTGGAGTATTGCATCCAGGTTTGGGCTCCCCATTACAGAAAGGAAGTTGTCAAATTGGGGAGAGTCCAGTGGAGAGCAACAAAAATGATTAGGGAGCTGGCGCACATGACTTACAAGGAGAGGCTGAAGGAACTGGTTTTATTCAGTCTGCAGAAGAGAACAGTGAGAGGGGATTTGATAGCAACCTTCAGCTATCTAGGTTGCTTGCTATCAAATCTAGGTCTAGGTTGGATATTTGGAAACACTATTTCACTAGGATGGTGGTGAAGTACTGGAATGGGTTATATAGGGAAGTGGTGGAATCTCCTTCCTTGGATGTTTTTAAGGCCCATCTTGACAAAGCCCTGGCTGGAATGATTTAGTTGGGGATTCATTCTGTTTTGAGCAGGGGGCTGGACTAGGTGACCTCCTGAGATCTCTTCCAACCCTAATCTTCTATGAATCCATATTTAAATAAAAAATAAAATGCTCAGGGCTACTCAGAGGAATCCAAATACTAAATAATGTGATGGTTTTTAAAAATACATATGATGTTTTGTTTCCTTTTCTTTTTGGCCAAGTAAAAGTCTTACCTGATCCATTGCACAAGTGCACAGCTGGTCAGAAAATTTTCCATCCTATGAAATGTCGATATTTTGAAGAAAACTTTGTTTAAAATTGGACATAGCCATAATTTTGAAAATTTTGTCTAAATTAAATAGCAAAAATATTTCATTTTCAGTCAGTGAAAGTATTTTGATCTGACCATTTTGAATTTTAATATAAAAGATTTCTAAACAAAAATTTGTTTGAGAACTTAAAAAAAAATCAAAAAACTTTCCAATCAAAAAATGTTGAAATCGGGCATTTCAATATTTTTGATTTTTTTTTCCAGTAAAGTTGATGCTATTTTGTGGGGAAAAAATTGTGTAATCAAAATGGCATTTGCTGATGGAAAACTGTTTTGACAATTTTTTTTGACAAGCTCACAATACATCTAGTACTGACTGATACAACAATTGTGGAAGTTGCTATAGTGTGAGTTCAGTCTGATTTGTTCTTTTTCAGTGACTCATCTTTGACTTTTTGAAGATTGCCCCTCGTTACATGTCTAAAAACAAAGTTATTCATAAATTCTATACAAGAGCCTTTTCCAGGACCTGTTCAAAGATAAAAGAGAAAAAATTCCCCATGGTCATATTTATTTTATGTGAAACATAGGTGCAGGTCCTAAACACTGCTGTTTCTAAATCTAGTGCACACTCCCTTCCATAAACTATTCCTTTGTGAATCAAAAACAGCATCCATAGCCAGTCTGTCTTTTCTTTATGATAGTGTATATTTTTTTCTGTGTTTATGAAATTCATCTCTTTAATAATAGATATGAGTTGCTTGTGTGAATCTATCTTGCCACGGAAATGTGAAACCCCTAGAACCCTTGGGACTGAACAAGAGTTTGGATTAACCAATACAAATCACTTTCAGCCTTTCCCCTCATGTGCCAGTTGGATGATTTTGGGGTTTTTTTGTCACAAAGGAATTCAATAAACTAGCACGATTGCCAAGTCACAAGGGGTTATCTCCAAAACCTGACCTGTTAGTTTTCTGTCAGATCTGTTGATACTGAGCTACAGTTACGGCTTTTTGCATCCAATTTCTCAGTTGCTAGAATCTGAATTTGTTGCAGAAACAATGAACGGCCTAGAAATAAAATGTTTTCTAGCAAAAAAGAAAAAAAACAAATACAATATTATTTAAAAAAACACCAATTACAGTTAGTAACAACTTCAATGTAAAGTTTGAAACTTAATGTTTTTTTTTAGGGAGAACTGTGGATTCTGGTTCTGTCATCATAATAGCGATGTGCATATGTATTTTTGTTTTGGGTTTTCTAAAGTGAATGTTAAACAATTTACACTTATCTGTCAAAAGATTTTGACTTATGAAATGTTCCACTTGAAGAAAAATAAAAACAGAAGATTACTTGCTAAGAATGTAGAAAGCAAACAATTAGTATCTCCCTTTTCCCTAATGGGCTTCAATAGACCTACGCATAGCTGAAGCTCCGGTCTGTTGACTACAATATAGCTACTTATGCAAGTAACTGCTCACCAGGGATTAAGGGGTTCACAGTGGGATCCAGAAATAGTTAGACTCCTGCAATTAGCTGTGAAAACTCTTCTCTATTGCCATGGTATCATCTACACAGATGACCATAAATGGAAAAGACTCTCAAAGCAAAATAATATTTTAAAATGGCTAAATTTCCAATATACTAGAACTTTGCCTAAACAAATTCTTCCAGCCTATTTTCCAATCTTTCAGATGCAACACAAAATGAACAGATTAAACAGCAGTTCACCCATTCTTCTCTCTCTCTTCTGAATTCCCAGTTGTTGCTGTGCTTATACCAAGAAATGGCCATACCTACAGTACTATCCCTGAAAATCTAAACCACATCATATTCTGCTTGTCAGTAAACAGAATTCCACTGGGTCCCAAAACAAATCATGTTACAAACATGAAGTTCTCTGGACTATGGGCCAGGTTATGCCCTTTTGATCTACATGCACAAGGACCACTTCATGAATGGATCTCCTCTACCTCACCTATTCCTTGACACCAGAGCGGGACCTGGGGATCCTTGTTGAGACAAGAACAAAGGTGAAGTGAAATATATTCCTTCAGAAATGTAATACGGCTAGAGAATGTATTACATTCATAATGGCCCTTCCTCAACAATGCAGATTCATCCCTGCCCCATTTAGGAGTTGTCCTGAATTGTTTTTGTGAGGCAGAATCTTGCTTTCTTTCACAGGGAAAATTCCATCCCTGATTGTAGAAAACAGATACATGAAGTTCTCTCAGTTTACTTTATGCAGATAATGTCATTTGGGTATACCATGTGGGCCTGACTATTACCAAGTTACTGATGTTTTCAATTAGGTATGCTATAATTATGCTACAATTTATGTAATACTTCGTTTCAAGTGGACTAATTATGCTTCCGTTATTTAAAGTTAGGCAGTATAATATCTGATACAAAAGTAAGACATTCAAACAGGAAAGAATCAGAATAATGTGAGTTTAAAGTATAAGTATTAAAATAAAAAGGAAATATTTTTGTCTATTAGGCTGATGGCATCACTAAAATTAAGTTCAGCCACAAAGTAAAGAAAGCTCGATTATATCTGTGATGCATATATCTGTGGAGAAGAATGATTCCTGAATATGTTTTACAACTTTAGAGTGGAAACACTGATGCTGCAGCATCAGGACAGGAAATATAATCAGCGTAGCTGAAGCCAGCATCTATTTATCTTTAATTAATCATTCTCTGAGTAGGCAATTAATATCCAGGTGCTGGGTGCCAGCTTTTTTACATTCATGCTGCAAACATAAAACTAGAGAACTCGTAGAGCTGAAATATATTGAAGCACACTAGCTGTAAACATAAAATATTGTAACTGTTTCCTATACATTAATTTTATAGATAAAGCTTGTTAACAATTTATGTTTGATTATTTTCTCTAGAATTGTCAGACACTTGAAAAAATAGGTAAATCTCATCTCATAATTTTGGAATTTTAAGCATTCTCAGTTCAGGAAATGATATAGAAAACAAAAGTAGATTATCTGCCACAGCAACTGTTTACTTATTTGGAATTTTTAAATGTACAGTGGGTTTTTTTATCATTAGTTTTGCTTTGTCTTATGGTAAACATGAGCCAAAATTGAACCCTTGGATCTGAATCCTTTCAAAGTTGAGGAGACAAGAAGGGATTTGGATTTGAATCTCTAGATCTGAGCATGTCTCTACAGTATTCGTTCTAGGTTTGTTCCAAAACTGAATGGGGAGGCGGTTAGCAAGCTTTGGCAGGATCAGGCCCTAAATGCTATAATAAAACATTGAATAAAAAGATCATACAGCATCTCTGGCAGCATGTATAGAAATCACAAGAAAATCGGGGGGAAAAGGTGTGTGTGTATGTGTAAGAATTTTCCCTACAGAGCCAGTATTTTTTCATCCAAATTCTCAGAGTATCTGATAGTAATAGCCAGCAAATAAAAATGGAGCTTTATTTACTGACTTTAAGGGTAGGTCTATACTACCTGCCAGATAGGTGGGTAGCGATCGATCTTTCGGGGGTCAATTTATTGCATCTAGTCTAGATGCGATAAATCGATCCCTGAGCACTCTCCCGCTGACTCTGGTACTCCACCACCGTGAGAGGCGGAGTTGATGGGGGAGCATCAGCAGTCGATTCAGTGCCATGAAGATGCCATGGTAAGTCGACCTAAATGCATCAACTTCAGTTACGCTATTCCCGTAGATGAAGTTGCATATTTTAGGTCAATCCCCCCCCCCACACACAGTGTAGACCAGGGCTAAGTCTCAGATTGTTGTTCACCTTCTACCCCATTCCCACTGGTTACCTCTTTTCCTTGAATTTATATCTCGAGGTATTTCAAAAGGTGAGAAAATGGAAATCCTAAACTTTCTCCTTTTTACCCCAGTTATAATTCATAACTATAATAGTTTCCAACAGCTTACATAGATTTTTTTAAAAATATCTATTTTATACTTCACAATGTCTGACATTATTTATATATAAAATTAAAAATATTCATTGTACAATATTCTGAAACCTAAAGCAAAGTTTTCATTTTACCTTTTAAATTATTGAAGAGAGACTAGAACCAAGAAAACTAATTTTGATTCACGAAATTTTCCACTTGGTGACATTTTACATCTGCCTGCATTTCTCTCTTTCAGCCTATTTGTCTTGATAATGTTGTTCTTCCTTTGTGCTCATTATTCTTTAGCTGCATTTCACATTGTTATGTATATCCCTTAATTGAATTTATTGTCGTCATCTTAAAATGGCTTCCACAGAAGGCAAATATGGCATCGATCAAAAACCTGAAGTGTCTGCTATTCACTATCAGATTGTAAAGTCTTCAGGGCAAGGACCATGTTTTTGCATGTGTGTGTACCATGCCTATCACAGAGGGTCTGCAATCTTGCTTGAACTTTCTGGGCACTAGAACAACTTAAATAATAATAAATAGAAATTAGTTGTGCACACTATAAGTTATGGTCACAATTAATTTGCAGACCTAATTGTGTCCCTCTCATTTCTATGAAGGCCCCCTTTCATCATTATTTACATTGCACTAAGGGGAGAAATTTTAAGTCAATGAAATTTACACTTTGCAAAAAAGCAAAACCAACAAGACAGATTTCCAAGGGACATATTCCACATCCTTAGCTACAGCCAAGGAGAGCTCCATGCAGTTTAACTGAGAGGGCCAATGGTTGCTTTGGTTTACCTTTATGCCTGCCACAGATTAAAACTTAATGTAGACAAGCCCTATGCAGCCATATATTGATGTATGAAGAATGGTTCCTCACCTGTCATTTGAGTCATGTAAAAGTGAGCCCACTGAAGGAAGTCAAAAGCAAGAACACCTGAGTCTGCGCCAAGGGAGCTTTAGGTTAGATATTAGATTTTTTTTTTTAACTAATAAGGATAGTTAAGCACTGGAATAGGTTAACAAGTGGAACCCCCGTCATTGGAGGTTTTTCTGACTAGGTTGGACAAACACCTGTCAGTGATGGTCTAGGTGTACTTGGTCCTCGGCTGGGCATTGGATTAGGTGATCTCTCAGTATCTCTTCCAGCCTGCATCTCTGATTATGTGATTTAAATTATGATGTTTAGTTGTAATTTAAGGTACTCAGCAAAGAGAGAAAAAGAACCCAAATGTTTTTTTTTTCAAGTAGAGTGTGTATATTTTGTACTTTACCCTGTTCTTTTTACGCAAGGGCATGTAAGTTACTGTACATCCAGGGCCTAATGGTCAGAAGTACTAAGTATTGTGGTTCTCTTTGATATCATCAGGAGATACAGGACTCAGCACCTTTGAAAAATCAGGCCTTCAGGTATTGATGCGCCATTCCTTCATATTGTCACACAGTGTCTGACAAATGGATTGAGTAGTTTATAGTGCTGCTGTATAATTTGTACTAACATATATATCTTCTGAATGTCAGGGTGGCTCTTTAAATGTTTCTTCATAAAGCTAAATCCACTGTCAATAAGGACTCCTCACAGAGATCAGGGAAAGTATTCAATAGCTTAATAAACTTCAACTTAGGTAGGTAGATAGCATTAGTTCAGAAGAAAATAGGCTACACCACCTGCCATCTATCTTTGAGTGTCTTGGGATTGTAGGTCTTTGAAGATGTTGTATGAAAAGACCCTTACCTTCTCTTCACACAGGTACTGCTGTTCCAGCTGACCCCACACCTGCACTAATGTATGAGTATATCTGTGTGGGGCCCTCTACCAGCAATCAGGAAGAAAAAGGAGGGGGGTCAGGGGCCATGTACTTCCAAAATGTGTATTCAGATGTATTATTTTCTGTTTAAAAGGACGAGATTGTTCACTTACTCACTGTCTTTGGAAGTGACAGTGCCTTTGCTAGAAGGCCAGCTCATGGTTTATGCACTATTTAAGACCTCCAAGTAGGGCTTACATAGGGCCTAAATGGCACATAGGCATTGGGCTGACCTCTGCATGAGGGTGAATTTCATAGGTGTAAAAACAAGTTCAGTAGGAACCCCTTGGTTCATAGGCTTCAGATTTCAAGACCCTGGCAGGCTGCCCCTTCCCTGAGGTGGCTCCAGGCTGTAGGGTATTGCACCACAAGGAGAGAGAGTCATTGCATACACTTGGGCAGATGTGGTGATGGAAAATGGATCACAAAAATGATGTTTTTTTTTAAAAAGTGTCTATTAAATGTCAACTGCAATTCATTATCTTAATCTTCAGATCACATCTGCCGCACTGCAGGACATGCCATAGACTTTAATTTTCCTAGTGTTAAACAGTTCTTCTCAGAACTGCTTCTTTTCTCTCCTTCCTCTCTGATATGCACCTTCTTTCATGCTATTCACTTCTGTTGGAACAGCCTACCACTTCCCATACAAGAGCTCTCACTCTTCTCCTTTAACCCTCTGCTTGAAACCCATTACTTTAGAGAGTCCTTCCAGTATTGATCTTGGGACCAGCAATGTTACTACTGCTTCTTATTGTACTTCAGAATTGTACTGAATTTTTCTGAGCGCCTCAGGGCAGGAGCTTTCTGTATTTTAACATTTTGTAAAGCACCATACACACTTATGGTGCTCACTAAATAACACTTACAATGATAAAAGCAACCACTTTATTCTGCCATGCATTTATTTTTCTTCTCCATCTGACATTCTCAGTATATGTCAAACAGTGTAGCAAAACTCTTATTTTTAAAGTTCAATTTACAAAGAATTAGGAGGAATTTGTAGATGTCTTGTGTTATGTAACTATGTGCATATGTATATTCATATATCTATATCAGGGTCGGCAACCGATGGCACGTGAGCTGATTTGTAATGGCACGCTGCTGCCTGCCACTCTTCTCCGCCCCCCCGCCGCCCTCCCTGCGGGGGGAGAAGCTTGGTCCTGCCGGCTGCTGCTGCAAGCTCCCACACCTCTTCCCCAGAGTGCTGGGTTCCTGCATCTTCTGCTCTTCCTCCCTGCAGCTGATCAGTGGATGGCCCTTGGGAGGGAGGAAGAAGGGGGGGGGGGGAGAGAAACGGAGCTGTGCTCGCTGCTCCAGGGAAGAGGTGGGGGCAGGGCCTTGGGGAAGGGGGTGAAATCAGGGCATATCCTCTCCAGCCGCTTCCCATGAGTACCCCCATGACCTCACCCCACACCCCCAGCCCTCTGCCCTGACCCCTGAACTCCCCTCACACAGACACACAGCCCTTTGCCCTGACTCAGCCCCCCCATGCCCAGTCCCCCCCATAACCTGACTCCTGCACCCCCACACATACCCATCCCCCCCACAGCCCATGCCCTGACTCTTGCACCCCCCACATCCTCACCCCCACCCTGATCACCAAATGGGAGCTACTGTACACCCCTCCCCCTATTCCCACCTGCACCCCTCACACCACATGGGAGCTGCCCAGGTAAGCGCTCCACACCCAAACCTCCTCCCCCAACCCTCATTCTCAACCCTCCCTCATTCTAGCTCCTGGCCAGACCCTCCACCCCAACCCCCAGCCTGCTCCTTCACCCCCAGCCCTGTGCTCAGTGCACTCCCACCCTCAGCTCAGTCCAGAGAGAGAGGAAAAGAATGGGCTAGAACCAGGGAGAAGGTATGTAAGAGTGGGTACCCCAGTCTCTGTGCTCTTGAGTACAGAGAAAGGGACTCTTTTGTGCCAGACCGAATAACTCTAAGCTGCTTTTCAGCCAAGTTAATCCTCTACACCCCAAGACTCCCCACTTTTACCAGCTGGGAACTTGGGGAATCACAGCTGCCACCATCTGAGTAGATATCCAAGGCCCTGGATTGGGGTACTCAGACTCCCTAAAACCCTAACACTGTCCCCCTCCCTGAGAGCCAGAGTCAGACACCTGGAGGCTGTGTTACCTCCCCCCTCCTCTCTTCTCGCTGAAGAGAGAGAGACAGATGCCGTTCCTCAGCTTATACCCTGAGCTGATCCTTTTTCCTACCTCCCCCCTCCCTCCTCTCTTCCCAGCCTGGAAGCAGGGAAACCTTAAGGGAAGTAAACCAAACATTTTATAACTACAAGATTTAATAAAGAAAAGAGCATAGAACATAGGCACAGTACAGCTTACAATTTAGAGTTCTTTAACTTCTCATCTGAAATGGACAGAGACACCCCAATAGGTACAGACTTTATGCAAAATCAAAATATTACTCACAATTAGCTAAGTAGGAATATAAGAAGGAAAGTTGAGTCATCTCCACAGCTAGAGATGAGCTCCCGGACCCTTGCCCATGTTGCATGGCAAGCCCAAACGAAACTAACTTTAAACTCCCTCCCTCCCTCATGGCAGGGAAGCTCTTACATCACTTGTTCTCAGGTAACATTAACCCTCTCCAGCACTTTACACTTATAACAAGGTAGGTACTCACTCTGTGTGGACAGGGCCGGGAGCCCAGACTGGCAGCGGGCTGAGTGGGTCTGGCAGCTGGGATCCCAGCTGGCAGGAGTTGGCAGATGGAACCCCAGACTGGCAGCAGGCTGAGATGGTCAGCCCACTGCCGGTCTGGGGTCCCAGCCACTGGCCCCGCTCAGCCCACTGCCGGTCTGGGGTTCTGGCTGCTGGCCCCTTGCCAGCTAGGGTCCCGGCCACAGGCCCCACTCAGTCTGCTGCTGGCCTAGGTGAATGGAACCCCAGGCCGGCAGTGGGCTGAGCAGGCTAGCGGCATAAGATCAGCATTTTAATTTAATTTTAAATGAAGCTTCTTAAACATTCTGAAAACCTTGTTTCCTTTACATACGACAATAGTTTCATTATATAATATATAGACTTATAGCGAGAGACCTTCTAAAAAACGTTAAAATGTATTACCAGCATATGAAGCCTTAAATTAAAGTGAATAAGTGAAGACTCGGCAGACCACTTCTGAAAGATTGCCGACCTCTGATCTATATAAATGTGTATTTGTGTGTGTGTATATACACAGCTATAACACCACTACATGTCTACATACATATATTTGGTATTGTATTAGAGGGAGAGAAGGCTGTGAATGCAGCTGTTATTGATGCAGGTCTGACCATACTGCACTCCAAGACATAGGGTCTTTTTACCCTGGATGTGGCACAGGGTGTTGAATATGCATAGCATAAACATTGTGCATGGGAGGTGGTCTTGGCACACACATAGAGATTACTATGTTCACACATGTGAAGCCACCGCAAATTATTCTCCAATAAATCTGTGCTCAGATGGTGAAGGAATTCTGGAATGTAAAACTAATTGTTTATGTGAGTTAATTTATTCCAGTAATACAGAACTAAATACCGATCCCCTAATTTTCCTTGCAAAAGTATAAGATGTAACATGCAAAATACCAACCAATAATAATGCAGTTCCCACCAGCTGGAGAGAATTAGAAGAATGTAAAAGGTACAGTACTAAGCTGTCTATCAGAATAAAAAAGAAGTAGATAATGTGGGCTTAAGGGTTTTTTCCATATTTTTTTTAATAAGATTCTGAGAGGACATACTAAATATAGCCTCTTTCTCGGAGAAAGTAGATTAAGAATGGCTTCTGCTGATTCATATGAAATACATAGTGGGATAAGCCAATCAGGGAACAAGAAGAATTACCCTGTGGCATCAACCATGTGACTTCTACAATATGACCATTCAGACTAACGCACTGGAAACTCAAAATGCATTTGTATAAAGCTGTCTGAAAATATTTGTGGACATTCAGATAGTACAAAAGAAAAAACATGTACCAATGGAAGATTTGTGAAGGTAAAAATAATTGGATGAAAAACTGCATGCGGGGAGGGAGGGGAATCAACCTAAGAAACGCAACTTTAGCTACGAGAATAGCGTAGCTGAAGTCAACATATTTAGATTGATTTACCACAGCGTCTTCATGGCGCCGAGTCAACTGCTGCCGCTGCCCCATCAACGCCTCTCGCGGTGGTGGAGTATCAGAGTCGACGGCAGAGTGCTCAGGAATCGATTTATTGCATCTAGACTAGATCAATCACTACCTGCAGATCCGGAGGGTAGTGTAGACATACCCTGAGTTGTAAATTCCACACAACTTTACTACTAAACTTACTATTGTGCATATTTAAGGTGAGAGGAAGAGTTGTCCTGTGGTGAGGGCACTAGCCTAGGATTTGAGACCAAGGTTCAATTCCATGCTCCACCACAGCTTTCCTGTGTGACTCAGGAAAGTCACTTAGCCTCTCTGTGCCACAGTTCCTTATCTGTAAATTGGGTCTAATAGTACTTCTGTACATCACAGGGATATTGGGACACTTTCAGAGACTACTGTAATGCGGGCCCTGTAAGTACCTAAAATAGGTAGATGGCACTACCAAATATAATTGTGTGTAAATAAAGGATATGGTGCGCGACAGGCTGTGTGTCATCACTGCAGCACCCCTAGATTTATGTCCCAGGGCTCAGCTCTGCTAGCCAGTGCACCCTCTTCTGGTGGCATCTCATCATGGTCACTTCTGCTCCAGGGACCCACATCACTCCCAGGACTGCGGTGTACTCTGGCTGTGCCATACTCTGTGCTCCCCCCTTTCTGGGGGGATGTACTGCAGTCTGACAGTCCAGCCATTTCCTCAGTGGCAAGCAGGGTGGCCAGGACCTGGGCCAACCCATTAATCCATGTCCTAGGCCAGGGACCCTATAGATGGCCACCGTTTGCTGCATCCCCTCCAACTCCTCTGCAGATCTCCCTGGGCCACTTGCCCATGGCTCCAGCACCCTCTTTGCACTTGCCTCAGTCTGCAGATCCCTGCAGCCTTCCAGGAGCTTCTTTAGCTCCCTTGGTCTCTGCCTGCAATAATGCTCTGTCCAGGGTGCTCCTGCCTTCAGCCTGCAAGGCAGCAAGGCCTCCTCCCTCCTCAAGCTCCAGAGAGTGACCAAAGTTGCTCTGTTCTGCAGATTTTCTTACAGGGGCTCTGATTGGCTGCCTCTTTCATGCCTCCCAAGGGCTCTTTTAACCCCTTAGAGCCCAGTGTGGGGCAGGTGTCCATCACAGGGAGAAACAATAAAATAGCATGTATCAGGAGTGGCTGAACTGCATGTGACTTTTTTATAGTTAGTGTGGCTTCCAGAGCGCCCCCCCCCCCCATTTGCTACCTACCAAACAGGGCGGAGGGAGCTCAGGGTGGTGGGGTGAGGGGCTTATGCCTAGCAGGGAGGGGTGTATCAGGGCTTCAGACCCATGAGGCATGGCTTGCCTGCTGGGGCTTGGGGCTTCAGCAGGAGCAGGGCTGTGAAACCCCGAGTCTCAGCAGGTGTGGCCTGGCTCTCGAACTTCTTAAGATTGTTGTATGCAGCTCAGTGGGTGCATTTCCCACCCGCCCCGCCGTATATATACACAAAATGGAAACTATATTTGCAAACAAACTATTCATTTTGAGTATCTGGAGAATCTCACTGTGTTAGGTGATACCATGGAGAGGAAAGACTGCAAGCAAGTCCACAAACAGGTGGTAATGTCAGATGTGTAATGTCAGGATAATGATGCCTTCTTTGGAGGAGCGTTTGAAAGGAGCTAAAATGTAAGTAGTGAGCGCTCGCCAGCCATCTGTTAAAGCATGGATTTACATACGTTGACAAGTAGAAAGGCCAAATTACTCTTTTTTGTAATATTGTGGAGGCCACAACCAAACTATGGGATGGTGGAGGACTTGTCATATACATACTGCAGAAGGGTTTGGAGGATCAGGTCAGGGAGAAGGCTTTGTCACAGGAAGCTCAGGAACCTTTTGGTGGCAGGAGGTTGTGCTTAAGCAGAGCTTGCCACTTGAAGTGCCCAACAGTGTGACCAAACCTGGATGGTTTTCTCAACCTAGTGGCATAGAGAACAAGCATGGTTACTTGTTATGCAAACTATAAAGCTGGGCAGTTGTTTTTTTCACCAAATAGTTCATTTGTGGTCTCCCCCCCCCCCCCAAGCATTTTTGGGAGCACCAAAACTATTCACAATTTGACACCAATTCTCCATAGTTTTGGACACTTCCTTTTGGAGGGGGTGAATGTAGATGCTATTCACAGAATAGGAGGAGGATCTGCCTCCCTTAAAAACTTCAGCTCAGCACTTAGGCATTCACATAGGATGTGTGAGACATTGGTTCAATTCCCCCCCTCTGCCTACAGTTTGAACTTGGGCCCCACACACAATAGGAAGTGTCCTAGCCACTGGTCTATGGGATATTCAGATGCAGGTACCTCTAGTTGAAACTATTGCATATTAATAATTAAATAGTCAAGTGAGCCAGAGAGAGAGAGTAGGAGTGACTCTGTAGCCTAGTGGCTAGTGGACCCTTCTGCAATGTGGGAGTCCCAAGTGCATGTCCTTGCTACAATGACTATTTAATTATTTATAAAAAAAAGTGGATCAGCTTCAAAAGGAGAGATTGAGAGATACCCACGCAGAGCTCACTTGGGTATTGTGAAATTCCTAAAACCACAAGCCAACTAACACTCAACTGCCTGAAAAATACATTTGGTTCTTAGGGGATTAAGTTACCTCCAATTTGAGCTGCTATTAAATTTTCTTCATAACAGTTAACACCATTTTTCTAATTGATTTATGCTCAGCCAGGTGCACTATGTAATGAATTATTTTAATTATTAATGTAGTCTCTACAGTGTGTTTTAATGCTGCGCATTAGTAATCCGCTGGTCAGTTTGTGTTATATATCCCCCCCCCCCCCCCCCGAGCCCATTCCTCAGAAGATGAGAGACCACAGTAAGAAAAAGATACAGAAAAGATGACAGGAGAAAAACAAGAGAGTTGCAGAAGCGGCAGTGGAGAAGAGGACAGCAGAAACATTGAGAGAGATTAAAATTTGCAGGGCCTTGAAGGTGAAGGTATTCTATTGGTGCACATTGGTTTAGATCTGTTCAGGCAAAGAAGCTGCATTGATTTACTTCAGCTGAGAATCAGATTCTTGAACTTGATGTAGAAGATTTTAAAAAAAAGTGACTGGAAGGATTCAGAGGAGAATGATTTGATCAAACTGGTGGGAAGAAAGATTACTTTAATAGCTCAATTTATCTACAAGCTTTATTAATAAAGCAAAGTTTATTTGTTCACGTGGACAAAATAATTATGAGCTCTGAAGTTTATCCCAAAGGCAAATTCAAATTTTCATGGGGTATGACTCCATGCACTGCATTTCTTTTATTTAAACCTGAAATTGCTGAAGGAAAGGAAAATCCATCGTTAGAAGCCAACTGGGCACAATTCAGGAAAAGTCAATCTTTTTTGTTTGATTTGGAATGGCCAAAAAGTTATTGGTTGAATATGTTCAATATATTTTGTGAGGTTCCAAGAAATCAGCGAATTCCTATCCTTTTGGTATCGCATTTAATTACATAAGTGCAAAGTACTATTATAATATGTCCAAATATCTCAGCCTGCTTTATTACAAAATCCTCGCATGGCAGCATGTTCAAGAACATTCATGACAAAATCACTATCTTTATTACTTCGATTTGTGCAGGAATGCAGATTGAAATTCAGACCGTACGTTTGCCAGAAATTGTAAGCTGGATGGCTGATCATTGCCAAATACATTCTTTGTTAGAAGATTTTGGCATGGCAAGGTTTAGTCCTGCATGTTGCTTTTCTTACAGTGCAGTGTTTCTTAGTTCCTAAAATTCTGGTTTTATGTTCAGAAATAAAGCAGAACAGAGATTTTTGTCCTGCTGGAAAAAATGCTCTTTGAATAGTTCCTCTGAACCAAACTGCCCTCTTCTGTTCTATTTTATACCACGTTCTAAAATTCTGTTCTATTTTAATACCACACTCATCACCATATTCTGAGCATTGTCCATTAATGCATTAAGCATTGTGACTACATATCTGTCATGAGTTGTTTGTTCCCTCATCCTCTCTCCAGGGGTAGAAGCATATGGAGAGTCTTGTTTTGGTAGGGGTTTTTTATTACTATACGTGTACCGTACTGCCCAATACTAGGGTGACAATGTCAGTTTTATGGTAACAAAGGAAGCTATCACTATGATGTTGTAAAGTTGCAGCTTCTAAATTCATGTTCTCTTCAACTTTGATTTATCCTGTTGTGAAAGGAAAATTTGTTTTACTGAAGAAATAGTTCAAATCAGCACAGACCTAATATTTAATTCTGGCTTTTTCTTTCCCTGTCTGGCAAAGAATTGTACCCTGCAATTCCAATATGATCCAGAAGAATTCAGGGAGGGATTGAGCGAGAGAGGCCAAGAATCCCCCTTTTAACTTCAAAATTATTTCTAACTAGAAAACAAAACCTTTGGTATTTTATCTTGGACTGCTATCTCCTATTTTGTGTCAAGAAATTTTCATGCTTAAGATTACAAGCTGCAAAGGTAAAGTAAATCAGAAAGAACAAGAGTAGGAACACTTCTGAATCCATTGACTATGAACAGTACTTTTAAAAAAATAAACCAGGATGCCTCTAATGCAGTGGTCACCAACCTTTCGGACCTCACGGACCACTAAACTCACAATTTTGAATCCTGCAGACCACTAACATGAATTTTTTTAAAAAGGTACAAACATCTATAAAATAATCATAAAAGTTCCATTTTATTAATATGAAATGCACTTGTTTAATTATAACAAAATTATTAAAGCTTGTTTAATTATAACAAAATTATTAGTGTAATATTTGTTGCTGCTTGTTTGAAATAAGTTTATGGATTCTTGGCTCCAATGACATCACTGCAACACGGAGAGCCGTTTGTATTTCAAGCCGACAGCGGTACTTATTTTTGATTGCTGTAACAGATGAGAATGTCTTTTCACACAAATAGGTTGTTGCAAATGGAATCAAAATTTTGATGGTTTTTTCACTCAGCACTGGGTACTCACTTTTTACGGAGAGCCAAAAATGATGTCTTGATGAGAACGAGTGGAATTTAGCTTTGAGACTGTCGTCGGATGATAGATCGATTAGGCTTTCTTTTTCTTTCATGCTCAAATTGCTATCTTCAATTTTCGCCGAAAATGGATCCATTACCCACATATTGCCATGTCTGGGGCCCTCTTCCTTTGGGTAATAATGGCCAAAAGGTTCTGTGAGTGACCATAAGTGCTGTCGAACAATGGTTATTACCTGTCGGTTGACATCCTCTTTTATATACTCATCAAGATTCGAGAACATTTGCAGATCTTCTTCAGCCAACCGCATTTGCCACAGCAATATTTTCTTTTGAAATGCATCCATTTTACCTCGCAGTGTGAACACGTCCGTAAGCTGTCCTTGCAAGGATGTGTTTAGCTCGTTTAACAGTGAAAAAATATCTGCCAGGTATGCAAGCTTGGCTAGCTGTAGTGACCGGAAGAAAATTGTGATGGGCAAACACTAGGGGGTGTAGTTACGCTTCTGAGTCAACTCCAGGAGAGGGCGTAAGGGTGGTATTAATCTGAGAATGGCCTTGGATTCCTGTTATCTGTTGTGCGTTTGGGAACAGTTTCCCAGCTGTGAAAGTGTTTACCCCGTCTGTGTGAGAACGAATGTGTGGGAAACTAGATGGGGAAACTGAGGCAGGTAATCAACAAGTGCTAAACAGCATGTAATCAACCAATTAGCTTGCTGCTTGCTATTAATGAGATGAATATGTATGAGATGCAAATGAGCTGACACACCTTTATGGGTTGTGCTTCTTCTCTGGACATCGCTTGCGTGTGTCAGACATCCTGTATCGCGGCAGTGCTGCCCGAGGTCCCCAGCACGGTAATGCCGCTCCCTTCAATAAACTCACCACTTTCCATCTAGCCACCTGTGTGAAGCCTCGTTTCTCCCGGCAACGAGATAAGCACCCCGCAACACTAGCCAATCATCGTCGGACAAGAGATCTTGGAATTCCAAATTATTTGGCTCCAGAAAACTTTAACACGGCTCTGATCCTTAGCTATGTAGCTCAGAAAAGACGTTGAAGGAAAAGTTCTTTTAAGATGGAAGGTTTACATCTTGTTCAAGTTCATTCTTTATGAAGAAAAATAAATTATTTTTCAGTGTAAAAATTGTTCCATAGTATAATTAATCTTAGAATAAAAAATTTATATCACGCTACAATGTTTGATCTTCCAGAACTACTGTATTTTGCTGTTTTGTATTTGAAAAGGGTCTAAGCAGGAGACTTGTTTTAACTTTATCTTAATAAAAGTTTTATTTTAAAAATTCTTTTAATTTCCTCTAGGCTTTGAATATTGCAGAAGTTTAATACACCTGTAAATTAGAGGGCTGCTGTTTTGTGGCCAGTCTGGTTTTCCATTGATGGATATATGGTTCTGTTCTATGGATATATGGTTCTATTACCTCTGTTGTGCTCATTGGTATTTCTAGCACTGCACTTGCATGATTTGTTTTAATTATTCTGTTCAAAAGTGACTAGAAAGGGAAATAAAATATTACAAATATCTCAGCAAAATTTAAGGAACTGCTCTGAGATACCATTAGGGATATGGGAATAGGTGAAGGTTAGAATCATTGTAGATGCCATTATATGAAGCCTCTTTTGGAAAATTAAACAATTAAAAACCCCTCAAAAAATCACACACCCAAGGTTCTTTTGAAGTAAATACTGTTTTCAAAGGCGGGTGCCTCAATACGATGTCCAAATCCCATAGTTAGCTACTCAGCAGTAGGACACAAAAGTGCCCATTTGAAATGCCAGATTACATATTCAGAAAGAAATTTGGGTGATTTTATTAAGATTCATATGTTAATAAGCTCTACAGTGTTCATGCCAACCAAATTATATTGTATTTTAATACATTATTTTTTCTTTTCAAGATACATTTGTAATTTTAAAGAAGTTATAGAAATGCATGTTCTTCAAGGGGTATACACACCACATGTGATTTGTAAAGTTTCTCAAGCCTGTTGCTGTGCAGTCCTATCATTTCAGTTCAATACAACATATTATATTACATAACAACATACTACGGTACCAGATAGGTGTTATCTGAAAGCAATGCACTCCTATGTCTCTATCTCCCCAAATGGCCACTTATAGGGCTGGTCCCCACTACCGGGGGGGATTGATGGCAGATACGCAACTTCAGCTATGTGAATCACGTACCTGAAGTTTGCGTATCTGAACCCGACTTACCTGCCGTCCTCACACGGCGGCAGTTGGCGGCGTGCTCCCACGTCGACTCCAGCTTGCGCGCCTCCCGGCAAGCTGGAGTTCCGGAGTCAACGGGGGAGCTGCGGGCGATCAATTTCTCGTGTCTTCACAAGACGGGAGAAATAGATCGCCAAAAGATCGATCGCTACCCGCCGATCCGGTGGGTAGTGAAAACCAGCCCATATACATTAAATAGAAAGGATGACAAAACAGAAGCATGTAGTACACCACATGAGCGAGCCGTCCATGGTTTACTTGAAACTACCGTTTGGGCCTCTTTGGAGACAAAAGAATAGAGCCACTCAAATACAACCCAATAAATCCTTGCCAAGGTCTGAAAACATGTCAGGAACACCTTATGGTCAAGAGCATCAGAGGCGATCGATAGTTGTAACAAAATTGACTAGGATGCTTGGCCTTCTTGCAATGCCAGAAGTTCCTCAACCAATGAGACTAGAAGAGTCAATGTTTGTACCGAAGAAAGACTTAAAGCTAGATTAACAGAAGCTCAACAACCCCATCCGCCCCCAAAAGGGACACTGAAGAGGAGAACATAGCTGAGGAGAGTCTCCACATCAGAAGTGGTTTCTTGTGCATGGCCCTAATGATACAGCATGTGTTTTTATCTAAATGTATCCGTGTTTAAGGAGAGCTATGTGAGTAATTGCTCTGGGTTTTACGTTTGGATTTGTTATTTTTTGAGCTTCATAAATGTCTAGTGCATTTAATAAAATGATAATATTTTAGGAGAACATAAATGGTAAGTTGTTCCGCCCTTAGTTGGAAATACAAATTTCATTTCTTTTACTGGGAGTACTTAAATTGCAATTAAAAAACCCAACAACCCTCCATTACATTTAACATCTTTCGTATATTTTTACAGGTGTCTAGTAGCTTCTCTAAGGTGTGTTCACTTAAAGGCCAAGCAAGATGTGTAATTCAGACAAATTATAGGGAAAGTGGTGACATGAAGTTATGTTCTTTCAAAGATGTATGGATTTTGTTTCAAATGTATTTATTTTAGAATTGCAGAAATTCATCCTTCACAGGTTATCAAAAAATGTGACATTTTGAAGGAAAAGTTCAGACATTAAACAGTGCATCAATCTTTTCTCAAATGTCTAAGATATTTCTATATTACTTTTGTATAGGTACTTTGGCAACAGTACTATAAACTAAAATATATTTAGTAACAGAAAACAGCATAAGGTTGTTTGGATTAAAAAATACAATTTATTTAATTTATCTTTAAACAATAATCATATTTTTGAAAACAGTTGGACTTTTAGTGTGGCAAATGAGATGTGAAGATCTCTGCAGTAAGTAACAATTACTGAATTTCTTATACTAGAAAATTGTCCCCTGACCTCGCCCTGTATGTCTCAGGACTTGATCCTACACATGGGAATATGGAAGTAAAAAATAATGAGCAGGACCTGGGATGCAGTGAAACCTGTCCTGACATTAATGAGAGAGCTGTTATGTGGCTGAATTAAGGCCAAAAAGGGGATATATGTATAGAAAGATTTCCATTGCATGCTGAGGGTTTAAACTCAAGTCTACTAAAATTCACCTCATCTTATGTACACCTTGCCCATTTTTTATTCAGTGCTCCTGAGAGTACTGTATTGAATGGGAGTTACAACAACCTTGAAAATGACTTTAGCTCAGTGAAGAGGACTATGCCTAGTGTTTAACCTTAACTGTGTCAACATATAGCTGCCATTCATGCGTGCACTGGAGCATTACATCTTTGCCTTCCTGTTACTCATCACACAAGGATTTACAAGATCAAGGTCTAAATGTAATAAGAGCAAAAAACCAGTTACTCTTAATACATTCCACACGCACTCTTGTGGTAGCAAGTCCTGTAGTTAAGTCTGAGACATCATTTTTATTACAGATCTGTTTAGATATTATATAGGTATTGTACTCAATGGATACATTTCTGTAATATGAGAAGTATTTAACAGTATTTCTAGCCTAAAGAGGTCAAAAATCATGAGTCAGACCCCACCCACTGAATCATGAGATTAAAAAAACATCAAATCATAATTTTAGTCTGTCTGTTGACTTTTTAACTCCCCTCCACATGTGCAAGACAGAGAGAGAGAATTTCAGTTGAAAAGTCACGCCTCTCAAGGACTGTTCAGTTGGAGACTCCCCGTACCCTCTCCTGACCTTTAATATAGTGGAATTGCCATCCATTTCCTATTACTTGACTCCATCCCCCCCTCGTGTATTTCCTTCGATAAAAGAAAGACTGGATGGTAAATAGTTTGAGAGACGTGAACCTAATTAAGGCATGATGATTCATACTCACCCCTAGAGCTTATACTAATTTTTAGGGTTGATGTGTGACTGATTTACATATCAAAGAACTTTAAATTTACATAATGGCAAAAATGTCATGGTAAAATCAACATGGGATTGATTTTTAGCCTTTGGCAAGAAGCAACACTTCCTTGCCTCCCCGTGCTCTGGACTCCCCAGTCTCCTCTCCACTTCCCTCCTGTTTCCCACATACCCCCATGCCCCATTCTCCTGTACCCTCTAAAGCTGCCTCCTATTCCCCCTCACTCTCTCATCCACCTTTTGGTGTGTCTTCACTTTCCCTGCGTCTGATCTAGTGTCGTCCCCCCCCAAAAAAACCCCCCATAAAGTGGCAGCCATTTTGCCTGTGGGAATTGATTCAATCTTATTGAAAAGAGTGGGAGGTGGCAGCCAACTTTATTAAAGGCATTCTCACTTCCACATGCAGATAGACTGTAGGGAAATGGCGACCACCTTGCTGACTTCAACCCCATGGACAGTGATAGCAGATGCTGTTCATTTTGAATAAGGGAAACGTGCTTGTGTTTTTCACTTTTCTTCATGTTTTCATGTAACCGGTGAAGAAACCATCCTGAAATCACTAGAGTCATGATAAATTTACCTGTGTTGATAGCGTTGATAATACTGAGGCCTGATCTACACTTGGGAGGGAAAGGGGGGGAAGACAATCTAAGTTACACAACTTCAGCTTCGTGAATACCATAGCTGAAGTCGACGTACTTAGATCTTCTTATCATGGTGTCTTCACTGCAGTAGGTCGACTGCTGATACTCCTCCGTCGACTCCCCCTATGCTTCTTGCTCCGGTGAAGTACTGGAGTTGACGGGAGAGCACTCAGCGGTTGATTTATCACATCTTCATTAGACGTGGTAAATCGACCCCCCACTGGATAATCGGCCCCCCAGAGGTAAATGTAGACATGCCCTGAGTTAAACCAATCTGGCATTCTTATGGAACACAGAAAGAACATAAAGTTATCATTTGTTCTGTAATACATTTAACATTTCACATCAAATTGTCTCTTTGCAAGCTGGGTGGAAAGGGAAAGTACGGTGTCTGTTTCCATTTATGGGAAAGAAACTACTGTAAAACCAAACCCTAGCTCCTACTCTTTAAGGAATGTTAATATTCAAAAATAAAACCCCACTAAACCGGAGAAATGGTAAATCTGACAAATAACTGAAATCTGCCTTTATTCACAATACTGCAATAGTTATTCCTTGAAATACAGACACTGGCATGGAAAGATATTTAGGATTTTACCTTCATGACCATGGGGTGTGTCTCTTATGTAGCACAAATATAAGAGAAGGAATACTTAGCTGTAAAACCAACAATCAGTGTAACACTGTTTCACACCGCCATATATATGGTATGGTGTAAGGCACAGTCCTGGCAGTCCCACTGAAGACCTGGGAAAGCTTTGATTTACTAATCTTACTTTTTATTGCTGTAGGATGCTGATTTGTTTGGCTCACAATATAGCTTTAGTGACAAACTCAGTAACAGAATTGGAATTAGTGTAGCCTCAAGGAATGTATTGCTAAATGTGGTGGATGGGAGAGGATTTCAAAAGCAAAACCACAATCTGTTTTTGGCTTCCTTGTCCCTCACAACCTCTAAGAGCGTCTCCCTGGTAGTGTGACGGCTTTTGAACTGTTAGTTTTTCCAGCTTCTCTTCTTTTCTTCCTCCAGAATGTCTCTAAGGCCTCAGTTCACAGGATTTTGCAAAGAGGATCATTCACAGTGTCTTGAGGCACAGGCAGCATGCTTTTAGGAGCCGCTATTACTATTCGATTATTTATTCTTTGTTTTACCTAGTCATGGACCTGGACTCCTTTGTGCTATGTGCTGTTCAAACAGAACAAAAAACAGTCACCCTCTTCCACTCATTTGGGAACTTGCCTGCCTCACTTTGTCACCCGCAGCAAAGCAAAGGGAAGCATGTGGCCATAGATAAGATAGAAATTAAGCATGAGGCAAGAAAAATCACAATTATATTTCCCTAGATCAGGTTAGGGAATTTTTTTAAATAAGATTCTTATGCTATATTTCCTTTTCCTTCTCATAAGGTTAAATGTTGAAGGGCAAAAATACATACTCAGCTTCCTCACAGGTAGTTTGGCCCCTCTGTGCTTGTTGCATTTAATTATTTCAGTGGAAAGTACATTCTAGTAATTGGGAGGTTATTCTTTACATCAGCTGTATCAACATTGCTGTATTTTATATTATGTAAATTGAGCATCAGATCTTTAAGTGATTTCCTTGGATTAATAAAATGAGATTAGGGTATGCTTTTACCAGAGCACTTAGGAAAAATGATATAAGAGATTCACATTATAGACTCAAGTGGATGATGAAGGATAAGCTTCAGGCAAGTTTTGATTTATTCAGTGCACTCTGCAACGCAACAAATAAATCAAAGACTGTAATTTTTATTGTTGACAAACTATATAAAATCTTACAATATGTATTTTAAACCTCTTCCTGCTAGACAGTCAGAATCATACCACCAGTCAAAAAACCTATGAAGCAGAAGAAAGAATCTGAAAGTTCAAACTGCTTTAAAAATGCCTATTTTTTTCCTAGACAACTCAAGATGGCCAAATACATTCTGAATAAACTGTTATGCCAGCACAATTTGTCAATGTTAAGTCCCTCCAATGTAATCTCTGCTGTTGTTACTTTTCCAGAGTTGTTACTTTATTGATGACATAGCCTGCTGATCTGTTATCACAGTGAAAGGAATTTTGATGTGTGATGTGCACTAACACAATTAAATGTTTTATTTCCATCCTCTTGTCTGTTCAGTATGAATGTGCACAGCATGTCCTGTCACTTGTACCCATGTGTGCTATATTCAGATTTATTTGTATGTAAGATTCCATCTACCTATTTTTTTATGCTAGATCATAATATACTGTGTGTGGCAGGACTGAGCCAAAATGAGTTGGTGAGTTACCGTTTGAGATGTTTTCTTTTCTATCTTTATGATTTGCACAGCACCTGTTTCCATAGGAAGAAGGCACATATTTGCAAAATTAAAATATATTAATTACATAAAACTAAGATAAAAATAAAAAAGGACTAATGCTTCTCAGCCATATCTTGTATCATGCCCCTCAAGCTGACTGGTAAAGAGTCATGGATAGTTAATTTCAAAGGTGAGATCTTCATCTATGGAAGCCCTGCCATTAACACAGAAGGAGTTTACTTTAGAAATTTTCACCAATAGCCTTATCATAGAAGAATCATAAATGATTGGGGTTCGAAGAGACCTCAGGAGGTCACCTACTCCAACCTCCTGCTCAAAGCAGGACCAACACCAACTAAATCATCTTAACCAGGGTTTTGTTAAGCCAGGCCTTAAAAACCTCGAAGGATGGAGATTCCACCACCCCCCTAAGTAACCCATTCCTGTGCTTCACCACCCTCCTAGTGAGATAGTGTTTCCTAATATCCAACCTCGACCTCCCACACTGCAACTTGAGATCATTGTTCCTTGTTCTGTCATCTGCCACCACTGAGAACAGCCGAGCTCCATCATCTTTGGAATCGTCCTTCAGGTAGTTGAAGGTTGCTATTAAATCCTGCCTCACCCTTCTCTTCTGCAGACTAAACAAGTCCAGTTCCCTCAGCCTTTCCTCGTAAGTTATGTGCTCTAGCCCCCTAATCATTTTAGTTATCCTCTGCTGGACTCTCTCCAATTTGTCCACATCCCTTCTGTAGTGGTGGCCCCAAAACTGGACTCAGTATTCCAGATGTGGCCTCACTAGTGTCAAATAGAGGGCAACAATCACTTCCCTTGATCTGCTGGCAATGCTCCTACTAACGCAGCACAAAATGCCCTTAGCCTTCTTCTGTAAGTCGGTCTTATGTACTGTGGCATGCCTAGGGTTACAGACTATCTCTCAGTCCATAAAAGATTTGTAAATAATCAGCAGTTTCTTGAAATGAGCTCGAAGAGGAAGCCTGGGCAAAGGGTGGAGCACAGAAATTATTTCTCATCCAAGTCAGCATTAGTTTCTGAATGGATTTCAAAGCTTGGCAGAAAAAGAATGAAGTGGAGGTGACCAAAGGCATGTATGACATTTGTGAGATAGGAATGAGAAAGAAAAGATTTCTACCTCATGACCAGCTGTAAATGACAATACACACTACTGGAGCAGGCCTTTGCTATCTGCAAAATCACATGAAACTTGTTTAAATTACAGTTTTAATCCAAAATAAATTTATACAAATAAAGATTATTCTTATTCTAGGTATTATCCAGACACTGAAGCCATTTGTGTCTGTGGGTCAAAATCAACCTGGGTAGAAGCCAGTGGAATTCAATATGAACAATCAATTTAAAACCAATGCAATTGTGCCTACCTATGCCATGGGTGAATTTGAACCTAAATTGATTAATCATATTGTCACCATTAAAACTACTGATTCATGATGTTACTATTCTGAGCCTACAAAATAGATCTAATATTTATGTTATGATATTGATCCTGGAAACTACCTATAGTGAATCAGGAAAGTTAACAGAGAAGTATTGTTACCAGTGTTAAAATGAAGAATTTTAGTTTGGCACAATTTTTTAAAATGCTGATGTAGAACATCTCTGTATCTGTCAACACAGAAGATGCATTCAGGAAAATAAGCAACTCCAAATAACTTATCACTGTACTGGAGTGCAGTAAAAATCATGAAGCTTTGGTTAAATGTGGCTTTTGGGGTGGAAGTGTGGAAGGCACAGCTTAGTCATGAGACGTTACAGAGCTGTTGTTCAGGTACTAGTTCTTACTTAGGCTATATTGTGTTTCATATACTACTTTGCCCTGTTGCATTTTGAAATAGATATTTAAAGGTTAAGGGATGTTCAGAAAGCTGACATGTGGAGCGGATCGAGAGAGGAACGGAGATATGACAAAGTGTACAGTAAAATATTTCTATTATTAAAAAGTTTTTTTCTGAACACAATTCCACGAGTCATCAAAGAGTCTTTGAAAATATGAATGTTTTCATTTGTAACAATATCTCAACTGTATCCCTTGATGGAGCTGCTCAAATTATTAATAGTGAATAATGTATCCAACAAATCTATCCCTTTATTCTGTCAATGGTTTATCTGAGAATAAGATTTTATTTTTTTAACTTTTCGTTATTTACAGTTTGAAGAGTGGTTTGTACAAATGTGGTTTGTTCTATGGCTTGTTAATGAATTAATTGCTATGAGTACTGTAACGGCATCGGTCACTCACCCGGCGGCGCCCCCGTCTGGTCGTCTGGGAATTAGCTCTTTTTGACCCAGGAGCGCCCTCTGCCGGCCGACCTCCGCTTCTCCACGCCGGCCCCGTGTCCCTCCTGGACCCCGGAACCCCTTGCTGAGGGTGCCGCACCCTTGCAGTACCCTCCTGGTCTTAAGGGTCTCCCCTCCCAACACCCACTATCCCCAACTTGCCCCAGATACGGCCACTGCCAGTCACCACTGCCTGAAGGAAGAGCTGCTCCGTGCAAGGCTAGGCCCTGAGTCAGTACCCGTCAATCTCTGTCCATCCAGCTTGGAAGGCAGCAGCACAGAACAACAAATGGGATCTGGGGTTTTTAGTAGATTACAGACTAAATATGAGTAAAATAATTATCACAATCCACAAAGTAAACTTTATTAGGTGATACAAATATTATTCTGGGCTGTATTAGCAGGAGCAAGACACAAGAAGTAATTATTCCACTCTACATGTTCATAAGGCCTCAGCTGGAAAATGGTGTTCAGTTCTGGGCTCCACATTTCAGGAAAGATATGGACAAATTGGAGAAGGTCCAGACAGGAGCAACAAAAATGATTAAAGGTCTAGAAAACTTGACCTATGAGGAAAGATTGTAAAAATTGTCTGGAAAAGAGAAGACCGCAGACTGCTTCAGAAGTACAAGGTTCTCTTTCTTTAGTGACTACAGTGCCATGAGTAAGTCTCAACTGTCTCCAGCTGACAGAATCCCTCCTTCCTTTTGCCTGACCTTGCAGCGAGTCCAGATTTCCCACACAGCCAGTTTGCATGCCCTCCCTTGGTAAGGAAATTAGTAAGGGAAAGCAAAATGCAGGTGAAGCAGGGATAGGGGAGAAGTAGAAAACTAGAATAGATTCTAGATTAGTTTATGTAGGGTGATGGGGTCAGCAGGAAGAGCCAGGTGGATTAAAGGAAAGAGATGAAGGCCCAGTTATCTGATCTTCTAAGTTAATTTTGCATGACTTACATAGGGGGAATCTTGGCCAGTGTCAAGCATAAGGGGAGGAAGATGGCAAATGATCCTCCAAAACATTTGCAACCCCTCCCTGTTTGGTATCATTCACAAATTTTATAAGTGTATTCTCTATACCATAATCTAAATAATTGATGAAGACATTGAATAGAACCAGAACTGACCCTGTGGGACCCTTCCAGCATGACTGTGAACCACTGATAACTACTCTCTGGGAATGGTTTTCCAACCAATTATGCACCCACCTTATACTAGCTCCATCTAGGTTGCATTTCCCTAGTTTGTTTGAGGTCATGTGAGACATTATCAAAAGCCTTAAAAAAGGCAAGATATGCCATGTCAACCACTTCCCCCATCCACAAGGCTTGTTACCCTGTCTAAGACACTTGTAGGTTGGTTTAACACAATTTGTTCTTGACAAATCCATGCTGACCATTACATATCACCTTCTAGGTGTTTGAAAATTGATTGCTTAATTATTTGTTCCATATCTTTCCAGATACTGAAGTTAAGCTGACTAGTCTGTAATTCCTATCTGTTTTCCTTTCCCTTCTTTCCCCTTTTTGCCATGCCCAGGGTGTTGTGGTAGGGAGGGAGGGTCAGCTACGTTGGAGGGGTCAAATAAGGCCCCTGGAACTGGTTGCAGCAGCAGGGTGACTTCCTTGTCCCCACTCAGTGCCTGCTGCTAGCTCCCATCAGCTGGATTCTGGGGGCAGCAGGACACCTTTTTGGCTGACCAGGTCATCCTGCAAAATGGTTGGCTCCGTACTGGGTGCAGTGCCCAGCATCTGGTCAAAATCCTCATAAAACAGGCATAGCAACAATCATAAGCCAGAATTCTGAGACAAAAGGTTTGGTTTTACTTTTGGTTTTGGCTGTAGTTGGTGTGGAGCTGAGAGAAACTCACTGAAACCTGGGAGGTCACCATTGAACTTCCCATTCCTACCCAAACAGAAATTTTGAACCCTGATTGTGGTTACTGTGTTGTTGAAGGGTGTCAGCCTATCAAAGAGCAGTAACCCTAGAGGCTGAGGAGTGATTTCTGATCAGTGCTACCAAGTGCCAGCCTAACTTTCCGTTCCCGGATCTAAAACTAGATATGGTTTTGTCTGATATGCACTGAGGATGCCATTTTGCAGAGCATATCTGCCCTCACCAGCGTAACCTTCCATGCATGGTTTGTATGTGGTTACGCCATTGGTGAGGAGAGGGGGTCATGCAGGTGGGAATAGGAACAACCAAAGGGATGTCCTGTTTTCTGGGGATGTGTCAGTGGCCATCCCACTCCAGAACAGGGAGCCTCAGGGGGATACTATCCTTTTTAGATCTTGTAAGACATATAATGTCCATTTATTGTGCCTGTGAGTTTTAAGCCAAGTGATCTTGGGATCAGAAACAATATGCTTTCACAATTATGCAACAATGTTGTTTTGTTTTGTTAACATCTGTGGTTTGTCTGTTCTTTTAATTTGTGGCGAGATTTCTTTTTGTAGTCCGTTACTTTTGCATTTACATGAATACTGTCAGAAATGAGAAGGCTTCTTCTTTTTTAAAGTGTCTGTTTGGTATATGTAAATTGCTTAGGATGAACAGTCAGTAATGTTAAACTATTAGAGTTAACTACAACCTATTGATAGGCATTTCAGTAGTAATGTCTTGAATGAATGAAAGAGCCTTTTAGAGATATGATGGTGTGTTTGAGGGGGAGCGGTTCTGTTTAGAAGCTGGATCTATATGTCATGGTTATTTCTATCTGCTAGATTTGAGAGAATAAAATGAAGATGTTTAAATATACATCCTATTTGGATTTGCTATTAATATTACGACTTCACTCAAACTACAAAAAGAGAGCCTGCCTGAAATTTCCAAGAAATCAGATATAGATAAGTCCAGGCAATTGTGTAGATGGTTGAGGGCTCTTCAGTCTAGAAGACAAAGATATAACAAGAACCAATGACTGGAAGTTAATGCTAGAAAAAATCAGACTGGAAATAGGGTGCAAATTTTCAAGAGTGGCGACAATTAAACATCGGAACAATTTATCAAGGGTTGCATTAGATTCTTCATCATTACAAATTTTTAAATCCAGATTGGAGATTTTTCTGAAGGTTTCATGCTTTAATTCAAGAACAGCTACCTGACTTGAAACTGGAATTAATACAGGGAAGTCCTATAACCTGTGTTATGCAGGATGTCAGACAAGATGATCACAATTATCCCTTTGGGCCTTAAAAAATGATGAATCTATTAATCTTATTCTGAATACAGTACTGGCCCCTAGTTCCTCCCTGCTGAACAATCCGTTCTCTCTCTCAGGCCAAAATCATACCCATCCTGTTTTTGTTTGTATGCTTTGCGACTCTTCATCACAGCCAATCATATTCTTTTGCCAAGTTCTTAACACAGTCTTGTGTCTGCATTTCCTCTCACTCTGCTCTGTCCTCTCAGTCTGTTAAAAGGGCAATGGTAGCTTTGTTCTCATTTTCCTAAGCAAAGTCAGTTCTTCTTTATTTTTAATCCAACCCAGGTTTTATTTATTTATTCATCCCAAAATTATAAGTGTACTGGAATATTTGGTGAAATATTGTTACTAAAATGAGATCTCATGATAGCTCCAGTTATTAAATCTTTGCTCAGAGGTGGAGAGAAGCTATTAATTTCTGTGCTGCTTATAAAGTGTGCGATTCAGCGAAGTACAGATCAGCAAGATTCAGCTGTATGTGCCTCAGGGCAAGTCTATACTGCAAAATGAAGTCGACCTAAGTTACATTGATGTATAACCACCACAGTCATTTAAATTGCTTTTGCATGTCCTTACTACACTCCCTGTGTCAGCAGTGTGTGTCCTCGCCAGGAGCACTTGCACCGATTTAACTGTCAGTGTGGGACATTGTGGAAAGGCTTCTGAAAGGCAGCAACAATTGATGTAAACAACACAGTGTCTAGTGCATTGACTTAGCTATATTGACCTAAGCATTACACTGCTTGGTGTAGTGCTCAAGTTACATCAGCGGGAGGTATATTTTTGTGTAGACACTTACAGAGTTAGGTTAATGTAAACTGCCTTATGCTGAACTAATTCTGTAGCATAGACCAGGCCTTTCTGTCTTTCTCTGCTGAAGTACTACTTACTTTCAGTATGTTCTGAAAAGTTTGGTTTCAGTTCTCTTTATTTTGTTTTCTAGCTTTAACTATCTGCTTCCCAAAATTTAAGATTAGTTTAGGTCAGATCTAAGTTTTCTTCTGCATAAGGAGAATAAATCAACTCGCTTTATCATTTTTGAGTCACAGTCTTGATTCTTTGAGACCTGTTATCATTTTGCCTGCTCTCTACGGCACCTTCTCTAGTACTGTAAAAATCTTACTATGATTAGGTGATAAGAAAAATAGAATATATTTGTCATACTTTGCCATTTACTTCATAGAGTAGCAATATCACATATTTTTATTCAAATTCTAGCCTTCTGCTTATAGAAGCCAGTTCCTCATTACTCATTTCCTGGATTTGTGTGATAGGCTAAAGGTTACCAAGATTTTTCTCAGTTATGCTTAGATATTTTCTCCTGGGCTTATGATGTATGATTGTTCACTTCCATGTATTTTTCCAGTTTTACTTTTTTGGTTTTGGTTCTGTTTTTTACCATCCATTGGCATTAAACTGCATTGGCCCTTTGCTGCATGTATCTTGTATCCTTTTGAATTTCTCTCTCTTTTCATATGTGACTCCTATTTTGCTATTATTAAGAAATTTTAGGATTCAACTTTACTAATCTAATTCAAATCTGTATTAAAAAGGCAAATAAAAAACCAACCTGTTATCCTTCTCAAAACATCATCTCATCTTTTAAAAAATTGAAATGTGCAGAAACTTGCTATTTCCTATGCTTTAGAGAGATTTTATCTAACTACCTATTCTATTATACATAACTGTGTACATCTAGGTTTAATACCCTGACTAATAAACTGTTGATCAAATTATAAGCGCCCCAGATTTGGAGATAGAAATGGAGATGTTGTGGCACTTCATTATAACACTGCAAATAGCAATAGTGCACTTAGATAGCAACAGAACTCACAAGCCTCAGTAATGACATGCATTATTTGATCCTGCCTATAACCTGCTGTAGTATGATGGATTTGTCCACCGGCTTTGGTACAAAAAACAGTCAGCCACACTCAGTCAGCTTTGAGCAGGGTCTTGGATTAGATAACCTTCTGAGGTCCCTTCCAATCCTAATCTTCTATGAACTCTGTTTTAGCCTCTATCCAGGCTCTTCTATTTTTCTGCCACACAAATGCAAAAATAACAAAAGACTTATGTTCAGAGTTCTCTGCCCCCCCTAGGTTCCACAGTGTTTGTCTTTTCTGGCCCAGCCCCCTTTGGGGAGAGAGGTCCTCCATTATAGGGAATCAGAGGCAATCATCATCAGCTGCTTAGCAGGATCAGCTGGTTCTCTGCACCTGTCTGCTGGGATTCCCCTTAGGCAAGGACTTGCTGTTCCCTGACTCTGCAGGCCATTAAAGGGGCGGACTGCCCTGCAATACTGTCTTGTCAGTCTTTATAGAAACAGGGTATCTGAGTAAATATATACTCAGTATATCATACTTTTCTCTTTGCTGGGCCCCACAGTTTCCAAAAGATATCTGGAATACTTGACATTTCACAAATGTTGTGGGCAGGATTTATTGACGGATTGGACTTAGGCCAGTTTACACAAACTGAGGATCTGCTCCAAAACCACAATCCAAAGGAACAGATTCTGTACCGCACTTCTGAAGTAGCACAGCAAAGAAAGCATAGCTCAGCAAAGAGGAGGCAAAGGTTGTTCGGTGTCAACTTTGCACCCTCCTAAATCAGTGTTGTTCCAGGGACAGTGGCATAAAGAGGCTTCACCAGGGATCAGAATCTGGCCCAATATCTTGATGGCTATATCTCCACTTATGGCGGCTTGTAGAGTACAGAGGCTTTATGCCCAGCTAGTATGGTTATAAGTAGCCGTGGACATGGTGAGACATGGCTTAGGCAAGTAGAGTGCCCCACACACCCAAACTCTATAGTATGTATTCTACACACTACACGCCCAAGCAGTGCATGCCACCTCTACATTGCTATTTTTAGCAGTGTAGTGTCCTGCTGCTTCCTCGCTGCTGGAGCCTTTCAGTGCCATAGTGAAAAGCTCAGGCAGCAGGGGAAAGGCACTGGTGTGGAGAAAGCTGCAGAGGAAGACTCAGATAGTGGGGAGGCAGTGAGCAAAGGCTCCCCATTTCTGGAGACTTTCCTTGCTACAATGAGAAACTCCATAGCAGGGAGCTGATGGAGCCTTTCTCTGTTGCCTCCTTGCTGCTGCATGTAGCTACACATGTAGTGACTGCACTCTAATGCTCCTGTAAGTGTAGATATAGCCTATGGGAAACTTCCCTAAATTAACAAAATCTCTGTGGATTCATGACAAAAACTGATCTACGATGAGAGCATTTTGTATTTTTATTATTATTCAATAACAAAAATAGAAGTGTTAGTCGGAATAAAGCTTTCCTGAAAATGGTGTAGTGTTTCATCATATTCAGACATCTATCAAAATTAAGCATACATATCGTTACTTGAAAGATCTGTTTTCTTTCCTCTAAGGAAATCCTTAACACATTAGTTTTGGATAATCATGTGTGATTACCATAACACTACCAATGCTAATGATAAGACATTTTACTGAATTCCAATGTGTAGCACTGCCTAATGAATATTATAGGTTTCAGAGTTGTTTAAGAAAGTTTTTTACTTGAAAGGCCTTGGGGCGGAGGGCAGGAAAGCCACCGATCCTTGTGAATTTGAGTCCGGTATTAAGAGAAAAGATCTGTAAGTGAATAAATACATAGAGGCTAACTGTACCACTAGCAGTCTGGGTTTTTAATCAACAAACCAGAACAATCAAACCTTGATCAAGTTGCAACATTAATGGAGGAAAAGAAAGTTCTAGATGCAATATAGAACATTTGATATGCTGTCTCTCAGTGTTATTTTACAAAAGCTTTGTTCAGATTGTCTCATGGATTTAAAGCTAAAAGACTAAACAAATTGTCAATATTGAATGACAGTTTACTGATTTCTAGGTAAGTGTCTAGAGTGATGCCACAGGGATTTGAGTCCATTTTAAAATATATTAGATAAATGATTTGGAAGAAGGGATAAATATTGGTTTAATTAAGTTTGCAGAGATGATACATTTGGGAACTGTTGAGAGGACAGAGAATACTATTGTAATCAACCTTTTGGTTCTGCAGCATATTGAAAATTTAAAATATTCTGGCAACATAATATAATTTGAATATAATACCAACTTAAATAACAGAGGAATATTGTATTGCACTGTTTCCTTAAGTGTTCATTATGCTCTCCTGGGGAAGAAATTAGCTGAGGCACATGGGCATACCCCTGAACTGACTGGTTCTCCTCCCTGCCCTCCACTTCCCCCCCCCCCCCAATGCACTAGAGGGAAAGGATTGACCCCTACATTGTTCTGGGATAGTTGGGACCCAGTTCAGCATCTTGCCGGTAGAGGGCTCCATGATGTCTAGGGAGCAAGATAAAGGAGTCACATCCAGAGGGGAACAGGCTGAAGAGGAGAGCTATGTGTGAGAATTAGAAACAGGCTCAAGGCACAAGGCTGGGAGCTAGCTTTGGAGGAAAGCCAGCCACTAGGCAACCTGGGAGTTAGACATGAAAAGCAGAGAGCTCATCGGGGGACAGGTTGTTGCTGACAGAAGCAGCAGCATAGAAGTTTTGGATAGAGCCTCTGAGGAAACAGCAAGGGGACCTTGCAATCTGAGAGCGGAATAGAGACAGGAGTGAAGGGAACTGTCATGAGCACAGTGGGTTAGTAAATGAATATGAGCAGTAAATAAGCTGTGGCAGAAAAGATGCACTACACACAGTGGATTAACCTGGGAAAGTCGTCGTTGTGACCTGACTGGGTGTTGGCCCCAAAGGCAAGGGGACACTGTGCTTGTAAAGGCAGGGATAAGGCATATATAACCAAAGCTGCAGGATGGGGCATCTTGTCTAATTGTTGCTTACAGGAGGAGCAATGTGATAACAACGGAGAACAGCCTCCAGTGAGATCATGTATGAGGAGACAGAACTTTTGGCAGTGCGATTTTACAGGCTGACACCTAGCTGCCTCTAGCAGAGGGAGACATAAGACAGATAGTAGACACGAGAAACCTCATCAAACAAGGTAACCTTTTTATCCCTCTACTGGACTGCTTCTGAGAGACCAGTTAGATTTAAAGCTACAACAGAAGTTACAGCATAGTATTTTCTGTCAGCTCAAACACCTCAGCTGATATCATCTTCCAGGAAAGAGGGAAAGGAGAAAGGCGTCATCTAAAGTAGATGGGTCCTAAACCAATCAATGGGTCAAAATCAGCACCTTGATCTACACCTGGAAATGAACTGGAAGCTGGTTCAGGTTATGGAGCAGGTATCATGTGCTATTTGTGAAACACAACTAAATAAGCAGCCAGACACATTCTCCAAGTGATCTTCAAGTGTCGCCTGATGTAGAACATGGTTTAGTAAGCTAATGTGGAGGTGACAAAGGTCGGATAACAGACAAGATTCTCTCGACTGAAACCTTCTAGTCAAATGGAAATGAAAAAGGCACCCCTGGTTACTCCTGCCACCTGGGCATTGAATAAAATAATGCAGAATTAAAAATGTCTGGAATGTAATTGGTTAAACATGACAGTTGGGATCTACACTGTGGACCAGATGTGATCACGTCATGGATATTCTGTCAATTTTCTAGCTCTGTCTATAGGAATATTGTCCACTCACGTACCTTTGAAGATACCTGAGAATGACAGGAAAATTGCTATCATAAGAAAAGCCTGTTTTTTTTCAGAAAGTAAGATTTTCTGAATGGACTCAAGTTTTAAAGTCCTAAAACCTTGAATCCAGTCAAAGGGAAAAAATTATTTTCCAAGCAGACTTATCTTATCACCCTCTCAGGCTCAGTCATTTTTCAAACAGCAAGTAGAATGTTGGCAGCTGTTAGTTCTATAGAGAGAGAAGAATTTAAAATTGCACAGAGCGGCTGATAGACTTTCAATTCTTGCTCAGCAGGACAACACCAGTGATGTTTCTGACAAAAATCCACTTAATTAAATTGGCAAAATTTTACCGTGAATGAAAACCCTCAGTGTAAAATGGATGATAAACTGAAAAAAATGGAACTTCATTGAAGTAAGGCTCTGTTTAATAGCATAGAAGGGCTATGTTAATGTTTATTTAATTTAAATTAAAAATCATGGGGAGTTGAAATATATTATGAATCAGTTATATATAACACTGTGAATTGTAATACTCTACACATTTGTTTTTGTGCCTATGCAACTTCTTGTTTCAAACAGTCAGTGCACATAAATTCAGATACAATGATCATTTAAAAAGTAAGAAAACAAAAGCCAGAAACTTAATCTAAAAAAAATCATGTTATTTTTGTTTAAATATAGTAGTTTGAAAAGTCAGTCTTCCTTTTGTTTTATAATGCTTTCCTAATCTATCTTGATACTTGTCAGCTGTGTGACCTCTGGCTACATTATGGAACTGATTCTTCACTGTCCTGCTCCTTGGTCGTCATTTATGCATGAACAAAGTGTTTATGAAATGCTGCCATTCGGACTTGGCCCGAACTGACAAGGCTGTGGGTATGAACAAGTTTGGTCCTTGCATCTGTGAGTAGAGTGCAGGCTCAGAGAGCTGTAAACTGTGTCCTGCTATTGCCGTTTAAAATTTCTATTCAAAGGGGTACACGTGGAACACAAAGACAAGTGTAAAGTATCCATTTTTTGTGAGAGATCATTTTTTTCCCCCTGCTAGGAGATAATCCCTTGTTTGAGTCCAAATCTTCCTGATAGTTTAGAAGTTGTAACTGTATGTAGTAGAGTTACTTGTGCAATCTTATCTCATTTTTGCATTACTTTCCAATTCTATGTTAATTGAATTTGGTTTTTTTCACTACCTCTTTTGTATTAATGTGATTTATTTTGAGGAGGAAATGCAACCATCTAACAAGTGAAGAAACCTTCCCTTGAGCTTAATGAGATGCAGAGGAACAAAACCGTAAACTTTTATCATTTGGTCCTTACTGGGCAAACAGATTGCTGTATGTTACTGTACATTGAATATTAATTTCTGTGCTTCTGTTCAACTTTAATATAGGTGATTGGCTTCATATCCAAAAGTTTTTATGAAAAATATAATTGCTTTGTATAATAGATTTTATATCTTATATTTGTAAAATTGTCTCACATTTGAGTTAAAAATTGTGAACATATTTTTCCATTTATCAGGGAAACTGGCTACTTTGTCATACAGTTAACCTTTAGAAACATTTACATTTTCATCAAAATCTAGCCAATCATTTCCTGTTGCTCTCAGGGTCAGAATACATTTCTAAAAGACTTGATATTTAATATAAATGACATGTATTGTGACTGAGGTGAGCAAACAGTTAGAAGGAGTAAACTGAATTTAATAAACCAGATTTTCCTTTCTCACTGGTGTAAATCAGGAGCTCCTAGTAAAGTTCAGAAAGTCTCACTGATATAAAACTGGTGTAAGTCAGATGAGAATCAGATTCAGCTCATAATGAGAAAGAGTCCTCAAGGAAAAAAATACTGCTTAGTGTGAATAATGCTGGCAGTTTCTGGCCCCAAACAAAAACCAAAAACCTATCTACTACTGAGATCGCTATTTCTCCTTTGCTTCATGTCCATAGATGCAATTTTTAAGTTTCAATTATGACAATTTATTTGTAACCAATATGATTGTACTTAAACCCGCACCAGTTCCTACTCTATCGGGGCTGTCTTCTACCTGTGTTGGGCAGCTGCAACTCCCATCCAGCCCTGGCTCCCACAGGCGCATCCCTCCTGATCCAGGCAGATGGTGGGAGTGGTGGGGGGGAGAGGGAAAGAGCAGCAAGTGATTGAGAGGGAAGAGGCTGTACGGGGGAGGGGCCTCTGAGGGAAGAGGCAGGGTGGGGGAAGTTACAGCACTCATGCTGGAGTGTCCGGTTTTTAAATATTACAAAGTTGGCAACCCTACTCTAGCAGCTATACTCAGTAGTTTGGTAAAGACTCAACTTCTGCCATTGGGTTTGTGCAGTAGGACTCCTTGCAGAATAAGGCACTACTTGGTGTGAATAAGGGTGGTAGAATCTGGCCTTTAATGCTTTGTTCACTTAGGTAAATATATATTATGATGTAAATATAGAGGTCACCTTTAAAAAATCAATATTTACCAACTGCTACCATACAGTAGCATCTTAGCTACCATAGTTATTTCCTATTCTAAATAAATGTATAGAGAAATGATAGTGATAAATGCTTACTGCTTGATGTCATCTGTTTAATGCATGTATATACGTACAATTGACTAAATAAGCACTTAAGCCCTTTCAAAAACTTGCTAGTTCCCTGTTTAAAATGTAAGTTATACACATTTCTGAAACCATGAATGCCAAATTTCACCCCAAAGCAAATTGTTATGGTTGTTATAATTCCCTGATGGATAGCTGTACTGGAAATGCTCACACATGCTTATCTGCTGTGGCCAGAAAAGATGTACACTTTAAAATTAATTATTAACAAAATCAAGAAAAAAGTATGTAAGGTCATTGACTGAACTTCTGCACCATACCTATCTAATTAGGAGTCCTGTTACACATTCTTAACTGAGATGGTTCCTGGGGAAATTGGCCATGCTCTTCTCTGCAGGTGGTAAAGTATACAGATCTGTTGGGCTGTGCAGTTTAAAATATTGTGTAGAAGCATTGCCCTGTTGAATGGAAACATGACATCTAATCCTAGATCACTCTAGACAGAGAAAGCTAATGAAGTACAGAATATTTCAAAGGTGCTGGGCAGATCAGTTATGAACACTGCAACTCCGAACATTTGTAACTACTGCTATTCACAGAGCAATGAAACACATTTTTCTGTAAATGATTCTTCTATAAATAATTATTTTACCAGTGTGATGCAGTGTTTGATAGTATTTCTAGCAGTTCAATCCTGCTAGAATAATGGGTAGCCTTATGCACAGAAGCAAGGACTAGCATGTTACCAGGGGCCGCATAAGAACCTAGACGGACAGAAAGAGACAGACAATATGGGAAGAGAAGAAGATTCCTATTCCTGTTCAAAAAGAAAGATGAGAAGAAATATTTTCCTTTTTAGTTAAATTGTATTGTTTTACAAAAAGGAAGCTCTGAAATGAGATCATTTGTTTTGGTTAAGCAAAAGCAGGTTTCCCAGTGGTCTGCAGAAGAAATTGAAAACAACTCAGATATGGGGAGGTGAGGGGGTTCATTGCCCTGATATCAATTTAAAGAGTGAGACTCTAGTCTCTCCTGTGTGTATGGAGTGTGTGTAGTAGTGGGAAGAGGGTTTTTCAGTCACCACATTGATACTATTTCCTCTGTTTTCCTTCACACCAGACCCTGAAGCTCACCCTCCATGTATTCAGGTAGGAGGGCAATTGGATGGGGAGGGTTGGAGGACAAGCAAATGATATTTTTTTTTCATTGATTGTATTTCCTTTTCTATGACTTTCTTCTGCAAAATACAATTCCGTGGGAGGCTGTGGAGGCAGCCACTGACAATCTGGTGCCACTGAAATTGCCAGCCTCCAAACAATAGCTCTGGCCACCAGTGTATTCTGGGCTTGAGTGCTGAACATTTCCTGAGGTGGCAAATCCAGCCCTACTTATATTATAATCTAGAAGAATTCAGTGAAGAAAATTCTGTGGAGTTTTCTCCCTCTCCGGTCCTCCCCCATGGTTTTTTTCCACAGAAAGGGGTTTGTTGGGCTGATAGATACAACAGTGTGAATACATAGAAACAAGAGTTGGTCAATACTTTTTCATTAAACTTTTTTCAGTCCAAATATTTTGTTTAGTCAAAACCGAAAAGTTTTGTGGAAACAAATTGGTTTGGATGAAAATCTAATCAGAAAGTCTAATTATGTCCAGGATGGAACTTCTGCTTGAAGGGTGAGTGTGAGATAGATTCTTCGGCACGAGAATAACTTCAGAGGAAGGACTTGAACCTGAGTCACTCATCGCCTATCATTAGGCTATAGACTATAGCCCTTAAAGCGGACTGGATTCTGCCCATAGGAAACATACTATGCTACTGTGCACTATGCTAATGTGCACTACATACATACAATGCAATGAGGTTCTGTCTCACTTGGATAGTTTAAAATGGAAATTTACCAGATATTCCAAAACAAAGTTCATATTTGGGTGTCATAAGTATAAAGTAGCCTAGAATTACTGTTTACCTGTGAGGGGTTAACCTGAAGGTAACCTGAGAGGGGGATAGGGACCAATAGGAACCGGAGATGCTAATCAACCTCGGAGACAAAGAGAGTTTTAGTTTTGGTTTATCTCTCTCGCTCTGTTCTCTCCGGCTATGGGATGATCCACACCTATGTCCTTTAGCCTACCTATCTATAATCTTCTAACAAGTTCAACAGTAAGTGAATTGTATGCTTGAACTGTATCACTTGATAAATGATTTAGCTGTGTTCTTATACTTTTAAGCTTCAGCAGATGGAGAATCCCTAGGGAAGGGTCAGTCCTTTGTGATGCAAGAGGTTTTTTTCTATTGATTTCTGTACATTCCTTCTTTTTTCTTTAATTAAAATCTTTCTTTTAAGACTCTGACTGCTTGTTTCCATTGGGTAGATCCTGGTTTGGATCGGGCAAGTCTCACAGAAAAAGTGAGGGATTTTCCTTTGTTTTCTCAAGCCTCTCCCAGGTAAAAGGAGGAGTTTTGGGGGAGGGTCTTAAAGGAGGGGTTCCAAATTACCCAAAGCCATTGTTTTGTGGGCTTAATTTGGTGGTGGCAGCTAATGAACCAAGTCCAGACACAGGAGAAGTTTGTGTTCTGGGGAAAGAGTTTTAACCTAAGCTGGTAAAATAAGCTTGGGGGGTTATTTCTTTTTTTCATGCGGGTCCCCACATCTTTACACTAAAGTTCAGAGTGGGGAGGCAATCCTGACATTGGGTTATGAAAATTTTTTGTCCAAAGAGTTTTTTGTTTAAAGTGCCTTAAAATAGAGGCTGTGATGGATGCAGAGCCGCCTGTTACAATTTATGAATACTGTATGTTGACCTGGTTATTGGGCTATTTATTATCTGAATATGTTGGTTTTGCTTAACAGCAGTGTGTAAAGAAAACAACCAGGAAGGGAAGATGAGTTGCTCAAGCTATAAAACCCTTCAGCAAACACTTGCAGGCTGTGAAGGGAAAATGGCAGACACCACTCTAGCTATAGGCAAGTTAAGCAGCTTCCTAGGATGGCATATTTTGCTTAGGGTGGCCATTCCAAACCTGAATGGCACTGCAACCTATCACTAGGTCACAATACCAGTCTCTCAAATTTGGTCATGTCAGATCAGAGTGAGTGGCACTGCGACCTGGTAGTTGTCTCTCCCTCCCACTTAGAACCATGGAACCCCATCAGAAAGCTTACTCTGCCCATGCTGAAAGTCTGGTGTGCCCCATGGTTGAGAGCCTCTGTTTTAAAGGGTAGGAGAGGGGTGAGACACTGAAATTTTGCCTAAGAAAGTAGATTGCCTTGAGCAGCCTATGGCCACTGGCTCTGAGGAGTCCGGGTTGAGCTCCTGATGAACCTATTGAATTAACTCTGAAAAGCAGTTCAAAAGCCTGGAGCTAAAAAGAACAAAGGGCCCCTGGCTGGAGAATAAGGGACTGACACACTCTCTCAAGAGAGGAGGGAGCCATTGGGGAGCTCTTGTGGGAAGCCAAACTGATGCACAATCACATGGTGGCGTGACTGAAGAAATGGCAGGCTTGAGTCGGTTGCCATCGAGGGATGGTAAATCCTAGATAAGAGAGATGTGTTGAGACTGTTTTAAAATCCTTTCTCTCTATGCTTTGACCCTTTAGAAGAATAAACAGAACTTTGGTTATAAAAAGGCTGTCTGGTCACTATATACGTCGCTGGCCACAGACTTTCCAAGGGAAGATCACAGGTGCTGAGCCCAATCAGACCTTCTGGGTAGTCATGGTTGATACACAGGGTGCTCTGGCCCGGAGCCTGGTCTAAGAGTGGGAGAATCTGATGTTCTGTACAGTGAGTGGTTGGCTGAGGGCCAGATAAACCATTCCCCACTCACCATCATGTTTGATGGACAGAGCCAAGAGAGGGAAATGGGTGGCGGGGGATGGGGCTCAAATACAGCTTTGGAGTATATTACCCCTTGCCCAGATACCCATATGGAAATCTGCAGATTCTGTAAGGGACAGGCCTACAGAAGCAGCACTTCTCTTCCTTCACCCCCTCTATCTGTTGCCCCACACTAACTCCATGAAGTTTTAACCTAAGCTGGTAAAATAAGCTTTGGGGGTTATTTCTTTTTTTCATGCAGGATGGGGAGCAGGACCAAAGATGTGACATTACCTTCTTTTTTGTTACCCTTATGCATGTGGCTCCAGAAAAGATAATCCGGTTAATACTAAATGGCTGGTATGGTATGCTAGCAGGTACACTGTGGGCAGAAAGAGAGATTGTCTGGTGCACCCACTGTTACAGGGAACTTCCCAAACAAAGCCATATACTTCATGTTGAACTAGCGGAGGATTTACTTTTCTGACAAAGACCAGCATATGATCTGTGGTGCTGAGAAAAGCACATGGGGAGGGTGATGAGACCAGACCTAACTACAGACTACACTCTATGTAACCAGTGATTTTATCATTAGTCTTGTGAGATGTGATGCTTCCCCAACTGCTGAAATCAGTTTATGATGTGAGAATTTCAGCTTTCATTTAAGAAAAAACTAAGTTGTGTTTGCAGAGAATAAATAGCTTGAAAATGTGAATCTTAGGGTAGGTCTTCACTACCCGTCAGATCGGCAGGTAGCAAGCGAGCTTTTAGCAATCGATTTCTCATGTCTCGTTAAGACACGAGAAATTGATCGCCCACGGCGCCCTCGTCAACTCCGTAACTCCAGCTCGCTGCAAAGTGCAAGCTGGAGTCGACAGGAGCGTGCCACCACCTGCCGCTGCCATGAGGACGGCAGGTAAGTCAGCTGTAGATACGCCGACTTCAGCTACATTATTCACGTAGCTGAAATTGTGTATCATCAGCCGACCCCCCCCCCACCAGTGAAGACCAGTCCCTAGACACTCCAATACTAGAAAGCAAATTAATCGAGCCCTACTTCTATAATTTTTTATATCTCAGGATTTTTAAAGCCAATGTCATGATCCCCCCCACCTGCACACACCCACACTCGTGGTTTTAAAATGGGGGGTTTGTAGTTCTGCACTCCTTGAGGGTCATCTGATTCTCCTGGTTCTCTGCTGAGCACTGTGGATAGATATCAGGAAAGGAACTTATATTCTGCTCAACAGAGTACTCATGCAGCTTATTATTACCTGAATTATCACAATAGTCAGGTGTCTGAATAACACATTTATCTTAAAGTACTGACATTTTGTAAGAAAACTAGAATTCTATCAGTAATTGCACATTGTGGTTTTGACTATTTTAAACAATGTTTTTTTTTACCCCTAAGTTTGTCTTCCCTGCTATATAAACATCAGAAACGAAGTCTGAGGTTCTTTGTTGTACATGTAGTATTCTCTTTATATTGTTTTCTAAATGTATCAATATAAAAATAAAGTATGGATTTAAAATCCACTGGAATGGGGAATGGAGGGCTCTGATTGTCCTGGAATATCTAGATGACCTTCTCCTCTGGAATTTCTTATTGCAGTGGTCTGAGCAGCTACAAAGGTTGCTTTTTCTCTTCCTCTGTGTTTTAGCTGTCTGCCTGTCACAAATGCAGCCTGCTGTGTCAGGGATCAGCTTTTTATTGGCCTCTGCAGCCACCACTGTGCAACACTCCACATCCATCAATCACATTCTTTTTCTCCTGTCCTTCATCCCCTGCCAGGGGACTTACACCTGTTTTAACAGCTAGGGCTTGAGAGACGCTGAAAAACCTCAATTCCCACGGAAGTCCTATTTGCAGCCTAAATCAAGGGAAATAGTGGGAGTTCAGCTCTTCTTATGATCAGACCCTTGTTTTGTACATTCTGCTCCACGTAAAAGACTAATTTACTTGTATAATCCCTTTTTGCTTCTCCATTTCTGAATTGAGCCCTGTATTTCTACATAACTGATGACTAAATTCTGTTGAACTCTGCCGAGTTTCTATGCTGCTGACTTCTGGGCAAGGTTGCACAATCTCTAAAAAAAAAAATAATGATTTTTCAAGGTTTCCACATCCTTTTACACTACAGGAGTTGGATGAAGATTTATTGAATCTGGCTCTGAGTAACTCATAGCACTGTCTTCTAAAGTGTCAGGGTATTCACTGTTTGCTGCCGGGGAGAATTTCATTCATCCAACTGCTTTCCTTTAAAAAAATATTTCCAAGTTTATTTTTACTCGGGATTTGCTGTTCATTTGTTATTTTGAGTTTATGCCGTTTTGTTATTTCTCTGATCCCCTTGCACATCAGCAAAAGTATGCTGCTAAGTGGTACAGATCTGGCCAGAGTGAATACTGGTAATGTGTTAATTAGACATGAGCCACTCTAGATCATTGAGATTCCACCATAATACACAAAATGCACCCACCTGGTGTGTGGATCACAGCAAAATAGGAGCTGATTTTCTAAAGTCAGGCATACAAAGATGTGCACGAATATGCATTTCAAATCTACATGGTATTACACCTAGTACTTGCTGCACAAATGACTAGTTAGACACATAAATGGTTGTCTGAATGCAATCATGGTTATTGCCTGTGCAAATTAGAGTGTAAATGCACACACATTTTCTGTGCATGACATTTCCCGCCTGACCTGCTGAAAATCAGACACTTATTGTCTCTAACATATTCAGATCTGTCTTTCTGTGTCTGAAACATTTTATTTATTGCAATTCAAGTTGCTTATAGGAATGTTATACATTTTAAAACAGCATAAAAAACTTTCAGTGTGAAATGAAACAGAATTAAGAATAATTGATTTTTAAAAAAATCTTTTCCCATGGCTGTACTTCAATGCTCAACAATGTTTAAAATTGGTCACGGGTGGGTTGCTACCTTCAAACAATGGGGGGAAACTGATCCTGAATTTTAAACATTTTTATCTTCAGATTGTAAACTCAGACCTTAAATTTCCATGCAGGCTCCATCAGGGGCCTCGTTATAATGTTGCAAGTAGTGCATTCAGATCGGGCCTCACGAAGTTATGGGGGACTAGCCAGCAAAGGCCACTCTACCTTGGGCAGCATTGTAGTTATGCCACAATCTTCCTATAGGCAGACATGGCTCTGAGGAGCAAGAAGCGGCTTGCTGCCAGCAAGTGGCCCAGCTTGACAAAGCCCTGGCTGGGATGATTTAGTCAGGGATTGGTCCTGCTTTGAGCAGGGGGTTGGACTAGATGAATGGCCTCCTGAGATCCCTTCCAACCCTGAGATTCTATGATTCTAAGTGCTCCTTCCCTCCCCGATGCAGCTTAAAGGCACAGGAAATGATCTCCTGCCAGCTGGGTTGCCAGGGAAGCACTCTCATGCCCTTCCCGGCTGCTCCCTGCCCCAGCATAGGCTGCTCCCAGTGGCACCCAGCTCTCACTGTCCCTCTGTGCCTGTCCTTGTGGGCTCTGCTGCCTGGCTAGTCCCTGCCCCGTCACTGCTGCCACCCTGGACTCCAACTGAGTTCAAAAACAGTTAGGAGTTCATCCAGAAAGGTGCAGGGGTGGACTGGGACGTCTGGGGGTGCTGGAGGCTGGGTGGGAGGTGCAGGCTGGGCTGAGCTGGGGAGGGTGTAGAGTGTGGGAGGCAGGGCAGGTGCTGTGGGAAGTTGTGGGAGCAATTGGAGAGTGGAGGGGTGGGAAGGTTGGGGGAAGGTTGTGGAGGATGGATGGGGAACAGGTTCCAGGTTTGGTTTGCGGGGTCGAGAAGGCCAGGAAGGTTTGCAGGGATCAGGAGGGTGCCCAGCCCTATTGGATGGAGAAGGAATAGGTTGGGGCAGGGGGGAGACTGCAGGAGGCAGATGGGGAGCGGCCCCATATCACAATTAGGGCTTGATTACACTGGCACTTTATAGCGCTATAAAGCCTCCAGGAGCACTATAACTCACAACCATCCACACTGGCAAGGCATGTAGAGCGTTATAAGTCCACATTTATACCGGTCCTGGTAATCCTCCCTTCCCCAAGGATTAACAGCTACAGCGTACTGAGTGGTCCATATTATCTCCAGTGTGAATGGGTATTAGCAATACATCGGCTTTGTGTGATTACTGGAAATGCCTCTAAGCCATTTAAGGCAATTAAGCCTCCGTTCCCTTTGTTTTGAACTTGGCTGGAAGAATGCGGAAATACGTTTTAAAAGTTTAGCTGTAACTCTGCAGCTCAGCAGTGCAAATGTTTACGGAGTGAGCCAGTGTGAAATAGAAGAGTGAAATACAAAGTCTGCTAAAAACAGTGTGTTGGCGCACTCTCCCCACAGTGAAAATCCACTTGTCTCTCCCTCCGCATACACACAACATGGTCCCCCTCATCCACCTCATTTGAAAAGCACGTTGCACCCAGCTGAATGCTGGGACAGCTGCCCATAACCCACCACTCCCTGTGCCGCTGCAAGTGCCACAAATGTGGCCCGCTATACCGCTGGCGGGTCTCAGTGTGGACATGCTATAGCAGTATACGAGGGCAGGTATAAGAAAAACCGCTATAAAGCTATAAGTGTAACCAATCCCTTAGTCTCTTTACTCTGTTTAGAATGTATTTATCCTAAATATTGTTGTGTACAGTCTTGTAGCTATATTGGTCCCATTAGATGTGAGAGACCAGTTGGGTGAGGTAATACCTTTTGTATCTCTTAACTAGGCGAGATTCACTGGTGCACTCTACCTCCTGTGCAGCTTTTTGAAAAACCATTGTCAACCTAATCTAATCAGGCCATTAAATTGGGTGATGGAGTGGTCCAAAAGTAGATGGCACATGCCAGTGAACCTTATTGCATGAGGGGTAGGGACAGAGCCTATCTGAATAGTGGGTGCATCTTAGGGCTTAGAGCTAAATCGGTGGTGCTGCAATTGATTCAGTGGCATCAATTTAGCGGGTCCAGTGAGTGCTCTCCCATCGATTTCTATTTTCCACCTGAACAAGAGGTGGAAGCAATGTCAGTAGGAGAGCATCTCCTATTGACATAGCATAGTGTGGACCTCATGGTAAGTAGATCTAAGCAACGTTGACTTGAGTTCCGCTACTAACATAATTCAAATTGTGTAGCTTAGATCGACCGACAGCAGTAGTGTGGACCTGCCCTTAGAGGTAATTAAATGTGGGTGAGGCTGGCTTTTTATTTTGGTCAAGTAACATTTCTGTGATGTACACTACCCGGATTGCCGGGTAGTGCTCAACGTATCAGGGATCGATTCATCACCTCTCATCTAGAGGTGATAAATCGATATCTGTACTCCACCTCAGCATGAGAAGTAAGCAGAGTCGGTGGGGAGCGGCGTGGTCGACCCACTGCCGTGGGGATAGCGAGGTAAGTTGACCTAAGGTACTGCTTGTCTACATTAACTGCAGGATTGATGGGCAGTGATCGATCCAGTGGGGTTCGATTTATCACGTCTAATCTAGACACGATAAATCGACTGCTGAGTGCTCCTCCCATCGACTCCAGTACTCCACCGGAGTGAGAGGCGCAGGCGGAATCGATGGGGGACTGTCAGCTGTCGACTCCCTGAAGTGAAGACACCTCAGAGTAGATCTAAGTATATCGACTTCAGCTGTTATTCACGTACCTAAAGTTGCATAACTTAGATTGATTTCCCCCACGCCCCAGTGTAGACCAGGCCTTAGTTTAAAGTTTGGTATATAAAAGCTGGGTTTGCATGTTTTTAGTGGTTTTTGTGGTGTTTTGTTTTGTTTCTCAATTGCTATTGTGCAGTTTTTCTATTAGGTTCTGAATATGGGTGCTTTATCTGATTATTATGCCAAATCGAAGATAGATTTTGGAGAGTGTCTCACACGTGACAGAATTACCAACTTGAGATCTTGTGTGCAAGGCTCCTGCACAGTAAATTTTAGCACTACATCACCGCCAGTGATCAATTTGTATAAATGTGTAAATAGAACTTTCTGTATATCGAGAGCCTGCATATTGTGGTTGTGTATTTATGAATTAGATCGGAGTCTCAAACATGCGGCCCATGGGCCACACGCGGCCTGCAAAGCCCTTCCCTGAGGACCGTGAAGCTCCCCCCACCCCATAGCAGTTTCCGGGAGGGAAGGGCCAGAAGCGAAAGCTTCTCTGCTGCCTGGCTGGGCCGCTGCCGATTCCCAGCTACCAGGCACTGCTGCTGCGGCTTCAATAAATGAGCTGGGGCAGCGCTTCCCAGGAGCCCTCTGCAGCGGTGGCCAGGAGCGGTAAGCCAGGCTCCCCGCCGCCCTCCCACCTCCTTCTGCGGGAGACTTACCGCTCCTGGCCGCTGCTGCAGAGGACTCCTGCGAAGCGCCCTGGCTGGGCCACTGCCGAACCCTGGCTTCCAGGTGCTGCTGCTGCAGCCTCAATGAACAAGCTGGGGCGGCGCTTCGCAGGAGCGGGGTGTGTGTCAGTGATGCGGCCCTTGGACCAGTGCACTAGTCCTCATGCGGCCCTCGTGGTCATTTGAGTTTGAGACCCCTGAATTAAATGGATATATTCTGATTTTCCAAGATGGTAAAATCATTCTCCTCTGCCTCCCCAGGAATACAAATAAATAAAAGTGGATGTAAAATAATGAAGAGTCAACCGGGTTCAAAAATCTAGTTTATACGTCTTAGTAGTGTTCTTTATGTTTGAAAAAAGAATATTTTTCAGGGTCATATTAATCTGAGTTATAGCAGCCCTTGAGCCATGAGGTTTCTATTAGTGCACAATGTTCCTTCCATCTTTATGCATTTCCACTTGGAAAGAGGGTCATTGTCTATGGAAGAACTATTAGAATCAGGCTATGCATCCTGGCTATTAAATATGTTCCGATAGACTGCTATAGTGTCTGTAAGAGGATAAATAAAATTCACATATTTTGGCCAAATTTTTCTTTCAGTTACATGGATAAAATTCCCATTGGAAACTCTTGAGACTTCCTGATGTAGGGGAATCAGGTATAGTATTCCATGCAAATGGCAAATTGCCAGGATGCCTTTTGGTCATTGTATTCCCTGTATTTATTTACAGACAGCCTTAAAGGGTGCAGCATTAGGGCCCAGGTTAGTTAGAGGCTGAGTGGATACTCCCCACGCCTCAGAACTGGATCTATTTGTCTTCATGAACATCTGTTAAGGCCTGATCCTAATTGAAGTCAGTGGCAAAGTTCCCTCTTACTTCTTTGGGAGTAGGCACAGGCCTTTAAAGAGTTAGTTTACTCTCTCTCTCTCTCCACTTTCTCATTGCTGAGGTTTAATCTTCTGCTCATTGCAGATGATTTGAGATGAAAGCTCCCTACAACAGAATATGCACATTTTATATATTGGAAATCTGATTCCTACTTTGGTTGCATTACAAAGACATGTCACTGTACACTTGAGTGAATTCTTCCTAGTTTTATTACTTTTTACATAGTAAAGGTAATCAGATCTAATATAAGTCAATAAACACATAAGAGGAAAAAAGATGAAAAAAGGCAATGATCCACAGCACAAAGGTTTGGATAATTTATTACAGAAATATCATGCAAATCATATTCTTGTTTTGCTTGTCCAACTGAGAAAGGTAATATAATGGTGTGCAACCAAATGGAAAATTTAAATTGGATATGTTGTATTTGAAACCATGAGCTGATTTTGAAAAGTATCAATTAGTTCTAAGGGCAGAAAGGAAATATAATAAGGACAATTAACTTCAGACCTTTGACTTATTGAATTTCACCAGTCTATCTAAAACCAGGCATTTAAGGTTTTTATGATGTTATTTGTTTGTTAAATCCAATGTAAGGTCTTACAGGAAAAACTTTAGATTATCTTCACTAAGTAATTGGTGAACAGTACTCCTTTTTACACAGTTACTGCAAATACACAGGCCTATTTGGGTTCAACTATCTAGCTACCTAATCTGGTGAGGATCATGCAAGGACCTATCTGAGCACTTCTGAGCATATCTGCTTGATACAATGATCTCATTCTCCTCCTTACCATCATCTCCTCTCTCTCTCTTGGCTCTCCATGGAGAAGGAAGGCCCACAAATCTGTTCTTGTTTTGTGAAGAGATTAGAGTAGATAATAAACAGTACTGGGGATTTGTGGGCTGGTTGGAGCAGATGAAAGTTGGGCTTTTACAATGTGAGAAAAATTAAAAGGAGGCATGAGAGGACACTTTAGATGCTGGAAGGTGGTCAAATATTCCTAGATAGGGAAAAATTCTGGTCAAGATTTATAGCAATTTTGCTATACAAATCAATTGCCAGGTATAATGATGATAAACTAATTAAACCCATCCAAATGCTAATAGAAGCATCTAGTAGTTGGTTGCCCTAAATTATCTTCAGACTCAGTGGGTTGTCATCTGTATTCACAGTTTTATGTAGTAAAATTAAGTTGATCATCATAAGATATGGGCATTGGGTATGAACTGTCTTGATCCATACTCAAAATACAGTGTCAAATGGCTTGGACCTTGGTGGAATAAGACTGCTAGGTGGGCCATTTTGGAGAACAGAACTAGTGCTGCAGGATGAATTGAAGAGCGGGTTAAGGTTCTCCACCCTTGAAAAGGATTGAAGACATTTGTAATAACTGAAATAGTTGTTCAGCTATCATGATGATCTAGGGTGACCAGACAACAAATGTGAAACATCGGGACAGGAGATGGGGGGTAATAGGAGCCCATATAAGAAAAACACCCAGAAATCGGGACTGTCCCTATAAAATCGGGACATCTGGTCACCCTATGATGATCAGACTAGTGTAAAATACACAGCTAGCTAGGAAATATTCTATATATATCATTAAGGACAGATTGGTGGTAAGTACAAGCTTAATTTTCTTCCCCTCTCCTCATGACTACCTCAGCCTGTCGTCTTTTACATCATTTTCAGTTTTCCAATGTCCTTCCTGCAATGCATTATCCATTTGGTTCTAAAAGTATTGGAAATCAAAGGGATTACAAATAAAGGACTGTTGGGTCTGAAAAATAATCACAAATACATAATTGGTTACTTTATTATTTGTGTGCCTGCCTGTCTCTTTATGAATGACTATCTTCACTATGGTAAAGTACCTGAGCACTCACCATCACGGTAAGTTGCCATTTATTTTTGCATTGTATTGTGAGTTACACAGTGAGTAGAGTTTGACTATTGTATCATGAAATTATCCCTCTCAGGGACAAAAGTGAAAGGAATGCCAGAGAAAGTAGCTGACAATACTATAGCTCACTCTCCCTCCTGAAAAGGAATCATACTACTTCTCATGATGAAAAAGTAATTCATTACTGTAATCAGTTGCTTCAATAGCCGTTGGTACCCATAATTATGCACTATAATCTAGGTGTAGTTCCATCAGCTGTTTATGCAGTGCCGAAATTAACTCCCTTTCTAATTTGTGCTATCCTCTTCTATTTAGGTACCTCATTATTCTGTTTGCTTTCCTAGCTGCTACAATTTTCCACCAACATCCAGATCTTTTTAAAAATCAGTTTAGAAGAGCATTTCTCCTTAAGGTATCATTCATTTTGCCATTTGTTGACCTGCTACTTATTTCTTTAGATTGGTACGTAGTAAACGAGATGCCCATGCGTCTAATCATGTCTATTTTTCTGCAAACATACACACTTTACTGCAGTTGGTCCCTTTCCACAGATCACTGATTATATGTAATGCCTTTCCCTGTGGCACTTCAGATGTCACCTCCCAAATCTAACTGTTATTTAAAACAACATTTAAAAAGTAATAGTCATGCTAAAATTGTCATTCAAAGGAATGATGGAAGAGCTGACATTATGATACCACAATTATTATTGTCTGAGATCCTGTTATTATGGTAGCACACGGAAGAGCTGTAGATCTATATATACATATATTCAGATCAAACCTCCAACCAGAAATAAAACTGATGTTAAATAATTATGGTTTTTGAACTAAATAAAAGGCAATTGTGCACCCATCAGCTCACCAATTGCTAATTCTTTCCTCTGCTTGAGTAACGGGCATCAGCAGACAACAGTTCTGGAGTTTGGTGCTCACTCTAGCCCCCTCTGCTGTGTGTTACCAGCTTAGGGGAAAAAAAGTTCTCTGTCCTTGGAAGCCATAGCCAGCCTTAAAAGGACTATTCCAGAGTCTTGAGTTTAGAGCAGTCCTTCTGCCTCAGAAGCCTTTCCATCAAATTAAACCATCTCAAAATAATTGTGCTAACAATGCCAGCACTGGAAAACAGGTAAACACTCTTGAAGCCCATTAAAGGGCCATTGCCACTTAGAAGAAGGGAAATATTCTCAGTGGATGCTGCTGAATCCCCAAAATAGCCAAATTTTCAGTAAATTAAAGATAAAAACATATGACAGGGATATTGTAATTCTCCCCAATACAAGCATTACAAACCCAGGAAATTTGGAGTTTAGGTTAGTGGTAAGGTAAGAAATGTCATGCAGTAACCATATTATCATGACTGATTTTAATGTTTGAATCCAGATTAAACTGAGGTTTTAAAAATACACTGAGTTTTAAAGACTAACTTTTATATATTTTTCCCTTGTGGCATCCCTGCTGCGTGGAGACAAGGTTCTTTGGGTGCCCTAACAGTTTATTTATTATCTTACCATGTTAAAGTTTCTTACAAGATGTTCTTGCAGACAATGGGTGAACTTGTATGCCCTGTAGGATACAAATGCATGGACTGCAAAATTTTACATTGCTAAAGTCGTGGCTGTGAATGCTGCTCCATTATTGTACTACAGTCTATGTTTACAGCTTGGCATTATGCATGAACTTGCACAGGACAACTCAGTGATGTTTTGCTGGTTAGAGTAGAAGTGGATACCCAAAGTATTGTTCAGAGATACTGTGATTTATTTAACGGTGATGGCTTTTTGTCCATGGGATATACATGCTCTCCACAGTTGGATTTGAACGCCAAGCCCTTTGTACTACCTGAACATTGTGTACCTCCTGCACTTGTGGACAAGTGTGAGCTGCACTTCTGCTCAGACCAAGATAATGGTATCATCTGGGAGATGGAAGGATCTACAATTGGCACTCACCCATAGTGATCGTATAAAAGAAGAATGGCGATATTTGAGTACACAGATTTTAGGGCACTTAATAAATATGTGAAAAGTGAGCAGTTTCAATTCCAGCCTTCAAAAAGGTAATTTACCAGGAAAGTAGCTCTTGGATTTTCTTTCTGTTAGACTACCAATCTGATTATTGAGAAATATCTGTGGCTGAAAGTTTGCAGTTGTTACTGAATTGTAGTATACCATTTGGGAGGTACTGCTATCGGTGACTCCCTTTTGGCTTATTCTGTGCTCCAAAGATATTTCAGAGAGTAGTCTCTCAACTCCTGGATAATATTCACGGAGTATGTTGCTATTTGGATGACATTCTTGTCTTTGTGAAGACTCTTCCTGAGCATAATGATATTCTGGGCCATTGACCTGCTGAGCGTGAGGCTGCAGCAGTGGATTATTCATTTGCAGCAGCATGAATTTGATTTGGTACATATCAAAGGAAAATATCATTTACTTGCAAAAGTTCTTTCAAGAAATCGTGCTAGGTTGGTACGCTCAAATACTGAAATGGAAAAGTGCACCATATGCTTTTTACAGAAAGATACAACAATTGATTTAGGATGGACTGTTGATGCCCCTCTTCAAGATGCTGAACTGTGCAAGGTGATATGTGGTTTACAAAAAAATGTTGTCTACATTCTACACAGTTCATTCTGAGCTCACAGTGAAGACTGCTACTCAACAGGTCTTATGCAAAAGAGACAGAATGATCATTCCAGCAGTGTTTTGATAAGCAACCCTGAATGTGGTTCATGAAAGACTTTTGGGAGTAATGAAGATGAAAGAACTTCTTTGTAGTTAAGCTTGGTGGCCTAGGGCTGCACTCAGACATTCAGTCTTGTGTGACAATACATAGAACTACTTTTCCTGTAGCTCCTTTGCAACCGGTTGTTGAAAAAAGACCATGGCAGAGAATTGAAATGGATGTTACTAGCTCCTTGATTACACTGCATGGTTTACACTGTTCTATAGACTATTACTCACATTGCCCCCTTGCATTCATACTGTCACAAGGCACCTCAAAGGCTCAGTTTTTGCCTAACCACTTTATTTACAGTTTTGGCCTACAGAAAGTCTTGGTTTAGATAATGGGACACCTTTTGCATCAAAGGAGTTTGAAGGCTTTCTGATGAGTATTGATACAGCACATTATAAATCTGGTGTGTACCAGATCCATGGAAATTGGATAATGGAGAGATTACATGGACTCTGAAGAAACGTGTAGCTTGCATACTGAAGGAATGTCAAGGTACATGATTCCCCATTGTATTAAGTCGTGCTTTATATAGTATTCAGAATACACCTCATTAAAATATTGGAGACACCGTGTTGTATCAGCTCTTCAGCTGCCCTATGGGGAAAAAGTTTTCTGTGTTGATGGAAAAGGTTCATCCCAACCCTTTGCTGTCCTTGAGGATGACTGATATGAGTAGGAAATATCTGAGTTTCAACAAGCATATCCATGCAAAAGTTCAGGCATTCAATCCTGGAAACGCAGTGTCTGTTGTGCAAGGATCTGGAAGGATTTTCAGTACTCATAATGTGATCTTGTGGGCTGCAGGGTATGGAACATGACAAGAACCACAGGGAGACTATGTTGTTAGCTAGAGAGGTACAGCCCACGGAAAGGGGAACAGATAGGAAAGAGGATGCTCTTTCTGCATATGATTATGTCATGTGGTCAGTTGGGAGATGTTGCACCACAGCACCTGCATCCGCCCCTTGAGCTGAATCAGAGATGTAAGCTATGGCTGTGGAATCACCTGGTGTCTTCAGCCAGGCATCGCTGAACTCTGGGGGAGGAAAAAGCAAAGTGTGATGATCGGTATATATGTTGCCTCCCTGCTACCTGCTCCTTGTTTCTGTTCTGTTTCTAGGGGTATGTCTTCACTACAGCAGTAGGTCGATTTCCCTTAAGTCGATTTTCTAAAGTAAAATTACTCGGGCAGGCGGGGGGGTTCGCGGGGCTGTTTGGGCGGGCAGGGGTCCGGCGCGGGGCTGTTCTGGCGGGTGGGGGGGTTCGCGGGGCTGCTCGGGCGGGCGGGGGGTCCGGCGCGGGGCTGCTCAGGCGGGCGGCGGGTTCCCGGAGCTGCTCGGAAGGTCAGAGGCTTAATGTCACCTGCATCCTCACTAGCTGAAAATCGACCTAGAGAGAGGTCGATTTCAGCTACTCCTCTCGTTAGGGAGGAGTTATAAAGTCGATTTTAAGGTCCCTTTAAATCGACTTTAAGGGCATGCATGTGAGGACGGGTACAGGCTTAAATCGACTTTAGCTTGCTAAAGTCGACTTTAAGCCTTAGTGGGGACCAGGGCTAGGTTCTTGCTCCCTGAACTCAGTGTTCCTGTTCCTGTTTAAGACTGTGTTTGCATACATAACATTGGGTGTGTGCAGCTACTCACGGCCCGCTTCTATATATCAGCTGTTTGGGCTGTTGTCATGTTGTTTTAGACAGTTATTGAGCTAAGTAGTTCATGGTTCTTACATGTTTTCATTGACAACGTATCTGCATATCTTGCTTCATTTATGTGCATTTTTGGATTGCTATTCAGGAGTGTATCAGAGTATAACACTTTACATATTTGATTTTCTTACAAGTGTAACCTTCATTGTGAATTTCCTGAGTTTCTAGTGCTTGTTGAGATAATTAAAATATCCCTCGAATGATTTTTACCCCATGTTAGAAATACGTACTCTTAACCTTAACACCATACGTACTCTCAACCTTAACACTCTCAACCTTAACTTAGTTTTTTGTGTAGGGATTTTCTTAGTTTCTAAAAATAATTATAAATGTCATACTCAAATATGTAAACAAGAAACCCAAAGTGAATGCTACCATACAATACTTCTACTGGTTTGAAGATATGAAGTCTTAAATCAGTTTTTAAAATATATTACCTTTAAGGTCAGGTTCACTGGAATGCCAGAGCACTGCAAAATGGCCAGAATCCACTAGCCAGTTAAGCTGAGTGTACAGCTGCTTTGGATCACCAGAACAACACAAAGCAGCCAAAATGTATTGATGAATCTGCCCCTTAATTTGCAATAGAATTTATTGTTTTGGAGGGCTGTGTTGAAAGACTGGTGTTGTGTGAAAGGAGTGATGGAAACTGTTATAAGTATAAAGTAGTTTAGAATTACTGTTTACCTGTAAGGGGTTAAGCTAAAGGTAACCTGAGAGAGGGATAGGGACCAATAGGAACCAGAGATGCTAATCAACCCCGAAGACAAAAAGAGTTTTTAGTTTCGGTTTAGCTCTGTTTTTTCCGTCTATGGAATGAACCACACCTATGTCTTCTACTCTACCTATCTATAATCTTCTAACAAGTCAAGTTCAGCAGTAAGTGAATTGTATCACTCAATAAAATCTCCTCTGTGGAATTTAGCTGTGTTCTTTATACTTTTAAGCTTCAGCAGAAGGAGAATCCCTAGGGAGGGGTCAGTCCCTTGTGATGCTGTTGTGATGCAAGTGAGGTTTTCTATTAATTTCTGTACAAGGGATTTATTCCTTTCATTTTTGCTTTAATTAAAATCTTTCTTTTAAGACTCTGACTGCTTGTTTTCCATTGTGTAGATTCAGGCTTTGAATCAGGAAAAGTCTCACAGGAAAAGTGAGGGTTTTTTTTTCCTCAAGATTCCCAGGGAGGGAGGATAAGCTTGGGGATTTTGTGGATGGGGGAAGGACGGACCCCAAACTACCCAAACCCATTGTTTTGTGGGCTTGGTTTGGTGGTGGCGGCAGTGAACCAAGTCCAGATACAGGAGAAGTTTGTGTTCTGGGGGAAAAGATTTAACCTAAGCTGGTAAAATAAGCTTAGGGGGTTATTTCTTTTTTTCATGCGGGTCCCCACATCTTTACCCTAAAGTTCAGAGTGGAAAGGCAATCCTAACAGAAGCTCAGTCCCTGAGGCCAAATATCTGTTCTTTAAAGGCTCCCATTGAACTCCTGCCTCAGTTCCCAGGGCAGGGCTGTCTTACTATGCCATGGGGTCAAGGAAGCAGTGCCCTGGGAAGACTTTCAAGCACTGCTGTCCAAGCTAGCATGCAGCCGTGGAATCTTTAAAGTACAGTGACAGTTGGTCATGGAATCTGCCAGTGAGACTCTTGGCACATGTGAAAAAACTCCCTCACACCACTGAATCATTATAACCAACAGAATTGGTGCATGCAAATTATCTGTAGAGGATGGGTGGTGATTGGTTGGGATATCTCTGATGTTACAATAACCTCACTTTAGAATTGCCTGAGCTGTTGACTTGAGCCTCTCTAATCATAACTATTAGACAAAATAATTATTAATAAATGTTAATAACCTGATTTGTTTTCAAATATAGGCAATGAATAAGTTTCAAAAAGATTCAATAAGGTTTCAATTAATTTTACCTATATGGAAAGTTTGAAGTATCTGAATTATCTATTGTTACAGTCATTTGAAACTAACAAAACACTGACACATGTTAAATTTTTTAAGGATGCAGTTTTTAATTAACTTTAACTTAAACTAATTGATTTTATGTGTAAATTCTCAGAAAACTCATTCTGTACTCAAAGAATAAGTTCTGTAAGTTTGGGGAGGATTCTCTATAATTTTCATACAAAATGAAGAAGTTAAATGCCTGCTTTCAGTGCAAAATGGAATGCATCATTACTTATGGTGTTGCAATGCTTCCAGAATTATAGTGGTGCTGGTAATGAAACTTATAGTTAAGGTTGCCTAATACTTTTCATTATAAAACCCTTTTTTCAGTTACTTACAACGTTACAAAACAACCATTTGGGCTGAAATTTTCCAGGGTGGGTTTCTATCTCAAGTTTGAGCAAAAAATATTGAGCCATTAGGGGAGAATACCTTGTTTTGCCTATGTTAAACATTCTTACAACTTTTTGGTTGAGAAAACCTTAATTCAGTACTCCTGTGCATATACATTATAGTACAGTGTTTAATTACATGATCACATACTGTTTTTCCAAAGGACCACAGCCTCATTTCATAGAATCATAGAATATCAGGGATGAAGGGACCTTAGGAGGTCATCTAGTCCACCCCCCTGCTCAAAGCAGGACCAATCCCTGATTAAATCATCGCAGCCAGGGCTTTGTCAAGCCTGACCTTATAAACCTCTAAGGAAAGAGATTCTACCACCTCCCTAGGTAACCCATTCCAGTGCTTCACAGCCCACCTAGTGAAAAGCTTTTTCCCAATATCCAACCTAACACCTCCCCCCTCCCCACTGCAACGAAACCATTACTCCTTGTGCTGTCATCTGGTACCACAGAACAGTCTAGATCCATCCTCTTTGGAACCCACTTTCAGGTAGTTGAAAGCAGCTATCAAATCTCCCCTCAGTCTTCTCTTCTGCAGACTAAACAGTCCCAGTTCCCTCAGCCTCTCCTCATAAGTCATCTGCTTCAGCCCCCTAATCATTTTTGTTGCTCTCTGCTGGACTCTTCCCAATTTTTCCACATCCTTCTTGCAGTGTGGGGCCCAAAACTGGACACAGTACTCCAGATGATGCCTGACCAGTGCCAAATAGAGGGAAATGATCACATCCCTTGATCTGCTAGCAATGCCCCAATACAACCCAAAATGCCGTTAGCCATCTTGGTAACAAGGGCACACTGTTGGCATATCCAGCTTCTCATCCACTGTAATCCCTAGGTCCTTTTCTGCAGAACTGCTGCCTAGCCATTCGTTCCCTAGTCTGTAGCAGTGCACATGCTGAAGTGGTTGCTTGCTTGGGATCCACAAATTGAATGTAGAAAAGAATTGAATACATTAGGGGGCCCACAGGGGATGTTAGATGTTTTTTAAAGTTAGTTTGATCTAACTCTCCTCTTCAGAAACATAATGATGAGGTGGTGAGGGTGCATGATTGAGATTAGTCTTTATTTGTCTCACAGAAGTTGAGTCTTTCAGAGGAATGATATTACAAGAACAGCTTTTTCAAATAAAATTCTATAAACATTCCCCTGATGTATACCTGAAGTAGAGGTCATCAAATACTACTATGATATTTTTACTGTGATTACTGGCTTTCTCTAATGGAAACATTTTAACAATATATTAAGGAGAATTCCCTTCAAAAATATGTGGAAAGAAAAAAATAGATGTATTTGCCTGTATATTCTTTGGTGGGTCATTGCTATGTAGCGTTTAACAAAACTGTCTGCTGAGTAGATAATATTCATGTATTTAGTCTCCAGAAGTCAATAGATTGTTCTACTTTTTCTGATCCCTAATTAAAAATGCTGCAGCAAGAAATGAAAAATATTGCTCTCTTCCGATTTTTTCCTAGTGTGGCTTGCACTTCCTTTGGAAGACGTCAAGTCTTTCTCGGGGATACTTAGCCTCACAGTATGAGAAATGCTATATATTAACTTCTGCCTTCTGTCTTTAACATACAGTGCAAGAATGTTTGAGTTTATGATAGCATTAGAAATGCCAAGTAAGTGCACATTAATCTTTAAAGCCCAGGATATTTTTTTTCCTTGGAAAATTGTAGATTATATTGAAATCTAACTTTTTATGGGGGAATTTTTCACCCTCCCCATTGTTTTTGGAGATAGCTACAAACTATCTCCCTGCTCCTACAAACTTCAACTTTATGCACGAGTTGTCTCATTGACTTCATTGAGACTACTTGTGCATAAAATATACCATGTAAATAAGTGTTTGCAGGATCTGGTCTAAGTGAAAAGTTGCAATGCTCTACTAATAAAAGATTTTTGTTCTGCCTCTTTTTCATCTGAGAGCACACATTCATATTTGGTTAACATTTCAGTAAGTCCAAAGATTGCCAAAATGTGATAACTAAAGAAGAATGTGTCATGTTTTATTAATGTCCTTGGCACAAAGTGTTAAAACTTTATAGTGTGAGGTTGCATACTTTGAATTTGGTCTTCTGTGTTACCACGGTTATATTTGTTGCTAAGAGTTAGATTTGCTAGCAGAAATGTTAAAGTAAATAAAGCCAATGTCCCAGAAAAATGTAAGGATGTGATCCTCACCAGCCATCCCTCTCAGTCTATCAAAGAGCAGATATGTAATGATGGTCCTTTAATATGTGAGACGTGGACTCACTGGGAACAAAATAGGACCCAAATAGAGTGGAAACCATATGTAAGTGGAACTTGGGTTTTCAGAGATATTTCCTCACCATGGTTTAATGCTAGACACTACAGTGATAAAAATGGGACATGACAAAATCAGGTCTGCCTGGGATTGTGGGGAAATATTCTGTAGATATGCTTGCTGCCTGCTGAAAAATGTGACTCATAATCATAACTGCATGTAGCATTTGCAACTGTACCACTGTTATCCATTGTATGTTGCAGGACTTCTGCCCAGGAATCCTGGCAGCATATGATTTGTTTACCAATGATAAAGGTACTTTCGGGGCCAGATTGTGACAAACAGTCACTGGTACACAATGGGTGGGGTGGGGTCTGGAGCTGTTGTGCCCCAAGGGAAATTCTATCAGGAATTGTGCCTCATGAGTCACAAGTGCTCCCCGGGCTGCCTGTATACAGGGGGAGTGTACACATTTTATCATCCCTTTGAATGGTTAAACTTTCTCATTACCAGAGCAGCTGAAAAGCATCCCATATCACTGTCTCCTCCCTACCACTTTGATGTGACTTGCTAGGAAGGAGTGGTCCCTGCACTGCTCTGTGTTTAGGAAGTGTCTGGTCCTTACATGAAGTGTGCAGGCTAAGAGGGAAAACATTTTTCACCTTTCCCTCCACAAACTACAGCCAGACACAGATCACCTTTAGTACTCTTTGCACGGCATCTCAGACTTTTACTGATACACCGACTTCTGTTTTGATACTACCTGTTGTTGTGTGTTTCATTAGTATATGAATAATAGAGATTGCCAACAGCTGAGCCAAGTTTATTCAAATGTCTGGCCGTACCCTGAGAGAGGACCAGAATTCACAGTTCTGCAGGCACATAGGTCCTGATGCTGTTTGGAGGCATTTCCTAGCCTTAGAGTTTCTTTCTGTTGGAATCCTGAAGGATTCTTGTCTTTCTTGTCATTTTAGAGGTGTGTTAGAATGTATCTTCAAGGAAGAGATGGACTCTGGATTCTCCTTGGAGGGCTGAGGAATACTCCTATAATACCAGCTTTTTACTTACACTAGTCTTTCAACTTGGGTTGAATATTTTGCTGGTGACCTGAGCATTTCAGCATAGAAGCTACTAATTCACCCTGATCAATGCCTATGTCTTTTGGTAGGTTGTTGATTCCATTTGATTTCTGCAGTTCTTTTAGTGGTTCTGTTACTAACTAAATCTCCCTTTTTGTCTGAGTTGTAGATGTTTAAACAATAGCTATTATCAGCTGTAATGGGGAGCTCTTGCTTTCCTGAGCCCTTGATGTGCCATGGGGGGTTTTCCTTGTTCTCCGCTATAGAAGAAATATAGAACCCTCCAGCTGACCTCTTTCCTGTAGGTCACACTCCGATTAACCTGGACTGCTTCTCACTACTATTAGTTTCCTCGTATGAGTTTTGTAGTGAGCTTACTACATTTTTTTGCAGAGAAGATCAAGAGTCTCTGGGTTGTACTCAATGGATCTTTAGATTGTTAGAATTGCAATCTTGCACTAGACTGGTCTCTGCAGTTGGGTTCACCATCATTTGTTGATGTCTGTAGTTTTTTTCCACTCTGTCTACTGAAAACTATAGACATGGTTGTGCAACTATTATTTGCAGAAATTATCAGCTCTCAGCAGCTCTGAGAACAATGTGAGGACCTATATGCCTGCAGAACCGTGAATGCTGATCCTTCCTCACAATATGGTCAGACATTTGAATAAATTAGTGCTTTGCTTAGCAAGGGGATTGTGCTAATATTCTCGTCTTTAAAAAATCCATATGCTTTCCAGACGCCATGCAGTATCAAATCGCCTGCCATTTAGGGTTGGAGCTTGAGCATATACAGTACTGGCTTTTCAAATAAAGGTGCATCGTGAGACTGAGATCTTGGGTAGGTTCCAATGCAGGTTCAAGCCTTCTTTTGGATTGAATTTATAGTACTTAGGGTCATGAGTGATTTTTATACTGCTCTTGAGTAGGATTAATTGGCTATTCTGGTAATTTTGATCCTGGTGTTGTGATATGCTTGACCATGGGGGTTGTTCTGATAACTTAAAGAGGCTGCTTGTGTGCCTAGGATCACTTTCCAGTCAGTCAGTATGGATGGATTATTATGTATGTCTCCAAGGGATGTGAAATGTCGTGCCCCTGATGGATCAATTCTGTTTCTCATGTTGCTCTTTGTATGCATCCAGTACTAGAGGAGTTGTTTGAATGTGTTGCTGCACAGAACTGTTGTAGCAGAGGACTCTGAAATCTTCCTTACACTGACTTGGCTTTGCCACAGGCACTGCAGCACAGGCCACTGCATTTCAGCTGCCCAGGTGGGTCTGTGACATTTATGACTCATTTGCTGATTCCCCCATTCCCTTTACTTTGCTAATGCCAAGTTGAGCCACAGAACACCTGCTTCCTTACAATAAAATCACTCTCTGCTTTTTCAAAAATCAGCTCAGACTTGAGCCAGCTCCCATATGCAACAGGGGCAGTAGGGCTTCTCCTTTAAGCCAGCGCTGTTGTGCATCTCTCCTCCAACTCGATATAGGGTTCCACACCTGAGCATGCTTCCTTTTCCTGTTCTGTTGCCAGTCAGTGAAAACCCAGATTTCTGTCTGCGATGTTTGCCTGATTCTAATTTTTTGGGTTTAGAGCCTTTGATGATAATGATGAGTAGGGCTGACTAATATCAGTTAATTCACAAGATTAACTCAAATATATTCATCACAATTAAAAAAATTAATCACAATTAATTGCACTGTAAAACAATAGAATACCAACTGAAATGTATTAAATATGTTTGGATTTTTTTTCTACATTTTCAAATATATCAATTACAGTTATAACACAGAATATAAATTGTACAATGCTCACTTTATATTATTTTTATTACAAATATTTGTACTGTAAAAATGATAAAAGAAATATTATTTTTTAATTCTCCTCAGAAATGTACTGTAGTGCAATCTCTTTATTATGAAAGTGCAATTTACAAATATAGAGGGTTTTTTGTTACATAACTGCACTCAATAACAAAACAATGTAAAACATTAGATCCTACAAGTCCACTCAGTCCTATTTCTTCTTCAGCCAATCACTAAGAAAAAATAAGTTTGTTTAGCAAGGGGATTGTTATTAGTGGAATATAATGATTCCCACTTCTTAATTACAATATCATCTGAAAGTGAGAGTGGGTGTTCACATGGCACTGTTGTAGCTGGCATTGCAAAATATTTACATGCCAGATGTGCTAAAGATTCATATGCCTTTTTATGTTTCTGCCATTGTTCCAGAGAATATGCTTCCATGCTGATGACACTCGTTAAAAAAATGCATTAATTAAATTTGTGATTGAACTCCTTGGAGGAGAATTGTATGTCTCCTGCTCTGTCTTACCCACATTCTGCCATATATTTCATGTTCTATCAATTTTGGATGATGACCCAGCACATGTTGTTCGTTTTGAAAACACTTTCACTACAAATTTGACAAAATGCAAAAATGATACCAATGTGAAATTTCTGAAGATAGCTATAGAACTTGAACCAAGATTTAAGAATCTGAAGTGCCTTCCAAAATCTCCAAAATGAGGTGTGGAGCATGCTTTCAGAAGTCTTAAAAGAGCAACACTCTGATGTGGAAACTATAGAACCCGAACCACCAAACAATTAAATCAACCTTCTGGTAGTGGCATTTGACTCAGATGATGAAAACAAACATCTGTCGGTCTGCAGTCCTTTGGGATAATTATTGAGCAGAACCCATCATCAGCATGGATGCCAGCTCCTGGAATGGTGGGCAAAGCATGAAGGGACATATGAATCTTTACTGCATCTGGCACGTAAATATCTTGCAACATGAGCTACAACAGTGCTATGTGAATACCCATTATCACTTTCAGGTAACATTATAAACAAGAAACAGGAAGCATTATCTTCTTCAAATGTAAACAAACTTGTTCGAGTGATTGTCTGAACAAGAAGTAGGACTGACTGGACCTGTAGGTTTTAAAATTTTACATTGTTTTATTTTTGAATGCAGTGGGTTTTTTTGTACTTAATTCAGAGATTACACTACAGTACTTGTATGAGGTGAATTGAAAAATACTATTTCACAATGGTTTGGAAGGTGTGTCTAGGCCTTCTTTTGTTGAGGAAGAGATGATACCTCTCGTGGTAAATTAGTGTTTTGCACTTGGCAATGCCTCTCTCGTGACTGGGATGCGGGCTTTATGGTTTTAGCAAATATTTGTATAGTTACAGAGCAAACACTTAAATATTACCTTAAAAGTAAGTTATACATAAGGTACACCTTTTAAGGTATGTAAGTATGGTTAATATATGCAGCATCCTACAAGCCTTCCATAAAGTCTAAATATGTTCTTACAAGACTAATATCTATTTTAACAAAACTAACACATAGGTAATCCAGATTGGTTTCCAGTTTTCCTTTTTTAAGTGTTCAGTGAGCCCAGTGGCCCTGGTATGAAGTCACACCTGGTCTGTCAGCATCACAGGAATATTTACATTACAGCTATTTGCATGAACAGTTTCCCACCTATGGTGACTTCTCATAGGGTTTTATCAGAAGTCATAATAGTAATAATACAAGCTCCAGAACTAGTGTTCAAGGGAGGGGAGGGTAGAACACAAGAGTCCATCTTTTGCACTTGTGAACAGCAATGTGATAAAACTGCAGCCACTGCATCAGGGTGATGGAACGATTTTTATAGTGGAAGTGCTCATGATGGAAACCATGGTAATTACTACTTCAATCCAGGAAGTGCAGCAGCACCTCTAGTTCCAGCACCCTGCCCTGCACTCCAGCACAAAGTGGTTGGGGATGGGTAAGGCAGGTGAGGTCATGACTCCATTTCTGTTATGGATCAGCCAGTGAAACTGATACCCCTGACATGCTATGTCATTGCAGAGGGTGCATTCTCTTAGGGGAAGTTTGGCTTCAGATAACCCTAAGGACACAGTTGACTCTAAACTTAAAGGTCTCAATCCAACTCCCATTCAAGTCAGTTTAAATATTTCTGTGGACTCGAATGAGAGCTAAACTAGGTTTAAAGTGCACTAGAAAAGAAAGGGTTTACTTGAGTATGTTGACAAGTCTAGTCTGCTGACTTTGTGAGGTGCTCAAGCTACAGGCAGGCAGAAAAAGTTTTTCTTGAATTGGAACAAAAAGGAAAAATCTAAAAAACAGTAATTGTGAAATGAAAATCCAAAAATCCAAAACCAAAAAGCCCAACACCAACAATTTGGCTTGGTTGAAATGTTTCATTTTGATTCTGAACTTTTTAAAACTTTTTTTTATCATAAGGTAATTTACATATTTAAATGAAAAGTAATTTCAAACATAAAAATTGATTTTTTTCACTTTGAAAATGTCAAAACAGGGCTTTTTGACCATTTCAAGTTTTTTTCAGAGTTTTGTTGAAATGGGAAATTTGTCAAAACTTACCCTTTACCACAAACAGTTTTGTTTCAATAAATCAGTATCTTCTGACAAAAAATCCCCCAAACAAAACATAGCTGGAAAACTCCCACCCAGATCAACCCACCAGGTCTGCTCTGATAGGCACTTCAGTGGAAGCCATTCTCTAATGCTTCTATGGTTCACAGCAGAAGGATTCTTTCTTATGGGACATCTAAATTGCATAAGAAAGAAGGCTCCATCATGTCAGCTTCCTAAACAGTGTTGGACAGGGTTCTGCTGCTGCATAGACAGGTAGTTCTCGATTATGATGAAATAAGTTCCTTGTTTAAAACAACAACAAACTTTGTATTTTTTTCTGAATTTATCAACAGATACATAAGGACGTAACATAAGATATGGTGAAAACAATGCATCTCACACACATATTTGACTTCATACCTTTCCTTTAAGGAAATATACATCTTCTTTCAGGAGCATAATAAGTATTTCTATAAATTTCTAAGTATTGGCTGCATTACAATGCACATAGTGTACAATACTGTTCATTTTTGTATTCCTGGTGAATCTGGACTAGACTTCGAGTTTCCAAGGGATCTGTTTCATATAATTATAAATATTCAAAGAATGATTGAAGCCGTTGTGTCCAAACAGGAGGTGAGTGTTCCTTTTCTGAATATGAAATAAGAGGCAATTAGAGGTCTAGAGATGTCCCTTTTTTTGGTCTCCATTGTCTTATTTTTTAAAGATCTCCAGGATCCAGCATTTCCTGTGGGTAATTGCCAGGATAGCTCAGTCTTCCTGCTGAGTTTCTCATGGAATATGGAGTCTGCAGGCCAGATACTTTCCCAAATACTAGATTATCTGGAAGACTGTAGGAGGTATCAAATATATTTGCTTTAAGACAGCCCAATATGTCCACCAAATACTGAGAAAATATTCTTCTCCACATAACCAAGTTTATCTCATTTAGTAGGACTGAGAAAACACTGGAACTGGGTCTTCTAACAATGTTCCTAACTATGGAGGACAGTGCTCCTTTGTTCCATATTTTTGCCTGTTCTTTCTCTGAAATCTCCCTCCTCACATCTGTCTTCCATTTGAACAAATAATTCCAACCTCATCCCTAGGTTTCTTCTTGAGCAATAAAAACGGGTAAATCATTTTCTGTATGTCTTTCCCATAAATTAGCTCTTTGGGGAAGATACATCTTTGACACTCTGTTGTATAACCCCACACAATTTGGCCTTGATCCCGACTGGAGTCTTTGGGAGCTGCCGCATTAATACATAAAATATAGCTACGTCTATACAGGAACTACACACTTGCCATGGTCCATGCCAGCCAACTCGAGCTCACGGGGCTCTGGCTGCAAGGCTGTTTCATTGCTGCATAGCCTTCGGGGCTCAGGATGGAGCCCCAACTGTAGGATCCTGTGGGGTGGGAGGGTTCCAAAGCCCTGGCTCCAGCCTGTGCTCAGAAGTCTACACAATAATGCAACAGCCCCACAGCCTGAGCCCCGTGAGCCTGGCTGGCACGGGCCAGACGTGGTTTTTTCTTTGCTGTGTAGACATACCCAATGTGATCATGACCTCATGCTATATTGTAATTAATATACACAAAGAGTAATTAAGAATACACATTCAGCCTCAATTCTGACATTTCCCAACTATGAAGAGCTTAACTGTACAACTTCAATATTCTCTTAATTTCTTTTGTATAGCATAATACATAGTAGAAAGGAATTAACTGCTTTTTTATTCCATTTGAAGACTAGTTGAATTTCCCCGGAAAGGAAATACATATATTGGGATTGTCTTTTTCAATTATACAAAATGTTTTTCATTGCAATATATGGTATCAAGGGGAATTGTGTTATTGATTACTGAATACTCTCTCTGATGTCAGGTGAAGTGAACTATAGTTAAAACAGTATGTCCACTATTGTTTACCTCTGAAAAATGAAATACAAAATGCCACCATGCTTTTAACATTAGTTTAATTTATAATTGTCTTTGGTCCATTTGCAGAAAATAAGTAGAAAGCAATGTTACTTTTGTATGTCAGTCAAAAAAAAACATTTTTGAAAGCTTTTAGTATAGAGTTACAATGCAGTAGTTATGCTGAATTATTGCATATTTTATTTTTCATTTGGCTCTGGATTTTTATGACCAGCATCTCTATATCTTTGATTTTCATTTTGCCCTGAAATTCTGAGCACACACATTCTTTTGCAACAGAAGATTTCATAACACTGCCTTTGACAGTCGAGTGTATTCACAGTATTGTTCTTATGGCCTGGGATCTGTCTCAAATGATAGCGGCAAAATTCTTTCCTTGGGTAAACATGCAATGATCACACAAGTGACAACTGGAGTCATCCAGCCCGAACATACACACAGCTATAATGTCAATTTCTAATGGGAATTTTTGCATGAATAACGATTACTCACATGAGTAAGGGATGCAAGTTTGTGCCTCAAATGTTTAACTTTATTTTAATACAAATATAACTATACATGTCATTTAAAAAGCCAGAATACGTTCATTTTCATGATATAGTTTGGCTGGTTTATTGGCATCAAGCATTAGAAAATTAAAACCCTGAGCACAAAGATTTGAGGCTGACCTGTAGCTCCTGTTCAGAGACAGTGATCAGCTTGCATAAACTTTGTAAAGCCACAAGATATGTAAATTAGGGTTGCCAGTTTTCTTTGGACGTATTCCTGGAGGTTTCATCACATGGCATAATCTTTAATTAAAGATTCATCATGAATTCCTGGAGACTCTAGGACAATCCTGCAGGTTGGCAACCCTAATGTAAATAAAGATTAAAAGGTTTATGACAGAACAAGACAGCAAATGGAAAGAAAATTTTGATTGCTAAAAATATTTATCCTGGCTGAGTTCAATATATCAGATTAAAAGAGGATGACCTAAAGTACCTAAAGCATAGTTAATCTTCATGCATATTGTCTTAATTAACCAGGATATTTCAAAATGCCATGTTTGCCTATTATAGGCAGAGAATTCTCAGCAAGAATTAAACTAAGGTAATATTTTCTAAAACAAAAGGGCACAGTCTATTCATGAATTACCTGGAGAGGATAAAAGAGAGGTGGTACACAGAATATACATATGGTAAGCAAAGCATTCAAGTCATGGCAGATGAGGGAGTCAGAAAGAGAGAGAAAATACAGTGGAACCCTGATCAATCCCAGCAGCTCCTAAAATTTCTGGTTGCATTTCTGAAGCAGAGATATCAAGAACTAAAAGCAAGATTTCAGGTGTAGTCTAGCTAACAGTGAATAGAAAGGTATTATCTGCCCTGTATCTGTAATGTAACACTTGTTTCTATAGCCCAAAACATGTCCCTTTTGGGGACCATATCATATTTCAAATACAAATCACACTGCATAATCTGAAATGGTCCCCACTAAAATGTATGATTCTTTAGTATCAAGTACAGTTTAACTGTCTCCCAGTCTTGGAAGTCTGTACTCAGTGCCAATTGTGACTTCTTTGTTTTTCATTCCTGGAATCCGCATCCAAAGTTTTTCACCAGTATGCCCTTAGTTTTTAATTCTATACATTTGGCAATGTAGATACTTTATAGATAGTGCCACCATTCCTGCTCTGCTCACTGGGCTCTAGTATATAGACTGTACCCATCTCCAGTCCAATTTAAATCAGTCAGCCTGCCATGCTTCTCTATCCTTTGGTATCACATATCGTTTTTCTTGCTTATTGTGCATAGAATCCGAGAGGTAGCCGTGTTAGTCTGGAGTAGCAGAGGTAACATGCTTGCATACGACGAAGTGGGTATAAGCCCACGAAAGCTTATGCTTCAAAACTTTATAGTTAGTCTTTAAGGTGCCACAGGACTCTTTGTTACCTCTGTTATTGTGCAGTTACTTCAGTACATTTCCTCCTTCATGTAATTTAATCACAAATTAATTTTTTTATGAGTGTCAAGCAAAACCTCATCCTCCCCTCATTTCCTAGTTTAAAGCCCATTATGAACCCAGGAGGGGTTGGTATTCCTTCTGCTTACTTGGAGACTGCAAGTTGCTTCCCATCAGAGAAGCAATTCCTGTGCTCTAGGAATCCAAACCCTCCTCTGTATGTACCATTGTCCTCTTCCTAAATGGGTTTCCAGAAACAGATCCTACCATCTTTTATCCGTGAAGCTTCATTCCCTTTTCATTTAGGATCTAATCCTACCAGTTGTTTACCTGAATCCCAAGGAGTGCCTTGTCTGTTAAATAGACAATGGAGTGTATTGCAAGGGGCCTGATCTGTGTAGAGCTGAGCACAATCAACTGCCATTGAAGAGAATGGGCATTAAGTGGTTCAGAATATGGCAGGATGTGCTCAGCATCTCACAGAAACATCTTCTAAATATTCATGTCTTCTGGTAATCTATTCATTATCCGGGATGGCTCCAAGATGGCGGTCTGAGCTGCTAAAATAATTTTGGCCCTTTGGATCAAGTCTCCTACAACATACATGATGGATACATAGCTGGAATCTGTCTGGCTTACTTGTGGCTTATCATGGATAAAATAGGTATTAGAATGATAAGGAAGTGATCAGTGTTTAGACTCTATTAAATGCTTGTGTGTGGCTGTGTGCATTACTTGTAATACCTGCTTTCCATATTGTAATGCAGTTGTATTGTGAGCCTCTATGACTATATGATTCACCATACAGTAGAGGAACATTAATTAGTGTGAAAAGCTGCTTTTTACCGAATTTGTTATGCCCCTTCCAAAAGACAAGACCAGACAGGCTATGGGTGGATCTTACAATTGAAAACACCCTGCATCTGGGTTGCAGAATTGTCAACAAGACTAAAGACTCTTGTTGTTCTGCTCTGCTCCCAGTGAAGATGAGTGGTGCCAGTGGACTCCTCCCATCAGCTGAGTTTGCAGCTCAGAACTCATGGAGGATAAAAATCCAGGCAAAAAGAATTAGGTATCTCCATGCTGCTTGACCTCTCAGGAGAGGACAAGGTGTTTCTGGAGATCCCCAGCTGCTTAGACTGAATCCTAGAATAATAAAATATCAGGGTTGGAAGGGACCTCAGGAGGTCATCTAGTCTAACCCCCTGCTTAAAGCAGGACCAATCCCCAACTAAGTCATCCCAGACAGGGCTTTGTCAAGCCTGACCTTAAAAACCTCTAAGGAAGGAGATTCCACCACCTCCCTAGGAAACCCATTCCAGTGCTTCACCACCCTCCTAATGAAAAAGTTTTTCCTAATATCCAACCTAAACCTCACCCACTTCAACTTGAGACCATTACTCCTTATTCTGTCATCTGCTACCACTGAGAACAGTTTAGATCCATCCTCTTTGGAACCCCCCTTTAGGTAGTTGAAAGCAGCTATCAAATCCGCCTGGGCTAACCCTGAAGGACAAATAGACCTTGCTGATTACAGAAGCCTATATTACCTGTTGAAACCTAAGGTTGTAACTCATTCAAGTGTCTGTTTTCTTACTGTAATCTTGTTAAATAATTCAGTATTTCCTTTTCATATTTAATACATCTTCATGTAGTTTACTATAGAATTGGCTACAAGGCACAATTGACTTGGGGTAAGTGACTGGTTCATTGGAATTAGGAGTAACCTGAATATTTCTCTGATTCTTGGGGTAAGGGGCCATCTGTCACAGAGATACAGTCACATGGGTGGCAAGACAGACCACCAAGGGGATTGTCCGTGACTCCATATTTAGGTTGTCAATGTGCCTGAGGAGTTTGCACTTAGTGCAGTTGGTTGGTGAAATCTAAATTTAGAACTTACAGTCAATTTGGGGTTTGTCCCCTGGTTTTTAACAGTCTACCCTGGGGTTGGTATTCACTTTTGTGTCAGTGTTGGGAGCGTTACAGATGGTGTTTACTGATGACTTCTGCTTAATCAGGATTAGTTTTAACAGATAGTAAAGGCCAAGATCATTCTTCCTTTCCTTTCTTGAATATTGACACCACATTTTCTTTCCTACAATTCTCTGTTACCTTTCCAGTCATACATGACTTTTGCAGGTGTGTCTCCTCTTATATACATTTTTTTATATTTATATATACTTTTACATGAAAACATACAGTTGGTGAGTTAGACAAATTGTACTGATATTTGTCTTCCCCAAAGTTCTTGGCATTAAATTGTCCTTGATATTTATGAAATAGTTAGGGAGGTAGCCCGCAAAAGTGGCAGAAACCAGGTAAAAAGGGGTAAAACCGGTTGAAACCACAGCAACTTGAACATTTCTCTTCCCATTCCCCCTCAGCCTCCATCCAAAAATGGGCAAATGCAAAGAATGGAAGTGAAAGCTGACCCCAGGCAGCTTCAGCTTATGTGATGCTCACTTGTACAGGATAAAGCTACAGGAATTTCTCACATTCTCACAAATAGCCAGAATCCCTGTAGAGGTAATGCGACAGTCACTCACAATCATGTACACAGAAAAAAAAATCTCACCAGAATGACAGATCACATACATATTAAATGAAAATAGTGTTAAATAAAATACTGAATTTTATATTAGGCTAAATGATTCTCAAGTAATAAATTGCATGGACTTTGCTCCAAATAACATACATTGTTACAGCCAATTAAATCTTTACATTTTTTAAACAATAATGCTTTATTCTTAAAAAGTAATGACAACAGATGGATTACAAAACTTGTCTTGTTTATTTAAACACAAATTTTATTATGCCTCTGCTGTGTTAGGACCAGCCCTTGCATACCTTTTCAAGACATGATGCCTACAAGGCCAGAGGGTCATTTTATGGGTGCTCCTTGCCACACCTATAAAAATATGCAGATGCTATCCCATGCTGCCATCATAGCACTCTGGCATATGGCCCAATCATGCATCCTCTGGGTTGTGCCAGCCCTGCTGGCAGTGCTAGTCATCTTCTCTGACTTCTGACTCTTTAAATTTGCACCCAGGCCAGCTTCTGATTCGTCTACACGCTATTCATGTAGTCTGTGTGCTGCAGTTGCTTATACATGTATGCTGCACACTCCAACAGCTGTATAAAAGCTCTGCAAAAGAAGTAAGGATGTGTGCCTGTAAGGAAATGCTAAATCTTAAGAAGCCTACATTTAGAGCCGTATATAGAAGCCAGTGAGTTTCTTTTCTAACGCGTCATCTAACATTGCAGCTGTTTTGAGATTTCTGATGGCTCTTCAGATCAACAAGATACAGGTTTAAAAAAAAAATCTATTTCAGAGCAACAAGATTAGCCTGCACACTTGCTTTAGGTTTAGAGCTGTGGCTTTCTCTTTGATCTGTCTTATAGATCTGAGAATCCCGGTATGAAGGGAACACAGAAGCCACTTGAATACATTTGATGTGAAATATTTAGTGGATTAGGAAGCAAAGCAAGCAGTGGCTTGCCAGTGAAATTTTAACTGAGCCAAAATTAACAAACACAAACCCTTCAAAGAAGCTGTGAATTGGATTCAACAAGGAGAGCTGAACTTTTCCAACTCATTTTTTATTAAATCAGGCTAGTTGGAAAACATAAAATATTATCCAATTTTATTAAACATGGTACCAATAAATGTACACTTGTCTTTCTTTCCATGGAAACAGTTGTAATTAGGATGGACCCTCTTAGCCTATACTGACAGGATATTTTCAAGCATGGAAGCTTGTTCATTCACACACAGTATTGAAATGGACTGTCAAATAGCCAAATAGTTTGGAGAAAAGCAGTAGTAGTCAACCGTCACCACTAACATTATCAATAAACAGTCTATTTACATAACCCCTCCCCCCCCAACAGAACTAAGGTGCTCATAAAAATAATACAAATTTGATCAGAAGCATAAAATGTAATCCCCTTGCCATTTGGATGGCTTGAGAAACATAGCTCCCAGCAGCTCACAAAGAGATCAGTGCAAAGGCTGCAGAAACTGAAATTGCCTGGCTTAGTTTGTGCTTGGACACCAACCAGCACTGTGGGTGGGAGAGAGGAAGTGAAGAATTACCCAGGCCAGAGGCTTTACTGACATGCCAGGGCAACCAGGAGCAGGCCCTGATAGCCTACACATGGCTGAGAGTGCCCAGTGATGTGCGCTGAGCATGGACAGACTCAGTGTTTGGGGCAAGGAAGATGGCTACTGGCAAGAAAATTGGGACAGATGTCCTGAGTTGCTTGTGACAGAGTAGGTGAAAGAACCCCTGTTTGCAGCTCACCCAGAAAGGCCTAGCTGATTAATTAGAAGCACACAGCTTCCCAGTGGGGGTTGTCTGTCAGCTAGCTGCCTCTGCAATTATGGGGCAGTGAGAGAGGCCAGTGCCTCAGCTCACACAATCACCCGCCACATGCTAGACCCAAAAGGGAGAGCGAGATCTCCCAGACTCCATGTTACAAGGAAGAAGATCATTTGCAGGCCTCACCCATTAGGATGCCTTGCTCTAGAAGCAACGGAAAGCTGCCTTTCATTGCCTTTCCCCTTCTCCACCCATTCAGGGACCTGTCTTGAAGCTTTAACAGGGTATACTCGGGATATTTCACTGAGCTAGATAGGAAAGGAGTCCAGTGGTGAAGAAAATTCTGATCTGTCAATGCACAGGCAGGTGAAAGCTCACCTGGAGGTGAAGGTGTGCATGGTACTACACCACCACCAACCATCAGGCCTACAGCCTTTCTTTGATTGATTTACTGGACAAACTTACCTGTGCTCTGCCTGCTCTATAAAGCTTCATCACAAGAACAGCGCATCGCCATCTGGCACCTGTGGGCAGGTTCTGAGTTCCACTCACCTGCTTTTATATTTTGTGGGGGGGTTTGAATATTTAGGGAAGGTCTGATTATTTTTGTGGGGTTTACCCAGTTCATTCAATAATCTTCTCCTTTTGTTCCTCTGTCCCTTTATTGAATTCCTACACTGATACTTTTGATATTAACCTTATCCTTTCCGCTGATGTAGTGTTTGGTTTTTTTTAACTTGGTTGGTTCTTGACTTCTTTTGATTTGTAATGTTCTAAAAATCATAGGGCTACATATTAATTTATTCATCTGGCATGAAGTAGAGAGAGCCTGGGCTGACAATGCAATTTATCGCCGGTGATCATTGGTCTGAATTCTCACAATAGACATCAGCCCAAGGAGCACAAAGAACTCGGGGCCCATTAGTGCTAAGGTGAGACACAGCCAAGTGGGAGAAAGGATCAAGTGGACGCTACCATACTTGAGGACAGGGGTCCCCAGAAGGCAGTTACATAAAAAACAAATAAATCCCTATTCCCTTCTTAAAACTCAGACTAAAAACAAATGATTGGCTCAGCCACTAACTGTCCTAAAGAAAAATAGGTTAATGTACTCACAAGTGACCAGGTTTTCAACAGAGCCTGGGTAAGAGGGTTCAAAAAAGAATTCATGGAGGATAGGCCCATTGGCTATTAGCCAATATGGGCAGGAATTGCATCCCTAGCCTCTGTTTGCCACAGGCTGGGCGTGAGCAGTAAGGGATGGATCACTTGGTGATTACCTGTTCTATTTATTCTCTCTGGGGCACTTGGCATTGGCCACTGTTGGAAGACAGGATACTGGGCTAGATGGACCTTTGGTCTGACTCAGTATGGCCATTTTTATGTTCTTATCCTGGTTTGCTGAAACAATTTGACACCCTTCCCTCCTGCTGCCCCCTTCCCGCCCCAATCCCCTCCCAAAAATTGCAGGTATAATTTACACAGAGAATTCAAATATAATTCAAAATACTTGTGTCCATATGTGCTTAATTGTGGGTACATATTGAGTAGTTAGAAGTACAAGTACGCTTTGTCCCTGCAGTTACTTGTTAGTTTAAAATGCAGGCACAAGGGCCTAGATCCGCAAAGGTACTCAGGCTCTTCATTTTCATTATTTAAAATAGAAGTAAGCCTCACACAAGCAAGGCCTTTTAAAAGACTTTATTTCTTGAAAAATTAGCATCCTGCATTGAATATAATATGTCCAAAGTGATTATGGAATGATGCAGTACAGTAAAACCTCCATTTAACGGACTAATTCGGGCGAGGGGGTGTCCGTTAAATGAAAAAGTCTGTTATTTAATAATAATAAAAAAAACCGAGCTGTCGGAGCAGCAGCCCGCCAGCCACAGGGTCGGGGCGGCAGCTCCGCAGCCCACCCGCTGCTTGGACCCAGGCGGCAGCCGGGAGCCGGCAGCCAGCCCGCCCGCCCGGGTCCTGGCTGCTGGGACCTGGGCGGCAGCCGGGACCCGTCAGCCAGCCCACCCAGGGCCCGGCTGCTGGGAGCTGTCAGCCAGCCCGCCCGGGTCCCGGCTGCTGGGACCCGGGCGGCAGTGGGGAATCGTCCGCCAGCTGGCGGGACTCGGGCGGGAGCTGGGAGCCGGCAGCCCGCCCGCTGGTGGGACCCGGGCGGGAGCCAGGAGCCAGCCCGCCCGCAGGCGGGAGCCGGCAGCCAGCCTGCCTGCTGCTGTGACCAGGGCGGCAGCCGGGAACCGGAAGCCAGCCCGCCAGAAATGGATCAGGAATGCATCAGCTTGCTCAGAAATTTTGTCCGTTGCATCCGGAGTCCGTTAAATCGAGGTCCATTAAATCGAGGGTTTACTGTAATGGAGGGCCGTGTGACATCAACACTTGCAGAACCAATATTTCAGGGATTCGGTATGCGGTTACTAACTAGGCCAGATTTTTCCAGGGGCAGGAGATATTTGCAAGTGTAACCTACACACGGTCATGCAGTAGTGGCTCATCCACTAAGCTCCAGAGGTCCCCAGTTCAATCCTGACCGCTGACAACCGGGCTCTGTTAGCATTACACAAGCCTCCTGGCTCCTTGCAGAGTATCAAAATTATTATCTGGTACTTGGCACACAAGTTTGCCATTTCCATCATTAGAATGTGAGGTGGATGAAACTAATAAAAATTTGTTATAACAAAAGTTATATTTCAGAAAATGCTAGTAATTTGGGCTAATTATATGCTTCTGAATTTTCAAGGTTCATTATGACAAGAGTGGTGTAATTGTAGTGAAGATAGTTTAAAATAGTATTAATTATATTGGTGTTTTCACTTGTGTGATTCAAAAATTCTGGTTTTTACTGGGACTTGCAGATGATCCATGTTTGAGTCTCACAATTTATCCAGCCATGAAGGGATGGTGAATTTCATCAGCTCTGGTTTAGTGAGGACTGTTTCATTTCTGCAGCCCTGAGTCCACCCATCATAACATTCTACCATAAGACATAATGTTCTGCCATTATTGGATGCTGCAAGTAACCTATCAGTCCAGAGCAGTGAATCAGAAATGATGAAACATCAGTTTAAACAAATTCTTCTTCAGCCTTGGTCCTTTGACTAATAATGTAGTTGGTATTAACAACCTGCCCCTGCTGACAATAGCCTCTTCTTCACTAGGCTAAAATGAATCACTGAATTGCCTTCTATCTGTATATGGCTGTGTCATATGGGTCAAGAAATCAACTCATATGATCTGTTGTCTGACTCCCAAGTATGGATAAGAGTGTTCCGAGACAGGTGTATCACTCTTTCTCTCTTCCTTGTTGACAAATAATATATCAGAAAAAAGGCAGATTACGTGCATGCCAGTTAGCCATTCATAATATAGTCATATCTTATATTTGTATTTTCTTGGGTAGTTTCATCGTACATTGAAAGGGTTTTTTTATGCTATAAACACCTGAATGTGCTTGACTACTGCATTTTAAACCCAAGAGGACAGCTGTGGTTTATTGACAACCATTTCCTTTACCATAGCACCTGTAGAAGTCTAGAATGAGCAAATCCCGATTACATCAGGCCAGACTTCTACAAAGAAGCCTCTCCCCTCTACTATAAACTATACTATAACATGAATGTCTATTGAACCCAGGTGCAGGGTCTAGCTACTCACTAAATAAAAAATGTGCCCAGGGAGCTGAGTCATGGCTGTGCTAGTGAGGCCACTGGGACTACCCTCCCCAAAGGGAAGGGGTGAGGTGTGGCCCTAGCCCCTATACAGTAGTGATCAGAGCTTGCCTTACACAGAGTGGAAGGCATGCTGCCCCCTTTCAAAGGGGAGCAAGAGCTGTCAGTGCAGTGTGTGCTCCACGAAGAGCCCCTGTGCAGTCAGTCAGCCAGCCACAATTCTTCCTGGGGCTCCTGTTGTATCATGGCTCTTCTGTATATATGCCTGTGCAGGCATGCACATGTGTGTGCATTCGTTCTCTCTCTCTCTGTGTAGGACTGTGCCTTTCAGGCATAATTCAGCTCTCATCTTATAGTCACGCCTTAACAAAAACTTGTTGTGAAGTCAATGAGCTAGACTCTGGAGTCCCTGGTTGGCTTTTACTCCATCTTTACTCAGAAAAAAAGTCTCTCTGATAGAAATGTATGGAAAAAAAAACAATGTAAGAACGTTAGGATTTTGCCTGTACAGTTTTGAATGACATAAATTTCATATGTGCTATCCTTTACAGAGTATTTTTATAATGATTATAAGTGTTATATAGATGAATTATTCATATATTTTAAGCATTTCACTACTAGGTACCTCAGAGGGTAACCAGTGCATTACAGGTTTTAAAAAAAATGTATACTCTTCTAGTCAGGGAGTGTGTTATATTTTGACATAATTATTGGTTGGGATGCCTCTAGAAAGTATTCAGCCAGCCAACGTCTTCTAATGCACCTTACTTATCCACAGTAGTTCTCTCAGGGTCAATATCTTCAGGAAGAATTAAATGCTCATCTTTGAGGAAGGGAGGTGAGGTGTGCAAAATATTTTTCTTATCTGTTGGTCTTTAGATACTTCATAATAGCCATTTCTGCCTACTTCCTCTTCTTTCTCTTTTCAACATGAATTTTAGTAATGTTAAAAAGTGTCAGAATGACAGCACTGAAAAATGAAGCTCTCTGTTTATCCACAGAAATGATCAGTCAGGAGCTCAGATACCATATTCAACAGGGTATCGGAGACTGAACAGAAGAGAATCAGAGGCAGCAGCAGTGGAAAGATTGAAGCCATAGGTATCAGCTGTGATAATGTTATCGAGATGCAGACAATCAGCCCCTAGAAACTGGATTGAAGTCATCCACTTACTTTTCCTAGGTTGTGATGGGAATGACCTTTGGTAGCCAACAATCAGTGTGAAGTTTTAACTTGTTACTTCAAGACACAGTAAGGCACTATGGATTCATAAAAATAAACCATGTCAAGCTAATTTGGTTTCTGCCTTTCACAAGATAATAAGCTTGGTAGAAAGGGTGAATAAAGTGGACATATTTCAACTTCAGCAAGGGATTTGATAGTAATCTATATCACAGTCTAAAGAAACGTGGTGAGGATGATGGTCTTAAAGAATACATGTGGTATGGATAATGCTTTTTAAATAATTAGATCAATGGCTGAGTAACCACAGAGTAGTTGTTACCGTTGTTGGGGCAATTGTGAAGTTGTCTCAAGTATAGTCCTGTAAGGCCTAGTGTTTTACCTAGTATTAACCATTATACAGGTATTCATTTATATCCTAAAGGAAGGAGTGTGGTCTGTGCTAATGTCATGCACTGATTATTTGTTGCATTTGTTTGTTCTTCATATCCAGTATGGGCATCAGGGTAGTGTTCCTCCTCCTAATGGCAGAGACATCAGAGGTGTTGCTAATGAGGAAAGTGACTACTGTATACTGTTCTCAATAGGTAGGACTCCTACAGTGTAAGTTGCTGTGAGTTGGTTACTTAGCAGTAGCCCTGAAGCATAGAGGTCTGTAGTACAGACAACTCTGCTCCTCCATTCTGTTTATTGACAATGCGAGGTCCAACCAGGCTCAGGATCCTGCCAGCCATTTTAGTCCCATCTCTCTGTTCCTCATTAGATTCCTAATCTGTCCCTTCCCAGCTCTATCATTATATACTATACATCTCCCTACTCTATCTCCAAGCAGCTCTTGCCCATCTCCAATACTTTGTTTCCTCTTCATTCTTTGCCTTTTCAGGAGGGTGCTGTAAGGTCTGTGCAGAAGAACATGTACTCCTTCACAGAATTTCTATTTCCCTGATGCTGGTCTACACAGCACAGTATTTGGTTTTGATGAGTATTTTGGCTTTAAGACCTAATCTAGTCAACTGAAGTAAATGGAAGCAAAAATGGACCCTTTGTCTGAAGTTATAATTAAATGATTGTTATATTTCTGAGGATATTCAGTCTCCTATTTAAATCTCATAGTTGTAACTTGACCACTGCCATATATAGCATATCCCCGTCAATGCAGTTTTATCCAGATATAAAGAAACTATTCCCGGTGTACCTATTCAAAGAAAGTCAAACATCAAAGGTTCTTGATTGAAGCTGCTCTTTTTTTGTTGATCTTTATACAACTCATTACGATTAGATATTTTTCTTCAATAATATATCACTACAGTACCACCGCACTCATTATATTCACTCTTATCTTAGTCTTTCAGGAGCAGCCAAGTACATCTCTGGTGTAAATCCACTTAAGTCTGTACAGTTACAGGAAAGATAAATTTGGTCCCAGGAGATTTGTACCTTATTTCCACAGAGGACCCAGATTCTGTCATGCCTCTCCTGCAGATGTAACCCTTATGCTGCAGCATTTGAAGGTGGTTGGTTTGTTTAAGTCCAAAGAAATGGAGAGAAGCAGTGGGAAAGAGACTTGTGTTTTAGTTGAACCCTCTCTGTCTCTGTACATGTGCAGAGAGCAGGCCAGGATATCTTAGTTAGAAAGGCTCAGAGTCATTTAGAGGAGGGTTTGATAGTTACCGGACAGGCTTTTTAGCTGTTTCTGAAGCCATGCAGAGGAATTATATGCCAGCAGCCTTGATGCCTCCACACATCTACCATCTGAGAGCTAATCCAATCAGAGCTCAAGGGGAGAAGGTTATAAATATGGAAGTTGTAGAATCGCATCCCAATGCCTGTATCACTTTGGATGCAGTCTACAGACCCCCGATTTTGCTGGTAACCAGAGATAGCAGGCTATCTTGGGTCAGGAACTGAAATGGCTGTTGGGTGTGAAGAGTTTAGGACTGTTGTTTGTTGAGTTGATTGTGGACTGTTTGGAGGCGAGCAATTCTCTGCAGGCTCTGGAGTGCCCATGTGATATGCACACACATCTTTTGAGGCCTCACTGTGGAGACACAGTAAACATCTGGCAGGAGATCAGAGGGGAATGTGTCTGTATGTGTGTACTAGAGTCTAAATAGTCTGTCACACTGAAATATATATATAACAAAAAAAATCTATGTAAAGTAGGTTTACTGCCTAATAGGTTTATCTTAAAATTATTCCTAATACTAATTACAATGTTTTTGTATTACTAAAATGCTTTTATTACCAAAAAATATCTCTCTTTTAAGCTGACTGGGAACAGTATTTAACCCCTACGTTCATGGTTTTATGTACAATAGCTCTGAGATTTAACTCTGTGTAATGCTTTAGAAAAGTCTGGAAAATAGAGAACTGGGGCCTACATTTCAGCAAAGAGTTAAGCTGCATACAGGAAAAAAAGGCGGGGAGGGGCATAATAGTTAAACAATATTCCCTCAACACCCCCTTTGCCCATTACACAGCGAGCAAAGGATGTGTGCTTTTTCACTAGTTTGTTCCGTCATCTGAACTAGACTGGCAATTCAGTGCTTCTCTTTGGACTCGTAAAAGTACAGGCATCTATTGGATGCTATTTGACACTTGTACTTGGAGCTAGACATAAGTCAGAACTTCCATTTTGTGGGAAACGGTGGCATTTTAAAATGTGAGTTTGGTCTGATTCATAGACTGGGGACCCAGCTGGCCCAGGATTCTGGAAGCCCTGTGGTACTGAGCCCAGGGCAGTCTGTATGGTGGGGCTGCCTCCGATCTGCGGATCTTGGAAGCCCATCCCTGGACTCCCTGCTGAGGAGCCAGGAACCTGCATTCTGAGAGCCCTGATTGAGCTGGGACTTCCCAGGACTGCCAGGCCCCCATGCCAGCTGGCTCTCCAGGCTTCCAGACTCTCTGCACATCTTGCTGTCCAGGCAGCAGGAACTGGGCAGTCTGGAAAGCCACCTGGCCTGGGACTTTGGAAGCCCCTGGGTCTCCAACCCCGGGAGATTCTGTGTGTGTTGGGGCTGCCCTGGGGCCATGAATGCTAGAAGCCCTGGCGTCCCACAGAGGTACCGGGCAAGGTGATAGCAAACCAGGCAGGTTTTTGTCAGAAACCTGAGTGGTTTGTCAAAAGTTCTTTAAATCAGGTGTGTTTCAGTGAAACATTTTGGGCTTGATGAATCTGCATTTTCTGTCAAAACCCTGTCTCCTTGGAACATACCTGACTAGCTCTGATTATACTATCATAGAAGAAATGTTTTGGCAATTAAAACATTATTATTTCTGCTAATTTTTCACACCTTGATGACATTTCTCCCAAAATAGGGAGCCTTTTTAAGGACAAGTACTTTATGGTCTGCCAAATTTGCAGTTGCCACCCACCAAAACTATTCATGTTCTGTAACAAATTAATCTGTTCAGATACAGAGCCAGCATGATCCTTTGCTTGTAGGATATTGCTTGATTACCACTTTGAGCATTTGTCGCTCAAAAAAGTTCCTTGACTGCCAGAATACATATTTAAATGGCATTTAAGCACACTACGACTACCAAGAATTGCATAATTGCTGCACACCAATTAACTATCCTGTACCAAAGTAGCAATTTATGTTTTTCCTTTGTACTAATGAGTCATCTGGTTAATTTATGCTTGATTTCTTGCCAACTAGTTGGCAGCAAGTGAATTATGGGAATTTAACATGGTAAAAACAACCTCTGAAAAGTTTCTTGAGATTTCATTTCACCTGAACTCAAGGATGCTTATTAGAAGTGGAAGAACTGGAGGATAGAAGCCCTTCTAATAAGGGAGGGCTGCCAGTGGTTGGCAGGCATAATGATGTCATTCAGGGATGATGCCCACCCCACAACCGGTAGCAGGATGTATGGCTTTCTTTTTGTTTGGAATTAAGTAATTTAAAATATAGTTAACCATCATTTCAAACAGTGCAACACATAAAAACTACAATGATGATAAAATATAACTGACTCAGCAAAGACATGGCAATGGAAATAGGTAAAATTATCTTTTAAACATTTATGAATGTACTCATGCGAGAAGAACTGAGAATCAAGACTAGCTGGAAATTTGGGATTTCCTAGCTTGCAACTGAATGGACAATAAGGAACCTACAGGTAAACACTCACATCAGTAAAGCGCAACATTTGTCATTTCAATATCTATACTAGAATCTGAAGTGCACTTTATATATTCAGGGGTTTTGTGTGCTTTGCATGTAGTAACCTACCTTAAAGGGAGAAGTCAGGGAGCTGATAATTGTTGATTGAGGTTGCTGGTGTGTGGGGCCATGCCAATCATTCATAAAAGGGCTGAACCTCCTTTTGAAATGTCTCTGTTCAACATAGAAAGTAGCTGCACAGACCAGGAGAGTGCTAATTCTCTATCTCTGTGTTAATAATGACAGAAATGGATTAGGGGCAGATCTGTGGATCCTGACCCTGTAACAATATGGCTTTTCTGTAGCCATGCTGGAAGGCCTGAACCAAAGCCACCTTCTGCAGCCAGACTGAAGAAGCAGCATCCATTAGCTGTAGGCCTGGAGTCACATACTCACATTCCATGTAAAATGTATTGAAAAGATTCACACCAGGCTGTGAGAAGGGGACTCACCCTAATAGTTCTCACTGTCACCAGATAAAGCATTATCATTACACTTTCCTATTGTTTGACACTGTGATCACTGTCTGGTTTGTAATTGTTTCTGTCTGCTGTATAATTAATTTTGCTACCTGTAAATCAGTTAGGGTGGTGGGGTATGATTGGTTAGGTAATTTTGTTATGATTGGTTAGTAAAATTATACTAAGATAATTGGTTAAGGTAAGCAAGACTCAAATTTCATTATAAAAACTGGGGTCCAAGAAGGAGCTAAGGAGAAGATCAGAAGTAACAGAAACAGAAATAAGGAGGAAAAAGGATGGAAGAAGACCAAAGGAGACAAGGAACCCCTGAGGAAAAGAACTCACCTCCAAGACCCAGCCTAAGATAAGAGCTGCCAGGACTTTTCTGCATGACCATGAGGTGCAGCAGCTAAGATCCAGAGACTGACCTTGCCTGTCATATACAGGGGAAGACTGCTTGCCTGTCCCAGGATTGGTGAGCATGATACTGTGCTTAGCTTGTGTATTCTGCTTGTTTGGGAATTGTCAATAAATAGAGGATAAGAATATTACTGTGTGAGGCTCTTTCAGTGGCTAAAGATCCTGCCAACCCACAGGAAGATGTGCCCTGAGCCCTAGGAATTGGGCAAGTGTGGCTGTATATATTGACAGGGTTGCACCTTGAGCCCTAGGAACTGGGTAAAGGTTTGTGTGTCCCTATAGTGTGGAAGGAATAGAGAAATTTGTGTGGGTAACAACCCTAAATCCAGAGGGGTCCAAGGAAGGTCAAAGGTGAGTTCCCCATCCTGCTGCAAAGTGTTTGTTCAGTGCTGAAGCAGAGAAAGGTAGGCTACTCTTATGATTGATTGTAGACTTGACATTACAGGCCACCATACAGAAGCTGTGGGCAGGAACAGAAGGAAATAAAATTAAACTGAAATAGAAGACAGGCCAGAGGTAGGCAGGCCAGACACATGTTTCCTCTAGTCATGTTATGCTCTGTCCTGATGGAAGGTCGAAGGGATGCAGCAGGCTGCTAAATGACTATCACCAGCTACAGGAACATGATGTTGCACCTTGCAGTTCTCTGTCGTGGAATACAAATCCTCAGCATCTCTCCCTTTCACTGGACCTCCCTCACCTCCCACTGCTTATAATTCCTGTTGTTTGCTCTTCCATACCAATACCTCTTTCTTCCACTCTTGCAGTGAACAGATGACAAGCAATGGGGAAAAGACAGCTGGGAAACAAGTACTTTGATTTTTTTCCAAATGTGGTTGTTCCCATCCAGTGAGACCAGCAATTAGGCAGTAAGGGAGGCTTTGGATTTGGAGGGGGAAGATGGGGCAATGAGGGGCTCAGGGAAGGATGAATGCTTCAGGCAGTGTAGTAGGTGGCTGGAGTGATGGGATGAGGAGGGCAAAAGTTTGATGGATTCAGACCCCAGACTGTTGGTCTGTCTCAGTAGTATAGCACTAGGGAGAAGTCTTATTCTGGGGATATTTAGCTGTATTCATTTTTCTTATTTAGTCTAATTTAATTTGGTTAAGTATTTGCAAATGCATAACTGCAATTGTTTGACTCGTGCTGACGAGAGAAGTATTAGGCACATTCTTGTGGTTATAAACCACAGACTGAAATATCCTTTTAACAATACACAACTCTGGCTGGTGATTTGTGCCTTTCCATCTTAGTCATAGTATCTGTCCTGTCATTCATTTTTTCACCACTTATTGTTTTCTCTCAAGATGATGTATGTGGATGATCTATTCTGATATCAAATCAGAACACCACAGCCTTTTTAAACCAACAAACAGCTTGCCCCCCTTTTATATGAAAAATTGGAAGCTTCTGAAGGCAGACATATTTGTTTGATAACATATTTCCTCTCTCTACATCCAGATAAAAAAGATCTGCTGTCTTTGCAATACCTAGATTTTTTTTATTTTGACCCAGTAATTCATTTCAGAATGCATATATTATGATCTAGTCTGAGACCGTACTCATTTTCATTTTATCTTCCCTCAAGCCCTTCAGCATCTCAGCCCCCAATAAATCAACTTCATACAGTTTCCTTTAAATCCAGGCAAAAATAACAATCCAACTGTCTACACTTGGGCCCTATCATGCAATCTGTCACGAAGGAGAGCAATGAAACAAGGAAAAGGCTGCAAAAGGCTCTGAAACCATGTACATGGGAATGGAACATGAGCAACATGCTCTTTCCTTCCCAGGCACCTACAAACTGCACTTCATGGTTTGGACTCCATAAGTCCAGGGTGGGAGTTGGAAATAGGGGATCTCCAGGCATCTTTCCACACCTGATGCTCTTTCAGCAGAAATACCAGACAATCATGCTATCAAGAGCCACATTAACTCTCTCTTCCTGCCATTTACTCCCCATGGTGAAGCACAGGACACTGGCACTGTGGGAGAGATGAGAGGATGGAAGCAGCATTGCCATGCATGGAGTATTGGTAGCCTGTGCTGAAGAATGGAGGGGCAGGCATTTTATGTGATCATTCTCAATACCTGTGAAGATGGATTTTCCTTTTCAACAGATCTTCCGCCTCAGGTGGGGGTTGGAGGCTGTGCAGCCTCTGCAAGGCTACAACCCCTTCCCCACCTAACAGAGAACCCTGTGAACCTCATGGTTTTGTTTCAACCTATGAGAGGGTTTGATTTAGGGTTTAAGGAGCACTCAGTAATACAGAAGGAGCCAGGGGATTTTGTGTTGTGCTGTACTTTGGCATACTGTAATGCCTTGTCTCATTTCTCCACTGACACGTTCTAAGATGGCAGTCTAATTATGCTAAATGCTAGTAATAGCTGAATTCCATTCTAGACAATTTCATGTTTTATACAGATATGGATCAATGCTTATATCTGCACTTCCGACAACTATTTTATGTGCAAGTGTATTTTTGGAAGGTTGTGACTCCCAAATGGACTCCTAGCGTATAATTTGCATCAGGTATGTTTTGCATTTTCTGATCTGAAGTACTATGGAAGTATAATGTCCCCCACAGGGCCTGATCTTCCAAGGTGCTAAGCACTCTTGTGATGTGTTGTTTGCCCTTAATGTCAGTGGAGCTTGATGGTGCAAATACTTTATAGGGTGGATCCTCCAAAACAGAAGGTAGTAACATTTATGAATTCAGGATCCGAAGATTGGTTATGTCAAGGTTAATAGTATTATATTTAATGTTACCCCTCTAGTTAGCAGTCTTTGGGAAGTAGCTTTTATTCTCCAAGGGTTAATGTTTCCAAAGCCCTCAGCTATTCTGGAAACAATGACCTTTCCTGAGCCATCCCCAATTCTCTTCTCTGTTGTGGTGTCAGGACTCACTTTGTTCTCGCTGTTGTCAATGAGATTTTTGCTATTGACTTCACTAGGAGAGGGGTGAACCCTTTTGGGGGATCCATATAATCAGACCTTGTAGGCAAAGGCCTGTGTGAGAGGCAGTTCAAAATCACATCACCCCAGCAGGAACCTGAGGTGACAGAGTGCGTCACTGAGCTTTGAGGCAGACAGAAGGAATATGCCGGCTTTAACACTCCTTCAGGGGTACTGTATACATTTCCTCCGTGCCCAGGTCACTTACTTCTGGGGTGGTTAGCACTTGCAGGGTGAGTGTAATAATTTCAGTTGCGGCTGGCTCCTTAATTGAGTGGGTGGGAGAAGGAAAGCTGCCAATTTTCTAGTAAAATCAGAAGTGTGTTCCCTAGGGGTGAGCAATCATATCACCTCTCCGCTTTGTTCAGTCCACTTGAACCACTTGGAGGAGGGGAAAAGGGTGGGAGGCAGGGGCCTTGTGCCCTCCCCCACATTTCACACCTATGGAAAAGTCACTCACAGCTCAGCCCTTTGTATGAAAGGTTATTGTGTTATCGCTGATCTTTTTGAGTCTTGCATTTGTGTCTGTGATCCATGGCTTGTCTGCTTTTATAAGCTTCTGTCCTCATGGAACTATTTCCTCAGGCAATCATCTAGTCCAACCCCCTGCTCAAAGCAGGACCAATCCCCAATTAAAGCATCCAACACATTTTTGCCCCATATCTCTAAATGGCCCCCTCAAGGATTGAACTCACAACCCTGGGTTTAACAAGCCAACTCTCAAACCCCTGAGCTATCCCTCCCCCAAATTATTTATTGAAAATAATAAAGCAGATTCTGATCTCAACTACATCACTGCAACTCAGTTCAACCCTATAATTTCAAAATCTAACAGGTGTATTTTTATTATCCAACTGGATGGTGGTGGTGTTTCTTTAAATACAGAAGACCCTGAACTTCCAAATTTGCTCTTCCATCGATCCACAACCTTGGGACCCTCAATATTTTTTCTTTTAAAAGAACAGAGGTTTTAGGGGTATTTTATTTTTCCCCTGTACTGAAGCTGCCACTAAATGAAGTCTCAGATATCCTTTTCATAGCTGGGACATAGTCTGATTGTTTTTTCAATTTTTTTGCATCATTTTCCTCCTTTGTGGCTGAAGTCTATTCTAAGTTGACCAATTTGCTGCTTTGTTTCCAGTGCTGCTTCATTATGGTCAAAAATGTCAGAGTGTGGTCTAGCCTTCTGCTGAGTGTTTCTTTCTCCATGAACTGTCAGTTTCTTGTAGCTTTTGCTTCTTGCTTTGTTATCTGTGCCTGTGTCATTTTTTGTATCTAGTTGTCTGATTTATCTCTTTGTTGACCGATATTTATCTCCTCCAGCCTTTTCACACAGGAGAGAGTGATCTGAAACTGGACTTATGGATTTCAACAGAGATTTAATTTGGAGTAAAAAGAGTTTGTTTTTATATTGTGGTGCTGTTTGCATCGACTGCTCAGACTTTCATCATGCTATTTAATTATGGCAAACAATTTAAGTCAGAGGTTGGCAAATTTGGCCTGATGACCACATCTGGGTACGGAAATGGCAGGCCATGAATGCTCACAAAATTGGGGGTTGGGATGGGGGAGGAGTGAGGGCTTTGGCTAGAGGTGGGGGCTATGGGGTGGGGCCAGGGATGAGTGGTTTGGGGTGGAGGATGGGGCTGCGTGCTGGGGGTGGAGCAGAGGGATTTGGAGTATGGGAGGGGACTCTGAGCTGAAACAGAGGGTTGGGATGTGGGAGGGGGTACGGGCTCTGAGGTGGGGCCATAAATGAGGGCTTATGAGTGAGTGGTCTCTGGGCTGGGGAAGGGATTTGGGGTGTATGGGAGAAGGCTTCATGGTGGGGCTAAGGCATTCGGAGTGCAGGAGTGGGGTCCAGGGTGGGGCGGAGGATTGGGATGTGTGAGGGGGTGAGGGCTTCATGTGGAGGTGCGGACTCTGGGGTGGGGTTGGGGATGAGTGGTTGGGGTGCAGGAGGGTGCTCCAGGCTGGGATTGAGGGATTTTAAGGGCAGGAGGGGGATCAGGGCAGGGGGTTGGGGGCATCCAAGGGGGTCAGGCGTGCAGGCTCCGGGCAGCACTTACCTCAAGTAGCTTCCAGAAGCCACGGGGTGTACCCCCCTGGCTCCTACACAAAGCCATGGTTCCCATTGGAGCTGCAGAGCCGGCACTTGGGGTGGGGGCAGCATACGGGGCCCCCGACTCCCCCTACACTTAGGAGCCGGAGCAGGGACATGCCACCACTTCCGAGAGCTGTACAGAGCCACGGCACACGTGGAGCGGGGTAAGCCCTCAACCCGAGCACTGGAGTGGGGCAAGCCCCCAACCCCACTTCCTGGAGGGAGCTCGAGAGCTGGATTAAAAGGTCTGACAGGCTGCATGCAGCTTGTGGGCAGTAGTTTGTCCACCCCTGAGTTAGGTAGTTTAAAAATCCAGCATACTTATAGAAACCCATAGCTTCTGAAATCTTCAGTGTTTGAACTTAAAGGAGAGTCACTCATTTTTGTTTTAGAATGATTACAGCAGAGTGTTTATACCCCATTAGTTTGCAGCATCCTGTAGTCAAAGATGACAATCATCTTTGTACCACACACCATTCTGATTTTTTTTAAAAGCACTGTACTATATGAATAAAACATCTGTTAAATGGCTTGAAAACTGACTAACAGATCTCAAAAAGTAGTTGTCATTGATGAATCATCATCCAATGGGTGTTTCTTGTGGAGTTCCTCAGGAGTCAGTGCAGGGATCATCAGTGATCTGGGTTGGTGGAGTGGTAAAAATAATAAGGACAGGAGAGTCATACGGAGTGGTCTGGATAGTTGATTGTTAACCTGGTGCCATATAAACAAATTGTGTTTCAAGTCTGCTAAATGCAAAATTGTACATCCAGAAACGAGGAATGCCAAGCCATACCTATGGAATGGGTGACAATATCCTGGATAGCAGGACTATTTGTGGAAATCTGGGGGGATGGGTGGAGGGGAGGAAGAAGGACTTCTTTGTCTTGGTTTTTATGAGTGTGTGGTTTTTAAAAAATCTGATTATATTCTATTTCAAGGAGAGGGTGAAGTTACAGTTAGGGTGCAGAGGAACAGAAAAGGGAAGCATCAGTAATACCATACGTACCTTTTAGAATGTGTTTTTATAGCAGAGAAGTGTTCTTTGATTTCCTCCGCTCCCCTCCTGGAAGGTTTTAGAGGGTTTTCTTTCACAGCCGACACTGGAGCTGATGCTGTTGTTTGTTTTCCTCTGAACTATTATTTTATTAGAGTTTGTTGGTGAGTTATAGATAATCCAGGAGAAAGTGTGATTATATTGTCTATCATGTCTACTGAGAGTACAACTACTCTGTTCTCTCTCTCTCTCTCTCTCTCTCTCTCTCTCTCTCTCTCTCTCTCTCTCTCTCTCTCTCTTCCCTTTGCTCTGTTACGGGATGGGGCACTAACAGCCTCTGCCGAAGAATGTGGCTGAACCTTTTAATAGTGGCCAATCCCCCACTTCTCCAAGTGGCCACCATGTACCTGTATGTCCTAGGATGGCCATTTTTCAAAATGCAAAATCAGGACACATTCAGGAGTCCTGCCCCCTCTGTGGCCCTGCCCCCTGCTCCTCCTCTTCCCCCTGAGGTCCCATCCCCTGGACAGGCCAGAAGCTGGAGCAGGGCAGTGATAAGAACTGCCCTGGGAGCCCAGGCCACTTTTGGGAGCCCTGGACCCTACACCTGCCCAGGGTGTGAGTCATGGCACCTGTTGACTCTGGTGTGCCCGCCCACATCTAAAGGGCCCTCCCCCAGCCTAAGGGGAGGAGCTACTGAACCCAGGGCTCAAGTAAATACAGGGACAACAAATGAAAAAAAAACAGGGATGGGAGTGAAGGTTACAGAGTCAGAAGCAGGGAGCCAGAAGGGGCTGTTGAGCAGAGAACCCTGCTCCTTGAAGGCGTCCAGGGAGCCACGGAACGTGGCCCCACAGAACTGTGCCTGGAGACCTAACTTCAGGGAAAGGCGGAAATAGGGAATCATGGCAGTTGAGTGAGCAGCTCTGGTCTGGCTGTGGGTTTGCTTCACACTCATCTTTCAACCGCTTCTCGCCTGGCAGGCTGGAAGCCCTTAATGATAAACACAGGAGTTTGATGCCATTGTTCCTTTGATGCTATTGTTTATTAGTCTTTGTCAAACCTCAAAAGATCAGGATCTGGGAGGTTCCATTTAGATAAGCATACAAATAATTGGATAATAATCCATCCCTGTTGAACAGGACTAGGACAGGCTTTCATGGGAAATTACAGGTACTTCCTGCTTCCTTTTGGGCATTTTGGGAATAACAAACATTCTGTCACCCAGTATGTCTAATTGCATGTTCTCTTATGTTAAATTAACTTTGTTGTGTCTCGGTCGTTCAATCTATATTTTTTAATCACAGTAAGAGGCTACTGGGCTTATCCCACTTTTTTATATATTATTATTTCTACATTGTGTCTTATCTGACATCCTATGCAATGTGCAATATACTGTAGTTGTCTCAAATTTTATAAATAATGAATGTCATTTGCATGCTGTGTTGTGGTTATATCTGCTTAGACTTTTTTTGTCATGTATATGGAGCTTTCTTGCCTTGCTAATGTTTCTGTTCCATATCAATCACTTTGGCTTCAAATTTATGTGACCTAGCAAGTTTCTTTCATTTGGAATGTATTTTTTATTGGTCTTTTCCCCCTCTAATTCCCTAGCAGTCAATTTGACTTGATCACTATTTATTACATGACCTGATGATACTGCACTTTGCTTAACAGCACTAATTACCTGGCATGTGTTGATGTGCAGCAAGGCTTTTGTTTTACTGGCATAGTTGGCATTGCTGTCATTGCAGGAGTGGCTTTTTAGTACACAAATGCTTTCCATTCTGCCTTACTCAGTTTATCCCTTGGGTTTTGCCCATTCTCAGATACAGATTTTGCTTCTTTGTATTGATATAATTTAGCGCTCAGTTGCCATATAAAACAATTAACATTTATGATATAAAAATGCTGCTGTATCAAACAAATACTGCAGCTTCTATAAAACAAACAGATGAGAATAAACATAGTGAGTCAGTAGAAACTGATAGCCTAAGGCAAAGTCTTCACTTTATCTCAGCACACGGCAGACTTAACCTGTACATCAACTTTATCACTTACTTTTTTTTTTACTAGGTCACTGAAGACATTCTCTGTTTCTAAAAGTAATTTTTGGTCACTAGTGATAAGCAGAGTAATCTTCTCAATATTTGTGATAGTCTGTGGCTTGAACTCTTTTGCTTAGTTTCTGGTGAGGTAGAAGAATAGGCTGGCTATCATGTCCACCAGTCAGAAAGCTATGGTCACGCCCTTGACTTCAAGATTGAAAGCAGAGTCGGTTCATCTAAGAGGATTCATTTTCAAACCTTCTACTTTTCATAGTTCCGGGTGCTGCTTCAGTAAAATGTCTTCCTGTCTCTTAGATGAGATAAATGTTATGTTTCTCTCATTGAAATGTCACCTTACATCACAATAAATATTTAAACATGCAAAGAGTGCCATACAATAGCTAGGAAATATGTATTACAGTGATGCAAAAACTATTTTTCATACACTGAAGGAACTGCATTACTATTTTACAGCGGAATGAAAAGTTGACTCATTTTTTCTAGTCACTCCCTTCACCAATCTGGCGTACGTGACCACAATTCATTACACATTGACTCTGTCTCCTCTCAGCTGAAATTATGTTCTGCTTCCAGTGTCCATTGTACTGTACTTCCATTTTGTTTAGACAAGCACCCATGCATTTGTGCTCTGTGTATAGTGGAATTTTCTGTAGAGCACATCACTGAAGTAGCTAAGGGTCCAAAATATGAATATGGTAGATTCCGTCCAGGGGAAATTAAAGGGAATAAAGACTTCTATTCCTTCTGTTGTGGGCTCTTTTTGTTTGAGGAAAGACTTTTGCAGGATGTATGGGGAGCAAAGTGGTCTGTATGCAGTCACTGACCTTTTAAAACCCCGGGGTCATTGGGTTGGTTCCAGCTCCAGCACAGGCTACTGAAACTTCAGGGCTGCTCTAATTTACCCTCTCAAATGGCCCCTGGGGAACAAAGGATTGGTCAGGGATCATTGGCATTTTAGCCATGCCCCAAACCCAGATAGAGCCCATCCTTAAAGCTATGCTACCAGTTTTGAGATTATGGCAGCAGAACAAGGGAGTACATCTGATCTGAGGATTTGGCTTTTTATGTAGAGACATGTTGATTAAAGATAACCCATCCAAGTAACTCAAAGGTGTATTCATTTCCTGGGGGGTGGAGGACCAAGGGGGGAATGAGTTGAGTGCAGTAATGTCAGTATGGATAAAAATTGATGATTTTTGGGGAGGAAAAATGGATTCAAGATTATTTTTAATTGGATAGTTTTATTTTGTTATTTAAATTATAGTAAATTTTTATTTTTTAAAATAAACCTGTTTCAAATAAAATCTGAATTTAACACAAATTATGTTAAGGACTAAACTTGCAATCTCTTAAAACGTTAAAAAATACAGTAAAACCTCGATTTAACGGACCTCGATTTAACGGACTTCGGATGCAACGGACAAAATTTGTAAGAAAGTCTGATGCATCTGAAATCCGTTTGTCGAGGGCTCCGCCGGGGTTTGAGCTGGGGGCGGGCTGCTGCCCGGCCCCCAGCAGCAGGCAGGCTTCCTGGAGGGTCCTGGGAGCCGGGACCGTGCGGGCTCACTGCCCGCTCCCGGCGGCCGCTGGGGTTTGAACTGGGGGCGGGCTGCCGCCCGGGCCCCGGCAGCAGGCAGGCTGCCTGGAGGGTCCCGGGAGCCGGAACCGTGCGGGCTGACTGCCGGCTCCCCGCTGCCTCCCCAGTCCAGGCAGCGGGCGGGCTGCCTGCCGGCTCCCCGCTGCCAGCCCGCCCGGCTCCTGGCTGCTGGGACCCGGGCGGGAGCCGTCAGCCAGCCAGTAAATGGCTTTTCTCTGTCTGCAGAAAGAGATATAATCAGAAAGTTTCATACCACTCTTATGAAGTCCATTTTTATGGACTGCACCACGCCAGAGAAATGTTTGTACTGAACAAGATGAAAGGGACAATTTATTGCATAAATTAAGTGAGAAATCTATGCAGCCTTGTTGAAATTTGCTGGTCCTGATTATGAACTCATCCATGGTTTAACTGGATGATGAAGAAAGTCTTTTTTTTTTTCAAATAATTTTCTATCTGATGTATTAAGCAGATTGAAATCAAACATTTTAAAATGTTAAATATTCATAAATGCTCACTAAAACTTTACCTTTAAGTAAGAACTTTTCACCCCTCAGATGTTTGATTACACTGAGCAATAAAAAAATATTGCACAAGTCACGAGATTTAAACACCATTCCAGGAATAAAGAAAAATGTTGTTGAAATGGGAAAACAGTTCTCTAATACCCACTTTGCTTCAGCTGCACTGGAGAGAGCAGGAGAATCCAAATTAACTCTCCCCAAAGATGTATTATGGAATTCAGTAGTTGATTGTTTTGAGCTATTAAGAACTTTGACCTATTCTTATGACACTTTGTGAAGAAAATCATGACAAAATATATGGACCTATCGCAGCCAAAGTACTCAGCATTGGACTAAAGAGAAGTGTAGAAGATATGTTGACTATACTGATCCTATTTCCATAAGAATATAACAGTGGCCATACTGGATCAAGCCAATATGGTCCATCTAGCCCAGTATCCTGTCTTTTGACAGTGGCCAGGGCCAGTTGCTTTAGAGGGAGCAAGCAGGACACGGTAATTTATTGAGTGAGCCATCCTGTCATCCAATGCCAGCTGCTAACAGTCGGAGGTTTAGGTGTCAGAGCATAGGAGTGGGTCCCTGCCAATCTGGGCTAAAAGCCATTGATAGATCTATCCTTCGTGAACGTATCTAATTATTTTTTTGAACCCAGTTATACTTTTGGTTTCACAACATCCCCTGGACATAGCCTTGGACAAACTGCAGAAAGATTGCTGATGTATTGCTGATGCTGTTGAAGTTTCGAAAGAACTTCAAGTGACATTTTAGAAAGAAATATCTAACCACAACATTACATTTCAGGCAGTAAAGAATCACTTACTCTACCTCATTTTCTTGCCCGTATTCTCAAACCAAAGTACCAGGGTAGATGACTTACTGCTGAAGAAGAAGAAGATGCAGCTATGACATGGGCATCTAATAATCACCCATCAGTCATGCCAGCCATAATAAATTTCAGGGCTGGAGGTGAACAATTTAAGCAGTACATGTTTGCTGAGGATGATTTAAAGAAAGTCACATCACTAAACTGTTGGAAGTCACTAGCTAAGCAGCTGTAACCAGAGCTAGCTGAAGTGCTAAAGCAGCTTTTGACAGCAGTAATCTCTTCTGCAGGCACAGAAAGAATATTTTCTTCATTTGGACTAATACATTCAAAGTTAAGAAACTGACTGGGAAGTGAAAAAGCAGAAAATCTTGTCTTTCTCTTCCAGTCTACGAATGAAAAATGAAGAGGAGGAGGGAATGAGATCTAGTAGTTTTAAAAGTTTGAAGGACTACCCACATAACTTAGGGAACTGTTGTCTCATTTTTAAGAGATTTAGGCAAGTTGGAACTTAAGCTCCAGTCTCTTTTATGTAAGCATATTTGAAATTTTTCCCAGGCTGTCCTGAAATAATTAAATTAATTCACTAACTGATTTAGTTGTAAATGTGAAACATGTTTTGATAAGAGAAGTTATATAGCCACGACACTGAAGGTTATTTTGTCTAATAAAAATAAATGTATACGCTGGTTTTTGTGTTTAAATAAATTGCAGTTACCATTTGAGTGCATCTTGACACAAATTATGAGTAAAAAGTTAATTATCTAGTAAATAAGCAATATCATTCACAATTTCCTATGATGATAAAATGTACTATCAATAAGAATCTTAAAATATAAAGCAATGTAACGACTTTAATGTATACAATGTATCTCTTAGGTAGCAAAAAAGGTGTACAAAATCTACTGTAAAGTTTGTATTTGGTTGTAAATCAACATGTTTTAAATGGCTATATCAACCAGTGAAAATGCACCATTCTTTAGAAAATGAACACAAGGACAAATGGAAAAGTTTATAAAATCTATTATTTCAACTGAGATTTTCGAGATGATTTAAATCAATCTGACCTAAATGTGCCCTATGTTTACAAAAAAGATGGAATACAAGTAAGTATATACAATATAAGTATTCTCACTAATAGTCAGATAGTGACCCTGTGTGGATGGTCTGGGTGCGGGATGGTGGGTGCCAGTAGACTGTGCTGCTGCATAGGAATGGGGCACAGTCACATTTCTTAAGCCCAGAGTCTGCAAATCTTGTTTTCTCCAGAGGGGTAGCTTGTCCAGAGTGGGAGGAATAGCCCTGCTCCATCTCACAGTGGCCAGTGGAGGTGGCATGTTCCATTTTTTCAAAAGCAGCTCTCATGCTTCCTAGTGGTGCAAGCGGCATTGTGCCTGACCAAGGTACAGTGACTGTAAAAGCTCCCATTGGGGTTCTGCAAGTCTGCACCACCATTAACGTGTGCCTCGGTCTCGAAAGCATATTATAGCCCTCAGAGCATGGCTGAGATGGAGGCAGTAGTGAAGGAGAGTTGTTAATAGGGTCCTTGCTTCACCCCCCTCTAGCTTTCCTGTCAACAATCCATTAGAAATAGTGTGTGCTCTGTAGAACTACTGTGCTTACTGGACTCTATCTGGGTCCTGCCCTCTCCCTTTATCTCAGGCAGAGGTCCCTGCTGCAGATCAGTATTTCAGATGACATTGATGAGCTTGTTACCTTCTTAACGTTAAAAATAGACTTTCCAGATTCCTCTTTGAAACTCCATGGTAAAGAAGGTCTCAAGGAAGACGTCGTTTCCTGCCCTCACCCCCCGAGACCCATTTCCTCCCACCAGATTCTGTGCCACTGGTCTCCTCCCTCTCAGCCTATTTCTGACTCCAGGTATCTTTGTCAAGCTTTCCCTCACCATGGGATCCTACTCCTATTAAATTCAATGGCAAAATTTCCTGTTTACTCTGATTGAGGCAGGATTAAGCCCCTAGGGTCTGTTCTAAAGCCCACTGACGTCAGTGGAAAGCCTCCTACTGGGTTTGGGATCAGGCCCTAACGCCCTACTGGACAGGTGAGTTGGCTAATGTTTATGCAGCCCGGGAGGCAGAAAAAAGGTTGCTGAGGCCATTACAGACCTCTCTCTCTTTCACCCAGACTAATTTGTTAAACCAGATACTTCTGACTTTAGCAGCTCTATTAATCTGGATGTTTTCCAGTTTGACGAACACTAAATTACCAGAAAAGTAAATGGAAAATGTCTTTTAGTTCTAGTGTTTAAATTCTCCTAACATAATCTCAGAGTGCTTCAAGCAAAAAGCAAAAGCAAATAGCCAAAGCCAAAATCTCCTTGAGTTCTCATTTGTCTCCTCCCATGAAGGAGCATTCTTCCTGTTTTTGAAAGGTTCTGTGCAGCCATATTAGCATAATTTCCTCTGACAGTTCTACTGAGAAGAAAAATATTTCTCCGGTTGTCATTTCTCTGGAGGCACCATTGCATTAAGAACATGTTTTCACTGTGAAAGGAATCATGTTAATGGATCTAGAATATTTCAGTGGGGGACATTTGAGTGTGGATATTGCCGTGGATATTGGTAGGACAAATCTGTGTGTGGCTGATTTACTCATCTACATTTAACTTCTGACAGCATTTGATTTGTGGCCTTTCACTCGACTCTCTCCCGTCATTCGCTTAGTATGAAAAATGTTAGCCTTTCATTTGACATGTGTGAACTCATAATTTCTGGTAGCTCTCACTCACACAAACAGAACAAACACAGAAACTGGAAGAAAGTTCTTCCCAGCTGAAGTCAAGTGGAGCCGTTACATGCATGCCTAGGAAAACTCCATGGTGTCCTGCACAACTTCAGTTCTCATGAGATGTGGTACATAATCAGTTGTTTAAAACCACAAATTATTTGCCAATGACCTTATTCTCAATTTGGATTGAGAGATCCATGTTCCATAAAGCCTGTACCTTCATAGGCGTTAGCACTGAAAAGTCCTTCTCCCATCCTGAACACACTTCACTTTCCTACTTTGCAGAACAAGACTTTTCACAGAAAGGATCCAGAAGGGGCTGATAATATGATATAGAATCTTTTATCAGTAGATTAATGGCTGAATCCAATGCAGCTCCGTAGGGCGCTCTCATGACTATTCATTTAGCACCAGCCTGTGACAGCTCTGTCCTGCTGAGTGGCACCATACTGGACAAGTAGTCCTATTAATGTCCCTTACTATGAAATAAGTTAGTAACTCACTTGCCAATGCATCAGTTGTCTGTGTCCCAATACTGTTATAAATGGCACTACCCTGCACTAGTTTATGAAGTGTCAGCATATGATAGACCAAGGTAAGACTGACTAGATCTCTCAACCCAGACTCTCCGGGGTAGAGATAATTGCACTCCTTGTGCTGCATCCAGTGTTCAGACAAATAAAGAACTTCACCATCCAGGGCTGTCAATGTAGCACCTTTCTTGATAGCTGCATTCACTTCAAACATACAGGAGAAAAGATTCCAAGAAACATAGAAAGCTACAGTATTTAACTAACTGCTAGCTTTAATATGATGCCTCAGTGGACAGTTTGAGAATTTCCATAACCAGCCAATTGATTTTCCTTTGAGAATAATACTTTAGATAGACATACTTCCACTGATACACTATTCAGACTATAAAAAGGTTCACATTGGAAAATGGCTCTACATTAGCTAAAAGTAGCCAATTCTGTCTTTTGAAAAAGGATCAAAGATCCTTGTTTGTGTACTTTCCCCCCTTCTGCCTCTGCTGCCCAAAGTAATAAGGAAAGTTAAATAATCTTTCTATATTGATAAATCTGGAGTGGCTTTTCCGGGACTTGAATTTGTGACTTCTGATCTAGTGAAGGGAGCATCATCCACCTTTCCAGTTCCATAAGTTGCATTGCCCATTTCATGAAATGCTGAGGTCCATACACCGTACAACAATGCCTTGGAAAATGTATGTGCGGACCACCTTGTAGGCTAGTGATCGTGCAGTGCATTCAGGAGATATGGAGGATTATGTGTTTTACTCCTTTTTCAATGGGAGTGCTCTTAAGGACAAGAGAACTAGGTCTCTTGCCATTACACTGAATATGTGAGTCAAAGCTATAAATTTAGAAGTCCCATTTTTCTGTGCTTTATTGGTTAATTGAGGAGTTTTATTGATTTGTTCTTAGCACAGGATGGTTAGCCAAAGTTTAGCACTAGGGAATTATTGACTGGAGATAGAATGTAGGATCAGCTGAGAGGAGGCTTTAGTTCCTGGCATGAAAACTGCACCTAAATCTCAAAAATTTACAGATAGGAATAGTTTATCTGCCTTGTATAAATTATCATCATTATATAAAGATGATATGTATGAAATTTTATATTTCATTAACAAGCAAATATTTTCATTAACATATTCAATAAAATAGTTAACTCTTAGGTAATAAAGTGTTATTGAAAGTCAGGTTTGGAAAAGCTCAAATAGGAGAGAGTTCAGTAGATTTGGACAGTGCCTGAGGAAGTTATTTTTAAAACAGCACTTGGCTCCTATTTGACAGTTTATCATCTGAATGGATGCTCATGAATCAGCTTATGATGGCACAAATTTTAAATTTGCAATATAACAATGCAGGTGCTTGGAACCTGACCCTGCATGATGTAACAGTTTAAATACAGAAGCAGTGCTATTTATAAAACCTATTTGGCTATGCATGGAATGATATTGAACAAAAGCTTTGTGTAGACACTCGCATTCTCACAGAAAATAATGAGCACACATTAAGAACAAATTATATGTATCTGAACTTAATGGGTGAGGTGTCCTGTGCTTTTGGAAATTAATACTAATGGAAGAAAAGTGTTATATGTATTAAATATTTAATTAACTTTTGGGACAAGATTTTTTCAGTGAATTATACCCATGCAGCAAGTATAAAAATTGCATTTATAAGTATAATCCCACAATGAAAAGCAAGAGACATTTTAGCAGATATTTTCCACAAGAGAATCCTAATAATAAAGTGGGCCTTACCCCCCGTGATTGAATTTACCTTGCGATCTTGCCTGCATATTTATACCTGCCTCTGGAGATTTCCACAACATTCATCTGATGAAGTGTTTCTTAGCCCACAAAAGCTTATGATCCCAAACATCTGTTAGTCTATAAGGTGATACAAGACTCTTTGTCCCTAATAATATTGTGATGAACTGGTTAGTTTGTAGGCATACCATTGCTGCCTATTGAAAGGAATCAGAATGGCTGGACCGTGGCATGTATTATATACCACCATCCACTCACCCTGTGCAGGAGAATCTGTTCTATCTTCATTGTTTCCAGTAAGATCTAAACAGCCACAGTAAGAACCACATGATACTTAGGTAGCCATGGATTTGTTATACTGGCGTCAGAAGCAAAATGTGAACTTCTGCGAACTGTCAGGATGTGTCTATTCTGCAGCTGGGAGGGAGCCTCCTAGCCCAGGTAGACAGATTCGTGCTAATGGGGCCAATCTAATGCACTAAAAATAGTGTGGATATTGCAGCCACCCGAGTTCAGACCCAGGAGGTCAGGTTGGCAGGAGAATTCGAACTGCCACAGAAGCAACAACATCCACACTGCTGCATGTGTGTGTTACTGCCCTCTGCTGGATGGAATGAGTGTAGTCCATATTAGGGTCAGGCCTGCAGGCCTAACAACTAACTGCCATTCTTATTTAGTTCACGTGTTAGCAGCCTCGATTTGGAAAAGGAGGATCAGAATTCTGTTTCTACTGACTGTGAAGTTCCTATGTGGTAGGGTGACAGATGTCCCGTTTTAATGGGAGAGTCCCATTTTTTTGGGGACTTTTTCTAATATAGGCATCTATCCCCCCCCCCCCATCCCATTTTTTCACTGTTGCTGGCTGGTCACCCTACTATGTGGCCATGGTTTTATTATTTTAATCACATGCTATGATATTAAAAATATAGATTGTGCTACTTTGAAGAGAACTATTCAGCTATGTCAAGGAGTAGTTAAATATATTTGTTTCTCAAGAAAAAGCACAGAACCAACAGCAAATAATGAGTTCGTTTTTTGACACTGTATACACATTTCCATCCTGAAAGCAGCTCACAGTGAGGTAATCTATTCCAACCACAGATCATTCGGTTCCAAGTATAAGTAGATTGCCTGTGATGCCAAATGCAGCGTTAAGCTGTAGTAGCATCTTATCTAAGGTTGTGTCATGAATGATTCTTGCAGTCTTAACCAACATACAGTGAAACCTCGATATAACGGACTAATTCGGGCGAGGGGGTGTCCGTTAAAGCCGAAAGTCCGTTATTTAATAATTTTTTTAAATCATTAAATAACAGGACTTTTGGCTTTAACGGACAGCCCCCTCACCCGAATTAGTCTGTTATATAGATGTTTTACTGATCACGGCCAGGAGCCGGGAGTCACCCGCCCAGCGGCAGCTAGCAGCCCGCCAGCCCGGGACCCCGGCTGCTGGGACCCAGGCGGGAGCCGTCAACCCGCCCGCCCGGATCCCCGCAGCGGGGAGCCGGGCGGGAGCCGGCAGCCCGCCCACCCGCAGGCGGAAGCCGGCAGCCGGCAGCCAGCCAGCCCGCCCGCAGGCGGGAGCCGGCAGCCAGCCAGCCAGCCCGCCCGCAGGCGGGAGCCAGCAGCCAGCCAGCCCGCCCGCAGGCGGGAGCCAGCAGCCAGCCAGCCCACCCACAGGTGGGACCCAGGCGGGAGCCGGCAGCCCCCAAATAACGGATTTCGGATGCATCGGAAATTTTGTCCGTTGCATCCGAAGTCCGTTAAATCGGGGTCCGTTAAATCGAGGGTTTACTGTACTAGTAAATCAGTTTGTAGCTAGTTAACTACTAGGAAGATTTATATTACTGGCAAAATAGTACTGGTATCCAGTATTTACACTTGTACATGTTGTGATACTGGATGATAGTGCCCTGTGTACCTGTGTTCTAGACACACCAAGGGCTGCAGTAAATCAAGAACAACATCCAGTGGCCAAAGAGAGAGAGTGTGTGTGAGAGAGAGTTTTTCCTATAAAATGTGTATATCTATGTTTTTCAGTTTGGCATAGATGTATGTTCATTAAAGTCCACTGGATGGCTCGCTGATCACCTACATCTAATACACTGGGGAAACTTTTTAGTTTCTGCCCTCCCCCTCAAGTGGAATAAAGCAGGGAAGGGATAATTTTGTTTTTTGTCTTTGCCCAGGGATTAACAAAGGGCTACCCCTTCACTGTTCTCAGAGCTTGTCTACACTACCACTTACTTTAGTGTAATGTATGGTGCTCAGTGGTGTGAATAATCCACACCCCTCAGTGACCTAAATTATAGTCACAGAAACACCAGTGTGGACAGCACTATGTTGGCGGGAGAGATTCTCCCGCTCACGTAGCTACTTTCGGAAATGGAATAATTAATTCAATGAGCAAGTTCTCCCCTGTGGGCTTAGATCATCTTCAGTGGCACACAGCTAAACCGCTGTCATGCTTCTAGTGTAAACTAGCCCTCAGGGTTCTTTGTCACCATCAGCAACAAGCCTCTAGATATCTCTCTTTGAACTAGTCATTTATAGTTTTGCATTAACGCTTGCAAGTTTGTCTGACGAGGTGAGGGACAAAGAGCTAGCAAGTGAAGGGGTTGTTTACACTTATTGAAGAACATGAGGCCTCATTTCTGAAATTAGAATGACATGTTATCAAGCTGAGATATGGTGGGTGAGGTGATATCTCTTATTGGCCCAACTTCTGTTGGTGAGAGAGACAAGCTTTCCAGCTTACACAGAGCTCTTCCTCAAGTCTGGGAAACTTACTCAAATCATGTCTACACTACCACATATATCAGCAAAATTTATGTCGCTGAGGGGTGTGAAAAAACCACACCCTTGAGCAACATAAGTCTTGCCGACATAAGCGATAAGTGTGGGCAGCACTATGTCGACAGGAAAGCTTCTCCCACTGACATAGCTACTGTCGCTTGTTGGAGGTGGTTTAATTATGTCAACGGGAAAGCTTTGTCCTGTTGGCATAGCGTGGCTACACGTGAGATCGAGATCTTGCAGTGGTGCAACTGCATCGGTACAGCAGTGCCCCTGTAAGCTTGCTAGTGTAGTTATGGCCTCAGTGTCATAGCCAAATGCAAGGTGGAACAGATTGTTTAGCATAAGTAATTAACACATATTTCAAGGGACTATTCAAGGTGAAGTGGCCCGTTAGCAACCCTCCAGTCATAGTAAGGAAAATGGGGGAGCAGCTGCAGAGGATTCTTAATGGGATATAGATTATTGCAGTAAGCCATAAATACAAGGTCTGTATTCAGTCCGTGATTTTTAGTGTCTATCAAAGTTATGAATTTAAGCTCCCAGCCTCATTTTTGAAAGTGTCGGGCAGGTTTCCTTCGAGGATGAGAATTGATAGGTCAAATATAAAGTGATCACTTTGTGAAAAATGTTCACTCACAGGTAATGTGATGTTTTTGTCTTTTATCATGTTTCTGTGTGAGTTCATTCAAGAGCGTAGTGATTGTCAGGTTTCACCCACATAGTTGCTATTGGGGCATTTACTGCACTGGAAGAGGCACATCACATGTTCTAATAGGCATGTGCTGGATTTGTGGAATTGTGGGCAGGGTGATAAAAAGCAATGGTTTTTAAAATATATAATATATATAATTGTTTTTTTTAATTTAATTTGGATTATTTTGATAAAATCCTTTTTGAGGAAAAAACCTATCTAAAGATAGTTTTAATTAAGATACATTATCGCTCAAAGATATCTCATCATAGAATAAGGATTATAAATTCTAATTCTATAATATGAGACAATATATTTGTGTAATGTTTAAGAAAAGTTTTGTAAATGAGTTCCAATAGTTCATGGATTAGGGACCCAGTTTTATGGGGTTCCATAGGCTTCTGTATAGATTATTTAGGTTCCTCTTTCTATCTACCCAATGGAACACAGTGCTCTGTCTAGAAGATAGCATCATAGAGTCATAGAATATTAGGGTTGGAAGGGACTTCTGGAGGTCATCTAGTCCAACCCCCTGCTTAAAGCAGGACCAATCTTCAACTAAATGCTTAGTTTTGCAGTTCTCAAACTGTGGATTTGTGTTCAGAGCTAACATGCTTGTTAACAGCAAAAATATTTAAATAAATAAATAATGTATAGAGGTGAGAAATAACAGACCTCAACTCTATTGTCCATCTGCTAATTGGTGTACACAGAGTCAATCCTTTACCTCTCTCTAAAAGTATGGGTGGCATGGTATGGTATTGCCACCCTTACTTCTGCACAGCTGCTGGTGGGCTGCTGTCTTCAGAGCTGGATCTCTGGCCAACAGCTGCTGCTCTCTGATCACCCAGCTGTGAAGGCAGTTCAGAAGTAAGGGTGAAAATACTGTGACCCCCCTAAAATAACCTTGTGACCCATCTGCAACTCCCTGCAACTCAGAACCCCCAATTTGAGAAATGCTGGTCTCCCCTTACACTATATAGTATAGGATAAAATCACAGAAAAAAACAGATTTCATGCTCTGTGATGCATTTTTCATGGCTGTGGATTTGGTAGGGCCCTACCCATATGAGCTCCAGTGTGGAATGGTAGGTTTCAACTAGGGATGTGCAGTCAGAAGGGGGTTTATTTCTGGACTGAGTCAAGTTCTCTTGAGGTACTTAGGTGGTACATTCCATGATGCAATCTACTTCTCCAGTGGAGTATCCATATTTGGTGAAGGTGGTATTGAGTGTGTTAAGGTCTATACTCCTCCAGGATTTCTCTTCGGAGCATCTTCTGTGGAATCTGAGTACCTCACCGTAGATAACAGATTTATTGGTGTGCTTGGGGCGTTTACTGTATCTATGAATGTAGGTGTGGTGATCTGTGGATTTCTTGCATATTGTTCAGGAAGTTGAGGCCGGTGTGGGAGAGTTCCAGAGAGAGTTTAGTGGATGGGTGGTGGTTGTTGAAGTTGTGATGGAACTCTATGAGGGAATTCAAGTCATCTCCCCAGAGGTCAATTATATTTTCATCCTATCTCAGGTATATCATTGGTTTTGTTATCAAACTGGCAGAAAAGCCATTAAGCAATAAGTTACGTCCCATTTTATTTAGCCAGCAGATAATAAACAGTGGTCATACTGCTGTCTCAAGTTGTTCACTTTCTGCAGGATCGTTGGTTTGACTGCCTTTTATTACATGCTGGCCTTTCTGTGGTTTGTCTTTTTCATTCTTATAAGGTGCTGCAACATCTGCTTAGAGAAGTTCAAGACAATTAAAACCAATTATTGAATGAAACAGAGAAGGTAAGCTGGGTGCTCACACTTACCTTTTCGTCCAGGACAAGAACAAGAGAACATTGAAATTGACAGCAAAAAGGATTAAAATTGAGGAAGAGAATTATTCTTCTCCAGAGAGCCCAATTAACCTGTAGAACTCATTGTCACTATATCTCATTGGGGGGGTGGGGAGGGGAAGAGCTTAGTCGGATTCCAAAAATAAATTGATATTGATATAGATAATGAGGACATCTAAAATTACATTGGAAAGAATAACATTAAAGATATAGTGCCCTGCAGCATCAGAGTTAAGCTGTTTGTACACTCTTTCGGACAACAACTTTCTTTTTGTTTTGTGTTTGTATAGTGCCTAGCACAATGGGTTCCTGGTGCAAGACTGGAGTGCCTAGATGCTACGGTAATAACAACAACCACAGCTAGCTAGATGGCAGCGAGCAAGACATTTATCTATCAGCAAATTCTGTCCCGCACTGGGTTCTTATATCGTCCTCTGAAACATCTGATACTGCCTTCTGGCACATCTGTGAACTTCAGGGCTCCTGGAGTTTCTTGAGGGTGGAGACTTGGGCTCCCAGACTAAAGAGCTGACTTTGAATTGCCTTGCCTTGGTCAGTAATCTTAATAAATATTTCTGTGTTTATCTGAATTTCTGTACACGTAGCCCCTCTGCTTCTGCACACATCTGCAGTGCTTATAAATGTCTTTGACTGGAAGGACCCTAAAAGTGAAAATCAGAGGGCCAAATTAAGCCCATGAGCAAATTAAGGCCAAATTCTGACTGACACAGGAACAACTTCCATTGTTTTAATTGAGAGTTAAACCTGTTTTGGGCAGGTTTGGTGCAGAGAAAACACAAGTTGTTGGTTTTTTGTTCACAATTAGACTGTAAAGGATGTTTTAATAGTGTGTTTCAATAGGTATGAAAGTCATTACATCAGTTGTGGTTAATTTTTATTTCTAAAAGAGCTGCTTCTAAATTCGAGTGGGTTAAAGCAAGGTTTTTATAAAAATAAGTATTAAGAGTTCCCCTGCCAATGAATGTGCCACATAGTGACTCATGAATATTTTAAGAGACAGAGAAAACAGAGGATGAGTTGGTAAGAGAAAGTACAACAGTGGTGAGAAAAATAGTAGTATATAAATTAATAGAGTTGTTTTTCCTATCTGTCTTTCACAAACTTTTTATTCTTCCAACTATTCCTCATGTGCACTTGGGTTTTTCTCTTTCACTGTGAAGGCAAAATTTAGTCATTTTGCTTATTTATACACAGAACCCCTGCTAGGTTAAATTTCAAGTGGTGTTGCTGTCCTGGGAGATCTCTAATTACACTCAGTCACGAATTGATTTTTTTAACTGACTATATTTTTTAAAAAAAACAATTGGCTAAAAATGTTAAAGCTGATGGCTACATCCATAATGGGGGGTTGCTGCTGGTGGAAAATGCTGTTAAAGATAAAAATGAAATGGAAGGCTGGAGCCTAGCAAATCAATGGGAGCCATAGGAGCTAACATGGTTCCGCAGAACTATGAACACAGTAGTGCTCTCACTGAATTCAAATGGCAAAGCTCTAACTTCAGTGGAATGAGCTTCAGCTGTACTAGTACATGCAATAAAGCTCAGACATACTCGTATTTGCCGGTGCAGTGTAAAATGTGCTATAGTGCAGCAAATACAGTACAGCATTTACCATTGGCTGTGGAAATATACACTAGAATTAGTGTAATTCATCACAATGGGCCCAACTCTGTTATCCTTACTCACTTCTGACTAGCACTTTTTCTCTTATGTTAATCTCATTCAGTAGTCTCTTTGTGCCATGGAACTCACTGGGACCACTGACGGGAGTAAGGGTGAGAAAGGATCACAGAATCCATTTGATAGAGGCCCTATATTTTCTGAATTGAAATTATAGGCAGTAACATAAAGAAGAATAAACTCTACTACCTATGTACTGACTCACTGGGTATGGGTTTACTTCAGTTTCCATGTTAAAGTTTCTTATATTCATTATACTGTAATAGGAAGAGCTGTAAATAAACCAAAATAAACATATCTCGATCAATCTCTATATAACCATTTCTAATAATTTAGAGCCTGCTATGGGCACTCTTACTTGTGTTAATTACTCTGTAAGAGCCTGACCCTAAGCAATTGGAAATGGTGAAATAGGTTAGGTATTGCTGGATCTATTTATTTAAGTCCATTTACAGTTTTGCTAATAAAATGGCCAAGCACTTAGATACTGTGGTGCAATAGAAAACCCTAAAATAGATACATATTTATTCCAGGACAACTGGTTCACTTAGAACTGGGGTGGGTGGAGTGGGGGCAAACTACTGCCCAGGGGCTGCATCCGGTCCTCCAGACGTTTTAATCTAGCCCTCAAGCTCCTGCTCAGGAGCAGGGTTCGGGGCTTGCCCTGCTCCGGTACTCCAGCTGGGGAGTGGAGTTGGGGGCTTGCCCCGGTCCGTGTATGAGCATTCATGGCCTGCCATATAATTTCCATACCTAGATGCGGCCCTCAAGACAAAAAGTTTGCCCACCCTTGACTTAGGATGTAATAGAAAGCTGGTAAAAAAGAAAGACTTGTCCAAAGCAGAACACTTACCAAAAAAAACCAACAAAAAACCATTGCTCTTGCTGATTAAATTCCATGTTGTGGAATAAAACTTTTAATACGACACTCCTTGCCTATGTGAGAGTCATTTATAAATCACAGCAGTAATGATTGTTGGCATACCATTAAAGTGAGAGCCACAACAGCTAATCTTATATTATAAGTTGGAATTTGTAAGGGTCATTCAATTAAGCTGGGCTACAGACTGGCGATCACAGGAACAATAGGACAAGAGGGGACAATATCCTGCTTCTGATATGATGATGTCCTATCAGAATCTAGCTTCTATTCTTTTTGTAGTGCACTCTTAAAAAAAAAACATTTAGCAGTTTGATCTATAAATTTGCACACTGTATGTGCAGCCTCTGTGTTCTGGACAGAATAATTAACCCTTATTAATATTAAAATGAGTTATGCATACAAACCTGCTGGAATTCTTGGAACAAATTTGGTTCTAATTTTCACCTCTATAATTCCAGAGTAACATCATTAGCTGCAGTGGAATTATTCCAGCGTTACAAGCAGTGTGACTGAAAGGAGAATTTGGACATTTCTGTTTACCAAATGTTTCCAAATATTCAGTTAGGCAATAATACAAAGCTAATAGAAATGGGATTCTCAAAAGTACTCAATGTTGCTCTCTCTGTACCTATGGATGTTAAATTAGAGTTTTAGTATTGACTTTAATGGGAGCAGAATTAGGCCAACACTTAGCTTTTTTGAGACTCCCACCCTAGGGCATGAAATCAGCATTTTCAAAATTGGGTGCCTAAAGTTAGGTTCCTAAATCCCTACATAGGTATCTAAATAAAAGTAGCTTGATTTTCAGAGGTGGTGAGAACTCCTGATCCCTATTTATAGTGGGGGTTGTTTTCAGACCACTTTTACTTTGGTAGCTAACTATAAATTTAGGAGCCTAACTTTTAGGCAAGAACTCAGTCTAGATCCTTCTGGATGAAAGGCACTGCTTAAATATAAACCATGACTATTCTGCTTAATGCACTTCCTATGGAAAATGAGAGCTACATGCCACCACGGCTGTGTAACAAAATGCATTAAGTTAGGTGCCAAAATCATGATGGACAAAAACAGTTTTTCCCCTGTTCCATAACCTCAGTGTGGTTGGAGTTCCATGGTTCTGGATGCAGTTGAAGTGAGAAGCTTTCTACAATATATTACTCTAGGTGAAGGTAGATTTGTCAAGCAGAGGTCCATACACAAGCTATTTGTGACTGTACCAACAGTAACTCCTCTAGCGTGGCTGTAAGGTATTCCCAAGAGTTTGGGTTGGGGAAAGAGTTGTTTGGTTGCTTCCACTGGCAGTGGCCAAATGGCATGTGTTCCCAAGCTAGAAGTAGGAGACTTACAGTGTTGACTTGCACAAGGAGACGTGTCTACTATATTTGACCAATGAAATCATAAACCTTTTTAACATCATTAAGATTAGCAAATTAGTACACACAGAAACATGGCCTCGTAAAATGGGTCTCCAAAAAATGAACCAAATTCTGCACTTTTTTATATAGCCTGTAAAGCCACGGGGATTGCAGAGGGTGTAGCACAGGAGTTGACCCACTGCCTTTGACACTGTTGTTTTGCCTGATTTCAACACAATGCAACAACACCATGAGAGGGTATATTACAGACTGTCTTTTGAACTAGAATTTTTGAACTAGGCTGAAGCACCATTTATAAAAACCACACAACAGCTCTTGCAGTTCACATACAAAGAAATAAAAAGTGTGTAGGCTCAATTCTGTGCAAAAGTGCATGGAAGGGATCGAATTGTGGAAGAGCACCACATGTTCTCACTCTTATTCCACAGAGCTAACAGAAGTGCTGACTGAACAAAGGTTAAGGGTAGAAGAGGAAGTAGAGGCCCCGAATCCACTAAACTCCATAAGGCTTGCCCAGTTGTGCTGAGGAAGTCTCCCACTGTGCTGTCCAGAAGCCATAGGAGCATGTGTGACCAGAAGGGTATAGGAGAGTGCTGGAAGGGAAGTATATCAGCCTCAGGATGAGTAGGTCCCTGTTCCCTGGCTAGCCAAACAGAGAAGGTTCTAGAAGGTAGTAGAAACAGCTAGCCTGATTGGGGACACCTGGAGCCAATCAGGGATTGGCTGAAACCAATTAAAAACCCTCCTGGTTAGTCAGGTGGTGTGGGTGTCAGGAATTTGGAGGCGTTGGAGCAGAGAGCAGTTTGGAGGCGTTGGAGCAGAGAGCAGTTTGGAAGGAGGCCCTGAGGTAAGGGTGAAGTGGAGAGTAAAGAAGCAGGGACTGCTGTGGGGAAGTAGCCCAGGAAATTGTATTGTGCTTGGTGGTTAAAAGGTCAGCCATCTTAGCTGATACTATTAGGGTCCCTGGGCTGGAGCCCAGAGTAGAGGGCAGGCCCGGGCTCCACCCTTCTTACCTTCCCCAATTAATCACCGAGACTAGGGAAACAACAGAGACTGTGCCAGGAAAGATAATTTCTCCTCACTGGCTTATGATGAAAATGGCTCAATAGGCTGTGACCTTGTCTCTAAAGAGAGAAGGGCTACTTGGATGGTCACAGTGAGCCTCTGAAGCTAGTGAAATCCGCCGAGAAACGCAGGACCCACAAGTACAGACTTGGAGCTTTATCACACATGGCAGGACCAATAGTTATGCTGGTACTTTGTTATTGCCTCCAGGTATATTTTGTAAAACATAGAATGGGGGAGGTGGAGGTCACAGAGCGCTTAGGGGCTATTTAACTGTCTCAGAGTTTATCTTCACTGCAGTGTTAGTGCGAGGCATGGCTTGCATTGTGCTCCTAACCTGACTCACATCCACACAAAAATATCTGGGTTGGTGCTTTAATAAGCTTGAGCTAGTAATGCAGTGGGGATGCAGCTACTCTGTGCTGCTAACATAATCACTAGGTGCTGTGTGTGTGTTGTTTTGCAGTGTGACCAAGCATTTAACTCAATTGGAGGTAACTTGAGCTAACACTGCAGTGTAGCCTACTACAGTGAAGCTGAACCATTAGGTTAAATCTATGTCCACTTGGCAGAGAGTCTCAGAGTTCAGATTAACTGATTTGGGTTTACATAATGGGGCTATTAAGTAGCAGTGTAGATGTTCCTTCCTCCTCAGGCTGCAGCCTGGGCTCTGAGACCCATCCCACCTGCCGGCTTTCACAGCCTGTGCTCCAGCCCAAGTAGAAATACCTACATTGATATTTTTAGTCCCTTAACATCAGCCTGGACCAGTTGACTGGGGCTTTGAGACTCACTGCTGTGGGGCTTTTTTTTAATATATATATATATTTTTACTGTGTAGGCACAAATTAGCTCTGAACCCTGGTCTTCACTCCTTTAAAATGTGTGTGTGTTTTAGCTCACGTGCATTAGTTACCATAGGGTCATTCTGACATAAAATCGCAGTAAAAACAACCCCATCTGGGGTTGAACTTGCTGAGTTAGCCTTGCAATAAAACTAAAGTGCCTTGTTTTGCCCTTGAGAAAGCTCATATGCATTAGTTATTCTGAGGTAAAAATCACACCCTTTCTAGCAGTGAAGAAAAAGCCGGAGGTGGTGAAGTTTGTTGGTGGGAGCATGAGTGTGTGTATAGCTGCTTCTTGGCTACCCCCATTTTCCCCCCACAATGGAGATCGAGTGTGGTTTTCTCCTTCGATTTCAACCCCTCTATGCTGAGTATCATGATGAGGAACACATTGGCCGTAATCTTAAAGGCATGTTACGTTGGTTCTTCTTTGAGTTATTGTTCATGTCCATTCCAAATTAGGTGTGCGCGCGTTGCGTGCACAAACATCGGAAACTTTTTCCCTCAGCAGCTCCAGTCGGGCCGGCAGGGGAGCCCCCTAGAGTGCCGCCCTTACGGCGATGTATATATTACCCTGCCGGCCTGACTCCCTTTCAGTTCCTTCTTTTCTCCCCTGATGACTCTGGAACAGCTCTTGCTCTCTCGCTCAGCGAATGATCCCATAGCATAGTGTTAACGTAGTTATCAGTTAGTTAGCAGTAGTTAAGTATTTCCTTTGTTCAGAGGTGTCTGGAAGTTATTTCCAGCACCTGCCTCAGGCTGCGGGGCATGCCGCAAGCCCAGGGGTTTAATGCTTGCGCCATGCTGTATTAGGAGGAGAACATCACCAGACAGACATTTAAATAGTTTAATTTAACTAAAACAACAACAGTAAGTATTATGGATTTTTTTTCTTCAACAGCAAACATATAATATTTTAATGAAAAAGCATATGTCCCTGCCTTATCTCCAGACTTCTTCTCCTTGTCCAGATCTATTCCACCCCCAACAATCTTCTATTCATTGACCTTTTTGAAACTTTCCACTTTTAGAGAGAGGTAAGGGATTGACTTTGTGTACACAAATTTGCAGAGAGACAATGGAGTTGAGGTCTGTTATTTCTCACATCTATATATTTATTCGGTTAGTTAGTTAAAACATTTTTGTTGTTAACAAGCAACCTTTGGAGACACAGATCCGCAGTTTGAGAACTAAAAATCTAAGCATCTCTGATGGTGTCTTCTAGACTGAGCAGTGAGTCTCATTGGGTAGGTAGAAAGATGAACCTAAGTAATCTATACAGAAGGCCCTGGAACCAAATAAAATTGGGTCCCTAATCCATGAACTATTAGAACTCATTTTCAAAACTTTTCTTAAACATTACATGAATATATTGTCTCATATTATAGAATCAGAATTTATAATCCCTATTCCATGATGAGATATATTTTAAGCTATAATGTATCTTAAGTAAAACTATCTTTAGATAGGTTTTTTCCTCAAAAAGCATTTTATCAAAAAATCTGATTTTAGATAAAAAAATCTGAATTAATAAAAATCCCTTTTTTTGTGTTTTGTTTTTGTTTTAAATAATTGATTTTTATCCACCCGAAGTATACCTAGACCATCCCTGATAGGTGTGTGTCTAACCTGTTTGTAAAATATCCACAATGAGACTTCTACAACCTCCCTTGGAAACCTTATAATTAGAACTTTTCTTCTAATATCTAACCCAGGGGTTCTCAAACTGGGAGTTGGGACCTCTCAGGGGGTCGCGAGGTTATTACATGGGGGGTCATGAGCTGTCAGCCTCCATCCCAAACCCCACTTTGTATCTAGCATTTATAATGAGCTTAAATATATTTAAAAGTGTTTTTAATTTATGGGGAGGGGCGCATGCAGAGGTTTGCTATGTGAAACGGGTCATCAGTTTGAGAACTCCTAATCTAACCTACTCTTCCTTGCTGCAGATTAAGCATATGACTTCTTGTTTTACCAGAAGTGGACATGGAGACTGTTCATGTAAAACAAGGGAATTGGTATTATGCACTAGATTCTCAGCTAGGGTAAAGCAGTGGAGTTCTATGATTTCAATGGAGGTATGCTGATTTATGCCAACAGAGCAGCTGGTCCACTGCTCCCATTAGTTTTCAAGTCTCCAGTTTTACCAGCAGTTTCTGGTGACCTTTAAAGTAGCAGGTTGATTTTTGTATAAATTGAAACAGAAGCTTAGATTCTGTCAACTGTACTCAGTAGGGACAAAACAATGAGTCCCATTAGATTAAACAGTTGAGAATTGACCAGTCTTCTCCAGGATTTTACACAGGAGGTTTATTGGTGTGGGTAGCTAAGCCTTGGAAAATACATAAGGGTACCAGATTAGTTTAGCTCATTGCTCATCAAACTTTTCACATCACACCTCCCCTTGCCCCATTCAGGCCCCCCATGAACCAGGGCCAGTAGTGGGGCTGTGGCTGGGTGGGCCTGGACAGGAGCCAGAGGGCGGAGACTGGGACTGCAGCTGGGGCTGGGAGCAGGGCTGGGGCCAGGAGTGGTAGCTAGGGGCGGGGCTGGGGCCAGTAGTGAAGCCACAGCTGGGGTCCAAGGCTGGGGGCAGGGTTGGGGCCGTGAGCCATGGCCATGGCTGGGGGCAGAGTGGGGCTGGGTGGCACCCCCTCCCTGCCCCTTTTGGGGGCTGGCCTAGGCCCTGCTATGCCCCCTGAACATTCCTCCATGTTCTCCTAGGGTGGCGTGCCTCAGAGTTTGGGGACCACTGGTTTAGCTCCCAAAGGGGTTATGTAATTGATGGTCAATATATGGTAAGTAATTGGCTAGTTTAAAAGAATCGGAGAGGTAGCCGTGTTAGTCTGGAATTGCAGAAGTGACAGAGTCCTGTGGCACCTTAAAGATTAACTAAAGTATTGAAGCATAAGCTTTCGTGGGCTAATGCCCACTTCGTTGGACATATTAGCCCACGAAAGCTTATGTTTCAATACTTTAGTTAGTCTTTAAGGTGCCACAGGACTCTCTCACTGGCTAGTTTCCCACTGCCTTCTCTAGGATAGCTTTAGACCTGCTCTTAGGGGCTATACTTTAACAGCTACTAGCCATGCCCCTGTAGGTGAAATGATAGTAACCTATGCTTATGGAACAGAAGAATCTGCATAACAGTTGACAATGGATATGTTACAATACTTTAATTATTTCAAGTAAAAATAATTGCTGGTTTTGTGAAAGTCAGAACCAAATTCTGCCTTCAGTTATATTCATACAACCTCACTAACTAACACATTTGCAGTGGTATAACTGAGGGCAGAATGTTTTGTGGGTTAACGAACCGATTTCTCTTTACTGAAAGGCAGTGACATTAATGCAGGATGCTTCAATAGATAATATTCTGCTATTGCTAGCCATTGCTTTACTCTTCCAATCTGGTCAGTGACTTGGGAATTGAACCATGACATTTATAATTCAGTAGAGTCTATGTTGCTGTCTGTGTGTTCAGCCACTATATCAGCCAGATTTCCTTGTATTTGTTTCAACAAGACAGTTGAATTGCAGTCCTTTAGTGTAGTGTATAAGCTGCATATACAGTATGAAGTATTCGTTGGCAGAAGGGTTTCTTTATAGTTGTGTTATGCTATACAGTTATCCCTTTCTTTTCAAATTAAATACTAAGTTTGCATTTACATTTAAAGAAGAATGAACTAAATTTAACTCTGGCATGTGTGGGTGAACTCCCATTGAAGACAATGTGAGGCACACTTCCTTTAAATTAGGCTGATTCTAACAAAATGTATCCGTGTGGGGAAAAATTGATGGTATATTATCTTTTATTTACTGTATCATACTTTATATTAACAAAAACCCAAGCATAAAAGCATCAGGCTGATAGATGGAACTGGTGGATACAGTTTAGTTATTTTAGAGAAGATTCCCCTCTAAACACAAATTATTTCTATTTGGGTTGACATAATGCTGTTATGTTTGTACCATATGCCCCCCCCCCAAGCTGTTTAATATTATAAATAAACAAAAGCCACAGTGCTTTCTAGAGGGACCTATTGGCAATATAGTCCTGGGCCGATAATTCAGACTGTGAACTGTGGATCTGAGACATTAATCAAAACTTGTTGGTGGAGAGTGAGAAACATGAATTTAGTTACTTACATAATGGTGTTTTGTTAAACTTTCAAAATAAGATCCAATTAAGAAACAATTCTATGTAGACAGCGGGGGTGAAAGTTAGTTAAGGGACTTACCAGTACGCCGGAAGTCCTGATCAGGGGGCGGGGCCTCAACCGGAAGAGGCGATTTAAAGGACCCCGGGCTCCAGCTGCCAAATGTATCTAATGCACTAATACCTGAAATATCAAGGCAGAACTAATACCTTTTAATTCCCCAAATAACATTGTTTATTAATGAAATAATACTTCCACTGTAAACCAGGTATACTTCCATGCAGTTAGTAATGTAGGTTGAATCTATGGGAAAGGAATATATTAGAATTTAGTACTAAGTCTAAATAAATGTGAAGAAATAAATTATTTCAGATGTGAATATTTAGTTTTGAGAAATGAGTGGCCATTGGAATTCCCATTGTATTTATTAGATGCCAAATAATCTAGCAGATTTGAAACCTCGTTCATATGTGTGGGAGATGCCTCTTGGAACTGACTCTGTGCAATGTAACTCTACTACTGTTTGGGTGCTGTCATTTCAAATAACCAGAAAGCTGATGTCATCTTCGTTTGTTGCTTCAGCATGCTCTTTGGAGTTGTGAAGGTTCATGGTCCAAAGTCAAAATTATCTAGATCTAGTCAATATATTTCATTCAAAGTTTTTTAGATTAAATGGACCCATTTTTCAAAAACAAAAATTCAATTCTCATTAAACGGTTTGACTTTCTCAACAGATTTCATAATTGTCCACATGACAAGGTCACTTCACACACTCTTTGTAGCCAGTGCTCTGTGCCTCATGTGACAAAGCTCCAAGTCTGTACTTGTGGGTCCTGCGTTTCTCAGCGGATTTCACTAGCTTCAGAGGCTCACTGTGACCATCCACGTAGCCCTTCTCTCTCTAGAGACAAGGTCACAGCCTATTGAGCCATTTTCATCATAAGCCAGTGAGATGAAGTTATCCTTCCTGGCACAGTCTCTGTTGTCTCCCTAGTCTCGGTGATTAATTGGGGAAGGTAGGAAGGGGGGAGCCCGGGCCCGCCCTCTACTCCGGGCTCCAACCCAGGGACCCTAATAGTATCAGCTAAGATATTATTTAACCTTTTAACCACCAAGCACAATACAATTCCCTGGGTTACTTCCCCACAGCAGTCCCTGCTTCTTTACTCTCCACTTCACCCTTACCTCAGGGCCTCCTTCCAAACTGCTCTCTGTTCCAACACCTCCAAACTGCTCTCTGTTCCAACGCCTCCAAACTGCTCTCTGCTCCAACGCCTCTCAACTCCTGACACCCACACCCACCTGACCAAATGGGAGGGTTTTTAAATGGTTCCAGCCAACCCCTGATTGGCTTCAGGTGTCCCAATCAGGCTAGCTGTTTCTGCTGCCTTCTAGAACCTTCTTAATTGGCCCCAGGTGTCTTGATTGGCCTGGAGTAGCCTTAGTTTGGCTATACAGGGAATAGAGACCTGCACATCCTGAGACTGATATACCTGCCTTCCAGTACTCTCCTATACCCTTCTGGTTTGACTCTGTCACACTCAGTTTCCCCTCTTCCAGCTTCAGGCACTTCAATCTCCTGTTCTTGGATGGGCCAATACCAGTCCTTCTGAATGACTTTGTCCTCCAACCAAATTTCAAAGCTTATCCTTCCTTCTGGGAGTAAACAAGAAGTCCAACAAAACAAATTCATCTTCCCAGTGCTTCGTCTTCAGCTCAGGTTCCCACATTCTTTTGACCTTTTTCCAGGACTATTCAATCACCTTTATGCCAGGGCCTCACAAATCTGATTGATCACTTCTATAAGGGATCCAGATTTGGGCTTCCTAAACCAGTATAGAGAACCTCCCAACTACACCTGTCACCCACCTGACTTTATTGCAGGAGAGCCTATCTTACTCCCTCCAGGTCTCTCTGTCTCTGCAGGAAGCACTACTTCCAGCTTACTGTCATGTGATGCTTGATCCTCTCACCCAACCACCAACCCATATCCCTCTCTCAGGATGCAGCGAACTAGGCAGAGGTGATCAGGGCTGCTCCTCGACCAAATGGTGCCCCATTTGGAGCATCTTCGGCGCCCTCCCCCCATTTGTTAAAATTTCGAATTTTATTGCTTTTGTACCCATTTCATGACTTTGATGCACAATTTGCATGCATGATTTATCTCTGTCATATATAAGATAAATTTGGGCACACTAGGATCTGTAAATCTGTATTTATTCATGCAATATATAGGCAAATAAAATTTTTGTTTCGTTTAAGCTTATAGATACTTATTAATTGTAAGATTAACTGAAATTTACTAACATGAAGAAATTGAACTGTGCACCAGCATTGGGTAGACCAGTATTAAATAATGTTACACTGGGTGACAGCCTTAGAATGTTAACTCTATTTCTTCAGTTCAAAAGGTCGCTCTTCTTGCTTTTGCCCTTGTGAACTAAAGCACAGTGTCAGAGAGATCAAAAGACTGACCAACAGCATTTTCAATAGATAAAATGGCAAGTAATGTCAGTCTCTCGTCGGCCATCATCGATCAAAGATACGTTTTAATGAGCCTGAACTTAGAAAATCTGCATGGACAATCATGACTGTGATTGGCAGTGTGAGCAGAATCCTCAAATCTATCCACCCATTAAGAAAGGTGTCCTTCAGCTCTGCATCATGAATGAACTGGAGAACTTGGAATGGAAAGTGCTTCCTGTGTTGCAAAATATGATGGATGGTGTTCAATTCGACCTAGAGGTCTTTATCATTGATGTCCGAACATTCCCTATGTGTTAGCGTCTGTTGAAGATCCATACAATGGTTCAAGAGTATTTTCCCATCCACTAGCAATTTACTAAGATCATTAAATCCTCTTGAATTTTTTTCCAAGCTTCCCATAACCTCATCTCTCCCCTCATAACCAAAATGTTTCTTCTTCTTGGGATATGAGTTTCCTTGAAGACAAGCTCAACTCCTAAGTTTTCTGCTGTTTCTTTGGCATCTTCAAATCCATTGTCTCTGGAAGAATGAAATCAAGGCAGCTTCTTATCAAAGTGGTAGTGGTCATGATATCCATGGACTGAGTTTGTAATGCCTTGCTTACAATGCCTACTTAGAACAGCTGCCAAACCATAATTGAGACCAGAAATTTGAAGTCAGCGGTCTGGTTTGCCAGGCTTTGCCTTGTGTCAGAATCTGGCTTCCGCTTTACTCAATTGCACCAGTTTCATAAGGGCATCGTGAACCTCAGTCACTTGCTACCTCATGAGCCTTACTCTGTCAATATGGCTCTCCCAGGGAGTATCACGTAGTGGCTTCATGGTCAGATGTATAACATTGTCCGTGAGGATTTTCCACCTGATAGTTGATGCTGAAAACATGACATAGATCCTTTGCAGTACTCTGAAGAGAGATTCTGAATCTAAAGAACATGTTGCTGTATCTGATACAACCTGGCTGAGGGAATGGCAGCCACAAGGCATTAAGAAAGTTCTTTGGATTCAGCACAAGGATATATATATATATATATATCACCATTTCTTCCTTCATGTTAACACCATTGTCAGAGTCTTGGCTTTGATGGTCCTGAAGCTTAATTTTACTCTCATTCAAAACATTCATAAACAGTTAGGCTTTTTCCAGTAGAGTCATCCACAGTCCAGAAAGAGATAAAGTGTCCTTTGGATACAGCCATCCTCGTCGTCAACAAATGTGACTGTAAATGACATCTTTTCACTGTGACTAATGTCAGGCGTACAGTCCATTATTATGGCATAGTACTTTGCTTTACCGAGCCACAGCAATATGTTGTAAAGCACACCTTCCTTGCCATTAGGTCAATCCATTCATTTTAAGTTGTTTTGCAGCAGTAATGGTCCGTAACTTCTTTATGAATTACTTGACATAGGTGCTCATGCATGACATCGTATTTCCCAGGGAACTCTGTCAAACTAAGGAAATTACCATTATGTTCAGTGACCAACTTATCCAACAAGCCCTGGAAAGCCAAATTATTCTTTGCAAGGAAGAGGGTAATTGAGATCAGACACTCGAGCACGTTCCTCCAGTGCTGGGTTTCTACATTAATAATGCACTGGTTTTCTGCATCTGTGCATGTATTCAGCTTGAGCCTGGATTTGACCTCCTTCCATTTGCAGTAGGCTGTAAAATGACTGGGTGACTTTTCTCGTTGCTTCGGAGCATCAGCTAAGTTATGCCAGTAATTGTACCTGGCAAGTGCAAGCAGCAATTTGGCATTCTTGACAAATATTTTGCAACAAAAACAGAACATTTTGTCAGTTTATTTTGAGTAAACTGGCCAGTGCTGATTCAGTTTCTTACCATTCTTAAGCACCCTGTGACTTGAGATGTGGCTCTTCTGCTCATTTACTGGAAATGTTCTAACCTCAATTTTTCCCAGCCCATTCCATTCAAAATTGTCCCATCAATACTGGCAGAATTTAAGATGTCCAGCCATAAAGCAGGATCTGATCTATCGATTTGTGGTGTGCAATTTTTCTCACTGCTGTTTCTGTCATCATGCACGGCTGATTCTTATTTATTGTTTCTCTCCTTTACATGTGAATCAATTTTTTCTTTATATCTCTCCCTTATGCTGCCAGGAAAACTGGACGTTTCTCCATCAGTTGCCTCACATTCCCATTTCTTATCTTCAGATAAATGTGCTAATTCCTTAATAATAGGGCTTCCATCATTTACACTTTGCTCCTCAGTTTCTTCCGCACTGGGACAATCGCTACTGCCTAAGCCCAGTCTGTGTTGTTCTGTTTCATATATTTTCCCATCAAATTTGCCCCTTACTGAAAACCACATTGCTGTTGAACATTTTGCTTCCTATACTGAGCTCCTGATGGCTTCTTTGGGGCATCTTTTATTTTCTACTGGGGAAAACAGATAGTATTAGGGAGAGCAAAAGTCTATGTTTCACAGTTTTAGAAAGTCATCAAACATTACGGGTTAATCATGGCAAAAAGGAGTAGCAGTATTTCTTTTATATTGTTATGTAGATAGGGGTTCGATAGATATCTCTGGTGTCTCATTAAATATGTCCTTTATTAATCACTATTTACAACACAGGTACACTTTGACAATTACACAATAAAACAAAGTTCACAATATTTCAACTGAGCTCTCACTTCACTTTACTTTGTTCTTATATTTCACTGACTGACTGGCAATGTCCTGCCCATATATAGTCTTGAGGGCATGGATGACAACATTCTAAAAGGTTTAAGGAAAATGTAGTTCTCAGAAAGTCTGGAAGGTTCCATGAGATTCTGCAAAGGCCCAGAACATTCTAGGAGGTTAGTGAAAAATTCCACATATGGAATACCAGAAACATTGTAGTTCAAACATTCTATTTTTTCTTTTGTTGCTCACAAGTAAAAGAGCACCCCAAGCTTTGTGCCCCCTAAGACCAGCACCCCAGGTGGTCGCCTGCCCCTAAATCTGGTCCTAGAGGTGAGGCTGAGCCCAAGTCCCTTTAAAGGGCTAGCCCACTCTGTGGCAGAATACCACATGTGCTATTCCCACATGGGGGACTTTAACCCATAGAATTTGGGCTTCCTGAATTTGCACCTGATTTTTCCAGTGTGGTTTCCCCATCCCTCTTCCCTACATAGAGGGAGTAGGATGTTCAGTCTGTTGGTCTGAGATCTGAGTAAAATTAGGACCTGTGAACATGGCTGCACAGGCTCCTGCCTGATATATCTGATGTAAGATGGGGAACCCGTGTAAATTAATGCCAATGGGAGCAATAAAGGCCGCAAAACGATGGATGTCAAAAGAGAGAGGACGGACCAGGGGAACAATAAGAACAACATATGATTCCATGGAAAGATTTGATGTTTCCAATGTTTTCCTATCACAGCTCTTTCCCCTCACTTCATTTCTCCTTTTCCCTCACATTCTGCAAAACAGCAGAAGACTTTTAGTTTTTAGGAAGGATTTGAATGAGGTGAAGGAAAAAACAAATAAAATCCCTGCATGTGACAAAGGAAGATTAGCAAGCTGCCTAGGAGGATTTGGTGTTGTCAGAGATTACTTGCTTCCAGGGGGTGTTTATGCTAGACAGACATATGGGCCATGGTGCCTACCGGAAATATGTAACTGACTAACAGCAAATTCTCAAGCAGCTGACGTCACATTTGAGGGGGATGTGTGTCTAGACTTTTGCAATATAAGCCCTCCTATCTGAATCATTCACAGTGTCCTATTGTATAAAGGCTAATTTATTGCATGTCAGCAGCTGCACAGGTAAGAAAGTGATGTGAAAGATTGTAAAATGCATATGCGTGACTGATTAACTTTGTTATCCACTTTGGAATATTGTGGGTGGCCACATTAATTGTTTCATATAGTTGTTTAAATGGATGAGCATAATGGCACCGGTTTTGCAAAAGCAGATGATAATATTTATCAGTCTTGCTTTAGCTAGTTGATATTTTCACCTTTCAAAATAATTTTACAAAAATACATAATGTTAACAGTGGTGAAAGGCACTAGATTTACACTGGTGGAGCCTGAAGTCCATGTTAGCCACAGGTGCAGCATAGGTGCCAGCAATTCCCCTATTTAGAACTAAGAGGGTTGTTCATCTAGGTTAAGGCCAGACGGGATTGTTATGATCATTGAGTCTGACCTCCTTCATAATAGAGGCCATGGAATTTCACACAGTAATCCCTGTATCAAATCCATAGCTTCTGACTGAGAGAGAGCACGACTTATACAAAGACATCAAATCTTATTCAGTGTCCAGGCTCATCCAAACAATAACCTTTCTTCCGACACTCCCGGAACGGCTTCCAATTACTACCAGAAGGGGAGGTGGGGTTTAAATGTGCTTACTTGCTCATAGGAATTGACCGGACAACCTCTTTTATGTTCTGTTGTTTGTTCAATTTGGGTAGCTAGTGACTGTTGGATAACATATTAAAGTAATTTTTTGTGCTTTGCGACTGTCATATTGAAATGAACTTGTTTCTCGTAAAGGTAATTATGCTGCATTTAGATGACACTTTTCACTGCTTTGTTTTTCGAAGTGTTTGAGACCAATGATTTATACAGCAGTGCTGGCATATGTACATAAGCAAAGCACCCTTCAGGCTCTCACCATCTGTGTTTAACTATAAAAAGTTATATAAATGCCAATTAATGCAAATATTGACAATTCATTGGATCTTTAGTACCTGCTTGGACAATAACAAAAAAACAAACCAAACCACGCAGGCACATCATTAAAATTAACTTGCAATTACACTTGTAAGTACACTCTGACCAGGAGTGGTTTTTAAGGGATAATATCTCAGTTCCAACTGAACAATCTGTCAAGGACTAAAGTGTCATTTTTAGAAGTAACTGGCAGATATTCCCCAACCTTTGCATGATTGTCTCTTTGGATATGATGTCCCTTCTGAAAATATGCAGTGGCACTGGTAGCAGAATAGCCAGACTATCCAAAATGCTTCATGTTTGGAGGTATGCACATTTTCTGTCTGTCTAGCTTCAATAGCTTAAAGCAAAGTGGCCTCCCAGGACCTTCCCCAATGGAAAGGATTGGTGGTTAAAACACTGACTGTACTCGTGAGATTTGAGCTCACTTAGACAAATCACTCAGTCCAGCAGGAGCTGAATTGGACCCTTAATCTCTTTGTGCCTCAGTTCCTCACTTATAAAAGGGGAAAGTAAACCCAGATGTTGTAAGGAAACAATTATTATTTGTGAGCTACTCACATACTTCTGTAATGGGTGTTTGTAGCAGGGCGGTGACTCACCCCTGCAGTGCCTCCTGCTGGTCCGTCTGGGAATTAGCTCGCCAGCCTCTGGAGAGCGCCCTCTGCAGGCCGATGTCCCGCTTGCTGCTCTGGCCCAGAGTCCCTCCCAGATCCCAGTGCTCTCTTACCAAGGGTGCTGTACCCCTGCAGTACCCCCTCAGATCTTAGGGTCTCCCCTCCCTGGGGAACCCTCCACCTCTATCCCCACCTTGCCTCAGTCTAGGCAACTGCCAGTCACCACTTGCCCCTGTTCACTGAGGGAGACTGCAGTGTAATTGCCACTCATCACTGACAAGGAGGGTTTGGCCTGCTGCCTCTGCCTCTAGACCCATGGACTGCCCCCCTGCAACCCTAGTACCCCTTTTAGGGCCTTCTCCTAAGCCCTGCAGCCTGGGGGTTTCCAGGCTAGAGCCTCCCCAGCTCCTCCTCCCTTGCCCCAGCCCTGCTTCCCTCTTGGTACCTCCTCAAGCTCCCAGCAGCCAGGCCTGTCTTCCTCTGTAAGCAGAGGAGACTCTCTTCCCTCCCAGGCCCCTGCCTCTCAGCCCTTTTATAAGGGCCTGGTCTGTTTGGGGCGTGGCCACCCAGCTCAGCCTGCTTCCCAATCAGCCCAGCTTTTCCTTACCCAGCCTGGGAGCTTCTTGCCCCCAGCCATAGTCCTTTCCAGGGCTGTTTTAAACCCTTTTCCACTGGAGTGGGGCAGCTGCCCCACTGCAGTGTTATATAAGTAAGTAGCGAATGAGTGCAATACTGGTAATATCGGTAGGAATGGGACCAGATCCTTCTATATTATTGTCCACTAAATTCTTGGGCCTTTCTGTAGACACTTCAAGAAAGATCAGGCTTCATGCCACTTCTAGAACAAACAGTCTGTGGTGGTATTCTCAATTATGGAAGGGTGATTTCTATAAAAACCTGAGCCTGCAAATGTAAAAGAGCATTACCTAGTCTATCTGTGCAGTAACATCACCTAACACATATATGCAATTAGACCTTGATTATCCAAATAATCATGGGAGACACTGAACAAAAAATATGGATGATGATAACATTCTGGATACATTCAGAGATATTGGGCAACATGCCCATGTTTCAGATAACAAAGAGTTTCAAATAATTGAGATTATTGATAGGGAGAGTACTTAAACAAGTTATGTAAGTGCACATAGATTCAGTTTCAGTGCAAAGATTGAAACTCGAAGTTCTTGCCTGCCAATAATGTTTCCAGAATACTAGATTATCCCTCTCTGCTTCAAAACTCTCTGACTAAAAATCTCACTCCCTGTAAATACAGAGACAGAAATGGAAGATGGGTCATTAGAAGCCACCTAGCATCTCTGGAACTTGTTAAAATCTTAATGTTAAAATGGGGAGTTTGAATTCAGTCTGTGCACCAACCAACAACTAGCCCAGAGCATGAAGCATCAGATAAGCAGCATCTTTTTTGCTCTCTCCTAACAATTGCCACGGCCATGTTTTTCACTTATTGTGGGCAATGGAGCAGATACTTTGGTCGTGTTATATGGCACATGCTACAGCAATCCACTTGTAGAGTCAAACACTGCATGCATACAAGCTACCATGAGAGAGAGAGAGAGAGTAAAAAGAACAAAAAAGAGACTAGAAGAGGCTTGTCACAACTGGCCATGTATAGTACATACTCCCTAGAAATGTTTAACATTTTATTCATTCTAAAATGTGGAAAATGCTGAATTTACTAGTTTAATGATTTGCTTTTAATTTCAATCTAACTACCTTATAAAAGAGAATGAGAATTGATTTTTCTAGCAGGACTGGCTGGCAGAGCCTGACAGAAGCTATTTGCCATTTCATCTGAAATAATTATGTGAATTGTTTTGGTTTGCCACCCTTTCTGCCCTTTGTGTATTATTACATTACGGTTAAACCAATTGAAGTTCAGTAAACTAGACTCCTACAATATATTAAATACATCAGCTCCTAGTGCTGTTCTCACACACTGGAGAACAGTGCCCTTTAGACTGACTTGGAAAAGTCCACCAGTTCCCAGCTATTCCCCCCCATTCAATAAAGGATGAAAAGCAATTTGGTGGTTGTATCTCGAGTCAGGGGAAAGCTCAAAATAAAAATATCATCTTGATATTTTCCTTGATGATTTCACTCATGTAATCGAAGTTACTCCCTCTCAAATCCATGAGGCATTTTTGAAAATGGAGAGACATCTCCTTTTACACTTGATACTGTTAATGACACTCATAACCTCTTTGTGAAAGGACCTGGGAAACAAATATACTGTTGTTATGCATTGTTAACATAAGAAACATTCAAACCCTTTTAGGAACTCTGCATTGGCTCTATGCCATGGGACATGTCCCCACTAGAGTGAAACTCACATAACTGGTTATGGTGGCTTTAGGGTCACTTTGCAGCGGTGGTCTCCATGGCAACTGAGTTGCTACTCAAAAGCCATGTTTGAGAACAATGACAGGTAAGGGTACAGGAGTCGGGCATGTATTTTACTTGAATACCCTTGGCAAAAGTGATTAAAAATTAGGATTTCACCTTTGAAATCAATCAGCCTGTTAAAAGTCCAATTCATGAAGCTAGATTGTACAAACAGCAAATAATCTCATTCTTTGTGAAAAATCAGCCAGGCTGAGAAAGGACTTCTATTCAATCATTTTTAGCTTATACTAAGAACTATGCAGATGCGGCTCTATTTTTCTCAACTGTTCAACAACTATGGTAATCTGTTTTGGAGACAAAGAGCATGTACAGTATGTCTTCCTGTCACCCCACATATTAATGAGGTTTTTCTTTTGCAGCATCTTGGTTGCAAAAGATTAAAACACTAATGACTATAATTTGCATGCCTCTCTTTTGAAGTCTGTATTTGATACATCTTGATACCCAAGCGAAGTTTTCAATGTTATACATTAATGACTATGTTTCATATTTGTACTCAAGAAATCTGTGGATTAACAGTCACAGCAATAGGCTTATTTATGGGAATAAACCTTTTCATTAATATTAGTCAATGTTTCAGGGGGCAATGAAGAAAGCGAAGTGGTTCCATATATATGTATCCTGCTTTATCTGGAAACATGGGTTTTTCTGCAGTGCCTTGCAAATTTTACCTGTAGAAGGCTGGTACTAAGTTTTTCCTCCTAGGCAGCAAACGTTTGAAGGAAGGAAATTAGGTTTAATAGTCTATGGATTGCATAAAATCAGTTTCTATATGTTGTTACATTATTTATGGGAGAAAATTGGAATCATATAGAACCTTTAGAGCTTTCTAACCTGTATTTTGACAGTTAACAAAATTATCTTAGTTTAAAAGAGACTGGAAATGATGTTTTACACTCATGCAATATAACCCTGCCTATTTATTTGATAGTAAAGGGGGTCTTTAATCTCTGAGACAAAAGCATAGGAAGATCCAATGGCTGGAGCTGAAGCTTGACAAATCTGAACTGTAAATAAAGTACACATATTTAACACTCAATATGACTAACTGTTGGAGCAACTTACTAAGGGATGTGGTGGATTCTCCAAGAAAATATGTTCTAGTTCAACCAAAAGTAATGGGCTGGATGAAGGAATCACTTGGTATAATTTTATAGTTTGTGCTGTGCAGGATGTCAGACTACATGATGTGACAGATCGCCTTCTCGCCCCTCTTCAGAAACAGGCAGGAGACTCTGCTGTGATTCCAAACAGTGCTCTTTATTTACAGTGCAGCTTGTGCAAACCCCACCATCTATTATATACAGCTCTACACACAGCTCAGTTCTCTATAGCTCAGGGAAACAGGCCACAGCTCAAGAAGGTTCTTCTTCCTGGCTCACAGGGATCCAAAGTCTAAATACTTCTCCCTCCTGCTTCCCTAGCTTCCTTCTCTCTCTACTCCACCACCCCACCACCCAGGGCTTCCTGCCTGGCAGGCTTTTATCCCCCCTGGGGAGGCTTCCAGGTGCAACCCATAAGGCTGATTACTCTGCAGCCCAGGTGGCTGATTAGGCTTCTCTGCAAGGGGAGGTTTGCAGGCTTCTGCTCCCTCTTAAAGGGCCAGCAGCGCTGGCTCAGGCACTCCTGGCCAGCACCCTGCCACAATGATCAGAACCCCAAAGTCCTTTCTCATATTGAAATCTATGAATTTATTTTAGTGCCCCAAATTCTCCAAAATCATGAAATGCTGAAAGTCTTCAGTTTATTACTTTGCATTTTTTTCTGCTTTAGGTTACTGATGTTGCTTGGGCTTTTGGGACTTCCCAGCATGCAATGGACTAGTGACATCATTAGCACCAGTACAGCAGGAGTCTACCTGTGAAGAAATGGTAAGTCAGCTTTTCTTCAATACTGAGCGGGTCTCTGCTTGTTTTATTTAATATTCTTATTTTGTATCCTGTAGGTATAGATCCACTCAATGTTGAAGAACAGCTTACTTACTTTTTTCTTTTAGGTAGATAACTGATCCATCACTGATCAGCGGTGATACTAACATCCCCAGGTTATTGAATTTTGGAATTTCTGAGCATGAACAGGAAGTCAAGCAACCTGTGGCAGCAACTTGGATACCTCAAAACAGAAAACAAACCCCACTAGCTAAACAACTCAAGAATTTAAGGAAATGTATGACTATTTTTGACCATATTTGGAATTTGTGCATTCAAGATGGTAAGTGATGAATTTGTCTATTTTTTAAAAAAAATTAGAAATGGATAGCTTTATCATTTATGCTAGAATCATAGAGTATTTAAGAACTAATAAATAAGCATGGATTGTCAGCAAGAACTTACGTATGGAAGAGCACAACACACATTGGCGCAATATAAGCTACAATTTTGTAGCATAATCACCCTGCTGATTACTAATACTAAACTAAGTTACTGTTTTATCTTTATATACTTGCAGAGAATAATTGTAATACACTCTAATCAAATAAAATTCCAAACATTAAGATTCAATGCACCTTAAAATGTAAGTACCTCTACACTAATTTAAATATTACACCTCCAAAAATCAAACCACTGATATAGGTGCCTTAATATGAATGTAAGTATATTCTGAATGGGCCTGATCAAAAGGCTATTGAATTCAGAAGGAGTCTTTCTATTGACTTTAGTGGGCTTTGAATCAGGCACTATATCCTGTAAAATATGTAATGTTATACAAACTGGAATTTTTACACCAACTCACATTCAGTACCCACAGCGCAAGAGTAATTCCCAGCTTGAGGAGACATACCTATGCTAGCTCTGACTGAGCTACTTTGCTAAAAGTAGAATGTAGCTGCCCTGAGTACATACCCATCTGAGAGGCGAGGCAGGTACTCTGGGCGAGTAGCTCCTCCCACCTCCCCTACAGGTGCACTCTTTATAATGCACTAGCTTGATGAGAGCTAGTGCATGTCTCCTTGAACTAGGAATTACATCTATTATTGAAGTGTAGCCATGCCCTCAGAGAGTCTTGTACAGACTATGCCAGCAGGTTTTAGTCTTTGGAGACTGAAGGATGGTCAGAGTATTATTGTGCCAACATGATAATTGTAGATGCTGCTGTTTTTGTAAACAGCAAAACTTGGTGATCTTTTTTTCCTTCCTATCATTTCCCCACCTCCTTTTTTGGACTTTTCTTGAGGATGGCAGGTTGGGACAGGAACAGGAAGAAGGAGAGCAGAACTTTGGGCCAGATTTTTAAAGGTATTTGTGCACCTAAAGATATAAGGAGGTGCTTAGGCACCTCCTCAATGTGTTTGAAAATCCCATTAGGCATCCTACTGCTCTTTGGGTGTCCAATACCTTTAAAATTGCTGCTTTATGCCTGTTCCAGAGACATGACCCTAAGCTTTGGAGGGATTGGATTCATGCAAATTAGCATTTGATTTGAATTGGCAATCTAGGGATCATATTCCTCCCTGCCCTGCATAGTATTGCCACCTGATCTCTGCAGGGGTGAATTCTTCCTAGCCACTTTTGCTCCCACTGAAGCAAGCATGTAATTTGCACTTCCTTTGCCTAAGAGGGAGGGATGCAGTAAGCCCATAAAGTAAAATTTGCAAGCATTAGTACTGCAGAATACTGGCAAAGAAGTGGACTGCATATCTGCTGCCACACCATTACAATAGCAGTAACAATAACTATTGTATCTGGCAGCTTGAAACTTGTTTCCCTTGTTCTGGCCATCCAAACTTCTGGTTTAAAGTTACACAACGCTACAGGCTTGTGCAACCCCTGCTCACCCCTGGCTTCCTCTTTTCGAAGTGGAAACACAGTGCATACTTCCTTGGCTACTTTTGTTCTTTCCTGACCTAGGTCCCGATTCAGCAAAGCACTTAAGCATGTAGTTAATGTTAAGCATAGGAGTAGTCATGCTGTCTTCATAAGACTACATCTGTGCTTAAAGTTATGCATGGGCTTAAGTGCTTTGCAGGGTCAGGACTCTGGCGTGTATCTGAATATGTCAAATACTATGTGTGACTTTCTGTATCTTGAGTTACCTTTCCCTGTCTTCTTGTTACAAGTCAGAAAGATTGCCAAAGATTGCTGCCATAATGTTTTTGTGTGAAATTTTAAGCATACAGAATTGTAAGAATCAGGAAATTCAAGCAAAGATTAAAATTATAAATCTAATTTACAAACAAGATCCAGAAATTGTGTAACCCCAAAAATTTCACAGCAAAAAAAATAAAAGTAAAATCCGGAGGCTCCATAAACCATGCAAAGCACATTTGAAAAAAGTGTGCATATGAAATGCTACTTAAAAATAACACTATATCTATCCACAAGAATCTAAACAAAAAGCCAAGTACAAAACAGATGGATTCCCATTAATTTATTTTATTTTATCTGGAAAGATATTCTGTGATGACTGCAACCAACTTTCTCTATCTGTAGACTCACTATGCAAGGAGGAAGTGTTAGGAAGACTTTGTGGTGTTACTTATATTTTTGTTGCATACATTTCTAGTTGCTCAGATGGAAACATGCTGAAGTGAAAAGGTTTGATTCTCCACTCACACAAATGGTGGAGTCAGGTAGGCTATGGAGTTACACTGAAGTCAATATAGTTTCTTCAGTTTATGACCGGCACAAGCGAGATCAGAATCAAGTTTGATGTGTTTGAAGACATCCAACTGAACACAGAATTTGGTCCTAGAACTGTGTACATTGCTGAAAATATGTTTAGCATTTATTTTAATTAATATTCTGTTCTTTTTCACTACTGCTAATATACCAGTGAATCATGATCATGTGACATTATAGTTAAAATATAGAGGAGTTTAAATTCACATGGTAGAATATACCAGATGTAGCAATCCTGCACTGGCAGGCGACAGACTTGTTGACCTAATACTGTAGGTGTTTTCCATCTCTGATTTATATGGTTCTATTTTATTATTACTGTGGTTTCAGGTTAAGATCAGATTGTTAGTCTGGCCATGTCATTTAACTGTGGTTACATAGAAGTAAACAGTCCTGAGGGACTCTCTTTCTACATTATCATCCTATATTTTAAGACACCCAACAGTAAGCAGCTCTGAATGTAGCAGTGACCCCTTTACAGCTTTGAAAATGAAAAAGCTTTCAAAGCTGGGTTTAAAAAAAGTGCACAGCTGAAATGCAAATCGGTAAGAACAGCTAGTCTGCTCAATGCATCTTGTACCTCTTCACACAATTTCCCCTCATGGGGTTGAGATGAAAAAAAAAGTGTATCTTAGTTGTGTATAATTAATGTCAAGGAACTGTGATCCTACAATGACACAAACTATATTACTGCAAGCAAACGATAAAAAGAAATCATGATTGCTCAGCACTTTATACTAGAGAATGACGGGGAAAGTCACTTTAAATTAATGGTTTTAAGGCCTTGATGTTGCCCTGCCACATTTCATAAATCTTTTCTGAGCTCTATCTCCTGTGAAAAGGGGACTTCACAGTCACTTAGGGAATACCAAACAGTAAATTTTTCAGGAGGAAACTGTTCTTTACATTTTGCTTCAGAAAGCATTCTATGGACGAAAGAAGCATTCAGCATTTAGTGTGATGTTTATATTCTACTGACCTCAAAAAGGTTTCATCCTTCTCAAACAAGATACTTCTCTTCTAAATGTTATTCTGCCTCCTAGACCTGTATCATAAAAAGTTGACTCCCTCCCCCCCCCCCCAATTAGTTGTGTTTAAACTTTACCGAAGATAACTATTCGAAGGATCATTCCACCTCTACACGAGGGAGTTCACCTCTAGGCATCACCAGGCCTATGTGCCGTTTAAGTGAGACTTCATATTGCCTAGGCCTTGTGATGGCACGCTGCACAAGGGTGACTTTCATCATATAGACAGGTCAGCATTGCTACATGTCTTGTAAAATATCAGTCACTTGGTGTGAACCCAGTGTTCAGAGTGCAAAACTTAATCAATTTAAAACTACGGGATGTATTTGCAGATATTTGAGCACTTCCAAATATTTGGGAACACAGTGCAATTGGGAAATACCAATGTGCATATGCCATAGACGCTCAGTGTTTTGGTAGCAATAGTATGTTTCCTGCTCACATTCCTCAAAATACTCAGTACTTCCGCCTCAGAACCTCTTGTGGATCTCAGATCCATTAGAACTGGTGTCATATGTACTAAAGCATCTCTAATAAATAGCTGTAATCTCCCATACACATTCTTTTCAGAGGGTTGTATAAAGGAACAGTGCAAGTCTGCAGGTTAATAGATTTATTTCCCATTGACAAATTCATGTAGCATAAAGTGAACAAGGAATAGGTAGATGACCTACCTCAACATATTAAACAGCTATTTATGCTCCCGCTAGTACCACATCTGAGGCACAAAATGCTTTTTTTTACCTCTGCTACTGAGCACTAAAAACACTTGAATGATAGAACAAGGGACTCCCTTATGACTATCATTTGCTAAAATCAATCCCTTATGACTCCCCCAGGACTGCTTTGAAATCATTCCCAATGTGATACATACAGAACCTCTAATGCATTTTGTTACTAAACCACCACTTCTTGACAAAAGAATCCTGAAAGAGACTCCTACAGGAAATTAAATATGAAATTAAATCCTATTATCCTTCCACAAACTAAACCATAAGTGTCACAGTTCTGGGCAACTGCATCTATTTTCCACCTTCCGTGGTCCAGCAAGGGTACCCACTTGAGGCTGTCTGCTCCTCTGCTGTTATATCTCTCTCCCTCCTGAACAGAATATTTCCAGACTGCACAGCTCCCTGCCTGTAGTGTGACCTTCCCAGTAAAGTCAGGCTTTACTTTTCTCCTCAGCGATGGAAAACAGTGCAATTGTTACAGTTAAATTAACATACAGCTCTTTCCAAGCAAGCACATTTATTCTTAAGGTAAAAGACTTACAGAGGAAAACATATTAAGAACAGTAAAAGAATGTATGTGCATGCTAATAAGCTTGACAGAGATTAACCTCTCATTTTGACAAGGGCTGTGGCTGGTGATTAGTCTTCCAAGCCCCAGATTTGGGTTCTTCCTGTAGTCACAAGGTCATCACAGATTCAGCTCAGAACCATCATGTTCATGAGTAAATTAGTTACTCCTTTGTACAGTTTGTCTTTGAACAAGTAAAACAAAGTGATCGGCAGAAGAAGGTCCCATCCCCTCCTGCCCCTGGGCACATGAATATTCATGGATGATTCTTTTCCGTATTCACAGCTGTGACTATATTTACTGGAGTTCCTTGCTAGCAGCTTCCTCTACTGGCTAGCATGGAACTCCTGCAACAGCAGCCATGCAGCTGCTTGTAGGATTTGTCTCCACCTTGACTCTGCACCCGCTCTGCTATGACCTTCCCCATCTAATGCAGGATTCAAACTTACCATCATAGCATGCCAGTCTTTGCTGGTAATTCTCCCTGTTAGGAGCATAGCTCACTTTCTCCTTACCCCTTATTTTATCCTGGAGTTTTATGCTAGAACCAGGGATAGCTGGTATTTTAAACCCCATCAATTACTCAACTACATGCAGTGGGTCACTGGATAGTAAAAATGTGTTGGCTTATTTCACTGCCTCTGCCAAACAGAAGAGCCAGAAAGTCCAAGCTAAGTTGTTTTTAAAATGCTGCCTAAAAAACAGATCTTCTCTCAAGTCCCCAAGAAGCAAAAGCAATTTCAGGGGGAAAAAAACAAGATAAACAACAAGAAAAATATGAAAGTAAAACAGGAAGACCTGGTTGTGTAGTCTCTTGAAACACTAAGTGTTAATCACAGATTGCAGCAAGGAAGAGAGTGGAGGAAGCAGAGAAAAGGGTGTGCTGAAAAGGTGACATTTTGTGATTGTGAGTGGTACAGTGATTACAATACATCCTCTTTCTGTAAAGGATAGAATGTACTGGGCTGAAATCTTGGAAATACCATCTGTGAGTGATGCCTGATAGGGAACAGTTTTGCTATTTCTTAATAGAGAATTTGTTTCCATTATTGGACAGTGTGGAGACTCAACACACAACTCAAACTGTTGGTTGGATGGATAGTTGGGCTGCAGATCAAATACTTATATGCCCCCCACCACCATAGTACCTGACCACTTGCACTGCATTTACTGTTCAACTGAATATTACTGAGATGAAACAGGCAATTGGTCCTAGAGGTTTAATTTATTAAACTAAAATCTGAGTATTATTTTTTTCTCTGTAACTTGGGGAGATTGTAGCAGGCAGATGAGATGACAGTTCAAGCATCTTTATGTCAAACAACTTTCTGTGTACACAGAAGAAATATAATGAACATAAATTTTGAATTCAGACTAGGATATCTTGTGTGTTACACTGAAGTGTCTTCCTGATCTGCACATAAGGAACTGAACAGATGGCTCTCATACGGAAATCCAAGCCGTATCTTTTCTTCTGGTGTGGAACACCGATGGGTACAGCTTCATTAGGTTCAAGGTTTAACCCATACCCTGCCATTAGGTTTTTATGCAGAGCTACTATTGGTTTCAAATAAATTCCATATTACAAAATAATGGATATAGTCCAGGTTTTCCAGTTCTCTTCTGTAGTAGTATGCTTCTACTTTCCAGTTGTGTGTTTTCTCTATTGTCATGTCTGTCTACTGAGCTTTAGATAAATTAAGTTTTTGTTAAAACAAAAGTCATATATTGCTGCACTGGTAATTTAATTTTTTTCCCCTTATCTTTGCTTTATAGGGCATAGATCCCCATATATCTGCAATATGAGACTTGCTTGCTACTAATTACATTTGCTGTATAATATCAAATTCATTTTCTAATATGTTCTATTACAAAAGCTTCTTTAGTTGCCAGTGATGAAGATTCTTGGACAGTCTTAGTTAACCACTTATTAGTACAGTTTTACTTATAACAAGATTACATGGGGTCAGGTTTTTAAAATGTTTAAACAGCAAGGTGCATTTACTTTGCTTTATATAAGAAACTGATGAACGTGCAAGAGAAGGTTAATGCAATGGGCAAAATTAATCAATTTCAAGTTTCAAGTAATAGCCTTAATAGTTGGGCAAATAACATCAAAGGTTTCGGTTAGATGGATGCTAAGGCTAATTTGACAGTGTCTGCCATTAAGAAACAATTACAGGCTTTGAAGTGGCACTTCTCTTTATCTTCCCTTTTAAGACAAATGAACGCAAAATAAGAAGCAGCATGGAGGAGGAAATGTTGCAGATAACAATAAAGTGCTGGGCACATGACTCAAGTTCATTTTACTTGCATAGCTTCATAGAGCAATACAATGCAAGAACTACAACCTTACCTTGCAGCATTTTGTATTATGTAAGTAAAACGTATATGCTACACATGTGATTTAGAGGGGATGCTACCAGATGTGTGAGTCTTATTTGATCAGCCCCCCCCCCGCCTTCTTTGTGTCTACAGCTGATTACATCCTCCGCTTCCCAATCATATATACTGGCACCCAGCTCTGAAGGCAAAGCGGAGAGCCGTGGCTGCTGGCTGGGCACCCTGCTCTGAAGGCAGGGAGTTGCCAGCTGCAGTGCAGCAGTAAGGGAGGCACTGTTAAAAATGATAATTGTCATCACTTTTCATGGGAAACTTACTGTCCCATTGCCACCCTTGTTTCTGCACTGCTGCTGCCACTCTGGGGCTGACAACCAGAGCCCCACTGCCTCCAGGTGAGGGATTGGGCGCGGAGGAAGGAGAGCCTGAGCCCGGGTGGTAGGGCTTCGGCTGACCCCTTTATTCCCACCCCCTGGATGTGGATGAGCCCCAGCTATCCAGTGCTGATAGCCGGAATTCTTTAAAAAACAAACAAACCCCCCACAGCTCGCACCTCCCTTGACACATTCCCATGCCTCCCTTAGGAGACTTGCCCCTTAGTTTGAGAAACACTGTCTTAGAGCAATTTTCTTTGCAGTACTTTGACATTATCAACTAAATGCATTGCAGGGGAAAGTCTGTCTGGAGCGGGATGCAACAGGGCCAGCTTCCCACAATCGTGGCTCCCCCTAGAACGTTTGGAATTGGCTGTCCCATAGAGTCATAGAAATGGAGGTCAGGGAAACGTGGGAGGGTGCTGGACATGGACATCCAGGAGCTGGGCTGATTCCAGAACGAGTGGGGTGAGATGGAGAGAGAGAGAATGAACAAACACTCCTGCCCTGAGAATCATGCAGGGCAGAGGGTCACCCACATACAGAATTGGGGTCTGAGTTCTAAAGCTCTTTGCTTTTGTGGCTCTAAACCCTAGCCTTGATTTTATTACCATCATAGCTTTTCTTTGGGGTTGGTATGTTGTTGTTTTTTGGCATTGAATTGAATAGCAACAGCCGTGCACATATTTCAAGGTATCAAAACTAGCAAACCTTCACTCAAATGATAAACATCCTGCTATTGCTTTGGAACTAGACTCATCAAACTGTCCTTCTGCTGTTGTAAATTCTTTACTTCAAACTAACAAAGTCTAAATATTTTATTCAAAATATAAAAGTCTAAATTCAGTTTGTTAACCCCTTCTGCACTGCATTACATCAGATTGCTTGCTCTGGGCATCCAATAAATTTGTTCGCATTTAGGGCAGATATTCAAAAGTGTTTGCAGCAGCAGGTCTGATAATAAGCGATGGGCACATACACACCACCCTATACCAGAAACCTACTGATCGCTATACTTACCTACATGCCTCCAGCTTCCATCCAGGGCACACCACATGATCCATTGTCTACAGCCAAGGTCTAAGATACAACCGCATTTGCTCCAATCCCTCAGACAGAGACAAACACCTACAAGATCTCTATCAAGTGTTCTTAAAACTACACTACCCACCTGCTGAAGTGAAGAAACAGATTGACAGAGCCAGAAGTCACCTACTACAGGACAAACCCAGCAAAGAAAGTAACAGACGCCACTAGCCGTCACCTTCAGCCCCCAACTAAAACCTCTCCAGCGCATCATTAAAGATCTAAAAACTATCCTGAAGGACAATCCCTCACTCTCTCAGATCTTGGGCGACAGATCAGTCCTCACTTACAGACAGCCCCCCAAACTGAAGCAAATACTCACCAGCAATCACACAATAAAAACACTAACCCAGGAACCTATCCTTGCAACAAAGCTTGTTGCCAACTGTCCACATATCTATTCAAGTGACACCATCATAGGATCTAATCACATCAGCCATGCCATCAGAAGTTTGTTCACCTGCACATCTACCAATGTGATATATGCCATCATGTGCTAGCAATGCCCCTCTGACATGTACATTGGCCAAACCAGACAGTCTCTACGCAAAAGAATAAATGGACACAAAACTGACATCAGGAATCATAACATTCCTCTACCTTTGTATGTATGTATATATACACACATACACACACAGAGAACATGAAAAGGTAGAGGTTGCCATACCAACTTTAAGTGGTATATGTAATGTGTATATATAATAATCTTTCTACTGTATGTTCCACTCCATGCATCTGATTAAGTGGGTTCTAGCCCATGAAAGCTTATGCTAAAATAAATTTGTTAGTCTCTAAGGTGCCACAAGTACTCCACATTCTTCATAAGACTTTGCAAGTTGCTTCATTCTCATTATCGTAACTTGTTTTGTTATCAGAATTGTTCTTTCTCATAATACTAACTTGCAGTCTTTACAAGTCTAAAATTTATAACTGCTTATTAGGAACCAAGACAAGGCAGGAAGAGAAAGAACAAGAAAACAAGCAAAACTACTGATCATGAAAGCACAGAATCAAGTACATGCAAAATAGATGAAGCAGGATGAAATCAAAATAACACAAGACACAGATCAAAGCTGACTTGGAAACTACAATACCATGCATAATAGTAACATTCTTGTTGGTTTATATTTTCTAAAACAAGGGAGATGTTGTTTACAATTCTCAGTACCAAAGAATGGCATTGGATACCAGTTCTAGTAATTCACATACCATATCCAGCTGAAAAGAGTAAATAGGTGGCACCATGTGCATAGTATGTGTACAGTATTAATACTTTATTACAACCTCCACAGATATAACGTACTAGCGAAAATACCCGGCGTTGGTCGGGTCCGTCGGAGGTGGGGAGGAGGCAGAGAGCTGAGCGAGTGCGGGGTCCGTTGGAGGGGAGAGGGAGCAGAGAGCAAACCTGACACCCCCACCTCACCCCCCCGACCAAACCCGACACCCCCACCTCACTTACCCCTCGACCAATCCCAACTCACATTTTCACCCCCCCACCCAAAAACCCAACACCCCCATGTCACCCCCCCACCCAAACCCAACACCCCCACGTCACCCCCCTACCAACTCCAACACCCCCTGATCAACACCCACACCTCACCCCCCATAGACCAAACCTGACACACCCACCTCACTTTCCCCCCCAACCAAACCCGACACCCCTACCTACCACCACAAACAAACCCGACACCCACACCTCACTTACCCCTCAACCAACCCCGACCCCCCTCCTCATCCCCCCAAACAAACCCAACACCCCCTGACCAACCCCAACACCCACCCCTCACCCACCCCAACACCTTCCCACCCCCCCCAGACCAAACCCAACACCCCCGGCTCAACTTACCCCCCGACCAAACCCGACAGCCCCACCTCACCCCCCCGACCAAACCCGACCCCCCTACCTCACTTACCCTCTGACCAAACCCAATTCGGGTCCGGAGGTGGGGAGGGGGCAGAGAGCTGAGCGAGTGCGGGGTCCGTTGGAGGGGGGAGGGGGCAGAGAGCTGAGCGAGTGCGGGGTCTGTTGGAGGGGGATATTATGACATCGTAACTATGTCACAGAGAACAGCAGCTGCCCAGCTGATGTGATTGGCCTTTAAATAATTTCACCCCTGGGGGGCGTCAGAGGTGAGATTTGAAAAATTTTCGACTCTTACCCTGATTAGGACCCTAAGACCTCTAACTGTACCAAATTTCAAGTCTCTAGCTCAAACGGCGTGGAAGGAGTAAGTGCATGTACATACACGCATACACTCATACACCATTTGACTTTTATATATATAGATTTGCACAAAATGGTCAGCAAGGTGTGAACATCTTAAACCAAGCAAAGTGCAAACAGTGGAATATGTAGGTTTCATTTTGAAAGTGGCGGTAGTAACTCCATAGTTAAGGTACTTTTTCTCTGGAAGTAGGATTAAAGTCCCTTTCACAATTCAGTGATTGAATTTAGTGTCTGAATTTACTACAATTAATTATCATAATGTAGTTTAGATTTTCCATGACAACATCTGGACAAATTGCTTCCTAGCATTTCAAATAACATTTAACAATCAGTTTTGAAATTTTGGTCCTTACAGTCACACTCCTCTTTCTCAAAAAAAAGAAAAAAGTCACTAAAACTTCACCATACGTCCATCCTCACAATCTCTCAGACAAAGGCCCACTCTCCAGTGTTTCAATTTACCACAAAAAGAGTTATTCCCCTAGTTCATCACAAACTAATTTAACTCTGCAATGAAAAGCTGACAGATAGCTGAGAAGTGCCAGATTCTTCCATTTCTTAAGCTGTCTTCCTAGCTCACTACGTTGTCCACCCTCACTCACTAATCTAGTCCTCACCCTACCTATCTGTGCTACCTGACAGTCTTTGGGAGTTTAAAGTCCTGGTCTGATGAATGAGGTAAGATTAAATCAGATTGGGATCCCACTCTGGTGAACCATTTATACCAGATGGAAAATCTGCCTCCATTACAGACCTGGAAACTGTGCTTTTTAGACAAATTTGCCTGCAAATCTTCACTTCTCTCTGATCCCTCCTACCATGCCCTGGGCCCATCAGCAACAGAGGTCTCTGAGGAGAGTTGTAGCCAAAGTAGTCTGTGAAGTAGAGCTCACCATTTTACTATTGAGGCAGTTTTTCTGTCTGGTAAACCTCTGAAGATTTGCCAAAGTTAAGTCCTGATCTCTCAATAGACTCAGATTGGGGCTTGGATGTCAGAAGAGTTAGGCTGAATGGTAGTCAAAAGCTGGATCCTGAGAAGAAAGTTTCAGCACACTAGGGTGACCAGATAGCAAGAGTGAAAAATCAGGATGAGGTAGAGGGTAACAGGTGCTATATAAGAAAAAAATCTTGAATACTGGGACTGTCCCTATAAACTAAGGACACCCTGTTACTATATAGCACACATCAAACTAGGGGACATAGTGGACTGTCAAATAAACTGCTCGTACAATGTGATTCTTAGCTGTATAAACAGGCTGTTAAATGGAAGGAGGGAGTTAGTGTTATTGCCATGTAAGGCAAGGGTGAGATCATTATTGGAATACTGTGTCTGGCAAGATCGGGCATCCCTCTTTTAAAAAGGATGCTGAAACATTGGAAAGCATTCAGAGAAACTGAGGGGATCAAATAAATGAATAAGAGGTGACTTGTTCATCATTTATAAGCACCTGCATGATGAGAAGATACAATACTCTGTTTGCCAGATGCTAGGAATGAGTGACAGAGGATATATCACTTGGTGATAGCCTGTTCTGTTCATTCCCTCTGGGGCACCTGGCATCGGCCACTGTCGGAAGACAGGATACTGGGCTAGATGGACCTTTGGTCTGACCCAATAGGGCCATTCTTATGTTCTTATGTATGAACTGGCTGTCTAGCAGTGAAATGGATTCACCATAAATTGGAATCCTTAAATCATGATTCTAAGTCATTTTAAAAGATGGGTTCTAGTTCCACTAGTTGTAACTGGGCTTGGTGTGGATGGTATTCTATGGCCTGTATTATGCAATAGATCAGACAAGATGATCCTAATTGTCCCTTCTTGCCTTAAAAGCTGCAAAAGATCAGGGTTATGCAATGCAGTAATACACTAGCCCATTCATGTTTTCTGTCTGAGCATATGCTTTGACAATAACTAACTACAAGGGGCATATTGTTAAAACCCACCACACAGCCAACAGAAGAAACTGGTTTATCTCGCAGAGTACCGGACAATTGCTCCCTTCAAAGGCATTGGGCATCTGTGAGCCACGGAAGCTTCAGCAACTGAAGGAGGCCACTTCCATGCTGCTCTCCAGAACCTCTCTCATCCATAGCAGCATAGCTTCTTGGGTAGACAGGCGTCTTCTCCTACCTAAAACAGATCTGTGCTATACTCCCTTTGCACGGGGAGTTAATGCAGCCAGAATAAACACTCACTGACTTGGGTCTGGAGATATTTAACACCAGTCCCAACATCATATTAGAAATGTATTATAGGAAACATCCTTGCACTGATCTTATACAGCAGGAATTTTCTAGCTCTTATTTCTGTTTTGCTTTTGACTGTTTTTCTTTAACAGAGTAAGTTACATGAAGAAGTCTGAAGTGCCAACATTGTTCTGAATTCTCAGCTTTAATTGTGTAATTTAGTGCAAGTTTTTAAAAACATAGTGTGCAGTAAGAAATATTACAACACTAAAGTGTGCCTTTATCAGTTAGCTAAACACAGCAGTTCATAAATATAAAAGCTATGTTCTTCACACATCTCCTGGCTTTTGATGAACAGAGAAAGCTGATGTCTGTTTACAGTATGTTTAGAAGGTCAATGATTATCACTAGAAGTTATAATTAAAAACCCAACTCTGGATAAACAATAGATTGGAGTGCTAGTTTTGGTTGACAATGCAAGAGGAAAAATATCTCCTAATTGTCAATTTGAAGAATTTGGCTCATTATTCTTTACTGGAGGAAAGGAAAACTGAAGAATCAACATATTGCAGCTCACCCTTTCAAATGCATCAACCTGAAATGTCAATTACATATTTTGCATTTTTGTAAAGTGAACAAGGAGAAATAATCAATGAAACTGAAATGTACTAAATTTATAACCAGCAAAAGGAAATACTACTTTATGCATGGTGTAGCCAACCTGTAGACTTCAATACCTTTGAGACAAATACTGATTGATTTTTAAAAGGACTGGATCATTTTCTGATGATTAACTATTATTCAGCCATATAAGCAAACATAATTATGTAGATGATCAAACTTCTGTCTTAGGAAAGGCATTTTTTCCCATTCACAATGTTCCAGAGTCAACTAGTTATTTAAACCATCAACAACATGTTGCTGCCCCAGTTAGAACAATGCTAGATGAATTAATGGCCTGGTGCAGCAAAACTAATTTCTTCCTTTGCTGGCATGAGGTCACTCTGCAACACATTTCCTCACATTGCCTCCTCTTCAGTTGTTAAGTGAACTCTATTTTAATCTTGCCTTTTTTTCAGTCCCTTCACATAGTCTTATCATGTTGGTTGTGAGAACCTTCTCCTTTGCAGCTCCTGGACTATTAGGAGTACTGGTCAGCAGTTAATGCAGAATTAATTATTCCAGGTGCTTCTGAGTTGGGGCATTCCCATGGTTTGAAGGGGAGTCAGTGGTAGTGCAATTGTGATGCCAGGGAACACGGGAGAGAGTAGGAGGGTGCTGTAGAGCCAACACCCAGGCAGAGAGCCTTTGTGCTGATGGCACTGGTCTCCTTGAGATCACTGGGGATCCTGGGGCTTAATAAACAATCTATTACATTTCTTATTCATTACAGGCTAGACAACGTGCCCTCAGCCAGGGGAAACACTTAGCTGCACTGCTCAAGGAGTATACCAGAGGAAAAATTCTGACTGAACAAGGCAGATTTGAGTCAACCAAAACATTCTGGAAATTTGTGTCAAAATCGACAGCTTGTTTTGGGGGGGGGGGGGAGAAAGCTTGGGGGAAAAATCAATTTTTTTTATTTGAGACAACTTTTCATTTAAAATTTTTTCTCAATTTTATTTTTTAAAAAACTTTTAAAACCCTTAAAAAACTAAATATTTTTCAACATAAAATAAAAATCAATTTTTGGTGTCCTTAATTTTTTTTTTAAGTTTGAATTTTTTGTTTTGTTTGGCTAGTGAACCAAGAAAATCAATTATTGACACAGCACCAGTTACGACAGTGTCATTATTCCTCCTGTCCTCCCCTCTTGGTCTGGTAGGGGAAGCAAATCATTTAACCCCCTTTCAAGGAGCAGCTTTCTCCCCTCTCCCCCCCACCCCTGGTGCGCCTGGCTGGTGAATGCAGGGATTGCATGTGTGAAATGAATGGGGACTCTTCTCACTCTCCACACTCACTTGGCAGGTGGGTGTATCAGGCAAGCACCCACTGTTCTCTTGTGGACTGAGTCAAAATCTGAGCTGGAGAAAGCAAGGGAATAAATGTAGTTTTCTTACCCCCGAAATGCCCTATTTAGGCCTATGACGGTCTAGCCCTGTGTTTCTATAAACTATACTATTCACCATTTTCTTTTTGTTATTCTCCTGTATAGAACATTTAATTCAGCTTATCAGAGATCAGAAACCGTACACATAACTTCAGTAACCAATCACAAATAATAACAAATAATGAATAACTGAAGCAGTTTGTGGCAATCTGGAATTTGAAAAAAATCATCAAAACTATTTAAACGATATTTACAAATAAACATATTAAAACAAAATCAGGATTGCTTTATGAGTGACTCACTGGCCATAAAATGAGGCTAAATTCATAACAAATATTATTCCTATCTAGGGATGGGCAACATTTTTCCACTGGAACTTTTTGGCACAAGTGATCAAATTGAAATGTTATGTGGTGACTTCAATTAAATTTCCTGCCAGTTTCCCACCTGACTCCTCCCCTTTCCAAGGCTTTCCAACACCATGGCCGCTCACCAGGCAAACTGCCTCTGAGAAGGGGCTTCAAAGGTTTCATGGGTCCCAGGCTGTTGAGAGTAGATCTGGGTCTTCCAGGGCTTGCAGGCTCCCTGAGCTGTCCTGCTCCCTGCTTGCTGGGCTGCCAGTGATCTGGGCAACTCAAGGAGTTTGGAATCATTTAGAAAAAGTTGAAATGAAATGTCTTTTCGACTGTTTTAAGATGGAAATTGGAATTCTCGTTCAGTGCGAAATTTCAAAAATTCATGTCTTGTATCATTTTTTAAACAATTTTGTTGTTGTTAAATTTTGGAATTTCCCATGGAATGGGAGTCCCAGTTCCTTGTCAGTTCTATTCACAACAAATAACTTGGCCAGCTGTATTCTGACGTCTGTTGAGGCCTTTCATTTACTAACTAAAAATGCAAATGAATATAGAATTCTTAGAGACAGTTTCAAACTAAATAGAGCCTAGACCTTCCAGTATTTTAAATGTTCCAAGAGTACAGCCCAAGTTAAGCATAGCAGCGTTAAGTAGCTGTTTTTAAGGTGGGTCACACTTAGCCAGTTACATACTAAGAAGTTTTATCAAAAAGTGGAAATGAATAAATACAGTGACAGCTTGTAAGGGAAGAATGGCTTATTTTGTATAGTATTAGGATCAGCATTGTGTGTCTCGACATTGAATAAAGTGATAGAGCAGCACATATCTTGTTTTGCCCTTCCATTGTGGCTGTCATAGCATGAAAAGGTTCTGTGGTTCACTAATTTGTTATTTTTGATTAGGTTGTTTCAGTGTTTCTACGAGAAAATTGGATAGTAGAAACAGGAATGAGTGTAAATGGGCCGACCTGTGTTCAAGGGAATTTCTATAAAATGCTGTGTGATTTCTGCTGCTTTGAGCTTTATTTTTTAATGTCCAAAATGGAATGTGTTGGTCCATTTAACCCATCCAATGAAATAGTAAGTGCATGTGATCAAAGAGGTTTTATTGCCCTGTTCTACCTAGAGTTGAAACTCAATCCACGATACTTATATGGCCCCTATTACTGTAATGTTTGAGTACCTCACAGTCATTAATGTATCCTCACAACAGTCCTGTGAGGAAGAGAAGTGCTATTGCCCCCACTTATATATATAAATGGAGATATACCAATCTCCTAGAACTGGAAAGACCTTGAAGGTCATCGAGTCCAGTCCCCTGCCTACACTAGCAGGATCCGCCTGCCTACACTAGCAGGATTGAGTACTGTCCCCTGACAGATTTTTTGCCCCAGATCCCTAAATGGCCCCCTCAAGGATTGAACTCACAACCCTGGGTTTAGCAGGCCAATGCTCAAACCACTGAGCTATCCCTCCCCCCACTTTACAGATGGGAAAAGGAGGCACAGAGAGACTAAATGATTTATGTAAGGTCACACGGGAAATCTGGGATGTAACAGGGAGTTGAAGCTAGGTCTACTGACTCCCAGGCTACTGCCCTAACCACTGAACTATCCTTCCTCTTTCTGACTCAGGGGAAAATACAGCTGTATGCAACCTCAAGTGAAAATAGCACTTTTACAGCAATCTGTATAGCCAAAGGAATCAGTCCATTTAAAAGGTTCGATTACTGCAGCACAGAACACTTTTCTGACAACAGAGACGATAACAAGCCTGCAAAGCAGATGCTGCAGTTCTGAGTCCTGTTCTTTTCCCATGCAAATTTCCATGGTGAATTAGTATTATTGACTTGTGATGCCATGCCACTTCATATGTTACTAACATTTCAATGTATATCAGACATGTTTGAGTATAGCATAAAAAATTAGATAAAAATGGATGCCAGTGAATATATTTTACTGAGGTGCAAACATACACCAAGAACAAAGTCATGGAAATGTGTTTCCTTGAAATATTTTCTAAAAACACAGGGCCAGATTCCATCTTCAGTTATATCCCAGGATCTCCAGTGATTTCACAGAAACAGAGCAGAATTGGCACAGAGTATTTTAAAAAGACTTATCTGTAATTAGAAGAGATTGGATGGCTTTGGTCTCTATAGAGCACACAGAGTCCTGCTCCCCTAGTGCCCAGCTCCAAACTCAAATTCAACGTCTCTCTATCCATATGGTAATAATGTAAGAAAACTGATAAATAAAAAGCACAATTTACCTCTCTAGTGATATTATATCTTGTATGTATCAGGGACCACTCATTTAAAAGATACAAAATGCATGAAAAGTTAAATAAGGGGTAGCAGCAACCCACAATTTACCATCTGAAAATGTGAAAATATGTACCATCTGACAATCGGGGCCAGTTGTATTTTTGTTCAGCCTCCTTTGCTCAACCCCTAAAGTCAGTGCTTTCTGCCTACTTACAAAAAGGTAATGGTATGCCACAAAAATATGATTCACAATTGAGCCAAACCTAAAAAACATCATCTTTGCTGATAGGCAGTTGATAATCCCTTTCTGTTTTCAAGTGTCTGAGTCATTTCCATTACCAGTTAACGCTCATAAGAGCTGTGCAGAATACAAAGTACAAATGAGACCTGAAAAGAGCTTACAGTACACAGAATGTTATTGCAGACCATCAGCTCTGTCGCTGCAGTAGGATATTGAGGTCACCAAGACATCAAAGGATTATGTAAATATACAAAATCATTAAGAGCCTTTGTCTATAATGCTTTAGTACAATGTTTAGATCACACAACAAGATGCATCAAGCAACCTGCAGACTATTGAATTCTCTCTTTGGTATCATTTTTAGAATAGGGCTCAACCCTGGGGATACATATTGCTTTATAACCTTTAAATAGGTTTTGAGCACCCAAGTTTTCATAGTTGCGGAGCATCCACAATTCTCAGTGAAATCAGTGTGAGCAGCGGGTGCTCAGAAGTAAGGTTAGTCAAATTTCAGTGTATGTTTTTGATGACCATTTGGTTGTCAACAAAACAATTTTCACAAAAAAGTGTCTTCTTTCCACGGAAAACTTAATTTTTGCAGTGAAAAACTGAATGCTCCAAGACTGAAATAGTCAAAAAAATCCCAACACATTTTGATCTGGAAATGCTTCCATGGTGTTGCATGGTCGAATATGGGATGAGTCCGGGTGGAGTGGTAAGAGGCGATTTATTCGGTTACAGCATCCAGACCACTCGTTCCCCTCTGTCTCGCGACCAACAGAGTGAGCTCTGAGTTATGGTCACAGCATCTTTTATCCCCAACCCTCTTCTTGATACCTGCCCTATCCCTGATCCTCTGAATGATCTTTTTGCTTCCTGCCCTTACTCTCTGGATTGTCCTTTACTCCCTAATATGGTGATAAGTGCCCCCTTCTGAGACCCAACCTGTTTTCTTCCTGTTATGGTGATAACTACTCCTTTCCAGGCCCAACCTGTCTGCCTCCTAATATGATCAGTTAAAGCCTTACTTTACTGGCAGTAGATTGGGAAATTGAACAGCTACCTTAGGTAAGGCCCCAAGATAGGCAACTTTGTGGCTTGGAAGATACTACTGTGAGGCAATTCCTGTATTGCCCTCTTTCCTGATACACAGGGGGTTACCGTGGAGAATTATGAGGGTAGGCTCTTATGCCTGGATCCTGCCTTCAGCTCCCTGCAGGCCTGATCCAGCGTGGAGACCTCCTCTTATTCCCGCACCCACATGTGGTACTTCCTGGGAGCTGTAGTTGCTTTGTGTCCTCATTCTTCTCCATAGATTGATGGCAGCTCCAAACCTCATGTGAAGGATTTGCATCAATCTCTTGTGTGGGGGTAAGTTCTGCAGTGCAGTCAGTGCTGGGCCAGACATTCATTTGATGCTGAATTGGGCCAAAAAAACCTCCAGGTTTTTCCCTCAAAGACAGTGGTCTTCTGCATCATTTGAGCTGAGACTGCTCAAATTCTCCCTTCTGGGCCTCTGAGATCTACAAACAGGTTAGAAATCAGTTGTAAATACCTACAGTTAGCCAAGTCCTCAATTCCTCATCCAGGCAGCTGCCTTCCACTGTGATCTGTGATTCTTTGATTTCCTCCTGCAGCTGTAGTTCCAGCTCCTTATGTCCTTGTTGTAGTTTATCTCTGTTGGCCAGTTCCCAGTTTGCTCCCCCACCTCTCAGTTTGCTGGTCTCCATTATTCTGTGGAAAACTTCTGGTCAGTGGCAATCAGATTGTTGGTCCTCTCAATCTATTTTGCCATTTTTGCTGGATTTCCCCCAAGACACTTCATAGTTATTGCTCCAACAGGGATCTCATCTTGGTCTGCAAGACTGCAAGCCCTCTCTGAGCCTTTCTGTCAGTGGACAGCAGCAGTCTGGCAGTGTTAGCTGCCTTTCAACATCTGAGTGCAGGAAGGGACAAACTGCTTCCAGCCGGGAGTGGGGAGCGGGAGGGAAGCAGAAGAAATGAGCTTTGCAAGTCATGGGCCAGGTCATGTGCTCCTTTGCACACTGCACACTCCATGGCTGGATGGAGCTCCTGTCCTTTCCTTCCTGCACAATGCCGAAAGGCTGCTGCTGGGCACATTCTGGTGTGAACCCTGGCAGAAATCTGTGGGAGGAAGCTGTGACCCTAGATGCACCTGCCCCCCCCCCCCCCCCACACACACACACATGTTGTCTTGGGAAGATGCAGCGCCAGGTAGAGGAGAGGCAGGTCCATCTTGGGGGCCTTATCAGGCATGGAAGGCAGAGAGCACCGGGCAGGGAGGGTCAGGTCAGTCAGTCACCCCCACAAGAGGTGTATGGGAGTATGTGTGTGTCACCTCTCCCTGTGTGAACCCTAAAGCCTTAAAGATATGAAGGTAAATAAAAATAATCCAGCTACGTAGTATTTCTTTTTAACAGGGGTTCAGTCAACTTGATGTTAATTTGAACATTTGTACTGTATAGTTCTGATTAATTGCCATTGAACTCACTTGAATACAAATAGTTTTACCAACCGTCCCATAGTCAGCATAGGGAAATATGGTCATCCTATAATTTCAGGACACTGGGGATGTTCCAGATGGAAGTAGAAACTGATGATGGAGCCTGACATTTTATTTGACACGCTCTTGATTATTTACATGGAAAGTGCAAAGTCCTGCTTCTCCAAATGGAGGATGAACCAAAAACAGAGGATAGCTTGTTTTGCTTTACAGCCCAAGCTTCTTTCAACCAGCACCCTCAATCTAGAACTTTCTGCCAGGCTTCCCTAGGGTTACAATAATCAGAGAGGGAGCTGTGTTAGGCTGGAATAGCAGAAGTGACAAAGAGTCCTGTGGCACCTTAAAGACTAACTAAAGTATTGAAGCATAAGCTTTCGTGGGCTAATACCCACTTTGTTTGCATCCGACGAAGTGGGTATTAGCCCACAAAAGCTTATGCTTCAATACTTTAGTTAGTCTTTAAGGTGCACAGGACTCTTTGTTACTAGGGTTACAATGTGTTTGCAGGCTGCTGCTTGGCTTTTCTCCTGGTGCTGACTTTCCACTCCCCATTAAACTTCCATTCCCACAGACCCGCCCACCCCTGGTCAGAACAATAACCAGTGGAAGCCTCTGCCCACGCGGTGCTAGTGAATGGGAACACTCCATCATGCCTCGTTTAAGGTGTCTCCCCTTAAGTGTCCTTCCCAGCGGTTTTACTGAGGGGCGTGTTCGCAGGATCAGTTTCAACAATTCAAATTTTTGCGGGACAAAACCCCTCAAAATTTTCCATGGTTAAAAATAACCCAACATTTTTATATCTGCTCGACTCAGCAGCCTGAAGATCAGACTCATCAATGTATTTGTACATAAACGTGAAGATTCTTATAGCAAAGGCCACAGCAATGCACGTCCCTGAATTTCACAGTAGGAACAGGCTCCTCCTAGAACCCCGGATTGAAGCATTTTCACTCATTTATTTATCTAAACTTGTGATTTGCTCTCTCCAGGTTTAGGGCCGGATTGTGGCTCAGCCTGAGCAGGTGTTCATGAAAAGGGGGAGAGGAGCCATCCCAGCATGTGGCCCTGCACAGTGACCAGACATTTCAGGTTGTGGAATGGAGGCACCGCTCCCGACTAGTACCATAGCCAGTGCTACCCTCCCTAACAGGAAGGGGCAGAGTGAGGGCCAAAGTCTGGCCCCACTTCACAGCGAGGCAGCTGGGCACAGGTGGGAGTGCAGAGTGCATCCTTTGTGCATTGTCCTGGAGAGACCCAGGAGTAACAATGGATGAGTAGGCTAGAATCCCCTTTCGCATTCCTGCTGCAGCTCGGCTGTTCTGAGTCCCTCAAAATCTTCTCAATTCAAGGTGGTGCGTCTAGTCATAAACCAGCCCTTATTCACTCCCATATCAACATTTTACAAGTTCACAAGTCAGAACCAGATGTTCTGCATGGCTTAAGTGATAAAAGAAGCCCTCAGATGTTAGCTTTGATTTGGGAAACATGTTTTTATTAGATCACACAGTTGTCTGAAGAATGCATGTTAAGCAAGGTTTACTGGCCAGAGTTGCATCCCAGAGGTTCAGAAGTACATCTGTACTACTTCCCAAACCACCAGACTGATTAAAGAGGTTACTTTTTGTAAGTAGAAATTCCTCAGCTAGGATTAACAAGCCTGTGAATATTGTCAAAAGAATTAACATTTCTTCCCATTCATCCCACGGAATTGAGCCATGATAGCTGTAGCCCTTATATGTTAGAATAATACATAAAGGCAGAAGTGTTTATTCATTAAACAGTGTTACACTCTCTCTAGGATCCTTTTGTACTGCCTTTCACTTGAGCCACTAAAGTCTTCATTTATCTTTGAACGACGTCTCCCTTTTGCCTGGCACAAATGGCTACAGCTATATTTTGGGACAAAAATATAATATGGGGGAATAATTCGAGACAAAAATCAAAATTCTAATTTAGAATGTGCTTGTTAAAAGTAAGACATAAAAGCTAACGTAACTGATACGGCAGTGACGTACAAGTAGAAGTCATCATTAAGCAACTCTTTCATAATACTATATTACATTAAACCATATTTAGGCTTAAATCTTGGTTTAGGTAACAAGTGAGTTTTGGAGCCTCATTTTTATTCTCATTTGTGCACATAAAATAAGCGCTACAGAAGCATTCACCATTATAAGGGCCTCTGGATGAATCTGCTTCCACTGAAGTCTGTAGAAAATTCCATGAGAACATGACTGGACCATAAGCCAAGTAAACATATAGGTTAAAATTAAAACTAAAGGGCCAAGTTCCAATGTCAGTTACATCTATGCAAGTCCTGTTGACTTCAGCAGATCCAGATTTTAGCACTGAAGATTTTCTGAGGCTGTTTCAGAACAATTTTAAAGTTTACCTCCCAATGAGTCAAGCTCCACCCAGGAGTTTCTAAAATGTAATGTTATTTCAATACAAGTCTTGTCCTGGGCAAGTCACAAACAAGGGTGTATGATATGCAAAAAAATGAATTCCAATTTAGGCAGATACAATAGTCAGCAAAGTGAATGAGGTCATCTGTCATGTGCAATTTCTGGAATCAATGAAAAATTGCAAGATATGCAACAACAAACATCTAATTGAGACGACATTAGTAATGTTAAATAAAAGGAAGTTCTTCTTCACACAGCGCACAGTCAACCTGTGGAACTCCTTACCTGAGGAGGCTGTGAAGGCTAGGACTATAACAGGGTTTAAAAGAGAGCTGGATAAATTCATGGAGGCTAAGTCCATAAATGGCTATTAGCCGGGATGGGTAATGAATGGTGTCCCTAGCCTCTGTCTGTCAGAGGGGGGTGATGGATGGCAGGAGAGAGATCGCTCGATCATACCTGTTAGGTTCACTCACTCCGGGGCACCTGGCACTGGCCACTGTCGGTAGACAGGATGCTGGGCTAGATGGACCTTTGGTCTGACCCAGTATGGCTGTTCTTATGTTCTTATGTTCTTATGTTCTTATGTTCCCACAGAGAGAGGCAAAAAGAGGGTTCCCTTTTTTGTTCACCTGGCACTATAACTGGTTCTTGTTTGAAATGTAATTAGAGCTGGTCAAATGTTCAATGGGACAATTTTCTCTCAGAAAAATATAGTTTGAAATCAAAATGTTTTGCAGAAAAATGGTGATTTTGACAAAAATTGAAAGAAAAATATCGAAACAAATCGTTTAGACCAGGGATCAGCAACATGGGCACGTGGGACCGCAGGGTAAGCACCCTTAGCGGGTCCCGCTGCTTTATTCACCTGCTGCTTCACCGAACGTGGCTCAAACTGGTTTGCCGTCCCAGTCTAAGCGGTGCCCATCACCGCGCTGCTTCCTGCAGCCCCCATTGGACCGGGACGGTGAGCCATGGCCAGTGGGAGCCACAGTCGGCGAAACGGCAAGTAAACAGAGCGGCAGGGCCCGCTAAGGGTGCTTACCCTGCGGTCCCGCTTGCCAACATTGCCAATCCCTGATTTAGACTTTCTCATTGTGTTTAGAAAATAGCAAACTATTTTCAATAAGATAAAATCATTTAATTATGAGTCTTTTTTACTTTATTGTTGCATTTTGTTTGGACTTTTGTATTATTAACTTTAACATCTATATTTAATATTTTATACTATAATGTTTTGAAATCATTGAAATGAAATGTTTTACTTTATTGAAACAACATGTTTCAACATGATTGCACTGAACTGGTGACATTATCAAAACAAAATGTTTGCAGATTTTTTTATTTTCATTTCTGTTCTGTGAGGAATGTCAAAATTTCAACTTTTTTGGCCCTATTTGGAACAAAAAAAAGACGTTTAGAAATTCTTTTTTCTGACCAGCTCTAGTTGTGACTGTGGCAATATTCAGCAGAGGAAGATTCACAAACACAATGGCCCAAATTCAAAAGTGAATTACATGTCAGTAAGTGGGTGTATAGGATGCTAAAATGCTGTAATTAGCACACCAAGGAGCCAGAAGTAGGTGATATATTTAAGTGGGGAGGCAAAGGTGGGAGAAGAAGCTATTTTAATATACATCTTCTTACAGCTTCCTGAGGTTGTTTTTCTTGCGGTTTAACCTCAATTCCATTCCTTTTGATGTAGGTAAGTTAAACCAACTTATTATCCCTTAGGCTCCCTTGCGTCCAATTTTATATATCACTTCTGAATTTGGTTCTATGACTTCAGCAGCAGGATTCCACTAATTGGCTAAATTCAACCTAATGTCTGCCACCAGCTCGCAGACAAATCAGGGAAGAATCCTGACTAGGTGATAAGGATGTTAGCTTTCCTCCTGGTAGATTCCAAGGGGTGGACTCCATTTCAAAAAGTGCTGTAAACAAAAATATGGAGAGAATGGTATCTATGTTTATTAGAAATAATGATTTTTGTAAAGTATTATCATCCCAGGAGCCTCTTATGATGTGTCATCTTCCTTACGCTATGTAAACTAAATGCCCTCATCTTTGCTTTGTGGCTCTTTCTCTGGGTCCACACAGAAGATAACACTCTCAGAGCATAATTGGTACCCCAATGCTATTTTTTCCCTTATAACACATCTCAGCTGATCTAAGAAATTACAGTAGGGGAAATGTATTATGCACTGTGCTGTTAGGTGTGTAGAGATTGCAGTATGCAGTGCTGTGTTTAAAAAGAGAGAAAACCATGTTTTTGTGTACCAGATGAAGGGATTTTTTAAAGTGTGTTTTACTAATAAGCTTTTTGCACTGATCCAGTGCCTTGAGGAGTCAATGGTAGGAATCCTTTTGCCTTCAGTGGAGAGTTTCGCTGTGAATGCTGTTGTCTGCCTTTTTCGCATGTACAAAACAACACAACTCCATCATCCCTGAACTAAGACGCCTTCACTGGCTCTCGGAATTCAATTTGGGATTCTTTTAAAAGTCATTCTCCCAGGTGCTGATTGAGCAACCTTATTTTATGTATTTAGGAAGCCCCTGTTGCTATAATGTCTGAGTATCTTGCACTATTTAATGTATTTATCCATGTAACACCCCAGTACGATAGGGGAGAAGAGCACTTTCCTATGTTACAGATTGGGAACTGAAACACAGAGCAGCTAGGTTGTTTGCTCAAGGTCACACAGGCAATTTGTGGAAGGATAGAGACTTGAACTCAGGTCTTCTAAATCCTAGTTAGTGTCCTAACGACTGGACCATTCGTCTTCAGATCACGGATGTCCATGTGATGTTCATTGCAGGATTGGGGCCCTCATTTTCAAAAACGTCTCCATAGATTTTCTCTCTCTTATCTCAAGGACTTTATCTCTGTATAGTCCAGCCTTACTACCATTCTCCTGAGTGCTAGGCCCCTCTCTTTCCTTCATACAAACTTAGCACTGTTGATGGAAAACCTCTCTTCTTTGCACCTTCTGCCATTTTGAAACAACTGCCTTTCTATTTCTCCTTCCTTGTCTATCTCTGGTTTTAGAGTCTCAAAACATCTTCTCTCCATTGAAAATGCCTCTTTCCCACTGCTATATTGAACTCTGCAACTGTGATATTTAACTCTACAGGGCATTTTGGGCTGCAGTTTGTGAAAGACACTATATAAAATGCAATATTGTAAACTTGCTGGTACACAATGTAAGTTATAAAAAGCCAAAATTTGGTTTGGGAAAATTCCACAGGCTTTATATAGTCGATGGATGACAGAGAGCACTGGTACACCATGGTTATAATGTGAAATATGTACTCATCAAGAAGGTTCAATGCAAATTAGGGACTCCAATTATAATTACGTAGCCATCCTCTTTACTGGAAGCATCTGGTGCTGAAAATCAAATTTTGTGGTGGGGGGTTTCCCCCTAAATAAGTCTGTTCTTTGCCATTTTTACCCTAATTTATAAACTTCCTGCTTCAAACAATCTGTTTATTCATATTGTTGCTTGAAATGTGATTCTAAAATTGAAGGTGTACATGTGAAGTACTTGAATTAGTCATGCAGAGTGCACTTTATTATGAATCTAGACGCCTCGTTGATTTAAATAGTTACAATGGTATGCTTTTTTCTTATTTTGGTTGAGATTATTTTGTATTATGTTAGACTATAATTGTGTTATTCATCGGAATGAATTGTCGGGTCAAAGCGTAGTGATGGTATGCATGTAACCATGGCTACTACTATTGTTCAATTTACTTTGCTTTTTTATGCAACTATGAATATTTTTAGTGGTTACATTAGATTATATTTTTAAAGTAAGAAATCCTTAAAATATAAAAGTCTCCTCTAATAGAGAATCATTCATAATTGTCCAGTGTCCCTTAATTTTAGGCTGTGCTATTGAGTATGAAAAGAGGATAGAGGAAAAAGTGAAAATTATCTGACTTAGAGGTGACAGTGCTACTGCATCTGTTAAAAGCTGATGAAACTGAGTAATCAGTTTGAGACATCTCCACCACCTCACTTTGATCCTGACCCTGTGAGGTGTTGAGCACCCCCTGAAAAGGGCTGAGAGAATTAAACTGCAAAGGGAGCACTTTTGAGACTCTGTCAGTTAAAGCTCACTCCTGCTCCCAATGAAGTCAATGGCAAATCTCCCATTGATTTAACCGGGAGAAGAATAGGGCCCTTTATTTTTAAGGGCCCAATCCAAAGCCCACTGAAGTCATTTGGAAGTCTTTCCATTGATTTAATGGCTGTGGATCAGGCCCTTAATCAATAAAGAGAATATTTTTCCGTCATATGTGGTCATGAAGGGAGTCCTATCCCATTGACCAAATATGGAAGAATGGGGTCAGTAGTGTGGTGCTACTAGGTTAGTAGGATATAATAGAGGGAAAGAGGACAGGACAACCTGGACGCTCCATAAGGGAAATAGGGCTGGTGAAGAAGAGAGCCGCACCAAAGCAACAGTAAGAGAGATTCAAATTGTCTTGTAAGGTAAGAGAAAAGACTGTGTGCACCATGATATGCTTAGCCTGTACAGTAGGCTCTCGATTATCCAGAAGTGGGTTAACCAGAATGTGGATTAACCAGAATGTCAAAAAAAATATGCATAACTCACAGGACCGGCTCTGGCTTTGTTGCTGCTCCAATCACACACACAAGAAAACCCCACCAGGGTGCAGGGCAGCCAGTGAACCAACACACCCTCTCCTTGGTGCAGGGTGGCTGGTGAACCAACCCCACCTCCCCATATTTCCTATGGATCGTGATTATCCAGGATTTTATTAACCAGGATTAATTTTTTCCCTATCATCCTGGATAATCGAGAGTCTACTGTATTTCTTAAGTGTTTAACTGTAAACAAAACCACCCATAACAGGATGAATATGACATTTGCAAACTACCACACTGTTCACATTGTCTGTATGTTTTGTCCTTTCCTCCACACTTTGTCACATCTACTTACAGAGCAAGTTCTTCAGGGCAGGGTCTGCCTCTTTCTGTATGTATGAACAACGCCTAGCACAACAGTCTTGGGAGGACCATCTAAGCATTACTGTAATACAATTATCATGTGTGAACTGCTAAAATCTTGTTAAAATGAGAGCGTTTGAGGTGATCGTAAAAAAGACAACTCACACATTTCCTATATAAATACCAGGGATTTCTTTTAACATGGCTTGCAATTGTAATTAATTAGGGACCAAATTATGGCATTTAGCCACTGCTCTGCATTGAGGGCAGATCAGAGCAACCCTGCTCCTGGGGGGAGTACTTAGGCAGCCTGTTTCCCTGAGGGTCACTGGCCTGCTTCGCTGGCCGGTACATGTGTGCGTTAGACATGACCATGGCCCAGCCTCCTCCTCTATTTTCACTCTTCAGAGTGATGTACATTCTGAGCACAGGGGATCTGCTTGGGAGTGGTTCCTTGCATGCCCCCCTCTCCTGCACATGAGGGGCAGTCACAATCTTGTACCAAAGGGTGCACTGGCCCAGACCTGGATTAAGGGTGGATACCTTTATGTAGGTATATAGCAACAAGCAGAGCATTGTGACTTTGGACTCAATAAGGCGGAATACAAGAGTGATCACCTAATTGCTGGGACTTCATTAGAATAAGGAAACAATATTAACACTAACAACTTTGCCTCCTACAGCCTTCTACTGTCTGATTTCCTTACAGAAACTAGTAGGGTATACGAGAAAAGAGTTCAAGGTATCTAGACTTCTACCGTTTCCTTCAAAACAACTTTGGCAGCATCATTTCACTGAAGTCAGCATAACTAAGAATCTCACCCTGCACACTCTGAAAACATTTTTTTTAGTCTTGCTATTAAGAAAGAGTCCATAAAACCAGTGGTTAACAGAATCAACCATCTCCAACAGGTAGAGATAATACATCGCCTTAACTGATGAGCTCTGTTTCTTTTTATCACCGGCAACTCCCCCTGGGAATTTCAGCACCATTTTGCATTCTATTTTTTGAAAAAAAGAACTTTCCTTAAATCCATTAAGAGATCAGACGAGAATTTGAAGGTGATAATGTAACTTCTATTATCTAACTCATACCAGCAGCAGCCTGGCCATGGAGTTGTGGGGATTTGTTGGAGAATAGTAATTCTAAACTAGCTGTAGTCATGAGTGCAATTAACTGAGAACAGACTCCAGGGAATTAGGAGATTGCTGCTGCTGCTGACTATAAAATGGTTATACAAAAATGAGACATTAAATATACTAGAACTATCTCAGCTCTCCTTATCTATGTTTATGAATACTGACAACAAGCGCATATGCGCTATGACATGAAGCTCAAACTAGTTTTTCATATAGAATTTTCTATTCTGCTCACACTCTGCAGAGATTGGATTGCTTTCTGACTGATTGCTCATGAGTACAGTTTTTAGCTTTGATGCTTTTCTTTTAAAGTCATATTTTGTTTCCTTGCAGTCTGTTCTCTCACCGTTCACACTCCCTCACTAATATTTTAAACAGCGCTCAAAAGATGGAGGGGGGGAATAAATTGCAGGTATATACTATGTTCAGGCTAATGCGTAGGCTCCCCAACCATTGGGCCACAATCAATCTTAACCTCTGCCCTCTGGGCTTGACTGGCTGAAAATGTATTGTGCCCAATGCCTGCCAGGTGGTAACCAATTCAAAGATATTCTCACTCCTTCTGTGACTTCTGTGAAGGTACCTTCTTCCTATCTTCTTTCAGCCATCCTACCCGATAATGGAGACAAAAACAGTACGAAGATGAATGAAAAGAATCTAATCCCTAACCTTAAACTTGAGTGTAATTTTACTTCCATTTTATCACTCTGTTGTTTTTCCCTCCTCTCACCTTCATCTCCATGTTATTCTCCTTTCTTTCCATCGACCTATCTATCCTTTAGTGGTTTTTTTTCCTCTTCCCCTCCCACTTTGGTTCTGCATATGCCTCTGGGCAATCCATCTCTTCTCCCCTTGCCATTGTCACTATACTCACCCTAGTTTTCACATTTTTTTCTTTCCCATCCAAAGTGTTACTATCTGTCCTCCCACATGCTAAGTTCAGTTTTCTGGTTTTATGTCTATTTCTCTTTCATCCTTTCTTCTGTACTCTCTCTTTCCCAATCCACTTTCTCCCCTCTCTAAATGCCTCTGTTTTATGCCTTTCCTTGTTTGTCCATCTTCCCAGATCTCCTTTATTTTTTTCTTGTACATCCTATCTTTCCCCCTTACATTTTTTCCTCTCTGTTCACTAATTACCTCACCTTTAATTCTCTCCTGTCTCCTGCTGAACTGTCTTTCTTTTCTGTCTGGCTCCTCTTCTTTATTTCCCTCTCTTCCACCTTGACTCTCCCCATAATTATAAATCTTTCCCCCCCCGTGGCAACCCTTATCTTTTTTCTCTTTGTGTCTTTACATCCTTTCATCCCTGGTCCTCTGTGAGCTCCCTCTGAACTCTCTCTCTTCCTTTAAGTCTTTGATTCTTCTTGGGTTTTTTTTCTTTAACTCACACCTAACTTCTCTCTCCTCCTCTATAATTTACTCCCTGTTCTCTTTAAACTCTTTACTTAATTACATCTCCCCCGTTCCCATTATTACTTTCCCCTGTGCTTCCCCAGCCAGAGTCTCAAGGCCAGACAAGGAGTGGAAGACAGGATTCATTTGGTACAACTCCCTCAGAGCCTAGCTATTTAAGCCGTGTATTGGGGTAGAATTTGCCCTAATAGTTCAGGGCCAGATCCTGAAATGTTGTCTTTATTCAAGCAACCCCTCCTCTAAATTCACAGTCAATTTTGTCTAATTTAGGACTTTGTTAAAGACTGACTCAAGATTTCAGGCTTTGGCCCAATGTTAGGAAGATGGCCAAGATGATTACATGAGACATGCATGTCTATCTGCATAATAAACACAGAGAAGGGATTTGTCTGTATTGAAACACTGATGCTTCACTTAGAGATGCATGGCATACATTAAACCCTTGAGGATGATGTGCCACTCCTGTGGCTTTTCCTAATCACAATATTCCACTTTATTACTGGATTCATACAGCGGGTTACACATACTGTTGTGTTCTCTTTTCACGACTCTGAGATTTATGTCACTCTGCAGAGTCACAGATGTATTGACCCTTCTCTGGCTGATTTGTGCAGCTCTACTTGTGGAAAGCAGCTGTGAAGCTAGCAGACCGGGCCCCAGGAGGATTTTCACAGCAGATGGTCTGAATCTACCAGAGCAGCTTTCAACCTCCTATCCCCTAAGAATGCCCCCTGGGTGGAGAGGAGTTTGATTACAGAGTCCTTTCAGCCTGGCAGTCTCTGCCCACCAAAAAGGCCCATTGGTGCTGATAGACATACAATAGAGCAGCCCTCTGGACTGAGGAAATGTGGTCTAGAGGAACGCACACCGGCCTGGGAATCAGTACAGCCTACTCTGATCTTTTCTGCCACTGGCGCATTATTCTTATTATGCTAAGTGACAAAAACAAACAAAAACCCATATGCTCATATTGCACATGTCCATTTTTAGCCACACAATTCTCTCTCTTCTAATTACCTTGTAAATATTCCAGGAGTGACAATGGATTTATTTTTGACAGGTTTTCTCCTGTGTCTCAAACGTGCCAGATTTTATGGCTAGAATGGACAGCATCAGACTTTACATTAGCAGAAGGTAGCTTGCCAGGTCCAGTGTTTTCAAAGCAGTTGTGTCCCCATCGAGTTCTTAATCCTGCATCAGCATGTGGAGGATGGACTACGTGACATCTTGCGGTCCCTACCAACCCTCCATCTCCATGATTCTGTGTGCACAGATACAGCAATTGCATCTGTAAGTGAGCAGCTAGCCACACAGCTGCTTAAAGGTGCAAGTGCAAATAGGCCTGCTCAGCTAATATTTTGCAGGCCTTTTTGTGGGAACAACACATTGCATCCATATCTGAATTTTTTGCCAGCAACATTTCACATTTAATTAGGAAAGACAGGAGGAAGATCAGTAAGTGGTTTGGAGAGGCAAACCAACTTATGAATACAATCCTCTCCATTTACTCATACAGTGTAAAGAAAGTTATGGATAATCATGCAAGCCTTACAGTGGCCATGTAAATCTTGGCGTCCTGTCAGATGCTTCCCAGGGATAGGCCTAATAGCTCACCTTCCAGGTTAGTTAGGTACTGGTATCGTGGGCTCAGAGATTCATTTAGAGAATGATTCATTTTTAGGGCTGTGCAAAAAGTTTGTCTAGAAGAGTAACTCACCCAAAGTCATGATGGGTTTGGATTTAGCCAATCCCATGAACAAACAATCCAAGTCCACAAGGTTGAACTGTGGATAGGCTGTCAAAGTTCATGTCTCTAATATGCCTCCATCTTAGGATCAGTCAGTCAGTAAGTGGCCAAGTTCCCATGTTTGGCCCATTCTGTTCAGGCTACAGCTGTTGCAAGGAGACACAGGGGACACTGTCAGTCACAGCTAACCTTTAAAGGCGGTACTTCCCGTTCCATAGAAGACCCTTTCTGGTTCCTTCTCTCCTGAAGCTAAAAGATGGGGAATGGCTAAATACCTGCTCTCTAGAGAGAGAGAGGCCACAAGTCTTAGGAATCCATCCCAATAAGGTTGAGAGGTCGGGGGAAGGAGGGCATGCCTAAAGCCTGTCAGAGGACAGATGTTCTCCATCGAGGAAGTGGTTGGAGCTCTTCAAATGAGGGATGGTTCTATAGAAATCACACTTACAAATGAACTTGCAGTGGGTAGAAGTCACAGAAACCACATGAACTGATCCTTCGAAAGTTCATTCAGATCTATTAATTTCCGACCACAAAATTGCTTTTCTATCACTTTGATCTAGAGAGTTAGACTCTACGTTGAATATATGGCTCTGTGCAAGCTCATTATTTTTATTCTTTTCTTGCTAACAAGCTTCTGTTTTTTCATGAGTTGCACTGTGCTTTGAAAAGCATCAATTTCAGGAAACTTAGTGTTATATACAGACTAAATATCAGACTGGTGTCAGTTCTCTGCTCCTATTAGCGATGATAATTTGGAAAAAACACTGAGTAGATCCAAGTGACAAATTTATTTTCCAAGAAATCCCCACCTGTATTGTTCCAATTCAGTATTATTTCTAATCTAATCAGTACTTTATAAACATTAATAGATTCAAATAAATTATGTTAAAAGAACTTTGAAACATTCTGATTTTCTATGCTTTCTGATGGGAAAAATCCTCAGAACATGTAAATTGGAGTAACTCCATTGAAATTAATAGAGACATGCCAGTTTTCAGTATCTGAAGATCTGGCTTGTTTTTGTCAGCCCTACATTAAGTCATTAAACTTTAATCCATGTTGGGAAGTATCATTAAGATGACAGACCCTATTACACTAGTCACTCAGGGTCATATCTGAATTTCTTACCGTGTTTTTCAGTCTTTATTTAGACTTTATTGGGTGTTTTACCTAAGTAAGGGCTGAGTAAAAACTGAGTAAAGACTGACTAGGATAACGAAACAATGGCAAATATTCATACAAGAATGTGTCAGTTGATCTGGTATATGCCCCTGTTTTGCAAAGTCGTGAACTCCCTTTAACTTCATGGGATATTGGTTATGGAAGAACCTCTATATAGGCCCCTAGTAAATATTTATTTAGTTACATACCTATGTAAGAGCCATATTCTGTTTTCAGCTATACTGGTGCAAATCTCTACTATCTCCACTAAAGTCCCCAGAGTTACTCTGGATTTGAACTTTGGGTAAGTAGGGGCATCATTTGGTTGGAGAGTATTAGTAATCACTTTCCTTTAAACACAAGTCTAATTATACAAGGACCTTAACATCCTTAATCTAGCTTTTACTCAACTCTTAATCAGGCCCACCTCTAATTGACTTTAAAGAGAATTCTGCCCAAAGAAAGACTGAACAAGAACTGGTAAAGGACTCTCAGGATCTCTCCCATTGATAGTATTACTAATGGGTACTATTGGTCTCTAACAGAGAAAAATGTTAACACTACTGTTATTTTAGGAAAACAGCCTTCCATCATTGAAGAATGCTTCTGAAGTATGTGTGCATCACTGAAGGCTATGTTACAGTCTCTCAGTTGGATTCAGAAAATTTCATACATAGATATTGCAGCTGATTTGGAACGAAGTCATTTACCTTTCATAATCTTCACAGGCTATTAGCTAAGAAGAGGCTTGTGTTTTCAAACTTTTGGCTCATGCCCCTTCAGATGTCTACCTTACTGGATGAGATTTCATGTTATGACAACTACTTGCATATCAATCTTCATTTAGATGTAGAAAGAGGAAATGCAAAAATCAGCACATGCCCTTAGAGGAACCATTTCCTCTCAGCCAATGAGTCGCTATGCCACATAACAAAATGTGACAATGCATTCTTACGTGAAAGATATAGTGTTGTTAGTCTAATTACACTGGCATCATGGATTCACAATATTGTTGTAAACGAAAGATAACTATGCTGCTATGACAGAACATTGTCCTAGCTTTTTGCCGTAACTGATCAACAATCAGTCTGAGAAAGATGTCCTCTTATCCCGGCACTTTAATTTTCCATAATATTGTAAGAACACAATGTTTTGAGAGTGTGACAGATCGCCTTCTCACCCCTCTTCAGGAACAGGCAGGAAACCCTTCTTTGGCTCCAAACAGTGCTCTTTATTTCACAGTGCAAGGCCCCACCACCAATATACACAGCTTTATACAGTTCAGCTCTTCAGCTTACAGCTCTACTTACAGCTCTACACAGCTCTATATAGCTCAGCTCTACACACAGCTCTTTCTCTCACTCCACACTACCATACTACCACCACCACACTGGGCTTCCTTCCTGGCAGGCTTATATCCTCCTGAGGAGGCTGCCAGGTGCAACCCATCCGGCTGATTGCTCTGCAGCCCAGGTGTCTTATTAGGCTTCTCTGCAGGGAGGTTTGCAGAGGGCTTTTCTCCCTCTTAAAGGGGCGGCAGGCTGGGTCAGGCCCACCCTGCCACACACCTCCCCCCTTAGCCTAGCCCCTTCGGGCTGGCTCGGACCCCTCAATACTTCCCAATTAGATCCAGTATGGCTCTTGAACCTCTATTCCTCATTTCCTTTACCATCGCAGCATGGTCCCTAGGCTTCTGGGTGTCCTGCCCGGCCGAGAACCTTACTGCCTTTTTACTTTCCGCCCGCGCCTCTTTCACTGGCGCCGCCTGGGCAGGGGGTTGTGGTTCTTTGCCCCCCTGCTTTTCGGGGGGGGGAGCCTTCTCCACTCCTCACACTGCAGACAGTAGGGTGGAAGTGACCGTCCCTCTGCTTCAGTTTCCCCCTGACTCTCACATGAGCTCGGGGCTTCCTCTGTGGAGCTCACCCCCTGTCCTGGTCTCAGTCTCTCAGGGCCCTTCAGATCTTTCCCTCGGTCATTGGGCTGAGGCCCACCCCTTGGCTCGGCCAAGCCCCCCTTACGGGTTCTCACGCCCGGCCTTGGGGCAGCCTGGGGCCTCGTACCTCCCACTGGGCCCCAGTCCCACCCAATGATTACGGGGCAAGGTAACCCCTCTGGCACCCCGACCCGCTTACAGCGGAATCGGCCGCTGATCTCTAGGGGGACCTGGGCCACCCGACAGGACTTCCTTTCCCCGTGGACACTGCAGGTCCATAGTAGTGCCTGGAATCAACCACTCGGGGCGGATCAGCGCTCTGCGGAGGAGCATGCAGGGGGAGGCAGAATCCACCACCCCCTGATGGATCCTCCCCACCTGCACCCGCAGAGTGGGTATCCCCTTCCGCAGCTTCTGCCCCCAAACCTCGGTCCACCCACACCAGTCAGTGTAGCCACAGTCCATGGCTGGGCAGTCCCTCTTAATGTGTCCTGGCTTCCCGCACTGCCAGCAAGTAAGCCGGGCAGTTCTCTCTGGCGCCCCTCCGGGCTCCCCATCAGTCCTTTTGCCTCTGGCTGGGGGGGAGTCCATGGGCCGACGCCCCAAATCCCGGACCCGTCGTGGTCGGTCCTCTCCCCGAGGTCCCTCTGCCTCCACGTACTCCTCGGTCAGGCGCACCGCAGACTCCACCGTCTCCGGCTGGTGCCTCCTGACCCAGGTGCGCATGGTCTCAAGGAGGCTGAGCAGAAACTGCTCCAGTATCAGGGAGTCCACGATTTCCTCCCCTGACCGTGCCTCCGGCCTCAGCCAACGCGTGGCCCAGTCTCTCAGCCTTTGGGCAAAGGCCCGGGGCCGCACCGCCTGCGTCCAGCTGGCCGCCCGGAACTTCTGCCGGTATTTCTCCGGTGATAAGCTGACCCGGCCAAAATGGCCACTCTCACAATGTCAAAGTCCTGGGCCTCTGCGTTCCCAAGGGCCATATAGGTCGCCTGGGCTTTGCCCACGAGGTAGGGAGCAAGCTGGAGGGCCCAGGTGGTCCGCTCCCACCCGGCTGTGGTGGCTACCCTCTCAAAAGTGCCCAGGAAGGCATCGGGGTCATCCACCTGGCTCATTTTACAGAGTCCTCAGCCCAGCGGCTGCATGCCCTCTCCTGCCCCTGGACTCACCAACTGTTGCAGGAGTTTCGCCTGGGTATTCGCCTGCTCCTTGACAAAGTCTTGCAGCGTCCTCTGCTGCTCAGCCTGGGCCTGCTGCATGGCCAGCACCTGCTTCACGAGCCACTGCAGGGTCTCCTCCATCTCTGGGCCACCAGTTGGGTTGCTGGTGTAGCGATCCCACCTCTGACACCACGTGTAACAGACCGCCTTCTCACCCCTCTTCAGGAACAGGCAGGAAACCCTTCTTTGGCTCCAAACAGTGCTCTTTATTTCACAGTGCAAGGCCCCACCACCAATATACACAGCTTTATATGCTTCAGCTCTTCAGCTTACAGCTCTACTCACAGCTCTACACAACTCTATATAGCTCAGCTCTACACACAGCTCTACAGCTACAGCTCTTTCTCTCACTCCACACTGCCATACTACCACCACCACACTGGGCTTTCTTCCTGGCAGGCTTATATCCTCCTGAGGAGGCTGCCAGGTGCAACCCATCCGGCTGATTGCTCTGCAGCCCAGGTGTCTTATTAGGCTTCTATGAAGGGAGGTTTGCAGAGGGCTTTTCTCCCTCTTAAAGGGGCGGCAGGCTGGGTCAGGCCCACCCTGCCACAAGAGACACATCAGAATAAAAAATGGCTATAGAGACGTTTCACTCTAAAACAGCTACAGGTTACGAGGCTTGATTCACCCCCATGAGCCCAAGGCGATGCACTTTGTACTGGGAATCAAAGCTGCCCCTGAGCTGGAGAGCAGGCAGTGGTGTCACTGCTATCCTCCACCAGACCATGCCCATCTCTGAACTCTGGCTATGAGTTCACGTGATTTCTGCTGGCAAAGGCTGCCCAGGAGAGCTATGAATGAGTGCATTCCCTGTGCCCTGGCCCTGCCCACTTTGTGTGCTGAACTGGACAGTTCTGGACCACTCTGTGGAGCAAGAATCAGAGAGGTAGCCGTGTTAGTCTGGAATAGCAGAGGTAACAAAGTCCTGTGGCACCTTAAAGACTAACTATAAAGTTTTGAAGCATAAGCTTTCGTGGGCTAATACCCACTATTAGCCCACGAAAGCTTATGCTTCAAAACTTTATAGTTAGTCTTTAAGGTGCCACAGGACTTTGTTGCCTCTGTGGAGCAAGAGTCGTGGAAAATTTGCATTACTACACCCATAATCTAAGCAGACTTTCCACCAGTGAGGAAAGGAAGGAAACAGGTCCTAAGGTACATTTATTTTCAGTTAGACTGTAATACAGTTAGAACATAAACTGTGATTGTACCTATATTTAAATACAAAGGTATAAATATATATATGTATGCATTATATACCTACAGATAAATAGACTAAATCATACATGTGCAGGTAGTAACAATGTAATCATATGCCTATGACTTTATCACCTACCTGTCCAGAACCCGTATTCCTAGGTCTTTCTCTGATGTCTCAACCCCCTGAGCTGCCTCAGTTGGCAGCCAATATGCTTTTTCTCATTCAACCTCTGTTTGAAATGGCTACTAATTCATCCTGCAAATATGAATTTTTCACCCCCAAACTACCCTGCCTGAGGCCCAAGACAGAGAAGATGTAGCCCAGATGAATGACAGATTTTCTACATGTTAAAATGTCATATCTCTAAAGTCCAGTATTTTGTATTTCTACAGGGCTATTCACAGGCGTGTTATCCGCTTTGGAATTCCCAGCTCCCAAATCAGACCAACATTTGTGTCTAGTCTGGGAGGAGCTCCAGACACCAGTGTGTCTTTTTGTGTCTAGAAAAAAGTTGTTTAGGCCATTTTGGGAGGTTTTATGTTAATTGGTTTTGACTTTTCCTCTCCCTCTGAACCCTGCGGATGTTAGACTTATGGGTTGAGATGTTCAAAAGAGCCTGAGGACATCAGATGACAAACTACCGTTACGTTTAAATAGTAATTGGGTATCTACTGCCTTAGTCCCCTTTGAAAATGTCATTCATATTAATTAAGGACTTGACTACATGGGAACTTTGACTGGCAAAACCATAGTGGTATAATTATACTGCTATCTCTATGTCATTATAACTCCCCATATGGACAGGCCCTCCGGTATCTGGCTCCAAGGCACTGGCAACTGTGAGGGGGTCTGCTTACTGCACACTAGCCTAGACACTAGCCTATGGGTTAAGCCCATATTATTGACAGCAGAAGTCCCGCCTCCCCAGTGAGACTGGGCATCCTCCAAATGCTCTAGCAGTATAAAGGGAGGAAGCCCAGCCCATTCGGGACTGGAGGTCGCAGGGGAAGGACCTGTCTGGGAAGCTCCTGCAGCGGGCCAGCCACATCCTCTGACTATGCCGGGAATTAGAGCCCCCCTGGGTCTGCTTGAATCCCAGCAACTGGAGGAGCCACAGGAGGTGACCGGACCAGCTGACCGTGGAGAATCCAAAGTCTCATGGGAGGTCCCAATGCAGGCACTGGAAGGAAGTGACCCAGGGAGGGTGATGGAGTGGTACCTCCCACCCGGGAAACCTCAGTGTGTTTCCATAGGACTCCCCCCTCTACCACCCATGCTGAGTCAGTGGCAAGTTGCTATGCCATTGTTAGGGCCTTGGGTCAGGGCCTGGTGAGGTTGGGTGGGCCTGGGCCCCCATCCCAGGGCTGTCACACCCTTTAGTGGGTGCCCCACACCCATAGACTCTGGCCACTAGGCCAAGCTGCCCTGCACCTAAGGACTGCTCCATAGACTCTGGCTGCTAAGCTACACTGCCCTGACTCTAGGGGTGTAAACTGTCACAGCAACCAAGAAATAGTCCCAATGAAATGTTTTAAAACCTCTGTAAAACATTCCAGAAGTAGCATTTCTGTAACATCTGTGATATAAACAAGATACATGATGTAGTGTGGTATATTATTTTTTAACTCCACAATCCACTCATGACTTCACCACTTGTGAGTAATGCAACCATCCTAAAATAATGCCAGCCACACCTTTATACCTCACCACACAAGCTTAGGGTCCCTATGTTTATAGGGATGCCTCTGACATCTTTCATATTTCTAATTTTATTATAGCATTTTATATAAATACACACTTTGTAGTAAAAATATAGCTGGCTTTCAAAGAGATTTGGGGCAACTGTTGTTCACATTGGTCTTTTCTGTAGTTCAGGGGTCTCCAAACTTTTCAGCCCGAGGGCCGCATTAACTATCAAATAGCAGTTCGGGGGCCGACAACACACTCGAGGTCCAAATAAAAAAGAATCAAAACAAATTCGGTAAAAACATAACGTCCACGTAAGCGGCGGCTGATCTTGGCAGGATACACGTAAATTTCCGTAATTTTTTTCCGTAGACTATCAAGTTCATATGTCAAATAGGAAACATCTTTACCAAAGACACAAAACTGAAAAGCCCCATTAATCAGGAGAAAAGCAAGAAAATGATATTTAAATAATGGGCAACTACTGAACAGCTGAATACTGTCAACAAGATACAAAGGTGATGGGCATGGTATATGTAGAGAGAGATTAGATTACAAAGAGAAAAAGATCTGGGGGGGCCTTTCCCTAAACCAGTACTCTGCTCTACATATTGCACAGTGAGGTCTTGTCTAGACTAGGATTCGAATTTTTAGCTAACACGTTAATATCCCAAACACCTCCAAATCCGAGTCTGGAAAAGCCAACAGAGAAAAGAGCAGCACAGCAGATCTTCTCATCCTCCATAACCAAGAGCAGTGAGTGACACAACCAAAATGCTATAGCCAGGGGCTAGAAATCACCCCGTACGCAAACGAAGCAGGGAGTCTCTATCGGGTGAGCCCAGTGCCTGGACCGCTAAAGGAAACTGCGAAGACCTCCCGTCGAGAAAGCCTTTCTACACCTCTGCATCCACCGACATTCACCGGCTCCCTCCCCCCCCCAGTGAGATACGGTCATAAATCAGTCAGAGCCCAACCAGCCCCCGAGCGAGAGCGGAGCCAGCGCACCCCGAGTCCCCAGGGCGTGGCGTGGCGATGGGTTTGGGCAGATCCCCTTGGGGATCAGTAGCACCGCGCAGAGCCAGCTTCCCCAAGCCCCGGGGCTCCCGCTGCCCCTGCGGGAACCGCTACCCCAGGCCCGCGGGTGCTGCGGGGTCCCCACTCGAGGGCCTGGTTCCCGCTCGCTGCCTGGCGCCGGCGATAATCGCTCTCCAGCCGGCCTTGCGCTGGGGGCTGCGGGGTGGTGTGTGTGGGGGGGTGTGTGACAGGGCCGAGCCCCCCACCGCGCCATCCTCGTGCGTCCCACCGCCCGCGCCCGCCCGCCTGGGAAGCGGGTACCTGGTGCGGGGCTGAGCCGCTCCCGCCGCCGCGCGTTGGGGGAGCGGGGGGAGGGAAGCAGGCGGCGCGCACGGAGTGGCCCCCACAGCTCCGGGGCGCGCGGGCAGGGGAGAGCCGGGGGCTAGTCAGGAATTCACACAGCGGCCGTTAGCGGGGGCCAGCGGCGCGCAGGGAAGAGGTGCGCAGACTCCGATTGGCTGACGCAGGGACGGCAGTATCCCCGGAGCCAATCAGATAACACTGTTGGGTGTTTTTTCCGTAGACAAAAAGATCTCCACGGGCCGGATGAGAGGGCCTCGCGGGCCGCATCCGGCCCGCGGGCCGTAGTTTGGAGACCCCTGCTGTAGTTCATCAAAAATGAAATATTACATTAAAACAAAGAGCATATGTGTTGGCTGTCACATATTTCAGGCAGAGTAAGACAGTGCTGTAAAATTTATATCTGTGGCTAGCAGTTAGCATTAGCAGATTAATAGAAGACGTTCTTCTGAAACGCTAGGAATTCCAAAAGCTAATCCTAAAGAATATTAATCAACAGAACTCTGACTTACAGTCTCTAACTGCATCCAAAATAAAAGTTTTATTTTACCAGGATTCTCTGTCAAGCAATGTGGTCCAGGTTTAATTGTATGGACACTGTTACTCTTATGCTTATACGTCTAGTGCTGCTGTACACAGGAAGAGTGACTGTGATGGGGAATGTTATGGGTCAGTAATTTTGTATTTAAAAGTTAATATGAAACACATTATGGGTATAATAATGTATGAGTAAGAAACTATAGGCTCAATCCTGAATCTCTTCAAGGAATGAAACCTGGCCCCATTGACTTCAATTGGAACCATGTGTTCACCCCAGGTGTACAAGGTCTGTAGGATCTAAGCCTATGTAAGTGGCTAATATATATTTAAACACCATTGTATTTGTTCTGTCAAAATGTTGATGACGAAACTCTGTGCCTAGGAGGATCTCCCACTGTAGGCCTTTGAAAAACTGGACTGTGGAATTAAGATCCTTTTTCCCTTGTGCCATTCAGCTACACAATTTTCCATTTTATAGGCAGGTCTTCAAAAAGGCTAAACTCTGCCTCTGCTGAAAATCTATAACCTGATATAGAAATGTACCATTGTGACAATTTGGGGAATCTGAGGTTGGCTGAGGATAGGAGAAGGAGTTTTCTCCAACCCCTCAACAGAGGGCTGCTACTTGGAGAGTGGAAAAGTCCCAAACAGGACAAGGCATGGATTTAAGAACTTGGGGAAGGCTTTGGAGACACACAGGACACAAGTTTTGAGAAGGAGAGAGAGGAACACTTCTGTAATGGAGGGTTCAGTTTAGCTGCTGGACTAACCAAGGTCAGAGAAAACAAGCTGATCCAGGAGAGAGAGAGAAGTTTCATGGTTAAAAATCTAGCCACGGGGTGCAGCTGAAGGATTCTGGTCCTCTCCCAGAAGACCTAAACTCCAACTCAATGAAAAATCTGCAGTAGTGAGGAAACTGAAGCAGGGATATGAACTCTGGGTATTTCTTGAGCTATTAAGTAAAGAGCAATGGGGGTTGAGAGTCTTGTGCAAAGTCTGTTTGTTTGTATTCTATGTTACCCCATCACATGCCCTGGAAGAGGGAAACTAAATCCGAAGCACTTTCATGGCTGGCGTTCAGGGAGAGGGCATGTTCAAGCTATTGATGAGTGTGAGGGGATGGGAAGTTGACAGGAAGGTGTCAGCTTTTAGGAAAGGGGTACACAGAGGATCTGCATCTTGAAGTGTTCCCAGAAAGGAGTAGTGCCTGGACTTTGTTCAGACTCTGGAAGCTTAAAGCACTCAGTGTTTGGATCCCTTCACAGTAGTCAAATAGAAAGAGATCAAATATATCTGTAACAGTCAATAGAATCTCTTTGTTTGCATTAAGTTTAGAAGAAAATAGTTCTTCTAAAAAAAGAAAAAAGAATAAAACCAGGTGATGATGTGTATTCCCATATAGCTTTAAACAAAAACTAATTTGTTATCCTCACTATCGTTTTTTTTCTTAGGTTCAGTTTCCACCAACTGCAACTTCCACTTTGCAAATCTTTTGAACTCTGACAGGCCAGAATGTTCCAGACCTTAAAGATACAATGATCACACACAAGGTCCGATTCTATGTTACACTAAGGCAGCTTTACACTAAAGCTGCATGGGAAATTTTCGACATTTTTTCATTGGAAAATACTGATTAATCTAAACCAAAACTTTTCATGGAAATATACCAGATTTTATTAAACTTTCATTGGGAAGGTTTCTCAAGTCTAGGATGGAATTTCTGGTCTAAACCAGAGCAAGAGAGTACCCAGGGTAACCAACAGCCTGGAAGTTAGGGCATTCACCTGGTCTGACCTAGAAGTCCTCCATCTCAGGTGACTGTGCTAACCACCAGGTTACTGAATATTGTAAAGTGTCTCTCTCTCATTTTTTTTATTCATGAAAAATTTCTAACGGTCATGGATTCGTTCCTCGTCAGAATGGAAACATATGTCAAAAAGTTGGGATTTTTCATGAAACAGAAATCTTGTTTTCTGGCCAGTCCTAGTTCAAACTGCTCTGGATCTTAAAGTCAGCCTAATCCGCATCCACTTTAAGATCCTTTATACTGACAGAGTAGTATAACAGGGCTCTAGTGTAAATGAGGTTCAGACCTATGGTGATTGCAGTTCCCAATATCTCACATATCGTGCAAAGCATCTTTGTTAAATAATTATTTAAATAACTAATATTAGTTTAGGCAACAATAATTCAAATGGACAGTCCATGTACTGTAGTCTCCCACTCCTTATGCATTCTTTCATGTCTAGAACTGGTTGGAAATTTTCCAGAAAAACTTTTCATGCACTGAGAATCCTGGGTTTTGGTCAGCTTTATCCATGTATCCTTCACACCAGTCCATATCTTAAAACCCCAGTATTCTAATTGTTTTGTCTGTTTGCCCTTGGTGTAAGTATTATATTTATCCCTAGATCTAAAAGAAGAGAAATTTCACTCCCACCCAGACTGAGGGCCTGAAAATTTTCAAACAAGCACTTAAAGACCACATTCTCCCTACATAAGTTCCTCCCCTTCCCCTAGATTTCATTGGATAAGGAATTGTTCACTTCCTTCCTTAAACAGTTGACTAGAGTTATTGTGCACAGTTGAACATCTGTCTAGTTTTCCCTAGAGGTGGCTGCATTTCTGGGTTTGGGAGAATTGTTTACAATTTGTAAAGCCCTTACATTTATATGTTTTATAAATGCAAGATATAGTTGTTGCTTTTATTAGTATTATTAATAAATTGCTGTAAATATCATTTTGAATATATCAGTTGTATCTCCTTCCGAGAAAGCTCCTTTCTTACTCTGACATTTCTTGTGTCTAGGCCACATTGCATATTTATACTTATTATGCTTTGATTCAAACTTTTGTTCTTGGGACATTGTACATTCCCATCCATTCAGGGATGACTCATAAACAAACCTGGCTTGATAAGCAGGCATTCCTTGTGGTGTTTACGTGCTTATATATCTTTTGTATTCATGCAATTTGTACTCAGCACTTCGAGCCATCTACATCTTATATCTCACTTTTGAACTGAGTCTCCGCTGCGAAACATGAATAAAACACTAGCTAGCGTCTCTGGCATAGAATCAGCACATAAGACAATTCTTATTTGAAAGAACCCCTAAGCTGCTGAATATGATAAGACTAAACCAATCTTTTGAAACATTTACAGAAAACTATCACACTTTTCAATTTGAAAATAGCATGTCAAGATTGCAATGAATGGAAATGTCTGACTTTTAGCTGTTATAAAAAAAGCATACTTGAAAAACTCCTGATACATAAAGCTTGTGGTTCCTTCTTAGTCAGATGCAGGAGTTCAAGTTTCTTTAAAGAAAAATCTGGTCCACATATTAGGGCAATTGTTAGCCCTCTGGCTCTCCCTGGGGATTGCCACTTTCATGGAGCTTTATCATCACTTTTTCCACTCTTTTGGATTTGGGGCTTACATTGCAACCAGATTTAAACCGATAGAATCAAAGATACAACAATAGCTATAGAAGTTGTACTCTGTGTCACAGTGTACGCGGTGTCACTGTTTTTACTCATTATCATTACTTATATAATGCAATCGGTGTGCACAGTGTTCTACAGATAGATAACAAATGACAGCTCATTACTTCAAGGAGCTTGCAATCAAAATTAGCATAGCAAGGGATGACAATAACCAAAGAAAGGAGATGGGAGAATATGGAGGACAAACATGAGATAATTGCCTTTTGTTTGGTACATACTCTGTTAGTTCCGATTTTGTTTTTGGTTAAAATTAATAAACAAGACCTATTAAAGCGTGGGGGCAGTGTCTGGAATGAAGGATTGTGAGTGCAACAGGGTGGCTCGCCTGAGGGCTGGAGGGTCTGGCAGCCCTGATTACAAGATCAGCCCCACCTGCGAGGAATAAGGTGATACTCTAAAAGCAGCAGGAAGCAGCAGAGAATAGTGAGGTTGAGAGAGTAGATGAGACTGGCAGAAGCAGGACGCTCAGGAAATGGATAACTATGTTCTGCGCCTGGCGGAAGGAGGTGATGCATCCAAAGAACTGAAAATCTTGACTTGTTTTGGGATTTTTGCATTCTGTTTTTGACTAGCTGTTGGCAGCCTGAGGAGAATTGTGAAGAGTCCGTTCAAGGATTTGGGCTTAGAAGACCACTGGAGACTGCATTTTTTTAAAAAGGGGCCCGGCTGAAGGGGAGATAGAGGTGGGATGGCCACAGAAACACGTCTATCCACCAGGGGGCATTAAGTGGTAACCAGGGTATAGCCAGCAATGGAAGGCGAACCAAAAGCGGTGATTTTTGAAGGAGTTGAAGGAGGAAAGTTAGGATATGTTGTGTACATCGTCCAGGGGGCTATTCCAGGCATTTTGGGGAAGCTTCTCATCTGGTCAGAGCGCCATAGAGGAGAAGGCTAATTGCGTGACTAGGGATTTGTAAGATCTTTGTGGACCTTTAACTTTCTACAGTCATCCCTTTTCCGATTAATTGAACCTTGACATATATAAGGTAATGAGGGGAAGGTTTGATCCTGAACATGTTAGTTACTTTTTGATATTTTGCTTAATAAAATGACATATGCTGGAAATGTTCGCCCATGTGAAAAAGACACAAAAATGATTACTCTTGTAATTATCCATAAAGATAAGGTATTATATTACTTGCATAATTAATTCTATGTACAGATGCATCAAAGGCAATTTAGTATGAACCATTTTATTAGGCTCTGCCAATTGCAATGAAGAGAGTTTTATTTCATTTTATTATAGCCCAAAATACTCCTCCGGGTGCGATGTCTAATTTCCTGCCACGGGAACCAGTTGTGCTATTAGCAAAACAAAATTCTGTATTTTTAGCAGCAATATTCACTTTTTATTATGATTATATGCTGGGAGATGTATGCAGATGTATACTTTGTGATAGGAGATATAAGTCAAGTGACACATAAATTATCAGAATGAAAGCCCATAAACATATTCAATATGGTGTTTGATATGAAACATAGTTCATTAGTGTTTCTTACCTTGTGGCACAGTTTTGCTTCCATTAAGACTAAACTTTTAGCCATTTTATGTTCCTCATCTTATTATACTGAAATATATAACAATGCTTTAGAAAAAGCTTCCACTTTCTATCAGCGTATGGTAATATTTCAAGTATACATCAATATAATTACTTTTTGTTAATGCAGTGTTAGGGTTGAGAAATCAAATACTCAGAAGTCATAAGGACATTCCAAAAGTCAGAGGGTCAAATTCAGCTCAGGAGCAATTCCCATAATTTCAGTTACACTAGAGGTGAATTGGTCCTGAGATTTCCATCAAAATTTTAACTCAGCCCCAACGTGTATGTTATGCAGCAAAGTAGCACATTAATGTTGACATGCAACAAAGAAGAAACATATGATTCATGTTCTGTGCAACAGGGCCAAGTTAACACTGCAGCACAACATTACTAGATATATAGCCAGTTAGATCTTGTAGATTCCGAGGCCATAAGGGACCACTGATCATCAGGACTTCCCCAAAATAATTCTCTTTGAAATAGGGCCCGTATCTTAGAAAAATATCCAATCTTAAAAATTGCTGCTGAAGAATCAACCATGACCCTTGGTAAATTCTTTCAATTAATTACCCTCATTGTTAAATTTGCACCTTATTTCCAGATGGAATTTGTCTAGTTTGAACTTGCAGCCATTAGATCAGGGGTCTCAAACATGCGGCCCGCGAAGCCCTTCCCTGCGGCCAGAGAAGCTACCTGGCGCCCCTCCCCAGTTTCCGGGAGGGATAGGCCAGAAGCAGAGGCTTCTCTGCTGCCTGGCTGGGCCGCTGCCGATCCCCAGCTACCAGGCAGTAGCTGCGGCTTCAATGAATGAGCTGAGGCGGCGCTTCCCAGGCGCTTCCTCTGCAGTGGTGGCCAGGAACAGTAAGCCAGGCTCCCTGCCGCCCTCCCGCCTTTCTCTGTGGGAGGCTTACCACTCCTGGCCCCCTCTGCAGAGGACTCCTGCGAAGCGCCCTGGCTGGGCCACTGATGAGCCCTGGCTTCCAGGCGCTGCCACTGCGGCCTCAATGAACAATCTGGGGCGCCGCTTCCCAGGAGCCCTCTGCAGTGGTGGCCAGGAGTTTATAAATGATTTATAAACATCAATTTTCACATTCCAATCCGAGGAATCAGCTCACCAGGTTTCAGTAATGCCCGCTAGATAAAATTAATGTTAATAAATGAGCAATTCCAGTCACCCTTGTTTGTTACCCAGGTTGCTAGCATTGGCATATATAATTTCTGCTCTTCATGTCCTTTGGTTCCTTGATTAATTTTGTTCCCAAGATCTCGATTTTGTGCTGAGTACTCATATCTTCCCTCTTTTTACTCCTCCTTTTGTTGTGACTTTAATGCCCTCTTGATTACTCTAGCCAGCCTGTCCCCAAGGAGATCTTTTGTGGGGAGAGGAGGCTGTATAATTTAAATGGCTTCCATCTCAGTAGGAAGGGAATCAATGTCCACAAAATTAAAGCCCAACACAACTCAAATAGCCAGTAATTCACTTCTAGAATCTTCTGTCTTCTTTAGCTCAGGGGTAAGGAAGGATATCAGAGAAGATCATTTGGACATTTTTTCCCCCTCATGCTACTGAATTCCCTGAAATCCTCTATTATCTGTCAGATATCCTGTGATAGTGTCATTAGTGCCATCCTGGCCCATCGACTGCAGAGATCTATTCAGTTTTAGAGTGATGTCTGCCATTTTTTGTTTCTTAGTTTAAAAAGTACATTAGATTGTTCATTTATTATTTAATAATCCAACTTTTTTCTTTGCTCTCATATTTGGATCGTTGTGGAAGGACTGAAGCATATACACGTGCTTAAGTCTCACTGATTTCTGTGGGATTTGCAGGTGTCATTGCTTAGCTACATGAGTAAGGCTTAAAAATTGATGAATTCTGCTGGGAGAATTAATATTTCAGAAGTTATGGTCTTCATGTAGAAATAACAAGGGTGATGTTCTGAGTCCAGTATTATGCAGGTCAGACTGGCTGATTATAATGGTCCTTTCTGGCATTAAAATGTAAGAAACCACTAAATTCAGTCAACTTAGTAGCCCATGATGAAGCTTAGTAGCCCATCACTTTTGTGAAATTTTCTCAATGGACGTTTGTTTTTATAATCAAATAATTATATTGCATGTTCAAAAACAAGTGAAACAGATTATGGAGATTTTTTTTAATGGTTTAATAACCACTCTGAGAATGAATGTGAGCAACATAACTAGAAGTGTAAATGATATGTTGAGCTTGAATCTTTTTCAGACTGTTGGACACTACTTCTAGCAATACATTCCATAGTTTCATTCATAATGTCATTGTATATTGAATGTGAATTTCACAGACCATAGAAGTGTAGGCCTGGAAGAGACCTCGAGAGGTCTGGTCTAGGCCCCTGCATTCAAGGCAGGACTAAGTATTATCTAGACCAGTAGTCACCAACCTGTAGATCATGATCGACTGGTGGATTGACAGTTAATCTCGGTCACAGTCTAGGGTTGCCAACCCTAACTGCAGCCAAACTGGGAGATGAGCTGCTAACAGTCCGGTGGTGCAGTGGGGCTAAGACAGGCTCCCTGCCTGCCCTGGCCCAGCTCTGCTCCTGGAAGTGGCCCCCATGTCCAGCAGCAGCTCCTGGTGGGGGGAAGGGTGGGGGGATCTCCGTGCACTGGCCCCATCTGCGTGCGCCACCCCCATAGCTCCCATTGGCTGGGAACAGGGAACTGTGGCCAATGGGAGCTGCAGGGGTGGTGCCTTCCGACAGTGACAGCGCACGAAGTCACTCACCCTTCCTCCCAGGAGCTGCTGCCTGACATGCTGGCTGCTTCTGGGAGTGGGGTGGGGCCAGGGCAGGCAGGGAGCCTGCCTTAGTCCCACTGCACCACTGCCCAGGAGCTGCGTGAGGTAAGTGGTACCAGGACGGAGCCCACACTCCAAACACCTCCCACGCCCTAACCCACTGCCCCAGCCTGGACCCCTTCCTGCACCCCAAATCTGTGCCCCAGCCCTGAGCCTGGCCTGCACCCAAACTCCCTCCCAGAGCCTGCCCCCCCCCACATTCTCCTACACCCCAAATCCTGGCCCCAGCCCTGAGCCCCCTTCAACACTCTGCACCACCTCCCACATCTCAACTCCCTCTTCAACCCCAATCCACTGCCCCAGCCCTGAACCCCTTCTGGTACCCTGCCTCTGCCCCAGCCTGGTGAAAGTGAGGGAGGGAGGTGTTGGCTCAGGGAGAGGGCATAGATGAGTTCATGGTGCTGGAGGAGTCTCTGAGCTGGGGCAGGGGGTTGAGGTGCAGGGAGAGGGTGAGGGCTCTGGCTGGGAGTGTGGGCTCTGGGCTGGGATTGAGGGGTTCAGAGGACAGGATGGGAATCAGGGCTAGGGAAGGGAGTTGGAGTGCAGGAGGCGGTCAGGGGTGCAGGCTCCCAGTGGCATGTTCCTCAAGCAGCTCACAGAAGCAGCAGCATGTGCCCCTCCAGCTCCTATGTGAAAGGCAGTCCAGGTGGCACTCTGCGCCGCCCTGTCTGCAGCTCCCATTGTCTGTGGTTCCCAAACAAACAATGGGAGCTGTGGGGGCAGCATTTGGGGCACGAGCACTGTGCAGAGCCCCTTGGCTGCCCCTACGCGTAGGAGTCATAGGGAGACATGCCTCTGCTTCTGGGAGCCGTGCGGAGCAGGGTAAACCCCCAGCCCCTCTCCCTGGCAGGAGCTCAAAGGCCGGATTAAAACATCTGGAGGGCCGGATGCAACCCCCATGCCATAGTTTGCCCACCCCTGGATTAGATACATAATATGGTGATGGATACTAAAGGAAAAACTAAGAGCATGAGAAAAGACTTCCAAAATACGCTTTTTTTCCTTTTAAACTTCTGACCTTGGACTTATAGCTCCTAGACCAAGATCTGTTGCTCCAGAGAGACCTAGTCACAAGAATGCAGTAGGAAGAAGAGAAGAGAGAAGAAACAGGGGTAATTGAGCAAAAGAGATGTGATCACTCTCAGCTCATTTGGGGAAAAAAGATTTAAATTGTGAGGCTGACACATCTTCATGGAGTGCACGCAAATAGAGGCCTGAAGTTTTTTTAAGGTTAGCCCACAGGGATTCATTCAAATCTTTGCTGAACAGCTCACTACAGCTTTAATTGAAACATTTAATTTGGTATTCCATAAAAATACCTCAAATACAGTTTTTTTTAAAAGTACCAGCAAATACTAAATATTACTTATTACAACAAAGAGGGAGAAAAAAATCCTGTGAAAAATTGATTTTTGTTCTGAGGTGCCAGAGGGAAGCTAATTAAGATAATGTATAGTGTATACATGGAGTAAGTCACTTTTGATTGTATACTCAGATTTCTGGTCTGAAAGAACAGTACTTTTATTAGTCACTGAAAGGAGGATTAAATAAAATGTGGGGAGGGTTTGTGTTTCTACACTTACATATAACTACATTTTTCTAATAAAAGGTACAGATTTAAAACTCATGCAATGGAAATCTAGGACAACTGTAACATAAACCAAGGACAGATTGAAGAAAGCTAGAGCTATGGAAGTTCTCTTTCTTTTATTTTTCATATATAAAAATGACTTTTTAAAGGAATGCTCAGTTTCATCTGCCATTACTACTGATGAATGCCAGTGTTCACTGGGGCATACTAATAGGGAAACAAAGAACAATTGAATGTCTTGAAGTAAAATTAGGGTCATTTTTAAGATATGCATAGAGGAGTCTTAGCCACTAATATATGCAACTCATATAACCTGGGGTTGGGATGTAAATCGAGAGCCATATGCCTGTGAAAGAAGAATTTGCAGAAGTCATGCTATGTTCTTGCATGAAAACCCCCATTTTCCTCTTCCCGCAAAACTGCCATACACTCAATAGTAGCTCTTCAGTCTCAAAGGAGTCAAACTCGCCCAAACATCATACTCTAAAAGCACAAGAGATAGGTCAAAGGCAAAGTGAGAGTTCATACTGCTTCCTCAGAGTGTGGGTATATGAGAGCATCTCTTGAAGATCTAGGAGGAATGAACCCTGCTGACAGAGCACCAGTGCCAGTTGAACAGGTAATCACCAAGTCATCCATCCCCTGTCACTCATTCCCAGCTTCTGGTAAATGGAGGCTACGGACACCATCCCTGCCTAACCTGGCTAATAGCCATTAATGGACCTATCCTCCATGAGTTGATCTAGTTCTTTTTTGAACCCAGTCACAGATGCTCCGAGTTACACAAACATTCTGTTCCGGAACACCTTGCGTAACTCAGATTTTGCATAAGGCAGAAATGTATCTCTGACCATTACTCAAAAAAACCCTGAAACACCCTGCTATTTCTAGTTTAAGGAACTTTTTCTATAAGTGCTGATTTGCGTAACTCGGATTTCTGTAAGTAAGGGAGCATCTGTGTAGTCTTAGCTTTCACAACATTCTATGGCAAAGAGTTCCACAGGTTAATTTCACTTGGTGACTCCTAGTTCTTCTTTATTTACTTTCTCCACACCAGTCATGATTTTATAGACCTCAATCATATCCCCCTGTAGCAAGGTGGCCCCCCGGGCACCCCAGATTCAGGTTCTCGAGCAGCTCTCTCTGGCTAAGTTTGGCTCCTCGCCTGGCTAGGGAGGGCGAACTCCGTCTTGGGAAGGGGCTCCTTCCGGCTGCTCTGCCTGCTGGCAGCCTTTCTGGGTTTGTCCCTCACTCTCTTCTGCTTCCAAAAACTCGCTCTTCTAACTCCTCCTGCCTCCAACCACACTCCTCGACTCCCACACCCTTCTCTGGGGAGGAGTCTCTTTAAAGGGCTCTGGCAGCCTCCTTACCCAGTCTCACCTGGCCCTGCTTCTGACTGTGGCAGCCTTGCTCAGCTGGACCTAATTTAGCCTGCAGTTACCCCTTTCTCCACAACCTTCTTTGGCAGTCTCTAGCCCTGGGTTTACCACACCCCCTTAGTGATCTCTTTTCCAATCTGAAAAGTCCCCATTTTTTTAATCTCTCCTCATCAGAAGCCATTCCATACCCCTAATCATTTTTGTTGCCCATTTTTGAACCTTTTCTAGTTCCCATATATCTTTCTGAGATGGGGCAACCACATCTGCATGTAGTATTCAAAGTGTGGGTGAACTATAGATTTATATAGAGGCATTATGGTATTTATGACTTATTATCTATGACTTATTATCTTGTTATCTATGATTTTTTACTATGACTTGTTATCTATGATTTTTGACTTATTATCTATGTTCAGACTAATTTGGATCTAGGATTCTTCTAAGATTCTTTTGTAGGATCCAGGATATGTAAGTCCAAGGTCAGAAGTTTAAAAGGGAAAAAAGTTTATTGGGATTTAGGATCTTTAAAGAAATAGTCATTTAAATCCTTGGATCTTTAAAGAAGTCTAGCAATCCTTACTAAATTTCTTACAAAATGCAAATCCCAAAAAACTTCAATGCAACTAACAAGCCCACGATTCTTAACTTTTAAACCCAGTTATATGGGGCACTTTATGGAAACAAACAACATTTTTAAAAAATCTATTAATAAACAGGTCAACAAATATTTTTTCTCCATTCTCAGGGGAAAAGTGTCTACAGAGATAAAACATGAAACCAAAGACATATCTTCCTATAGTACTTGATCAAACATGGAAGGCAATTAATAGATCTCAGTTTATCTAAAGGTTTTGTACTATTGCTGATCATTTGTGGTATGGAAGCATAGTTGTAAAAACAGCACTGAATTTCACAGGGAAACAATTTTTCTAGGCAACTCTGACCAAGACTATGCAATGCCTTAAACCTGAGCAGTTTAACTAAAACCCCAATGCTTCTTGACTTAAAGACAATTAAGTTGCTTTCAGCTTAGAGTGAGGTGATCAGATATTATGTGTGTTATCAAGTAGTAGTCATCCAGTTCAGGAATAATAATGGCTTGAATATGCATTGCAGTCTTTTATTGAGGAAGGAAGACCTTGAATTAAAAGCCCATATTTTCTGCCCCATCTTCACTTCTGGAAAGAACTGTTCAACAGTCCCACTGCACTATTCATTTTTCAGTGTTTGTGTTTATTTCATTGCTCCCCAGCACCAGATGCTCTGCATGCTGGACTCCCACTGAGAGTGGAGGAAGTTTCGAACCTCTTAAGTGCCCAGCACCTAACTGATCTGGTCCCCATTTTGTTTTTCAGAATATCACTTTAGATATTTCAGGCAAGGTAGACATTTAAAATGCCTGCACACTTAGTTTACAACAGGAAACCATATAAGATGCCATGGTTTCTTATGATAGGGTGCTAAGCAGAAAATTGCTTAGCCAACCCTCTGTCACTCCAACTCCGATTCAGGGAGGTGAAGTGGAGCTGGGTCGATCATCTGGCCTTGATGGGGGAAGCTGGAACAGCTGCTGCTTCATCAGGCTGGGGCTGGATAAAATCCAAGTCAGGAGAAGGAGGCTGTGGGGAGAAGCTAGAAAGAGGGAAACCACAGTAGAGGAAAGGCAGTGAGGGGAAGCAGAGAGTGATAGCTTGTCCCCTCTCTCCTCATGGTGGACTGTAAGAAGGTGCCTAGGTTTCTGGTGGAAAGGTGGTGGAAGCATAGCCTGCATATAAACGCACCAGGTGATCACTGCACCAAAGTCTCTATGTGACTTTCTCAGCGAAGCAGGGCAGGAGCCAGGAGGGCCCTGCAGGGACCCTGTTATGCATCTCTACAGGTTGCATCAACAACAGGTATACTGACAACCAACTAACTTGTACCTACTAAACTACCAATGTACTAGCCTGAAGAAGAGCTCTGTGTGGCTTGGAATGTTATCTTTCTTACCAACAGAAGTTGGGCCAATAAAAGATATCACCTCCCCCACTGGATCTAATATCCTGGGACCGACATTGTTACAACTAGTCTGCATACAATTTACTAGCCTGTCAGTTATATCATGGTAGGGGTGATGATTCTATAAACACTTTCTAGAAGACATCATAGGCAGTGTTTTCTATAACAACAAGCTGTCAGAATTGCTGCCTGTCGCCTTCTCATTTTGTTGACATTGCTTTAGTCAAAAATATGCTCCTCCTGCATTTAATTCATGAGCCTTTTTTAGAAATGTTATTCATAATTGCTGACTTGATGGACATTTGAAGTGTCCTTGCTGAACTTGTAGTTATTTCTTGTCACCTTTCTCTTCCTGTTGCTGACACTCCTACTGTGAAACTTAACTTGTGTAACTGTATAAGAAAATAAAATGAGATTCTTTACATACTGCAAAGTCAGTAGCTTGCTACTTTTCTGGTTATAAAATGACATTCCAGGATTCTAGGGGATAGCACAGTAGGACTTAGGAGACCTGTGTCCAATTCCCAGCTCTGTCCCAACCTGCTGGCAAGTCACTTAATCTCTCTGGGCCTCTGTGTTCCCATCTGTAAATTGGAGCTAATACTATTGAGCTCCTCTGCAAAGCATTTTGAAATCTACAAATGAAAACTACTATATAAGAACTAGATATTATTTATTACCAAAAAATTAAATAAAGCACAGTTTTTAAAGTATGTACAAAAAGATTCAATACATGATTCATCCAGTCTACAGTTTAAAATATTTGGTATTTTAAAAGCTGATACTAATAAAGGTCACAGACACACAAATCAAGGAGTGATGTCAAGCAATGTGGAGAGAACTACTGGAAGCCCAAGAAATTATAGCTGGAACATTTCTGCTGTGTTTTCTACCAACTGTAAAATGTTCCCTGTTTTAATATTTTTTCTCATTTCACACCAAAATACATAGAACAATTTCTGGGCAATTGGAAATTATTAGGTAGCACAATTTCATCAAGACCATTAAACTGTGGGATGGAAGTGATTTATAATGTCATCAAACACCACAAGACGTGCATTAAGCCACAGAGTCTACAGATGATGTCATTATGCAAATAGTAATTATACGGTTTCTCATTGTTTGTTCTATGTTAACCCTTGGCTCACTGTTATAGTTTGCCTAAACCTGTATGTCTTACAATAGTATAACAGTGTTTCCCGAGGTATAGGGCAGAGCACCCAGTAGGACACGAAGGACTAGCTGGATTGCACAGAAGATAGATAAATTAAGATGTTTTGGCTTCTAACAGACATGACACACTTGAAGGGGGTTGTGCTTGGTTTCATTTTCCTGAAAAGGACTCTGCTACCAAAAGTCTGAGAAATAAACGAGCAAATCACATATGCCAAACTGTGTGTTCTCAGGCTACAGTTCAGTGGTGGGCAAACTGTGGATCCTGGGCTGGGTCCAGCCCACCAGCCATTTTAATCTGGCCCTTAAACTCCCAATGGAGAGCAAGGTCTGGGGCTTGCCTGGCAGTGGTACTCCAGCAAGGGAGCAGGGTCAGAGCCACTCCGTGTGGCTCCCAGAAGCAGTGGCATAGTCCTTCCCATCCAAGCACCGTCCTACACCCCAGACTACTTATCCCCAGCCTCACTACACAGTCTTCACCCCCAGCCAGAGTCCTCCCCCCTCCCTCCTGAACCCCAACCCTCTACACAAGCAAGGACCTCCCTGAGCTCCTCATTTCTGGCCCCATCCCGGAGCCCACACCCCCAATAAGAGCACCCACCCCAAGTTTGTGAGCATTCATGGACTCCCATTCAATTTCTATACCTAGATGTGGCTCTCAAACCAAAAAGTTTTCCCATCCCTACTATAGCTAGTAAAGAATGTTAGAGACCACATTAACACATGGTTACGATAGATGGTTTTTAACCTTAATACTACACTATTTTACAGGATTGCTCCAAAATGCTATAGCATCCATATTGTTTGCTAGGGCTCTGATTCAGCAAGGTACTTAAGTACATGCCTAACTTGACGTGTGTGAATAGTCCAGTTAAAATCACATGATCAGAGCAAAGCGCCCACCTAAGCACTTTGCTATACTGGAGATTGGATGTGGGATGTAGGATATATTCCTGATATTTTGGGAGTGACCAACATAACTCTGTCTGAATCCATCTGTTGTCTCTTGTCCTGTATTGAGATTTTAAGCTCTTTGGGAAAGGGCCCATCTCTTTTGTTCTGAGCTTGTACAACTCCTAGCACAACAGGGCCTGGTCCAAGACTAGCTTCTACAGTAATATACATCATAATAATGATCACTGTAGACCCACAAGTTTAATTTCTGGTAGGAGAAACTGTCACCTGCCCCAATCTTAGCTTGGTTTTCATCTGTGATCATTAAGTCTGTCCTCAGCATTAGCCCTGCAAGCATCACACCTCAGAGGACTCTTTAGTTTGAACCCTTTTGACCAAGAATCCCCAGCAGGCTAAAGCTTGTTTCACTTCTTCAAAACTGCCCATTCCCAATAGCAGATGAAAACCACAGGGACTATAGAAAAAGATGTATTAAAAACAGAGAGAGGTCAACTTAAAAGAAAATGAAAAGAATAAGCCGCATAACGTATCTGGTCTTTAACGCTGCAAAAGTCTAGTCTGGAGATAACCTCTGTGTGTCATTACAGGAAAGCCAGCCGCCTCTTACATTTGTCCCCTCTGATTCTTTGCAGGCAGCTGGTCAGTGACACTTCTTGTAGTCTCAAGAGTCCCCTGTCATTGTTCCTCCTCTTCTTCCTGACTGTCAGCACTATGCTTCTTTTCAGGTTCCTTTGATGTGCCTGGCTCATTATCATACCAGACAATCCCCACCTTAGTCTCTTTGCAGAGGGGCGTATTAGTCTGGCTCTTAGCTGTGTCCCTTCTATGCTTCTCCAAAGTCATTCAAGGCTGCCACCACTGCTTTAGAAAAAGAATTTACATTCTTGGGTTTTCTGTAACCCTTTCATGTCTTCTTTCCAAACTAATGGCTGGTCTTCACTACGGGAGGGGATCGACTGCAGATACGCAACTTCAGCTACATGAATAACGTAGCTGAAGTCTGCATATCTCCAGCCAACTTACCTGCCATCCTCACGGCAGCAGCAGTCAGCGGCGTGCTCCTCCGTCGACTCCAGCTTGTGCCTCTTGGTGAGCTGGAGTTCTGGAGTCAACGGGGGCGCCTCAGGCGATCGATTTCTCGCGTCTTCACCAGACGCGCGAAATCGCTAACAGATTGATTGCTACCCGCCGATCCGGTGGGTAGTGAAGACAAGCCCTAAGGCAAGGTAACAGGCATCTGCTGGCATAGCTATGTCAGTCAGGGGTGTGAAGAGATCAGTTATCTCAGAAGTGTGCCTTCATTGATATAGTTTGTTTTGCTCGGGGGGGGGGGGGGATTTACTATACTGAGATAAAGCACAAATTTGCTGGTATAGATTCATAGGACACATCTACATTTGAGCTGGGAGATGTCACTCCTAGATGATGTAGATGAACCCACACTAGCTCTGCTTGAGCTAACATGCTAAAAATAACAGAGTAGCTTTGGTAGCACAGGTGGTGGCTCTGGCTAGTTGACCAAGTACATACTCATTGATCCCACTAGGTACATACTTGGGCACCTAGCCCGAGCTGCTGCCCATGGTACCTCAGCTACCCTGTTAATTTTAGCATACTACCACGAGCAGAGCTAGTGCAGGTTCATCTACTCAAGCTGGGAATCACACCTCCCAGCTCAAATGTAGACATAGCCATAGTTTCCATGGCCAAAAAGGACCATAGTGATAACCAGACTAACATGGCTACACTCTGAAACCTGAGATCTATTAGTTGGTGTCCATGTTTGATCAAGTACTTTAGGAAGGTATGTCTTTGGTTTCACATTTCATCTCTGTGGACACTTTTTCCCTGAGTATGGAGAAAAATTATTTGTTGACCTGTTTATTAGATTTTTTAAAAATCCTGTTTGTTTCCATAAAGTGCCCCATACAAATGGGTTTATTATTAAAGTTAATACTAATATAAAAGTTAAGAATTGGCGGCTTGTTAATTGTATCAGCCGATGTTGATCATATGTTCATAAGTATTTGTTTTGTTTGACATTTTTTTTCCAATTATAGATACAAACAAATTCCTTTTAGGATCTTTTTCTCATCAGTAAAAGAGAATTAAGGGACTATGTCTCAGTAAGGGTCCTTTTCCACCACTCTAATGTATACCCATTTTATGGACATTACACTGCTAGAGTATTGTAAAACAGCTGCAGAATAAATGAGAATTGAGTCCAACATATCAAAGAAACTCTCAGAAGCTGGATGTACTTTTTAAAAAATTCAGTCTTAAAAACTCATCCTGACCAGGTTCAGACCATTTTATTTCTTTTTCCTTGTCTCTTCTGACAACTTCTACAAGATTGAATTTTTTTTGTTAAAAATACCTTAAGTTTTTACAAAAATGTCACTTGAATTTAGTGTACTGACACTTATTTCCTTGACACCTTTTAAACCTTTTAAATGTTCAGATTTATTTGAGTTTATCAGCCTATTCCCAGGGCAGGTCACATGCCCCAGCATAGAGTTTGTTTCAGTGTTAGACTTTAACCTATTTTGAGGGGGACTGATTCCCAGCCCAAACAACTCTCTTCTTTTTCAACCTTCTTCCAGACCTCCCTTGTCCATGAATACCTTCACTATGCGGATTCCAGTGGCATCTATCCTCTCTTTCAATTACCCTCTTCTGTGATGTCTACAAGAAATTACTCAGCTAATAATAGCTATAGAGCTAGCTTAGCCTTTTATTTCACTCAGCTTTATCACAAGGAACCAACAGGACCATATCCTGTAAGACATCAGCTTAATCAGGTTAGCATAACTAAATTAGGCCTATGATCTTTAGCAAAGATAAAATGGCCCAACGATTACTCTAGATTTTGGAGACATGGGAATAGCTTGCTCAACAGAGGGAGTTGGTACATAATGTACCAGGCAACTGCAGGAATATTGAACTGATACTGGGCTTGGATATTTTAGGATAGAATCATTGGCAGATGTCTAACCACAAACTTGCTTGAGCAATAGGTGATGTATATGATAATAAGTTAAAAGGCATTCGTATGTTAACTTATAGGATAAGTGCACCCTGATCGTATGAGAGTGGGGCAGTTAAATTCGGACATGGAAGTTGGGGCATCAGAATGAATATTCATGATAGTTCCAGGCCCTAAAATAGGCCAAGCAAACACATAGTGGAGGCTAGCTTTCCATCATTGACCTTTCAGGTCTTCATTATCTACCATCAGTCTTTGGACATTGGGGAATCTGGACCATCAGAATCATTTGACATGCCAGAAACAGGACAGGTCCTGGTCTCGCACCACCAGGTCCCAAAGGAAGGATGTGAGTGTATAAGTATCTGAGCATATTCAGGGAATGACACCAAAGGTATCCCTAATATTGTTTTGCTGCTATCTGGTTGTGTGGTTTTGAGCTTTTCTGTCTTTACTGATTGTTTTAATAAAAATAGTTTTGCTTTGCCCGCAGTGTGAGGGTCTTTGCTGTACACCCTGTGGTTCCCCACAGTTCTGTGGAGCCTGATTCTGGGACAGGAACCCTATTACCCACAGTCCATTAATTAGTATCAATTGGCAATCAATACCGTCATTATTAGCCATTAAAAGGATTGGGGCACAGTGAGGCAAAATATATTTTATTTATATAAAATTGTATATAGTTTCATCATATCCTTTCCCACAGGATATGGATAATCTAGTCTGTTTAAACACAAACTATACAACTCTCACCCACCCTCCCCAAAAATCCTCTTGAACTAGAGTATCTCTTTTAGAAAAAAACATCCAGGCCTGGTTTTAAAATGGCCAGTGATGGAGAAACCACCATTACCCTGGGTTAACTGTTACAAAAGTTATTTACCCTTACTGTTAAAAATGTATGTTTTATTTCCAGACTGAATTTGTCTAGCTTCAACCTCCAGCCACTGGATCATGTTACATCTTCATCTGCTAGTCTGAAAGGCCCACTATCAAATATTTGTTCCCCATGTACATACTTATAGACTGTGATCAAGTCACCCCTTACCCATCTCTTTTTTAAGCGAAATAGATTGAGCTCCTTGATTCTGTCACTAAAGCATGTTTTCCGATCCTTTAATCATTCTCAGAGGTAACAAAGAGTCCTGTGGCACCTTAAAGACTAGCTATAAAGTATTGAAGCATAAGCTTTCGTGGGCTAATACCCACTTCGTCGGATGCAAGCAGTGGAAGTGTCCAGGGGCGGGTATAGATAAGTAGGCAAGAACCAGGTAGGAGGTAACAAGGTTAGTCCAATCAGGCTGAACCAGCTTGTTATCTCAAATCAGGGAGGGTGGGATATTCTTCTAGCAGCTGAATTGGAGGTGTGAACTCAGAGAGAGGAGAAGCTGTTTTTGTAATTAGCAAGCCATTCAAGATCCTTGCTCAATCCTAGATTGATTGTGTCAAATTTGCAAATGAATTGCAGCTCTGCAGTTTCTCTTTGCAGTCTGGTCTTGAAGTTTTTTTGCTGCAGTATGGTGACTTTTAAATCTGTAATTGTGTGTCCAGGCAGATTGAAGTGTTCTCCTACAGGTTTTTGTATATTGCCATTCCTGATATCTGATTTGTGTCCATTTATCCTTTTTTGTAGGGACTGTCCAGTTTGGCCGATGTACATAGCAGAGGGACATTGGTGGCATATAATGGCATATATGACATTGGTAGATGTGCAGGTGAATGAACCAGTGATGGTGTGCCTGATCTGGTTAGGTCCTGTGATGGTGTTGCTGGTGTAGATATGTGGGCAGAGTTGTCATTGAGGTTTGTTGCATGGATTGGTTCCTGAGTTGGAGTTATTGTGGTGCAGTGTGCTGTTGCTGGTGAGAATCTGCTTAAGGTTGGCGGGTTGTCTGTGTGTGCCAGGACTGGCCTTCCTCCCAAGGCCTGTGAAAGTGAGGGATTATTGTCCAGGATGGGTTGTAGATCACTGATGATGTGTTGGAGAGGTTTTAACTGAGGACTGTAGGTGATGGTCAGTGGTGTTCTATTGTTTTCTTTCTTGGGCTTGTCTTGCAGCAGCAGGCTTCTGGGTACACGTCTGGCTCTGTTGATCTGTGTCCTTATTTCCTTGTGCGGGTATTATAGTTTTGAGAAAGCCTGGTGAAGATCTTATAGGTGTTGGTCTCTGTCTGAGGGGTTGGAGCAAATACGATTGTACCTCAGTGCTTGGCTGTAGACAATGGATCGTGTGGTATGTCCGGGATGGGAGCTGGTGGCATAGCTGTCGGTAGGTTTTCGGTATAGGGTGGTGTTGATGTGGCCGTCATTAATTTGCACCGTGGTGTCTAGGAAGTGGACTTCCTGTGTTTATGTAATAGAGGTTTTAGAGGTTTTAGATCAGGGATCGGCAACGTTGGCATGTGGGACCGCAGGGTAAGCACCCTTAGTGGGCCCCGCCACTTTATTTACCTGCTGCTTCACCAACCGCGGCTCCCACTGGCCGCAGTTTGCCATCCCGGTCCAATGGGGGCTGTGGGAAGCGGCGTGGTGCTGGTAGGCAAAACGGCAGGTAAATAAAGTGGCAGGGCCCACTAAGGGTGCTTACCCTGCGGTCCCACGTGCCAATGTTGCCGATCCCTGTTTTAGATTGTAATCTTTTGGGGGCAAAGACTTTCAAATCCTACATGTTTCCAGAGCAACATTTTTTCCACTTGGCAAAATTTTGGGCTCTTTTGTAATATATATAATACAAGTAATCGTGTTGGTTTGATCACAAATCTGACAGTATAGCCAATTCAGACAAATTCCATTCCAAAGTAACCTCCTGCCATTGATAACTAACAAACAGCTATAGAAACAGACTAAGTCACACATGCTCTCCTTGGTATTGGTTGAAAGTGGACATGGCAATATATGGACGAAATTCCATTCAAAATTAGAAAATTCTGGAATTTATGCAAGAAAATTCATTGTAGATTTGATGTCTTCTGCTTTTATGCAGCAATCTGACATTTTACATGAGAAGGAAAGGAAAGGGTCTGAACTGTGAATTATTATTAACCATGTGTCAGATTAGTTTGGAGCAATGTGGGAAGAGTGGGAAAAGCTAATCCCCATGCAGGCCAAACTGCCATTGATCAACTGGGAGTTTTTCCTGTGTTGGGACTGGCATCTTAAGCCCTACAGAGAAAACTGGTGAGTGTCGCTCTATTTTTTCAACTGTAAAATTGTCAGCGCTCATTGGAGCTCAGGGAACTAAAAGGACACTTGTGTCCCTAGTTCAAGTCTGAAAACATATTTTTCCTGTACTGTTCAATTGGCACACGGCCCCCTGTATTAGGGGTGCAGAACTGCATAGCCCCTGAGAGAGCATTTAAAGAGATTGTGCTCAGGACAGCCAGTGCTGCTGAGTGCACATGAGGCATACATGCTCTGCACCATCCATTAGAATTGTTCAGTTTGTGCCAATGGGGCAATAGCCTTTTTCCTTGGGCCTGTGCAAAGGGAGAGATGGGGCATGGTAGGAACATGTCCCTGCTTCCTTCCTTGAAGAAAACAGGACTGCAAGGGACTGCTGTTGTGATCAGCCCTTTTGCAGGCTACTCCAGGACTGGAGAGATTTCCTGCCCACACACTTCTCCGCTCACAGCATGAGTGCCGTTCACAAAGAGGTTTCTGAATAAGATGCCGCTTATTCTCAAGAAGGTTGGGCATCATGCTGGGCAGACTAAGAGGGATCTTCCATGCTGCCAAGTGCATTATAGCTGCTCAAGCAAGTCAATGTCCTGGCTTTTTTTGTTTGTCTGTTTTATAATAGATCTAGTTGAATGTCAAGTAGGAACGGACAGTCAGGTTTGGATAACATAAGTGTTAACCCAAATTTTAAGCCCAGCCTTAAAATGAACAAGTGAAACATATTGTAGGCTAAAAAATGATCCGGTAAAACTTTCTCATCATTACTTTCTGCTGTTGCATGTCTTTGCAGCTCCTCATTCCAGAGCGTGATGTGCTGAGATACAGTGAGACAGGCAGTCTCACTATTGTAGTGGAGTGGTGGTGCTTGCATACATTTGGGTTTAATTGACACAGCGTCACTGTCAAGACCCATGAGTCTCAGCGAGTTCAGATAAGGTCCAGAAAAGTCTCTGACCAATTGGGTTTATCTAGCCTCAATCAATAAAAACACACATAAAGGCTGGGAGCAAACTGTCTGTCAAGAAATAGCTGGAACAATACATCTAAAAATATCTCTTATGGATGCTAGTCAACTCTCCTTAGGGGGAAAAATGCCATGCAGCTCTGTCAAAACAGCACATGACATTTTTGTGAATAAATGGTGATGTGACAGACATTCAGCCAACCCATCCCTACTGGGTGATGTTTATTAACAATATTAAAAAAATAAGGTATTTAAGAAAAGCCAGTATATACCACGCCTGATACAAACCCAGCCAAATCTTGCTTCTGGCTCCAATACCCATTGAAGTCAGTGGAAAGGCTCCCCATTCTCTTCTAAGAGATCCAACATTATTGATAACAGCTAGTTACAAAGGCAAACACTGGCATTTGGTGGTGTGCCAACACCACAATATGTGAGGCACTAATGCAGAGGACGGCTTCCATCTGGAGAGAGGAAAATGACATACTACTGTCCCCTTAAGGCCACTGTTGCCAGGACGTCACTTACAGGCACAGAAAACTAGGAGTGCTTTTTAAAAAAAACAGGAAATGATTCTTCTTACTAAAACTTGAGAGACCCTTGCTTGATGTCAGTTAACTATAAACATATTCTACAGCTCAATGAACATGATGGATAATTACTCGCCTATTATTAAGGTAGTCAGACACATCCCATTATATGACCCTGTGTGACGCTCCCCTCTGGTGTTATTCAGACCGGTGATTTCCTTGACTCTGAGAGCCAGCCTTAGCCTGCTCTGCTGTGAGAACCCCCCACTCCTGGACTGTTCACGTAAGCTGCTCCTTGGATTGTGTAACCAAATGACACTAGCCAATATCTCCGATCCCAGGAACAACCCTAGGAACCTCCGGCTAGCAGTGTCCAGTTAGCAAGCTTATATGAGATCGTCAACTTAACAAGGAAATTGCTATGTACCAGGCTTGTTATCCCAAAGGCAAATCTGACATGCTTCAAACCAAACACACTGCTTCAGGTAGAATAAACAAACAGATTTATTAACTATAAAGATAGATTTTAAGTAATTATAAATCAAAGCATAACAAGTCAGATTTAGTCAAATGAAATAAAAGCAAAACGCATTCTAAGCTGATCTTAACACTTTCACTGCCCTTACAAACTTAGATGTTTCTCACCACAGGCTGGCTGGTTGCTCTTCAGCCAGGCTTTCCAGTTTGATCAGCACTTCCATCGCTTGGTGTGGTGGTATCTGTAGATGTAGATGGAAGAGAGATAGAGCATGGTAAACGTCTCTCCCTTTTGTCATATTCTTTCTTCACTCTTGGCTTTGTCCTCCCCTTCAGAGTCAGGTGAGCATTACCTCATCGCAGTCCCATACTGACCAAAGGAAGGTGGGTGCCTCACTCGAACAGAGCCTTTTGTTACAGCCTAGGCCAGCGTCCTTTGTTCCTGTGAGAATGGACTGATTTTTTCTCATACCTGGCCTGATGAGGTGTGAACCTCTCTGCTCTTGTAGAGTTTTTGCTTGGGTTTATTTTAAGCCGTAAAGACACATTTTCAGTCTCATAACTATATACATGAAATTATAACCTCTAACATTACTGTAACAATTATTATAACATTATTATAACAACAATCCTCAGTGCATCATGAGTCTTCCAAAGACACCCAGCATGACAAACTTTGCATTGGATACCACACGATCATGTTACAAAGATGCACCTGGAGATTCTGGGGGTTTCCCTGAGGTACAGAGTATCACATCCTGCTTTAAGTTACTTATAACTTTCCCAACCTTTAACTGTTCAGGCTGAAATTTCCATGCTAAATGTTTGTCTCAGACTGGATATTCTGGAAAATTTCAGTTAAAACTGTTCAGCCATTTCCAAGAAGAGAGATAACAAGCTGGTTCAGCCTAATTACCTTGTTACCTCCTACCTCCTACCTTGTTACCTCCTACCTGGCTCTTGCCTACTTTTCTATACCTGCCTCTGGACACTTCCACTGCTTGCATCCGACGAAGTGGGTATTAGCCCACGAAAGCTTATGCTTCAAAACTTTATAGTTAGTCTTTAAGGTGCCACAGGACTTTGTTACATTTGGCTGAATGTAGCTTTTTAAATATAAAATGGTCAATTAGAAGAATTAAAAATAAAGACCTACATTTTCGAAAAGGACTAGTTATTTTTGGATGCCCACTTTGAGGGGACTGGTTTAAAGGGCTGAGGGGGAATGGTTTTGACAGGATGTGTGTTCAGAAGTTTCTGATAACAATGCTCCCTGAAATGACTCAGGTTTGGCACTTAAACCTCATGACATCCAACATCACTGATGACTTTTGAAACCCTAGACTGAAGATTGTGAGTTATTTCATAGAAAGCTGTAGCAGCATTAAGTGAAATCCAGGCAGAGAACAATCATATGCAGAAGTGCTGTCAGACATTTCATCAGACTGCTGCAGAAAATAACAGGCTACGCTGGAGCCTGACCCAACGTCTGCTAAAGTCAGTTGAGATCTTCCCATTTAGTATAGTGGGCATCGGATTTAATTTGTGATGCACAAAGTTCTAGTTTGTACCTTTCTGTAACAATCTCAGTGAGATGGTATGCAGACATTGCCGGCTAACATTTATAAAATATAAGATTAATGTAGACAACTGAGTAGGTGTAGCAGACTTAATGGCTGCTGTAAGAATTATGGTAATAAAATGTACGGGGAAAAAATCTCTCCCCGCTCAATAAAAAATCACACAGCTGCACATTTTCCCCACTATTTATTATAAATAGACATTGGGGTTTTAGTGAATAATTCCTGGGCATTGCCACTGCTTTAAAAAGGGAGGGCAGAACTACTAGGGAAAGCTGACAGATGTAGATATGAGATGGAGAAGCTACAGGTATTTTCTAATTCTACAAAAGTATGTCCAGAAGCTGTCAAAATCTACATCTTTGTTAAACCAATACTCTTTGATCTAGTAGTATTCTACATAGTGGGAAGTTCTCTGTAACATCTGCCTGTGTAACATACTGCATGAGCCTCAACAAACAGCCAATGGATATGTGTCTTACTGAAAACTAGTGCTGCAGTGAACTGTTCTCTACAGATTTGAATGCTGATGAACACACTCCTCTAGGCACTCTGAAAAGACTATGCACAGACCTCCAGAAAGCTAGTGTGCAGATAAACTCAAAAGGGGGTGGGGGTGGGAAATCCTTCCATGGGCATGTCATTCTAGAAGCGAACCCCCCCAAAATAACTCTTTTACCCCAGTGCAAATTGAGTGGAGTGCTTTGAACACAATGCAGGGAATGGAGAGTCAGGGAGATATGGGGAACAGAAAAGAACACAGCACTTTCCTAGTGATAACAGTGTCACAGAACACAGAACAAGTGATTGAAGTGAGAATAAAAGAGAGAATTCCCCCAAGAGTCTTTCCTGAAGATCTTCCAGCCTGCTACTGCTGCAGCCACTGCTGAGGCAGATGGTGATGAAAATAATTCATCGGAATGGTAGGCTGTGACTCGCTGCAGTAATGATTACAGTGAGGGCAAAATATGAACACAGAAAGCTCCTAAACTGGAGAGAGATTATAGAAAACATTGGTTCTGTAATGTACTTTGGTGAAAACAAGGTTATTTCCAGGGGCCTGCAGATTTGTTTTTTTCTAAACTCCTCAAGCTAATGTAATGCTTATTTTTAAAAGAGGGAAGAAGAAAGATCCATGGAACTACAGGCCAGTCAGTCTCACCTCAGTCCCTGGAAAAATCATGGAGCAGGTCCTCAAGGAATCAATTCTGAAGCGCTTAAAGGAGAGGAAAGTGATCAGGAACAGTCAGCATGGATTCACCAAGGGCAAGTCATGCCTAACTAACCTAATTGCATTATATGACAAGATAACTGGCACTGTGGATCACGGGAAAGCAGTGGACATGTTATTCCTTGACTTTAGCAAAGCTTTTGATGCGGTCTCCCAGAGTATTCTTGCCAGCAAGTTAAAGAAGTATGGACTTGATGAATGGACTATAAGGTGGATAGAAAGCTGGCTACATTGTCGGACTCAACAGGTAATGATCAATAGCTCTATGTCTATTTGGCAGCCGATATCAAGTGGAGTGCCCCAAGGGTCAGTCCTGGGACTGGTTTTGTTCAATATCTTCATTAATAATCTGGAGGATGGCATGGACTGCACCCTCAGCATGTTTGTAGATGACACTAAACTGTGAGTAGTGGTAGATACGTGGGAGGGTAGGGATAGGATACAGAGGGACTTATTAGAGGATTGGGCCAAAAGAACCTGATGAGGTTCAACAAGGACAAGTGCAGAGTCCTGCACTTAGGACGGAAGAATCCCATGCACTTCTACAGACTAGGGACCGAATGACTAGGCAGCAGTTCTGCAGAAAAGGACCTAGGGGTTACAACGGACGAGAAGCTGGATATGAATCAACAGTGTGCCCTTGTTGCCAAAAAGGCTAATCGCATTTCTGATTGTATAAGTAGCAGCAGCTCATGGAATGCGATCATTCCCCTCTATTCAACACTGGTGAGGCCTCCTCTGGAGTACTCTGTCCAGTTTTGGGCCCCACACTACAAGAAGGATGTGGAAAAATTGGAAAGAGTCCAGCGGAGGGCAACAAAAATGATTAGGGGTCTGGAGCACATGAGTTATGAGGAGAGGCTGAGGGAACTGGGATTGTTTAGTCTGCAAAAGAGAAGACTACCTGAAAGGGGGTTCCAAAGAGGATGGATCTAGACTGTTCTCAGTGGTAGCAGATGACAGAACAAAGAATAATGGTCTCAAGTTGCGGAGGGGGAGTTTTAAATTGGATATTAGGAAAAACTTTTTCACTAGGAGAGTGGTGAAGCACTGGAATGGGTTACCTAGGGAGGTGGTGGAATCTCCCCCTTTAAAGGTTTTTAAGGTCAGGCTTGACAAGCCCTGGCTAGGATGATTTAGTTAGGGATTGGTACTGCTTTGAACAGGGGGTTGGACTAGATGACCTCCTGAGGTACCTTCCAACCCTGATATTCTATGATTCTAAGTGACACTCCCTGAATTTAAATAGTATGTAGAGATACAGAATTAAGAGGAGGATTTTGAATTGCCTTCTAGTTCTGTGGTCTCATTTTGCTTCCTCTCTTCCTCTGTTGGTGTACAGTATAGGTATATCACATTGCCCTTACAGGCCCATGGCAAGTACACAGTTCAGTAAAAAAGCTGTGCTTCGTGAATCATTCCATCCTTCTTATATAGGCACAATACAACAGGGGGGCTTGAATAATTTGTATAGTCAGGTGCTAATAGCCATTGATCCAAACTGTAAACCCTGCATAGAATGGAAACTACTTTGAGACGGGGGTGCGGCAGCATCTCTAGCACCTCTCGTTCCAGCACCTATAAATACATATTCTTTATGCATCAGATAAATCCAGTATTAACACAATTTAATCTGGTCATGGGCATTTTATATTGCTGACAAGGAATATAAATGAGAAAAGGAATGGAAATACTTGAATGACAATTTATTAAAACTGATGTTTCCAGTAAACCACAATTTAGCGGAAGCATCAACAAAATATATGAATAAATCCCCAATGTTGTTGCATCTTTGGCTGCTTAGCACTAAGATCAGATCATCAGTGTCATGCTCTTGGTCTGATTTCAGAATTGCTCTCTGTGGTTTTGGTGATGTCCTGATTTCAGTCAGCAATTCCATATGGTGCAAATGAGAAGTAGATTCCAATGCAATTTGCCAAGCTATAAACCACATCCCCTTCAATAATGCAGCCGGTAATGACTGCAATATCCAGCAAACAAGTTTCAGCGTGAGTCCCTATGAAATGTTTATTTACCAAAAGAAATAATGTCATGCTCCATGTGTCACTGCATATTGTGGAGTTTTTTATGGACAAAAATATTAGCGCTCTCATCTGCACTGGCTTTCAGATGTGCAGCTTAACAACAGGAACAGATACTTGGATTTGCATGGCAAGCCACGGGAAGGGTGCCATTTGAAATGTTAAAAAATGCCCTTTGCTTTTATTGTGACAGATCCTCAGCTGGTGTAAATGGCCTCCACTGACTTCACTAAGCTGGTGTACACCAGCTAAAAATCTAGCCCATTGTTTTATGATGACTGCTTTTCTGAGCATAAGCCTGATGAAGTGTATTATATTACCTCTATACATGAATACTGTGACTGTTCCACTTACAGATAATGCTGTACACAGTTCATCAGTCATCCAGAAATGTGTTGCATTTGTGTGCACTTGGGATAATCTCAGATTAACAGGCCCCTTCCAACTGAATAATATCATATCTCTTGTGACACCATTATTTTGCTGACAAGGGATGTGAAGATTTCTATAACAAAATATTTTGTATTTTGAAAGGACAATAAATTACTACCTGGGACCCCCTGTATTTGGCACATATTTTCTATTAGTCCTGATATTATTAATTTAGTACTTTATGACTAGCTCTATAAATTTAGTACTTTATGACTAGCTCTCTGTTTGGAGAGTTTTCTTGGGACGATGTATGTTAAGCGCTGACAAAACTTTGTTTGTGCTTTGCATTTATTAAACTAGTTTTAATTTCACACCATAATAATTTCACACATTTTTACTATCTAACATCAAGCTCAAATTTTCTTCAGATTAACGATTCTGTTTTTGGTTTTTCTGCTTAAAATCTGAGAAGAAGAGCTCTCAAGAAATTACTAGCACTTCTTACTCCCAGATGGCCAGAAATACTCTAAGTCTAGTCTTTCCTATGGTTTCCAGTACTTTCAATTCTGTTAGCCTGGAATCAGGGACTGCACAGACAGGAAGATAAAAAACAACAAGTGAACAAATTAGCCCAACTTTTCTCTGGACAATTTCAGATGTGGATTTGGCTGATGTTTTAAACAAAATTTCAAGCTGTTGCTTATTTTAGCTGAACAGGTTCGGAAAGACAGGCTGGCATCGTTATTTATTTGAGAATGCTCTTGTCTCAGATTTAGCTACTCATCACCCCCATGAAATGGTGCATATTGTTGATCCAAACAGTTTTATTTATTCCAGAACTGGAGTGTTAATAGCAATCTGAACTCCATTTGACCAGTGGTTTTGCACAGAGGGCTGAATAAATATGAATGGCCAGTAAAAGCTAAAGTATTGCTATTAAATATAACCTATACTGGAAAAATGCACTCTCATTCCAGAATCAAAGTACCCACATGGGGAGTTGTAACAATATACATGTAGGGTATGTCTGTGCTGGAGGTAGAGGGTTAATTTCCAGCCCAAGGAGAGATATTCATGCTTGCTCTAATCCAGCTAGTTTGGTAAGAAAATAGAAGCATAACCCCTGGCAGCTGGATCAGCAGCTAGCGCTGGTAAATCACCTCAAGCTGAAAATTATAACTGTACCCATAGAGCAGGGGTGGGAAAACTTTTTGGCCTGAGGGCCACATCGGGGCTGTAAAATTGCATGGAAGGCCTGGTAGGGAAGGCTGTGCCTCCCCAAAGAGCCTGGCCCCACCTCCTATCTGACCTCCTCCCACTTCCCTCCCCCTGACTGCCCCCCTCAGAATCCTTGACCCATCCAACCCCATCCTCACTCCTTGTCCCCGCCCCCCAGGGACCATCCCACCCCTAACCACTCCCCCGGAACCCCACCCCCATCCAATCCCCTGCTCCTTGTCCCCGACCACCCCCTCCTGAGACCCCCCTACTCAATCCCCTCTGCCCTCAACAGACCCCAGGACTCCCAAGCCCCATCCAACCCCGCTTGCTTCCAGACTGTCCCCCAGGACTTCCCACCCATTATGCAACCCCCCGGCTCCAGCCCCCTCACCATACTGCTCAACTGTGTGTCTGGCAGCTGCATGGAGCCAGACACACTGCCCCACCCCCCAAGTGCACTGCCCGTGCAGCATGCTGAGGCTACAGGGGAGGGTGGAAGGTGGGGGGGCGGGGGCGGTGGCAGCCTTCCCAGCTGGGAGCTCGGGCTGGGCAGGATGAGCCCGTGGGCCGGATGTGGCCTGAGAGGGTTGTAGAAAGCAAATGATGATAAATGTTGATGCAGATATGTAAAGATCAAAATATAAGATCTCCATTAAGGAAAATAATAGATAGTTATTATAAATTGTTTAATGTTAATGTTTATTTTAATAAGGTTATGGAAAAAGTTTTTGAATAATCATGAGTGATAGAATTGGTTTTTGCACATTTATACAATCACTACCTCATTAAAGTAATATGCTGCTATTGCACGTTCTGTGCACGAGCAATGACCCTGCAAAAAGGGCGCGAATTCTGTCCAATCACGCTGTTCCTACCACGTGCCTGCTCCACGTGAGTAGTCTAAATCTGCCTAGCAATATAGGATAGCCAATCATGTAACACATATACAAACTGCGTCGTTAACCAAGACTATAAAAACTGTAAGTTAGGCGTGGTTGGTGTGGCAGTTTCTTCACGCTTTTGGGCGACTGCCACCTCGGCCGAATAAACACGTTTTGTTTTAAGCCTCATTGGTCTCCTTGAACTTTATTACTGGTCTCCCTCTATAGCCTAGTGAACATCCCGCTACATCTTCTGGGGGCTCGTCCGGGATGTCGAGGGACGATCAGGAGCAGGTTCAGGGATAAGTCCGTTGGGGACTTGCAGGGGTAAGTCTGTTTCGGGGGCCGGCACAGGGGCGGTGCATCGAGAGGGGCCCCGTTTTGACCGGTGGCCGCTCGTGGGCTGGTTCGCCATCCAGATTGCCTTTTTGCGCCAACGAAGAGACTTTGAAAACAACCGTGGGGAGAGGGAGGGAAACTCCAGCCAGTCTACGGAGAGGCAAGTATAAGAGGGTCTCTGGGAGGGATCTTCTTGTTGGAGTGACTGATTGTGTGTGTGTGACTGAGTGAATGGCCATTACGGTTCCTGTTGTCAGCCGTTGGAACGTCCGGTGACTCAGGCTAGTGGCGATTGAGAGTTAACCTCAACCCTCCCACCAACCGACTCCCCCATCCTCTATAGTCAGTTGGGAACCCGTCTTCCCTATTGTGTCTGTTTTATCTCTTCTATCTGGGTGGAGAGGTAAATAAGAAAAGTAAAGACAGCTGTAAAGTCAGGTTAGTGAGGGTGCCCCAAGACCTAGTCTGCAAAATGGGAGGAAGCGGATCCAAGGAGGACCGCAAAACACCTCTAACTTGCATGTTAGAGCATTTTGGAGAATTCAAAAAGCACATTCCCACCGGCAGTCGTAAGGCCGGTTTATTAAGAAAGTTTTGTGAGAGAGACTGGCCGGCATTTCCACTCCAGCCCTCGTGGCCGGCCATAGGAACTTTGGACATGGATATTATTAGAGATGTCCTCAATTTCGCGGGACACCAACACCCCGATCAGTACCCTTATATATCTGCATGGTTTGATATAGTAGAGGAAAATCCATCCTGGTTACAGAAATACACCAAATGCCTAGTTCTTCGTACACGCCCACAGAGAGGGCCCAGGGAAACCAAGGAGGAATCGAAACCTATATATACAAGCCTCCCAGATGATGAGCCACAAGCCCCACCCCCTTATATGCCGCTACCCATGGTCCCGGCTGCCCCGCTCGAGCCTATACCTATACTGCAAGCACCAACAGCCCCGCCACCAAGCGTATCCGGCATGTCCGTCTCAAATTCACCAACTGACTCCGGTCGGTCAGGCTTACAGCAACTTGAAGAAAGTGTGGCAAAACTTCAACAACTCCTAACCCCTGAGAGAAAACCCGAGGGTTATGATTCTAATCAGGATGAGAAAAGAAACACTACAAGGGAACATTCCTATGCCCTTCGGAGTAGAGACCGCGATACCTCTCCGGTTCGTCAGTTCCCTCTCCGGGGAGTTAATCAATTAATCCCCCTCCCCCAGACAACCCCACAGGACAGTACCGGGTCCAGGGAGTGTATCAACATGTCCCTTTCACTAGTAGTGATCTTCTTAATTGGAAAGCTTCAAAGGCACCATGGACAAACGATCCCACAGCCATTGCCACTCTAGTCGAAGGAATTATTGGGACTCACTATCCTTCTTGGATGGACATTAGCCAACTTCTCCAAATGTTGCTTAGCCCAGAAGAACGAACCCTAGTTTTAAGCCGAGGGAGGGAAGAAGCCCGTATAGAGTATGGAACAAGAGACCCTAATGGCCTCTTAGATTTTATGGACAGTACATTTCCCACAATTAGAGATCTGGGATGGGACCCTAACACACCAGATAGCAAAACTGCCCTTGATTTATACCACCGGTTACTTGTTCGGGCTCTCAAGAGGGGACCACCTAGAGTTGTAAACCTCCGGAAAATTCACGATTTGCTACAAGACAGAGAGGAAACACCTGGGGCATTCTTAGAAAGATTGAGGGAAGGATATCGTAAATGGTCCCCATACGATATGGACAATGAATCAGAAGACAGCCCAGGGTCCCAAGCTTTGAAGAACAGTTTTATCAGTCAATGTGCACCAGACATCAGGCGCAAGCTTCAGAAGGATCAGGGATTGGTCCACATGAATATGGGGCGCATTCTTGAAGTAGCTGCTCGAGTGTATGCCGCCCGAGAAGGTGAAGAGGAAAGGAAAGCGGAAGAAAAAGTGAAAAAGAGAGCCCAGTTGGTTGCCGCAGTCTTTCAAGACAACTACAATGGAAAAGGAAGAGGAAATGCCCAGCGCGGCGGAGGAAGAGGACGAGGCAGAGGTCGACTGGGATTCACCCAGTGTGCCCATTGCTTCCAGGTTGGCCACTGGAAAAATGAGTGCCCTAACAAAGAAAGTGAAAGTACCTTAGAAAGTGAAAAAGGAAGAGGAGAGAGCGGTCCCAGAGGAGGGCCACATAATAGAGGAAATAGAAAGGAATATGGGGCACCTTTTTGGCCAAAAGCAGCAACTACTCAAGCACTTGATGGAGATACCTTTGGTATGGCAGTGATAGAAGACTGGGCAAGAAACCAAGATTAGGCCAGACCGGTTCCTCGGATCCCGACAGAAGTATTTACAACTGGCCCCGGGGAGCCGATGGTCTGTATGAATGTGGGAGGCCAGTTCATAGACTTTCTAATTGATACAGGAGCTACCAGGTCTGTGGTCAATACTAAAGTGGCCCCCGAGAGCCAACAACAGACCACTATCGTTGGAGCAACAGGACAAATAAAACCCTGTCCCTACCTACAAGAGAGAGCATGTAAATTAGGAAGCCACGTTGTTACCCATAAACTTCTCTATATACCTGAATGTCCCATTCCCCTCCTTGGAAGAGATATGTTATCAAAACTCAGAGCCACTCTTACCTTTGATAATGATGGAAACATGAAAATGCAATTAGGAGAAAAACCATCCCCAACTCAATGTCTTATGTTAGCACTCCCTGTAGAAGAAGAATGGCGACTTTTTACCTCCATGGAAAACAGACAAGATTGGCAAGCTTTTAATGTCCCGGGTGTATGGGCAGAAGATAACCCACCTGGACTGGCAATTGACATCCCTCCTATAGTCATTGATCTAAAACCCATGGCAACTCCTGTCTCCATTCCCCAATATCCTCTACCTCGAAAAGCAGTAATTGGCATACACGAACATTTACAAAAATTATCAGACGCTGGTATCATCATCAAATGCCAGTCAGCCTGGAATACCCCCTTGTTACCTGTGGAGAAGCCTGTTAAAAGTTTCCGACCTGTACATGACTTGCGGGCCGTGAATAAAAGAGTGATCCCATTACACCCAGTAGTACCAAATCCCTACACTCTCCTCAGTCTGGTACCGGCTAATGCCAAATGGTTCTCAGTGTTAGATCTTAAAGACACCTTCTTCTGTCTCCGGCTTGCACCCATCAGTCAACCTATTTTTGCTTTTCAATGGGAACATCCTGATACTGGTCAAAAGACTCATATGACATGGGCACGTCTCCCACAGGGATTCTGTAACTCACCCTCCTTATTTGGACAAGCCCTAGCTCAAGACTTGGTGCCTCTCACACAAGGAGGCAACCGCTGGAACATCCTCCAATATGCTGATGACCTCCTAGTAGCTACTCGTACCTACACTGAATGCATAGAGGCCACTGCTAATCTCTTAAAACATCTCTATCTCAAAGGTTATAAGGTTTCCAAGAAAAAGGCTCAGCTAGTACAAAAGGAAGTAAAATATCTAGGATTTAAACTCACAAAAGGAATCCGCATGCTGGACATTGAGAGAAAAGAGGCAGTTTGTGCCATTCCTACCCCTACAAACAGACGCCAAGTGCGCGAGTTTTTAGGAGCTGCTGGCTTCTGCCGTCTTTGGATCCCTAACTATGCTACACTAGCTAAACCCCTTCATGAGGCCACAAAAGGCGGGGCCGCAGATCCCTTTATTTGGACAGAAACACAACAAAGAGGGTTTGAAGATATCAAATCTGCCCTGATGACAGCCCCTGCGCTAGGCCTCCCTGATTTGGAAAAACCTTTCACACTGTATGTAGGAGAAAGAAAAGGTATTGCAGTTGGTGTCTTAACCCAGACCATCGGTAGCTGGCCGCGACCAGTAGCATACTTCTCTAAGCAACTAGACACTGTAATACAAGGATGGCCACCCTGTCTACGTGCTGTAGCTGCAGCTGCCCTTCTTGCTGAAGAGGCAAGTAAACTCACCCTAGGACAACCAATCTCCTTGAAGTGCCCACATGCTGTGGTCACCCTAATGGAACATAGGGGCCATCATTGGATGACAAACACAAAACTCCTCAAGTACGAAAGTATACTAGTAGACAATCCTTCTGTTATCATCTCTGTCTGTTCCACCCTTAATCCTGCAACTTTACTGCCTGTAGAAGAAAATCCTACTGAGAAACATGACTGCCTTCAGGTCATGGAAGAAGTTTATTCTAGCCGACCTGACTTACTGGATACACCTTTAGCCGCACCTGACTCTGTCCTTTTTACCGATGGTAGTAGTTTCATTGATCAGGGTCAACGTCTGGCTGGGTATGCCATAGTCAATGATCAAGGCACTGTCTGTGAAGCAAAGGCGCTTCCTCCTGGCACCTCTGCCCAGAAGGCTGAACTGGTCGCCCTCCGTCGAGCACTTGAGCTAGCAACAGGACAAAAGGTCAATGTTTACACTGACTCAAAATATGCCTTCCTAACACTTCATGCCCATGGTGCCATATACAGGGAAAGAGGACTTCTAACTTCAAATGGACAGAAAATAAAACATGCAGATGAAATTCTAGCCCTTCTTGATGCTGTTTGGATGCCCAAACAAGTTGCTGTGATGCATTGCAAAGGACACCAACATGGTGAGGATCCTGTCGCAAAAGGAAACCGACAGGCAGATGAAGAAGCAAGAAATGCAGCACGTCAACAATCCCCAGCTATTCATATCCAGCATCTCAACGTGGCTGAAATGATTCCTGCTGAAGTCCACTACACTGCACAAGAACAACTTTGGGTGGAACAGGAAAAAGGAGTAAAGCAATCAGGTTTATACGTCTTGCCAAATAATAAAATCTTCCTGCCCGCAGCGGTAGCTTGGGAGTTGATCCAGGAATTACATCAACAAAACCATTTAGGTAGTACTAGCCTAACTGAACTCCTAGACCGTGAACTATACATAAATGGTCTGCATTCACTCACCAGACGTGCTGCCCTACGCTGTCAAATTTGTGCAAAACATAATCCCCGTGTAGGGCCTCTTCGGCCACCTGGAGTCCAGTATATAGGATATAGTCCAATGGAATCACTAGTTGTGGACTTCACCGAAATGCCAAAGTCTGGGAAATTCAAGTACCTGCTTGTAGCGGTTTGCACATATTCCGGCTGGGTTGAGGCATGGCCCACCACTAATGAAAAGGCTGAGCAAGTTACTAAGGCCCTGCTTCGAGACATAATCCCCCGATTTGGACTCCCATTACACATTGGTAGTGACAATGGTCCCGCTTTCGTTCACAGAGTCATCCGCTCTTTGTCAATACTCCTAGGCATCACCTGGAAACTCCATTGTGCATATCATCCACAGGCGTCAGGAAAGGTCGAAAGGATGAATAGGACTCTAAAAGATGCCCTAGGTAAAATTTGTCAGGAAACCGGCCTATCATGGACTGTAGCCTTGCCCATGGTATTGCTCAGAGTTCGATGCACTCCCACACGATCCTTAAAGCTCTCACCCTATGAGCTGGTGTTCGGCCGACCACCGCTAGGGGTCCGCCACTTGAAAGGGGATACTTACCTTCTGGGAAAACAAGATCTTATCAGAGAAGTTCAGCTCCTGAGCAATGTGTTAAATCAATTATCCACCTACGTTAGTGAGCTCAAGTTCCCTTTCCCTGTCACTGCTCTGCACCCTTTCTCCCCAGGAGATTCTGTATGGCTCAAAGATTGGAAAACTAACCCCTTGGGACCTAAGTGGAAGGGCCCCTATACTGTTCTCCTTACCACTCCCACTGCTGTTAAATTAGCCGGTGTTAAGCCATGGATTCATTATACCCGTGTCAAATCTGACCACACATCGCCTCCACCCGACTGGCAGGTCTCCGTGATAAGCTCCAACCCTCTGCAAATCGTCTTCCGCAAACCAGCCCAACCACCCATCCAGCAAGATATTCAACCTACCTCTTGTGAGTCAGGTGACCAAGCACCGCTCTGAAAACCTGCTCTACTGTATGAACATTTGTTATAATGTATTCTTTAAAGAATCTCATTCACCTATTGTTAATATTTTTAAATGCCCCAAAGGTTACTGTAATATTTCTCAGGGAAAGGGGCAGAGGCGAGTTTGTTTAATGTGTGCAAGGTATATCTCTGATATTTTTGTAAAGTTCTCTTGTTCAGTCTTATCATGATGTTTTATATATATTCTGTATGTCTGGATAGTAGTTTAGATCCTGTAATCTGTTATGATCCAAAAGAATATGTTAATGTTCCAAAATTACCAATAACTAGTAAAATAATATCTAGAATGTTGCTAGTTTGTAATAACTAGCAACAAGAAAAAGGAGGGAATGAGAGGGTTGTAGAAAGCAAATGATGATAAATGTTGATGCAGATATGTAAAGATCAAAATATAAGATCTCCATTAAGGAAAATAATAGATAGTTATTATAAATTGTTTAATGTTAATGTTTATTTTAATAAGGTTATGGAAAAAGTTTTTGAATAATCATGAGTGATAGAATTGGTTTTTGCACATTTATACAATCACTACCTCATTAAAGTAATATGCTGCTATTGCACGTTCTGTGCACGAGCAATGACCCTGCAAAAAGGGCGCGAATTCTGTCCAATCACGCTGTTCCTACCACGTGCCTGCTCCACGTGAGTAGTCTAAATCTGCCTAGCAATATAGGATAGCCAATCATGTAACACATATACAAACTGCGTCGTTAACCAAGACTATAAAAACTGTAAGTTAGGCGTGGTTGGTGTGGCAGTTTCTTCACGCTTTTGGGCGACTGCCACCTCGGCCGAATAAACACGTTTTGTTTTAAGCCTCATTGGTCTCCTTGAACTTTATTACTGGTCTCCCTCTATAGCCTAGCGAACATCCCGCTACAGCCTACGGGCCATAGTTTGCCCACCCCTACCATAGAGGCATAATTATAACAGCAAATGTTCCCAGATGGACACGCTCTTACAGCTGTAGCATTAAGTGGCGTCATGACTGCATCTACCTCTGAGAACCAGGGAGACATAACTGGCTCCATTGTATGCACCCCTCTGTACTTACCCCCATGTTTTTACTGATAAACAGAGCACATTTTATTTGAAAGTCAAGGAGGTGCAACAAATCAGGAACCCCACTCTGATATTTTTACCACCACATTTCAAAGACCTACTCCACATTAATTGATTAATATTTGTAAAGCACTTTGAAATGCAGGAATGAAAGGATCTGTGTGAGTGCAAAGTATTAGTCTGGGGACTAATTCTGCACTGACCTATGTCCCCATACAAGTCCTCTTTAATTTCAAATAGTAAGGGCAAAAGTTTGCCCGTTATATTTGAGAAGTTAAGTTTTATTTTCTGTGCGTTTTCTTAAATTTTAGTTTCCATTTTCAAACAATTAGTTGCAAGGATACTGAGCTGGAAGTTTCTTTGTCACTGTATTTCCCAGGATGCAACCTGGACTACTGATGGAATCTTGTGTTATATCAACTACTGCTGCCAATTAGAGATAAAATAGTGACAGCCTTTGAACAACCTTGTTGTGATACATACAACATTTTTGCATATGCCAATGCTTTCTCCTGTTAGACACAACACAAGTTACAGGCACTGATAAATAAAATTGCAATTAATTCCATTTATGAGTTCTTTCTTTCTCAATTGTAAGTGCAATAATAGTACACAGTGCTATGGCTAATTGTGTTAGCTAATAGCACCCAGTGCTTTGGCTTCTAAAATTGGGTATGTGATTCATTTGGAAATCTATATATATGCACAAGTCAAATAAATTAAAAAGAGAGGCCTCTTATTAATAATGACTTTTTGACACTTGGCACAAGTCTTTTGTATTGCATGAAAAAATAGGCACACAGCTGTTCATTGACAAGGTAAATAATAATCCTTTGATTACAGTAGCTAAAGTCTGTCCTTTAATGGATTTTACTTGTCACTTTTAATTCCTTTTAATCTTTGTCTGCATTTCATTAAAACGGCTTTATCATCCTGATGGCCCTCGTGTCCTTATTCTGACTGAGTTAAAGGGGTGTCTCCATACCATGGAGATCCAGGATAAAATATAATAGTGTTATATTTATAGACTTCAGGGACATTTTAAAGATGATTGCTTTGCCAATCAGCTTTTCTGCTCTTACATGGCACATTATTGCAAATGTAGTGGAGTATTTTGCTTTCTTTTGCCTGGTAGGTACCCTGAGCAAAGCTTCTGTCTTAATCTCCCATGACTTAATCTACCCAAAAAATGCAACAGACATTTGGCAAGGGAGCTAGCAGAGGGTCTGTTGTCATTTTCTGTGCTGCTCTTTGGCTGTGATTTTGACTTTCTGTTTAAAAACTTCATACCTGCACTGCCGTCCTTTTACAGATGATGAAGGTACTTGAAAGTTATTCGGAAACTTACCTGAGGTCTTCTGACCCTGTGGTTATACTGGATTTGTTTCTCTATTGTATTAATCACGGTAGATGTACAGCAGAAGTATGTGTGGGTTTGAGGCCCGTATACCGTATTTATTTATTTGTTTTATGTAGTTTTATGGTACTGTACTTTTTTTCCATATTATAGAGAAGTACAATACATTGGTTCTAATTTTGAAGCTAATGTCATCCAGTATAAAAGCCTTATTAAATAACCATAGAATATATGTTAGACACCTCAGGATTATTGTTTCAATTATGTACTGTAAAGATTAAACTGGTAATACATAGAATAATATTTGGATGATAGAGAATGTGTCTTTTTGAGGTTCAGAGAATGAACTATTGTAGGGTGTCATTTACTACAGTATAAGAAATGTTGGTGAGAATGTCTGTGATGTGTTGTCCAGCTGTGACATTCAGCCATGTTGCCTGACATTAGGGTATACAATACTTAGCTACAGAACAGAATTACAGCATTATACGAGCTGTTTTTTCACAGTTTACTAACGTATACTTTATTGAATGTTTATATCAATGAGATAATTTGCCTAAAAGGCAGACAATGAGTTCTATATGAGCAATATAGCAATACAGTTTGATAAGCATTTGTCTTAATATAAGCTGGTACTGGTGCAACGCTCAAATTTTACTCTAAAGAGAGTCTCTAAAACTATATGCAATTTTCTTACCACAGCAGATGTATGTATTGTTTTAAAACTGCACTAGTGACGCAGAAAGGGATTATTTATGTACCATATGATGGAAGGATTAGATGGATGCATTTCCTCGAATATAAATATCAGAGCTGCAAATACAGCAAATCTTAACAATGATTCATAGAAAACAAATGTCTGGCAATGGTTGTCTTAAATATGAGTTTGGGGCAGGGGGAGATGATTTAATGATGTTCACTGAGAAGTACAGACTAGTAGTGTTGGGTGAAACATCTAATTTGAATTTTTATGTGCTTTCTTTAGAAGTGAAATTGTGTATGTAGAAAATTTGTGTGTTTTAGAAAATTTGCAGCCCATTTAATTTGCAGTCCATTTAACTCAATCAGATACTTCAACAAGGGGTATATTCATATACTTAATTACCAAGGGTCTCCTAAAATCAGATAATTAAGAATCACTAATATATTGAGGTGCATGAGTGTGAGCTTTATTCATCCTGTTTTCACAGTAAGAATAGTAGAGCTTTTATTTATTTGATGAATAAGTTTTTCATTGGATACAGATGTATAGACACCAAAACAATCTTTATCAAATATGATTACTTTCCCTTGAACCATAATGTAATTTTTGAAAACTACTTCTTTGTTTTTTGTCTACTTATTATATCATTATTCATTATTATTTGTGATACTGTAAGTAGTAGCCCCTCTCACGGACCAGGATCCTAACATGCTGGATACTGTACAAACACAGAACAATACAAAAGCATAACAGTTCTAACATGTTTGAACACAGCACATTCCTAAAGTCCTGTCCTAGTATGAACTGGGTTTGATGTAAAATATGCAGAGGATTCTCTGAGGGAAGTATATGCTCTTGTTATTCTAAAATCATGGTAAGGAATTTGGGCAGGAAATCAGCCTACGACAGACATTAACTCAAAGATGGAAGTCTGTTGGAATTGGGTTGACAGGTTTACTGTAGCTATATTTTTTTATCCATTTGTGTATTCAAACAAGGCTTTTTAATATGGATTCTCTGCATAAAGACACGATGACCATACTTGGTCAGACCAATGGTCTATCTAGCCTTCTATTCTGTCTTCTGAGAGCAGCCAGATGCTTCTGAGGGAAAGAATAGAATAGGGCAATTAGCAAGTGGTGCATTCCCTGTTCCCCAGTCCCAGATTCTGACAGTTGCAGGTTTAGGGACTCCCAGAGCATTGGGTTGCATTTCTTACCAATTTGGCTATGACCTATCCTCTATGAATTTATCTAAATCTTTTTTGAACCAAGTTATACTTTTGGCTTTCACAACATTCTCTGGCAACAAGTTCCCCGCATTGACCATGCACTGTGTGAAGAAATATTACTTTTGTTTGTTTTAAACTGCCTATCTATTACAGGAGGGACTAAATAACATTTGGCTCTTCACTTTCTTCAGACCATTCATGATTTTATAGACCTCTCTTATATCTACCCCTTAGTCATATCTTTTCTAAGCTTTACAATCCCAATCTTTTCATATGGAAGTTATTACATACCCCTAAACATTTATGTTGTTCTTCTCTATAATGTTTCCAATTCTAATATATTGTTTTTGTGATGGGGGTGACCAAAACTGTACTCAGTATATTTGAGGTGTGGGCATGCCATGGATTCATATACTGGCATTATGACATTTTCTATTTTATTATCTTTCCTAATCATTATTAACTTTGTTAGATTTTGTGAATGTTGTACGTTGAGAAGATGTTTTCAGAGAACTATCCATGATGATTCCAACATTCTTTCTTGAGTAATAAGAGATAATTTATTTTATATGTATAATTGAGTTTATGTTTTCTAATAACTTTAATCTGCCATTTTGTTGTCCAGTCAGCCATTTTGTTGGGATCCCTTTGTAATGCTTCACAGTCAGCTTTGGATTTAACTCTCTTGAGTAATTTTGTACCATCTGCAAATGTTGCCACCTCATTGTTCACCTCCTTTTTCAGATCATTTCTGAATATGTTGAACAGAGGTCCCTGTGCAGATCCTTGAGGGACCCTCCCATTTACTGTCGTCCATTGTGGAAACTAACCATTTATTGGTACCCTTTGTTTTCTATTTTTTAATGATAGGACTTTCCTGCTTATCTCATGACCACCTAGCTTGCTTAAGAACCTTTGGAGAGAGACCTTTTCAAAATCTTTCTGTAAGTCTAAGTTCACTATATCAAATGGATCACCATTGTCCAGGTACTTCAAGATTGCTGTTAGATTGATGAGGCATGATTTCCCTTTACAAAAGCCATGTTAACTCTGATAATGTTGGTCTTCAATATAGTTCCAACCAATTTGCCTGGTACTGAAATTAGGCTTATAAGACTCAAATTGCCAGGAATGCTTCTAGGGCCTTATTAAGAAATCGGCATTACATTAGCTATGTTTCATCATCTGGTACAGAGGCTGATTTAAGCAATAGTTTACATACTACAGTTAGTAGTTCAGTTAGTAATAGTAGTTTCATATTTCAGTTCCTTCAGAACTCTTGGGTGAATAGAATCTGATTCTTGTGATTTATTACTGTTTAATTTATCAGTTTGGACCAAAACCTCATTTTATTGACACCTCAATCTGGGACAGTTCCTCCGACATCTTCAACATTGTGACAAGAATATTTCATAATTCCAACTACTCTCTTTTGTGCAGGATTTACTGTGAGGCCATGGGCTTTGCCATCTATTTTTTCATTTTGTTTTTTATAGACGTGTAACCCATACCATGCCCAACTGTATTGCAAAGGTGGTCATATAAGGGGTTGATGTGGTGTTCAGAGCTCATTAGTATATATTCTTTCTTTACTTTAAAAAATAAACACTCCACCCTTGTTCAAAGATGTATGTAAGGATCCCAGTGCTGCCCAGTTTAACAGCCCAATGGCTGTTTTGACTCTGACTCCTCTGAGAACAGGATCAGGGTTGTATCTGTTTTTTTCTACACCTGGATGGATTAGCTGTCTTTGTGGCTTATTATGGGATAATGCAACTTGGCATCGAGGTATTGATTGATTCAGTTTTCTCTTCCTCCTCCAGATGGTAACATTTATTTTGCATTTATTGATGTTGTGATACAAATTCCATATATCTAGCTACACATATTCTTCTAGCCTGGGCAGGGTAGAGGCAACATCTAATGGGAAGAGGCTACAGAGAATCACTATATCATAAGGGACCCATTATACTACCAGTCATATAACCACTAATATTTACCCATAACCTACAGGGAATTCAAATGGCTCAGAGAAACTTTCTCTTTAAATGTGCATTTACTACATTAAGCTGCATCAGCACAGGGGAAATTCATCCATTTAAAAGTGTTTGCTGAAGAACCTACTCACTGAGAAGCGGTGGATTGGCCTAGAGTAATATTAATAATTAAAGGGTAGGAAAATATGGTAGGGAGGGGGGGAATATACAATGCACAGTCAAGAGAAAATGGGCTTTAAAAAGATATTAAAGATGGGACCATGGAAAATGTTACCAGCTTTGCCCATTACTTTGGGGTCCATTCATTTATTAGGGCTATTCTTTGGGGGGTGGGGGGAAGGTGTCTGTACTTCTATCAATGTACTGCTTGTGTCATTTGTGTTCTCATATGGAGCTCTACTTCTCCCTGCTGCAAGTTCTCTCCCAATGGAGCTATCCTGAAGGACCTAGGGCTGGGTTCTTCCAGCCTCAGAATCAGACGAACACACACACACATTAACAGAGCACATCTGAGAGGACCGAGTAAATCAGCACTCCCACGCTGACCCCTTATATGTCCCTGGACTCAGTAGGATGGGTTGAGCAGCATTTCCAAGTTGTCACCCTCATAGGCCCTTGGACTCAGCAGGCTGGGTCAAGCAGCACCTGGAAGCTGTCACCCCCATATGCCATGGGCACCACACTGGAATAGAGTACGCCTGAGCAGGCTGGGTCAGGCAGCATTTCCAAGGTGCCACCCTCATATGTCCCTGGTTCAGCACCGCTCTATCCTCACTTTCACATTACAGTTGTTCCGGTAATAACCCACTTGATGACTAACTCCCACAGAATTTTTGGATGCTGCAGGGATCTTTTAGCTTAGGTATGAGCAGCATTGCTGCACAGTGAATGAGGAAATGAAAAAACACCCATGGGGGGGGGGGAGGGGAGGAGAAGCAATGAGCTTAATCATTAAAGTTATTTACTGCCAGGTAATAATGATAGAGGAGCCAAACAAACCAACCAGTTATAATAGTAAATCGAACGTAAACTTGATTATAAAAGTGAGGTTTAGAAAACTATAACTGATCACACAAGGCAACAAAGGGAAAATACCAAAGTTGTTTTGTTCACACTAGACATGGGGGCTGGTCTTTCCTAGCTTTGGGCAGTGTTCCTTGGAGGGAACTCACAATGCAATTAGGGAGCTTCAGTATTTTGGATACCACTAAAGGATTTATTACTAGAATTGGTCTGATAATTACTCAACTGGGTGTGTGCAGGCATGGGTTCATTAACATCTGGAGCAGAGATTCCCCCAGCATGCAGTGTTTTCCTGCTTTTCTGGTCCCAGGGTTCCATGCAGTTCTTGCTTAGAATCTCTGTTCTCCGGTCTGTATGCTAATGGAGATGTCTTCCTGTTCCATCTTCAATGAAAATATGGCTAGGGGAGTTCCCTTAATTCTGTCACTCTTGTCCTGATGGGTATAGGTGTGTCTCCCATTGCCTTTTCATTGTGTTTTGTAAGTCTTTCTTTTGACGCAGATTTTGACGCAGATTGATTCAAGCAGAGGCTGGGAGGGTCTTTTGTGAGTCAGCAGGCTGGGTACTGCACCCTGGTTCTCCAAGAACACAGAGCTGCTAGGTAACAGAAAGCTGACAAAGGACAAGAAGAGAGGAAAAAGGTAAAGGCAAAGAAAAGAAAACATGAATGGAAGGAATAGAGAAAAACACACATAAATATGGTAAAGTAAGTGTAAGCTGAAAACAGCAGGATTCATAACTTCAACCTAGACCCAGTGATGTTTGATGCCTTAGATCTCTAGATATCCTAGCAATAGCTGGGATTATCCCTTTCATTTCTCTGCTATGCTAGCACTGCATGACAGGCTACAATTAAAACTGGTCAAAGACAGCAATAAAATTCAATACATTTTTAATTGAAAACTGGGAACATTTGTTGAATAATGTTTTCAGTGACTAGCAGTCAGCCAGCTCTAGCTAAAATTGAAAAGTAATGTTCTAGTGGCTCCCTGGCATACTGTTTCATATAATCAGTTGGTAAATGTTATACATTTTTAGTAGGAGATGAGAAAGAAATCAATACTGCTTTTATATCTGCCTCCCCAAAAATACAGAATATATGAACAAATATGACCATAATAATTTTAAAATCATTCTGGTGCAACCAAAGTGTCGGCACATTGAAACATGCTTAATTCCTATGTTGAGGCTTTTAAGGGTTTTGTTGAATTTCAGTTTGAGCTACAAAGACTTGAATGAATGTTTTGTGGAACTCAGGCTACAACTCCGCAGTGTCGCAGTACAACTAACGCATTAGTGTAACCCATGTGCTTAATAGGGAGACTGCTCTTTAAGAGACCAGTTGCGGGGAGATAGGAGTGAGCTGTGGCTGGGTCATTGTTGCTAGGCAGATTTAGCCCTTCGCATCCTGAAGCTTCTGGAATTGGGGATGGTAGTTTTGGGTCTGCTCCTTTAGCAGGGATTGCAAATTCAGATCACCACGAGGGCCACATGAGGACTAGTACATTGACCCAAGGACCACATCACTGAAATGTTTTCATACAACAATACAAAAGTATAGTCAAAAATGAAAAAAAATATGCGTAATATAGTATGCTACTAAAAGTCAACGTATTAACTTTTTTAAAACTAACATGAAAAGTGAGTGCTAATTTTGACAGTCATTTAATTTTTGGCCACTTAGCTGGCAGCGTTTTGCATCAACCAGAGTATCATTATAAGGTTTGATATTCTGAGACCAAACCAATCTCAGAGTTGCTTGAAAATTGTACCACATTCCATACAAAAATTTACACCAAGAGACTGTTAAGATTGCATAGTTATGTATAGATGCCAAAATTAGGTTTGGACACAAAATTTTTTACTATGTAATCTTTTAATTACAAGGTCACATACTGTTTCTCATAATATAATATAAAATATAATATAATATATATAACTTTTTCTACACCCTTAAATTGTACAGCATCTTACAGTGATTTTTCTACTGACTTTTATTGCATTGTCACAGTAGCCCAATATATGCTTACTAGCAAAGAACTTACCACTTAGCCACTCAAGTTTATGGTAAGTATGAGTGAGGATGGGCAACTGTCTGTTGTGATGGGAAGCTGTGTTGATTTGTGCCTGGGTTGTGTTGTTCTGGGAGATTTTGGTTGCTTAGTGTTAATAAGGGGTGTGTGCTGGGGTGAGGAGCTATCTGTATTTGAACTTGCTGGTTGTGTTGTTACATACGTGGTTGTGCTGATATGTGAGGTGGCAGCTAGGCACAAGGGTGTGGCAGTCGGGCCAATTAATCCATCATCTGTGAAGTCTCCCTCATACAACCAATGAAACGGTAGCATGCAAATTAGCTATTAAGTAAGGGTGGTGATTGGTTGAGTTATCTCTGATATCACAAGGTCTTGTACTCTTGGCACAGCACAGATGCACACCTTTCTGTAGTTGTACACCAACCGTCAAGTCAAAATAGCTGAAAACTTCAAAATTGGTTGGTAACAGACTGCAAATCCCCCATTCTACCCCTTCCATGAGACCCCGTCTCTTTCCACCCCGTCCCGGCCCCATTGCAACCCCTTCCCAAAGTCCCTGCCTCAACTTCGCCCCTCCCTGCCCCATTCCAACCCCTTGCTCAAATCCCCGCCTCAGCCCTGCTTCTTCTCCCCATCTTCCCCTGAGTGTGCGGCATCTCCACTCCTCCCCACCAGGGCTGGCGACAGGAATTTTGGGGCCCCATACGGCAGATCGTACGGCCCCCCCCCCCGGTCTCCCGCCGCCCGCGCCCCCCCCTTCCAGTCTCCCACCGCCCGCGGCCCCCCCCCCCGGTCTCCCGCCGCCCGCGCCCCCCCCGGCCGATCTCCCGCTGCCCGCGGCCCCCCCTGCCAGTCTCAAGCCACCCGTGGTCCCCCCCCGCCAGTCTCGCCACCCGCGGCCCCCCCCCGGACCGATCTCCCGCCGCCTGCGGCCCCCTCCCCCCGCCAGTCTCTCGCCGCCCGCGGCCCCCGGCCGATCTCCCGCCGCCCCTCCCAGCCGATCTCCCGCCGCCCGCGGGCCCCCCCCGCCAGTCTCTCGCCGCCTGCGGCCCCCCCCCGGGCCGATCTCCCGCCGCCCGCGGCCCCCCTGCCGGTCTCCTACCTCCCGCGGGCCCCAACCCCCGCATGCGCTGCGGCCGCGTGGCTGGCCGGGAGAAGCAAAGGAGGACGGGGGAGGCTGCTGGGTGCCGGGGGAGGGGGCTGGTGAGCGCTGCAGCAGCTGCCCGAGCCGCGCCTCGCTCACAGCCCTGGGCGACAAGCGGGTACAGCTGAGTACTGGCCCCGGACTTCAGGGGGCCCCCCCTGAAGTCCGGGGCCCGGTACCCCCCTGTCGCCGGCCCTGCTCCCCACTCCCTCCTGGAAAGTCCTAAGCACCCACCAAACAGCTGTGCTGGGAGGTAGGCAGAGGAGTGGGGATGCGATGTGCTGGGGGGAGTGGTGCAGGGGATGGGAGCTTGGATGCCTAAGCTTTTGGGAACTCTCAGTTTCTTCTCCCTGTGTTTCTATGGGGACTGAATTGTTCAGATTTTAATTTGTTTTCTTTATTTATGTTTGTGTATAATTGTGAAGATAATGTCTATGGATTATAAAATGTTATGCTGAAAAAATAGATTATTGTTTGTTTCTTCATCAGAAGATTTTATAAAGTTATTTAATCAAATTCCTGTCTTTAGTTCCTTTTGGGACTTGAATGTGATTCCCCCTGTGGAATCCTTGCTGAAAATCCTTAGAGACTGAACTCTGGGTCTCCAGACACTTTTCTATGGGAGCTGGAGGGGTTTTAGGCACTGGAGAAGGGCAATGAAGTGAACTCTAGTCCTCTCAAAGGTTACATTAGCACTCTCACCTCTCAGCATAAGCGTCCCAGGTTCAGATGCAAGACTTTGCAGATGCTTGTATGGGGTGCTGCAACTGTAGTGTAGTAATAGAGATTGCTTCAGTTCCAGAGATTCCATTCTAAACTCAGAGCATGACATTGACCTCCCTACTGGCCTTCTTTGATGATTGTCCAGGTTGTATGCAAACATCCCACTGGATCGAAAATAGTAGGGGCAAAATCTCAGTTTCTCAGCCAGCATCTAAATCAGGGGTGGGGAATCTTTTTTCTGCCAAGGGCCATCTGGGTATTTATAATAGCATTCGCGGGCTGCTCCTCCCCCGCCCCCCCCCCCCCAAAGCCAGGCTGGCAACAGGAGCTGAGACCCCGGCTGGCAAGGGGCCAGCGGGGAAACCCCAAAGCAGTGGCAGGCGGAGTGCTTAGCCCTGCACTGCTTTGGGGTTTCCCCCGCTGACCCCTTGCCAACCGGGGGGGGTCCTGCCGCCTGCCCCAGTCAGTTCCCGCTGTCAGCCTGGGTGTACAGTGTAGACAACATCCTTGGATCGAAACTGTCTCTCCTGCTGTGTAATCTCCGAGGGCAAACACCCTGCCCCCTACTACACGCCTACCACCAAATGACATGGAACCGAGCCGGGGGCAGCTCTATTCGGTGTAGTTCTGCTTTGGCTTTTTTTTTCCAGTTCCTTTTCAGTCTCAGCCCCTCCCTTTACACCGATCCCTGGCCCCCACCGCAGCTGCAACCGGTGAGCGGCTCCCGCGGGCGGGCGCGAGGGCCACAGCGGGTCCAGCCTCGCGTGGCTGGGGCCGGGGCATCCTAACATCAGCGCCCGGCCACGTTGGCAGCGTGAGGCCGGAGACGGGGCGGGGGAAGGGGGCGGAGCCAGGGGCGGGGCGGCTCCGCGTTCAGCGAAGGGGCCGGGAAGCGGCCTGTGCGTGTCCCTGTCCGGCAGCTCCCTGAGGCGCTTCCCGGCCTCTTCGCCGAGCGGGGAGCCGCCCCGGGCCACCAGGCGGGGGCGGCTCCGCGTTCAGCAAAGGGGCTGGGAAGCGCCTGGGGGCGCCGCCGGCCAGGGACGCGTGCGGGCCGGACGGAATGCTTTGGCGGGCCGTATAACGCGGGCCGGAGGTTCCCCACCCCTGATCTAAATGTTGTAAGTTCTCACATGGTCAATAGCATCTGCTCTCTCATGAAATACAGACTAATATCCATCTTGATCTGAATGGCTAGAGAGCCCAAGTTAAATGTACGGCAGCTGTTCTATAGAATGTTGAATCTTGGAGCATCTGACATGACCCAAGGAAAAGTCTCTGGAAAGCATAAGGGTTTGATTTTCATAGATCTCATTTGAATTGTACTATTTATCATATTCAGAGATATCTCCCTGACCCTGTCATGCCTACACTGTATTCACCTTGAACGTCCTGGAAACATTGAATAATCCCACTTAAATAATTCAAGGGCAACAGAACTGGATTCTTAGGGTCCTATTATGGTACTTTTATTCATCTACAATAGCACTTCGGTCCTCAAAAAGACCCTTTGATATCAATGACACTACTTCAAAAGTCGTCTACTGGTTGGCCTGAGGAAGGGTACCACAATTTGATCTCTACTGATCAGTTTTCACACTGCCCTCCAGAGCAGGCTTTGGTACGAGAGTGGTGGATTTTGTTTAAAGTATCATTGTTTAAATGATTCTCCCCCTGATCTAAATATATATTTCTCCTCTGGATCTATATCTTAACAACAACAAAATAGCATTGTATCCTGCCATTCTTCTGCATGTGTGAAAGCAGGAAGTGGTCCAGAAGACAACTTTCACTCATTGTAGCTCCAAGCAACTTTCACTCATTATGTGAACTTTCACTTTCACTCATTGTAGCTCCCAGCTGCTGTTTTTCCAGACTGTGGGCAGAAATAGTGGCTGAAGGCCCCAAGTGCCATGTAATAATGCTTAGGACTTGTACATCCAAGTACACAGCTCAGTACAGTTTACAAACAAGGGGAAGCAGTAATGTTCTTTTTACAGATGTGGGGTAAAATTTCAAGTGTTCTAGGGATTTAGGAGCCTATGTCCCACTGACTTACTATGGGATTTAGGCTCCTTAGTGCATAAGTTACTTAGGCACTTTTGAAAATGTTACCTGTGGAAGTTAAGAGCAGCGGTGTTATAGTTACACAGTCAGTTGGAGTGGCCTGTGGGTTCTGCATGTTCAGTAGGGACAATGCTCTGTGCGCCTTCTCAGGCCTTCCCCTCTCACAGTAGCAGATGGCTGCAGACAGACACAGCAAGGTATCTTTAACAGCCAGCAGAAGTCAGAATTAGATTAAGTAAAAGTGGAAAAGACCTAACTGGTCTGAAGACAAAAACAAGCTTGCCAAACACAGTAAGAAAGATGATTGCTGGATATGGATAAGAGGGACTCCATGTGAGTGTCTGTGTGCATGTGCGCCTGTATAAACGCACTCTCCACCCCAGCCCACCCCCACTGTCACACTGAGGAATGGTTATTTCCCAGTTGTCCACAGTATGCCTCACCTTTTCTCTCATCACCTCACGTATTTGTTAGCTTTGATTCAATTGACAGCTTATTCTTCTGCAATCAATGCTGAGGTCAGTTTGGGGACCCGTGTTATTCATCATAATGTTTGTATAATTGATTTGGAAGGAGGCATTGAAAGCAAATCTCCAGGTTTGCAGATAATGCTAAAATTGGAGACAGAAAAAATAATGAGTCTCAATGCAACCAGATTCAAACTGATCTGGAGAGGGTAGGTGACAGGGCCGATGACAGAAAATGGAATTAAATGTAGACAAATGTGAAATAATTAGCCTGGGACCAAGGAAGCAAACTACAGAATATATGCTAAATTGAACTGATACCCAGCATAGTGATTAGGAAAAAGTTGTGAGGGTTATTGAGGAAAGATTATTGAAACCATTTACTCAATGCACAACACCAGTAAAGAGTGTGAACAAAGTAATGGGTTGTATTAGCAGCAGGATAGAATATAAAACAAATCAGGTGATAAACTACCTAATAAGGCACTTGTTAAGACACTGCTTGGCATACTGTGGGAAGTGTTAGTAGCTGGGTGAAATGAAGAATATCTTTAAAAAATCAAGCAATATTAATCCCCACTCCCCTCCTACAAAGAATCCCGAACTAACCCTCTCACACCCATCAAAACAGGATGCTCCACTGCACATATTTCTCCATTCTGGAGAGAGGATGAGACAACAAACAATGTATGACTGATATGGAGTCACATTGCACTGTAGGACAACAGTCCTAATCCTAAAAATGAGCCACAATGAGGCATAGTCAACTGGACTATTCATGGAGGTATTTTCATGACTGAGCCCTAAGTTCCAAAGTAGGTAAAGATCATATTATAGAAAGGGAAAACAGAGGGAAATCTTCTCAGAGGTCACCTAGCAAGAGAGTAGTGGACCCATAAACATGACTCGGGTCTCTTGATTCCCAGTTAAGAGTTCTAGGGAAATGCTGCACTCTTAACCATGCTATATACTATCATCTAAAGTGCTGAAGAGTCGACATTCACTGCCGCATTAGAGGCAGAATTAAGGTGTCTAATCAGATAAATAAATGTGAGCTTTTTATCATTCAAAAGGGGACATTCTTAATTTTCAGCACTTGTAATGACATTATATAGGAAACAGAACACAGAAAAGCTATTTTAGGAAAACTTTTGGAGGGCAGTGGTAAGAGTCCTTTACCTCCAGTTTCTGTGTAGGGTAGTGAGTGTATTTGGCTTTACACAGACATGAAAAATAGGACCAATCCCATTTAAAAAAATGTTTAAAACCAATACCAAAATAGCCTTATTGTGAAATAGGCAGACTATTTGACAGTGTTTTATGTAGTGTTGCCATTCCACATTCAGGTCAACACTGACAGCACCCCACTACAGACTGTATTTCTTTAAATGAAAAGTCATCACAAATAAGAACAATGAAAGCACTTCCAGAGAAAATTTCTGTGTTTGGTTTCCTTAAAGTGCTTTTTTCAACACATCTAGAATAAATGGAATCAGTCAAAAGTTTCTTGTCCTCTCACAATCACTGCCATCTGCATTTGTTATAACAGAGTACATTGTCTTCCTTCAATAGCAGTGATCTGCAGTCAATATACTGCTTTTCAGTACAGCATATACCCCATCATACAAATGTAATCAGGTTAGTTTTTAAGGTAGATACATCTGAGGTGAATTTTGCATTTTTATTAAATGCATATTGCTCTCTTACATTCTTCTGTTTGCAAGCAAATGTTTAAAACCAATATGCTACTACAATAACTTCTGCTCAGCTTTTCAAACTATTTAAAAGGGCAGAATTTTAATTCCCAGACAAAATCTAGGTTTAGATGGGGTTAAGAATGAACTACATGTCTGTAATCTACAGCAAAACCATTACATGGTGTTGTAATTATTTTTAAAAAGCAAAGCATGAGGTAACCAGGAAATCTGTAGTTAAAGTTAAGTTTCAAAGTAATCAAAACCAGTTAAGGTACAGAAGTACACAGCTAAGGCATTTAAACAACCTTAATTCTACCCTGTAGAAATACTCTGCAATAACCAAACAATTATAATTAATACATACTAGTGCCTGATTAAACTGATTTTCAAGGCCACATTTGATTAGGTCATATTTTCTTTTCTTTCTGGAGTCATGGAGCTGCTCAGGGATCACTGACTGCCCTAGAAAAGGATATGTGATTGAATATTTTAAACATTGCATCGTACTGGTCACAGTACTGTACATACTATACAAGCCATATGGAAGATTAATTCTCATGTGATCTGTGTCTTTGTGTTATGATTTTTTTAGAAATTGTGTTGCATCTGCTAGATCTATGTACTATATAGCATAAATGAACTGGCAAAACCAAGGTTAGATGAGTTCTTTCAGTATTTTGTTATGTTATTGTACATTTCTTTAGCATTTTTAGATTCCACTTACCATCAAGCAGCCTCCAGTTATCCATCCACAACACAGAACTGCACACACCTTGCAACGCAAACTCTTGATGTACTTTCACATGCAGATGCTGATTTTTTATTACGAAATTGCATCATCTATGTATGCAAATGCTGGAGTCTATCACTTGTGAGCACAGATGTTAATGCACGAAAGTGCAGGCGCAAATCTGCACATGCACAAAGTTGCACGGACACAGGCCGAAGCTGAGATAAGGAACCATTGAAAAATCAGGCCCTTACTCTAAGCTGCACACAATGGGCCAAATTCATTGGTGACACTTTAAAGCCAATAGGATTTGTGTCCATTTTACAAAAGGACTGAACTTCATGCTCATAGTATTAGAGAAGGAATGTTTTATTTTGTACCTATTACTACAAGCCCTCTTCGGCATATAAATGTGATACATTTTTCCACATCTATCGATTGTCAGATATTTTCTGAGTAACATATACCTACTCTGTTCTGTTCAGATACTTGCAACATGCCCATCTCCATAGTCAATTTTTTTTATATAAATCTATTTATGCCTTCGCTTAATTTGACTCAGCATTTGGCTGAATCTGACCCAGTATATTTCTGATATTGTTACATATTATGTGTTAATGAAAATGTGGTTCAGAATGACATATAGTAACATTGCTTCAAAGTAACATACCTATAAAACTAGGCATTGTTGAGAACAATTTTATTAGTCTTTACTAAAACAACAGACAATATACCCCAAAAGGATAAATTCATCTCTTATGACTTCAATGGAGTCACACCAATGATATATTTGGCCACTTTTGCCTACCAAGAATGTCTCTGACATACAACCTCAATTATTAGGAAAGTCTATTTATTTTGACTACCAAATAGTTTAAAAGACTCGTTCATGTTCCTGAATGTTTATATAGGAATGTCAGCCTTTCCTGTCTCAGGCAATAATGCTCCATTATGGTTTCCTCCTGCCACTGGCCTGGTTCGAAATAGCCAATTCCAGAGTCTTTGGTAAGTACTTAAACAATAGCGTTTGTTATAGAAATGAAACCATAAGCACTGAAGCTCTGTTGGTCAGGCAGAGTCACAGTGGGGCAACCCAGCTAACAGATAAGTCCAAAGAACTTATAATAATATATATATTGTATACAGTATATATATTAACAAAGTAACCAATCAATACAACGCAAACTGTGGTTGAGTAAACAAAGCTACTTTTCACATGAATAACAATCATAAGCAAACTTCTGAGGCTTTCTGAGCTCAGGCCACGGGTCCCCTCTGCACATGTGCAGACCTACAAAGGTCACACAATGGACACCTTGATTGACAGGCCGAGGCTGCAGGTCCTATCCTGGTAGCATAGCCTACAATAAAGATCTCAGTTTCTTTCTGGTGAGTTTTACTTTGAAGATTGTCATATGTATTTAAATAATATATTATTAAATGTATATAAAAAGCTCATATAATAATCAAATCAATGTAATAAATCTGCTTAATGCCACAGCTGTGTTAGCTACTGATACAAAGCTATCCATGTCCTGAGGTAGCAATGAGGCAAGTCCTATGAGCCTATCATTTTAAAATTAAGGCTACGTAATGTAAAAGCGAGGGATTTTAGATACAAGTACTAAACAGCAGCATAACTAGGAAGAGTGTTTATCACTTTTTAGAAAATATGCTTGTGAAAGCTGCTAAACTGATAATCTGAAAATGAAATTTCTGTTGATAGAATGGGCATTGTACAGGTGTTGACAGTAGAAACTTTCTTATTCCTCCCTGTTAATATGCTTTAATTCGAGTCTGGAGTGACCCTTCTAAGGGTGTGAATGGGCAGTCCCATCTCATAAGTGCATTGAATTGTTAGCATGTTAAGCAAGGTCCAACTGTGATCAGATTTTTTGCTTTTCAATAACCAAATGGAATTACATTTTTGAGTTTAGTCAAATTGAATAGAACTTTTAGCTTTGTTTAATTTCAAAATTTGCCTTCAAAAATTCAAAAACTTTTCATTTGAAATGTCTAGTTTGACCCCCATTTCACCCACAGATTTTTGGCCATCATACACAAATTCCCCCAAAATGTGGTAATAAATATGTACTAAATTGCAAACCCATATGATACATTTTATTTCTAAATCACCTTTGGTTGTTTAATCTGCACATTGTCCATGATGCCATCTTAGCAGAGACCACTAACAAGATTTCAAACCCTCTGAGCAATTTCAAACGCATCCTTTTTTTAATAATGAAAAAGCAAAAAGCAGCAATGAACTATTTCCTCTTTTCCCCTCATTTACGTAATCTCTCTGTAGCTGAATGAATAGGTATTTACAATTATTGTATAGAATGTATATACACAATCTACATAGTTTTAAATGTGTGAATTTATTGACTGGGTGCAGTAGTTGCATATCGTGTTTCCCCGAAAATAAGACAGTGTCTTATATTAATTTTTGCTCCCAAAATTACATTACATTATATTACAGCGAGAGGCAAAACTGGAAGTACGTCTTATTTTCGGGGGATGTCTTACTTTCGGGAAAACAGGGTACTAGCTATTATTAATAGTTTGGTTTCTGTGTCCCACAATAATAAGCAATAAGTACAATCATTGCAGAGTATAGATTCTTGTATATTTATCAATTCTAGGAGCATCATCTGCTAAGATTCCACCATTTGGGAGAACTGTGGTAGCTAAGTGGTTGAATAGAATGTTTTGATGTATATTACAATAGCTACTCTCACAGTTCTCAGGGATATAATTTTTTCCTCTTTTGATGTGTGCTGCATCTTGTAGGATTATTTGTCACGGTACTTTGCGATTCCAGTTACAGTACAAGGTTTATGTTGGATGCACCCAAAAGTTAGATGGGAAAAATCAAATCAAAAACCAAACCAATCAACTCCTATCCCCTCCCCCCCAAAACCCAACAACCTTACACAATAACAATGTGCCTTAAACCTCTGCTTTAATCTTCTACAAAGGTGGTCATCAGTTAAGGTTATGGCTTGTACATTAACAATACAATCCATTTAATTGTCATGCAGGTAATACTAGATGAGCCTTTTCACATCAACTCAGAGCAGAATGCTCTTGATTTAAGCTACAGAGCACCATGTACAGGGATGAGAGTGTAGGCATCCAGAGTAATTCAGCACTGTTGCTAATATACAATGTAAGTAATATTCCTCTCTGATATTAAACAAAAGGATTAATGAACATACCCCAAATTATCACAGTGCTCATGAGAACCACAGCAAAAGCCTTTTTAAAATAGAGACTAGTCTCTTTTATTACTACCCTATGATATGCTCTTGTACAGAATTTAGACTTTTTATGCTTTATGCAGAACAAATACCTACAATTACAATGCAGTATGAGCGCTTGTAAACTACAATGAAATGACTTTGTAAATATGTACATCCTCTGTGAAAACAAAGAGATGTAATTCATTAGAATGGACACCAAGATGCAATCTTGGTCTATCCTGATTGTGGCAGGGTGGGCTTGGCCCAGCCTGCCGCCCCTTTAAGAGGGAGAAAAGCCCTCTGCAAACCCCTGGTGCAGAAAGCCTAATCAGCCACCTGGGCTCAGGCTTGATGAGTGACACCTGGCAGCCTCCTCAGGGGGATAAAAGGCCTGCCAGGAAGCAAGCCCAGTGTAGTGGGGATGGTATAGAGTGTGGAGTGTGAAGAGCTAGTCAGAGCTGTGTTGGTTTAGAACTGTGTGTTTAGAGCTGGACTATATAGAGTCTGTAGAGCTGCAAGCTGTAGAGCTGAACTATATAGAGTTGTATGCTGTGAGCTGAAGAGCTGTAAGCTGAAGACTGGACTGTATAAAACTGTATATATTGGTGGTGGGGCTTGCACTGTAGAATAAAGAGCACTGTTTGGAGCAAAGAAGGGTTTCCTGCCTGTTCCTGTGGAGGGGTGAGAAGGCGGTCCGTCACATGATATACAGTAGCAAGCAATATTAGTGGCTCCTTCTCTCTTACAGGAAGGATTTCAATGTACAAACTTAATAATGCAATTTCCTTTTTTATGAGTACTCCATCTTCATTTATGGAACACTTATTTATCTTTATTCCATTTCTTTTCTTAAGAAGCTTCCAATACTAGAAGGCTGGCAGTGGGACAGTGCATAAATTGTATCATTTCCTTAAGGAATTATTCATATTGCAATAGTCCCAATTATCTGCAGAATGTGCATATTGGCAGCAATATTTTCAGTCAACTTCAACAATAGTTTTTAAGGTCTGCAGACCTTTTCTCGGTGTGAAAATAGCCATCTGCATAGATAACTGGTGACTAGACACCATGATGATGGACACATTATAAATGAAGATTAAAAACTCTTGTAAGTTTGAGACTGCAGATGACACGGAGGCTTTAACCGTCTTCCACCCACCCCAACACGATATAGGAGTCTGTTGTGAAGAACTTTGAGAACTAAAAAGTAACTTAAAAAACTCTCTAATCATGCCTTCCTAACATTTTTTTAATATACTGCTCATGAGGACCAGATTTATCTTTAAAACCACTTTCAACTTTTTGGAAAAGTTCTCAAGTGTGTGAAATCCCTGCTGTCATGAATTTAAGATATAGAGTTCTTTGATCTGTTGTGGGGGCCAAATTTTAAAAAGCTTCTCAACTTGATCTTGACATTTGCACCCATAGTTTTAACCATGCCTGTGGCACAACTAGGTTTTTGCACAAACATGTTTTGAGATACTAATTTGGGTAGAATTTATGATAAAATCCACACAAGTAGAACCCTGTGCCCAAAGTTCACTATTTAGCAATATAATTCCAACAAACTATGAATGTTCCTGATCAGCAACAGTTTTCTAATGACCCACTCTTCCTTGTAAGAAAAAATCCTGTAAACTTTCCTAGTCAGGGTCTGTGTTTTCATCTGTGTTTGTGCACTTCAATGGAGCCCAGATCTTGACAGAAACCCTCAGGTCCTGCTGGAATATAAATGGTTAATTAACTAAAACTATAATAATGAATAGAAGTTTTGAGTACACAGGAAGGCAGGCTAGGTATCCAAATTACAATTGATCTAATTAGCAATCTGGCTGCTGGAAACAATGACACAATGATAACCCTAATCATTGCTATTCCTTTGGCAAAATAGCTTGTGATTTTTCATTATCCCTGCTGTAGTTTGGAAACAGACCTCAAAATGCCCATTTTTATGATGCTAACAATTTTTCCTATGACAGCCTCCTGCAGTACGAGTAAAGGGAATGTGATGTTGTAAAAGCTGGAACCACAAATTGGCAAAAATATTTATTTTTATTTAGTATTTGACTTGCTCTTCAGTGTGTCATTTGCTACTTACAATCAAAAGGTTTTCTCAGCTAATTTGATTTGACAGTTGTATACAGTGCAGCATATATAAAGTAGTAGAAACTTAAAGAGATGTTGCCATTTTAGTAAAAACTTTTAATGAGAGGTTTTAAAATATTAACACAATAATGACAAATGTGTTGTAAAACTATAAAAACAACAACAGATATATACACACACACATTACTGTAACATCAATAAACTGCAAGTGGTGAGAAATTATGCTACAAATATAATTGTATGAAAAAACAAACTTGAATTTTTTTTCCCATTGAGGAGTTATGATTCATAGGGAGGAAATATCTCCAAAGTAATACCAATAATAAAACTGTAACTAAAAATGTTTTATTTAGCCCTTTCTTGAATGTATCCCCAGATTCTCTCCCAAACAGCAGTGAAGCTGAGCTGTGTAATGCTCATGGCACATAAAGAGAAGTTAGCTAAAAACATAAATACTCTTGCTGGAAGGTTGCAATGTAACACCACTTTATTTCTTAGAATTCAGAAAAATAACCCCAAAACAGAGAGAGATAAAGCAGGCTGCTCCCTAGAACATCACACATTACTAAAGACTGGCTGGCTGCAGACTGACTGTTGCTGGGCCCAGATCACATTTCTCTACTGAGCAGGACGAGAAGAAAGCTCCTGAAATTTAAGTGACAGGTTAAAGTTTTAGTACAGTTTTCACTACATCACAAGCTGCTACTGAATTGTTGTAAGAACTTCGAATAGGTTTCAGATTAAATAGTTATATTGCTACTTAAATTCTTTACTGCTAAAATATTGGCAACGAAATTTTCAGCCAACCTCAACATCAGTTTCAATGTTTGCAGACTCTTTTGGGGTGTGAAAACAGCCATCTGCGTAGACAATAGGGGACTAGAAAACATGGACTAATGGTCTCAAGTTGCAGAGGGGGAGGTTTATGTTGGATATTAGGAAAAACTTTTTCACTAGGAGGATGGTGAAGCACTGGAATGCGTTACGTAGGGAGGTGGGGGAATCTCCTTCCTTAGAGGTTTTTAAGGTCAGGCTTGCCAAAGCCCTGGCTGGGACGATTTAGTTGGGGCTTGGTCCTGCTTTGAGCAGGGGGTTGGACTAGATGACCTCCTAAGGTCCCTTCCAAACCTGAGATTTTATGATGGCAGGCATATTATAAATGAAGTTAAAAACTCTTGGAAATTTAGAGTCTGCGGATGAGATGGAGGCATTAACAGTATTCACTCATGCAACCTGGTATGGATGGTCAGACAGTTATAAGAAACAAAAAGTAACCCAGCAATCTATCTCATCATGGCTTTCTAACATGCAAATTTCTCCAATGAGATTGACTGTATACTTGATGTATAATTGTAGGCCAATATTATTTATTTGTGTTCCCTTTACCATTTCACCAAGGCACCAGTACTCCTAGAGAAGCCCAAAAATAATAAATAATCCTTTTACCTGAGTTATTTTAGAACAAATTAATGTACAGATAAGTGAAATTCTCTGACCCATTGCAGTGCATTCCCTGATCTCTTTCCCATCCCTCCAAAACCATAAGAACCAGAATGTTGCTTATTCCTTACTTAGCTCTATAATGTGCTAGCCCTGCTATGAAGTCATTATACCAGAATAAACAGGGATCTTCAACAGACTTTGTATCCATCTCCAAATAATGAGATAATTCATTGACTTTCCAAATGGTGATTAAACTTATTATCCCTTAAGAAAGAAACACTAAATTACCATCCCTTAGGAGTAATTTTGAATTTATGACAGCTAACATTTATAAACATCTTGATCTGGCCAGAAATGTTGATGCAACCTATGTTTTCTTCTTTAACCAGATCAAAGATTTGTAGCTATCAGGGAAAAAAATGGTACAATTTTTTTCATTTAGGAATTAGACAGAAGATGATATAATCCCTCACTGTGAAACAAAATAAAGTTTTTTTTAAAAAAGGCATCCAGGTTAGCATGATCAGCTGACACAGTACTCAGAAACTCCATTTTGCAGGAATAGCTATAAAAGTGAAAGATCATTGGCGGGCCTACTTCAATATGTTAAATAAAGTACAAGTGTGCATATATTAAATCCATTTCCACCCAAACTTAAAAGCTGCTTTTGGCTTCAGTTTCTTCAGGAAACCAGACAGTTCTTCTAACGACCTTTGAAGGCACCATTTGCTCTGTCACTGCTAGACGGTGTGCCATTTAATCAGTTATAGCCTCAAGACCATTCTGCAACACCATTGACACACGTAATTGAATGCTGTTAGATAAGGGGAAGTGAGGCGTTAAAATTGTGGCCCGAATTTTCAAAATATGGCCTTTACATGTGCTTGTGCGACTTTATTTATGAAAGTATATGCACACACAACATTGTGCATGCACATAAGGAGGGTGAGTTGGGGACTCTAGCAAAAATGTGGCCTATAATATATAGCACTGATTGTCAAGGCAGGCATGTGGTTTCTTCTGTTTGCGTGAAGTCCCGTATTAACAGCACTGTGTAAAATACATAATACTGAGTGTTACGTAAGTAGTTACCTGCTTCATTATCAAAGAACTCAGTCCACCTGAGAGCCTCTTTCTTCTCAGTTACATTATACACAAAAGTGCTTATCCAAGTCTCCTTTCTTCTTGCTGTCTGAGTTCTGTATTCCTCGTGATTATGTCCAGCAAAGAGAATAGCCAAAGACAAAGATTCTATGTGTATTTATTTATACACATAGAATTTATTTATACACATAGAATTTATTTATTTATTTATACACATAGAATTTATTTATACACATGTGTATTTATTTATACAAAGATTCTATGTGTATTTATTTATTTACTAGCGAAAATACCCGGCGTTGCTCGGGTCCGTCGGAGGTGGGGAGGGGGCAGAGAGCTGAGTGAGTGTGGGGTCCGTTGGAGGGGGAGGGGGCAGAGAGCAAACCTGACACCCCCACCTCACCCCCCCCCCGACCAAACCCTTACCCTGATTAGGACCCTAAGACCTATAACTGTACCAAATTTCAAGTATCTAGCTCAAACGGTGTGGAAGGAGCAAGTGCACATACATACACGCATACACCATTTGACTTTTATATATATAGATTGCACAGTGGAGTAAAAATTGGGTTCTTTGTGTGTTCATAATGCTCATTAACTTTTAAAACAGCCACCAAAAGACCATGTTAACAGACAAATGAATAAGGCAATGGCTCAAACAGCAATGTCCACTGTGTAGATCACCACTAGCTTAATCTACCTGCTTTCTCACCCTGCTTTTTTGTAACCAGCGTGTATGCAGCCGAATGAAATGAATGACGACATGCGATTTAATTAAAAGTGTCTGATTCATAAAAATGAAATGCCATGTTCTTTAAGGCTAATGCATGACTTGTCTTTCACTGGCATTATCTACAGCAATCCAAATAGTGAAAGTGCTGGAATTTGTTTGATCTAATACATAGCCTTACTTTAAACTGAAAAGCAAATCAAATTAACACCGGGCAGTGGAGGATGACTGTGTAAAGGGAGGATGGCCCTGCACAACTGATTAAAACCTATATGGATCTTTGACCTGCAATGGATCTGACTCCTGGCACACTCATCTCTGAGCTTGTGGGCCAGTGGGCTGAGAGAGACTAAGATCTTGGCACCATCTTCTACTCTGGCAAGAATTGCTGGGTAGGCATGAGGTAGGAGTAAGCTGCACCTTCTCGAGGCCTGAAGTAATTTAATTTTCCCAGTGCAAGAGGGCAGCAAAGGTGGATTGTGCCTCCTAGGAGTGGCAATTGTTAATCACAATGGGCTAGAGTATTCTAGCCATTATGATTAGCAATTATCACTCAGGACAATGTAATTAACACTGGCTTGTGAGGAAATGGAACCGAGCATATCTCAAATGCTCTATTCTGGTTGGGATAAAATGGCTACATTTCATTTGGGGGCAAAACCAGACAGCTCTGAAGCCACAGAGGGACACTTGGTGGTGGACGTAGAGCAGTTCCGCCACCCAACTGTGTTCTGAGGAGCCAAGCAAAATGTTCACTTCCCCTTCCCCTACGCAGTATGCCATGGATCAGCTCTCTGCGCAGTGACATTTGGCCCATCTCTGCCATCAGTGAACTATGCAATTAGAAGATTCACTGCTATGTGGATTCTCTCAGGAGTGTAGAGAGAGGAAGAGGGAACCCATGAAATGGCCCGTAAAGGCTGTTGATTATTCAAAGTTTACAAATTATTTTGCCTTTTGTTCAAACATGTGGTGTTAAGATTTCCAAACAGAAGTGAAGTGCTGCTTTGTCTATCTATCATAACTTTCTACTATCACTCCAGTAGTATCACTGCAGTGCTGCAGTATCTAGTGCTTCATACTAACCCTGTATGTCACATGTCTTTTTCCTGACTGAGGAGCTTTGCTTCACATTGTATTTGACTATTGCTATGGCAATGCCGTATATGCACTTCATACTATATGCTATTTGACATTCACTGCTAAATATTTTTAAAGTAACAGGAATTTCCAATATGCCTTTTGGCAACACAGGTGTGTCCTTACAAGGGATGGGCTTGAACCAACATGGAAGATTTAGACGCCTCTGAATTGTGGAGAATTTCATATCCAGTTCCAAACTTCGTGCCTACCACTAACCGCTCCAGAAGTGGAGTGAACAGTTCCCAAATTCTGGATCATTTGTGCTGTAGTTCATATCTGACTACCTAATTAACTATAGACAGGCTTTTCAGCGACCACTATTGAAGTACGGTAAATATTATCTACATTTTAAAAATACACTGAGTAGTATATAAGATCAACCTTTAAATTCACTACTTTAAGGAACTGGGGTCAGGGAGGTTAGACTGTAGTTCTCAGACATTTGGATAATATTTTGTAGATAAAGTGTTCCTTTGTAAGGCATCAGGTGGAATGGTGTCAGCCATGTCACAATATATTCCATCTCATTGATGGAATGAAACGTGAGGTAAAATCCTGGCCCCCTGAACTCAATGGCAAAATTCCCATTGACTTCAGTAGGACCAGAATTTCACCCATGATGCATCACATGACATTTACCCAGATGCTATATTGTAAAGAAATGTAAAGAAAACGGCACAAGGCAAAACAATGTACCAAATTCTGTGCTGCTTTCCAGATATAGATAGCAATGGGTGGATGTGGCCCAGACTTGCAGACAGCTGGGCTATAAGTCTGCTTTGGTAAACAGGAAATCTTTCCCCCATATCCAAATTCTTGGTCATTCCTAAAGGCAAAAGGCTTTGCCCAGGTGCCTTAGGTTAGGCCCTATATAGAGTTGGTGAGTATTGTGGAATATACAGGAAGAGAAATAATTTGCTTAATCCCATAGAAATTTTGCAATGTTTAGTCACTGAAAATTTGATAATCTAATCTGAGTGTCACGGATTCAATATTTACTTCAGTACCATTGTATGAGCCCTTATTTAAGGGTTTTCAGTATTTTGTGAGGGTATATAGGTATACAACCATAAGAGGTGCTAGGCACTGTAATGAATGATAATGTAAGGGGAAAAAATGTTTCCCACAAGATATGGACTTTATAAAGTGAAATATATAAAACCACAGGGAAGCATTCAATATATTGATCCTATTTCTTCATGAATTCTGATCTCGTCTGTCTTGTGCATCAGCCTCATGAGTGGTGAAGCAGCTAAGAAGTCATAATACTGGAAGGCATTGCGTGCAGTTCCAATGACACCAAATTCCACCCGACAAAGAGACGGCAGTCAGGCATATAATATTTTTTGGGAGACAAAACATTTATTTATTTATAACTTTCTTCCCCTTTCGGACTGACCTGATGATCATATAGTAGCACCTTGTCTTTTACCAGACATCTAGAGAGTGAGGGATGAGAAAGGGTGGTGGTTGTGGCAAAGGTATAGTTTTGACTTCATAGCCAAGGTGTGATGAATTTCATCGTGGGCTCATACACACATTTTTAAAATTAACATTGTGTATTGTTAGTGCCCAGGAATTTGTGAGCAAGCCAGCGCAGACAGGTACTGTGCAATCTTACTCATACTCTGCCCATAAAGCTAACTCCCAACATGCCTTTTCAAGTACATCTGCCCGGCCTAAAGTTAACGTAATTCAAGAACAAATAAAAAGATAGCAACAAAATATGAGGAAGGAATAAAATGTAGGCAAAGTAAAATGAAAAACTGTCCCAGAAAAAGCCCTTGAGAAAGACTTCCAATTGTAGGGTAGTGACAAAATATTACTGCATGTGAGCAAGTCTGCAAAAAAAATGTATGAAAAATAGAGATACACAAATGCTCCATAGTGCCAGTGCCACAAGGATGAGCTAAAAGAGTCACGTCAACACTCAGAAGTTTAATGAAATAGCTGGATCTACAGCAATTCGTTTCCTTTGGCCCTTGTGGCATATATAATGCACTTCATCCTACTTTTTCTCACTAAGATTATTTTTATTCTTTCCATATTTTCTGTTTCTCTTGTTCTTTTGTTACTGAATTACATTAAATGTACCTTTCCCCCTTTTTGATTTTGCATTTGCGTCTCTGAGAGAATGTGTGCTTTTTCTTCTGGTAGAATTTTTTGCATTGAACTTTAGCTCTACTCTACTAGCATTAATTTCAGGTGTTTTTCATAATTGATATTTGCACTGAACGTTCCAACATTCTGTGAATGTGACCACACAATACTGATATTGCTATGAGAAAAGATGTTTGGCCAGATCCCCAGCAGGTGTAAATTAGCATAGCTCATCATTAGTTGTAAAAAGTTGTGCAGAATTGTATTAACCATAAACCATAGACATTCTAATTCAAACAAAAGTTTAATGTCTCTTTAGGGACCTAAGTCAATTTCAAGTCAATGAGTTCAAAACTAAGCTCTTACTATTTTGCTTGTTCTCAACTGTGTTAGTAAAATTTACAAAAGCATTTAAGTGATTTAGGAGCCCAAATCCAATTTCCAAAAGCCCCTCAGGCACTGTTGAATGTTGTGGTGGGTACTGCATCACTGACTATTTTTAAATCAAGATTGGCTGGTTTTCTAAAAGATATGCACTAGGGTATTGTTTTGGAGGACATTCCATGGCCAGGAGGTCTGATTAGATCCATTCTGGCCTTGGAACCTATGAATTGGGACTTAGGCTCCTATTTCAATAGGAGTTAGGCACTTAAATACCATTGAGACTCTGGGCCCTACATGACTTAGGTACTTTTAAAAACTTTAATGTCTAATAAATGTAGTTTCTGAGAGTTGGATGATGCTAGCATTCTTATATCTTGCTATACTAATTTACTGTTTGAAATACAATCTTTGCTCTTGATTAGAAGCTTCAGAAAGAGAGGGACTATTCAGCTGATCTATTCCAATCAAAGAGCCACATAATGCTAAGTTCCTATAAAAGATGACAGTAAAGAAAAGAGATACAGCAGGTACTGTCCCCTATCACAAAGGTTGAGAAACAGACTAGTTACCATTACCCCTTCCTATTTTACTTTTGGAAGCATCCACCTTTTGATGCTGGAATTGTCCAAGTTTGGTCTCTGTCCCAAGAGGAATGTTTTGTTGAAAGTTGGAGCAAAAGTGGTTTAACAATCAAGGGCTGCTCTAAGGTTTTTGCTGCCCCAAGTGGGAAAGTTCCGCTGTACACCTGTGGGAGGTCCGTGGCTGCCGCGGATTGGGCGGTGTTACTGCGGGAGGTCCACACGTTCCGCGGCCCCATCAGCCTCACCTCCTAAATGCCGCTGAATCCATGGCAGCTGTGGACTTCCTCCCGAAATGCTGCTGAAGACAGCCTGACTGCTGCCCGTGATGGTGAACGTCAGGCCACCCGCCTGCGACTTGCTGCCCCAGGCATGCGCTTGAAGTGCTGGTGCCTGGAGCTGGCCCTGTTAACAATGTTTGGGTGAGTGGGGAGTTAAAAAAAGACTTGTCTCATTTAAAAAAAAAATCTCATGAACTCTTTTTGAACAGTGTTGTCAAAATGGCTGAAGCATGACATGAGACCTTACTGAAGAACAGTGCATAGCCTATTGGGTTTTTTTACTTAGACCAAGTTACGGTATTTAAAATCACCCACCTGGTGATTTACACGGTGCTGACAGTCAATAGGGGCTGAGTTATGTTTCCATAATTCTTGTTGTTTCTGTTTTAACTTCTTTACATTTCATATGTTTCTGGAGACCTCACACCACTACTGGCTATTTATTTATATCCACTCATCACTGTATAATGCTTTATGAATTTTCAAAGGAACACAAGGGAATATGTTTCCTTACCTCCTTCTGCCTGTCCCTGTTTCCCCTCCCCCTACCCACTCCCAAGAGTTGGGTTTTGTTTTATTCTGGGAAGGCTACATTGCAGAAATGAGTTTGCATTTTTCAAAAGACAATGAGGTTCATGATTACTCTACTCTAGTGCAGAAGGGAATTCCACGGACTGTAAGCCAGCTGTGGAATAAGTTCCACTGCCCACATTCTCCAGTCTGGCCTTTGTGGTTGACATGTCCATTGTCACTGAGGAACAAAGCTGTCAAGGAAAGCCATGGTTGTAGAGAGACAGGTGGTCTCTAAGGGTGTTTGAAAATTCAAAGCAATGGATGGCTTTGAAAATTATGATAAAAACACCAATTGGTCTTTGTATTCAATGGGGAGGCAGTGAAGTCAGCGGAGCACTGGAGTAATGAGATTTTAATAACCTGTTGTTGCTAAAGAGGCAGATTGCTGCATTCTAAACCATTTGGAGCTTTTTCAGGGTCAGTGTTTTCACTTTTAGGTGTAACATGTTGCAGTTATTAAACCTAGAAGTAAACCAAGTCCATCTCTAGCAAGGTGGGGCTTGGTCCTCTACTCAGCCATAGATGGCTGTAGAAAATAGTTTTTGTGATTCCCCGCCCACCCCCATCCCCAAGGAATACCAGGTGGCCTTGCTGTTAAAGACTACTGCAGTACACCTGTACAAGTGGCCAGGATTAAGGTTGCACAATCAGCCATCAACTTCTACACCCAATTACTAAGTACTCAACTTTGAAACCCCAAGATTATCTTAAAGTAGCTATTTTCCTGGAATATAACATTTTGGTGACAATGATAAAAACTCCAACCTACACCTCCTTCTGAATTACAATCCTGCAGTGATGAGCCTGCACTGCCTTTTATAAACTTGTTTTGTAGGTTTGAAAACAAAATTTCAGCTATCAATTGATGATGTCAAGTGGAGTTTTCTGATACCTTGGCTGAGTAGTGAAGGCCAGTATCTATTTTCTATATTTCCTTTCCCCAGTAGTTAATATGCTACTGCATTTTAATCTTTAATTAACCTTTTCATGCTTAAAGCGAGTGAGGTATTACAATAATGCAGACTCCACCAATGTGCACACACAATGGGTGACTCTACTGATTAATGAGTTACTATATTATGGGCATTTACTACACACTGATACTGGTATTAAATGATGAGCTCATAAACAAAACAGTAACACCTTACCAAATACTCATGCTATGTATACCGCACAGTATTGCTTACACCAGAACTTACCATACAGATAGTTAAAACTAGTCTAAATGAATCTACTGTAACAAAGGTATCAGAGATTAAAATAATATGCCATATTCAGTCAATTATTTCACTAACACTACACTGCTCAGGAGACCTTTCAGGAAAGACACCCTGTTCTGTCACAAAGTTTTAATGGCACAAAAGCTGAAACTTTATTCAATAAATACATATCATCAGCCAAAAACAAGCTAAGAGGACAGGAAAGTCTTTGCAGCAAAGGGTAGCCGCAGCTCATAATCCTGTCTCTAGGCCATCCTTTATCCTAGATCACAGACTCTAATATCCATCTGACACCCTGGTCAACTTAACCTTCCAGCCCCACTCACAGAAAAGAGCATAGTAAAAGAACAATACTTCTTACCCCAACTATGCACCATGTATCTAAACACCAAACCGTCCTACATCTGCAAGATGGACTGGATGACCTATATTGTGTGGCTTCTCTCACTGAAATTTTTACGGTTCTATAATTGGATCAAACAACATCATGCTTCTTTCCCTCTACAACATATGCCAAGTGTTATCAGTATGGAAAGGCAGGGCATTTAACTAGTCAGGCAGGTGAAGTCATTGTCACTGATCTCATTTTCTTGAGTGTAGATAATAGCTGTTCGCTTAACCCAGTTCATAGACTGCTTTGCTACAGCGTAATGATATTTGCACCTCTGGAAGACAGCCACAGACTATTGAAATGATGCCTGATAGCGTTTCTGTCCCAGTTCTGCTTGAATTGACTTAACAGCAGTGTTATCAAAACGTACAGCTTATAGAACCTAAACTACATTTGATGACTCCTTGAAAAAAAATCAATCTCTGAGTTTAGTCACCTTAATGCTCTGGTGACAAAAGGCACGTGTTCTTATATTGTCAGAACTAGCACTCCCATTCTGAGAAGTGACCTTTTTTTACTGCTTTAAACCAATAGGCTGTTAATGGACATGTCTCTTTCCTCCTGCCCAGGGTGACTCTGTGTGTGTACCCCCATCTCCATGGTGACAGAATGAAATGAGCCATATGGGGCTGTGAAGTAGAATTGGTATAATTTACCTGAAAAAGGCTAGACTCCCCCTTTCCCCATTAAACAAATTACAGAGCAACCCAACAACCCAGATATCGCCTGGAAAAGTGATGTGTGAGATAGGATGCAGATCAAGTTGCAGAATGATTTTCTCTGAAAAGACATATGGTTGCGTGAGGTGTCAGTCAGGGCCAATTTTGGAATGGAGTCTGATAAAAGAGGTTCTAAACCAGTAGAATACCTACCATGCGCTGAACAGTATACCTACACACTGTGTCAAGTATCAGAGGGTTAGTCTGGATCTGCAAAATCGACAGAGTCCTGTGGCACCTTATAGACTAACAGATATACTGAAGCATAAGCTTTTGTGGATGAATACCCACTTCATCAAATGTGTAATATCCAAGTTTAAACCCCTCCCGGAGCTTGGCTATATTAGTCAGTTAAACACAACCACAGCTAAAACGTCAGCCTATACTGTCTCCCCAAATTTGGCTGTTCCTAGGCTTTTGCATGGAGGAGCTCTACGTTCGAGACCTTAGTTCCTTGTGCCTTAAGGGACTTCAGCCTCTCTCACTACATACCTGGTTGAAGCTATTGGCTACAATGGCTGTAATCATCCAGCAATAATTGCATTGCACTTCCATAAAGGGTTCAAGCACCTGATAGGAGAATGGTTTTGTTGAGCAGCCATGCAGGCCTGTGGAGACCTCTTTCAAAGGTAGTCTAACTTAGAATCATAGAAACATAGAATATTAGGGTTGGAAGGGACCTCTGGAGGTCATCTAGTCCAACCCTCTGTTCAAAGCAGGACCACATCCCCAACTAAATCATTCCAGCCAGAGCTTTATCAAGCCTGACCTTAAAAACCTCAAAGGAAGGTGAGTCTACCACCTCCCTAGGTAACCCATTCCAATGCTTCACCACCCTCCTAGTGAAAAAGTTTTTCCTAATATCCAATCTAAACCTTCCCAACTGCAACTTGAGACCATTACTCCTTGTTCAGTCATCTGCTACCACTGAGAACAGTCTAGATCCATCCTCTTTAGAACCCCCTTTCAGGTAGTTGAAAGCAGCTATCAAATCTCCCCTCAGTCTTCTCTTCTGAAGATTAAACAATCCCAGTTCTCTCAGCCTCTCCTCATAAGTCATCTGCTTCAGCCCCCATTTTTGTTGCTCTCTGCTGGACTCTTCCCAATTTTTCCACATCCTTCTTGTAGTGTGGGGCCCAAAACTGGACAGAGTACTCCATATGAGGCCTTACCAATGTCGAATAGAGGGGAACAATCACGTTCCTCGATCTGCTGGCAATGCCCCTACTTATACAGCCCTAAATGCCATTAGCCTTCTTGGCAACAAGGGCACACTGTTGACTCATATCCAGCTTCTCATCCACTATAATCTCTAGGTCCTTTTCTGCAGAACTGCTGCCTAGCCATTCGGTCCCTAGTCTGTAGCAGTGCATGGGATTCTTGCGTCCTAAGTGCAGGACTCTGCACTTCTCCTTGTTGAACCTAATCAAATTTCTTTTGGCCCAATCCTCTAATTTGTCTAGGTCCCTGTGTATCCTATCCCTACCCTCCAGTGTATCTACTACTCCTCCCAGTTTAGTGTCACCTGAAAACTTCACACCATCCTCCAGATCATTGATAAAGATATTGAATAAAACCGGCCCCAGGACCGACCCTTGGGGCACTCCGCTCGATACCGGCTGCCAACTAGACATGGAGCCATTGATCACTACCCGTTGAGCCCGACAATCCAGCCAGTTTTCTATCCACCTTATGGTCGATTCATCCAGCCCATACTTCTTTAACTTGCTGGCAAGAATATTGTGGGAGACCGTATCAAAAGCTTTGCTAAAGTCAAGGAACAACACATCCACTGCTTTCCCCTCATCCACAGAGCCAGTTATCTCAACGTAGAAGGCAATTAGGTTAGTCCAGCATGACTAACCTAATTGCCACACTCAAATGCCTAAGACCCAAATCAATGAAAAGAAAAGAAAAGCCAACAATAGGGAACATTCCTACATGCAGCAATACTAATTGAGAATTCGACTCTGGTTATTTTGTAAGAGTTAAAGACAAAAGGACAATAAGCTTAATAAGCCTAATGATCCAATCCAGACCATGGTCCAGGTAGATAATATACAGGCTTTATTTCAGTAATACATCCCTACAATAATTTGCAAATCTGTCCCATACAGACACTAACTATGAATGGTTTAAGATTAGCAGCTGTGTTAGTCTGTATCCATAAATAAAATGAGGAAGACTTTGTAGCACTTTAGAGACTAACCAGTTTATTTCAGCATAAGCTTTCATGGGCTATAGCCCACTTCATCGGATGCATAGAATGGAACAGAAGAAAGATGCATTTATACACACAGAAAGAAAGAAAGAGAAAGAAAGAAAGAAGTTGTACATTAGCATACCAATTCTCAGAGGGCAGTTAAATTTAGATGGGCCATTATCAGTAGGAGAAAAAATACCTTTTGAAATGGATTTGTGTGTCTGGAAGTAGATAACACCTATTGAAGGTAAATTAACAAGGGAAATGCTATCAATTATTGTAATGAGAGAACCATTCGCAAGTTCTGTTAAACCTTTGGTTTATTGTGTTCAATTTGAAAATTAATTCCAGTTCCTCAGTTTCTCGTTGGAGTCTGTTTTGGAAGTTTTTCTGTTTCAAAACTGACACCATCAAATCTTTAATGGAATGGCCAGGAAGATTGAAATGTTCTCCTGTTGGTTTTTGAATGTTATGATTCCTGATGTCAGCTTTGTGTCCATTTATTCTTTTGCGTAGAGACTGGCCGATTGGGCCAATGTACATAGCAGAGGGGCATTGCTGGTACATGATGGCATATATCACATTGGTCGATGTGCAGGTGAATGAGCCTGTGATGGTGTGGCTGATGTGATCAGGTTCTATGATGGTGTCAGTTGAATGGATATGAGGACAGAGTTGGCATCGGGCTTTGTTACAAGGATAGGTACCTGGGTTAGTGTTTTTGTTGTGTGGTGTGCAATTGCTGGTGAGTATTTGTTTCAGGTTGGGGGGCTGTCTGTAAGCGAGGACTGGTCTGTCTCCCAAGATTTTTGAGAGTGAGGGATCATCTTTCAGGATAGGTTGTAGGTCTTTGATGATGCGTTGGAGAGGCTTAAGTTGGGAGCTGAAGGTGACGGCTAATGGTGTTCTGTTTCTGTCTTTGTTGGGCCGTCCTGTAGTAGGTGGCTTCTGGGTACTCTTCTTGCTCTGTCAATCTGTTTTTTCACTTCCCCAGGTGAGTATTGTAGTTTTAAGAATGCTTGGTAGAGATCTTATAGGTGTTTGTCTCTGTCTGAGGGATTGGAGCAAATGCAGTTGTATCTTAGAGCTTGGCTATAGACAATGGATCGAGTGGTGTGTTCTGGATGGAAGCTGGAGGCATGTTGTAGAAAACCTCTGTATTATTTACATTTTTTAATGTGTGATGCACAGGGCCTTGTATAGGCCCTCTACATTGGGGTATTTTCATCCTTAATAAGCTGCTACTGTCACTGTCTTATTGGGGAAGTTAATTAACTCTAATATTGCAGCCAACTTGCTTTACAATATATGTTGGTGAATTATTTAATAAAAAAGATCTTGGGGTTGAATATACAATACATTTGTGGGCGGGAGCAGTGTTTCTAAATAGAATAATTGCAAATTATTATATAAAAAAGTCATTTTTGTGTCAGTTGTATGACTATCTTGTTTGCTTTGTCATTTTAGTTTTCTGTAATTTTTATTGTATAGTTCATCTTTTTTTGTTAGAAATATCAGCATAAAATTAATTTCATTATCCTATTCAGCATGCAAGAATGTGACATGTTTGCCACTGACGAAATGGAGAGAAGCAGCAAATTCAGGAAGACCAACAGTTTATTATGCATGCAAAGCTAGTACATGCTTGTTGCCGAGATGGTTTAGTACAGTACATCTTGAACAGTTGTGATAAGGTTTGCCAGAATTAAAGTATGATCTTTATGAAGAGAATTTTAAAAAGTAACTACTATAAAAATTACTTCAGTTCATTGAACTCTGCACATTTTATCTCGGGTACGACCACAAATTATGATATTCATTATTAGACAGGGATAGATGCTAAAACTGAAAAATGAGGGACAAAAGTGGTGATCGTTAAATTATACAACTTGTCATAAAGTCACATATTATTATAAGTAGCCTCTTTTATGACAGCTTAAATAAAAAGTACAGAGACTGCAAAAAGATGTTTTTCAGCAATAACAATAAATGCAAAAAAATCTTTAAAAACAAGAGCTCTAAGCATTCATACTAATCTGCAGTATTTGTTTGAATAAAAGCAGCACTTTGCTACATTCCAAATTATTAATATCCTGGATTAAGTAGCCATAAATTTATAATTGAAGTGATTCATGAAAATGCAACTCATTAACCATCAGGTTCACAGCAAACAGTATAACACTATTTCTCCTTCCAAAATGCACAATACTTACAACATTGGATTATGTTAGGTTCAAAGTCTGCTCTTAGGTTTTGTGATGGCAATGTCCATTGATTCCATCAGGAATCATGCATGTGTATTTGAGCTCTTGGTTCAGAATAGAATTTGTTCCAGCTAATTATCCCAAATTTCCCAGTCAGCAGGGCACAGAACTCTTTTGAGGATGGGGTGGGAAGAAGCTGGCTGCAGGCGGGAGAAGAGCCAACACCTCTGCCTGCAGGGGTGGGAAGAAGGAGCTAGGAAGAGCCAGCTCCTCTGGCTGTAGGGGCCACAGAAAGTGCCCCTCCAAAAGCAGCCACATTTTTAGTCTTGTGCATGCCTCTGAGAAACAGGCTATTTAACCTCTACACTTGGCATTGGAGCAACCACTGCTGGAATGCTGTGTCCAGTTCTGGTGTCCACAATTCAAGAAGACTGTTGATGAATTGAAGAGGGTTCAGAGAAGAGCCATGTACATGACTAAAGTATTAGAAAACATGCTTTACAGTGCTAGACTCGGGGAGCTCAGTCTATTTAGCTTTACAAAGAGAAGGACCACTTAGAGAGATAAAATGACTCTGCTCTACTGTCTGAGCTAACAGCCAGTTGGCTTTTAGCTCATGCGGTAGACAGAGGCTGATGTACTAAGCTCCAGAGGTCCCGTGGTCTGTGGGTGTTACATATAATATACGCTAAGAATTTTTCAGGGAAAGTCTATGTCCTTATATGTCAGACAGGAGGTTAGACTAGATGATCCAGTGGTCACATAGAATCTATGGGTCTATGCCTTTTTGTCATATGAACTATTTATATTCAGTACAGGGGGAGGCTATTCAGACATGAGTTAAATATAATGGACCAAATTCAGTGGTGATATAAATACTAGTTAAGTTAGTTTATAAAAAAGATGTAAGCAGTAAAGTGTGTAATCTGCATATGGAATTCAGGGGGTGTGCAAAATCAGGACAACTTACATGATGAGGGAGTACAAAGCTGGAAAAACAACTCACAGCAGAGTGCATTATATAAAACAGGTCTCCTCCAGAAAGACATTTATTTGCTATACATCATCTACATGGTAAAACTTTTCCTTTTGCATAGCCTCATCAACTCCTTCCCTGTTACGCTCGTATTTCCCACCTTCTGAATACCAAATCAGCACAAGTTACAGTACTGCATTTTACAAATTATGCACATTTTTAACCAGCTCTGCACTGACATGTTATGTACCCCACCATTTACTTCACAACTGGGCATGGCCCCAACATTTCTCTGACAAATCAACTTACTTACACTGATTCAAACAATGAGTACAAATAGGTAAGTAATAATACTTTTTATTAGGGGTTGTTTCTATTAGGCCAGATTCTGCTTTAATTTACACTGGCATAAATCAGGAGTAACTCAAGTGAAGCCAGTGGCATTATGCCAGTGTACAACTAGAGTAAGAGAGATCATAGTCAGGGTTTAGTGGTTGTTGTTCTATGTGTTACTCGAGAATGGGCAGTTTACTATAGGGGTTTTAAATATTGAAAGGAAATACCTCCTCATTATTAATTCATTGAAAGTTCTATTTAATTAGTTTACTAGTTAGAGAACCTACACGCTTATATTCATTAAGAGAATGTGTTTATCAAATGTGTTACCTAATAAAATTGTACACTGATCTATAACACCTGTACTTATTGGAGATTGTATGCGGTAGAAAATTCTGATTTAAAATCAAATCTGTAAAGCATTTCTGCTGACTGCCATGGTTTACATTTAATAAAGAAAAGTATTTAACATTCAATAGAGAATCACATTTTAAAAATAAATGAAAAAAACAGAAAAGAACTGCTGGATTTAAAATCAATTGATATTTAAGAACAAAGAGAGCCTCTGCAGAAAATTTCTATAAAAAGTTATGAAGTTTAATACTTCTCACCTTGGACTTGAGACTTCCAAATATATTTATAACACCTCACACTAGAGCCAGAAACCCCATTTTCAAGAGAGAAGGAAGGACAGATCATCTTTCTGAGACCACAAACCTACATTGCCATTCATTCCAAGTCCTTTTGGTAAATAAATGTGGGACAGAATGAGCCTAATTGTTGCCCCAGGAGGCCTCATGAGACAGTATCAAACTGTAAGCAGCTGCTTGAATCATTTCACAAAGCCTCAGATCTCTATGACACCACTAGAAGTGCTCATTGCTGTCTGGATAATATATTCCAAACCAAGTATTTATAATAGTATGAGCTGCTCCACATTTTATAGTTTAGCCATCTGAGGTCAACAAAATATTTATTTAGGATCTTTGTGCCCCAGACACTGGCAGATACTTAGATTATAAATTGTCTTTTGCGATGATAATCCTGAAACCAACAACTGTGCACCAATGAATTCAAGAGTGCAGCCAGCATGTTACCTTATTTTGATACCATATTATTGTATTGCTTAACATAACAGAAAGTAGAAGGAAATTTGTTCCTGAATTTTAAAAAAAAATCTTTCCTCCCTTAAAATATTTCCTTTAAGCCCACCCCTTCAAGAAAACCCTCATCATTTTTCTCATTATTAATAATCTTTATGCTTCCTTCACCTGAAGGAATTGTTAGCTTTTTTATTTATTTATTTGCTGTCTCATAATTATGGCTGACTTTGAAACTCCCATTGACCTTAGCCATCGTATTGGCTCATTTCTGGAGAGCTGCTCTTTCCTTCCTGTCACAGGTTATGGATGCTGGAATGGAAGCAGGTGACTTGGCCCTGTCGGTCAATGTAACTCAAGAGCTTGGGGCTGTAGGTTGACTCAGCAGGGCACCTATGAAGAGGGACAGATCAGAAAACCAAGGTTTAGTTTTGTCCTTGTCTGAGGAGGCTTGCCCCATGAGGAATAATTTTAGTCAGCCTTCTCTAGCTTTCTGAATTTTGCTTAGAGAAGGAGCAATGTAGGGACATCATTCAGGAATATGCCCCTTTCTGAGGAAAAAGAGACACCTGGAATGCCTATCATTATGTGCCACTGAAGCTTCACTTTAGAGGCAGATTTTGAACCCTACTAGCCATATTGCCAGAGGGAGAATGGGTCTTTAAAAGCTAACCAAGATTTTGTTTGCCAATGGAGTAAAATGACTAACCCAACTAACAACTAACTACCACTAAAGCTAGCACAGTGTGCAGAGGAGCCTGCTGAACACTTCAAAGGTTTTGTCTTGTGCCAGCTGCAGTAAAAAGGACCTGAATGCTGAGTGGGCCCACGCTGCTCTTGGATGAGGAGCGTGAGACCAGGTCAGGTCAGGTGCAGAGCCAGACCCAGCAGACACCACTGGCCAGAGGAATGCAATCTTGCACGCATGGGGAGCATGTACACCAAGAGTGCAATCCATGTGACCAATCACTCTAAGAAGAGGGACCATTAACCTATGATAGATAGAGTCCAACATAGCAGTTCAGACATTCCCTATCAACTCAAAGCTCTTTGTATGCTTCTGCTGTCTTTTTCATTGGAAAGCCCAGCCCTCTTCCTTCACCCTGGATGTGAAGGCAGCATCTGGAAACAACAAAAAACAATCTAAATCTAGTCTAATATTGGAGCTGATTGTAAGTATCTCCCTTCAGGAGGGTACAGTGCCAGCACATCTTAAAGAAGTTATCTCTCAGTCCTCACTGAAGAAACCATCTCTTGAGGCTGTGAATCTCAGTTATTGTTGTCTCTCTAAATCTCCCTGTTAGAGGAAAGTTACTGAGGAGGAGATAATGAAGAAAACTCAGACAATAAGTGGAGTTCTCACATTTACTTGATCACTGTCAATTATACCTTGGGCCTGGGTGTGACAGAAAGACTGAAATAGTTGTCTCGAGCAACAATCTTCTCCAGGCAGTGGGTGAAGATTAAATGTCTGTGATGATTTCTTTATATCTGTCAGCTGTTATTGCTACTTTTGACTATAAGGTTTTTTTGATGGCTGCACATCCTGTCGGGGATGGACAGAGTTGGTCTTTTCTTTTCCTTCAAGAGGGCAATGTTGGGTAATTGTTCCTCTGATTAAGGGCTCTTGAACTGAGAGTTTCGCTGAGTTCTATTCTGTCACCACAAGAATGGTGCAGTTAATCAGCAATTCCACTACTGAAATAAGATTGTAACTCAGATTCAAGTTAATTGACTGAGGTGCTGGGGAAGTCAGCTGGTGATATGCTTTGATTTAAAAGGGACAGGATAGATCCCTTTCTTTCCATAACATTTTAAATACTATTACAGTTTTTATCAGACCTCCAACAAATCTTATGCTTTAATTTGGGGAAGGAATAATGTTATTTCTCTGGTTGGCCTCTGAGAATTTTGCCCACCTAAAGGACTGCAGAATTGAGGACTTTACTCAATTACTTTACCACACCCATTTCGAGATTTTCATGACCTCAACTTAGAAATGGGCTTGAATCAAACTCCTTTTATAGGAGCATTCCCAAACTTTGGGGAAGTGCAGATTTCAGTCACTACTTGGGTCACTTCTGTAAACAGCAGTGTAAAGCTAATACACAGGTTATACTGGGTTTTCATAAAAACATTTTTCATCAAATTTAGTACAACATGCAGACAAGTCGGTCTTACAAAGGAACAGTGCAAGAGAAGATGTACTATATATATTTAATTAAATGAGATGATAATTTATAACATGAGATGCTAAGACTAAAGCTAAGAGTCCAGAGTAGAGTGAAAATATATTAGACATATGCAAAAAGAAAATGGCTTTATTAATAGCTGAGAAGTCTTTTATCGCAAATGTACAAGTTGTCCACCATGGCTCTGAGCAATGAAATCCCACAGACAGTACATACAAGGCAGTGTCAATTATGGCATTGAATTGGCCTATTTGAATTGACTTTAATATTACAGTATCTGCAACATCTGAATCAAACTATTTTAAAGGAAAGAGAATGTAAATGTTTTAAGTTATTGATGTTTAAGGACTATAAAAAGCTATTTGATATGATTAGCCTACATTTTATGAGGAAGGCACTTAAAAAGGGGTTGTGTGCTAACTATTCCTCAGAGCATAATGGATGCTGCATTTGCCCACACAGTTACTTCACAACCAGTATCAAGCGCATTATCGTAAAGTACTTTTGCACTCACTTGAGTATGAAAGATACTACATATAAGGGAAAATTCATTATGTTCTATACATAGAACAAAGTGTTGGGTTGAAATGTATGAGGACTTTAAAATTATGTCAAGTAGGTTTTCAGCTCAAAAGAGATATCAGACAATGAGATACAATATCACTTAGGCTATTAAATGCTGTGCTGAAATGTGTATTGTACTGTAAGAATTGCAGTTGGAAGAACTAGAATGCTAAGAGATAAATGGAGAAGGACTGACTCCCTTCAGATTAACTGATAATGCTGGACTTGTCGGAGAAAAGTAAAAACAAAAACAAAAATATCGCAGAAGCGGAGAGGGGAGAGAGGATTAAATGGGGAACAAATTGAAGGAATTGACTTTAAATGGCAAATTATGTTGCTCTGGATTTGAGGGTTATGTGTACCCCAGATTTTGATCAAGCTAATTGCAACCATAGTATGTGATAGTATGTGTATTCAGCTGCCATGAATTAATAAAATAGATCACCACATAGTTAAGGGTTAACAAGTAGGGCTTCCGGAGGCAAGGTCAAATGCATTTGGAGGTTTTTCAGTTTAATCAGAATAGGGGAGAAAAAGAGTCAACAATTTGAGACTGGGAAAAAAAAGTGGATGGAACCCTTGAGTTTTGGGGGCCTTTGATATAGAAGCTTATTATGACTAAGATTATTAGGAATGTTTGTTGTTAAGTAGTTTATTGGAGTTAGGAAAGGTAATGACTCAGTAGCGGTCACAATAAGCTATATGTTTTGTGAAAGTTAAGACTAGATAATAGAGTGTACTTTGGAGCAGTCCTCTGAAGCTATCTGGAGAGACCTTTTTCCTGACACCTTAGCCCCTGGCAGGGAAGCAACCAGCCATCATGGCCCTACCATAATGACTCAATACCATTTCAGATTCTAGGTAATTATTTGGGATGTTCTAAACCTATTGCTTATGTCTGTGTGTGCTTAAATCTAATAAACTGTAGTTTTTGATAAGAGCACGCTTACTTGTATTCATATTTCCATCAGACAGAGTTGCTCTGTTCTTATTGATTTATTCCTGACACTACCTGAAGTGAAACAGTTAAGTTACCATTGCTTTGGGTTCTGAAAACCCTCATAACAACTGATGATAATGTCATGATCGACAATGTACCCAAAAGCAGGACATTAAATAAAAAGTGAATTTTGTGCTACTGTCAGAATTATTATTATTTTTTTAGTTTGCACATTTTGCATAACAGGTAGGAACTCACTTCTGCAAATCTCTGCCCACGTGAGTGGCCCTGACTTAAGGGAATAGTCTTATTGGACCGTATTCTTACACAGGCCAGGTTTACAGTGCGGGGAGGAGAGGCTGACCTAAGATACACAACTTCAGCTACACAAATAGCATAGCTGAAGTCGATGTATCTTAGGTTCACTTACCTAGGCGTCTTCATGGTGGCAAGTCAACCACTGCTGCTCCCCTGTCGACTCTGCTTCCCCCTCTCACTGCTGTGGAGTTCTGGAGTTGACGGGGAGAGCGTTCAGGGATCAATTTAAATGTGTCGACACTAGACGTGATAAATCAATCCCCGATAGATTGATCACTACTTGTCGATCCAGCGGGTAATGTAGACTTACCCTTAGTCACACTGTTGCAGATCTGAAGTAATTCACTGAAGCCAAAACAGGTTTTCCAGAGTGATACCAGAATGAGGGTAAAATGAGGGCCCTTCTGAAGCAATATCTCCATAGGGAGCTGGAAGCTCCACAGGGTCTTCTGGCATCTCTGAATTTTTGAGTCCTAGATTTTGCAACATTTTAAACATAGTTGTTTGCTACATAATAAATAAAATAAATAATAATAATAATGAATAATAATACAATTTCTTTCAATAGAGTTAGATCAGGATTTACTTTGGCCCCTAAAGTTTTATCCTAGTTTTGGCAGCATGAATCTCACATTGGCGCTGTGTATCTGATTATAAAATTTCAGTGGTATCTGCCAACCTTGTATGAGCATTGTGAAGTGCTAATAGTTATGGGCGGTAGGTATAACAAGCCAGGGAGGCTCTGCTTCCCCTGGTGCTGCCATGTCTGCTAAACCCCCAGTTGCAGGTTTGGTGGTGAAGTTTTTGCCTTTTTTATGCCCCATGCAGGTTCCAGGGCTGCTGAGGACGCACATACCATCTCCTCAGCTGCCCCGGAACCTGCATGGAGCATATTAAAAGTATCTTGTAACACAGATGCTTTTCCAGTTTCCTCTGGGAAGGTTGGGTCTGGAGAGGAGAGGCAAGGTACGGCTTCAGTCGGCCCTGGGCTCCTCTGGGTGGGGACTGGGTGGAGGCTTGTTGGGGGGGTGACTTCCCTACAAAGAATAAGGCTGGTGGTCACGTGTATCTGAAAACACACTTTATTACCAGAACATGCAAGCATGGGTAAGTCACAAGGATCTACCCCGTATAAACGCATCATGGTGAACTTTTATCATAAAACACAATAGAATTGCAATACAGACAGGGGTCTTAACCTATCAGGGGCTAGTAATCTTTATCTATCCTATATAATAATTGGCTAAAGAAGTTTGTGTGAAGCCGTCATGCACAGTAGAGACGGCCCGGACGAACAGCATGCTGGGGGTTGTAGTTCGGAGGCACAAAATGGCCGCTGCATGTGCCCACCTGAGGGATCGTCACTCACACGGAGCTACAGCACCAAGGAACAGTTATACATATAAAGTTAGACATAGTTGGAGGGAGCTGAGCGGGGGGAGGAGGGAGCTGAGTGGGGGTAGGGGGTGCTGGGGGGGAGGGAGGGAGCTGAGCGGTGGGGTATTGGGGGGGGAGGAGGGAGCTGGCCGAGGGGGGGGGGCATGAGCCCTTACCGTTGGCCCGTGTACACGGGCTTTTACACTAGTAACCAATTATTTCACAATTCAAGCTGTTCACGTGCATATCAGGCATCCTTCAGACACTTTTCACTTGACCAGACGGTCCACCCTCTCTATGGCTTTGTTTATACGTTCCATATCTATCTCTATGCAAGGATGTTGAAGCTCTGCTCTACAAAATAACATCTTAATCAGTATGTATCTGTATCTGGCCTTCAACTAAAACATTCTACTGTGCACGTTCTCTTCTGGGAATGGGGGAAAAGTAAAGACAAACAATAACACAAAGAGCTTTTGTTCAGGTTTTTAGGCCTATATTAGCTAAACCTAAAAATCAGCCTAGAAGTATATATTTTACCACTACAGGCTCAGGGTTTCAGCCAGCCCGGGGCTCCTGTGGTTGGGGGGGGAGGGGGTGCTTTCTGGGTATGTGAGGGGTTTGTGCTCCAGCTGTGGAGGGAGGATAAAGTGGAGCGGGTAAGGGGTCTTGGGGCTCCGACCATGGGGAGGGTGTGGGTGGAAGGCGGCTCCACCTGCTGTCCACGCCAGTAGTGAATGTACAGAAAAACTCTGGCTTTATAAATGCTAACCATTGCTTTCTATACCTGTTCTCATGGAGGATTCTCACAAGTGTAGAATATGTAATATAGCTTGAGAGTGCAGATCAGAGAAAATAAATTTGCACCATTAAATGACTCTGAGAAAGCTTGGAGAAATGAGATGAGAAGAAGCTATCATAATAAAGTGATATTCGAAGGAGGAGAGATGCAGTGGAACCAAATGAAAATTAGAATATCCTGAGGGGAGGGAGTCACAGATTCTATGAAGTCCTACATTTAACGAAACATGCAATAGAATTTGGTCAGTTTCAAAAAAGCAATAGGTGTAGATACGTTTAATAGAATCAATTCCTAAATCTCGAAGAAGTCCTTACTTAGTTCTTACTCAAGTAAAACTTTCACTGAAGCCAATGGAAGTTTTGCTGGAATAAGAATTGAGTTAGGAACTCAATATCTGGAGTAAAATTTTCAAAAAGCACCAAAAGAAACAGGCCCAGATCTTCAAAGGTATTTAGTCACCTTGCTCTCACTGGCATCTAACTCCTATATTGGCCTTAACTTCCACTGGGAGTCAGGTGCCTGAATACCTTTGAAGTTCTGAGCCTTAGTTCCATTTTCAAATAAGATTTAGGCATATAGGAACCTAAATCCCTTTGACTTTCAACCACACTTGAAAATGGGAATTAAGTTAAGTCACTTAGGTGTTTTTGAAGATGTTACTTTTGTTCCACAATGAATACTTGTAATGATAGTTGATTGTCAACTTTATAAATAGAATGATCAAATTCAACAGAGATCCCCAAAGCAGTGTAACTTTCCTGGTGTAATAAATTAAATGTGGTGCCACTAAGATGTCCTTGTCTACTTTGAGCTCCCATGATATATTTATTATGGGACTATCGCATTTATTGAGGACTTCCTCTGGATGAATATAGCAGCCCAAACAGTATTTTTCTGCACATCAAGAAATTCTTTTGAAAGCAGATAAATTAGGAATGGGCTTGCCATTTATTTGTTAAAAGAAGAGCTCTCTGATAGAGCTAGCCTAAAGATTCAAGTGGGTTTCTAAGTTTGAAAGACATGCAAGACTTGCTAAAAGCATTGCACTTTTCAGACATCAGCATTCTAGTGATAAATGGCAGCAGATGGAAATATGCAATTAAGGATTCTGTGGGAATACCCTAAATACATAAAGATGGGAAAGGGAGACTTGTTTGGAGAAGCTTGGGAGCCTTCTTCCCAAAGTCAGCTGAGATTAGCAGTAGAAGAAGAAGAAGAAGAAAAGGAAAACGCCTTTTCTCTGAGACAACTGCATGATTTTTTTAGGGTGACACCTGATGGAGTAAAACATACATGGAATTTTCAAAGTGGGTGGCTGAGGATATGCTGAAGGATGAGCAAATGCATACTGGTCAGGTTGTGGACATGGCCTAGTAAACGGGCATGAAACCTATTTTCAGATGCCCACTGCTTTAGGCATAGTCCACTGCAGCCTAAGGATGTATTCCACTGTGATTCAGACACAAGCAAGTTATCGGTTAGGAAGCTGCAAGTGGAGATGATCTCCCACGGCATTTCAAATGGCTAAATGACCATTTAGTACTGCTGTTAAGGGCCAGCAAATGAAACTCTCTAATGAATCAATGTCTTGCTTATTTGCCTCATCTATACCACTAAGTCTCCCCAGAAATTCTTATTAAAATAATCAAAATCATATTTATCATATTATGATGAACTATAATCAAGAATCCCCTGTGCTGCGACCATCTGAAGCTCTTTGGTCAACAAATGAGGGTCTCATCAGTGAAAACCATGAAAAGTCAAAGAAAAGATATGCCCATGTTTAGACACCAACACAGACAGCGTGATCATCTCCTGTCTATTCCAATACTTGCAGCATTTGCCCAGTTCTAGAACATACAAGTTGACCAGAAATATGAGTATTACTTCCTGGATTCTTCCACTTGTGCTCAGTTGATGAGGCGCCTGGACCCCGTCTCAGTATATTTTTCAGAAGTTAGGGTGCAAAAAAAACTGGAAAGGAGACAATCAAAGCTGCAGCTCTCCTGGAAATAGGTGAAGGGATGAGCAATGGAGCTGGATGATACACAGAAGCACCTTATTCAATATCGACATTTGTGACATGCTGCCTAAATCCATGTGCTGGTTCAGACCTTGGCCATCTACAAGCATCTCTGCATATGCAAGATTCCTTAAAAATATGAACCATAATGTGCATAACTAGGGGAAACCCAACCTCAGGGCTCCAAAGACATGGTCTGACTTATAGAACTGGTGTTGTTCTACTGTAAAAGGGAGTGGGGCATGTTTCTATGCACACCCCTTACCGATACAGCTTCAAAAAGGTGCTGGCACAGCATGCAGCAGAGGCATTTGGGGAAAAGACATGAGCAGGATGGGGGTGATCCTCCAGTCATTGAACTTTCCCTTTGTGTGGCCAGGGAAGCAGAACCATTCGCTGAAGCAGTTTCTGTGCAGCATCTGCACTGCTGCTCAGACAACTTTAGTGGAGATTTCCTCCCAGTACTCTTATGCACCTGCCCAGTGTGCCTCCTTGCTATTCCTACTGGTCAGTAGGTGTAGGATTTGCTCCTTAATGAAACATTGGAACAACGCCATGAAGATGACCTGGCAACTCAAAGGCTCCAAGAGTGCCCTTGTCTCTCATGTGGTACATATACTTTTAAACCAGCAAGCTGTAACAGACTTCAAAACTGACAGAATTGTTTATAACCCTCAAGAAAGAGCAATCCTTCACTTGTTTAGCTCTGCATTTAAGCAACATTCATCTGAATTGCTGACTGCACATAACAAACTCTAATTTGAAAGGACCATGTCTACTATTTTTGCACTTAAGTTCAGAAATGTTTAGACAGAAAAGGCCAAAGGTTATTGTTTAATCTGTTTTTTCAATTTGCCATGAATTTATATTTATTCTGCCAGAACATATTTAGAGTAATGCCCAGACTAATACAAAAAACGGCCTTCACAAGTTTCACTGTATGAACTGACCTGCTCACCTTAGTCCACTTGGATAGAGCAGAGATATTTGTGATCAGCTTCAGAAACAAGTTGTCGAATTGTCTAGGTCAGCATTCTTTAATGGCCATGCAAGTCTATTAAATATCTCTTACAAACTCTGCATTTAATACATGATTACTAATTGACTAGGTGCCATCAGCAACATTCTAGAAAACTCAGTAACAGGGTATTTTTCATTGATTTTCCTTATATTAGAAAATGAAATGTCAGATACCATTAATTGCATTTTCACAATAAAGAGCAACAGCTAAAGAAACTGCTAAGTGAAAGCACTTCCAGTCTAATGCACAATGGATGGATTCACTGTAAATGAATACAATATATCAACATTTATTACAGTAATATGCATCTGTGGGCTAAATTGATGTGAATGTAATTACTATCTTTACAAATGGAGCAGCTCTGCAGGTTTCTACCAAGAAAATCATTCACATATATTTTACATATTTCCATAGCCTTATAACACATATTATCTGCCTTTAGGCAATACACTAGGTAATTAACCCTTTGGGTCTAAAAATTTCTACTTATACTGATTGCATCATCATCATACTCTCCTCTACTTGGCACTAGCGGCAGACTGTCCATGTGTCAAGCATCACTAACTTGCATAGTCTCACCTTTATGCTTTTTTGTCATGCCTATGTCTCACCAAGATGTACCCTGCGACCCAGAATGAAGTTTATTAGGTTGTGACACACATTTCCAGTGAATTTGATGATCCTCAGATACATAATATAAAGCCTTTTCTTACTATTTTCTTGAGCTACCTAGGAGAGATCTAAGAAGGAATCAGGCTTTATAGTAGCAGATAAAATGTCAGCTTTTATTCTGCGTGCCTTCCTTCACACAATTCTTTTATTGCACCCAAACATGAGCATTGTTCTTTGCAGAACAGAGGAAATGGTATTAGTGGTCTGGAAGTGAACATTAATTTTACTATACACAATTAAGTGTTGCACTGGAAGTTTTAACTCCTTTGTGGGGAAAGAAAATCTGTGACCTTTATAAAGTACTAGCGAAAATACCCGGCGTTGCTCGGGTCAGTCGGAGGTGGGGAGGTGGCAGAGAGCTGAGCGAGTATGGGGTCCGTTGGAGGGGGCAGACAGCAAACCTGACACCCCCACCTCGCCCCCCCCAACCAAACCCGACACCCCCACCTCACTTACCCCTCGACCAACCCCAACTCACATTTTCACCCCCCACCCAAACCCAACACCCCCACGTCACCCCCCTACCAACCCCAACACCCCCTGGCCAACTCCAACACCCACACCTCACCGCTCACCCACCCAGACACCTTCCCACCCCCCCAGACCAAACCCAACACCCCCGGCTCACTTAACCCCCGACCAAACCCGACACCCCCACCTCACCCCCAGACCAAACCCGACACCCCTACCTCACTTACCCTCCGACCAAACCCAACTCAGGTCCGTCGGAGGTGGGGAGGGGGCAGAGAGCTGAGGGATTCCAGGGTCCATCGGAGGTGGGGAGGGGGCAGAGAGCTGAGGGATTCCGGGGTCCGTCGGAGGGGGGAGGGGGCAGAGAGCTGAGGGATTCCGGGGTCCGTTGGAGGGGGGAGGGGGCAGAGAGCTGAGCGAGTGCGGTGTCTGCTGGAGGGGGTATTATGACATCATAACTATGTCACAGAGAACAGCAGCTGCCCAGCTGATGTGATTGGCCTTCAAATAATTTCACTCCTGGGGGGCGTCAGAGGTGAGATTTGAAAAATTTTCGACTCTTATGGTCATTAGGACCCTAAGACCTCTAACTGTACCAAATTTCAAGTCTCTAGCTCAAACGGTGTGGAAGGAGTAAGCATACATACACACATACACTCATTCATACACGCACGCACGCATACACCATTTGACTTTTATATATATAGATGTGCTGTAGCATTCAATTTCCCTGCATCTGATCAATAAGCAAGCAGGAAATTATATCTTTTTCCATGGCAGAGCAGCATAATTAAGCAATAAGGCAATGGCGGTGGGTGTGATTATCTTTGGATGCACCTGGAAGCTGCCTTGTTGCTTTTTTAAAAACATCTTTGTGGTAAGGGAACTGTGTATTAATTTCTGCTGAAAAGATGAAGTTGACAGTTTAGAACGCTCATGAGCAGCAGTTTCAGTTGCATTTCAGAGAGAATAATGTAGCCCACCTCAAACAATTAGGCTGCTTCTTCTACGCACGCAATGATGAAGCTGTAAACATTTAATTGATAGTTCATAGCCAGAAAAAAACAATTATGCTCTGGCTGGTTGCCAGTGAATCAAAAACTTGCATTTTTTGCAAATTTACAAGGAGTATATGTTGGCTCCATACTTGACTTCCAGGGAAAGCATCTCTGCATAATTAGCGCTATTGCATGCACATTCTAATTTATGCATTTTAATTATACCAACGGCCCCGTGAATAATTAATGTTAGGAAAACAATAGGTCTGAAACTAAAAAGTATCACTGAAATGCTTTTTAATGGTCTTTGTGGGTTTCACATAACTAATGAAACAGTTTAACTATCTGAGTGCAAGAATATTTTCCTACAATAGCTTTAGAGTCAAGTGCTGAGAATTAATTAGCCTGCTCAGTGATGGGAGATCATGTGGGCTTCCTAGTTTTTCCAGCCACCTGAGCCATAGGAACGCAGCTATGTCATACTGGTGATGTATGGATGCCCAAGTCCATAGGAAGGGCTGGGGGTTGCCAATCATATGGTACTAGTGTAAAAGCCCGTGGACACGGGCCAACAGTAACGCCCCCCCGCTCAGCCCCCCCACTCCAAGCCCTCCCCCGCTCAGCCCCCCCACTCCAAGTGCGCCCCCCGCTCAGCCCCCCCACTGCAAGCACACCCCCCGCTCAGCCCCCCCGCTCATTCAGCCTCCCCTTCCCCCCACAACCCCCCCGCTCATTCAGCCTCCCCTCCCCCCGCTCATTCAGCCCCCCTCCCCTCCACGCCCCCCCCGCTCAGTCTCCCCTCCCCCCCACTGCCCCCCACTTGTTCAGCCTCCCCTCTCCCCCATGCCCCCCCCCGCTCGTTCAGCCCCCCTCCCACCCACTCCAAGGCCCCTGCTCGCTCAGCCCCCCTCCCACCCACTCCAAGGCCCCGGCTAGGCTGGGCGCAGCTGGCCGGGCCATGCTCGGGCACCTCTGCCCCGCCGGCCCAGCGCCCCCTTCCCACGCCCTGCCCGGCCAGAGCCCCCTGCCTGCGCCTATTGCGCCCAGCCACCCTCCTGCCCTAGGCCCCTGATCCATACCCTGCCTCCCTCTCAGTGTACACGCGGCGGCCATGTTGTGCTGCTGAACTACACCTCCCAGCATGCTACACCTCCCAGCATGCCGTTAGTCCGGGCCGTCTCTACTGCGCATGACGACTTCACACAAACTTTTCTAGCCGACTATTAAATAGGATGTGAGATGGAAATGGCAAGGTTTAGGCGTGAGGTTTCCCTCTATACACCCTCACCTTCAAACTTGTGGCTAGTCACAGAGCAGCACTTCCACGTAGGCACTTAAACCCTATCCTGATAAAAGATAAAAGCTCCTATAGGATAATAAAAGGAAATGAGATGGTGACCTCAAAACTATTAGGTAAGATTGACCCAGTGATCCCATCCAGGCCAGATGAAGAGAAGACCAATTTAGGAAAGAGACTTCTCCAGGAATTGATACATAACACTCAGCGTTGTCACACCTAACTTTTAGACACCCAGAAAATCCCTGGGATTCACAAAGGTTGAGTCTGATGCCTACACAATGAATTGTGGGAGATAAGGAGACAGGCACCTAAGACTGGAGAATCATAAAAGCCGGGAGGGTAGGCAGATCCCCACCTCAGATAGCCAACAGGAGATGTGTAGGAGAAAGATGTGTCCTAAGCTCCACCTCTCAGGGAGTTCCATGCCTTAGTCTGGGCTGTATGGAGGTGTCCGCCTCTGATTAGGCTTCCCAGCTGCAAACCCATCTTGGAGTTACCCATCTATGCCGTTTTTTGCAAGAGGCTGGGGGGTGGGGGAAGGAGGAGCAAGATGGCCACCTTCAGAACTTTTTTGCTGTGTGGTTAGGGCACTTATCTAGGATGTGGTAGACCCCTCAGCTGAAATCCACCCAGCCCTCCCTGTCCCCAGACGGGAAGAAAGGATTTGAGCCATCTCTCAGAAGAGCACTCTGAACACTCTAAATTCTGACGTAGGGCTTCCTCAATATCACTGTTCCACCTACACAAATAATTTAAAAAATAATTGGTGCAGGGGGACTGGATCTGTCCATCCCAGGTGAGTGGGCTAATCATCAAGCTAAAAGGTCATTCTTGTGCTGGTTTTCTCTCTCAGCCAATGATGCCATATTTGTTTATCTACAATGGATAATCTACTGGAAAGATTGAGGGATCCTGCACATTAAACTATTCCATAGTTCAGTGGTAAGCTCACCTGAGAGTGTGGAGACCCCCTATTCAAATCCCTCCTTCCCCTCAAGGGAATTGAACTGGGGAACTCCCACATCCCAGGTCAATACCTTAATGACTGGGCTAAAAGTGATGTGGGAGCTCAACCCCTTTTCCCGGTTTTGTGTAAGTTCCCCAAAGCAGTCTGATCTGCCAGGCAAGCTCAGAGCAGCCCTACCAGATCAGGTCCCACAGACAGGTTAGATAGAGGAATACCTGTCTTGCTTTGGCTCGCTTCATGCATCACGCTAGGGCTCTGGCATCCAGATACCTTGTTTGGGGCTAGAATGTGTGTGTGCACCCGCAGAAATATAGGTGCCTACAGAACTTTCATTGCAAAAATTTAGGCACTGAGTGATTAGAGGTACCAACTGAGTTTGGGGGCAACTCATCTGGGATTTTGTGAATCCCGGTGTGGTCTGATTCTGCGATTTAGGTGCCTAAAGTGGCACCCTTTGTGAAGCTAGCCCTAAGAGGTCATGTCCATGTTGCCATGAAAAAAATGCATTCAGGTCTCAAAGCTTGCAATGCCTGACCTTCATGGAGTAAAGCCTTGGAACTCCTGTCATGTAGATTTCAAAATTTGCATTCCAGGTGAGGGCACATAGAAACCAGACAGCAGTTCTGTGCAGTTGTGGAAGCCTCATTATAAAAAGTGATGTGCCACATTCCCAACCAAAAATAGGTATAATAATTACAGCAAGTGCTTAATTACATGACTCACATAGCAATGCACTACATGCACATGAATAGCACCAAATAGGTCATTGTGACTATAACGATGGAGATCAAATTGCTGTTTTGACAATCTTTTAAAAATAATTGTTTCCTGTTAGAAGTTTGCTTTTAAAGTTCCTAAATAAAATAGTGGAGAAAATAAAGAATTATATATATATATATATATATATATATATATATATATATATATATATATATATATATATATATATATATATATATATATATATATATATATATATATATATATATATATATATAATACTTTAAAAATAACCAACACTGGGAGCTGCTGCTACTTTAGAAATCAGGCTATTTGTTTAGGTGCCTAAATATGGCTTTAGGAGATTAACTGTAGGCCACTGTTTCTGAAGGCCTTGGCCCATCTATCTATACACAACAAATATTAAAAACAATGGATCATAATCACTTCTTTCCTGTGCTTCCTCCCAGCACAGCAGGGCACCATTAGCGATGATGATGGTGAGACGGTGATGGCTGGTTGATTCTCAGGATGGATCTCGGCTGCCTGGAGTGCTGGTCATAGATCAGAGCAGCCAAGGGGCTGTTCATTTAAACTAACAGGCTAGGTTCCCTATGGGATTGAGTTTACTTGGAGTGCAGTGTAGTCCAGCCACCTGGCAAGCTCATTCATGCTGCAGCTGAGCGCAGGAAGAAGTGGTACAGGATCTGCTCAAGATGAGAGTTCCCCTATCCTAGGAGAATTCTCTGCGGGCCCTTTCCAGCTGCTTTCTGGCCCTTCTGAGCCACTCATGTGGTGTAAAGAGGATAGAGCACAACTGAGAATCTGACCCAGTATGCAAATATATAGTACACATTTGCTTCCTCTAAAGCAACGATATGAAAGAACAGACACCTGAATGGGCAAACTAAAGATATTGAAACAAATAGGTTTATCATCCTGTGTGTAGCCACACATTCAGTTGTATCCTCTTTACTACTCGATTGCACAATAAGGGGATTAAGGGCCCACTCATTGTTTTCTGCTCTTTCCTCATCCTTGTACTATTGCACTTCGTTCGGTATAATATTTAAGTCAGGCTGAAAGAGTAATTAGTCCAGAGAGTAACTGTTTCCTTAATCTGTCTGAGAAAAAAATGATGCAAAGTCTGATGTCAGTAACTTTAGATCAAAATGTATTTTCATATCAATGTGGATTTCCATGAATCATCAGTTCGGTCTGTTAGGAACAGGCCTAACATTTCAAATGCTCCTTATAGCATAACATAAAATGTGGTTAATTAAGCGTGAGATCAGGAATCTGCAATGCTACTGGTAACAGAATGCTACCCTTTCCCTCTGCCTTTGTAGGGTTATGCTGAGAAGGAGAAGGCCACAGCAAAGGGTCTGGAAGATGTGAAGGCTAACTTCTACTGTGAATTATGTGACAAGCAGTATCACAAACACCAGGAATTTGACAACCACATCAATTCCTATGACCATGCTCACAAGCAGGTAAACTTGGAAAGTCATGCATGTGATTTGTATTCCATTATAAAGGAAGAATCCAGCACAGAGTGATTAGAAATAACCTTGAACGGCATGGTTAGAAATATTGTTCTTAACTTTTCATATGTCCCAGACCCACTCACGTTGATTCTGATCCAGAGTCCATTGAAATCAATGGGAATTTTTAGATTGACTTCAAAGGATTTTTGATCAGACCCATGGAAAACAAACCTCCCATGTTAATTTTCTTATTCAATATCTAATATTGACAAGGTTCTATGATGATAAAAGATTTAGACCAGGCTCCTGAAAGGACTCAAAGATTCCCCATTTTGCTGCTTGAGGCTTTAAAAAGGGCAGTGTCTAAATTAACGCAAATTAAAGATTAGCTAGCCTGGGAATGATCAAGTGAAACCCAGAGCTTATTTGTAAATTAATATTTTTCATTAAAATCAGATGTGAAATATTTTTGAGTTTTAAGCATTTTTACGGACAAACCAATTGAACTGAAGGATCATTGCCATCAATGTGAGATAATGGATGAGTATGGGTAGTGATAATGATCTCTCTAAATGTGGGCTTACCAGCCTAAAGAAGAAGAAGGAAGGAGTGCTTTCTCAAACATCCAGCATCCCTCCTTTAGATTCAGATGGTCAATGTACAATCTGATCATGCTGTACCAAGGGCAGAAGACATTTTGTTTTGAAATAAAAGCATACATTTCAATTCAACTTCAGAAACATGTATCGTATAAGGACAATAAGGGAATAAGGACAACATAGGGATTTACAGACTTCTCAGCTTAATGTCAGTACCTGGAAAAATAATGCAGCAAATAATCAAGCAATCAGTTTGCAACATCTAGAAGATACTAAGGTGATAAGTAACATTCAACATGAATTTGTCAAGAACAAATCATGTCAAATCAACCCAATAGTTTACTTTGACAGGGTATCAAGTCTTGTGGATGTGAGGAAGGGGAAGTGGAAGACGTGATATATCTTGACTTTAGTAAGGCTTTTGATACTATCTCACATGACCGTCTCATAAACAAACTAGAGAAATACAGCTTAGATGATGCAACTATAAGATGGGTGAATAAATGGCTGGAAAACAATTCATTATCATTCAGTATTTATTGGAGATTCATAGTCAAGCTGGAAGAGCATATCAAATGGGGTTCTGCAAGGATTGATACTGGGTCTGATTCTGTTCAATAGTTTCATCAGTGACTTAGATAATGGCATAGAGAGTACATTTATAAAGTCTGTGAGTGATACCAAGCTGGGAGGAGTTGCATGTGCTTTGGAGAATAGGATTAAAATTCAAAATGACCTGGACAAACTGGAGAAATGGTCTGAAGTAAACAGGATGAAATTCAAATAAAGACAAATGCAAAGTACTGTAGTTAGGAAGAAACAATCACCTGCACACACACACAATATGGGAAATGACTGCTTAGGAAGGAGTACGGCGGAAATGGATTGTTGTTACATGGAGCAGAATGAAAAATTGTTTTCCTTAACTTTAACCTCTGAAGGTAGGTCAATGGAATGTTGTTACATGGAGCAGACATGTTGTTACATGGAGCAGAATGAAAAATTGTTTTCCTTAACTTTAACCTCTGAAGGTAGGTCAAGAAGCCATGGACTTAAATTGCAAAATGGGGAGGTTTAGGTGGACATTAGGAAAAACTTCCTAACTGTCCAGGTGGTTAAACACTGGAATAAATTGCCTAGAGCGGTTGTGGAATCTGAGTCATTGGAGGTTTTTAAGAACAAGTTGGACAAACACTTGTCAGGAATGATCTAGTTATTACGTAGCCCTGCCTTGAGTGCAAGGGACTGGACTAGATGACCTATTAAGGTGCCTTCCAGTCTTACACCTCTATGATTCTATGATTTCTCAGGGTGAAACTCGTATAGTGTTGCATACAGACCATAATGGATGTTATTGAAAAACACGGCTCATCATTTTAGGAAATAGATAATACTCTCTAATTGCTTATTATAATTTGTTTTGTAACAAGTTAATCACTTCTATATATGCTAGCTACATCCATAGCTGGTGCCTGCTGTCTTGCTAGATGTGCCTTTTACATCTTGCTTTGCTACTGATTTTAACAGGATGTCAATTTAAAATGGCAGCAAAGAGGAAAAGTGCTATTATTTCATACCAAGATTTCAGGAGTCAGACAAAGCAGTTCCCCCAAAAGTCATGCCCCAAGATCTATGAGCATACAGAATTTCTGATGTCGGATTAATTTCTGCAACGAAAAGGTTTGTTGAAATGATTTAGTCAAAGCCAGAAAGTGTTGCGGTGATAAAGATAATTAAGGGGTAAGTATTTAGTCATCGGTATCTAACAGAGAAGAGAGAGATAAAGAATGTTTAATCAAGACAAAACCTCAAGAGAATTTGAGCTCACAACTTTCTAACTACAAGGACGACACATTATTGATGAAGGGACTAATTTGGGAGGGGCTGAATACTCACCAAATTAACCTATTAATGTATGGTGCATGCTCAGCACTTTTTGGGTCAGAGTCTAGGTTACAGTGTAGTTGCTTACAATGTAACTCAACCTATGTTAGTAATTACTGTGGTGTTTTATGTTCACTCTACCCTCCTTCTGTCCGTGATGCTCGTCCTCACCAGAAGCATCTCCACTGACTTAAGAGGGGCAATCTGGGGGGCTGAGAGCCTGGGCTCTCAGATTTCGATGACCAGACAGCAAATGAGAAAAATTGGGACGGGGGTGGGGAGTAATAAGAGCCTATATAAGAAAAAAAAACCCCAAATCAGTATTGTCCCTATAAAATCAGGACATCTGGTCACTCCATTTCAGATCCACCAGCAGCTCCTTGACAGGAGCCCAGCTCATCCCTTGGCTCTCAGCTCCCTGTTCCCCATCACTGGGAGCCTAGATGCCCTTGCAGATCTTGGCCGGGAGCCTGGAGCCTCGGTTTGGCACTGGGAGCCACTGAGACTCGAGGTGCAGAGCCCTCCCTGGGAACCTAGCTGCGTCCGGGAGCGGGGAGCTGAGAGCCTGGGTGGGGGTGCATCCGGGCTCCCAGCCCATTCCCAGCTTCTGGCAAACAGAGGCTAGGGACACAACAGCAGTTCTTCACATCACCACTCAATGAATGCACACAAACTTGGAATGATATACAACAAAAACATTTCCAGAGCCCAAACCTGGGAAGCTAATATCCCCCCTTCAGTGTTTTTCCACTTGTCAGGATTGTATCTGAACTCACACCCATCCAGTACCAGCACATAGCAACAACCTCCCCACATCCCCCAACACTACTCTCTCCTTCTGATTTATGCAAAATAAAACTGCCATTATGATGCACCGACCATTTTTTCTTAGCTGCTTTCCATCATAAAAGATAATGTTTAAGCAATAAAACTCTTTTTAATTTTCAAGTAAATTTAGTGCTCTGAAAGCTGCCAGATTGACAGTACTCAAGACTAGCAGCCTGTACTTAAATGCACAACATGTATAGTACATCAAGTGGCAGTGCAAGTTTCCCCCACCCTGCCCTTTCAAATGTGGCTCAGAAACAGTAGTGTTCCAATGCGCTCAGAAATAGCTACCCACATTGAGAAAGGGTAATTTAGTACTGCTGGCTCATTCACTTCTTCACCCCTCTGCCAAGATGCCAGTAACATTAGTTTGCAGAAGAACTGGAACAAGGACACCCCCCTGCTCCAACTTCTATGGTTCGTCACTAAACATGAAAAATTTCTGAGACGTCAAATTAATTTACTTCTCACAGAGCAGATCGTCTGTTTCTCTATCATAAATAGGAAGATTCCCCATCACGTCGTGTATCTCACACCATCCCCTGCAAAGACTTTTGTCAGCCAACAGTCTTCTTTAATTGGGGCTGAATTAAAGAGTGACCCTTCAGAGCTCACTAGAAATGCTCTACAATTGACCAAAGGGATCGTTTATGAACAAAGCAGTCATTCCCTGCTGCTCCCTTGCCATCCAGAGGTTGCTACTCACTCTTTCTACATAGTCCTTGCCCTGATATTATGGGGCTCATCATTCACTCAAATGGGAAAGCAACAAATAGAATTAGTTTCTCAAGAAGACATAAATTTGATGCTACACAGAGTTAGAGGGTGAAAGATCCTGACCATGACCCTGATTCTGCTTATAAACTTTCAAAGTAGCCCCATTCAAAAAATAATAGAGAAGACAAACTACTTCTAGATTTCTCCACCACTAAAAGATAGGCTATTACAGTACTGTTGTACATGAGGATGCCCATTATACCGCAGATGCTTTTTACCTTGAAAGATTGTCTGCTAAGCCGAAGGAAAGAAAATAGTATTGTTTGTCCACATACTGTATATAGTACATATCAAGGCAATGTGTCTCTTAGACATGGGCCAACCTTTGCAAACACCAGATATGGAAACATAATACGAGACATTCGAGCTAAGGAATCCAGCAAATGTGATCCAGTTTCACAGCTGGTGGTAATATCCTGTAATTGAGAAATAAAATACAGAAGGGTATTTTTAGCGCAGGAGTAAGCAAAAGCAGAGGTGCTGATGGAGCGTTATACCATACACCCTATGTTCTTCTCCTGTGCTGGGTTCTGCAGAACACTGATTTTCTTTGGAGATTTTTGAGTCAGAAATGATCAAACATTATACTTTTCAAAATGAAATTCATGAGCTGTTTTTCCATTTATGATTTCATCATTCATTAAAATACAAAGTGCAACGTATTGGCCCTAATACTTAGTATGGTACTCATTACCTTCCTTGTCCCTAAAGGCTTTGAAGGTTTAACCATAACACCTTGGCCTTGTTCACTTAACTAATTTGTACTAGTGTGGTATGTTAACCTCATACATTAGTTAACCACAGAGTATTTTATCAAAATCTTTATCAAATACAAGGCCTCCACCAATCTCTGTTTTTGCATTATCTTCTAACAAAATTCCATCTAGCATAGGCAAATATAATCCTATATAATTAAAGGCTAGGGAAGTTTGTGTGAAGCCGTCATGCGCAGTAGAGACGGCCCAGACGAACGGCATGCTGGAGGGTGTAGTTTGGCAGCACAACATGGCCGCCGCGCGTGCGCCGCCGAGAGGGAAGCAGGGTCTGGATCAGGGGGCTCGGGGAGCGCGGGCAGGAGGGTGGCTGGGCACAGGAGGCACAGGCAGGGGGCCCTTGGAGTGGGGGGGAGGGCCTTGGAGTGGGGGGGAGAAAGATGCCCCTTTCTGAAGATTAAGTTCTTTGAATTCAAATCCTGGGATAAAGTGAATTTGGAAATTCTGGTTGTGTGCAAACCTTCCCATCACTCCAAAGGCTTCTCTACATGAGTTATCTGCTCTTAAACTTGGTATTGGTATCAAATTTGGTATGGTCTTGAGAGGAGAAGAGGGCACAGGGGCTCCAATATGTACTCTTGAGAGCTTTAATTAATGGTCCCTGGACCTCTGACCATCATAACAACCATATGCTTACAAGTAGCTGGTCTCTCTGGCCTGAAACATACAAGTGTGCACATTTTGGACTTTGACTTGGAGGTTGGGATTAAAGACAAAGTTATCAAATCATCAAGTCTTTATTCAATTTTAATTCACCCCTTTCTTAGGCAAAATTCAATTGAGTTCAATAGGAGTTTACCAGAAGAACAACCTCAGGATTCATCCCATATTGAATGCAGTTCTATCATGGACTAAATAATCACGACTGTTACAGACTGGGCCAGGGCCTTTTCACTCTCCCAACAGAAGTAAAGGATCTGTGATGATGGTCCACATGCAGCAACTAATGGGTCCAACTATTTTGTAGAACTTTCTGGGGATGGAGGGCAAGCATATGTGCCTCCAGAGCAAGATATGGATTCTCTGCTAGCACATTAAAATGACCATCTTTATGCAAGTATTGATTCCCTGGAACCTAAACAAAGCAACCTATAGGTCACCATGTTTTAATGATTACCTGTAACAAAGAGAAAAGGAAGATTACTACAGCATTGGTGGCTAAATACAAGTACTGATTCTGACCAGCTATGCAATAGGGAATTTTTGCAGTTGTATGATGTGGCATTCTTGAAGGCTAACAATTTCTTTTTTCCCCCTGTGCTATGGAATCTGTGGATCCCGGGCAACAGAATTGCTTGGGCACTGGGCCATTTCACAAAACCACAATGCCTCCCTACCAAGCATCTGAGGTGAATGACCCCTGCTGCAGGAAGTTCTCATTATTCTTTGCAAAGAAGATTGACTGAATCAGAAGGAATTTCACCGGAAAGTACACCAGTAGTGGAGGGGACAAATACCCTTGGTTTGGTTCAAAGAAGGGCTTAGTATGGAAGGCAATACAAGCTATTGTTTAAAAATATAGCATGCACATTTGTATAACATCATTATAAGTAAAATAGAAAATAATATAAAGCAGTATATTTCCAGAAAATATAAAATAATATAAGACAGTTCCTTAGTGACATACCTATGTCAATAGAAAAGAGACCAAATTTGGTTGGAGATACCCATTTTGTTGGTGGCATCAAATGAAATCTTTCAATGCCTCCAGGTCATTCACAACATTCATCCATTCATTTATTGTAGTACTGTAGTAGTTGGAGAGTTCCAATTTTGTATATATAATTCTTGGCAAACAACAAGGCCTCCTTAGAAACCAGCAAGAGAAAGTTGTAAAATATAAATATGATCCATATACTGCATAATAATAATAATGATAAAAATAAGTCACTAAGAAAAACAAGGCTGTATTGCCATCTTGGGGCTTCTGGTGACATCACAGGTATTTATTTGCAGTTTCTGAGATACTAAAGCTAGTGGATGCGCACCCTAATAAAAATGCAGTCAGTGCTTAGTATGTTTGGAATCTACAGTACGTTTCTGTTATCTGGGCAGAATCTTTCAGTCTTCACTTGTGCACGTGCTTCTTTCTAAAGACAAGAGATGCATGCTAAGACTGTGTGCATGCCAGGCAGAATCTATCATGTAGGCACATACAACTATAAACAGTTTGACCTCCAGCTCCTATTAATGTCAATGGGACTTGTTGGTGAAAACTCCAGTACTGGATGTCGTGTGGCTGCTACACTATTTTAAGGCTAAGCAGATGTATTTAAATTTTAGATGCTTCTAGAAAACGCAACTTCAAATACGTGCAACATCAGGGGGAGACTAGGTAATGCCATGCCTGAAAATGTAACCATTCATGACCATGAAAGGCACACTAAAATGCTTGGATTAAATCCTTTCTAGCAAGGGGGCTGATTGCCTTTCAACTTTAACACCAACTACTGTGCATGGCTGCCCAAGCACAACAGTTAATGCTCTCAGTTACTGTAACAGGGTTAGCTTTACCTTTAACCTCTCTCTGTCTGTGGGCACCACTTCCAAATGACAGGTATGCAATGGTCCCTGTTGACCTTAAAGTCCATGTGTCTCTGGCCTCACCTTGATTGATTTGCATTGGAGACAAAGGCAAACAGGCAAAACAGCATGCCTTTGTCTAGGGCAGCCTCCAAAATATATTTCAAGACCATATTACAGCTCACACACACAACTACTTATGCATAGCCCATACATGCAGCACATGATGATATTCATGACCAGCATATTGCCAGTTTTTATAGGATAGCCTACAAGTTGCTGTTTGGCTAAATATTGTGACAACAGTGTGTTGGATGTGCCTATGTTAGCTGGCACAAAGGAGCTCTTAGAGTCACAACTTGTATAGTCAGTTGAGCACCAATGATTGGGGCTGCCTAAAAGACATTGAGTTTTTGTTCCTTCAGATGTGGAAAAACTATCCAGGACTGAGTTAAGTCTTTGCACCCATGTAGCAGACAGCACCATTGGACTGAAATCAAGAGAGATCCACATAATATTCTCCCACATTCTTCATATCCCATTGATGAGGCTAAGACTGAACCATTATTATACTAATACTTTCCTATTATAGCAGTTATATATAGAGAATAAAATGGTAAGGGATTAGAAAATAGACTGAAACAGCTAGTTTATACATAGGTGTGTATTGTGGTGTAGGCAGCATATACGTAGATGTGTGCAAATTTTACAAGTGCACCAATTTTTACATTAAAACCACAGATTTAAGAGGACAATTTGGGCAGTCAATAGATTTTTATATGCAAATACAGTTTATGTATGCACAATGATAACATGTGCAAAGGTGAGTATTCAAAATAATCCCCCCCCCATCTTGAAGAATAAAAAATGTTATGAACTTACTTAACTTTAAATACATAGGCAGTCCCACTTACTTTAATGGGACTATTCCGTTGCATGGGACCATCCATAAAGTTAAGAACATGCATTGCTTTAGCAGGATGAGGGCTTTTGAGGACACTTCATTTATTTGTGTTTGTTTATTTATTATTTCAGCTTACAAAAATTAACAATAGTCACCTATTTAGACATGCTAGACACATGCTAGACATGAAAATAGGGAAACTTTGGCCTATTGTTCCATTTGAGTGCAACATCAGCTTATTTTTATCCTTTTGACACTTCATTTATTTCCAGTGATAATTGCTGGAAGATTCTTTAGGATTATGATCTGGATACCTTGTCTTGCTAGACAATGCTACTTCATCAACATACCTTTATTTCTTTAAATGCTATTGTGTTGTATCCTTGAGGGATATTTTCTTACACTGCGATTCAATATTTCTGCTCCTTGTTTTAAGCATGTATTTTTCTTCCCGGAGAAATGGTCTACTCTTTATGTCTCTGGCATCGGTCTTCTTTTCTTTCTTGTGAAAACCAAAGTTTTGAATTCATTTATACTGTTTGTAGAGGCTAATTTGTCTGCCATTCCAGAACCTCTGCTATCACTGACTCACTGATCTTTCACTCACTGTAAAAGTGATGCATTTCTTATTGTAGCTTGTTCTTATGCCCGCCATTATATTCTCTGCTTAATTTTCCACACTCTCTTTACTTTATATCAGACATTGACTCTGCCATCCCCCTTCTCCACTGGTGTGTTTAATATTTTGTTCATTTCATTTGGGTTTTTTTCTTTCTTACAATTTGCCTTTTCTTGTTTATCCTCACTGAGGCTACTTCTGCTCCTAATGTAATAATTACTAAGTAGCACACATGCATGATCTTTGGGGCATATGGTAATTTCTTATTGAATTCTTTCCACCTCCTCACTCTTCCTTTCCCATAATTGCCTATCACACTGAAAGCTACTCAAAATTGTTTTCATTCTTCCAGAAGTTGCCGAAGTGAAATTCAGTATTTATACTCTCCTTTGTGTTCTCAAATTAAATTTAACTAGAACTTGATTAGTGCATGTTTCATATTGGTTTATTAGAGGCAGAGCTGGCAGTTCACCTATAGTTAAGGTGGCCCTACCGCTATCCATTATACGATCTTGTTTTCAATTGCTTATAACTTTGTCATACTTTAAGAGTTTGGGTTGAAATGTTCCTTGCCAGCTCTTTCCTCAGGCTGAATATTTTGGAAATGTTTAGCAAAAATTGTGTAGTTCCTTTTAAGAATGAAGTTGGGAAAACCACATCATTTCACCCATGTGTTTTAAAAAATTCTTCCAAGTTTTGTTGAGAAGCTTTATGGTCGGGATTCCTCAGTCTCAACATTCCTCTGATCCCTGGCAAATAACTTTGAAACCCACTGGCACTATGTTTCATCCCCCTCTAATGTCTGGTTCACACAGAAGATAACAACCTATTATAGCTACCAGTTATTCCATTCATTTAAGAGGTCTGTGTTGTGGATCTAGATGTTCCAGCTTGTCTGATGACATATGTGGAAATCAGTATGGCGCCCCATTATAAAAGTTTGATTATGGGGGGTTTGCTTTTTTAAAAAACAAATAGGAAATTACATTAAAAATTTCATTAAAAGAACATGAAGGTTGCAAAGTCAAGCAGTTGGAAGTTAGGAAATTCCAGTATTAAGATTGCCTGTGAAATCTTAATTCATCCCTCTAGTGTTTATGCATTCTGATAGAGTCTTTAATTACATGACCACAGAATATATTTTCCAATAGGACCACTGCCTCATTGGGTAGATATTACTCAGGGCCTGAATCAGAGTTGTGGAGTGACTGAGGCTTTTGTCTACCGAAACAAAGGCGAAGTAAAATGCAGGAAACTATAAGAGGAGAAGGATATAGAGTATAGAAAAGGAAAGGAATGGGGTTATGAAGAGATCATGGGGAAAGGAGGGAAGTGGTGGACCAGAGAGAGAAGGGACAAAAGACAGCAAGGAAAATGGCAAGGAGTTAGCAAACAGAGAGAATGAGAGAGAGACTGGGTCTGGGAGGTTGCTAGAAGAAGAAAAGAAAAACAAGGAGATGTGAAAAAAGAAAGACCCGGAGAAAACAGAAGAGGAGGCCAGGAATATAAGAGAAGGCAGGAAGAAAGCATAGGAGAAGAGGCCCTGTCAGAAAGAGCTCTTATTGTCAGCTATGGACAGGAAAGTCAGTTTGTCAAACTAATAAGGCATTTGATGAAAGGGAAAAACCAAATCACCAGACCTAAGCTACAGAAGCTAGAAAATAAAAATCAAAGGAGAAGAAAAGAGGGAAGCCATCCAATTTATTCTGGCATTAGAATATTTCCAGGTTATGTCACAGTTTTTTGAAACTTGGAGATGAACACCAGATTTTCCTGACGCGAGATTCAAAATGCACCTTAAGGGGGGAATTTCAGTGCATTTTAAACTGCATTTTGGGGCGAACAGCTCAGTTAGCAAGTGTATTGCAGATTTTATATTGGCTCAAAATTTTATGTTTTTTAATATAGGAAACACCAAGACCCCTGAATAAGATCCTGTAAAAAAATAGAAACATATATAGTACCATTGCTGCCTTCTAGCTCTCTATATGTTCTTTCCCCTTGATACTATATTGAGGTAAATACCATCCTACCTTCATGCCATGAGCTCTTATTTGACTTATTTCAATTAGCAGGTTTAAAGCACCTACATTTCCCAAATTATCTCTACAACACTGCTGCCTTGGCCCAGAAGGGCTGAATGCTGCATCTTCTCATCTACCTACTGCAATCCAACAGTGATGAATTTATGATATAGTGAAACAAGCCTTCAGCTTCTGACACATCACAAACCCTAATGTAACTAAAGGGAAGACACCCATTGAATTACATCAGCATTTTTTTTTAAAGAAGAGGTAGTATGCAGCTAATGCTATGAGAGAGAGCAGTATGCATAACACTAAATTGAACTATAACTTTTATTTGCCTCAATTCAGATTAATTTTATAATTAATATGTACAGTTTACAGTTACTAATCTATTGTATTAATTTTTAAACATTAAGAAAGGAGGCATTAATTTTTGCGTTATATGATTGCATAACTATGATTGCATGTATTAAAGTAGCTTTTGGGTAGCAAAAAATGGAATTATCAAATGTCACTGAGCACAGCATAGTGAATGTGTAGGTCTTGAGGCAACAAATTCCAATTCTAAATGTCAGCATACAAAATTATTTTATTTTAAATCCACAAATTTATGAAATCCAATGTTTCTTCATAAGAACCGATGCACTTGCCACACTGTAAATGCTGTGTTACTTTCTTATTATGCAGAGTTAAAGTATATAAATTAACAATATTCATCCTGGAAATTGCATGTTGTTAGAATAATGAGATTCCCTTAATCATTTAAACTTAAGAAATCTCTTGCAAATAATGCAGAGCTTCCTTTAAATTTAATGTCTAGATAAGCTAAATTGTTAAATGCTAGATGCTATGGAATTACATTTGCGACTCTTCAGAATGAATGCCAATTAACATGAAAATTAGCAATTTAACCCTCTTTAAATTGGAAAAAACCCACGGGACACTTCATTTCATAGTTGTTAATGATGGTCCAATGACTGTAATATATATTTTTAAGTATTTCATTATGCAAGGAATTACAGAAGTATATTATCAGATTTTGCATTTAAAGCATAGCAATAATCAAATTTGTCTGTCAGAGGAAGTTCTCTACATTAATGTTTGTGTTGTTTTCCTTTCCAGTCTTCTCTGAGGGTACGTTTTTTAATTACTGACATTTTATTACTTGTCTTGCAAGCAGGAAGAATGGACAAAATCATCCAGTCTAGTGGACTGGTTACTTAAATAAATGAAGCATCCGAAGGATTATATTTTTCAACTGTTTGCACAGATCTTTAAACGCATAAATCCTACTACAACTAATAAGAGTGTTATAGTTAAATTCCTACAAATCAACTTGGAATTCTAACTTCTTAATTCTAAATGCAAGAAACAAATTCTGATATTCTTAGGCTAAACTCCCACTGACTTCAAGCACCTCATAGTAACCAAGAGGTTGGGAGTTTCAAAAGCACTTAGCACTGGCCTAACCTGATGTCAATGGGAGTTTTACCAGCTACTTCAATGGGAGCAAGATTAGATCATCTGTTAAAAATCCCACCCAGAGTAGGATCTTCATGACCTGGATAGGTTTTACTTTTACTAAAGATAAGCAGATCTGAGGCTGTTAAGGTTCATCTGCAGTTTGGTAAACTCCACTCTTAATGTGATGATGTGTATAGAGCAATGCATCACAACACTGGCTTTATAAACACTGGCTTTCAGGGAAGAAATGCAAGTAGTAGGAAATGGCCAGCCACCTGGGGACCAGTCAGCGGCTTCTTTCTGCATTTTAGGGATGGGATCCCATGGCACGGGGATCTTGAGGTAACTTTATTATGGCATTGTGCCACACTATGACAACAAAGGTGACCATTGAGCTTGCACCTGTGGTGTCTGGTTTGAGTTCAGCCAATACAAATTCTTCCAGTTTGGTTAGATGCTGTTTGATTCTAATCCTTGCACGCATAACAATGGAGCATAGCAGCAGTGATGAAGCACCATGACCTATAATAATTAGGAAGCTAAATTCAAATTTAACAACTGCAGCCAATCAAATCCCAAACCAAACATCCATAACCCTTATAGTCTGATTAGGAATTCTTGTTTTGGAGTTTGAAAAGTTGCAATTGTTTGTATTTGAGTTTAGTTTCATAATTCCCCACCTGATATATAATGAACAGCGTGAAGAAACATGCTCCCAGATTTTGACATAATGAACAGCGAAGCTGGTGGAAATTTGGAATTCCCCTTCTGTGCAAAATTCCGACACTGCAAAATTGCTTTTCATTCCAAATCCATTAAGATAAAAAGGGAATGTTTGACCTGATTGAAATACTTCAATTTATTTTCTAAATAAAATGTCATCAACAAATTCCCACAAAAGGTCTCAATTTAAATGAAACAGCATTTTCCAACAGCAAATCATTCCTGCAGAAAATTTTTGACCAGCTCTAATTAAGTTTTCGGTGCAACAAAACAGACTTAAATGCAATATGTTTGTTTAACCTAAATAATCAAACACTGACTTCAGCAGTCTCCAGCCCTATTGCTTCCATAAATTATGAAAGAAGAAATAATGAAATTCAGCATAGTCAGTTCTTCTATGTCTGCAAGCTCTGCTTACTCAGCTGTCATGTACAGATTGAATCTCTAAAGGACATTTGATGTAGTGCTTTATCCCTGCTTTGCACTCAACTTGTACAGATGTAAGGGACTACACAAGCTGAAAGGCATTGGACCATAGATGAATTTTTATGTCTGCATCACTAATCTAAGAACCTTCTGTTCCACAAGTGACCGGTATTGAAGCCAGATCAGAAAATCTGCAGAAAGCTAGCATGGCAGTTAACTTTCAGACCACTTAAAATAACAGACTGATTAGCCAGCCCTGTTTGTCCACTTTTATGTACTAAATACTTACAAAATGAAAATTAATAAAGTATTAAAAAACAGTAGTTAAAATATCACGCTACCAGTTGCTTTCCTGAATAATGTGCACATGTGAATGTTAATTATAATTCTAATAAAGCCTGGCCAACATATGAAATATAAACAGTATGCATTTGATGTAGGGTTTGACCTGCAAGGTGTTAAGCACTCTGACTGCAATTCAACATAATGCTTGCAGCACATACTTAACTTTAAATACCCAAATCCCACTGAAAACAATTGGACTGCTCAAATGCTTAAAGATCAGCACCTGCTTAAATTCTTTGCTGCATTATGGCCAGAGTGCCCAGCATCTGTTAGTCTGGAGATCATATTTTGCAGTAGGAAAACCAGCTGGAATATTTTACATTTGAATCTGAGCCCAAGCAGCTAATTCATACTGTCTGCATTTACCCTATGATTTCAGTTCTGACATGCTAATATATACAGGACATAAGAGCTGCCAGAAGACGGGTCAGCATTAAGGACTTAAGAAAACGTTTAGGTTTAGGTTAATGTCCTTCTTTTCAATAAACCTTTCTGTTAGTTCTATTAGCGGCACACCAGTATTATTTAATCTGTTGAATCACATAGGCTTTGCTGCCCTTTAAAAACAAGTACATGCCAAAAATTCCTTGTTTTTAAACCAATGGTTCTTAATGTAGATAACAAATAAATAAAGAAGAGATACAACATACACTCCAACTACTCTCGTGTAGAATTCTGCTGCTTGTATAAAAATATCCATCTGAAGTGCACTATTTGATGTGAATAAGTGGTGTGTGAAAGTCAAGCACATGCATTTGCAGGTCTGAAAACAGACATTAGTATCACTTCTCTTGCACCACTGCTCTACAGACTGTCCCTGGAAAATCACCAAGTAGAGGGATGAATAGGCGCTTATGGGCCAAATGCTCTGCTGGTGTAAATTAGCACAGCTCCACTGAATTTGGCTTTATGAGAGTTCTACATAGACCTGAGCAAACACTAATGCAAGACGGCATGTTACCTTATGCACATTGGTTATCATTATCTAACAACCACATTCATGCTGATGGAGTTACTTGTGAGTAAGGTGTTACCCAACGTGAGGAGGTATCAGAACCTGGTCTTCAGTGACTATTAGTCCAAATACAAACATATTTTTTCCTTTGGTCAATGTTGTGCCCCAGTTAGGTTAGCTTTTTGGTGGGCAACTGAGTTTTACTGGCACAAATGCTTGCAGAACTTTAAAGCGGTCCTTTCCTTGTCCAGTGGTTTCCCTTCCTCTGAGTGATGAATCCCTTCTTCTAATCCAATTTGCACCCACAAAGATCCTTAATGATCTAAAGAATGACACATCCACTGCTTTCCCCTCATCCACAGAGCCAGTTATCCCATCATAGAAGGCAATTAGACTAGTCAGGCATGACTTGTCCATGGTGAATCCATGCTGACTATTCCTGGTCACTTTCCTCTCCTCTGAGTGCTTCAACATTGATTCTTTGAGGACCTGCTCCATGATTTTTCCAGGGACTGAGGTGAGGCTGACTGGCCTGTAGTTCCCCAGATCATCCTTTCCGTTTTTAAAGATGGGCACTACATTAGCCTTTTTCCAGTCATCTGGGACCTCCCCCGAGCACCATGAGTTTTCAAAGATAGTGGCCAATGGCTCTGCAATCACATGCTTTTCTGAAGTCCAGGGTCCAAATTCTGCTGCTCTCCTTTCTACTTTGTGTCAGGATCCTGACCTCCACTATCACTGCCTCCCAGGTTCCCATCCACTTTTGTTTCCCCTACTAATTCTTCCCAGTTTGTTAGCAGCAGGTCGAGAAGAGTTCTGCCCCTAGTTGGTTCCTCCAGCACTTGCACCAGGAAATTGTCCCCTACACTTTCCAAGTTTCCAAAAAACTTCCTGGATTGTCTGTGCACCACTGTATTACTCTCCCCACAGATATCAGGGTGATTGAAGTCCCCCAGGAGAACCAGGGCCTGTAATCTAGCAACTTCTGTTAGTTGCCTGGAGAAAGCCTTGTCCACCTCATTCTCTGGTCTGGTGGTCTATAGCAGATTCTCACCATGACATCACCCTTGTTGCTCACACTTCTAAACTTAATCCAGAGACTCAGGTTTTTGAGCAGTTTCATACTGGAGCTCTGAGCAGTCATACTGCTCTCTTACATACAATGCAACTCCCCCACCTTCTCTGCTCTGCCTATCCTTCCTGGACAGTTTATATCCATTCACCACATTACTCCAGTCATGTGAATTATCCCACCAAGTCTCTGTTATTCCAGTCACATCATATTTCCTTGACTGTGTGAGGACTTCCAGTTCCCCCTACTTTTTTCCCAGGCTTCTTGCATTTGTGTATAGGCATTTGAGATAGTTTACGGATTGTCCTCCTTTCTTGTACTCTCCTGCTCGTGCTTCCTCCTAGTTTCCCACTTCCACACTTACCTCAGGGCTTTGGTCTTCTTCCCCTGGTGGACCTAGTTTAAAGCCCTCCTCACTAGGTTAGCCAGGCTGCTTGAGAAGATGCTCGTCTCTCTCTCCGTTAGGTGGAGCCCATCTCTGCCTAGCAATCCTTCTTCTTGGAACACCATCCATGGTCAATTTACAGCAATGCTAGAGTCAACTGTGCTTGTGTTTGAGGAAATATGCAGTATGTCTTTAATGGACACTTATAGAAAAAACAAATGTTTAAATACAAACCCAAACCATGTCTCTGTATCACCATGATAGCAATTAAATGGTGGACTTACTTAGTAATTTATTAGACAAATTGAGTTAGAAATATTTATTAACGTTCTTCCACACCTCTCCAAGGGAAAAATAAAAAAGGTAATCCCAGACTAATTTTCATTTCACTGACAGAGCAATTTCTTGAGAATTGGACATAACCATTAGCTAGCAAACAAAATGAACTCTTTGAGTGCCCTCTAATGAATACTAAATCACAGGAAATACCTAAGGAAATGCAGATGGCATTCTTGTAAATACCCACTGAATCTATGTCTGATGCTGTTCCCATGAATACCACATAAAATCCTATGGATTAGAGCTCATCAAAAATATTTCAGTGGAACAGTTTCTGTTGAAAAATGCAGCTTTGTTGAAATCTAAATGTTTTGCAGGAATGGGTTGATTTAAATGAAATTTGTGTACAAAAAAGACAAAGCATTTAGTTTTGATGGTGCCAAAATGTTTTATTTAAACTTTTGTTGAGCTAATGTTTAAATAATATACATGTCAAAATGAAATAACATTAGCTCAAGAAAAAATTTCAACCTTTTTAAAATAAAACAAACATTTATATTTACACATAACATAGTATTATATATATATATATATATATATATATATATATATATATATATACACACACATACATATATACACACACATATAGTATATATTATATACATATATACACACACCATTTTTATAACCATTTCATGGTATTCATATTGATATATGATATTTCACATGAAATATAAAAGTCAAAACAAAATGAATCAAAAGACCTTATTGAAACAAAATGTTTTGATGGTTTCAAATTAAAATCTTTCAAAATTTTAATTTAAACTAGATATTCCAATTAATTGGAAATATTAATATTAACATTAATTTGAAATGTCTGATTTTCCCACAGAACAGAAATTCTAGTTCCTGGCCTGCTGTACTAATAACTAAATATACAGGGCCTGATCCAAAGTCCCTGAAAAACTGAGATTTCCACTGAACTGCAATGGGCTTTGGAGCAGGGACTTAGAAGGTTAAAGGCATCTCATCCTACCTTCCATTTATAAATGTACTTAAACTTAAGCATGTTAATGACACTTGTGCAAAATTCATTTGCATTCTCTTTACTCTGTACTTGTACCTGCAATTGCAGATTTGTGCCATTCAAATGGGTAGGAAGTAATACTCAACAGAAGCACTTACTTTAATATATTATTTGAATTGGGAAACCCCAGATCTGAACCAGTACCCCACTGTGTAGGCACTTTACAAATATGGTAAGGAGATATACTCTCAAGGTGACGGGGTAAGAAAATATCACTTACTAGTGTATATAGTTATCAACAACTGTATTTTTCTACAGAAAATATTTCCTAAAGGTTACATCATCATTTCCCCCTTTGCAAGGTAACCACAATACTGAATTAAGGCCTTGTCTACCCTACAGAGTTTTGTCAACAAAAGTCAGGTGTCGACAACAACACAGTTGAGGTGTACATACAATAATGTTCCTCCCACTGATCTAACTTTCCTTCTGTGCTGACATAATAAAACCATCTCAACGAGCAGCATAGAGATTATTGTGATAAAGTTAGAGTGACGCAGTGTCAGTGTAGACACTGTTCTTGCTTATGTCATCCTAAATGGCTTCCAGGAGGTGTCCCACAATGCCCATCATGACTGCTCTGGTAAGCAGTTTCTACTCCGCTGTCCTGCAGCCATGTACCTCCCCCTTTAAAGACCTGTGAATTTTTTTTAATTCCACTTCCTGTTTGTTCAGCGTGGATAGTTCACATTGCAACTTCCTAGCTAACTATGCCAGATTTCTGCAGCAAAGGCTCTCCCTCCTGGAGCACATTGGAGTTGCAGGATCTGTTGGGTCTGTGTGGGGAGAGGAGGCTGGGCAGTCGCAGCTCCAATCCAGCCATACGAACTTTGACACTAAGTTAAATACTTGTGGTATTGATGAGAAGGGGCACAAGAGGGACACACAACAGTGATGTGATAAGATCAAACAGATGAAGCAGTGTCCCAGAATGTGTTCAGATTATCAGGAGCTATGAAAAAATGATAAGGGAAGCAAGAGGACATAAATCAAACTCTAGGGCCTGCAGAGTTAAGGATTATAAGAAGTTTTTAGGTATATTAAAGAACAAAAGGAAGCGTAACAATTGTACTTGTCCATTACTAGATAGAAATGGCAATAATTATTTAGAAAAGATAGAAGTGTTAAATAAATATTTATGTCCTGTATTTAGGGAACGCCAGAGGATATAGCTATATCACATAATGATTAAATACTTTCCATTTCACCAGTAATTAAGGAGGATGTTAAATAGCATCTACTAAAGCGAAACATTTTTAAAATCAGCAGGTCCAGATAACTTCAATTCAAGAGTCTTAAAGGAGCTGCCCAAGAACTTATCAGGCTGTTACTGTTGGTTTTCAATAAGTTTTAGAACACTGGAGATGTTTCAGAGGACTGGAAAAAAGTTAACATTCCAATATGTTAAAAGAATAAACAGGAGGCCCTGGTTAATTATAGACTTGTCAGCCTGACATCAATACTGGGCAAAATAATAGAATTGCTGATACGGACTGAATTAATAAAGAATTAAAAGAGGGTAAAGGCTACATGTTTTGTTGATAAGACGATAGTGTTGGTGAAATATACTGAGACTTCTGTAAGACTTATCACATGACATTTAGAGTATGAATCTATAGCAATACAAAATCAACATGGCACATTCAATTGATTAAAATTTGGCTGATGGATAGGTCTCAAAATGTAATTGTAAATGGGGAATAATTGTGTAGGTGTATTTCTAGCAGTGGCTGGTTCTTGACCTTATCCTAATTAACACTTTTATCAATGACCTTAAAGAAAATATAAATCATTACTGATAAAGTTTGCAGATTACACAAATATTAGGGAGCGGTAAATACAGAGGACAGGTCACTAATACAGACAGATCTAGATGACTTGATGGGCACAAGCAAACAATGTGTATTTAATACAACCAAAGTCCTACATCAAGGAACAGAAATGTAGGCCATTCTTACAGTTGACTCTGAAAAGGAGTTGAGGCTCAAGGGGGGATAATCAGGAGGAACATGAGCTCCCTCCCAGTGCAATGCTGTGGCCAAATAGGCTAATGCAATCCTTGGATGAATAGACAAGGACATCTCAAGTAGGAGTAAGGAGGGTTATTTTACCTGTGTGTTTGGCAGCGTTTCAACCGCTACTGGAACAGGTGGACTTACAGTGCAGAGCCGTGCTCCATGAATGTAGAATGTTCCCTAGGTTCGGACTAGGGTGAAAGAGAGGCAGTGGTGTGACAAAGTAGTTCCATCATGATGTTAAATCCACAAAAAACAAAAGCCTCCAGCAGATGGAGAGTGGTTGCAGAGTGGGCTCTTTAACCCTGTGGCGGGTTGACCACCCGCCCCCTACCAGAAGGGGCTTGGAAAAGCCCCAAAAGGGGTTTGAAATAGCCCGGAAGGGGGTTAAGGCTGGGAGCCAGCAGGTTTTGCCTGATTGGGCATTAGGCCCAGCTGGGCGGCCACGCCCCAAACACTCCCAGCCAGGATATAAGGGCTGGGAGGCAGAGAGGCAGGGGGAAGCAGTCTTCTCTGCATTCAGAGGGAGACAGGCCTGACAGAGGGAGCTGAAGCCAGGTACCTGGGTTAGGGCAGAGCTGGGGCAGGGCAGAAGGAGCTGAAGCCAGGTACCTGGGTTAGGGCAGAGCTGGGGCAGGGCAGAAGGAGCTGGGTGGGCTCTAGCCATGAGCCCAAGGCCTCCGGGCCTGATACAAGGCCCGACCCACGAGTACCAGGGTTGCAGGGAGCAGCCCAGGGCTGGAGATAGCAGCAGCAGGCCAACCCTCCTTGCCTGTGATGAGAAGCCATGATACTGCAGTCCGCCCCAGTGAGCGGGGGCAAGTGGTGACTGACAGTGGCACACTCTGAGGCGAGGTGGGAATAGGGGGTAGAGGGTTCCCCTGGGGAGGGGAGACCCTCACACCAAAGGGGGTACTACAGGGGTGCAGCACCCACAGCTGGAGGGCACCGGGGTCCAGGAGGGACACGGAGCCAGCAAAGGAGCGGGGCATCAACCTGCGGAGGGCTGAAGGAGCTGATTCCCCAGATGGCCAGTGGGAGGCACCGCAGGGGTGAGTGGTGACCCTGTTACAAACCCCCAGCTCTCAGGGAGCTCTCTGGCACAATGTCTGTTTACTTAAATGCTGCACAGGGACCCAAGATTTGTCAGAACAACCTCTCAAGCTTATCAGTTCAAACCAACACACTTTTGGCTGCTGAATTGGCCAGTTTACCTCACTGTTAATCTTCCTGCCAGATGACGCTGCTTGAAAAGCACCACAACCCCAAATCCCTTGCTGGTGGCAGACAGTGAATGAATCAATGGTCAGGTGCAGAAGCTAACCAAGGGAGGGGAGGTATGGAAAACTCCATTAACGTTCAATAGCTACCATAGGACTTGTATAAAGACATATTCTCTCTCTCTAGGACTTGTGGGAGCCATTGTTCAGGAATGACACCCCTCTCCCCCAACAAAGGGCCGAACATCTGTGTGAGCTTCCATATGAACCTCTTCATAATGTATTAGTCCCTGTCAACAATTATTGTGTTTTTAGTGGTGTAGTAGGGCGGTGACTCACCCCTGCGGTGCCTCCTGCTGGTCTGTCCGGGAATTAGCTCAGTCCAGCCTCTGGAGCACCCTCTGCAGGCCGATGTCCCGCTCCGTGCTGGCCCCGTGTCGCTCCTGGACTCCGGTGCCCTCTTACCAAGGATGCTGTACCCCTGCAGTACCCCCCCAGTTTCAGGGTCTCCCCTCCCCAGGGGAACCCCCACCCCCTATCCCCACCTTGCTTCAGTCTAGGCAACTGCCAGTCACCACTTGTCCCCGTTCTCTGGGGCAGACTGCAGTATCATTGCCATTCATCACTGGCAAGGGGGGGTTGGCCTGCTGCTTCTCTTTCTAGCCATGGGCTGCCCCCTGCAACCTCAGTACCCTTTTGTTGGGCCTTCACCTAGGCCCTGCAGCCTGGGGGTTTCCAGGCCAGAACTCCCCCAGCTCCTCTTGCCTAGCCCCAGCCCTGCTTCATTCTAGATAGCTTGTCAAGATTCCAGCAGCCAGGTCTGTCTACCTCCTCAGCTAGAGGAGGACACTCTCTTTCTCCAAACTCTAGGCCCTTTTATCAGGGCCAGCTGGGCCTTAATTGAACCAGCCACCGCTGTGGCTGCTCTGCCCAATCAGCCTTGGAGCTGCCTGCTCCCAGCCACAACCCTTTCCTGGGAAGCCTTTTTTCCTGGAGTGGGGCAGCCGCCCACTACAAGTGGGCATTGTATTGGCAAGGCATATACCTGAGTGTGCACTTTTGTTAGTAACAAAGCAATTCTGCACCATCCACCATGAGAATGTGGTTCTTGAAACATCTTTGGAATTTATTCTCAACTTGAATCTAATGCCCTATCATTCTCATGATGTAGTTTTACCTTCCTGTTTGTTCTGTAGCCGAATATCTGGAAGTGAAATGGCATAAGCTAGACATTAGGCTGAAACTCATAATTTATATTAAATATACAAGTGTTAAGAAAAATTAAGGGTACATTTATCTCCCTTCATCTGAGGTTCAAATGCAAGGAGACTTTGAAGGCCACCATAATTAAGTGGATAAGTTCCTGCATTAAAGAAACATAATAAGTTGTATATTCTCATGCCTTCTGGGACCTAGGCCCATATCAAGAGGTCAGGACAGACTTCCTACAAAGAGACTATGGAAGAAATATGCAAGGCATCCACTTTGGTACTGTCATCTCATTCAGCCGGGTGGGTTCTCTAGGCCATGGTTGACAACTGAGTTCTTCTTCCTTTTCCTGTCACTTAGTACTATAACTGGAACATTTCTTTTGTGAGAGTACATGCTTTCTTTTAAACTTTCCATGTAACAATTGGCTATCTGACTATATTACAATCTACCACACAATACGTCACTACCATACATGTAAAGTAAACTGTGGTAGTACTTTGTTATAATTAAAACAAATGAAAAATTATGTATTCATTTTTAAGTTACATTTCTCATGGTTAATTCCTATATGTAATAGCCTTTCAATTTTATTTTTAGAATGTCAGTTGCCATGGTGAAAGCAAATTCATTCATTGCTGTTTCTCCATCCGCCCCCCCCCCGCCCCACTGCTTAGACAGCTAATACTGTAAGCTTCAGACATAGAGCCTAATTATGTTCCGTAATAACTTTATCATATTCATTTAATGGCTTGTAGTTTGAAGTTAATTTGCAAATAATGGTATTGGGTCCAATATATTCTTATAGTTTAAGGCCATTAAAAGGAGTAAAATTATTGAAAAGCATGTTGTCTTTTTATTTCCAATGTTTAACCCTTGCACTATGACCTTGTTTAGAAGACACAGACCCAGCTTTTAAGTAATCAGTCTGCTAAAAAGTAAAAAAATATATGGCTTTGTATATAAAACCCACGAATTTGCGGATTCATTTTCAAACATGATAATCTCATTATACGTGACAGGCCAAATTCAGCCAACTGCTCCCTAAAGGAGCATTCCCTAAAGGAGTACTTCCCATGTTTATTTCTGGGCTAGCAGCGAATTATAAAATGATTAATATTACTAGTATAGATTGGGTGTAGACTGATAAAAAACTGAATGTAAGTGACAAAGTAATATAACTTGCACTAATTTGCCATTTAGCATTGTGGGTATGGAAAGAGGAACCAAATCTGTTGTTTTACCTCCTCTTTGCATCACTGTAACTCCAATGTCAGTAGAGTTATCTCAGATTTACATCAGTGTAAATGGGGAACTGATTTTAGTCCTCATTGAATAACTTACATCACCATTTATGTCACTTCTGGATTGATCCGGCCTGACATCTCCAAGACATTTGTATGCAGGGGATCAATCAAACCTGTTGGGAACATGATCCAAAGATCATCCTAGTAGTGTAGTCAAAGAGATTGTCAGCTGCCTCCCCAGCCTTGTGCCCCCTTAGTCCCTGAACCTCCAGAGAGAGTCAACCCTGAAGGCCAGAGATCTGCCCCAGCAGAGAGTGGACTAGGATAGGGATCAGGAGATTAGCTCCTCCCCACACGTGTGATGCTGGGAATCCTTGCAGGAGTTTAATAAAGCCTTTCATTTTTCACAGCTAATATCAGTTGTCATATTTATACCCTTGAAATACTGATTCTAAAAATGTACTTTGAAAAACTAGCCTTTCTTCTGTAAACTATATGAACAGGGTAAAAGAGATCTTTCTCTCTTCTCATTTTTTTCCATGACACATGCCAAAAACATCAGTCAGACATTTTACTTCTTTGTGGTGCTGTTGTAATCAATATAGGGCTGCAAAAGTACAGACAGCAGTTAACCTTCTCATCTGCAATATGAGGAATAAAACTCAGGACTTAACTCCTATAAGACAGGCCCTTATTACTGTAGCTAAAGGAGAACTGACACTAGCTGCCAGTTAACATTAGGACGTATCTTTTATCTTAGGGTGACCAGACAGCAAATGTGAAAAATCGGGATGGGGTGGGGGTTAGAGGAGCTTATATAAGAAAAAGACGCTAAAATCAGGACTGTCCCTATAAAATTGGGACATCTGGTCACCTACTTCAGATGAGCCACTAGAAAGTAACAATCACAAACACTTGGGCAGGTTGGACAGAGATGCATTGAAGCACAGACATCTAGCCAGAGGTTTGCACTGTCTGGCTTGATGCACTTCACATAAGAAAGGTAAAATTCCAGTTAAAGTTTTATACAATCAGGTCAGTGTAACTTTAAGGCAAGACCATGGCACTGTGCCCAGTGTCTTACAGAATAAACAGGTCCTCAAGACAGACTTGGGAGACTTGTTTTTACTTGGACTGAGATATACTTTGAATGTGAGTCTACGGGCCTGATCTTCTTAGACATACACCAGTGTAACTCCACTGACATCAATGGAGCTATTACACCAGCTATTACACAGTCAGAGGCGAATTAGTACACATCAGCTTCTAAGTCTGAGTATTACATATAGGGTCCAACATAAGAAAGATGTGTTATCATTCATATTGTTCCATAATAGGGAATGTGTTTTTTTTCTTATAATATTCCATGCTTATATAATTATGGCTGAACCACCCTGAACACGCCCGATCCCATCTGACCTTGGAAGCTAAGCAGAGTCAGGCCTGGCTAGTTACTGGATGGGAGACCTCCTGGGAATACTAGGTGCTGTAGGCTTCACACCTGGCAGTAGGTATAAAATGCCTCCAGCAACAGATAGCACGACACATCGGTTGAAGTATCCCCCGGTCGTATCATTGGTTCTAAGCGGACCCTACCATACTGTGGGAATAACGCTAAGAAAAACAACATTCCATGCTTATATAACAAGAGTAACTTTCATTATGGCAGCCATCTTTTCAATGTTGCTAACATTCAACACAAGGGAAAATTTTAAATTAGAAAAAAATGATACATGGATTTTTTTAAAAATCTATAATTCCTTGGTAATGCTACTTGTAGGAAGTATAAGACAAATCACTGGAGTGCTATTAACTAAATCATAATTTATTACACATATCTAAATTTAGATGCCCAGTTAAGCACCTAATTACATGAAAAATATGAGTGTTCATTTAAATAGATATTAATTGTCAGGTTTGCCTGTTTGGTTAAATGCTCTGACTTAGGTACACAATGATTTTTATGTTGTTCAGCACCACCATGCATTCAAGTGCGTATCAGTATGACTGTATGTGTGATTAACATCAGTAGGTTACAGCAGCAATTGCAATATGCAGGCCCATTGTTTTACAAATATAGTCCACATATTTAATTGACAAGACCATAAGATGACTGTGCTGTGCCACTGCGAGTTTTTGTTTTGATGAGTGGCTGAGTTGAGAGAGACTCTTTCTGTCAAGCTGTACGTGCTTCTAAGTATTGGATTTCATCTCTCATGGAGGAGTTCTACCTGTCTATTGTAGCTATATTCTTTGTGTTCTTTTTCCTATTTCATTGACACTTGCTGTATGACATTAGAGAGCAAAAATACGGTTAGGTATTCTATTCTTAGTGCTGGTCCATTTGCTTTGTTGCTTATAACCCTGACTGCCAAATAAGTGAAATGGCACCACTCTTCAGTACCTGCTTCCACAGTTTTCACATTGTTCTTTGTTTCCTTGAGAGGTAGAAACTGTTTCTGTTTCTCCTCACGAATACTGTGTATGTGCCACTGAGCAGCTCATGGTGACAGCTAAAACACAGCAAGTGTCACCAAAGAACATTTTTCAAATGTGTTTCTTTGCCCTTTCTTCAAGTAGAACAGGTTAATAAGAATAGGGGCTACTTGCATTGTTCTCTGGAGAATGAGATCTTCATTGTTTGAATAACTTTATGTTCTTGTTAAGTTTGGAGAGCTGTCAGAAAAATGTGGTTTTCTTTTTTTTCTACTCCATTTTGCAGTTTGTTCTCTAAAATATTGTTAAAATGGAAGTTTCTTAGCTTAAAAAAATCTTGTTTTACACATTAATTTGTATTCGTGTACATTGCTGAGAGTGAGAAGTGTTCAGAAAAGCAGGGCACCACAGGATACTGTGCCAAAGTGAAGTGGGAAATGGGAAATCTAAGAAAGTGGATGAAAAGTACCCAGTTAGTTTTGAAGGAATTGAACGCTGGATTTAAATAGGGATTAGCAGATGCGCATTTCAATATCCAGTCCCCTCAGGTACTGAGCACTAGAATTTCCAGGGGAACACTTTCCAATGGAAGATTCGAATCCCACAGAATAGAAATGTTCCTGTGTGAATGGGCCAATTCTGTCAAAACTTTTAATAGACACCAGGCACCCCTGATTCCCCAACTCCCATGGCAGCTGCCTCTCAGGGCTTCCCCACTGCCCAGGCACCCAGATCCCTAACAGACAGATAGACGGGGAGTGAAAGTGTTATTGGTTCAGAGGCAGATGGGGATTTGAGGGTAAAGAAGTCTTCAGAGAGAGGACTTTCTGGAGACAATGGAGAAGCTGTGGGAAGTAGAAGAACTGGATGGTGATGTCACATAGAGAGAGGTCTAGGTGGGGAAGGAAAATTGGGGCATTTAAAGACAGGGTGAAACTGACCATTATGGTTTCCTGAAGGCAGCCAGGGAGAACGCAATTTGTATTTGGATCTTTTTCCGGTCAGTGACAGGAGGTGGTCTTGCAGTCTCTGTCCTCCCCAAGTTTTGGTTCAAATATACTCCACTGCCAGTTGAACTGGACAGTTGGCAACCAGTAAAATCTGTGTATGGTGCACTGAAACTACAATAAAAGAGCCCATCACCAAAGGCCTTAGCACCTATTATTTAGTTGGGCTAACTTGGCTTCATATCAGAGCCACTTATAAATGGGCACTGCAGCCTACGAGTCTCAAAGATTTTAATTAGTTCTGAGCTAGACAATCATATTATTCCCTAAGAACACAGTCGTCATTTTCTTGTGCAGAGTGCTTCTCTCTATTTTTCCCTACAGTATCACCTGTGCAAAACTTCATAATTAAAATATTAACATTGGGGGAACTAAAGAATTCAAAGAACCAATATAATATGGCTCCATTACACATTTCTCAACATTAATTCTCTGAAATCTAGACATATCAGGTACACAGAAATGTTGTGAATTTGATCATAAAAGAGTTACGATGCCTGATTAAATATTTTTGGCCACCCCTTTTCTCCCTTCAATTACAACTGGAATTTTAAATACTACACATGCATGCACACACACCTATTCACATGTGAGAATACATCCCCACGCAAATATCTCTATGCCACATATTATATTATATACAAACACACATGAGTTTATACAAGCAGATTTATAAATATTATGGATGAAATTCTGATCTATCTGAAGGCAATGGCAAAACTTCCACTGAATTCAATTGGGCCAGGATTACATTCTGCATGTGTGTGCATAATGTTCATCAATACCTACCATCCATAAGTAGATGTGCATATGTGTGTATCTGTATCTAATGTAAGTCTGCATGAGACCAGCCATAAATAATTTTGTTACTTTGTCACATCATCTGAAAATAGTATTTTGAATCTTCACTTGAGACACTGTTTTAAGCACATTTTTATTATCTCCAGTTGCATATTGCCTTCAGCAGCACAGGAATGTAGTAAGAAGAAATGCATTTGCTCTGTACATATTTAATTCTTTCCCTTTTACTCCTTTCACACAGCGACTGAAAGATTTAAAACAAAGGGAATTTGCTCGAAATGTGGCTTCAAAGTCATGGAAAGATGAGAAGAAACAGGAAAAAGCACTCAAGCGGCTCCATCAGCTTGCTGAGTTACGGAAGCAATCGGAATGGCAAGTATTTGAAATTTATGCTACTTTTTAACACTCTCTTTCCTCATTCCCAGAAGAAATCTCTAACTTTTATTCCCATTTTCTATAATGTACAGAGATCACATATACTGTAACCCATTTTCAGTTATCACTGACTCCAAATGTTCCTGTTCTGAAAACCATAAAATTGAAAGTCCTTGAATTAATTACTTGGCATCTGAAGGTTTTGTGTTTTCTCCCCTGTAGCTTGTTAATCTGATCTCCTCTGAATTGAGTGATTTGGAGATGATTTTACAATACCAGCATTTTATCTTATTAAAGTTGACCTGAATAGATTAGTATAACTCTTAGTAGTTTGTAGAGAGTGAAATGAAGAAGCTAAACAGACTCTAATGTCTTTGTGTTCAGTCTGTAAATCCTTTGATTACTTTTAGTAGACTTAGGTTATTCAGGTAGTTTCTCCCTAGAGTAAAGAACAGTATCATTGTGTGAATGAAAAACAGATGTAATTAGCTCAGTTACATTTACCCAGTACTGTTAGTTAAACTGATGATAATAATAGAGGTACAGTACAACGTTTATACTAATAAACCTTTATGTTTGACAAATCTTTTTTTTAATGACACTAAATGCTTCAGCAAAGTAGGTTGTTCCCAGACCTTCAACTGATGTTAATCTGTGACCATAAAAGGATTAATTAAACTGTCATTCTTATTTTACAAACAAACCAAACTTTCAATACAGTGGAATAACATTCATTATTCTTGACATTCGTGGTGTACTATACAATGATTTCAGGTCAATGTAATCTTTTGGGGGTAAAGGGTTGAGGAATGTCACTTTAGCACTCTGCATTAGGGATGGATGGAAAAAGAAGAATTTTCTTTCATGAAAAAATGCAAGGTTGCAGAATCTGTTTTCTTTCCAATGGGGAACAACAGTGAGACCTTTTAAAATTCCTCATGAAAAAAATGTGAGTGCAAGAGCCCACAATAACCAATACTCCACTAGTCAGGCACTCACCTGGAATATAGAAGCTGCAGATTTCAGGTCCCTGCTCTAAACTAGACTATGGCATCAGTCTCTCTCTCTCTTTCTTTGGCTCATAAATATTCAACGATGTATGCAAAGCAGAGCCACTCCAACAGGAGGGTTTTAGGGCACGTCTACACATTGAACGGGAGCTGTAAGTTGCAGTTGGAGGAGACACACCCACTCTAGTTCTTAAACTTGAGTGTTAAAAATAGAATGGGGCTACAATGGCAGGAGCACTGGGGCGGGGGATCTAGTTACCCAAGTACGTGCCTCGTATCTCAGACGGGGAGGTATGCTAGGCCGCCTGCCATTCCCACTGCGTGAGCCACTGCAGCAACACTTCTATTTTTAACGTGCTAGCTCAATCAAAGCTAGAGTGTGTATGTCGCCTCAAGCTGGAAATGACACCTCCCCTCAATGCATAGATGTAGAGTGAGAGAGACTGACTCCATAGCCTGGTGATTAGGGCATTCACGTGGGATATGGGAGACCCAGCTTCAAGACCCTCCTCCAAATCAGGCTTCAGTGAATCAGCATCTTCCATCGAAAAACATTTTGTTGAAAAAATTCCTGACCTGCTCTACTAAGAATGACTGCGGTGGAATAGTCTGAGGGTAAAGTTGGGTTTTCATACAACTTAATTAAATGAAATACACTACATGTGAAAAGCCTCTTTATGCCCTTTTACGTCAGAGGGATAAAATGTGTGCCGTCCCCGGACAGACTAATGAGGTAGGGAAATAAGGTCAAGGTTGGGCTGGGACAGAACGAGTACATTGGCTTTTAGAAAGATCCTGCTACCCGCAACTCCTGATAGGGAGCAGAGAAAGGTCTCTGTTGCTATTTCTATCTCCAGTGGCTGGAATAATGGGAGCAGAGATGGGTAGCCGGACAGTGCTGCCTTGCTGCCCCCATGTTAGGTGTCGTATCACTAGCTCTCAATTGGTCTGGGGAAAGGGTAGCCACAAACAGAGATCCTGCTGTCACCAGAGTCACAAGCAGCGCTTTGGAATGTATTGCAAGTTTCATAAGAGCTGAGCTCCCTCTGGGACAAAATGCTGGCTGACTCAGTGTTACTACTAAGACATGCATGGATACATACCAACACACCAACATTAATAGGCACCTCTGTGCTGACCAGAAGGGCACCCTGAAAAGAACACCGCCACTTGCATGACACACAAATAAATGGCATAGAGATGGCATAGGAGCTGTCATTGCTAAATGAGGGGCATGTGCCTACATGGCCCTGAAACATGCCTCTGATTCTAACCCAGAAAGTTCCTTTTTGGATCCCACTGCCAAAGGCCTGCAGAGCCGCCTCTCTGTGGGTTTTAAGTGGTGTCAGAAGCAAAGCAAATAAATGGACTCCCCACATTCTCCCTCTACGCATACTTTCAGACACAGGTAGAATTTTTCCCTGCATTGAGTTAAAATATTTTCCAGTTTCACTCACGTTCTGATTTCATGTCCACAATGTTGGCACGGATGTATTCCTACACTGTATTGATTGCAAGAACAGATATTTGTCCAGCAAAACTAATTTTTAAAGCAGAAGTAAAGAGACCATTAGTCCAGTGATCACATATGTCTGATCTCAAATGCAAAGCAATGTAGTGCAGTCATTCTTGTACCCAGTTGGTCACTTATTAGAAGGACAGACTGCTAAAGTTCTGTATCAAAGCCACATTCGAATATCTTGAACGGAAAAGAAATAGCCAGGGAGGTAAGCTGTGCATTTAAATCTAAAAGGTTTGGGGAAGGGGGTAGAAAGAAAGGTATACAAGGGAGTCAAATACAGGAAGAGGAGATGTGAAAATGAGAGCCAAATACTGGTGGGTACTGAGACTAGTCTTGATCAACACACAGGTGTGTTTGCCATTATCATTAATGGAAGTCGGCTGCATGCGCCAAGGAGAGAACACGTCCTTTTGTATCACGAAGTGAGGGGGAAGGTTTATAAAACAGATGAGACAATTTATAGAAAGGAAGTTAATGAAAAACACTAAAGTCTTATGGTACCCTGGATACATTTTTTTAATACTTAACATCTCCTTGAATGTTTCACAAAAGAATTGTATTATGGAATGAAGTCCCTTACATTACAAAGAAAAAAAAGAAGAGAGCATTAAAACATCTTAGCTCTGATCACACTGAGTAATGTACCTGAGAAAAATCCTTTTTCTCACTTAGGGCCCAATTCTGCAGTTCCTCCATGTACAAATCTCCCTTTTGTTGGAGTTCTGCATGTGGCACCTAACAATCAGAACCATAGTCCCTAGGAAAAGTTGACCTAAATTATCACGGGCCGGATTCTGATCTCAGCTGCACTGGTATAAATTCATAGTAACTCCATTAATGCCAACAGAGTTTGCTCTGGATGTACAAAACATGGCTATGTGCTCATTTAAAATCATGTCAGTTACTGAGAATAAAGACTTTCTTGCTTTTTTAGAGGTGGCTGAGGCCGTGGTGAATTGCATTTATGGGATATAGAAACAATCTAATAGCTTTCACTTTCAACAGCGTTAATGACCCCTTTCTTCAACATGAGAAATGTTAATAATTTCATATTTCAATTAGTTAATCAATCTCTTCATTTTATTTCTTTATTTATAGCATCACAGGCAGCAGACTGGTGGTGGAAAAGCAACAACTGCAGGAAGGAATTTTCATAGATAAAAATGGCAGAATCACAGCAGGTACCAAGAGCATGGTTCTGTGTGAAGGACAAAGTCGCTCCAGAAGCCTGCTAGAGAAACAACAGGCGCTTACACTAAGCAGGCACCAATCACATACCGAGAGACCCTGTTTGCTTGGAAATCCAGCCTCAAAAGCATTCTCAGATGGCACCAATATTAGTCACAGGACAGGAGTTTCTTTTTCTTTCTCTAAAAAAGCCCATTTAAAGTTAGAGTCATCAGCATCAGTTTTCAGTGAGAACACAGAAGACGCATATGATGGTAGTGAATCACGTAACCATAAAACAAAACAAACTTCTGAGGGCCATCAGGCTTGCACCATTTTGCGTGAGGATGCAAAAGCAAGTGTGGACAGAGGATTAAATACCCCACAAGGGCAAATGGATAACATTGCATCAAGCAGTACAGCAGCAAAAACTAAAACACTAGAAGAAAATGAGAAAAACAGCGATAAAGAATTAGAAGAAATTGTCAGCGCTCATCCTTCCTTCTGCAAAACCAAAATGCAGCTTTCAAATTTGGCTTTGACTGGTTCACTTAGAGAAACAGAACAAGAAGGTGACGTAAATAAGACTGAGAAATTGTTGGAAACTCTCATTTCACCTCCAAGCCAAACTAGCAATCTTTGTACCCAGCAGAACCTTTACAAGCACAGTGATACCATGCTAAGTGACCTCTTAACGGAGTTCCCACCACAACACCTCACTGAGCAGGGATATGCAAGTAAGCTGCATTACAATCCCAATGTGGTCAAGACAGAGACATTTTCTGAGAGTTCAGGGATTGTGGACGGAAACACAGAAATGGTACCAAGTGAGCCATTGGTTAATGAGATGAAGCCCAAAGCACTGCCATTTCTTCATGTACTGAGCAAAGATGGCAGCACTGCCCTTCAGTGGCCCATGGAACTTCTTTTGTTTACAAAAACTTCACCCTGTATTTCCTATGGCTGTAATCCATTATATTTTGACTTTCGACTTTCTCTTAACCATAGAGATCGTAAAGAGCATGAAACAAACACAGAAAGCTGGAGTGAGCCCCCTACAAATATTAATGCAGATGAAAATGAAACCTCAGGTTTAATAGAAGACAAGCAAATGTCAATGGAACAAGATAATCAGCCACTGAAACCAAAGAAGATGAAAGGTTCCAAAAACCGTAACAAGGCTCAGCAAAAAGCTGATTCAGACACAGAGAAAGAAATGAATGGAAGTGGTCAAAAGTACATTTCACATTATTCGACTGAAAACATACCCAAAGTGCCTGCTTTCCCCGATGTCTCACAAAAGGATTACATGAGAGAAAGAAGTCTCCATGCCAGAACACCGAGGAGCTCTTTAAAGCACCATTTGCATAACTGTGAAAGAAGAACACACAGTGGTGGAAATGAAAGCATTTCCTTTTTGCCTTGTATGTCTAGAACTAAAAAGCATAAAACTGCAAAATGTGATTTAAGTTATTCTGAAGAAATACGTGAAAACCAAAACAACTGCAAATCCATTCAAAACTGGCCTGGGTGCAGCAGTGATGTAAGTGACAGTGGGAAAGATTCTGCTGGAAGTTTCCTTAGTTATAAATCAAGTTCTCAATGCAGGTATTCAGAAAGTGAAGGGTCTGGAGGTTATACAAGATACTGGAGATTCTCATCCTCCCAAAAGTCATCCTCTGACAGACATTCTAGCTATTCTGACACTTCCATTAGCAGTACAACTAGCTATGTAAGTAGCTCCTCTAGTCACAGATCAAGTGATCACAGTAGAAGTGACTTGCTCTTTTGTTGTAAAAGAAAAAACAAGACAGTTGAAAGGCACAAATGCAAACACAGAAAGCACAACTGTATTTCCTCTTCTGATGGTGCAGATGAGGATTATCTTTTCTACAGTAAAAGTCAAAGAACTGGAAACTGTACCCAGAGGAATACAATTAAATATCAAAGACAGTCAAGACATAGAGGTTTACACCATAGAGACAGATCAAAGCAAAGCAGAAATGCACACCGACATTCTGGAAGAAAATACAGCAGAAATAGAAGATACCATAGCTCCAGAAGTTCTTCCACCAGACATTCAAGAAGCAGTGGAACATCATCTACTTGCAGAAGATCAACAGTAAGTAGTTCAGGATCCTTCTCAAAAGAAACAGTATATTATTTTAACAAAAGCAAGGAAGAGTTAGAAGGCTGTTACAGCACCGAACCACGAAAAACAGAATCTACACATTTTGATTCACAGAATGTAAATTGTCAGTCAAAAAATGTTCATGTTGGCTCTTCCGAAAACTCAGCAAAAGACACAGTGGGAGAGAGAACGTCATTGACAGCCAGGCTACTTTTGGAAAGAGTGCAATCCAAGAAAAGCCAAGAACAAGCACATGGTTCAGAGGGATTTTCAAACAATTGTGGGATGGAATTGAAGGATCACTCACAAAATCACTTTGCTAGTAAATTTCCATCATCAGTAGGTGACATACCAATGTTAACTATGCCTGAAAAAGCCCTAGATATAAGTAAAAATGTTTTAAGGAATGATGAAACCAGTTCATTGGAAAACAGTGCAAAGAAAGACAACTCTGATGCTTCACTGACAAATAATGTCACTCCTACAACTGGCACTAATTATAATAATTGTCTTTTTAAAGATATAATTCAAATAGGAATAGGCTATCAGGCTCCTGGCATAAAAAGGGACACAGCAATAAAGGAACAATCAAATCTCTTAATTAGTGAAGTACAACCCTTTATACAAAGCTGTGACCCGGTACCAAATGATTTCCCTGGTGCTTTTCCTTCTAATAGATATTCTGTTGTTAATTCAGCAGAGACCAAAGAAGAAGTACATGATGTAAGCGTGAACTTGCATCGAGTGGAAGGAAATGTAAACACTTATTGTGACAGTGCTATGCATAAGTGTGATGAAACTGAAAATGAGCTAGAAATGTACAGGAAATCCATTTCCCCTCCTTTAACTCAACAGCCTATCACATTTTCACCTGATGAAATAGACAAGTACAGGTTACTTCAGCTACAAGCCCAGCAGCATATGCAGAAACAGCTCCTGGCAAAGCACCTTAAAGTTTTGCCTGCCACAGGACCGTCTGCCTTCTCTGCAACACCAGCAGTTCATTCTCTTCCCAGTCAGCATCATGCCTCTGTCACCACAGTCCGCCATACCCTTCTGCAACGCTTTGCAGTCTCCACTTCTGTACATCCCCATAGCAGCCATCTTTCCTTGACCAACATGCACCCACTCTCTGACTCATATTTCACTCCCATATCTCTTTCCCCATTAGCCCCAACCATCATTCCTTCCCACCCTACTCTACTGACAGGACGCCCACTGCATTTGGTCTCCACCACACCCATCCACCCTTCCTACCTGACCCTCCCATCATTGCCACATACTGCATTTATCCCTACTTTATTCACGCCACACCTGAATGCAGCTGCTGCCCTACACCTGAATCCTTTAATTCATCCATTGTTCCAAGGTCAAGATCTTCACCTCCATTCTTGCTCTAGCTAGTCCCAGCAGTTACCTGGACTGAGAGACATTTTCAAGGTTTCTAGTTATTTTAGCAAAACTAAATATAATAAATTTGAAGAAAAACTGGTATTTCATAATCAGTCACACATCCGAAGGGAAGTGGTAGGAGCACATCAGCAATATTTAAAAGTCAAGGTTATGGCTGATGGAAAACGAATGTTGATTTAGTTTCACACTACCAAGGGCCTGTCTTCACTACCAGGATAAGTCAATCTAAGTTACGCTACTCCAGCTGTGTTATTCACATATAACATAGCTGGAGTGGATGTAGCTTAGATTGACTCACCTCAGTGTCTTCACTCCATAGCATCAATGGAGGATGCTCTCCGATCAACTTCCTTTACTCTCTGGGAGAGCTGGAGTATCAGGGTTGACTGGAAAGCGCTCTGCCATCGATTTAGTGGGTCTTCACTAGACCCGCTAAATCGATCCCTGCTGCACTGATTGCAGCAGAGTCAAACTCCCTCTAGTGGAGACAAGCAGGAAGTGAAAACTAAAACTAAAAGGCTGAAGTAATGCTAATTTAGTTCTGCAGAGGGTAATTCACTTTGGAATACTGGCAGAACTCAGTAGCTCTAAGTTTCAATGGGGCTGGACCTGGCCTTGAGATGTGGGGAACTGTACCTGACACCCTGATGCTTTATTTTCTCCCCTGCCAAGGAGAGCTTGTCTTGCCCAAAGAATCTTCATACACTTTTATTTTAAAAAAAATTTGTACCCCTTCTCAGATAATGTTTGCTGGAAATTATAATGTTGTATTGGTCCCAGCTAGGCCCAACTTCCACATGGTTACCTTTTGCAAACAATTATCTGTATGTGGTCTTTGGTTAGGGAACCAGAATTTCACCATAATTTGCCAAATTCTACCTCTGTCCTGTGCAGCCCCACTGAAGTTAATAGTGATGCCTGGGGATAATGCAGAGTAGAATTGACAGCTGTAGTGGAAAACTCTCAGCAGTGTGAAGTAAAACTGGACTGAAAAAAACAACTGGTAAACAACGAACATGCAATGAAGTTCCTAACATTATTTCCAAAATTCTCAAAGTACAAGTTAAGTTTGTGATTCAACAAGGCACTGAACTGTGTGCCCAACCTTCGAACAACTTAGTAATTCTATTGACATCAGTGGGAGTACTCGTATACCTAGAGTTAGCTATGTGCTTCAATGGAGCCTCAACTGATTATATTTGATGGTGATCTAATACTCAACTCCATAGGAAATTCAGTTCTTGATTGCATTTAGAGTACAACTATGCCTGTCAATATCACTGGCTTACAAAACAGCTGACAAATTATACCTGTTAATTTGGCTAAAAAGATAATGAACTTGAAAGGATTTAGTGCATAGCTGATAATCTACATTCCTAGAATGAATTCCCAATACACATAATAGCAAACTTTTGAGGAATTTTATTTCATGATATTCGATTAGCTATAGAAAAAGAGAAAAGTAGCCATGGTTAGACTACAGCAAGTTTTTAAAGCAAAATCTATAGCTGAATTTGTTTAGCTTGGTTTTAATCAACCTGGAATGAAAATACGTAAAACTGCAGCTTCAGATGAATTCTCCAGAGTGGCCTAGTGTTATTAGATCATAACATTCAAGTGTGGCCACTATTTCTGGATGCTCAACTTGACCCAACTAATGTTTGATTTTCAGAGATGTTGAGAGCCGGCTGCCAGGGAGCTCATCCCCTCTGAAAACCTGGCTTTAGTGACTCTGATTGGTGACCCAAAATTAGTAGACACATTTGAAGCGTTTGGATTAATTCTATAGCTACCACAGTTCAGTGGGCATTTTACAGCCTAATAAATTCCCTTTCCCAAAGAGATTACCATTTAAGGGGCCAATCCAGCATCCATTAAAATCAATGTAAGTTATTCCATTCTTTCAGAGGTCATTTGGGGTTTATTTAGACTAACAAAAGGAGAAGAGGAAGGGGAGAACTAGTCAGTTTGAGTGACTGAGTAGGAGGGGCCTCAACAATAGTTTTGTTTAATTTTTAAAATTCCTTAATCTCCAAAACAAGGGAGGTAGCTAGGCTATTGATTATAAAACTTCTTTAAGAATGGTAGTTATAGAGTGACTTAGGGATGACATGTCAGACTGGGTCTAGGAAGAGCTCATGGCTTATCAGAGAAGGACAGTAGACAGCTATTAAAAAGACAAGCATTATAAATGTCTAGTATCAGAGGGGTAGCCATGTTAGTCTGGATCTGCAAAAGCGACAAAGAGTCTTGTAGCACCTTATAGACTAACAGATCTTAGGGATCATGAACTTTCATGGGTTAAGACCCACTTCATCAGATGAATGTTATTTATATCATTATAAGTGACCACACCTAGTGATATCCGAGAGACCACGTTCATTTACTACATTCACTAAACTGGAAATTAATGTGATATCTCAGATGTCACTGTGGTTATTATTGGCAAATGTTGACATTTTAGGCCCTGATCCAGCAATACATTTAAGCCTGTGTTTACATGTACAGTATTTTTCTTTAGTAAAGTAGCTGTGCAGTTACAATGCGCTAAGTGCTTTGTTAACAAAGCTGGGCTTAAACGTGTGCTTAGATGCTTGGCTGAATCAGGGCTTTACTGACTATCACCATGTGTCACTGTACCCCACATGTGTTATGATTATAGTCAATTTAAAATCAATTAAAAAAAAACACAGTTGGTTTAATTTAAATGATACCTATTTCAGCCGGAACATAATTTTTTGTGAAAAGCAGACAAGATATAAAAACACCTCACCACCAATAATAAATCAGTGATCTATAGTGGCTTTAAACATGAATTAAGCTTATTAAAGAAGATGCAGAAGTTAACATGTCGATAAGCCTCCCTGCCCCCACCCATGTAAGTATAAATACATATTAGCATGCTCTTAATACTTCTGAATTCTCAGTATCACTTTCAACTCTCTTTGCCAATTAAAAAGGAGGGGAACTCAATTATGGATTCTTCAGGAATGCATTACTTTTCAAACCACTTAAAATGACTTTGGCTAAATTTTACTAATATACGTAGTGAGGAGGCGACGTGTGTGGGAGAGGGCATGAGGGGTCATGTGTCCCGCAGATTTGCTGCGTGGCTTGTACTGAGCATGCTCACAGAGACTAAGCATACTTAGTAACAAAGCCAGCTGCCCTCACTCTGCCCGTCTCTCCATATCAGCAGGCACGGGTTGTCTTTGCCTGAGGTTACGAACAAATGTATGCATGTGTAGTTACCACAGTTGCATGTGTATGTTGAGCAATTGGACCTGCAGATGGATAGATGCCTAAATACCCAACCGTGCATGCAACTGCAATAACTGTTTGCACAAAGATATATGTTCAAATGCACATACTGTACATTTTTACATATTCAAGAATAGCAGCCATGTTAGTCTGTATCCATAAAGAAAGTGAGGAATACTTGTAGCACTTTAGAGACTAACCAGTTTATTTCAGCATAAGCTTTCGTAGCATAGCCCACGAAAGCTTATGCTGAAATAAACTGGTTACTAAGGTGCTACAAGTATTCCTCGCTTTCTTTATTTTTACATATGAACCTCAAGGTCTTACTTCAAAGATTGATGCACACGTTTATCTCTGCACACTTGAATACTCCTACTGACTTCAATGGGACTGTTCACTTCTGTAAAGTTAAGCATATATGTATAATTTTTTTTCCAGATCAGATTCCTCACTTTTAAAAGGCAACAATACTAATTAAGAAATATTGATGATAGCAAAAAAATCAATCAAACAAAAAAGATAGTCCACACAGTATCAGATTGCTTATAAAAATCTAAAAAAATTAGTCATACACATCACTATTATATAAAGCAAATTAAATAATTGAGAACAGAATCAAATTAAGAAAAAAAATCAAGAAAAAGTCATTGCTTCAGATAAATATGGAAGATCTTGTGAAACAAATATCCAAAAACCCAGAGGAAAACAATAAAACCTAGTAAGCAGAACTGTGAAAAAAAGAAGTAAAGCTATTGATGGGGAAAGCAGAGATAAAAAAAGAACAGAGACAGAATGAAAGCAAATACTCACTATGTGCTGCATTAAAGGGAGGCTCAAATTAATTCCTTGGTGCATTTCGGTGGATTTTCTTGAAAATGTTTGTTAAGTTGTAGTTCAATATGATTTATTTGCTGAAGTTATTCCCACACTTTGGTTTTCATTTTGTTATTTTTTAAAACATATATACCTTGTTAATACCAGCATACTTAGGTCTGATGTGTGCAGCAAAGCTCTGGTTCCAATTTTAGACGGAATTATTTTAAAGAAAATTATGGTATGTGGATGGTGCTGGGATGTTAGCTCATGGGAATCTGTGGTATCTGCACTCAAAGTCAATACATATTTCAGCATAATTATATAGTCTTTGGCTCTCAGTCAAAGAGATGTGTGTCATCCATACTGTACAATAAACATCAATTCCAATAACAAAACTGAGCTCCCCAATCCAAAATGATGAAACGTCTGGGTTTTTTTTCTAACAGGCATTTCTGTAAAATACCTAACGTACATTTGTTATGCAGTTTTGCATAAACATGCCATTTGACCGGATTGATTTTAAAAGTGGTTAGTTTATATTAAAACTGAATAATACTCTGACTAGTATAATATGTAAACTAGTAATTTTGTTTTGTATTTTCTGTATAAAGTGTTTTATATTATACAGTAGCTAAGTGAATTGCACTATTGTACATGCAATGCAGCTTTTCCTTTTTTTTAGTTTAATCAATGAGTTCCTGGGAATGTAGTTTAATGCAATAATATTGTTTTTCAATAAAAAGGCTTAATGGTATAAAGAGTGTCAGTCATGTATTTTTAATGTAAAGCATAAGGCAGCAACAAAGTAAAATGCAGAATTATGTGAACATATTCTGTATTTTAATCTGTGGAACTGAAATATGTTTAATTTATCCCTGTAGCTATAATGCCGACATTTCTTAAAATGTTTCTTAAAGATTTTAGTATGTGTTACAAAAGTGGGTTGTTTAAATGGAACTGAAAATAAATATTCCTTAAAAAAATATTATATTGATGTGTTCTTTGCAAACACTTTTAATGGAGCAATGTCCCCTGGGAATTTGTTTGCACACTAAAATAATTAGGGGCTTTTTTTAGAATTATTCTGGTAACTCGTTTGTCAGATTTGCCAACACCTTTGACCAAGGCCACCCTAATGCATTCAAGTAGCTCCTCATAAAAATCTACAAGGCCACTACATTATTCTCCTTCAAGTCTCCCTAAAACGTTCCTTTTTCTAGATGCCTATCACAGTTAGGCCAGCTGTTATTCTGTGACTGCTGCTTATTACACTAATCACAAGTGTCTCAGTTTTGCCTTGTGCTTCCCAAAACTGTTTATTGTCATCCACTTGTGTCTTTGATGCATGGGCTCCCTTTTTGTTAAGTTTCTAGAATGCCTAGCACAATGGGGTTGGAGCCTCTTCCCACTATCACAGTACAAACAACAACAAAATAATGATAATAACTCTCTCTAATTTCTTTCAGCACATCATTTTCCAAGTTGTATGTAAAGGGCTGGATTTTGGTAGATCCATAGCATAGTGCAAAAAATAGAGAAAAGTTTACTGTACCACAGGATTGAATGCAACGGATTGAATTCTGCTCTGGGTGTGTGTACATGACTGCAGACTATAGCCTGTGAGATCTCTCAACACATTTGAGGAGAACTGGCCCAAATGAATTCCTTATGTCACTCCTTTGGCTTAATTATCTGATCAGGGACATATTTAGCTCAATATGTTCAAGAAAAACTTTAAATCGGAGTATGAACATTTTTGCACTTTTCCCCTCTTTTTCTATTGAAATCTGATATTTTAACAAAAAACTTAATTGAAAAATCAAAATTCAGAATTTTTTTACCAGATCCACAAAAAATATGCAGTCCCTGAATGGTATAACTGGCTTGAAATGGAAAACTGTGTATGTATTATTTATATTACAAAAGAGGCTTTCAACTGAGATCAGGGCCCATTGAGTAAGTGCTTTCCGAACACAGCACCTAACACATACATGGAAATTATGTCATAAGTTGCTTCTTACTCATGGAAGAACTCACTCGTATTCATCAATGGAGTTTACATATACTAATTCAAATAAACAGAAGAGGACACCACTTATTGTAATTCTTCAGCAAGTAGGCATGGCTTATTTCAGAGAACTGGCACATAAAATATATGCAATAAATACTGTCCATTTGCCAAATCTGAATCCTAGATCTGTTTCAATTTTCACTCCTAGCTTAAGCCTAACTTGGATCCAAACATTCTTCTCGGTTCATCCATAGCATCATTTAGAAACAATTCTGCTTCTGTTCATACCAGATCTTTGTTTACTGAAAGGACAGTGAGTTTGCCATGCAAAAAATTATTTAGGAGGAAAAAAGAAGTTATACAGATGCATAATGGCAAACGTGGAAAAAATCCTCCGGACTGTGACTTTTCCCAACAATTTTGGCCCCTTCCTGCAGCTCCCCATCTTTCACACTGCTTCCCTTCCTCTGGCAAGTATCTCTTCAAGCTACTGAAGAAAGGGCCAGGATACCGTCCTACCTTATTGCACAGAGAGGATACATGGGAACTGGCAAAGCCTTTCCAAGCTGCCTGGAAAATATTTTACTGGTCAATAAAGTGATTACTGGGGTGTAGGAGAAGTGCAAGAACAGCTGAGATAATTAAGGTCCTATATGCAATAGCAATAAGGATTGCTTCCAAAGCGGTTTTTCAGTTTGCCATGATGCATCAAACTGCTCTCTAGGGCCCTGATTCAGTACTGCCTGCATCCGACGAAGTGGGTATTAGCCCACGAAAGCTCATGCTTCAAAACTTTATAGTTAGTCTTTAAGGTGCCACAGGACTTTGTTAACTCTGCTATTCCAGACTAACACGGCTACCACCCTGATTCCTGATTCAGTAAAGTATCCTCATTCAGCAAAGCACTTAAACACATGCATAACTTTAATCACATGCTTCAGATCCATTGCCTTTAATGTGCTTAAGTGCTTTGAGGAATGAGGTTGGATTGTGGAACATAATTCAATGCTTTGCTGAATCAGGGTGTCGGAAGCCCAGCCAAAGTCCACTGAAGTCAGTGGAAAGACTCCTGTTGACTTCAGTTAGCACTGGATTGGGCTCTGGAAGCTGCATTGTACTTGTTTAGAAAAGACCTAGTACTTTATCAGTACTTTTCATGATACCTTCTGATTCAGATATTTCTTTCTTTGGACAAAAAATAAATTGCAGCAATTATAGACAGAAATTAACCTCCTGACAGCATTAATGGCTCTTTATTTTCAGTGTCTTCTACTTTTAACAATAGCCAAACTATTTTCTGAATAGGTTTAGAAGGACTCCTAAATGAGACATCTTAGAAGAAAACTTGACCCAAAGTAATTTTTAATAACCTTGCCTATAAATCCCTCAAATCAGAGATCAAGATGAAAAGGTTGATAGACTCTTAACTAGCAATGCAAGCAGCCCCTGCTCTGTGTGCAAACATAAAACTATATCACACATAAAAATCAATACTTCATTCCTATGAGCCACTAAATTTTTTAGACAAAATAAACCTAATGCTTGCAAACCAATATATTAAACTAGCAAAAATACCCGGTGTTGCTCAGGGTATTTGTAATTGGAAACTGGGATGTAAAAAGACTACGATGTTTTTTATTAATACAAATTTTGTTCAGAAGTCTCATTTTCTCTAATTAATTTCATTCTCTTGCATTTAGATGTGGTTTCTCCGATACATTTTCGCTTTTTACGTGGCATAACAAATAGGGTCCTTTTTAAGAAAAAAAACAGTGTATTTAATTATGTTTGCGCTACACACAAGGGGGCCCTTGGAGAGGGGGAGGGGAGAGAGAGCTGAGCGAGTGTCTGTTGGAGGGGGGAGGAGGGAGGGGGAGAGAGCTGAGCGAGTGGGGGGGCCATTGGAGGGGGAGGGGATAGATAGCTGAGTGAGTGGGGGGGCGTTGGAGGAGGGGAGGTGGAGAGAGCTGAGCGAGTGGGAGCCATTGGAGGGGGAGGGGGGAGAGAGCTGAGCGAGTGGGAGAGCTGTAGGAGGGGGGAGGGGGGAGACAACTCAGCAAGTGGGGGGGTTTTGGGGGGAAGGGAGGAGAGAGCTGAGCGAGTGCGGGGGCTGTTGGAGGGGGGAGGGGGCAGAGATCTGAGCAAGTGTGGGGTCCGTTGGAGGGGGGTATTATTACATCATAACGATGTCACAGAGAACAGCAGGTGTTAACCTGCTGCCCAGCTGATGTTTAAAGAATTTCACCCCTGTCCCTGCCAGCAGGTATATGGGATCTTGGGGAGCAATTACCACACAGGTGGGGTGCAAAATAAACTTTATTAAGAAAATGCAAAAACAGGGAAAATTCAATAGTGAGGGGTATGGGGTTTGTTAAAGTAGACAATTGGGAAGGGGTTTCTTTTAGTAAATGGGATAGGGGGTTTCAATAGTGGGGTACAATACAGTGGGGTACAATACAGTTGGTAACCAATTAACACTGAAGTATAAATGTAACAGGTAGCTAACAATTTCTATGTAAAGAGTGTATCACAGCAGCATATAACCAACTAACAGTATGGGTAAAATGTGTTAAATAACCAACAATTTTAGGTAAAAATGTGTCTCAGTGGTGTAAATGTAAAATGTGAGGTGTGTTAGAGAGAAAAGGGGTAACCAATGGGGTTTTATGCTAGAAAGAGAGAGAGAAGACAGGCTGTAAGTTGAAACAGCAGAGAGGAAGAGAGAGAGAGAGAGAGAGAAAATGGTAGAGAAGTAAGGTTGGGGGATGGGGGAAGAGGAGCACGTGGTGGAGGGAGATTTAAACTCAGGGAGACACAGAACAGACAGGCTGCAAGTTTAAACAGCAGAGAGACAATTATACAAAACACAGCAAAATCTTATCTATGATTTAATTTAACCAAAACTACACAAATTAGCAAGTAACAAAACACAATGCAACAATTCTTTAAGGCTAACTTACAGGATACAATGCAAGCAATTTCCTAAACCTAACTTAACTACAGCTATGCAAAATGAAATTACAACTTATCTAGACTAAAAGACAAAATCTAACCTAATGGGTGCACCTTATACTAGGGGTAGTTTCAGAGGGCAGAGTGGTGTGTGCCCAGGATACAGCTCCAAGGGGGGAGGGGGATTTAACTAGTGGTGGCTGCAAGCTGGCAGCCCAGGATACAGTCCAGGAAGGCACAGGCTTATTTCTAGCAGCAAAGACGCTGCAAAGCAAGAAACAGATTACAGATACAGACCAAGGAGTTTAAGAGAGGTTTTAAGACACAGACCAAGGTTTAGTTTGAGTCTGTGTGCTGGGGAAACAAAGCCAGCAGCTAAAGTAATAAAAGTATAGAAAGTTTCACAGAGGGATTCTTACCAGTCCCCAAGGCAGCAGCAAAGGCAGAAGCAGCAACAACATCAGAAGAAGCAAGGAGGGCTCGGTACGGTCTTGATAATCAGGAGGTCTCTCAGGCAGCAATTTGTTCTTCCTGGGGGGGGGGATGGGGTTAAAAATGGGGGTACGCTCAAAAATAAAACGAGAGCGGAGAAAGGACCCCCCAGAACCCCTGGCTGATCAGACCAGGTAGCAATGCAGGAACCTTTCTGATGTTTGTTTAAAAAATGCCTGTTCTTAAAGGCAAACTCAGGCAGTTTCCCCGCCAGTGATCCTGATAGGCTCCTTCTGTCATAGGGGAGGAGATACAGGAAAAAACTGCAGGTGCGCATAGAGACATGCCTGGGCAGAGTCCTGGACCATAGGCGTGAGTTCCCACCTCAGGACTCAAAAGCACATGAGGCCTATGACTCATGCCCAGGATCTCAAAAACACATTAGGTCTTGCAGCTCTGGTCATTGCCTACCCTACACCGAGCCCAGGTTTAACAAGGTGATAACAGGACCAACCCTTTGAACAGGGCAGTCGTCCCACTTAGCACGCAGCACAAGTGGCCATCCCTTTGTGAAGGGCAATGGCTCTTGGTAAACAACTTAAGGGGCCCTCCCTTTGAGAAGGGCAGTGGCCCTGGTAAACAACTTAACAGCCAGGGAGGGGCGGCCACAGGAGGAGAACAAAAACAAAATGGAGTAAGGGGACAGCTGTAAGAAACAAAATGGAATAGGGGGAAAGCTGTAACAGACAACCCCTAGGGGGTGTAAGAGGTGAGATTTGAAAAACTGTTGATTCTTACCCTGATTAGGACCCTAAAGCCTATAACTGTACCAAATTTCAAGTCTCTAGCTCAAACGGTGTGGAAGGAGTAAGGGAACATACATATACACATACACACACACACACACACACGCATACACCATTTGACTTTTATATATATAGATGTACTTATCAATTCTGCATATAAACCAGTTCTGTATGTACTAACCACTGTGTGCAAATCAGTATGATTTATAAATAATTCATTGTTAATTGAACAAACCAATGAGTTTCCAAATACCTACCAATTTTCAGATAAATCAATCTGCTTTACCCTATAGCAGGTCAAGTACAGTAAAACGTACACATACAGTATTCCATTAATTATTTGCAAATCATTCATGAGACAACTGATTTCTATAAACCCTTATGGAAAAAAAATCTGCAGAATTTAATGGAAATAGATAACATCTGCGGTTTGTTTGTTTTTTAGACCACCCTATAGAATTCATTAGAAAATTAGATACCTGGCATAGTATTCTACAGAATTGTTACAAAAAGGAAAAAATATGTCCTATCTGGGAAGTCTAAAAGATTAGGAATATTCACTATTCTGCCATGTTGATCCCAGAAGAAGTCAAATAGGACTCAGGATCCTCAGATAATATATCTATCTATATAAAAGTCAAATGGTGTATGCGTGCGTGTGTGTGTGTATGTATGCGTGTATGTATGAACGCTTACTCCTTCCACACCGTTTGAGCTAGAGACTTGAAATTTGGTACAGTTAGAGGTCTTGGGGTCCTAATCAGGGTAAGAGTCGAAAATTTTTCAAATCTCATCTCTGACGCCACCCAGGGGTGAAATTATTTAAAGGCCAATCACATCAGCTGGGCAGCTGCTGTTCTCTGTGACATAGTTATGATGTCATAATACCCCCTCCAACAGACACCGCACTCGCTCAGCTCTCTGCCCCTCCCCCCTCCAACGGACCCCGGAATCCCTCAGCTCTCTGCCCCCTCCCCACCTCCGATGGACCCCGGAATCCCTCAGCTCTCTGCCCCCTCCCCACCTCCGACGGACCCGAGTTGGGTTTGGTCAGAGGGTAAGTGAGGTAGGGGTGTCGGGTTTGGTCGGGGGTGAGGTGGGGGTGTCGGGTTTGGTCGGGGGGGTGACATGGGGGTGTCGGGTTTGGTCGGGGGGTAAGTGAGCCGGGGGTGTTGGGTTTGGTCTGGGGTGGGTGGGAAGGTGTCGGTGTGGGTGAGGGGTGAGGTGTGGGGGTTGGGGTTGGTCGGGGGTGTTGGTTTTGGTGGGGGGGTAAGGTGGGGGTGTTGGGTTTGGTTGGGGGTTGAGGAGGGGTTCGGGGTTGGTCGAGGGGTATGTGAGGTGTGGGTGTCGGGTTTGTTTGTGGTGGTAGGTAGGGGTGTCGGGTTTGGTTGGGGGGGATAGTGAGGTGGGTGTGTCAGGTTTGGTCTACGGGGGTGAGGTGTGGGTGTTGGTCAGGGGGTGTTGGGGCTGGTAGGGGGGAGATGTGGGGGTGTTGGGTTTGGGTGGGGGGGTGAAAATGTGAGTCGGGGTTGGTCGAAGGGTAAGTGAGGTGGGGGTGTCGGGTTTGGTCGGGGGGGGTGAGGTGGGGGTGTCAGGTTTGCTCTCTGCCCCCTCCAACAGACCCTGCACTCGCTCAGCTCTCTGCCCCCTCCCCACCTCCGACTGACCCAAGCAACGCCGGGTATTTTTGCTAGTAATATATAATATAGAACCGGCTCTATAATCTACCTCAGGCCTACAGAGCTCAAAGTGAAAATGAAAGCAAAAGAATATAGTCTATCTATGTAGATTGTAAACTCCACAGGGCAGGGTTCTTGCCTACTTAAATCTCAGTAAAGCAGAGATCCTACATGTATGGTAAAATAAGCATTCAAACAAAAGAAGAGCATCCTATCTGTTCTCTTGAAACATGGAAATCGCTTTTCCAGGTTGCTAGATAGAACCCTCAGCTACTATTAGAGGAACATTACCTAACCTTATACAGAAATATCAACTTGGACAATTTAAAAGCATGTGCTTTGCTGGAAACCCATAATAACAATATCCTTTTAATCCTTGTATGTGTTTGCTTCTTGTGAAGTGTTCAGAACACTTTTTAACATCTATTGCAGATGGGCAGCACCTCTGAAATTTAGACCACTGTAGGTGCCTAAATTTAGGTGCCCACATTTGAAAATTTAGATGCCAAACTTCAGATAACCACATTTGTAAATTTTGACCTTATAACTGTTTTTACAAACACACCAAAGCTTAAATTGTACATAATTCCCAGGTCATCTTCAGGGGAAATATTTCTACTCACCATTGTCATGTGGATTTTTAAGCCCTATCCATATATCCATATATATATAAGTTGATTTATATATATACATACAAACAAAGTCCTGAAATATATGCAAAGATTTGCAGACCTCTTTTCTATACGTTTCCATTTCTGAGAAATTTAGTATGGCTGACTGTGAAAAAGTCTGACATAACTAGAAGAGTTGATCCCTAGTCTACTTTTTAGTTTACCCATAATTTTTTTAAAAGAGCCATCTGACTTACAATCCTTAATGGTTTTATTAATACCATCTGTAATGAAAGAACTGAGGATATTTATTCTACTGTGTCCTACCCTACCTAGAAATTAGGAGTTTAATCCTTACTATGAGCTTCCCTTCTGTGAGTATAATATAAATATAATTCCTTAACACAATTATATTTTTGTCAAATGTAGAATCATTTTTCTTAAATAATTTGTGGGATAATTATTTCTCATATGACTTTCACTGGAAATGATGAAGGCCGGAGTGCAGAACAATAATGAACCTTATTGTGGATTTATGATCAGGCTTGCAAGTTGGAGAAAACAATTTTGCCTTTTAGCTTAAACCTCCCAGACCCACCAACTTTAAAAAAATAATAATAATAAGAGGTAGAGAGAGACAGGGGTCACCCAATGAAATTAATAGGCAGCAGGTTTAAAACAAACATAAGGAAGTACGTCTTCACACAATGTCCAATCAACCCATGGAACTCATTGCTAGGGGATATCCTGAAGTCCAAAAGTATAAATGGGTTCAATAAACAATTGGCTTAGTTCCTGGCAGATAGGTCAATCAATGACTATTAGCCAAGATGGTCAGGGACACAATCCCATACTCTGGTGTTCCTAATCTTCTGACTGCCAGAAACTGGGATTGGATAACAGGGTCTCTGGTTAATGCCCTGTTCTGTGTATTCCCTCTGAAGCATCGGGTACTGGCCATTGTCAGAAGACAGGATATGGGCTAGATGAACCATTAGTCTACCCACTATGGCCATTTTTATGTTCTTACTAGCAAAAATACCCAGCGTTGCTCGGGTCCGTCGGAGTAGGGGAGGGGGGAGAGAGCTGAGCGAGTGCAGGGTCTGTTGGAGGGGGGAGGGGAGAGAGAGCTGAGCGAGTGGAGGGGCCATTGGAGGGAGGGGAGATTTTTAAAAATGTTGATTCTTACCTGAGGGGGGAGAGAGCTGAGCGAGTGCGGGGGCCGTTGGAGTGGGGAGGAGGGAGAGAGCTGAGCGAGTGGGGATGCCGTTGGGGGGGGAGGGGGGGAGATTTTAAAAAATTTCGATTCTTACCTGAACGGGGAGAGAGCTGAGCGAGTGTGGGGGCCATTGGAGGGGGGAGGGGGCAGAGAGCTGAGCGAGTGCGGGGTCTGTTGGAGGGGGTTATTATTACATCATAGCTATGTCACAGAGAACAGCAGATGTTAACCTGCTGCCCAGCTAATGTAAGTGGGCTTTAAAGAATTTCACCCCTAGGGGGCGTCAGAAGTGAGATTTGAAATTTTTTTGATTCTTACCCTGATTAGGACCCTAAAGCCTATAGCTACCAAATTTCAAGTCTCTAGCTCAAACGGTGTGGAAGGAGTAAGGGAACGTACATACACGCACGCACGCATACACCATTTGACTCATAGATAGATAGATAGATAGATAGATAGATAGATAGATAGATAGATAGAATATTGCCTACCTATTTGGTCAGAGTACTGAGGCAGGTTAGGGTCAGCTCTTACGGGGGGAGAGATAGCTCAGTAGTTTGAGCATTGGCCTGCTAAACACAGCATTGTGAGTTCAGTTCTTGAGGGGGCCATTTAGGGATCAGGGTAAAAAATCTGTCCGGGGACAGTACTTAGTCCTGTTAGTGTAGGCAGGGGACTGGACTCAATGACCTTTCAAAATGTTTACATATATTTACTCTACCTGAAATAATTTACTTATTACTACAACAGAGAAATCTGAATTGACAGGTTTTCAGCTGATTTTTAGCACTATAGGTGATAGATGGCAGGCAGCTTTTGATCTAGTCTAGGTTAGTTCATCTGGATTCAAGAGCAGGGAAAATGTTTATGGCAGCTGTAATTCAAATCTATGCTGAAGAAACTTCTAGGAGATTTGGATAAATTATGCTGTCATTTCTGAATGATAAACTACATAGAAAATAAAAGTTTAATAACAAGGATTCTAACATTAAAATTATGAGGCCCAGTGACCAAATCTATATATATATAAAAGTCAAATGGTGTATGCGTGTATGTTCCCTTACTACTTCCACACCGTTTCAGCTAGATACTTGAAATTTGGTACAGTTATAGGCTTTAGGGTCCTAATCAGGGTAAGAATCGAAATTTTTTAAAATCTCACCTCTTAGGGGTGAAATTCTTTAAAGCTTATTAACATCAACTATGCAGCTCACATAACATCATCTGGGCAGCAGGTTAACACATGCTGTTGTCTGTGACATAGTTATGATGTAATAATACAGATAACCAGAGAGCTTAGTGTTGTGTAGCGCAAACATAATTAAATACACTGTTTTTTTCTTTAAAAGAACCCTATTCGTTATGCCGTGTAAAAAGCGAAAATGCTTAGAATCAGGTGTACTTCCAGACAAATGTAAGAGCAGAGGATCTGGAGGCTGAATTAAAGGTGGTAATTTAATTTGATAGTAAGGTACTGATATACAATAAAAACAAAATTTGTATTAATAAAAAACATTGTTGTCTTTTTACATCCCAGTTTCCAATTACAAATACCCCAAGCAACGCCGGGTATTTCTGCTACTGCTTCTATAACATAGGAACTTTTCAACCTGCCTAAGATTTCTACTGTGGAGGACTATTATTGGTAAATTATGAAAAACTACCAGTGATAATTCAGAAGAATAATTTTACTCAGATTTGCTGCTCCACTCAACATACTGGGGCCAAGAGGCTTTGCAGTATTTACTTTCAAAATAAATACTTTTTCTGAAACTCCCATGCCTGTTCTTCACCCCTGGTCTCCTATTGGCCTCCACTGTAGAAGCTTTATAGGATGTTCTTGAAGGTCGAATGATAGTTGGCAGCAATGTTCCTCCTGCCCCAAATAAATAGGCCTTTGCCAAAGCACTGAACTCCATTTTTTTTTATTTGTGGAGGGTGAGTCAGCAGATTTTTCCATAACTGGGCGTTTTGGGATAGCTGGACAGCAACCATCAAGATAATATGTCTGTTGTTTATTTTTAGAGCATGGAAAGGATGTTCCATACTGGTTCTTCAACCAGAAGCTAACAGAAAGACAATAAGGATCACACCATTGAGCAGCAATGGACAGTCTCATAGATATCAAAAGAAAATGCAGGAAAGAATCATATTTTTACCATAAAGATTATTATCAACACCAAAGAGGGAAAAGGTATAACAATACTGAGCTGATGGTATGACAACAGTCCAGTCAGACCTTGGCTGTATTTTAACCATTTTCCAAAAAGAACATGTATGTTTGAAAAAAACATGGTGGATTTAAAACCAACAGTGTCACTTTAATTTAAAAAAAAATAGTTTCAAATTTCTTATTGCCGCTGGGCAGAGCACATATATATTAATGTTAACCTGAAAAATCCCTTTAGCACTGTATAATATATAAATACTTTAATCATATTGTAAAACTTCTAATCCCCATATAACACAAATCCTCTCTCTCCATTATCATGATGGTATGGCTGTGGAATCACTGTAAAATGAATGTAGGGAATCGCCAAGCATTTTTACCCAACTGCTAATTCAATAACTCTTTGGATTATATGTACTGTGCTCTTTTCTTTCCAAAGGTTATTCATCTGGGGTTGGAAACAGAAAATATCCTCAGCAGATTGTTGCTGGGGTACATTTCCCATGCTGATCTATGAGTTTTAGCCACATGATTCCAATTAAAGTCAACAGAATTCAAGAGCATGTACATCTTATGTTTAAAATATATGGGTTAATATGTACCACCACTGTTTTTAAAGCTCTCTCAGGGATCTTGCAGGAAGGTAGCATTAAAGGCTTCTAGCAGATACACACATGCCCCAACTCATTCCTTAGGAAAGTATCTTTTGGCAGTCTGGAAAATTAAAAGCATTGCATAAAGCCCAATATACAAGTTTCTGACATTCGGTAATCTCATAGTTTTTATTTATTTAATCATTGCCTCTTGGCAAAACTTAACTACACTTTTTCTTAAAATATCTTCCATGTTCTAGAAATGAGAGTATTGTATTGTGTCACTTCCATTACAAAATTTACAGATCTAGTAATTTCTGAGAGTACAATTTAAGTAATCAGTACAGAGTCCCTCTCAATAATCACTTTCATCCCAATCCTGGTCTGACAATGTGGTGTGTGGTTATAAGAGGCATCTCTTTCTCTCTTTGCCCATCACCCCCCAGCTGGGGTATGGGCCACCAACCACAGATCTCTCCATTTCCGGTGTTGGTGTTTCAGTAGCAATGCGTTCCCTCATGGGGTGGAGTTGCTAGCCCCACGCCCATGTTAAGCCTACAGCACCTGGTATTCCTAGGAGGTCTCCCATCCAAGTACTAGCCAGGCCCAACCCTGCTTAGCTTCCAAGATCAGATGGGATTGGGTGTGTTCAGGGTGGTTTAGCCATATCCCATAAGAGACATACTACCCCATTATTGCCATGTTATGATAACTGTGGCCCAAACCCGAATGATCCTAAGTACGGTTGATTCTAATGTAGGCAAAGGAATGGATTTACAGAGCTGCTTGACTTATTGCAATGCTTGGGCTGCCAAAAAGTCACTCTTGCTGTGTAGAGGGGGGATAAACAATTCATTGGATTTATTCAGTATCTGCCCATGCAATCAGTGTGCTATCCATGTTGTGTCTGACTCATTAATCATTTTGACTCAAACTTGCTCTTATTGAAATCCAAACTGAAATCAGTGAGCTACACTGATCTACACCGGCTGAAGATCTGGTCTATTAACTATATTAGTCATCCTAAGGAGCAGAAGAGGAGACCAGCTATAGAGAGGTAGTACAGATTAGGACTGCAGCTTGTCGGAAATTTTCTGATGAAACAGTTTCATCAGAAAATTTCGATTCATTGAAGCTTAAACATTTGGTAGAAATATACTGGGTTTCACTAACTTTTGTCAAACCAAAGGCAGGGCTCCGGTGGAACCCTGCATGCTTGGTTTCCTAACAGGGACCAGGGGCTTTGAGAGAGCCCCATCTTGAACCAGGAATCCCCATGATATCCAGGGCTCCCAGGCTCAGGGGCCGCAGGCATGGTCAACTTTCAGGCAACCTGGGTTCCAGCTGGCCTGGAAGCTTTAGGGTTGCCGGTCCAGGGCAGTCTGCATGATATGGCTGCTTCCCAGCTAGCTGTGAGTGAGCTTGACATGATTTTGTCAGTTTCATCCCTGATATTCAGTGTTGAACAGCAGCGAGACTGAAAAAATGATGTCCATTTCACACAACCGCTGCTGAACTCCTGGGGAACCTTTTTTCATTTTGCAGATATCGTGTGTCAGTATTACTGAACTGACTTTTTTTTTAATGTCTAGTTCATGTGAAATTTGGGGGGGAAAATGGTTTTGATCCAAACTGGATATCATTGGTCTAATATCTTAATATCAATATTTCCCACAAACTGGTTGTAACGTTCTATACCTTGGGGGGAGCTCCCTATAGCTCCATATTCCTCATTTTCATATAATCATGATCTTACATATAAAGCATGCCTTGTAAGGTATCAGGGGAAAGGTTATGATCTGCCAAAAGTTATTGCTCTATCCGTAAATGTATATCATCAATGCATATGAAGTTATGTGAATGTATTGTATGGTGGTCACTAAAAAGTGCTGTACATTGGAGAATCAACCAGATATTAGCTTCCCAGAGACAACAGCAAGGAAAGTAACCAATGCCCTTGCGAGGTGTCAGCAGCCATTGTCCAGCAATGGAGCAACAATTCAGTGACTCACCTGCATGAGGCCACACCAGAGAAATTGCTCAACTTTTCCTGGAGTCTCAATAATGGCCCCAGACGTGCCTGGACTTGCATTCTCCAAGCACATGGGACTGAGAGTATAAAAGAGACCACAGGGGTCCCATGTGTGGCCCTTCTCCTGACTCCACCTACCCTGCAAGCAGCCAAGACACTGAGAAGAAGACAACACTCCAACAGAAGAGATTGGGTCTGGTTTAAGGAACAAACCTTTATATTAAGAACTGCAATATCCAGTGGGGCGACAAAAACTGTTTAATCTAATTGCTGTCCAGTCTAATAGGGTTGAGAGTTTAGACTGCGGGCTTATATTTTATTTCTTTTTGAAACTAACTCTGACTTTTTGCCTATCACTTAATATCATTTAAAATCTACCTTTTATAGTCAATACATGTGTTTAATTGTTTATCTTTACCAGTGAGATTGTATGAAGTGTGGGGCAAATTAGCTCAGGTTTGACAAAGGCAGGTGTATCTCCACTTTCCATTGCTGAAGTGGTGAACCAATTAATACATTTTCACTGCCCATCTTGAGCAGTGCCAGATGGTATATTTCTGGGGTACAGTGCTGGGAGCTGAGGGTATTTGGCTCTGGTGCCTTTCTCTCTGTAGCAATGAGTGGCTTTGGGAGCATTCATGCAATCTAGCTGTGTGTGGGGCTCCACATGCGGTTGTGCTGAGTGATTACAGCACCTGGAGGGGTTTGTTGCTTGTCACTAGCAAAGCATTGTGAGAAACAGATCAGGCTGGAGAGAGTTAAGGGGTCACTGTGGTCCCACAGTCCCAGGCTACACCCCAGGGGGGATCCCATCACACTGGAATTCCAAGTTTTGGTCAACTCTAATTACCACAGCTTGTTATTATGAGCCATATTTTATTATTTTGAACAAATGGGCTTGCTCCTGCTCCCAGTCAAGTCAATGTAAATACTGACCTTTCAGCAGGGATAGGTTCTGATCAAAATACTTACAGAATTGTAATGAGCAAGAATTATTTGCCAAAATCATTCAGTTAATAATATGTAACCATAAATGCATTAAAAAGCATTTAATCAACAATTCATCAACAGAAAAAGGCTAAATTCAAATAGACCATTTGTACGACAGATTAATTTCTCATCTTCCATTTCTCCAGGTGGGTAAGTGAACCTTCTTTGTTATCAAACCGTTATGCTTTCAGTTCTATTTTTCTCTTAGCTAGTATGAAACCATTCCACTAGCGTTCTATGTGCCAGATGGACATTCGCCACAGAATCTGTTTTTGATCAACTTTATTAATGTGAAAAGAAACTAAGAATGAGTGATGCACAAATGGAATGTTTCAAAAGGTTTCATTAAAGGAATATGTGTGAATATCTCAGGTGTGGGACTCCAAAAAAACCATCTATAGTAACAAGTGTATCTAAAACAATAAGAACAGAGAAATAAAATGAAAGGTCAAAGAAGCAGGAATTGAACAATTCTTCTTAAAGTGAGTTGGATTACAAAAGAAAATTATATTCTTCATGTCATGACCTTCAATTACAGACTAAAACTAAAGCATCTGCTGTAATCCCTCAGCAAGAGAAATTCCAGGACAATTATAGCTGAAAGGCACTGCCTTAAGTGGACCTCATATGAGGATGCATCATGATCTTCCCCAAACAGTCAATGCACAAGAAAGTCTGTTACAGGTATCTTAGTTCACACAGGACACTTGGATCTACTGGTCCACCTCTGCCACCTTGTTGCTAGACATCAGACTACATACAAAATGTAAAAACCCACAAATATACGGGGGTGTATGTATTCAACCTGCTTAGCGTTGATGTGAGCAGCTGTGACAATGAGGACATTCACTCAGAGGGGGAAGATGGTGGGATAACCTTATGGGAGGGAAGCTTTAATATCTAGTTTAGGCTCCAAAGGAATTCCTCTGGTGGAGAATGTTTGTGAAATCCGGGTCAGTCATGCTATGGGCTGTGCCCCATAGAGGTGCCATGCTCCCTCCCCAGGTCCTTTCTATAGCCTGGGTTCCATCATCTCAAAAATCTTCCCTGAAAAGTTCATTTAAAGAGCTGAATACCTAAAAGCTCTAAAATCATCATTTCAATTCTCCCATTAGTGTTTTTAGAAAACTGCCGCGGCAAGCTCCAAAATAGCTGCTACTAAATTGACTGCAGCTAAAATAAAGAGAGCTAATTCCAAGATGGAGAGGCTCTTTTGTAGGCAGTACAGATCAGACCGGTGTGTAGCTCATTACTGATGTCTTGGAAGAATGGAACCAGTGGCCAAATGTGACAGTTAGCTACTTTTGCCCTCAAAGTATCTACTGCCAAGCTGCTACAGAACCGCCTGAAGATTAAAATGTCTCAGGTAGCTCCCATCATACCCAAAACCTTAATTACAAAGTGCTCGGGGCACACATTACACTACATGTGCTAGCTAAATCATTCCAAATAAGCAAATAAACTGCTGCAGAATGGAAAAAGAAAGTACATGAGATTCATTTTATATGAAATTGCCTTTTGCCAGCATTGTATGTTGCAGGCCTCAGAACAATTGATGACAGCCCAGTCCCAAGCTTCCCAGCACTTCCCAATTCTAAGTAATAAATCTAGGGAGAGAATATAGTCATATATTGAACTTATCTAAACCCTTCTATTCACGCTCTTTAAAGAATTTAATTTCACATCACATCACATCATGTCACTGTAAAGAAGTTAAGTATTATCATTCCCAGGTTATGGATGTAGAATATAAATAAGAGTGACAAACAGGATCATTTTAAAAGTTACGAATCAGAGAGGTAGCCATGTTAGTCTGGAATAGCAGAGGTAACAAAGTCCTGTGGCACCTTAAAGACTAACTATAAAGTTTTGAAGCATAAACTTTCGTGGGCTAATACCCACTTTACGTGCATGCAGAAATGTGTGTGACAATGTGCACTTAATTTTCACAGTTACTACCAGGCTAGTCCTATGTTTGTGTAATTATGCAGCTGGTGAACAATACTCTGATAATTGTGTGTACAAATCAGGCACATACACTTAATTATGAAGTCGGATTTTAAGTGATTGTCCTTAGATCACACAGGAAAACTGTGGAAAAGCAAGGGACAGAACCCAGGCTTCCTAAATGTAAGGTTCTGTTTACACTAGACTTGGAAGAGTAAAATAAGCTTGAGGAGCCATACCCATGCTAGCTCTGATTGAGCTAGCATGCTAAGTATAGAGTGCAGCTGCAGTGGCATAAGTGGAGGGAGGGTCTAGCTGCCCCAAGTATGAACTCAACATGGAATGGAAATGCATTCAGGAGCTCACCAGTGACTTGGAGAAAAGTACCTGCTACAACACTCGTAAAGTGGTGCAATGTGTCCTTCCCTCTGCAGATTCTGGCACCTGACTGCGCCCTCTGACATCACTGTTGCAGAGATGGACAAAAATTTTAGCCTAAACTTAATTTAAAAAAAAAAAGAAAAAAAAAGCAGATTCAGCCACACCAAAACGTTCTGCATATTCATGCTGGTTTTGCCGAATTGCTCATGTAATTTTTTTTAAAAAAATTTGGAACTACCAGCAAACTGAGAAATCTATAATTCCCAGAGCTCTAGTGGTGCCAGCCACTAGCAGTCCAGGCCCTTCAGAAGGTAGGCGGAGGAGGGGCACAATCAGGGGAGGAGGTGGAGGAGGAGGTGAGGTGAGCTGACATGGGCGGGGAGGGGAGCCTTGGCTGCCAGTGAGTGCAGAGCACCCACTCATTTTTCCCCATGGATGCTCCAGTGCCTATGGTAGTTACTACACGGGAACCTTTTAACTACATAGGGTCTCTGACTTCCTAGCCTACACCCACCAGAGCTTATGCCTTCCTGCTGAACAACCTTCCACCTCTGATATTCTCCAGTGACCTCTTTCATTCCCCCGGTGCCGGTTGGCGTGATACAAAGATATACACATTTTTAGATCTATGTTTTAAAAAGATGCTGATTACTTTTGCATTGTGGCCCCAGATGCTGTCTCCAAAGAGTGGCATTGCTGCTGAAAAGGAGAAATTGCAGATTAAAATTGTTTGAGAGTTTTATGTTTTGCCGTTCCACATTAGGCCAGTTTTCAATCCAGGTATGCGTGCATGTATATTAGATTACACCTAATGCAGGGGTCTCAAACTCAAATGACCACGAGGGCCGCATGAGGACTAGTGCACTGGCTCGAGGGCCGCACCACTGACACACACACACACACACACCCTCGCTGCCCCGGCTGTGCCCCCACTCCACCCCTTCCATGAGGACTAGTGCACTGGCCCGAGGGCCGCACCACTGACACACACCCCGCCCTTGCTGCCCCGGCTCCGTCCCCACTCCACCCCTTCCAAGAGGTCCCACCCCTGCCCCACCTCCTCCTCTGAGCACGCAGCTCCCCATTCCCTCCTGGAAAGCACTAGGCACCACCAACAGCTGTTTGGCAAACAAAGCAAGAGCAATCTAGGAAGTCCAGAGCTAGAAACACACGCGGCCCAGCCAGGCAGCAGAGAAGCCTCCACTTCTGGCCCCTCCGTCCTGCAAACTGCTATGGTGGGACCGGGGGGGAGTGGGCGCCAGGAAGCTTGGCGGGCCGCAGGGAAGGGCTTTGCGGGCCGCATGTGGCCCCCGGGCCGCATGTTTGAGACCCCTGACCTAATGTATGTACACTGCTAAGATGCAATGAGCATGCAGGACCAGTTATTTGCTAGTACCCATGGTCAGATGGGTTCATTAAAGCCTTTGACCCTGATCTGTGCAGATGGAAGCTTGCATGAGTTCAGAGCTTGCTGCAGGACAGGCACCTAAGTAGTGCACATATCATATGTGGCCACAGATATACACAAACGTACACATTTTTATCAGATTAAAAATAGATTAGCTAATACCTGTGTGCTGTGTGAGAAATAGTATATTTTATAAGTTGCCAGTGGAACAGAATGTTCAACCATCTCTTTTTGATTTTCAGTCTCAACCACAGATTAATCATGCCCATCCTTATATGATTGAGGGATTTAGTAGTGCTCCAGTAATCAGGTTGCTGTAAATTATGTGTTCTTTGGTGCTAAAGAGGATGATACAGATGGAAAAAGGCACTTACTTAGTACTAATGCATGGAAAAATTATAAGGAGGCCTTGCTGTTCATAGGCATTAAAGAAAATGTACTAGGCACTCTTGACTTTAGAGTTTTGATTTAAAGGGGGGATCTTACTGACTTCTATAGGTGATCATTCAGGTTTCTTTTTATGCAGAAAAACTTCAAATGAGGCAACTTCTTAAAGCAGACTGAATGTTGTTACTTTGATTCTGCAACAGAATGAAGAATTAATTGACTGAATGCAGGATGCATGATACGTAAAACAAAAATGAACTTAGTGAATGTGTAGATTTGTGCCATTTTATGGACAGCACATTCCCAAAAGACACATTTAAATTGGCTACTCCTGGTCCAGGTGCTAATAGTACCAAAATGTTAAGCTTTTTCAGTCCTCTTTTTACTACTGGCTACAGAATTGATTGCACACTGTTGAAGAGCAGAAAGAAACACAATAATAAAAACAAACAAAACTTTTCTACTCTCTTACTGAATTTTTTCATGAGTATTTTTAAAAATCTTCAAATTTGAAATTAATAGAGAGAATATTTTAAAATAGCTTCTTTACAAAGATTTCTTGTTATTTATTAATAGGCTAGAACTGTCTAATTTTATTTATATGTATATAAATATGTGTGTGTGTATATATATACACATATTATACTGTGGTGGGGTGACCACCCGCCCCCTACCGGAAGGGGCTTGGAAAAGCCCCAAAAGGGGTTTAAAACAGTCAGGGAGGGGGCTGTGGCCAGAAGCCTGCAAACTCCCAGGCTGATTGGGGAGTTAGGCTCAGCTGTGTGGCCACGCCCCAAACACTCCCAGCCAGAGTATAAAGGCTGGGAGGCAGGGGCCTAGAGAGAAACAGTCTCCTCTGCATTCAGATGGAGACAGGCCTGACTGTAGGAGCTGAAGCCAGGTACCTGGGTTAGGGCAGAGCTGGGGCAGGGCAGAAGGAGCTGGGTGGGCTCTAGCCACGAGCCCCAGGCCTCCGGGCCTGATACAAGGTCTGACCCAGAACTACCAGGGAGCAGCCTAGGGCTGGAGATAGCGACAGCAGGCCAACCCGCCTTGCCTGTGATGAGAAGCCCTGATACTGCAGTCCGCCCCAGTGAGCGGGGGCAAGTGGTGACTGACAGTGGCACACTCTGAGGTGAGGTGGGGATAGGGGGTAGAGGGTTCCCCTGGGGAGGGGAGACCCTCACACCAAAGGGGGTACTGCAGGGGTGCAGCACCCACAGTTGGAGGGCACCGGGGTCTGGGAGGGACACGGGGCCAGCAAAAGAGCGGGGCATCGACCTGCAGAGGGCACTCCTGATGCTGAAGGAGCTGATTCCCCAGACGACCAGCGGGAGGCGCCGCAGGGGTGAGTGGTGACCCCGTTACATATACACACACACACATCTTTATGAAATGTACCCCAAATATTTTCTTAGCTTCATTCCAACACTTTCTCATCTCTGGAATTAGCAACAACAGAATGGTGAATGACGGCCAGTTGCAAGCTGCAGTCCCTCGTGCAGCTCTGTGAAAGATAGCTGTTGGTCCTTGTCTAGTGCTCCTTCAGAAAAGCTCATATTCAGGAGACTGAAGGGAGACTTGAGGAACAATTAAAGAAGCCAGTGTACTGATAGTTGCTATTTGAAGACTGAATGGAAAATCAGGGAACCACAGACAAGAAAAAAATTGTGAGGACGCTGCAGATGAGAAATAGTATCAAGACTCCAGGATCTCTCAAAGCTGCGAAAGGCTAGAAAAGTGCCACCACTGTGTAGCAAAAATTCTGTTTTAAATATTCAACTCTATTCTTTATTTCATGTCCTTGCTCTGCGTGCCCTTCTCCTCTACCTTCATAGCCATCCTTCCCTTCCTCTGGTCTCTCCTCCCCTACTTCTTCCCTTTATTTTGTTTTCTTCATCTCTCTCTATTCCCACCAAAATAATAACCCTACCATGAAGTATTATAGGCTGGTTCCTCAGGGATTCCAAAGGGTATGTTCCTAGAACCAACCGACCAGGTGCTTCTGTTGAATTTCCACCTCATACACACACTTTGCAGTCTCTCTGATTCTGCATTAGTCTAGTCCAAGGGTTCTCAAACTTCATTGCACCACAGCCCCCTTCTGACAACAAAAAGTATTGCATGACCCCAGGAGTGGGGATTGAAGCCTGAGCCCGCTTGAGCCTGGCTGCTCCGGGAGTGGGGACCAAAGCCCAAGAGCTAGGCCCCATGTGGGGAGCCTGTAACCTGAGCCCTACCACCCAGGGCTCAACCCTGAGGGCTTCAGCTTCAGAGCCAGGCCCCAGCAAGTCTAACACCAGCCCTAGAAACCCCATTAAAATGGGGTTACTACTCACTCCGACCCACGGTTTGAGAACCGCTGGTCTATTCTAATATCTTCCCCTGCCTCCCAGAAAACCTCACTGGTTGCAGTCTATAAACAACAGGATAATCCACTGAGGATGACAGAGGGTGAGTGGAAGAGATTGGTGCTGAGAAGAAGAGAGAAAAAAGAATAGGGAATATATCATTTTCCTGTCTGAAATGATAGGACACTGAAATAATCTTATTTAACCGCTAAAGAATTGCATTGAGATGTTCTGTGTCATGTCCTAGTGTGATGTACCTGGAGGATGGCCCCTCATAACATGATTCAATGTGACATTTTTATTTAGGCTCATTGCTAGCATTTCAGACAGCATACTGTAGTCACATGATATTTAAGCCTGAAGCATATGTGGTGCAGCAATACAAATGGCCAGGGAAAGGGTCATTTATCACATCTAAGGTACTGCTGATGTGTGTCTCTTACCAGTTCCGATGGTCAGTTTTATCATTTCCCAGTTTTTAAGTGACTAGAGCAAGCTGCAGCCCTCTGCTCTGAAGGTGAGCTGAACCTCAGCTAGATCCCACAAAAGAAATTCTTGGGGAGTCAGCAAGAATTCCCCTTGGGGGGCTGCAAGGAGTACAGGCTCTGTGCTTGTCCAGCTCTGCAGGACCATGTGGAGGGAAGGGGGAGTTACTGCCTGCTTTCAACCCACCTCCACCCCCTTTGGGACACTTAGGGCCTGTGTGGAGCTAAGGGGGGCAGAACGACTATGCTCCCTTTGGCTTCTGGCCAATCACTGCACAGAGTGCAAAAGTGGAGATGTCCCTTGAGTCCTCCCCAACTCCTGCACACCTGACTAGGGGCTGGCCAGGGTCTGACACACAGGAAAAGAAAGCCCTGGCCCCCTTTCCTGGCTGAAGAATGTAGAACTGATGCCATCTGAACTGTGAGAAGGGTTGGAGCCCTGTAACTGAAACACTGCCACTTGAGCCAAAGGACGGAGCTCAGTAGCAAAAAAACAACAACCCATGTCTGGCCTGTGCTGGGTAGACTTCTGGGCTAGGACTGGAGCCCAGGCTCTAGGACCAGCTGTGAGTTTTGCTTTGTATGTCAAAGCTAGGAAAGCTATACCAGTAAATCTTCCTAGTAGAGATGCCACTCCATGGCAGCCCCTCAAGGGGAATTCTTCTATTGCCAATAATCTGCTTTTGCTGGTATAACTTAATAAACACTCTATTGATTAAAATTGTTCAGTCTTTTGTCCTGTAACCAAACAAACAAATCCTGCATCACTGCATTAGTTCACACTCGATTCACTTCTTTATGATTTTTATAAGGGCCAGTTTCCAATGCAGTAACTACCCACAGCTCCCAATAACTTCAATGGGAATTACCCACAGCTTCAATGGGAACTGTGGGTGTTTAGAAAAGCAGTCCTTTTTTAAGGAAGACTCTAATTCCAAGTTACAAGATAACCTTGAGAAAAAAGTGTATAGGCTTGCTAAGATGCCAAAAGCCTAATTACTAAGATGGATGAACTAGAGTGGCTGGTATTACATGAGGATACTGATATAATAGGCATTACAGAAATTTGGTAGAACAATGATAATCAATGGTAATAGCAGGATACAAAATACATAAGAATGACAGAGTAGGTTGTGCTGTTGGGGGAGTGGCACTGTATGTGAAAGAAAGCACAGAGTCAAATTTAATAAAAATCATGAACGAATCAAACTGTCCCATAGAATCTCTATGGATAGAAATTCCATGCTTGAGTAATAAGAGCATAGCAGAAGGAATCCAGTAACAACCATCTGACCAGGATGGTGACATGCTTTTGAAACGCACAGAGAGATTGGAGAGGCTATAAAAATAGAAAACCCAAAAATAATGGGGGACCATTCCCACATGCAAAGCTGGACTTTGGGTCAGGTGACCCGGGTGACCACCTGGGGTGCCAGACCTGGGGAGCACTGGGCTCAGGGTGCTGCAAAGTATTCAAAGTTTAACAAATGAAGGGGAATGCCCACACTGACTGGGTATATGTCACTTCAAGATGGGATGCAGCAATAAAATTTCTAGACATTCTAATCAGTACTTCTTGGAGCAGTTAGTCCTGGAACCCATCAGGGGAGAGGCAATTCTCAGTACTAATTAGGGCACAGGATATGGTCCAAGAGGTGAATGCAGTGAACTGCTCAATAATAATGACCAAAATGTAATTAAATTTAACATCCTTATGGGGGGAGGGAATACTAAAGACTCCCATAATAATAGCATGTAATTTTAAAATGGGGAGTTACACAAAAATGAAGAAGGTATTTAAATGGAAAGTAAAAGGAATGCCTGAAAGCTGCATGGAAACTATTTAATAACACCATAACCAATGGTTAAACTAAATGTATACCTCACATTTAAAAAACAGTAGGAAGACCCCCCCAAAAAAGTCAGTTTTCACAATGGAAAGGAATAAATAGTGGGGTTCCCAAAGAATCTGTACTGGGACCAGTGCAGTTCAACATGTTCATTAATTATCTGGAAAAGAGGATAAACAAAGTGGCAAAGTTTGCAGATGATACAAAATTACTCAAGATAGTTAAGTCCAAAACTTACTGTGAAAAGTTACAAAAGGCTGGTCCTTTGTAACTTCAAAAAAACTGCGACTGAGCAACAAAATGGCAGATGAAATTCATTGTTGATACATGCAGATTAATTTACATTGGAAAAAATAACCCCAATTATACTTATAAAATGATGAGCTCTGCGTTAGCTATTTCTACTTAATATAGATCTTGGAGTCATCATGGATGTTCAATGTGCAGTGGCAGTGAAAAAGGCTAACAGAATGTTAGGATAAATATTAAAAGAAATATATAATACCACTATGAATAATAAACCCATAGTACGGATGTACACAGCACACTTAGAATACCATGTGCAGATCTGATTGCCCCGTCTCAAAAAAGAAACATTAGAACTGGAAAAGGTACAGAGAAGGACAACAAAAATGATTTGGGAACTTCTATATGAGGAGAGATAAGACTGGGAGTGTTCAGCTTAGAAAAGAGACAACTAAGAGGAGATATGATAGAGGTCTCTAAAATCATGAATGGTGTGGAGAAGGTGAATAGGGAAGCGTTATTTGCCCCTTCACATAACACAAGAACGAAGGGTCACCCAATGATATTAACAGGCAGCAGGTCTAAGGAAGTACTTCTTCACATAATTCACAGTCAACCTAGAAATTCATTCCCAGAGCATGTTGAAGGCCAAAAGTATAACGGGGTTCAAAAAAGAACTGGCCATCTTAATAGAGGATAGGTCCATCAATGGCTTAGCCAAGATGGTCAGGGAGGCAACCCAATGCAATGCATGTCCCTAAGCCTCTGTTTGCAAGAAGCTGGTAATGGGCAACAGGGGATGGAACACTTGATGATTACCTGTTTTAGACTCATAGACTTTAAGGTCAGAAGGGACCATTATGATGATCTAGTCTGACCTCCTGCAACGCAGGCCACAGAATTTTACCCACCCATTCCTACAATATACCTCACCTATATCTGAACTACTGAAGTCCTCAAATCTTGGTTTAAGGACTTCAAAGTACAGAGAATACTCCATCAAGTGACCTATGCCCCCTGCTGCAGAGGAAGGCGAAAAACCTCTAGGGCCTCTGCAAATTTGTCCTGGAAGAAAATTCCTTCCTGACCCCAAATATGGCGATCAGCTGAACCCTGAGCATGGGGGCAAGACTCACCAGCCAGACACCCCGGAAATAATTCTCTATAGCATCTTAGATCCCATCCCCTCCAACTTTCCATCATATACCACCAGGCCCCTCTATTACCATAGTCAAAGATCAATTGCCAAAATTATGTTTTCCCATTACACCATCTCCTCCATAAACTTATCAAGCTTCATCTTGAAACTTTTTTTCATTCCCTCTGAAGTTTTGTTCATTCCCTCTGAAGCATCTGGCATTGGCCATGATCAGAAGACAGATACTGGGCTAAATGGACCCAGTTTGGCCATTCATATGTTAAGCTGCTAATTTTGACCTCTTGCTATAACTAGAAGTAACAGGTTTAAACTGAAGAGAGAGAAAAAATAAAACTGAGTGTTAAGAAATATGTTCTTGCTGAGAGGTGTGTGGAATGTAGAATAATCTCCCAAGAGAGGCGGAAGAATGAACAATGCATTTCAGAACATACTGCAGAGATCATTTTTTTGCTTTGGCAGCGGCAGAGAAGACTGATGACCTAATATGTTTTTCCCAGATCTAATTTATAGGATTCTCAATGCTTCCTGTGGAACGGTGGTGAGGCACTAAAAATAAAATAAAATAAAAAACATGATACATTTTCCACATCTTTTGTTTCCAAATCCTCTAGATTTGGTGGCCTTCTGTGGCTGTGTCTGAGCAACTGTTTGTGTTTCAGCTGATAGCGAAATGCAGCAAGTAACTGCAAAGCACTGTTTGCATTCTCTCTCTTTGTAGGAGGTGGCCAAGAATTGTTCATTTTCCAGAGCATTTACAACTGCAATGATTCTTCCTCATCTGGAGACTGAAACGTTAATGAGAAAGCTATAGGATAGGTACATTGAGGAGTACAGTTGCCAATATCATTTTCGTTGCCCTTCCTGACAACAAAGTTGTGTATTTAAATTAGTAAATACAGAAGAGGAGACAAGATCAAGAAGAGAAGAAAAACTAGTACTGTTTAAAAACTGAATATTTAGTTACATTTTCACACACATTTTGTTTCACTGCAGCAGAAGCCATGTAAAAATCTACTGTACCTTAACAACCCAGGACCAATAAAAGTTTGTGATTTCAGTGCCTCATTTTTTTTTCCAACTGTAACTTGGCAAACACGCATTTCATAATCTGTGGTGGAGGTCAGTCTCCACGCTGGTCCAATCACCACACTTTTCCAAAATTCTGCCCTCCCTCACTGTCCTTGAAATATTATTTAAGTTAAAACACAAATATAAACATTATCCAGAACTTTCCCTCCAAAATCCCATGTCAGCCCTTCTCTCTAACTTTTATCTTCCTGAATTGGTGCTAGTGAGACCCAGATGCTCTGGCTGCCAAGAAGAGTCAGCTATGTAACTCTGCATTCCCCTGCCAGGTACTAGAACCTGACATTCTGTCACACTAACCCTAACAATGCAAGTTTTAGATAGCTGAAGCAATCTTGGAACCATTAGCAATTATCTTAGAGAACTCATGGAGTATGGGTGAGGTCCCTGAGGGCTGGAGAAGGCCAAACATAGTACCTATCTTTACAAAGCAGAAAAAAAGGACCTGGGGAATTATAGACCAATCAACCTTACTTTGATAGTTGGAGAGATACTGGAACAAATTAGTAAACAATTTGTAAAATCCTAGAGAAAAATAGGATTATACGGAATAGCCATCATGGATTTGTCAAAAAAAAAAAAAAAAAAAAAAAGGGATACCAAACCAACCTAATTGCCCTCTTTCACAGGGTTGCTAGCCTCATGGATGGGTGGAAGCAGCAGACATGATACATCTTGATCTTAACAAGGCCTTTGATGCAATCCCACATTACGTTCCCATAAGCAAACTAGGGAATTGTGGCCTAGATTAAATTACTAAAAGGTGAATGCACAACTGGTTCTAAGACCTTACTCAAAGAGTAGTTATCCATGGTTCATTGTCAAACTGGGGGGACGTATCTAGTGGGGTCCCAAAGATGTCTTCCCTGGGTCTGGTACTACTCAGTATTTTCATTAATGATTTGGGTAATGGAGTGGAGAGCATGCTTATAAAATTTGTAGATGACACCAAGCTCGGTGGAGTTGCAAGCACTTCGTCAGACAGAATTGGATTCAAAATGCCCTTTGCAAATGGATGAATTGGCCTGAAATGAATAAGGTGAAATTCAGTAAAGACAAGTGCAAAATTCTTCACTTAAGAATTTAAAATAGAATCATAGAATCATAGAACTGGAAGGGACCTCAGGAGGTCATCTAGTCCAGGCCCCTGCATTAAGGATTTGGAACAAGTTCCATATGAGGAGCGTTTAAAAAGGCTAGGATTTTTCATCTTGGAAAAGAGGAGACTTAGGGGGGATATGATAGAGGTATATAAAATTATGAGTGGTGTGGAGAAAGTGAATAAGGAAAAGTTATTTACTTCTTCCCATAATATAAGAACTAGGGGCCACCAAATGAAATTAATGGGCAGCAGGTTTAAAACAAATAAAAGGAAGTTCTTCTTCACACAGCGCACAGTCAATCTGTGGAACTCCTTACCTGAGGAGGTTGTGAAGGCTAGGACTATAACAGGGTTTAAAAGAAAACAAGATAAATTCATGGGGGTTAAGTCCATTACTGGCTATTAGCCAGGATGGGCAAGGAATAGTGTCCCTAGCCTCTGTTTGTCAGAGGGGGGTGATGGATGGCAGGAGAGGGGTCACTGGATCATTGCCTGTTCGGTTCACTCACTCTGGGGCACCTGGTATTGGCCATTGTCGGTAGACAGGACACTGGGCTGGATGGACCTTTGGTCTGACCCAGTACGGCCATTCCTATGTAAAACTCAAACCATCCCACTATTATCCTCACTCCTGTGTTTGCTTTCTCTGTCAAGACTTGGTTTCATCCTGATGCAAACAGGATACGTTTTGACACCTTGAACATTTTCGCAGGATGGGAAAACACATTCTAGCCCACCCCAGCTCTACTCAGGACTTTTGTTGGAAGGATGCTGTGAAGGACTGTCTTGCTGGGTAATACTGATACCCAGTTTGGTTGTGGTTTTTCTACTGTTCCACATTGACATTTGGGGGAATTTTTTGGATACAAATTGTATCCATGGACAAATAACATACACAATGCTATGTATAAATTCATGTCACTTGTACACATTTTTGCAAATTAAATTTGACCCTTGAGCACCTGGCAATTTGTAGCCATCGGGCTTGCAAAATTTTACCATTGCTGCTTTATAGGTTCCTATGGCAAAGATGTAAAAGCACAATAGCATTACACTGTCAAGTGACCGCACTCAGAATACGGACAGCACTCATTTGTTTTGATGGGCATGTGCTGAAACAATTAAACCTTGGTTAGAAAGACAAGCTTTTGCAATTGCTCCTGGTATTGGTGCTCTGTCTTCTGTGCTGCTGGATTGCTGTCACATAGCATAATATCATTTTCCAATCCCCATTGCTATGCAAGCAACAATCAAACTACTGAAAACCACCAATGTCAGTTCTCACTGAATCTTGCTGGTTCTTCCAAAAACAACCCGAGGTCAGAAAGCAAGACCTATCGTAGTGCTGTCAACAGTCAAACAACTTATAGTAGATGGTATCTTAGGCTGGAATTAAATCGGTAACACAGAAGTTATCTGACAGCAAATGGTGGAGAAAATTAAAATCTAGCAGTGACAGAGTCAGAAGTGAACTGATGATATTGAGTCTTAAAGCACACACACTATTTTGGATGGACACCACTTTCTGTGGCACATCTAGGAATGACTATCTAGATTCTAGATCAGTGGTTCTCAACCTTTCCAGACTACTGGATCCCTTTTGAGCGTCTGATTTGTCTTGAATACCCCCAGTTTCAACTCACTTTAAAACTACTTGCTTACAAAATCAGACATAAAAATTCAAAAGTGTCACAGCACACTATTACTGCAAAATTGCCTATTTTCTCATTTTTTCTACATAATTATAAAATAAATCAATCGGAATATAAATATTGTACTTACATTCCATGTATAGTAAGTATATGGAGCAGTATAAACAAGTCATTGTCAGGATGAAATTTTAGTTTGTACTGACTTCGCTAGTGTTTTTCATGTAGCCTGTTGTAAAACTAGGCAAACATCTAGATGAGTTGATGTACACCATGGAACCGCACCCCCTCTCGGAACCTCCCCTCTGTGTATCCCCTCAGGGCTACACATACCCCTGGTTGAGAATCACTGTTCTAGATGCTGCTATCCAACTATGGAATACTCAAATACCTGCAGGCCAGTGATGGACAACTGTATTCTTCCTGTAACACTGATAGTAAGCTTCTTGATTGAGATAGAGGGTGAGAGACATGTTCTTATCATGCTTTAAAAGCACTTTTTTTCCGATCATTAAGTGCTTTAGTCTGTCCGCTCCCCTCCCCACTTATATTTATGGAAAGCAACAGTAAATGCAAAGAATAAAAAGGGCCAGATATTCAGGTGATATAAATGGATGTATTATCATTATGGTCAGTGGTGCTATAATCGATTTATGTTACCTGAAAATTAGCCCCAAATCTTCTTAAATGCTAATTAGTAAGTAAATTAATCATTTTGGATAATACCAAAGACCTATCTCACACATACAAATTGCAAGCTAAGCTGTTATCTGCAGTGCCTTTGTTTGTTAGTAATCACCCTCCTCAGCTGTTATATATTTAAATATATGCTTATTTATAATTATGTTAATTTTCTTTACAAATGCAAGGTGAGCACAGACTATTCCATTCTGTTAGCTGGATGGAAATAGTGAGGGGAAAATAATCATTGATTTTTTACAGCAGATACATGCTCTACTGAAGGCATTCAATAATATGAAAAACTTGCACAACATCAAGCACAAAAAATAATCTCCCCTTAATCAATACAGTGACATGGCAAATTCAATGGTAGTAGCCTTCACAGAGCCTGTCCTCTAAATGAACATCAAGTGTTCTCTAGAGGCCTGATGGAGCTATGGGGTTTTTCAGCGTACATAATTGTTTTCCCAGAATAGAAACCTCCAGAGAAGGTTAGTTTTATCTATTGTACACATGGCTAAATTGTCTTATGTCACTTCTTTCTATACAGTGATGAAGTGTTGTTTAAATTCAGTCAGATTACCACCATAGCATGCTGCTAACTCATGCTTCTAAATAAATTTGAGAATTAGTAAGGACGTGCAATATGTATTGTGAATTAATGCCAATTAGATAAACATTTTCCTCATGACTGATCTGCACAAGTTGAGTGATTTTTTTCTTGTTTTAAAAGCTCTGTGTGGACAGAGATTAGAAGACAGACAGCCAAATAATCATTCATAGGGAACAAAGAGGAAAACATTAAAGATTTTCTACAAAGTGCAGTAAAAATAGGAATTTATTAATTTTGAAGAGGATATCTCAACTTCCCAGACACCACAGGGAGATGGACAAGACACCAAGAAGTGGTTTAACTTGGCTGCAACTTTGCTAGTTTAACACAAGTGGTAAACTTCCCCTGTAGCTTGTCCAGTACAAGTCATCTGTCCTTCTGCCATCTGTACCACCTGGGAACCCTCAGCTCATCCCCCTCCAAGACTTTAACCTGGATTCCATCACCCTCCTATTGTATCAGGTTATGGGGAGAAGGGGGTTTATTGCTGTACCACACATTAGGTAGCCCTGCTCTGTACAACACCTTCTTTAGGGAATGCCTTTCCCTAATCCTGCTTTCATTTCTGCTTGATCTGAGTGCACAGGAGCCAATGGGGTTTTGCTGAGCCCTCTTATCCAATCAATCAGCTAAGGATCCCCTCCTGAAGCACAAGAAGAGACGAGTACTCATAAGGAAGAGAGGGAAAAAAGACAGGGAGGCAATCCTTAGAGAAACCCAAGGATTTTCTTTACTCTGTTAGCCTCTAGATAACATCTTTCCGGCTGCAGGCTGGGGTGGGGTCAGAGTAGAGAGAGGCACTTTGACAAAGTCCCTTTTTGTAATCCACTTAAAGATATTTTATATTCATACTGAATTTCTGGGAATCCAACGTCATTTGCCAATATTATAAAGTCACAAATAATCACTTCAATGGACTTGGTACTGTTGAGATTTTACTTTAGTTAGTCCCACAAAAACATAAGCATGTCCATAACTTTATGCACCATGACTAGTCTTGCAGAAGTCAATGCTACTGAACTGTAGCCTGTCAGATGGAGCACATGATTAAGTCTAGGCAGGATCAGGGCCTTAAGGGGTATTTAAATGAAATGCTTTCTACCATGAGAACACAATCCAAAATAATCTCTCAAAACATGACTTCATCACCTTCTCTGGGATTCAATCTGAATTCTGGCAAGAAAATAATAGCTCAAGAACTATGTTTTAGGTACAGCGTTGACTTTATTTATTTGTTTGTTTATTTTTCAGATTAACTTTAATATCTTTTTAAAATTTCAGATCCAGAACTTTAAAAGTGACCCACAAAACAGATTTTTAATATATAAAAACACAAACCATGTTTTTGGTCTTTTCTTAGCTAAGAAATTCCAGGAACATCAAGTTTAGTTTCACCAATTTTGCTGGGAGTGCCTCTTGAGAGTCTGATGGAAAAAACATTGGAAACTCTTCAAACTCAGCTGAAGGGTTAAGGATGGTGAATATTTTGAAGATATATCCTTTCTCCAAAGTGTTCGTTATGTATTGGCATTGGAACGAACAAAAACGGTATTTTAAAACAGTACAAATCCCTTCCCCTCTAAATAACCCGGTTTCATTTCTTTGATCTGTCATGGCAATGTTTCCCTAGTTTTTCATTCAATGGTAGCCAAGAACTGAATTCTTAAATAAAATATGAAAGCAGTCTATGATTTTGGGGCTATGTAGGGGGACAGAAAAATCTCTCTTGCCTTCTTTATAAACTATAGAAAAAGACAATATTCCATATTTTACCAAATTGCAATCCTTTGAATATTTTCCTTGGTTCTCATTTTCTTCCCATTACATTTTAAAAATTATCAAAAGGTGTCGACAATACTGTTCAACATCAGGTTCAAGTGCTGCTAAATTTGAAGTGCAGGACCCTAGGGCAGGCAGCAGTGTGCCAAAAATTTAGCAAAATATTTTAACTGAATTTCCTCACATAAGAAACCTACATGGGTGCAAGGTAGCACATGTTTAGCACAAGCAGAGTGTACGGCTTGTTCTCCTGCAGAAGATGATTTGTATGGTGAGTGGCAGAACTTACTTCACTCATTTTTTTGTTAATGTGGCACTGAACTGTAGCTACTTAAACTGGACCTGTTATGCTAAGGCCTGGTTCTGCATTCCTTAGCTGGGCAAAACTCCCCCTGAACTTAGTGCACTCAGCAGGGCCGGCAACAGAAATTTGTGGGGCCCCTACTCCGATCGTTTGGGCCCCCCCAGCCCAGCTGGCACTTCCCCCCCCCCAGCTGACAGCGGCTGGGGGCCCCCCCAGCCCAGCTGGCACTCCCCCCCCCCAGCTGGCACTCCCCCCCCCCCCCCCCAGCTGACAGCGGCTGGTGGCATCGCGGGGTCCTGCGGGAGCGCGAGCAGCCCTTGCTGCTCTCCCGCCCCCTCCCCCCGCGGGCACTTTCTCTCCCGGACTACGCCGCTGCCGCCGGCCGGGCTCACTGCTCCTGCCGGGGACACACACGCTCGTCCGGTCCGGAGGAGAGCCACGCCGCCTCCCCGCCCCTTCCCCGCTCTCCAGGCCCGGAGACAAGGGGGGAAGACTACGGGTACTGCTGTGTACTGGGGCCCCCCTAAAGTCCGGGGCCCGGTACAGCTCTACCCGTAGTACCCCCCTGTCGCCGGCCCTGGCACTCAGAGATGTGTGCATCTAGCAGCCCTTGCTAGAGTTTGGAATGGAAGAGAAATGATCAAACTTCACAGCCCTAAGTCAGTATGAATAGTTATAATGGCCCAACTGACAGCTGAAAATATGAAGGTCAAATGGTCCTAATATTTGACAAAAGGACTCTTAAGAAACTTCCATTAAAATAGATGGGCTGTGATAAATAACAGACGGGAGGAAGGGGGAGAAGGGGCAAAGACATATTTGCAAGCTTCTATGAAAGATTTCAATTTACTTCTGGATTTCCAACAGTGCTCATTACTTTTACTCACCGTTTTTTCCTGTTTTCTCTTCCTTACACAGTCACCTGTAAATGTGCAAAATACAGCATTATTAGCTGTCAAGTGAGTGCTATAATGGATTTATATGTAACTAGTGCTGGTCAGAAATTGTTACTTTTTCTTGCATGGAAATTTCCACTTTTCAAAAAGGTGTAGAAAACGAAAACATTTCAATTCAATATGGCACTGCACAGCATCATGGGAGTTTTAGTTCAGGTATCTCGAGCACCCATCCTCTTCTATGGGCCCAGCTGTTTTGCCAGGCTACCTCTCATGATCAGGTATTTAATTTCCGTATTTCCCTTTTGCTCTTATTACAAATCTAGGAAGGGCTCACATGTTTCAGTAAGTCTTCTTTTTATTCTCTACATCAGACTTTTTTTTCCCCATAAAATACAACTCCTATTAAGCCTGTTATCAGAGTGTGTGTGGAGAAAAACTCCTTGTTTTCAGAACTTTTGCTGAAATCAGCATTCTTCAAGAGGGCAACATTCCACCCGGCAACCTTAACTCTGAGTTAAAAGGTTTTGAATTTTGATTTCCTAGTTTTTTATTTAAAAAAAAACCACCCAGAAAAATTACTGGTGTAATTTCATTTAGGTAGGGAAACTGAAACATAGAAAGCTGAAGTGATTTGATTAAGGTCAAGAATCAGAGAGGTAGCCGTGTTAGTCTGGAATTGCAGAAGTGACAAAGAGTCCTGTGGCACCTTAAAGACTAACTAACGTATTGAAGTATTGCATCCGACGAAGGGGGTATTAGCCTACGAAAGCTTATGCTTCAATACTTTAGTTAGTCTTTAAGGTGCCACAGGACTCTGTCACTTCTGATTAAGGTCATACACCATGCCATCAACAGAGTCAGGATGAGAGGTCAAGTCTTCTGAGTCTTCTGAGTCCCAGTCCAGTCCAGCCCAATCCAGCAGAGAGAACCAGTGTTCTCTCCATTGGACCACATATGTGATTTCCAAATGTGCCCCCCCCCCCCCACTACAATTTTGTGAACTATGGAGTAATGGGATCAGAGATCTGGTCATGCTTTTGAAATATTTGGAGTGTGGCACTGCTGACAAGGTTGGTGAGAGAAATATTGCTGTCTCTCTCACCTTTCCCCTTCCCTACTGCCCCACTCTCTCTCCACATTTCCAGATTCTTTTCCCCTTCCACCTACATTCTCCCACAAGAACTTGGAAAGGCAATAACATTCTAAATAGTCTCCTTTGCTTTCTGACACCATCTGCTAACAGGTACACATATTGCATACATAGTAGTTAGGTGAGTTGAAAAGAGGAACTTTTTTCTGGAACACCGTTCACAGTTTGGGTCTCCCAGAGAGTTAGGAGGTGCCATGCACTAGCTGGAGTGAAACTCAAGCAATGGAAGCCATCTTGAGCCCATTCATAGCCATGGTTTGATCCCTAATTTGGGGGGGGGATCTTTGAACAAATATTGGGGGCTTTGGGGGTAGTGTATCTTGGGAATTTCTGGTCAAGTGACCCCAGCATGGCTAAACCCTACATCCTCATGAGGCACACTACATTTCAAGAGAATCAGACTAAGCATGTTGCTCTCAGAGAACTTAAAAAGCTCAAAAGCTGATTGCAGTCATAACTATATAGAGAGCTCCCACTCCATATAATATAATAAGGCGAGTGTCTTCAGGGAAAGAAGAGGCTCTTTTTTAAAAAAAAACACAAAACCACTGTATGGCTCCATAAATGAGAGAAAGAAAACCCAAGCAGGAACAGTGAGCAAAGCTGACTGAAACAAAAAGACCCCACCCCCACCCCCGTTTTTATCTAAGTCACACTCAGGTGATGGAGAAATACATATCCTGACATTATTCTTCTTGACTAACAAATGTAATCTTCTTCTGAGCATAGTAATGTTGAAACAAGAGTCAAAAAAACAACTGAAGAAACCAATGGCCATTCAGGGGAGAATACTGAAGGAGCATAAAACAACTGAGTTGCTATCAAAAACAGCAGTGATAATTTTGTACTATTTTAGCTGCCAGGTGCCTCTCATCTCAGATGAAAGCCTTTGCATTTACTGGGGAGGTTTTCTCTGGACCAGTAGAGGAAAGAGAACCCCTCTAAGAATTGCCCCCATGCTTCTTCAGGGTTGCTCAGCTTCCTTGCAAGCTTTGGGGGGAGAAGGGGCATAGTTCAGAAAGGAGAGCTTCCTAGCGAATGGCTGTTTTGAAAAATGTAATGAAAACCCACTGAGCCCAAGGGGAGAGACATTTCCTCCACCAGTGCACTGAAGGGCTACAGCTGTTGCCTTTCTCTCTCCTTGCACCAAGTCCATTCAGGATTAGAGTAGGACCTGCTTTGGGGTCTTTGCTGTGGCCACTATGCGACTTCTCTTTTTTAGGTCTGGGAAGGAATGCTTCACTCACTGTCAGACAGGCCCAGGCAGGATGGGGTTTTTTTTTTCACCTTCCCCTCAGCAGCCCAGAGACCCAGTGGGTAGGGTAGGTTATAAAGTGCTCATGTTATTGCAGCTTGTCTGGTGCCCAGTGCAAATTGGAAGCAGGATTAAGGGAGGTCCTTAACCAAGGTGGGGAATGGAGTTGGGACTACTACTATCTGATACAGTGGGGAGCCAATTTCTTTCCCCCATATTCTCAGTCTTCATAGAAGGAATGGGCAGTGGGTGCCCAGCAACAGTAATGGGGAAAAATTAAATGTTAAAGAGGGGTAGGCAGAAGGCAGCCCTCACCCATGTGGTCAGGCTGATGGAAGGAAGGATGAGCTGCCCTGGACATGTTATTGTGGGATAGTTCCCAGAGGTGTTAAATTAATAAAGCTACAGCTAGTTAAACCACATTCCTGATGTCTTGTCTGTATCCATCAGATACAAAATTGTTGAGTAGTGTCATACTACCCACAAGAGCAGCAGAAGACAGAAGCCGTAAAATTGAGGACGAAGACTATGTTATTGACAATAATAGTAAGATATGGACAAATGAAGATGTCAAATTTAGAATGCAAAATTGATCTCTTGACAAACGCAGGGGAAAAATGAGCAAACTAGAAATCCTCAATTGCAAGCTGGGACAACTGAATTCCCACACAGCAAAAAGAAATATCAGTTTAGAAAAATCAGCTTAGATCTAAGGCTTTCAGTGCTGGGAGAGGACAGGGACTAACTAAGCTCCATATTCAAAGAGAACCCTGGGCCAGTCTCAAAGATAAGGCCTGGGGAACTTGTGTTGCATTACTCAGGCAGTTCATCGCAGACAGGAAGCTGCCCTAAGGGGGCAGTCAAGATTAGGGAAACTGATGTAACAAAATTCTTGGGTAGTGTAAAACTGGAGTAGTGGGCTCTATGTCCTCTGCTTCTCACTCCCTTTGCATGAGAGAGACAGAGGCTGGGGGCATGAAGCATGTGGTCTGAGAAAACAGTGCTCTTCCCAAATCTTATTCAGCATAGCAATCCCTATGGACTGCCAGTATGCATTTTATAGTTCAGAGATAAGTTTATAGACAGAAGAGTGGAGGATTCAGCCCTATGAATAGATTACATTTCCCCTCTCTAAATTATACAGATGAAGATAAAAAGTGCATGGAGGATATTAACAGCACAAGATCAGATAGTTATAATCCATAATACAAAATAAAATAAAAACCCAAGATGTTGCAGGATAAAAATATGTCAGCCAAGATTCAGATTTGAGAACAGGCTTATGGTCAAATCATATACAGCAGAAAATTGGTCTGTGCCATGGAAACTACAATAATGGATCTTTAACTATACGGACTCAAACAACCTCATTTTAATTGCAATTAACAGGAACTATAACAGGCTGAATCAAGAGAAGAACAAGGAATAAAGATATTACAACTCCCGCTGTTTCAGCAAACATTTTTATAAGGCAGAGAAGCAATAGAATTAGACCAAAGGGAATGAGTTTCTGGAAGCTATTTGCAAACTATAAACTGGCAAAAGAACAGTGAATTCTAGTTACATTTTAAGTATGGCTATCAAGCAATTTAAAATATTAATCAGGATTAAAAAAATAATTGTGAGATTAATCGCACAGTTAAATAATAATAGAATACCATTTATTTATATTTTGGATGTTTTCTGCATTTTAAAATATATTAATTTCAATTACAACCCAGAGCAAAGTGTACAGTGTTCACATTATATTAATTTATTACAAATACTTGCACTGTAAAAAACAAAATAAATAGTATTTTTCAGTTCACCTAATATAAGTACTGTAATGCAATCTGTGTTTCATGAAAGTTGAACTTACAAATGTAGAATTATGTACCAAAAAACCTGCATTCAAAAATAAAACAGGTCCATTCAGTCCTACTTTTTGACCATTCAGTCCGTCACTCAGATAAATACGTTTGTTTACATTTTCAGGAGATAATGTTGCCTGCTTCTTGTTTACAATGTCACCTGAAAGTGAGAACAGGCATTCACATGGCACTGTTGTCACAAGATATTTATGTGCCAGATGCACTAAAGATACATATGTCCCTTCATCCTTCAACCACCATTCCAGGGACATGGGTCCATGCTGATAATGGGTTCTGCTTGATAACAGTCCAAAGCAGTGTGGACTGACACATGTTCATTTTCATTATCTGAGTCAGATGCCACCAGAAGGTTAATTTTCTTTTTTGGTGATTCAGGTTCTGTAGTTTCTGCATCTGTGTGTTGCTCGTTTAAGACTTCAGAAAGCATGCTCCACATCTCGTCCCCCTCAGATTTTGGAAGGCACTTCAGATTCTTAAGCCTTGGGTCGAGTGCTGTAGCTATCTTTAGAAATCTCATATTGGTACCTTCTTTGCATTTTGTTAAATCTGCAGTGATAAAGTTCTTAAAATGAACAACATGTGCTGGGTCATCATCCGACACTACTATAACATGAAATATATGACTGAACGCGAGTAAAACAGAGCAGGGGATATAAAATTCTCCTCCAAGGAATTCAGTTACAAATTGAATGAACACATTTTTTTTTAAACAAGTGTCATCAGCATGGAATCACAGTGGCTGAAGCATGAAGGGGTCTAAGAATGTTTAGCACATCTGGAACATAAATGCCTTGCAATGCTGCTACCAAAGTGCAATGCAAATGCCTGTTTTCACTTTCTGGGGACAACTGAAATAAGAAGTGGACAGCATTCTCGCTCATAAATGTAAACAAACTTGTTTGTCTTAGTGATTGGCTGAACACGAAGTTGGACATAGTGGACTTGTAGGCCTGAAGTTTTACATTGTTTACATGGTTTACATTGAGTGCACTTATGTAACAAAAAAATTCTACATTTGTAAGTTGCACTTTCATGACAAAAAAAGACTGTACTACAGTACTTGTATGAGGTTAATTGAAAAATGCTATTTCTTTTATCATTTTTACAGTCCAAATATTTGTAATAAACAATATATGCTGTGATTTCAATTTCAACACAGAATACTGTATGAAAATATAGTAAACATCCAACATGTTTAATAAATTTCAGTTGGTATTCTATTGTTTTACAGAGCAATTAAAACTGTAATTAATCATGATTTTTTAATGACAATTAATTTTTGAATTAATTGTGAGTTCACTGCGATTAATCAACAGCGCTAATTTTAAGCCATTAAAGAAATTTTTTTGTTCTCCGCCCTTTTCCTCTCTGCCCCAACTAATGGTTCAATATAAAAAATGGCTCACTGTCAAAGAAGAGTCTTCCTGATCTCTTCTGATTAGCATTCCACATTGGTTTATTGAGATAAACTGACAGAATGTACATCCATAGGATTATATTTAGCAAATACTAAATCCTGAATCAAGGTTCTGTCAAGAGAGAACCGAAACTAAACAATGAAAGTGTCTGTTCATTTAATCCATTTTGAATCAGGTTTTATAAAAGAGATTTATTTAGAGAAGCTCAGAAAAACTTTTCAATTGTTTGTCCATTATTCATTGTTATCTTCATCATCCTCATCAATTATTTTTACAGCACCCAAAAGTTTACTAAACACAGAGCCACGGTTATAAATAAGAATCAGTGAAGGTTTATCTATATACTTTATCTTCTTCTTTCCTTAATTTCTTTGGGGGGGGGGGGGGGTTGGGAGAGGTAATCTCCCATAGTTTTCAAAACTTTTAGGCTGGAATTGGTTGAACAATTTTCAATTTCATCAAATCAAAATGTTTTCTAGGAATACATAGTTTTTGATACATTTTTTATGGAAAACTTTCAAAATAATTTGCAGTATTTTGTTCCAAACTCTGTATTTCATTTTGATTTTTATATTCTATGAAATTCTAATATTAAATTATATCATACTGTTTTAAAATATTTATTATGTAACTTTATAATATTTTACATTATCTAAACATTTTGACAAGGTCATTTTGATATTTCTGAATCACAAGTTTCCATTCGATAAAAAATGTTGAAATTTCAATTTGTTGTCCTGATTCATGACAAAAACCAATTTCAAAATGTTAGAATTTTATGCAAAACAGAAATTTCATTTCTCACCAGCTCTGCTATAGATATCTAAAACCCTTGTTTTAGCCTTACAAGTTCCATTAAGTATTTTTTAAAACTTCTAATAGGACACTTGTAACAACCTGAAGCCCCTTAAATGGGCATTGACTAAAACCCCCATTAGTGTTTATAATGATTAAAACTCCAAGAACACAGACCTTCATCCCTTGAGCTAACAGAGTATGACCGTTATCTAGCATTAGAGAAAACCTTTTATTTTATAAACTAATTGCTAGAGGGTAAGATAAGTACATACACACTGTCCCAAGCAGATCTGAGTCTATCAGATAAGAGGCCAACAGTTCACATACACACCAGTCAGTATAGTACATATCTCCCAGGAGAGATAATTCATAAGCATCTGGGATTCACAGGAGTTTACTACAGAAGTCAAATGCTGCTCTATAATGATTCATAGCTATATACACTGTTACAGTCATTAGCTAAATCACACACAGCAATGTCAAGCAGGTGAACGTTTGCACCAGAAACACAGTCCCCACCCCAATGAAGTTAAGTGGAAATCTTCATTAGTGGTCAGAATGGAGGATTTTATGTTTTTTTCAGGGCAGGAACTGTAAGGTGGAATAACTGCAAACACACGGATTTCCTTCTGAAGCCCTGAGGAAGAGCTGTGTGAAGCTTGAAAGCTTCCACTAACAGAAGTTGGTCCAATAAAATATATTATCTCACCTACCTTGTCTCTCTGCAAACACATAGGCGGGAATGAAATTGCATCTAACAGGATAGTGGTAGAACACACTGTAAACTTCCAAGCTCCTTCTCTTACTATCTCCACATTACAGACTGTTTATTAAAGAACATTGTGACATTACACTCCATATTCTTCATAGAAATATTAGGATATGAATATGACATAATGAAGATATGTTTTATGCAAGATGGGTCATGTGAGGTATCATTGGAAAGGTTATAAGTTACCGAATGTGATTATCCAATTTGTATGCATGAATCATTTCTTTATCTGAAGTTACAAATACAAATGTGTGTATTCTTGGGAACGCCCACCAGACAATATGCAATCAACCTGGATGGACCATTAGGAAGGACAATAGGGATTTGAAGATACTAATCACCCTCCTTCCTGAGAAGTTTCCTGGGATGCTGCTTTGACATGGCAGGGTCATGTGATCACGTCACCTGGTACAGAATACCATCTTGAAGTGCTGTTACTTTTCCATGGGAATGGAGTGGAGGTCAAAACTGGGAAACAAAAGATTCCTGCCATATACAAATCCTATTTAAGGCCAGGGAGTGAGTTAATAATGGCTCTTCTCCACTGACTTCCCATCCAAGAAGAAAAGCTGCTGAAAACAACGAAGAAAGAAAGGAACTAAGCTGGAGAAGGTGGGGGCTGAGTCCAAGAGAGACAGATCAGCTTGTAAAAAGGAATCCCTGGAGATTTAAGTTCCAAGTACTATAGTTTACTTTCAAGAAACTCTGAAACCTTCTTGAAACAACATTTAGGGTGAGAAATTATTATTTGTAGCCAGTATTCCTTAGTATATTAAGCTTAGGTTGCATATTTTCTTTTATTTGCTCAGTAATCTGCCTTGTTCTGTTTACTTTCCCTTATAATCATTTAAAATGTACCTTTTGTCATTAATAAACTTGTTTTTTGTTTATTCTAAACCCACTTTGTGAAATTCGTAACTGAGGAGGGGGGAGCTGAACATATCTTCCGCCACATTGAGGGAGGAGGTGAATTTCATGAGCTTATGCTGTATAAATCTCTATGCAATGCAAGACAATATAATTTTGGGTTTACACTCCAGAGGGTGTGTGCCCCAGAGTGCTGGGCAATTCCCCGACTTGAGCGCTCCCACACAGAGCTGATTGCAGATTCTGTGTGATTCTACAGCTGGGTGTGTTCCTACCTGTGTGAGTGCTGGAAAGGGGGGTTGAGAGCCTCACACAGCAGCACAGAGTGGTGGGGACCTAGGCTGGTGGGACAGGCATGCTCATTGGAACCCCAACACATCAGGTTGCATCCAGGAAAAGGGGGGGTCCAACCCATCCCAAACATATCATCTAGATATGAAATAATTCCTACTCACTGGCTGCGAGATTGCTATTAACATGGCAGGCAGCAGAAATAATTCATATCTACTTACTATCAGAGCTTGGATGCTACAGGTCTTCTCCCACTAACTAGATGCTCCCAATGAGCCAGAGATTTCCAAGACCCATTAACTGAGGAAGAAGAATGGACAAGAATGGACACAAATGCCTGAGTTAAGCACTCAAGTTAGGAACTGCCAGAATATCTGTGCAACCTTCATTTGGCCCCCTTGTGTGTATGCATTATGATACAATCTTCAATTACATTATTACTTCAGGGTTGGCTTGGCTGACGTGATCAGGCCTAGGTTGGGACAAGACAAGGCTGAACAAATAACTGCTGCACAAGCCCAAACAAGTGATTGCTGAAACAATTCACTATTGTGAATATGAATAGTAAGAAAGAGATGCAGAAACTCACTAAACCAACTATCAAGATTACCAACTTTGGTTGGACAGATTCTTGGAGATTTCGTCACATGACATAATTTTTAATTAAAGGTTAATCTTTAATTCCTGTAGACTCTGGACAATCCTACAGAGCTGGCATCTCTGCTAACTAGTGTGGGTAGATTAAAAATAAACAAAGGAGGCAGAAACACCTGCACTGGTAAGTGATTGATCATTATATGCAAGAAATATAGATGTTCATAGCTAGAAAAGATATATGTAAACTGAGTTGTGTGCGATGTGAATTGGAATTGTGGTATCAGCTTCTTGCATTTAAGCTGTTACATGCCCATTAAAGTAACCTGAGTGACGAGCTGAAGTCGAACTGAGTGGTTTTGTTCCCAGAAGACTGGATGAAGTGTTACCCCGGAACTGGATGAGGTTTCCTTCATAAGCAAATGGAAAGGTCTCAGACTGAGTATATATAGACTGAGTGAGTATTCATATTCATAGATTCCAAGGCCAGAAAGGGACCATTGTGATCAGCTGGTCTGACCTCTTGTATAACATAGACCATAGAACGTCCCCAAAATAATTTGTAGAACAGATCTTTTAAAAAAACAGTTAATCTTGATTTAATGTTGTCAGGGATGGAGAATCCACCACGACTCCTGGCAAATTATTCCAATAGTTAATTACCTTCACTGTCAAAAATGTATGCGTTATTTACAATCTGAATTTGTCTAGGTTCAACCTTCATCCATTGGGTTGTGCTATACCTTCCTCTGCTAGATTGAAGAGCCCATTACTAACTATGTATTCCATGTGGATGCTTACAGACTAATCAAGTTACCCCTTAATGTCTTTGTTAAGCTAAACAGATGGAACAAATTGAGTCTATCACTCTGACAGTCACACCCCCCCCTACAAAAACTGTAACCCCTGTTCCTTAAATATCATTAAGTAGATTATGAATAATGCAATTGTGGGTCAGCAAAAAAATATGTGCTTACAGAGAAACAAACTATGAATTCATTTTTTACAAACTACAAGTCTTACAGAGTCATTCAGCAAGACACTTGAGCTTGTTTTCTACCAACTAATTATTTTACGCTGGGTTGAACTGAAATAAAACACTTAGCAGCAGGTCATTCTCCACAGATAATTTATTTTGTTGCTTTGTTTTTATTGCAACCATCAATGAGAATCCCAATTCACATAAGTATGTTGTTGCGAATGGGATTAAAACTTTCAAAGCTTCAGTTGCAAGTTCAGAATAGTCATGTTTCTGTGTACAGATTTGTTGAAATTGAAATGTTTCATGGAAATATGCCAACATCAATTACATTTGAGTGGAAACCCGCCTGGATTCCTACCAGCCTGCCCACTTGGCCCCTCAGCAGTCCTCTTGGATGAGCTGACTAGGAGCCAAGAGCTTGGAAGCCTGGCTTTCAGTTAGCTGGCAGTCCCAGGGCTTTCAGACTCCCTCTCTCTCAAACTCCACAGCCCGCCTAGTGTGGAGGTCTAGAGCTAGCACCCCCAGGATTTCTGCCTCCCTGGCAGCCATCCTGGGAAGGCTGCCTGGAACCCCAAAGGCCAAAGAGAGGCTGTCCTCCTGTCATCAATCCAGGGATTCCCCCTCCGCTCCTGCCATCAGCCTGGGGGGGGAGGGTTCTTGCTCCCTCTCATCATTAGCCCAGGGGTTTCCCTCCCCCTGGAAGCAGTGCTGGTAGAGAGGGAGACCTACCTGGGAGAGTCATCAGAACAAGTATATTTCTGAATCATCATATTGCCTTTCCTGGAAATTTCCTAAGTTCAAGGTTCCAGTTCAGAACAAATCAAAATCTCAAATACTCTGAAATTTGTGGGACTGATGTTCCATTTTCCAGACAGTTCTAGTAATAAGAACAAGAGAGTGGCCCAAATCAAGATCACTGCGCTCACTAGGACTGGTCAAAAAATCTCTGTCAAAGCTGTTTTTGAAGGTAAATTGGGTTTTCAGCTAAATTATTTTTTTTCATGAAGGGCGTCTGCTTTCTACAGAAAATATCAATATCTTGTTGAAAACCCAAATGTCTGACAATGAAAATATTTCAATGTGCAAATGTTGCCATGGGGCCTCAGGGAGGTTATGGGTCAGTTGCCTTTTGTCCCCATTCTCTATGGGCAGGGTTCCTCAACTAGCCTACATCCCCCTTGGTGCGCAATGGCCATGGACTGCCTCTCTAAAAGGGAAGATTGTGGGGCATCATGGGAGATGAAGTCTAGCTGGGGAGCCCAGACTGGGAGCCTGGCCTATAGAGACTGGAAACATGAGGCAACCAAACTATAGCTCTGATGAAGCACCATTGAAAACTGAAATATTTTGGTTTTCAGGTGAAGTTTTTCAGTATTAAAATTTCTCCCCAAAATTTTAAATTTTCTGCAGAATTTGTTTTCAGCCAGCTCTAGATATAATATTTCCAAAACTCTGGGAAACATCAGATCCAAAGTTTGTGGTTGACTTCTCTCTTTACAAGGGCTGAGTCAAAACTCCAGATATGAACAATGCCTGCCCCATCTGAGCTGTAGGAAGGTTTGAAGGTTGGCCCTATCTTTGGTACAAGTTTAGTAAAACATAAATAAACAGCAACTGCCCTGTACTATACAGTTTTTCCTTTTCTACAAGCATATTTATTGTCCTTTGAGATTAACTCCTGCCAGTTATGCATCACTAGCACTGTCAGTTTTTATGTTTTGTTGAGCCTTTTTGTTGCACAAGCTTCCACATGATATTATTTCTTGGGGACTGTTTGTTTCAATTTGCCAACCCCACAGCTAGTTCTTGGAAAAGTATATCCAAGAAGTTTTGTTTTATTTTATTTATTTATATTATGAAATAGTAGGAAATGAGGTCTCATCAGCTCACACATTTCTTATAATAAATCTCAGTGGGTTTGGAGTAATTAATAGACACTGTTAAATGAAAATGTATTAGAGAAACAAAAAAGGGTGAGGCATCTTTTTCACGTAGTAGGCAGCTGCAGTAACAACTCCTATCCTTCTCATCAAAACAATAGTGCCTTTAGAATTATAGATACAAAAATAGAAACTTCATTGAAGGTCTTTAGGAAATCTAGCCCTTTATTTTATGACAGTACAGGCAAGTCACATCTTACACTCATTTAACATGCACGATTTTAGCTTTACATGATCGTCAAAAAAAAAAAAGGAAAGAATGGGGGGGGAAAAAACAAAACAAAAAAAAAACCCGCCATAAGTTCAATGGGTTTTGGCTATACGGGATTTCCGCTTTACGCGATAATCGCGGAACCGAACCCTCGCGTATGACGCGATGTGCCTGTACAAAATTTCCCAAAGTCCCACATTCAGGAAAGAGTTTTATGAAATGCCTACAGAACAGAAGTGTAGATCTCAGTATGCTTTATTGGTAGCTGGGAATTAGTTCTCCTGTATAATGCCAGATCCATTGGTCCAGGAGTGAACTAATTTACAGCAGCCAACAGGATCTGGCCTGTTATTTTCGAAGTCTGTCAACTTGTTCCCACTGAAGGCTTCCACATTTTATAAACTGTAATGTGAAACAAATATAGAAATGGCTGCATTTTATGCCACAATGTTATCTGAACACAGGGGACCTAGACACAATTACCTTTAAAACAGCAAAAGATTACCTACAGTGCAAGTACAGTAAACCCTCGATTTAACGGACCTCGATTTAACAGACTTTGGATGCAACGGACAAAATTTCTGAGCAAGTCTAATGCATCCGAAATCCATTTCTCGGGGGCTGGCTGCCGGCTCCCGGCTGCCACCTGGGTCCAGGCAGCAGGCGGGCTGGCTCCCGGCTGCCGCCCGGGTCCAGGCAGCGAGCGGGCTGGCTGCCGGCTCCCGCCCAAGTCCCGCCAGTGGGTGGGCTGCCGGTTCCCGGCTCCTGCCCGAGTCCCACCAGCGAGCGGGCTGCCGGCTCCCGCCCGAGTCCCGCCAGCGGGAGGGCTGGCTGCCGGCTCCCGGCTGCCGCCTGGGTCACGGCAGCGGGCAGACTGGCTGCCGGCTCCCGGCTGCCGCCCAGGTCACGGCAGCGGGCGGACTGGCTGCCGGCTCCCGGCTGCCGCCCGGGTCACGGCAGCGGGCGGACTGGCTGCCGGCTCCCAGCTGCCGCCCGGGTCACGACAGTAGGCTGGCTGGCTGCCGGCTCCCAGCTGCTGCCCGGGTCCCAGCAGCCAGGACCGGGCCGGGCTGGCTGACGGTTCCCGGCTGCCGCCCGGGTCCCAGCAGCCGGGACTGGGGCGGGCTGGCTGATGGCTCCTGGCTGCCGCCTGGGTCCGGGCAGCGGGCGGGCTGCGGAGCTGCCGCCCCGACCCTGTGGCGGGCGGGCTGCTGCTCTGACAGCTTGTGGTTTTTTTTATTATTAAATAATGGACTTTTTGATTTAACGGACACCCCCTCGCCCGAATTAGTCCGTTAAATGGAGGTTTTACTGTACTCTCCAGGAGACTGGATCTGTGCTTTGCTCATCTGAATACTACCATGCATACAATCAAGATGCTTTTGACCATCTTGTATTTTCATAACAACAAGTCACTTCGGTAAATGCAAATGAAATCTACTGTAGTGGTTACTGCAGAGCTTCAATTCATTTGCAAATTCAGCACACACACTTTGGGATTGAACCGAGATCTACAATGGTTGGCTCATTACAGACATTGTTTCTCGTCTCTCCATGTTCACACACCCCATTCAAATGCTAGACGAATAATCCACACTCCCTGATCGGAGATAACAAGCTGGCTCAGCTTAATTGGACTAACCTTTTCACCTCCCACCTGGCTCTTACCTACTTTTCTATAACTGCCTGTTTGTGAACACTTCCACTGCCTGCATCCGACGAAGTGGATATTAGCCCACGAAAGCTCATGCTTCAAAACTTTATAGTTAGTCTTTAAGGTGCCACAGGACTTTGTTAACTCTGCTATTCCAGACTAACACGGCTACCACCCTGATTCTTGTAGTGGTTACGTGATGGATGAAATATGAAATCAGACTAAGAACAAATGCATAGCTCAAAAGCTACATGTCGTGTTGCTAGGGAGTAGCATACAAAGTCCATTAGTACCAAAGAAATGAAGGACTGGAGACTCTTCATGGCATCATTTGCCCCCCAAAACAGGTTGAAATTTACAATTTCTCTTTAAAAGAGTCCTTCTGCATGGTGGAAATTCAGCTAAAGGGAACAGAGATGAATGACAGTGAATAAAGGTGCTCCAGGGAGCTGACACCACTGTATCCAGGTGACCCAGGGCAGACCCTTCCAAATGATGGCTCCCTCTCCCTTTACAATGATCATTTGAGGCCATATGCTCAGAAAAATCACCAAGAGGGAAACCTCATGATGAGATCAGTTAGAAATGCCACAAGTTGAAACACTTGGAATTTTAAACTCCCTCTATGGGTATTTCCTCCCCTCAAGAATATTTGATCTGCATCCAAATGTTGTGCAGTCTAAACTACTTGAAGCCATGGATGATCCTGAAGATCTGTCATGACCAGAAGAGAAGGAAAATCGAATCTATGTGCTATCTTGAGCCAGGCAATACAAGAATGTGGCCCCCAAATGGTGATGCATGTCATTTTCTTCAGCATTTGGGGACCTCATCGCCAGCACCACAAGAGGATGCCAGATGGGATTTCTGGAAAATGTAGGATGTGTTTGGTTATTAACTAATCCTCAATCATTCCACAGAGAGGGGAGATTGAAGGAGAGAGAAAGGAGGAGAGAGGGATGGGGCCTGAGTAATGACACCAGGGGTTTGCTAGGAGGCAGGGAAAGAGATGGTAGGTAACATTTTCCATGCCATATATTTTAAAAATATCAACAATTGTAGAATATTTTTATTGAATAATTTTTTATCATTTCGTTTGAGAATTTATATAAGATGAAAGGTGAAATATGTTCCCTAACATCAGCCTGATTTCATGCAATGTATCAAATGAAATAGCATGTTATGTACTTTAATATCATTTTACATCAAACCTATTAATAAAAATTAGTTTGTCAGCTCCCTTATAACGTACTCAGATAGCTCAATTAACCAGCTACTGCTTTCCCTAAATTGCAAATTGAAATACAGCAAACACTTGTAGCTGGAAAATCCTTTCTTTACTGCTCACTGGGTGACTGCAAATACAAAAGGTAGTACATGTCACTACATCTCATGCTGAAATCCCAGCAGCCAATCTACTGCCCACACGGCTGAGACTAGAATAGTACAGCTGGATTAATATCATCAAGTACTGCAGCTGCCTCTGAGAAGTCTGAGCCTCCCAAGGAATCTGAGCATAAATTCTCATTAAGAAAGAGAAGAAAAATAAGTCTAGCCCAAAGAAAGGTTGCAGAGAAATTTGACCTCAGTGCTACTAGAGGAATTTTAAATAGCAAAGACAAATGTTTTGTGCTATGTTTTACACACACAAAGAGCACTCGTATGTTTTCAGTCTAAAATGACTTATTTTAGATTAAGGGGGAAAAAATCAAAATAAGAAAGAACATAAGTGAAATCTCCATGAGGGAGTATAGTGTGTGTGTCTCCCCTGTAATGGGCTGTATCTGAACTGAACACAAAAAGGTAACTACCTCCAGATGCCTAAAAATTCAGGGTATGTCTACATAGCAACTGGGAAATGTGATTGCAGCACACAGAGATATACCTAGCAAGTAATACCTAGCTTAAATAACAGCAGCAGTGAAACTATGGCACCATGGGCTAGCTATCTGCATACTTATTCCAGGGCCTGGACAGGGTTGTATTCAGGGAGCTAGCCATCCATGTCAGGATAGCTTCACCACTATTGTAATTCCAACAAGTTATGTCAAAGTTAGGCTATGTCTACACTGCAGAGTTTTGTCCCCCAAAGTTATGCCACTGCACTTTAATTAAACCACTGTTGCATGTCCACACTACACTCCTTGTGTTGGCAGCTCATGCATGCAGCTCATGCAACAAAGAGAGCAGTGCCCTGTAGGTAGCTATCCCACAGTGCAACTGTCAGCAGGGTTCTTTTTGGAAATGGTTTACAATGCCTCACGGTGCAGGTACAGCACCACATCATGCAGGTTTCTCAATCCCATCGTTCCATGGGCATCCTACTAGATTGCCAGCTGCTTTTCAACTGAAGTGTGTTGGGGGAAGGAAAGGGAGTGTCGGGGGGAGGAGGGAGAGAGTGTGGGGGTGTCTGTGAGAGAGACAGAGTGTGTCTTGGGGGAGAGCAAGTGTGTCCACATGCTGTCTCTAAGTTCAGACAGCCGATGAAAGCAACCAGTCCTGAGGCAGGAGGAGGGGGACACCCCCAACATCAGCCCTGCCTCCATCCCTGGCTCTGCACAGTAGTCTCACTCTCTCACTCACACACACACAGACTTATCTGCCCCTGCCTGCTGCTGTGTTTGTCATGTCATGTGTGAGACAACCTCATTCCACATTAATGATTTGCTCTTTCTTCCCAGAGCAAAGCAGAAAGCTGAGCAGTCAAAACTTCATGGGACTTTGAAATGAGAGGGGTGCATGCCTGCAAGGCAGCCGAGTTCAAAACAGTGTGCCATGCCATCTAGTATCATCAGTGCCAACACAAATGTCAAAGTCCCCTAAAACAATCAACTTGTCTTCATGGGGAGTAAGTCAGATCAGGTTATTTAGTTCGGAATGAAAGTCCTCTTCATCCTCATTAGAGTTAGTAACGGTCGGTGTGAAAGCTGTGATTAGTTCACCGTAATGTCCAGCTCTCAGAAGCACTCAGAGATTCATCAGTCTATCGTTTATACAATATTACTTTTGATTGCAAAGCTGACTCCTGAATCACGTGGCAAATTCTGTGGGCCTCCCTTCTAGAAAAAGAATACCCAGCACTTTCCTCAATCAGTTGTCCTTCAGTAAGACCTATCTCACTCAGCACCTCAGTGCCAATAGGGTATCTTTCAAATTCTCAAGCAACTACAGCAGTCTGCTGACAGGATGATCAGTTTGGTTTGGATGATCAAGGAACGTACAGCTGTCACAGCACTGAGACAAAAATAAACTTTGAGGCTTGTTTGAATTTTGATCGCATGATGAGACACCCTCTAGCTGCAATAAACTGGTCAGGGCTGTTCGGGATGAGCAATTTTTAGGGCATCTTTTCTAGGCCCCTCCTCAGATTGAGGTTGACTGTGGTGTCCCTGAATAGAGCAGTCGAGTCAACCAAAATGCTGCCGGACTACGATATCAACCCAAGTCAACGTAGAGCAACCAAAATCCCGACCCATCCATGTGCAGGACCAAGACTATGATTCCTATCAATGCCCATCACCTGTCACTTTTGCTGGTCCCCCATTGCCAGAGGACTTGTTAGATTGTTGAAGGCTGTGGAGAATTTGTTTAAAGCGGATGAGCAGTTGCACAACAACTCACACACTCTCTTGGCCAACAGGACCATTTCCAGTGTCAAGATAAACCAAGACAACTAAAGGACTTGCTGGCTGCAGACTTATTTTCAGAATAACCTTCTCTTAGACCAGTTGCCCAGTCACACAGTATAATCAGCCTATTCTGTACACCTGGAGCCCTGATTGCCAGAATGTTTTGGAGTAAATGCCTGTAGGCCTTCCAGGGCTGGCGACAGAAATTTGGGGGCCCCTTACTCCGATAGTTTGGGGGGCCCCCAGCCCAGCCGCCCCCCCCCCAGCCCAGCCGACAGCGGATGGGGGCCCCCCCAGCCCAGCCGACAGTGGATGGGGGCCCCCCCAGCCCAGCTGGGCCCCCTCCCAGCCCAGCCGACAGCGGATGGGGCCCCCCCCAGCCCAGCCAGCCCCCCCCAGCCCAGCCCAGCAAGCGCTCCCCCCCCAGCCCAGCCGGCGCTCCCCCCCCCCGCCAGCTGACAGCTGGCGGCAGCGGGAGCGAGAGTGGCGTGAGCTGCCCTTTCTCCCCCCCGGGACAGCGCTGCTGCCGCCGGCCGGGCTCTCTGCTCCTGCCGGGGCCAGGCGCGCTTGTCCGGAGGGAGCCGCGCCGCCTCCCCGCCCCTTCTCCACTCTCCAGGTCCGGCGACAAGGGGAGACACAACGGGTACAGCGGTGTACCGGGGCCCCCCTAAAGTCGGGGGGCCCGGTACAGCTGTACCCGTAGTACCCCCCTGTCGCCGGCCCTGAGGCCTTCCAGGGTACCATAGCAGCCCAGAGAGCAAAACTTGCTACCTTTACACTATAGTGCAATCCCCTACTCTCCCCATTTCCACCATCCCACGTCATGGAGAAGAGGTTGGAATTATGGGAGGCAACTATCAGAAAGTAAATCATCATACAGAATACTGACATATGCTTTAAACACATGCTTTGCTTATAAGTGAACAGTTCAAAATATAACCAAACATCTATTGGAAAAATCCATCATTTTGTTATTAAAAAGAACAGATAACATCTCTGACAGCAGGCAATTAATGGAAACGTCTATCTATCAAGCATAGAAAACATGCGGCTGTGTGCACTTCATTGTGTATCCCACTAGTTAAAGAGAAGATAGCAATTTTGTGGACATTTGTTCTGATAAGTTTTCATTTGAGATCATTAAGACTATCAGAAGGGAAACAAAAGAGAAGAAAAATGAGAAACATCATGGATTTAAAATGACTTCCCACAGCAGGCCTGAATTATTGTTATGTGGCAGTTGTGAAGAATGAGGATGCCTGTGAATATGTAATGATTACTACCTTGTCAATTAAACTTTTCAACTTCTTTATTTTAAAAGGAAACACAACAGAAAGCTAAATTTTTTTTCAAAATGCTTTTTCAGTAGAGACAGGTGGTATTCAAAGTGCCCAAGGAATGAATTATCTGCCTCAAAATACCAATGTGAAAAAGCAGATCCCTGCCTTCAGTCTCAAAGGAACAGTGAAATGAGGGAAAGATTTTCTATTAAGGTGTCCTTATGAGATGTAATTGTTATTCTCTCACCAACAAAGGGCTTGTGTTGTATTTGTTAATGTTTTCATATTTGCTCATAGTATGTAGAAAAAGGAAATCATATTGCTGTTGAAAATTGTCACAATGACAGTTTTTTCCTTTTAGCTTTAAGATTAGCAGCCTTTCCTTGAAAACTGTATGAAGTACAAAGTTGTAACTTTCAAATTGTAACAACAAAAAAGACAGACACCTCTAACTTCCAGAATAACCAACAGCCCACTCATCTCTGAGGTGGGTGATGCAGGGATTTGAACCTAATATGCAGAAAGGGAGAACCCAGATTCAAATCTATACATCTCCCACATTCCCAACGAGACTATAGACTCAATCACACTTGCTGACCCAGGGCTGGCTCTAACTTTTTTGCCGCCCCAAGCAAAAAAAAAAAGGGGGGGGGGCGGGGTGGAGGAGCAAAGCAGGGTGGGGGCATGGCCAGAGGAGCAAAGTGGGGGGGGGGGGGCGGCCAGAGGAGCGAAGCGGGGGGGGGGGGGGGGACGGTGCAGCCAGAATGCCGCCCCTTACAGAGTGCCGCCCCAGGCACCTGCCTCTATGCTGGTGCCTGGAGCTGGCCCTGTGCTGACCCAACAAATACGTATTTACTTATACAAAGTTGAACAGCTCCAATGGGAGCAACTGACAAAGAGAGAGACTGAATAAGGCAGAGCAGAGCCTTGAACCTGGATCTCACTATTAAATATACACTTTCTCGCGCTCACAATTTTTTTTAAAAAAAACTTTGTTTTTGCTCCTCACCAGAACAAATGTCAAAATCTCAACATTTGTGAAACAGAATCTCTCACACACATACAAGAAATTGTATCCTGTACCTGAGAAACCTTTAAGAGAAATCAGTATTTTCCACTGGAAAAATGTTTCACTGAAAAATTCCCAACAGCTCTATCTCTGCGCTTCTCACATTAACTATTCCTCAGTACTGCTGTGGCCTTGCTTACTGTACCTCCACTCATTGGGGGATTGTCTGCTGAAATAAATGATCATGTATCTCAGTTCATTGATTGACGAGTTATTGCTATTGATCTTATTGGCTCTCATTTATGGATCCCTTGCTGAATTTGTTTGCAATCACATCTATATGCCATTTACCCATGTCTCTCTCCACAACCTTATTCTGCAGCATAACATCTACCTTCCTCCTCATTCCATCCATCACATCTCTCCCCACTTGCTCCATTTTCTCTTCCCAATTACCCTTGCCCCACTACAGTTCCCATAAGCTCGACTTGCTCCTTTTCTCCTCTTCATCTCAATCCCATTTCTCTCACCAGCACAAATCCAGACCCCGCATCCACAACCTTCTCCACCACACCTCCATTCCTCTGGTACCATCATTCTTAATCTAATGTGCATTCCCTCCTCCCCATGCTCTTGCTCTCTCCATCGCTAAAAAAATCATAGCTATTCTCAACCTCTCCCTCTCTCCCCCTCCAGTCCTTGGCTCTCACCGAGATCCTGCATCTGACAGGACCTCTGTGCTCTTACAGAGTCCTCTCCTTCACACACACTCCCTGCCCTAGATACGACCATGGCAGAGGGTGTGGGGAGGTGAGGATTAGATTTCTCGTGTGCTTCCACCTCCTCCTGCTCCTCATTGCTATGCTTTCTCTTCTTTTGAAGAGCACCATATGTAACTCTTCTTTCCTCTCCCCCTCCGTGTAGCTGTCATAAACCATACAGTCTAAACACTAAATACATTCTTATAAGACTAATACCTATTTTGAGCAAAACTAACGTACAGGTGACCTGGTCTGGTCACTAGCTATAAGGTTGTCAGTTCTTAGCTAAGGCCTGCAGTCTGAGAAAGAACTGGCATATGGCCTCTCAGCGTCATAGTTTCACAACAAATCCATTAGAAAAGACACATCCTGACTCTCTGCCCCTTACTTTAATATCTCACACATCTTCCATGAGTCACACTACAACAACAACAACACAATAACAAGAAAGCAGAAGCTTATGGTGATGTGGGGTTATTCAGCAGAGATACTGTTTGCTAAAAATCTCAGGTTCATGACCTCTCATGTCAGTAAATTTGCAGGCAAACCAAGCAAGTTGACACACCAGGTTTGAGTGAGATGGAGATATAGAATATTTGGGGTTCAGCAGAGTGGCATACCTTGTAAGAAGCCAGAATCTGCTTAATAGAATAAGGTACTATGGATATGCATTTCTGGAAGGCATTAATGAAATACTTTAATCTGAGATGTCAAATTTCATTGCACATGTCAAAAAAGAAAATTGGGGAGGGGGGGAGGGTGTCAAGAAATGGTGCAAGATAATAAGATGACTTTTCTTTTGCAATTTAACATCCTAGTTACCTTTTTAAAATAATGATGACAGGTATATGAGAAAACTTGGGAGACAAAAGTAGAAGGTTAGATGTAATTCAGGCTACAGTGGATAGAAAGTTTGAAATCTTCAATTTAAGACTGGAAGTGGCTTAGAGGTAAATTGAAAAAAATGGAGATAACAGTTGATGGACATGATGTTATCCAAAGAATACTAAGCACTGTAAAGCACTGAGAAACCAAACTGATGACCTGGAAATAAGTTATGATTAAGAAATATGAGATTGATTCCAGTTCCTGAAGGCAGAGAGACAGGAAAAGTTGAAATATATTTTTCATAGAGGATTATGGGTAGACCAGGAAAAGATAACCTTGAAATCCGTTTACACTGTGAATTAACTTGTCTTATTTTCCCTATGAAAGTCAATTATACAACATCCTAAACAATGGGGTAAGCTTCAGAATGATGAGAAATTTTGAAACACATCAAAATCCAACTCTAGTTTTTAGTGTTCAAGAATTTTATTTCTGCTTTGATGTGTTTAGTAATGAATACAGATTAGGTAATAGGTGGGCTATGAAAATCTTTGGGGTAGGGTAGAATACTGATAATATTTTGCTTTTAGTATAAACTTATGAGTGAAACTTTTATGAGTGAAGTCAACTTTGCTTTTATGAGTGATGTGCCTGAATATTTGGATTCCAACATTTTAACTATATCATTGTATAATTTGTATAATTGTATAATTTAAACATAATACCCAGATGTACAGGCACTCTTTCCTTAACCTGTGTATTAGATAAAAAAAATTATTAAAGCGAATGTTAAAACTATTTGAATGCAGGGGTAATGAAATGTTATTCTTATTGAATGAGTAAAGGGCAGCAGAACTGTACTTAGTCTGTCCTGATTGAGGCATCACCCTCAACTGAACTGAACTGGCAAGGCAGGGGATTCCATCAGACCCCTGTGAAGAGCGAGTGGGAGGTGGGGAAAGAGGTGTGGGCCTAAGAGTCCTAGCCACTGTTTAACCCGCCCTTCCCCGCTCAGAGTTAATAAAGACTCCATTTGTTAAGTGATCACTAAAGATGAAATCCTCAAATACTGTGACAGTATTTCTGCCCCGTCTGCCTCAGCAGTGAGATTCCCCCACTGAGAGCTGAAAAATCACTGAGAGCTGTGAGGCGCCTCAAGCAAGGACCAACACACGTCACAGTAAAGAGGCAGGTGGCAGCAGAAGGTGACAGTGTGCATCAGTGACAGACAGTAGGGGCAGCTGGCAAAGTGGTTGGTAAGAGCCAGCGGATGAGAGCAGTGCGGCAGAGTGGTAATCAGGCGACAGAGTGGCTGGTGGAGCAGCAAGCAGTCCTCAGGGTGGCAGGCAACATATGCCAGAGCAAGTGCCCATGTGAGACGGCAAGCAAGGTGTCTTCCTCTCCCCCCTCCCCACCACCACAGTGGGAGATGAGCTCATGCAGATGCACCTTTGAACTTGAGTCTTCACTGACCAAGGACAACAATCATGAGTGGGGTGGGGTGGAGGGAGGAGGGAAGAACACGTTAAAGGAACTTTTGTTTGTTGGACTCAAGAACCCAAGGCAGAAGACATTTGAATTGGTGTTTTGCTCGTGGTTTTATGTTTATGAATCTTGCTTGTAGCATTTTACCAAATTAATGCCTGTTTACTGCCTTCCCATAGACAGCACATGAACTGCCAGCGGGGCAGGCTAGCGTCCCAGCCTCACCCCTTCCATTCGAGGCTCAGAGCCCCCAACACTGGCCTCTGCCCTAAAATAGTTCCCCCAGCCCCAGAATGCCAGGGGCGTCCGGCTGCAGACTCCCAGCCCCAGAGCTCTTGGAGGGCAGGTGGAGCAGCCCCAGCCCCAGCTAGGGCCACCATGCAGGGGGACTGGAGCCGCTCACAAAGTGGGAAGCAGGAGGAGGCATCTGGGGCGGAGTGTGGGCGAGTCTTGCCAGGTGTCCAGTTTTTGACTGGAACGTTTGGTCAAAAAGGGAACCTGGCAGTGTCCAGTCAGCACAGCTGACTGGACACAGAAAGGCTGGTTGGCCACCGTAACTAGCCTTTGCCACTGTGGGGATGGGAAAAGCAGCAGCTATGGCTGGGGCCACACGGAGAAACTTCTTTCTGCTCTGCTGCAGAAACCTGACAAAGAGCAGTGGTGATTTCTGCGTCGGGGTGTTCCTATCCCCACCCTTTGCCCTGATTTCTCCTCACTCCAGGGACCAACGCCTCCCTGACCCCTTGCCCTGGGGACCAACCGCCGCCATGTCCTGTTGTGCCCCAGCCCTCCCTCCACCTCACTGTGCCCCAATTGGGCAGGCGGGTAGGCTCCACATCAGCTCCTCCCAGACTGGCTTGGTAGTCAGCAGGTAAATCGTGGGAGAGAGGGGCGTGTGCAGGGGGAAAGGTGCTGGAGAGTGGGCAACGGAGGGTGCGGGGAGAGGAGTGCGCAGATGGTAGGGCTTCGGGGAAGAAGCAGGGGAGGGGCGGGGCAAGGGTGTTCAATTTTTAGAGGTTAGAAAGTTGGCGATAGCCAAAGTTTTTAGAATCCCTGCCCCAGTGATACCGAGACCTCAGTGGTTCTGAAGTCAAATTAGTGATCAGCATTACCCAAAAGAGCCACAGGAGTGTGAATTCATTGTTCCCTTTACTTTCATATATACACATTATTCTCACAGCAAAACAATTGACCAAGTATTATTATTATTGGTTAATAACATAGTGAAAGTGTCCTGATTGATAATTAAATCACAGTGTTTTAATGCCATGTGCTGCAAAGAGCCACAGGAGACACATTAAAGAGCTGCTTGCGGCTTACAAACCCCAGTCTGATATCATTGCTCTACCCTCTCCTTACTTCTGAGGGACGGGGTGGAAGTGGTGATCTTGGTCCTTCCTGTAAGGAAGGTGGTTGGTAGAGAAGGCCAGGTCCTCAGGGCCCTGTAAAAGGCAACTGTGTCAAGCACGCTGAAATGCCTTGAGGTTGCCTCCCTAGGCCGCTTCCTCCATTCACCTTCCCACCAAAGACTTCAAAGTCTGTTAACAAGATAACAAAGGTGAGAAAATAACTTGAACTTTAAGTTCAGCATGGCTCAGGAGGCAGTGCCTCCCTCCCAGCAAGAGGAATCTGCAGAGCCCTTCTTCTGGTGCTCTCAGGGTAGGTCTCTCTCTCTCTCTCTCCCCCTTATGAACTGTTTGGCTCCCTTTTAAGCTAGTCCTCCTTCTGGAGCAAGCTCTGCAGGAGCAGGGGGTGGAATCACCTGGCCCAGAGCTTCTCCTTAACCCCATCAGTTCTCGTGTGGGTTTTATAAACCCCATCACAAGGATATTGTTAAAATAAAAATAATTGTTAAAAAGTGTTATAATGTATTGGATTATTAAAAGAATTGATAAAAATACTTTTCATCATTTATTATTTCCATTTTTCATTGAGCTTTTGCATATCACTCCACAATACTAGATGGATTGGTTTAGGTTTTAATACCCTTGTCTAGTTTACACACATGAGCACAAAGGTGTTGAGTTTTAATTTGACTCATTGAGGAGAAAGTTCTCCAGGGATCAGATTATTCAAATTCTAAACATCAGAATTAGAGTCATTTCAACAATTTCATATTCTCGGTTCCTAAAATTCTGGCTCTTCCAATCCATTATAAAACAGAAGAAACTATCACAGCAAATTATTATATGAAAAGGAGGACAGAAACCATGTAAATCTTGCAAGCAAAGCAATCTACCAGAGATAATCATGCATATTTTAAAATATTTGCAAATGTGGCAAGCAGCGAGCAGCTGCATCCAGTAGTTACAGCTCTCAGATGGAGAAAAGACCATTTGCAAATACCAATCAGCATTTTCTGGGCGCTGCATCGTACATATGCAATGGATACCCAAAGGAGAAGATACTCAATTACCATTCACTATTACTCTAATGGGTAGATTATATAGAGATGGGAAAATAATATATCACTGACACTCTTCTAATCAAAAAGTCTGAAATATCCACCTACTAATACTCAAAATGAAGAGTGCAATAATGTGTTGAGAAACACAAGTACTACTCTTCACATAATCAAGAAAGTCAGAACAAGAGAATATTTTAAGGAAGGAACATTTGCTGGAACATTGCTTACATTTAACTAACTGAATTTAAATGCCAAAGAGAGAGGGGAACCCCCCACCCCCCACAAAAAGAAAGACTACCAGAAAACCTCACTAACTACTGCTGCAACTTTAACGAGTTAGAAATCAAAAGAGTGGCTGTTCCAAATCTCTCTGAACAATGGAGAAGCAGCTTTCAGTAAAGTACAGGCAAACATTTTACTACCAACTCATTGCTTTTAACTGCCAAGGGATTGGCTAGTTTTAATAATTTTCTGTATCCACAAAGCTGCCCCAGAAGTGAATGAGGGATGTTATTTCAGAAAGAATGTTTTCACGGTTAAGAAAGAATTCCCTGGCCTCTATAACGGCCAACTCCTATGCAGCTCTCCACTGATTCTTGGTGCACGGGCCTCACCCACCTTTGCCCTGAGACCTCGTAGCTCCTTCTCAACTTTTCCCTTTTATGGTGATAACAAAATAATGATAGAAAGGTTTGTTACACAGAAAATTTGAATTAACTAAAGGTGTGAATATGAAATTGATTCATTAAATCACATTAAATCACTGTGTGGATGCTGTTATTCAGAATTAAAGGGGTCTTAATTCAGTTTAGTTAATATAAGGTCTGCTGACAGTCATCCACCTTCTAAATATTTTTTTTTTAATAATCAAGGAAAACCAAGAAAAAAATGTCTATCCAAACAAAGATCAGAACCTTGAAGGGATCTGGCACACAGACAAAGTTCATGGCACGAGAGACGTCATGGGACACCACTTTACGTATTAGGAGCTGTTGGGGTGACAATAAGCACATGGGCACATCAAACAACCTGAATATTGTTGTCCCTTTTTCTATCTGAGTGCCTAGTGAAAGTGTGGGCCTCTGGGGTTATTTCAGCTGGCGCTTGTTGCTAGTCAGTGATTACAGAGCCGAAATCACTGATGGGCAGGCCTAGAGGCCGAGAGCTGGTATGAGGACAGTGCTGCAGTGAAAGATGAACAAGCGGCAACAGCACAGAGGTTCTCCATTACCCAGTGTAATCGCTCACAGCTGAAATCCCAAAGAGCTGGCCCAAGGGTGGGAACCTCAGAACATGACATTGCAGAAGTGGTCGCAAGCGGAGAGCAATGGAAGAGGTAACAATGGCAACAGCAGTAGAGACATTATTTGACAAGCCCCCTTTCAGGGATGGAAGATGGACCCATGTGAATGCACCTCTGAATTCTGGGTCTTCAGAAAGAACAACCAACCATGAGTGATGTGATGTGCAGCAGAGGGACAGGGGACTGGTGTGTTAATGTGACAGTTGTGTGGACTTACGCACTGTAAGGTGGGAAACTGAGGCAAAGGACACTGTCCAACATACTGGGGGTGGAGGGGTTAATGTGGTTACATGATTTTGAAGTGGTTGTTGTGTTTTCCCAAATTAATGCTTTATCATATTCCCTTTTCAATAAAAGTTTTCTTTTGTTATAAGCAGACTCAGTGCTTGCAAGTGGGCAAGTGTTGCCTCTTAGTGGCACCCTGTGACGGGGTCGGTCACTCACCCAGCGGCACCCCCGTCTGGTCGGCACGGGAATTAGCTCTTTTGACCCCGGAGCGCCCTCTGTCGACCTACGTCCGTCTCTTCACTCTGGCCCCGTGCCCCTCCCGGACCCCGGAGCCCCTTGCTGAGGGGGCTGCACCCCTGCAGTACCCCCCTGGTTTTAGGGTTCCCCCACCAGGGAACCCACCACCCACTAGCCCCAACTCGCCTCAGAGCGTGCCACTGTCAGTCACTACTTGCCCCCGCTCACTGGGGCGGACTGCAGTCTCATGGCTACTCATCACCGGCAAGAAGGGGTTGGCCTGCTGCTGCTATTACCAGCCCTGGGCCGCCCCCTGGCAACCCCCAGTACCCCGTGGGTCAGGCCTTCTCTAGGCTCAGCAAGCTGGGGCCCTCTCCCTAGAGCTTAGGCTCCCTGGCTCCCAGCTGCCTTGCCCATGCCCTATCCCAGTCTGGGTACTCTATTAATGGCTCCCTGCAGCCAGGCCCTGTCTCTCTCTGGCTACAGAGGAGACTGTCTTCCTCTCAATGCAGAGGAGACTGACTTTAGGCCCTTGCCTGCTCTTGCAGCCTGGGGCTCTCAGGCTAGAGCTCTCCCCAGCTCCTACCGCCTAGCCCCAGCCCTGCACCCTGCCCAGTACCTAACCCAGGTACCTGGCTTCCTCCTGCAGCTAGGCCTGTCTCCCTCTGGGTACAGAGGAGACTCCTTGCTTCTCTGCCTCCCAGCCCTTATATCCTGGCTGGGAGTGTGCGTGGCCACACAGCTGAGCCCAAACTCCCAATCAGCCTGGGAGTTTGCAGACTCCCAGCCACAGTCCCTTCCCTGTGTGTTTTATACCCCTTTTGGGGCTTTTCCAAGCCCCTTCCGGTAGGGGGCGGGTGGTCACCCCGCCACACACCCAGAGATAGTATTTAATTTTCCCAGATTACTGGGTTGGGGCTTGAGCCATTTCTGTTTTGGGCTGTTAAGAGGAACCCCTAGATATTGAAGGCAGCGCTTGTTACTGCTGTCTCTATCTGGCAGAAGGGCAACACTTAGACACAATGCCCTTATGTAGATTAAAAAAACCACCAGCACCCCCAGCACCCACCAGCACCCACCAGCACCCTCAGCTATCTCCATGACTCCACCGACGTCCTGAGAAAACTACAATGCATTGGTGACCTTCCAGAAAACACCATCCTAGCCACCATGGATGTAGAGGCTCTCTACACAAACATCCCACACAAAGATGGAATACAAGCTGTCCGGAATAGTATCCCCGACGATGCCACAGCACAAGTGGTTGCTGAGCTCTGTGACTTTATCCTCACACACAATTATTTCAAATTCGGTGACAATATATACCTCCAGACCAGTGGCACTGCTATGGGCACCCGCATGGCCCCACAGTATGCCAACATCTTTATGGCTGACCTGGAACAACGCTTCCTCAACTCTCGTCCACTCACACCCCTTCTCTATCTACGCTACATTGATGACATCTTCATCATCTGGACCCATGGGAAAGAAACTCTGGAAGAATTCCACCATGATTTCAACAGCTTCCACCTGATCCACCTCAGTCTGGACCAGTCTACACAGGAAGTCCACTTCCTAGACACCACGGTGCAAATTAATGATGGCCACATCAACACCACCCTATACCGAAAACCTACCGACAGCTATGCCTACCTTCATGCCACCAGCTTCCATCCCGGACATACCACACGATCCATTGTCTACAGCCAAGCACTGAGGTACAGTCGTATTTGCTCCAACCCCTCGGACAGAGACCAACACCTATGAGATCTTCACCAAGCTTTCTCAAAACTACAATACCCACACAAGGAAATAAGGACACAGATCAACAGAGCCAGACGTGTACCCAGAAGCCTGCTGCTGCAAGACAAGCCCAAGAAAGAAAACAACAGAACACCACTGGCCATCACCTACAGTCTCAGTTAAAACCTCTCCAACGCATCATCAGTGATCTACAACCGATCCTGGACAATAATCCCTCACTTTCACAGGCCTTGGGAGGAAGGCCAGTCCTGGCACACAGACAACCCGCCAACCTGAAGCAGATTCTCACCAGCAACAGCACACCGCGCCATAATAACTCCAACTCAGGAACCAATCCATGCAACAAACCTCAATGCCAACTCTGCCCACATATCTACACCAGCAACACCATCACAGGACCTAACCAGATCAGGCACACCATCACTGGATCATTCACCTGCACATCTACCAATGTCATATATGCCATTATATGCCACCAATGTCTCTCTGCTATGTACATCGGCCAAACTGGACAGTCCCTACAAAAAAGGATAAATGGACACAAATCAGACATCAGGAATGGCAATATACAAAAACCTGTACGAGAACACTTCAATCTGCCCGGACACACAATTACAGATTTAAAAGTCACCATACTGCAGCAAAAAAACTTCAAGACCAGACTGCAAAGAGAAACTGCAGAGCTGCAATTCATTTGCAAATTTGACACAATCAATCTGGGATTGAACAAGGATCTTGAATGGCTTGCTAATTACAAAAACAGCTTCTCCTCTCTCCGAGTTCACACCTCCAATTCAGCTGCTAGAAGAATACCTCACCCTCCCTGATTTGAGATAACAAGCTGGTTCAGCCTGATTGGACTAACCTTGTTACCTCCTACCTGGTTCTTGCCTACTTATCTATACCTGCCCCTGGACACTTCCACTGCTTGCATCCGACGAAGTGGGTATTAGCCCACGAAAACTTATGCTTCAATACTTTATAGTTAGTCTTTAAGGTGCCACAGGACTCTTTGTTACCTCTGCTAGTCCAGACTAACACGGCTACCCCTCTGATTCTTAAAAAAACCGTAACATTTCATAAAAGGCCTTCAACACAGATTCACTAAAAGCTTAGACTAGGCTACGTCCAGCCCTGTGCAAGGAAAATGAAAAAGAAAGCACAAGGAGCCTCATAAGACAGGGAGTGGACACCATCACAGTACTTGCACTTCCCTGAGCTCAAGGCAACCGTCACTAGTCCCCACAAATGAGGTAGAGAAGAACAGGGTAATGTCCCCCTCTCTGCACTGCACCCAGCAGAGCTGCTTCAACTAAAAGGGGGAAGATACACATAGCACTCTCTCAAACTACATACATGGTGCCTTCATCTCAGGTGTCATGTGCTTCCTGGAGGTACTAGACCTGTGCCAATCTCCACATAGCCAATAGACTATGGACTTTATGTTCCCGTAGACTGCACTTGAAGCCACAATTTAGCCCCTATATAGGAGGTGAATCCCCTACTATTCTGATCCCTTCCCTCACTCTGAGGAACCAATTATTCCATCAGCATGGGACTACGGTACTTCTCAACATCAATAAGTAAACCAGAGTGTGGCCCTACATGATGCCAGCAAGAACTAACATATACCCTGTCAGGATTGCCTCCCCACTCTGAACTCTAGGGTAAAGATGTGGGGACCGGCATGAAAAAAGAAATAACCCCCCACGCTTATTTTACCAGCTTAGGTTAAAACTTTTTTTCAGAACACAAACTTTTTTAGTGTTTGGACTTGGAATATTGCTGCCACCAACAATTTAAGCCCACAAAACAATGGGTTAGGGTAAATTGGAACCCCCCTTTATTACCCCCCAATTTTTTTCTCTTTACCTGGGAGAGGCTTGAGAAACAAAGAAATAAACCCTCACTTTTTGTGAGACATGCCTGATCCAAACCAGGATCTATTCAATGGAAACAAGCAGTCAGTCTTAAAAGAAAGATTTTAATGAAAGTTAAAAAAGGAAGGAATGTACAGAAATTAATAGAAAAACCCACTTGCATTACACAGCATTACTGACCCCTCCCTGGGAATTCTTCCTCTGCTAAAGCTAACAGTATAAGAAACACCATGGATTAATGATTAGGTGATACTGTTTAAGCATATAATTTACTTACTACTGAACTTGACTTGTTAGAAGATTATAGATAGGTAGAGTAAAGACATAGGTGTAGTTTATTCCATAGCCGGAGCGAACAGCGAGGGAGAGCTAAACCGAAACTAAAAAACTTTTTTTGTCTTCGAGGTTGATTAGCATCTCCAGTTAGTCATCCCCTCTCAGGTTACTTTTAGGTTAACCCTTTACAGGTAAAAAGTAATTTTAGGCTACTTTTTACTAATGACACGCCCCCCAAATCACAAACAGTGTTTGAAAGTCACTGGGTGTGATTTCTTTTTGGAACTTTAGGAAAAAACAGAATTAAACATATGCACCTCTAAACATATTACTGGTTACAATGAAACTAACAATAGGTTTCACATTTTAAGGACAGTTTTAACCTATTTATTTTGGGAAACTTTTACCGGAGAGTGTGTTAGCCACTTTATCAGAAGTTTCTGGAATGTGTTGTATGTCAAAATTAAAATTTTGGAGAGCTAAACTTTACCGAAGAAGTTTTTTGTTTTTGTTGGTGATGCCATGAAGCCACTTTAGCGCAGCATGGTCTGTTTGTAGATGGAACCATCGTCCCCAAACGTATGGGTGTAGCTTTTTTAGAGCGTACATAATGGCGTAACATTTTGGGGGGGGAATTGACCAGTGGCTCTTTCTCTCAGACAGCTTTTTGCTGAGAAACATGACCGGGTGAAATTGTTGATTGGGTCCTTTTTGCATTAAAACTGCTTCCACACCACACTTAGAGGCATTTGTGGTTACTAGGAACGGTTGGTTAAAGTTCTGGGTCCTGAGCACAGGGTCAGACATGAGGGCCACTTTAAACTGCTTAAAGGCCTCTTGACACTGCTCAGTCCACTGGACAGGATTTGGCTGGTTTTTTTGAGTTAGGTCTGTTAGTGGGGCGGCGATTTGGCTGTAGTGTGGTACAAATCGCCTGTAATATCCAGCCAAGCCTAAGAAAGATTGGACCTAGTTTTTGGACATGGGGACAGGCCACTTTTGGATAGTATTTACTTTGGCCTGTAGAGGATTGATAGTTTCTTGACCCACCTGGTGTTTAAGGTAAGTTATTTTGTTGAGGCCTATTTGACATTTTTTAGCCTTAACAGTTAGTCCTGCCTCTTGTATGCGCTTGAAGACTTTTTGGAGAGGTTTTAGGTGCTCCACCCAGGAGTCATAAAATATGGCCACATTATTAAGGTAGGCAACTGCAGATTTTCCCACTTCCACTAGGAGACTATGTACAAGTCTTTGGAAGGTAGCGGGTGCATTTTGCAGCCCGAAAGGGAGCACATTAAACTTATTCAGCCCTGCATGCGTAATGAAGGCTGACCTTTCCTTGGCAGATTCCTCTAACGGTATTTGCCAGTACCCTTTTGTTAGGTTTAGGGTAGAAATGAACTGGGCCCATCCCAGTTTCTTCAACAGCTTATTTGTGCGAGGCATTGGATAGTTGTTGGGGCAAGTTACTGCATTTAGCTTACGGTAGTTTACACAAAAGCATATTTTCCCATCCGGTTTGGGGACTAGAACCACTGGAGATGCCCATGCACTTTGAGAAGGGGGGATTACACCCATTTGTAGCATGTTTTGGATCTCCCGTTTTATAGCAACTTTGCCTTGAGGAGCCACCCGGTAAGGTTGGGCTTTAATTGGGTGGGCATTAGCTGTGTCAATGGAGTGGTATGCCCATTCAGTCTGTCCTGGGGTGGTTGAGAATAGTGGCGTGAAGCTAGTGCACAGGTCCTTGATCAGCTGGTGCTGCATGCTTTCAAGAGTCATTGAGAAGTTTACCTCTTCCACGCCACTGTCACTGTTCCCTTTGTAGTAGACACCTTTAGGCCACTTAGCATCATCTTTTTGGGGGTCTGTAAACTGACAAATCTTTAATTCTTTGGAATAAAAAGGCTTTAGAGAGTTAACATGGTACTCTTTAGGCTTTTGGGTAGAGGTAGGGGATGCTATGAGGTAGTTACCTGCTCCCAGGTGCTTTTTGACCATAAAGGGTCCTTCCCATTACACTTATTTTATGGGCTTGAAGCACCTTCAAGACCATTACCTGGTTTCCTACTTTAAAGGAATGTTTTTTGGCATGTTTGTTATACCAGGCCTTTTGCTCTTTTTTGAGCATCCTTTAGGTTTTCTTTAGCAAGGGCTAAAGAGGTTCGGAGGGTGTTTTGCAGGTTGGTTAAAAAGTTTAGAATGTTAGTCCCTGGAGAAGATGTAAACCCCTCCCATTGCTGTTTTACCAACTGTAATGGCCCCTTAACCTTGCGGCCATACACAAGTTCAAAGGGTGAGAACCCTAAACTGGGATGTGGTACAGTCCTGTAGGCAAAGAGCAACTTCTGTAACACTAGGTCCCAATTATTGGAGTGCTTATTTATGAATTTTTGTATTATGGCCCCCAAAGTTTTATTACACTTTTCCACCATGCCATTTGTTTGGCGGTGGTCAGGGGTAGCAACCAAGTTGTTCACCCCATGAGCTTCCCACAGGCTTTTTATGGTCCTGGCAAGGAAGTTGGTTCCTGAATTTGTAAGGATGTCGGAGGGCCAACCTACCCTGGCAAAAATGTTTGTTAATGCCTGGCACACACTTTTAGCCCTGGTGTGCTTAGAGCTACTGCTTCTGGCCATCGGGTAGCAAAATCCATGAAAGTCAGTATGTACTGCTTTCCTCTGGGTGTCTTTTTTGGGAAAGGACCCAGAATATCCACAGCTACTCGCTGAAATGGAACCTCAATTATGGGGAGTGACTGGAGAGGGGCCTTTACCTGGTCTTGGGTTTTTTTTTTACCTTTTGGCACACCTCAAAGACTGGACATAATGAGCAATGTCCCTGCCCATTCCCTCCCAGTGGAATGACTTCCCCACACGGTCCTTGGTTCTGTTTACCCTGGCATGACCACTAGGGTGATCGTGAGCTAAGCTTAGGAGCCTTGCCCGGTACTTAGTTGGCACTACCAACTGTTGCGGAGGCTGCCAGTCTTCCTGGTGTCCACCATTAAGAGTCCTTGTATAAAAAAGTCCTTTTTTGACCACAAACAGGGATCGATTGGTAGAGCTGAGAGGCGGTGGGTTGCTACGTGCCGCCGTCCAAGCTTTTTGGAGGCTTTTATTTGCTTCCTCTTCGGCTTGGAACTGTTTTTTTGATGCTGGAGACATCAGTTTGTTACTGGGTTGTGGACTTGGGTTGGGCTCCTTTGGAAGTAATGTAGGTGACGGGGTTGTTTTCGTTGGTGGTGGACCGCTTTCCGCTGGTGCGCCGTGTTGCGTTTCAGGCTTTGGCTGAGCCTCTTGGGTCAGTTTAGCTGCTGCTCTCAGTGCAGGCTTGAGGTTTCCCTCTGGTGTTGGTGTGGTAGATGGGGTTGCAAGCACTGGGCTCAGGGCTGGCAATGGTTCCGGTGTTGGTTGCTTCGCCAGTTCCGGTCTGGGGACTGGCTTTGGCTGGGTCTCTGGGGCTGGATCCTCAATGGCTGTTTCAGTCGTTGGCAGGGGATCCGACTCCACCACCTTCTCGGGTAACACAGTCGGACCCCTGGTGGAAGGCTCATGAACAGAGATAGGTGTGCAAGCTTGCTTAGCCTGGCTGCGGGTGACCGTTTCCACCCTCTTGGCTAGCTCTACATAATTGGCTAGATCATCCCCCAACAACTTGGGAATGGGATAATTATTATAGACTGCAAAAGTCCACATTCCTGACCAGCCCTGGTACTGGACAGGTAAATTGGCTGTAGGTAAGTCGAAAGACTCCGACTTGAAGGGTTGAATTGTTACTTTAACCTTTGAGTTGATTAACTTGGGGTTTACTAGGGATTGGTGGATAAGTGACACTTGAGCTCAAGTGTCCCTCCACGCTGTAACTGTCTTTCCACCCACTCTCAGTTTCCCTTCGCTTTGAGGGTATTTGGGAGATATTGGGGCCTGAGGAACTTGGGTTTGACTTCGGGGTAATGCACAGTGTTCAGTTGGGTGGGGTTCTTGCGGCAGTTGACCTTAATATGCCCCGGCGCATTACATTTAAAACATCGCCCCGTGGACTGGTCGTTTGGGCGAGGTTGGTTACTGGAGACTGGTGGGGTGGAACGATGAGGTGTCTGGGGTTTTCCTTGGGATGTAGGTGGGGTCTGGGTTTGCCCCCTCTGATAGGATGTGGTCCCGGATTGTCCCTTTTGGGATCCACTCCCACTGCAATGTGGGTTTTTTTTTCTCTGCCACCTCCACCCATTTGGTTTTAATCTCCCCTGCCTCAACTACACTTTTGGGTTTCCCATCTCAGATGTACCTTTCTCTTTCCTCAGGAACATCCTTTAAGAACTGCTCCACTTGCATTAGGAAAGACAGCTCTTCATGAGAGTTAGCCTTTGCTCCTGAAATCCAGGCATCCCAATTTTTTACAATGCAGTAGGCGTGTTGGGAAAAGGCCACGTCTGGGTTCCACTTGAGGGCTCTGAACCGCCGACGGGTATGCTCGGGCATTATTCCCATTCGGATTCGGGCCTGTTTTTTTTAAAGTTTATAATTGTTTATGTTTTCTTGAGGCATTTCAGCTGCCACCTCTGCTAAGGATCGACTGAGCTGCAGCCTCAGCTCCACCATATACTGGTCTTGAAGGAGGCTGTACCCAAAACAGGCCCTCTTGAAATTGGCTAAGAAGGCCTCTGTAACATCGCCTGCCTTGTAGATGGGGAATTTTCTGTGATGGAAAGCGGTACCTGGAGAAGCATTGCTAGGCAGGGCTGGTAGATTCGGCTCAGCCCTTGCTGTTGCCATCTTCAGTTCATGCTGTCTCTCCTTCTCCCTCTCCTGCTCAGCATGCTGTCTCTCTTTTTCCTTCATCTTCATATTCCTTTGGTGTGCAGCTTCTGCGCATTGGGCCTCTGCTTCTGCGTGTTTGGCCTCTAGTTCGAGCTTCAATTTTTTGGCCTTCATTGCTCTTTCATGTTCCCTTTTTCTCTCCTCAGCTTGGAATTTGGCTAATTTTAAATCCTTTTGGCCCTTACCACCTGTCATTTTAGTCTTCCTGTGGTTAACTTAACTACTATGCTGATAACTGAAAACAACAAACACTTGTACTTGTATCACTCGTAATAAAAAAATTTCAGTCTCCCTCTGCTGGTAGGCAGAAAAGTAACAAAGTCCCCACTACTCTGATTTCAGTCTTAGAAGAACTGGGTTTACCAAAAGCGACAAAAGAGTCTTGTAGCACTTTATAGACTAACAGATTTTAGGGATCATGAGCTTTTGTGGGTTAAGACCCACTTCATCAGATGAATGTTGTGGAAATCTCCAGAGGCAGGCATAAATATGCAGGCAAGAAAGCAAGGTTAATACAATCAGTGGGGGTGGTGAAGCCCACTTTCAGCAGGTGATCTGGAGGTGTGTACGCCCAGAGAGGAGAAACTGCTTTTGTAACTGGTGAGCCATTCACAACTAATGTTAAGTCCACACCTAAGAGTGTTACATTTGCAGATGAACTGGAGCTCAGCAGTTTCTCTTTGAAGTCTGGTTTTGAAGGGGTTTTTTTTGCTGCAGGATGGCTGTTTTGAGTTCTGCAATTGTATGCCCAGGCAGGTTAAAGTGTTCTCCTACAGGCTTTTGTATATTGCCATTCCTAATATCTGATTTGTGTCCATTTATCCTTTTACGTAGGGATTGTCCAGTTTGGCCCATGTACACAGCAGAGGGGCATTGCTGGCACATGATGGCATATATGACATTGGTTGATGTGCAGGTGAATGGACCTGTGATGGTGTGGCTGATCTGGTTAGGTCCTGTGATGGTGTTGCTGGTGTAGATATGTGGGGAGAGTTGACATCAAGGTTTGTTGCATGGATTGGTTCCTGAGTTAGAGTTATTATGGCGTGGTATGCTGTTGCTGGTGAGAATCAGGTTGTCAGGTTGTGAAAGAGATTCTCACCAGCAACAGCACACCACACCATAATATCTCCAACTCAGGAACTACCTATTCAACAGTGACAAAGAATTGTGTAGCACCTTATAGACTGACAGATCTCCAGACCTGCCTCTGGAGATTTCCACAACATTCATCTGATGAAGTGGGTCTTAGCCCACGAAAGCTCATGATCCCTAAAATCTGATAGTCTATAAGGTGCTACAAGACTCTTTGTCGCTTTTGCAGATCCAGAATAACACGGCTACACCTCTGGATTTACCAGCCCCCGCCCCCGCACAGGCACACACACAGAGGGACCCCCTGAGGTGGTTACCTAGCACTTAATGAGCCTATTAGCTATTCATAGCTCAGACCTTCCTCCAACTCTTAGCTGCAAAACCTGGGCTAACGTTTGCTGTCTGCAGAGAGAAAACCCCCTCAAAAAAAACCAACAACAAAAAAACCTTGCAGCTTAAAATCTTTCTCTGCTTCTTAGCAGTGAAAAAGGTAGTCAAACCCATTGGTTTCTAAGCAGCTAATGTCTCTGCTCTGCTACCCGCTGAGAGATCATTAGTTTTTCCAGCTTAGAGGGGAAAAAAACTGCTTGCTTACAAAACTAGAATGAAAATGGAAAATAAGCAATATTTTTTTAGGTTCACAAAATTTAATCCCACCATGTCAGGATTGCCTCCCCACACTGAACTTTAAGGTACAGATGAGGGGAGCCGCATGAAAAAAGAAATACCCCCCCCCCCCCCGAGCTTATTTTACCAGCTTAGGTTAAAACTTTTTCTCAGAACACAAACTTTTTTAGTGTTTGGACTTGGAATATTGCTGCCACCAACAATTTAAGCCCACAAAACAATGGGTTGGGGTAAATTAGAACCCCCCTTTATCACCCCCCAAATCTTCTCCCTTTACCTGGGAGAGGCTTGAAAAACAAAGAAAATAAACCCTCACTTTTTGTGAGACGTTCCCAATCCAAACCAGGATCTATTCAATGGAAACAAGCAGTCAGAGTCTTAAAAGAAAGATTTTAATGAAAGAAAAAAAGGAAGGAATGTACAGAAATTAATAGAAAAAAACCACTTGCATCACACAGCATTATTGACCCCTCCCTGGGAATTATTCCTCTGCTAAAGCTAACAGTGTAAGAAACACTGTGGATTAATGATTAAGTGATACAGTTTAAGCATGTAATTTACTTACTACTGAACTTGACTTGTTAGAAGATTATAGATAGGTAGAGTAAAGACATAGGTGTGGTTCATCCCATAGCCGTAGGGAAAAGCGAGGGAGAGCTACCGAAACTAAAAAACTTTGTTGGGCAAGGGAAAAGCGAGGGAGAGCTAAACCGAAACTAAAAAACTTTGTTGGGCAAGGAGATTGAGAATGTGTGTGGGAGAGAGAGTCCTGTGGGGAGAGATCAGTACATGCTGGGCAATAAAATTGCCACAGAGATAAGAAGCCTGAATAGTAGTGATTGTGACAGACTAGGCAAAGAGAATATGATAGAACTGGGACAGGGATAGGTTCCCTGGGGAATGAGGCAGAAGGGGCTAAACACAGGGTGAGCAGGGAATGTGCAGAAGATATTGCGCCCACTAGAGTACACTCTGTTCCAGAGCCTGAAACAGAAACCAAGTTTCCTGAGCCTCGCCATTCTTTGGCTGTCAACAAATATCTGTGCAAAGTGTTTCTTCTCCCTCTAGTGCTGACGGGCATAAAGGGTAACAATGTACTATTGCTATCAGTGACTCAATTAGCTGAATTGTCATGGTAAATTAACTCTGAAATACACACAATTACTGATTAAATGAACTCATTTAAACATGAGAATTAATATTTTTACATTATTTACCCATGCTACAAAACATACACTTTCTTGCTGAACCTCATGTATACATCTCCAGTTGACTCAGCTGGTACACCAAATATCCAAACTAATAATGTTGGTATAACCCCTTGGTGAGTATGTTTCACAAGTCCTCCTCAATGCCAGTCCACAGAGGATATGAGTTGTTACAGCCTCAGCACTTTAATTCAAGCTGTAGTAACTCAGGGTTTTTGCCCTGGAGGTTGTCAGTTCAACCAAAACTGTGGTGATCACAAAAACGGGGGCTCACCTGGGATTTGAACTGCTGTGAGTCTCAGAGGCAACCCACTGGGGAGTGTGTGTCCCACAGAGGATCAGAGCTGTTGCACCCTTGAGGTACAGAATATTGGCTTTTTAGTTCAAGCTTGAGCCACTTATACTTTTAGCTCTGGTGGTCCTGAGTTCAGTTCCCAGCATGTCAGCCAAGAAGGTGGCCATCAAGTTGGTATTGCTGGTGGAAGGGTGGTAGAAAACGGACATCCCAAGAAAGGGCAGATTTAAGGGCAAAGTGTGTGGTCTGTGGTATACAATAATTGTGTTAGTGGTAAGGTGTATGTCTGACTGCGAGAATACAGTGTTTATATAATTAGGTGCCCTAACTTTTTCTATTTTTATGTTATTTGTGTAGAAACCTTAAATTGTTGCAGTTTGTTGTGCAAGCATATCTAGCTAGCAGCTATATTTACACTGAGATCTGGTTCCCCTTCCTCATAAAATCACCATCTTAAACAGCAGGATACTCAACAAAATAGGATTTTACAATGGCAGAAACATCTCTGGTCTCATTTCTGTTAAAAAAGATCTGGGACTTAGTTCAGCACAAAAACAGAAGGCGAAGCAGCAGTGTCCCAGCACAGATAAGAAACAAAATGGTTTTAGCAACAGCAGCAGCAGGAATTCCTCAAACACAAGCATCACTGGCGCAACAAAAGCCAGCTTGGCAGACAGAAATGTGGAAGAAATTACACAGAACCTACTATAATAATGAGAAAAAATGTTTCCATCCCTGTCTGCACTTTGTCCTGGAGGAGTTTTCTACTGGACTGAAAGATGTGACTGAAAAGCTGTGAGTGCCAGACCAACGGGTTATATACTGACAGTTGAAAATCAGCAGAAGACAGACACATACTCAGACTCTGGCCAACAAACAGCAGGGTTTGCAGGAAATACCCTTGAATGACAGGACTTTCTGCAGCTACTGAATTTCCTCACTCTGTTTCACTTTTTGAATTCAATTCATTTGAATCTTCACCAAAAAAGTAAAACATGAAATTTAAACAGCACATGATATGTTCTCAACAATGGGGGGCTAAAGACTTTGTGCTGGGAGCCTTGGGGAGCTATTGCTCTGTAAAGCAGAACAGAACTGTGGCATGACACAGGTTTGCCACTGGAGACCAGGGGCACCAAATGAAATCAGGAACTTGGGAATCAGACTATTACATTCTTCTCTAAAATATTTTTAGTGATTAAGTTAGTTTGTTTATGATGAAGTATTTATATTAATAAAAATCCAGAACTATGTACTTCTTATTGCTCCATCACCCTCTTTACAGTTCTTCCTAATTGTTTGCCTTGCTCTCTGAAATTATATGTAGGTTGTATACATCAACAGGCAGCCAACAATAATAAAAACAGAGTGTTCAGTACTCATCATTTCATACAAAAGCACAAACCTGATGCACTAGTTCAAAGCCTCAAGTCTTAGAAGACATTTGACAGGATCTCCTTGGATGTTTTATGAATATTTTCATCCCAATAAATCCTTACCCCCTAATATTGCTGTACCTGTATCAATAAACCCGTCAAGAGGTTCTTATGCCTCTACATCCCTATGGCATCTGATACTAGCTGCTTTCAGAGACAGGATGTATTTTGGACTAGATGTGTCTTTGATTTGACCAAGTATGGCAACGCCTATGTTCCAATTTGTGTTATCAAAATCCAATTCTAGCAGGACTGATTCAAGTAGAACCTTTTAAGCATGCAAGAGAGACCAACCATAGCTGCCCTATATTCCCCACATTATATCCATTGATCATTAAATCCAGGGCCATCGTCCTCGATCACCTTCATCTACTGATAGAGTCAAAATTCACATCCACAAATATAGGTTTATGCTCTTTGCTGATGACTTGCAAATATAGGTGAGACACAGGAGAGGTTAAATATGAGACCTACTCCTTTTGCTGTCTGATATTAAAATTAACTAAAGTAAATCCACAATCATTCCTTCTGGAGCCTTTACAAAAAAGATACTATTTTCAATTGCAATGAACACCTCCCATATTTAAATGCTTATGAGAAAAAAAACCCATAAATCTGTGGCCATTGGTTCCCAAGGCAGTCCTCAGACCACAGTCCTACCGAGCAGCTCGCTGGAACTACTGTAGAAGGAAGCATGGCGTTGTAGCTCACAGAGTGTTTTTCCCATGAAACTTCTTATTAGGAAGATATCTGGCCCCACCAATTCGCTCAAAGGCACTACTTAAGTCAGAAGAAAGCAAAGGAACATTGGAACCTAAGCATATCCATATTGCGTTACACCAATAGCCCATCTATCCCAGTATCCTTACAACAGTGGCCAGAGCCAGATACTTCAAAAGGAAAGAACAGAGGAATTATTAAGTGATCCATTACCTGTCATCCAGACCCAACCTCTGGCAGTTGGAGGTTTAGGGACACCCGAAGCATAGGGTTTCATCCTTGACCATCTTGGCTAGTAGCTAAGACAAAGATTTTGTCACTGTTATTTTTAGTATAAGTCATGGACGGGTCAGAGGCAATAAACAAAAATTCATGGCACCAGTGACTTTTACTAATAATAACCATACAAGCTGCAGGGCAGGCGCGCCCAGCCCCATCCACGGCTCCAGTAAAGTCACGAAATCCATGACTGCCATGGCTAAATCGTAGCCTTACTAATGGCCACTGACGGATGAGTCCTCCATGAACTAACATTCTTTCTGAAGCTGTCTACACAAATAAGTGAATCTCTGGCTGGGTGCCACTTCACACCCTGCCTGCTTGCCTGACTCCAGAGCTCTGCTGGTTCCATCCTCCTTATCTCAGCTCTTCCTCCACTCCCAGTTCCTGCTTTTCAGCCTCACTCCAGGTCCCTGCTCCTCAGCCCTTATCTGACTCCTACTCTGGCTTGGCCCAGGGCTTGACTGCTGACTCTGGCTTCAACCTCGGCTTTGTCCCGACTCTGACTCCAGCTTTGACACTTGGCTCGACTCCTAACTCTGTCTCTGGCGTTGACCCCTAGGCTTTAGTTTCTGTCTCCTGACTCTGACCAAAAGGCCTGACTGCCCATGCCCTGGTCCTCACTCAACAAATCTACACAACGATCTCCATTTCCTGTAGCTTGAAAAGTACATAGATATGGCTCACATCAATTTATTTCTATTTCCCCCCCAATTTATTTTAATAAAGTAAGTTATGGTGAATTTAACCTTTCAGACAGAGTTGTAAATTCAAATTTAACTTTTAACAAACTTAATCTTTATTTTTAAAATAAAGCTGAAAAATCCAACTTAAATCACATTTATTTTAATTTTGAAAAAGGATCATTGATTTTGATTTGCCCTGGGCACATGCTTCCCATTTGGCTAAATTAGCAACAGTTCCAAATCAATGGCCTGTATCTGCTTTTCCACTGAAACATATGCTGTATCAGGACTGAAGGACTGCCAACTCAAGACATTAACACACACACAAAATCAAGCCTGAAAAACATAAGATGTACTTAAAATATCACGAGATTTTAGAAAATAATAAAAGATGGGCTACAGTAGACTCTCTATTATCCAGGATTGGGTTAACCAGGATGCGGATTAACCAGGATGTCAAAAAAAAAATACACGTAACTCGCAGGGCCAGCTCTGGCTTCGTTGCCACCCCAAGAAAAATAAAACCACAAAAATAAAACCCCACCAGGGCGCAGGGCAGCCAGAACCAACACCTCCTCCCCCCTGGTGCAGGGTGGCTGGTGAACCAACCCCGTCACCCCCCCCCCCCCATTTCCTGTGGATGGTGATTATCCTGGATTTTATTAACCAGGATTAATTTTTTTCCTATCATCTTGGATAGTCGAGAGTCTACTGTATTTTTATTTGCCCTCTGGTTTTTGAGCCTTTAAGTTTCACACTTTCGAGATTTTTTTTCACAAGTATGAGAACTAGAAACTTAACTTTATTTTGAATGAAAACGGAGATTTTTACATAATGTGACAAGGTGGCTCCTCGGCTCCCCTGACTCAAGTCCTTTTGGGGTTCTGGTGCGGCACTGGCACCCTGACCAGGCTGCGCCAGACCCGGTTTTTCCGCTGCTCCTTAGCAGTCCACTCCCTTTCTCTCTCTCTCAGGGTCAGGCTCCTGCAGGCTAGGAAAGCTAGGTTCCCCCCTTGCCAGCAGCCTCTCTGTCCCTGCTTCCTCCAACTCACTCCTCAAACTCTCCTGCTTCCACCACAGTCACTCCTCAAACTCCCACGCCCCTTTCTGGGGAGGAATCTCTTTAAAGGGCTCTGACAGCCTCCTTAACTGGCCTCAGCTGGCCCTGCTTCTGGCTGTGGCAGCCTTGCTCAGCTGGACCCAATTTCCCTGTAGTAACCCTTCTAACTACAGGCCTTTCTGGCAGCTGTCTGCCCTGGGTCTACCACAATAATAACAGGACCCCAGGAGTTTTAAGAAAACAAAATGTGAGACTTGTGATAAAAATCATTGAGACTTGGTAACACTAGTGAAACAGGAGATCTGTGGAAGTGGGAACAGGACTTCTGCTTTCTGGTAACAGGATAAATCCATCTGTCAGTGAGAACATAGCTGGCTCCAGCCTATCTCAGCAGGAAAGAAAACTAAATTAGGGCCCCTGCAGAGCAGAGGCCTGGCTGGCTGCTGATTAGCCTGACAAGGACTCTAATAACTCCAAGCCCTAGTCTACACTGTGGGGGGGGGGGGGGAATCGATCTAAGATACGTAACTTCAGCTACGAGAATAACAGAATAACGTAGCTGAAGTCAACGTACTTAGATCTACTCACCGCAGCATCTTTGCTGCAGTAAGTCGACTGCTGCCGCTCCCCCGTCGACTCCGCCTGTGCCTCTCGCAGCGGTGGAGTACAGGAGTTGACAGGAGAGTGCTCAGGGGTCGATTTATCATATCTTGACTAGACATGATAAATCGACTCCTGCTGGATCGATCACTACCCACCGGTCCAGTGGGTAGAGTAGATATGGTGCAAGTTTGAACAGGGCTACAGTGATCATGTTGCTAATCCCTACCTGTGAGCTGCCCTGCATTCCACTCTCTTGCCGCCCAGTTCCCTAACTTCTGGTGGCAACGTTAAGAAATATCTCTTGGTTTATGGGTTCAAATGCCTCAGCACCCTGTTACCATATGTCTCAGAGCAGACTGTGTTAGTTAGGAGTGCAATGCAAGCTCCATAAAATAACTTGAAGTGTGTTTGCCATGCTTTGAATGTATGCTGTATTTAAATCCTGTATTTGCAGGCTTTGGAAACCATATTGTTGATTCAGGAGGCAGATTCTATTCAAGCGCAACTGGGCAACACCTGCATGGGTTACTCTGCAGTACAGCATTAACATGCAACCTGGTTAGTTATTGCCCAACTGCTGAGGAAGCCTGGTTTTCTTTCATCCATATAACAAATTGGTGTCAACCAAGGCTGATAGTTAGAGCAGGGGGTTGCTGCCATGCCAAAGACCTTCTGCTGTTTTGTTAGTGGAGTCAGGACCTTCACTTCTTTAGCTGTCAGGAACAGAACAAATTGATAGGTGATGCACATTATATCCAGACAGGGACGATTATGTAATCAATCATGCCTTTGTCAGACAATCCCCAGCTGAATTTTCTCTGTGCTGGCCTCAGAGGAAGGTTAGCTAACTAGCTCATTGCAAACAATAGAGGCTGCAAAAAGAGATGCCAGGGGACAAAGTGTTTTAATGCACAACAGCTTTTGCAGTTGCACAGATCTGATCCAAGATCTTTATACTAGTATTAATGTGAGTGGCACTATAGCAAAACCTGTTACAGGCAGAGGCTCTTTAACAAAATAAATAAAAGCTCTGTAAGTTCAAGGACCAAGAGGAAAACCTAATTTGCAGTTTCTCTAATATCAGCCTGCTTCACCACATTGTTGATACAGGAGCTGGACTTTTTCCCAACCAAACGTGGATGTAAATATGCTGTTTCCATTTTGTCCTCAGCTTGTATCACATCAACAAAATCCTATGCTAAGCCCTCATTATCAAATTATGAATATAAAGAATTACCATTCCTTATCCCTCCTGCAACCTGCTAAGAGATTCACACGCAACATGTCCAATGGAATATCATGCTCTAGAAAATCTGAACATCTTCCTTTATGTTGCCCAACTGTAAGTGTCCTGCCACACACCATTAACGAAACACCAGGAATTAAATACTAGAAACACTTTCCCATTCTTTCTAGATACCTGCAATTTCATCCCTACCCCCTTTAACAAATGGTTTGTTTACATGAAAAAAGTAACTTTTTTTGTTCTTCACCCTTTCAGCCCCCGAGCTTTGTGCTAAATACGTCACAAACTGACTATTTAGATCTGTTCTTACTAACCAGTCTCTTTTGGGTGTGCTTATGTTGTAGCAGAGGCATTGTAGTGCTATCCGTATAGTTAGTTATATAGGTCTCTCTGTTTTTATGTTTTGAGCACTGTTGCTTTAACAAAAGAACTACAGTAGACTCTCGATTATCTAGGATTCGGTTAACCAGGATGTGGATTAACCAGGATGTCAAAAATAAAATAAAATGTGTAACTCGCAGGTCCGGCTCTAGCTATGTTGCCGCCCCAAGCACAAAAATCAACAACCCACCACGGCACAGGGCAGCCAGTGAACCAACACCTGCTCTCCACGGCGCAGGGTGGCTGGGGAAGCCTACAAGCTGGGGATCTGCCTCTAGGAATCTCTTGTGTTCTCTGTGTGCTGGTGAATAAAACAAGGCGTACATTATTCATAAACTATGTTGGGCAAAGTTATTAAAAGATGTCGACTGAGAAAGCTGACTTACAGTAACATAATTAAATATGCCTCGAGTTAATTTGAGGTGGTACATACAAAAAGAAGAGTAAGTTTGTAAACTAGAGTCTTGGTGGCCCAACTGTAAAATACATTGGACCAGTGCCTCAATTTGATTTGAATGGAACTACACCTTTTTACAGCAACTTAGGTTCTGCCCCATTGTTTGCCATTTTTGCTTGGCAAGATTGCTGGGTGAAATTTTTTAACTGAAACTCTTTTTGGCAAAAACTGAAGATTTGGCAACATGAAAATATTTTGCAAATTCATACCAGTTTCACCAAATTGTTAGTTTTAAAAAAATGAAAATATTTTGTTTTCTAAATGAAACATTTAGATTTTTTCAGTTCAAAAGTAAAGTGACAAAAACTACAAGGTAAGGCCATGAAGGACATTAGGAAGTTGGTTATGGAGAAGATGAGGTTGGCACCACATGCAGAAAGAGCAGAAATATTTTGGGATTTTCTGGTAAAAAAATATATTGGAGCATGTTAAGAAACCTGTGGGTGAATGAAAAGTGAAATCCTTAATTCTAAAAGAAACTTGGTGGTGGAGCAAAGTACAAGAAGTGATAAAATATAAGAAACAGATGTTTAAACTCTGACAAAGGAGTAGGAGCAAATAAACCATGGAGGAATACAAGGATGTAAAGAAATTTGCCAAGAATGCAGTTGCAAAAAATAAAAACAAAGGTCTTTGAGGAACTTGGTGCAAGATTTAGGAGAAAAGATATGGAAAAAGACTAACAAAAGCATAGAACAGAAATACCAAAGACATAAAGAAAGTGATGTTCATCAAAGATGAAACTGGTAAGGAGTTGACTGATGATACTGAACATAAAGGTATTGTGAAGAGCATTTAAATGATGAAAACCCAAAAGAACTTTGGTGTATTGGAGCCTATCGCACCAGATGAAGTGACAAATGATGTACAAGAAATTAAAGATAATAAGGTCCTAAGCCCAGATGAAATCCCTATTGAGGCATGGAAAACACTCAGAACAGAAGGCATCCCTGCATCCCTGCTACCATCCCCGTTCAATTAAATCATGAGATGGGAAAGGACACCAAATGCATGGAGGAAAAATATCTTGGTGCTGACATATAAGGGAAAAGATAATGTTGCCAACTGCATGAATTATAGCAGTATGAAGCTGATAAGTCACACAATTAAACCATGGGCAAGAGTTACCAAAAAGAGGCTAAGAAGGAAGTAGATATTAGCACAAATCATTATGAATTCATACCAGGAAGGTCAACAGTAGATAATTGTTTTTGCACTAAGGCAGCTAGTGAAAAAACTTAGAGAGAAAAGGACAAATAGTCACATTGTGTTCATTGATCTGGAATAGGCCTTTGCCTGAGTTCCAAAAGAAGTCATCTGGTGGTGTATGAGGGAGTAAACGATATTAGAACTTTGTGTGGCTTGTTCAAGCCATGTATGTACCGTATTTTTCGCCCTATAAGACGCACTTTTTCTTCCCCAAAACGGGGGGGGAAAAGTTGGTGCGTCTTATAGGGCGAATGTGCGCCCCGGTTCCCCCCTCCCCGCCGCGGGCGGGCTGCCGGGAGCGTCCCGGTTCCCCCCTCCCCGCCGCGGGCGGGCTGCCGAGGTTCCCCCCTCCCCGCCGCGGGCGGGCTGCCGGGAGCGTCCCGCGGCGGGGAGGGGGGAACCTCGGCAGCCCGCCCGCGGCGGGGAGGGGGGAACCTCGGCAGCCCGCCCGCGCGGCGGGGACGGGAGAGCGAGGCGCTTTTTTTTTTTTTTTTTGTCCGGCTTTTTTATTAAAAAACGAGGGGGCGTCTTATAGGCCGGAGCGTCCTATAAGACGAAAAATACGGTAGGTGCAAAGTCAATAGTTAGGACTTTTCGTGGTGAAACAGACAAACTATCAGTAAAGATGTGAGTGCATTGGGGATCAACAATGAGCTCTTTCTTGTTTATCCTCATCCAGTATATACAACCATCACAAGGGACTGCCAGAAAAAGGCACCATGGTGTTTGCTATTTGCAACTGATAATATTTTATGGAGCAAGGAGAAAGATAGTCTAGAAGAGGATTTTGATACAGGGAGAGATGTGTTGGAGAGATAGAGTCAAAATAAGCACAGGAAAAGCAGAATATATTATATGTGATTTCAACAATGTGAACACTGAAGAATTATCCTTGAAAGTAGATAGGCAGACAATACCAAAAACACAAAGTTTCAAGTATCTGGGTTCAAGAAAGACCATATGCAGAATGTGTATATTAGCAATATACTCAAAATAACACCCATAAATGAAAAACATTTGGAAGTGCAGGCTCAGATCATGTAAAATACCCTCTTGGCAACTATGTTAAGAGACTCCAACAGATCAAAACTGAAGGAAAAAGAGAGGTCAATGCAAGAACAAATGGAGGGAGGGATATCATAAAAGAAAACATGTTAGCATATGATGTGATAGAGGCTATAGCATTGAACAGAGCACTTTGGAGAGAAAGGGCTCATAAAGTGGACCCCATCTGATGGTATTAATGAAAGGAATAAGCATATTAATACAGAATTAATACTGTAGTATATCATACTCTTGGCTTCAAAGTCTTATCTAAATGTGGTCAGTAGAAGTATCTCAACTAAATCGGTTAAATAAAGCCTTTTGTTCTTAGCCTCTTTTAAAGACAGCAGATGCTCCTTTGTCATAAAACATCAGATTGCCCAATTACAACACAGGATGAAATAACACCACTCAGGGCAGAATGTCAGTAACAATGGTTTCTCTGCCGCTTCAAGCCTAAAAACTAAATGGCAGCGAGAGACTGCTCTAGTTCAAATAGAAACTTGTTTTATGGCCTGGTCTATACAGGAGGTCAGACTAGAGGTAGTAGAGTTAAATCTTGAGTTCCCCCTAAACTTTTTAATTTACTAGCTTAGCAAGTGTTAAGGGCAGCGTGTGAAGATGGCTAGAGCCGGTCAGGAACCAAACTATCCTTTCCCATCCATGGAAAATTCTGATTTTTTTGCTACTGTTGTTCTGAATTGGAACAAAAACCTAATTTTGAAGTTTCCTGAGAAACAAAAATTCTGAAAAATTTCAGTTGGGACAATCAACATGTTTCATTTTGATTCATTTCAATTTTTATATTAAAGTAGTACATATCATACACAAATTGAATATATAAATGTAATATTTAAAATAGCTTCATACAATATAGAAGCAAAACAAAATTCATCAAAACATTTGACAGTATCAAAACAAAACACTTCAATTTTTCCCTATAGAAAACTTTGAAAAGACATGTTCCTATGAAACATTTTGATTTCAACACACTTGCATTTTTGTACAGAAAACTGATTTGTTGTAAAATTTTCAGCCATCTCTGATGTTCACATTAGTTAGCAACAATGGCTCTAAAAGACCCCAAAGATCACTACAGCTCCTATGATTCAAAAGGAGTTATATTAAAACTGGACATTATCATTGCAAAATGATCCTAAACCCACACTGACCTGACCACAAAATTCCACATCAGTGGGACAGTAGGAAAGACAATGTAGGAACAGGAATAAATAAAAACATTTCAAACCATAATCTCCCTTTGTCCATTTCTTTATTCCCTCCTTTCTCTCTTTCCACTTCCTACTTACATACTTTTCTTTAATCTATAAATATTTTTGCCACATATAGCGTTATCGTACTCGTATTCTTCTAAACACCCCCAAAATTTCTAACACATTTCTCCAAGTATAACTGATCTCCCTTTCCTTCTCCCATTCTGTACAACACTGCCTCAGACACTCATTCTCCCATCCCCACTGCTCTTCATCCCTCACTGTCCTCTCCCCCCACCCCCACAACATTACTCCACCTTTTTCCTTTGCTCCCCTCACCTCTTACTGACTCCCTGGAGGCTGACACCTCAGAGAAAGCCAAAGACATTGGGCTTCCCCCCCACTTCATGCCAGTTGGCAGCCCCCTGATTGTCAGCTTCTGCGAGAGTGAACTTGACTCTCATGCTGAGTGCTGCTGAGAAGCAGCAGCACGCAAAAGAAAGGAGAAAGATGGTCAGTGACTGGGCTAAATACTGTTCATCTCCAAAAGCACAGAAACACTAACAAATCTATACAGGCATTTGTAAGATAAACAAGGTGTCAACCACACACTACTCCTCTACTCCCAGGGATCACTGGGCAGCTGAGCTTACTCCTGGGAATGGTTGGGCAACATTCTGTTGCACATGGTAATCTGTCACATGTGGCGAATTGCCAGCACTATTATAGTGGGTCCCACACTTTCTCCTCTTGTGAGAGGTTCAGGATACCATTTCTTGCCCCTGAACAGGGTATTAACTGCCCCACTAGGGGAGGGGAGTGGAGAGGGAGGGACCTGGGCCCACCATCTACTCCAGGTCCCAGCCCAGGGGCCCTAAGAATAGCAGTAAACTGCTTGAACTAGCTATTCCTTCCCCGGGCTACTTCCCTCTCCTACCTTCAGCTTGTGGGGCTTCCTGCCCTCTCTCTGCACAAGCCAGGTGTCTCTTTACCTAGGGTCTGGTTCTGGGTCTTCTTCCTTCTAAACTCTTCCTCTAATTTTGTCTCGTCTCGTCTCGGGTTTTATTAAGGCCTTAATTGACAGCAGGTGCTCCAATTAACCTGCTGTCTGCTTCCCTAGTCTACAGGGAGCCACACCCTAATGAGCCTTGAGTTAATATATCTCCCCTCAAGCACTCTGCCACAGCTCCCTGACCCTCCTCTAAAACACACACCCCAAAGAAGTCTCATTGAAGTTAATCATCACCTATTCTCCCAATCCCTACAAAGGGCTCAGTTAGGGTATGTCTACACTGCAGAGTCACTCCTGGTGGGATGCAGAGTACGTACAGTGCGCACAGCCCTAGCACAGGTATAAACTGCTGTGTAGGTGTGAGGCACTGCTTAGGCAACTATAGTAAAGACATGCCAGAACCTTAGGGTATGTATATACACAGCGCTCTACACTCCCAAGCAGTGACTCCCCTTCTACAATGCTATTTTTAGCAGTGTAGTGTCCTGCTGTCTCCCTGCAGCCAGAGCCTTTCCCCACCACAGGGAAAGGCTCCAGTTGTGGGGAAAGACTCTGGCAGGGGAGAGGCAACAGGTTACTGCAGCTCCCCCCTGCCAGAGCTTTTCGCACTCCAGGGAAGGATTCTGGTAGGGGAAGGCAGCAAGAAAGGCTCAAGCAGCTCCCTGTAACAGGGAAAGGCTCTAATAGTGGGGAACTGCCAGAGCTTTTCCTCACTGACTTCCCCCCTGCCAGGGCCATTCCTGGCCACATGTAGATACACTCGGCAGTAGGAACATACCCTGCTTTTCAATAAGGCATGTGCCGCACATACCCTGCATGCTGCTGCCCGTGTAGACAAGGCCTTAGAGGTGTTGTAGAGCAGCATGGGAGGGAAGGTATCAAGTGAGGTCAAAAGTAAGGGGGTTGGGAGCCTGGACACCTGGGTTTTCTGACTCTGTCTCTGATTCATTGCGTGGCTTTCAGCAACTTATTAGTGGACAGATTGTAGCTTGCCCTCCACAGATGTGCAAGGTTGGGCAAAGCATGTAAAAAACTTCTCTCCATTCTTGCACTGCTGCAGAAAGGACAATCAATTGCACACCTGGAGCTTAAGAAGCGAGGACACACACACTAGTGCAGGACCAAAGCTGCTGTAATGGGAGTTGGGCCATGGTTCTGTTCCCCCTTTCCCAACACTAGAAGGGAACACTGGGGGAAGGAAAAGATGCATGCTACATGGGCATATGCTCTCCGAATTCTCCTGGAGCCAATTAAACTAGTTCAGCACTAATACAGCCTGTTATTGTAGCTGAGTCTCTCCACGCACCACCTTCTGCAAGTTCTGGTTTAAAAAGTCAAAATACAGCACCCAGCCTCCCTAAGCCTAATGATCCTCATGTGTAAAATAGGTAGAGTGATGTTTACCTACTTCATGATGCACCTTTTAATTAATGCTTGTAAAGCACCGTGAGAGCCTTGGATAAAAGGTGCCATGTAAGTGCAAATGTAAAGATGTTCTTATCAATAAAGCAGGACAGGAGAGAGAGAGAATAATTAATGTGAAATTCTAGCTCTAATTCTCACCTAAGCCACCATGCCAGGTCCCAGGAACTCTTAACACAAGGATTTGCCAAATACAGGGCTGATGGTATGGAGGGGAGGGGGGGAAGAACTTTAAAAGCAGAGGCACATGAAACTGGCTCATTATCTGAGCTCAACCCATTAGTCTGGACTGTAAATTCATCAATAATAGTTTACTCCCCGTCCCTTCAAGCCAGTAAATTGAGGCTATCCTTATAAATTTCCTTATTTTCATGCAAGGCTATTGAGTTCTTTTAGTTTGGAATGAAAGACTATGCCCAAGGAAGAGAACATGATTTTCATTATAGGCATTTCTTCCCCTCCCATCTACCCCATATAGTCAGGAAATTAATTTTCATGATGAAAGTTGTGGCTTCAAATGAATTAACAATGCAGGACTACAGAAGATTTCATTTAATTTGAAATGTCAAGCAACCACATTATTTTAATCAAGAAATATTAGTTCTTTTAAGCTTTGGCTGGCTTCTCCTTGTGTATTGTGGTACTGTATATATATCATACAGCGTGCTTGTGTTTCTAGGCTGGATTAAGTATTGAAAGAAATGGTCAGTAATGAATATTCCATGTAGAGCCAGGATGATATCCATTTATAATGTCCTATAAATATTATATAATTGATTGCAATTGGACATAGATAAGATAACGTTATCTCTAGTTTCCTGCTGGTATTGATTGCACTCTATATTATTTTTTCACAGACCTGGTAGAATCTGCTTATTTATTTAATTGTGTTTCTATTGCCATGAAGTTAAATTGCTTCCTGGAGGCGGGAAACAGGACACCGATATTAATCTTTCTCTGTGCCGTTAAGTTGCTCTGTTTCACTAATGATTCAAAGGATCAATTAAAAAGAAGGACAGGGATAAATTTCACTGCTGGAAAATAGTCTCACTGTAGTTGTATGGAGCCTTTCTTTGAATAGTCTTTTAAAAGGCAAAGGGCAAGCACAGTGCAGAATATTTGCCTGCTATCTTTTCTGAGTTCTTGAATCAATTTGCCCCTGTTTGTCAAGAAATCTGGAGAAATCTGACTCCAATAATAAGCAAATTATTATTCCTGCTGGATTAATATTTGGGAAACACCAGAAAATGATGTTGCATCTTAAATGTTTGGTAAAATGCATCAGGCCAAATTCTGTCCATTACATGAATACTTCAGTGGAACTATGCTAGTCTAATGGAGAAGTTGGCACTTGGGCCTGAAGATGTAACACACTGATCAGTGTATATTATATGTGGTCCTCTGTGCCTGATTCTGAGAGAATATGAGACTGCTACTACTCCCAGAAAGCAGATTTAGCTCGTTAGCACAATTGGTAATGGCTCATGCTCTTAGCTCTGGAGGTCCCAAATTTTAACCTCCAGTGATGACCAAGGTGATGGTCATTAAACAGGCACCACTTTGAGCAAACCCAGGTGCAAAAGTCTACAGCATATAATCAAATGTTGCCCCTCTGTTCGACAGACATAAAACCTGAGTAGAGCAGGTTTTATATAGAGTAGAGCAGTGACAGCAGAGCAGTTACTTGGGATTTATGCTATTGTATCAAAGGCATAATCTGGCTTCCTCAGCTTAAAAATATTTTACACTGGCTATACTGACATACAAAGGATGCATCATTAGACTTAAAGAGATTTATATTGGGGAAAGGACAATTTTTCCACCTTCCCCAAACCTTTACAGTTACTATTTGCACATTTGCCATAATCTATTCTAAAGAACGTGTGTTCCACTGCCCCCATTGTCAATAGCAACAACATAGCAAATAAGATAGAAACAACATTACCTACCTCTTGGTTGTAAAGTCATAGATTCCAAGGACAGAAGGGGTCATGCAATCATCTTGTCTGATCTGTATAACACAGGCCATAGAACTCCCACAAAATAATTCCTATAGCATATCTTTTTGAAGAACATACATTCTTGATTTTTAAAATTCTCAGAGATGGAGAACCACCACGATCATTGGTGGTCATGGAACTTTGTTCCAGACATTAATTACTCTCAATTAAAAATTTACACATAATTTCCAGTCTGAATTTGTCTAGTTTCAACTTCCAGCCATGGATTGTGCTTCACCTTTTTCTGATAGAGTGAAGAGTCCATTATTAAATATTTTCCCCATGTAGATACTTACAGATTGTAATCATCTTCTGTTTGTTAAACTAAATTGAGTGAGCTTCTTGTGTCCATCACTATAAGGCATGTTTTCCTGCAATTTATCAATGTCCTTCTTGAATTTTGGGTTTCAAAAAAAGTTGTAATGCTAAGAATAGGTAGTAATTAGCAATTTATACATGTTGCCTTGATTGTCTGAGCCAGTTTTTGAATGCTGTTGTTGCAATATAAAAGTCCCTCTTGGATCAGTACATAAGAACAAAAGAATGTCCATACTGAGTCAGAACAATGGTTCATATAACCCAGGATCTGTCTTCTAACAGTAGCCAATTCCAGATGCTTCAAATGGAATGTACAGAACAGGGATATTATTCAGTGATTCAATCCCTGTCATCTAGTCCCAGCATTTGACACTTAGGAGGTTAGGGACACCCAGAGTGTGGGGTTGCATCCCTGATCATTTTGGCTAATATCTAGTGATGGATCTATCCTCCATGAACTTATCCAATACTTTTTTGAACCCTGTTATACTTTTGGCTTTCATAACATCCCTGGAAATGAGTTCCACAGGTTAACTGCATGGGTTTGAAGAAATACTTCCTTTTGTTTGTTTTACCACTGCTGCCTATTAATTTAATTGGGTGATCCTCGATTCTTGTGTCGTGTGAAGGGATAAATAACACTTTCTTATGCACTTTCTCCATACCATTTGTGACTTTAGAGACTTCTATCTTATTCCCCATTAGTCATACCTTTTCCAAGCTGAACAGTCCCAGTCTTTTCAATCTCTACTCAGATGGAAGCTGTTCCATCCCCCTCATCATTATTGTTTTCCTTCTCTTTATCTTATCCAATTCTAATATACATTTTTGAGATGGGGTGATCAGAATTGCAACTGTATAAATAGTTTTGGAGGAGAAAAGTCCTACAAACCTTTGGCATCTGTTCTTCCTTTAATCTTTAAGCATATTAAACACATAGGATCAAATCCTGCTGTCCTGATTCAGGCAAAATGCCCACATTGAAGTTAATGTCTGTGTTTTCTCTCTCTCTTGTTCAGAAAGAGAATCTGAGGTGGTTCAATCACAATCTTTGCTACCTCTGGCAAAAAGTATGTCTTCACTACTAAAAGATGTATCTTTGCAGCAAGAAAGATAATTCCCAACAGCTATCTCACGATAACATCCCACTGGAGACAAGGCACAGGTAGATTTTATCTTGTTGTAGTTAGTCAAGGTAAATGCCAGGTGGAGGGAAATACAGTTGTATTAATACAGATGTAGTTAGATACAGATGTAGTTATCTAACTACATCGAGATAAAAACTACAGATCCTTGTTTCCACTAGGATTTCATATTGAGATAATTCTCTCGAGTTAGCTTTCTCATTGTAAAGACACATCTTTCTTGGCATCTTTCTTTCTATCCCTCCAATAGAATTAACAGACAATTATTATAACAAAAAAAGGTTTAGATCAACTCTGGAACTAGTTTAAATTAGTCCATCTGTAAGGGAGAGTGGTGGTGGCATAGGCCACGTATATATAAATAAAAATTTAGCATGTCAACATTAAGGACTGGTAATGACATTTTTCTGCAAAAAAATTCAATTTTGATTTTTTTTCCATCCAGAAAACCAACAAAAGTATCTTCTTTCAGGTCACTTCTACCCAACTGAAATATTTTGTTTCTTGAATTGACCCTAAATGTTTAATCTGAATCAGTTCAACATTAAAGTTCATTTCCCTACGGTGGTGCATTGCATCATAGATAGCACCCTAGCAAATTCACCGTAGCATTTTTAAAATGGTTAATTTCATGATTTCAGCTATTTAATTCTGAAATTTCATGGTGTTGTAATTGTAGCGGCTTGTGGGAGGGATGTCACAAGGTTATTGTAGGAGAGTTGCAATATTGCTACTCTTACTTCTGCGCCGCTGCTGGCAGCAGTTGTGCCTTCAGAGCTGGGCAGCTGGAGCGTGACAACCGCTGGCCAGGAGTCCAGCTCTAAAGGCAGAGCCACTAGCAGCAGCGGAGAAGTAAGGGTGTCATGGTATGGTAGGCCGCCCAGCTCTGAAGTCAGCACAGAAGTAAGGATGGCAACATTGTGACCCCCTAAAATAACCTTGTTACCCTCCCTGCAAGTCCCTTTTGGATCAGGACCCCCAATTTGAGAAACGCCAGTCTCCCCCCATGAAATCTGTATAGAATAGGTTAAAAGCATGCAAAAGGACCAGATTTCACTGTCTGTGACGCGTTTTTCATGGCCATGATTTTGGTAGGGCCCTTGTCATAGGCGTGTGAATGCCCGATGCCCGCATTCTATCCCATAGCCCAAACTCCCTAACTGAATAAAATCTTTCATGGTGCAATGTGGTCTCCCCTCTAACCAAATGGCATGGTGCATCAAGGGAGTCACATGGTTGAGGATGCAACATGGGAGATGTTGTCTCACCAGGGAGTTCAGCCCATGGAAAAGAATGGGAGCATGAGGAACCTGAATCACATATCACATAAGGTAATACACAACTATTGACAAAGGAAATGTAATTAGCAACTTGAAATGAAACATTTGGTGTCAGTTCAACATACCAAAATGAAACGTTTCTGGAATACTGAAATATTTACTTTCAATCAAAAATGCCAAAATAAAACATTTTACCATTTCTGAATAGAATTTTTTCTGAACTTTTGTCGATATTTCAATATTTTGTCCCAATTCTAGAGTAAAACAAATATTGAAACATCAAAATGTCTTCTGGGATGGAAATTTCAATTTTTGCTCAGTTCTAGTTCCAACCAAATATAAGGTTAAATGAGCTGTCAAAGTAAATTGCAAATGCCATCCTTGTAGCAGAACATTTATCACAGCTGGCATGAAGCGGCCCCCTTTTTGACAACATGGGCAGGAAAGCCAAGAGGTCTGTGAGCTTTGAGACTGAATTCCCTTCCATCCCTAGAGACAGTTGCTAAAAGTCATGGTAGAAGCATATTGAATATAGAAACTCCTGGCCTCTGTGTTTTATATACCTGTTCTGATTCCAAACAGAAGGTTTCATACTCCAGAACCATCAATCTGAACTCTTTTGTGGTTATTAAATTCTCTTTTGAAACAAAATTTTAAAAATGAAATGAGTCTCCATCCTTTGCAACAGCAGTGTCACACTAGTGCCTCACACCTCTCTGCACATGGTTACACCTGTTGACATTTAAGTACCAAAGAGAATATTTGAACAGTAGAGGAGGAAAAAGACACAGGAGAGTATTTGAGGCTGGCACTGAAGCATGCCTTTAACTTAAGAATTGGGCCAACAACCAGGCTAGCATAATACTAAGCTGCCCCAATGTTTGTCATTCAGTGCTATTACAGAAAGGCCAAATGCAACAAGAATTAACAAGAGCACGCGGAGCCGAGCATATATAATTTTATCATCTGTTTTTCTAATGTGCGTGTTGCAAAAGTGTATTATTTATTAAGGAAATTAGCATTACAATCAGCTAGAACCTATTTTATAGAGGTGTTGCAAGGTACACTGAGTCCCATAGAAATGAGGCTCACACACAGTGGCTAGATGAATAAAAGTGGTGAGTTTATTGAAGGCAAACAGTGACACAGTGCAACGGCGGCCCCTTATCGTTGCAGTCACTGAGAGACGGGGGAAAAGCCTGACGCATCGGAGTCATGCTCAGGATGAAGCCCAGCATACAAGGGCACACTGACACAGAAATACTCATGCACATTTGCATTTCATACATAGCTCATGAATAGCTAATAACATGTTTTGCAGTACTGCCTTAGTTTACATTTCTAGTTTCACACAAGCTGAATCTCACACAGACTGAGTAAACAGTTTAACAGCTGCAGGCTGAGAGGCTCTTCTCAGACAGATAACAAGGAGACAAGGCCATTCCCTAGGTCGATAACCTTGAGTGAGTGCATTACCCTGGAGACGCGATGGAAGCGAATTGCATTCCCCAGCCACAGCCTGTGACACTTTCTTCCGCATCCTACAAAAGGAGATGTAATTATCCTTTAACCTATTGGTTTAGCTGTAAAATGTGATGTAGTTAATTGACAGTATTATTTGGAGTAATGTGCATGCCAAGGGCATGATTATGCCACCCTTATTCCGGTTCAGTCGTACCTTGGTATACAATAGTCTCAGTGAAATTAGTATCACTGACCACAAGAATGAGGGCCCAAATTGCGGATCTGACTACTGAACAGTCTGTTTCCTATTTTAGTTTTTGCTGATACAATGTCTTAACGTGACATGGCTTTTTTCCTATAAGACACCAACAAAAGTACTGAAAACATACAGACAGCACTATTACCGTCCAACACTCCTTTGGTTCAGAATATACAAATAAAAAGTTACTCCTATACTGGATTGGAGTGATACAGTATACATTCTGTTTCATTATTTAGTGATCTCATTTCCACAGGATCCATCAGAAGTGACAGCCTCTTCTAACTTTTCAAGTGAGTTATTCACAGACCCACTACACCAGAGTATTTCAGGGTCTAAATGCCAGAAGGCTTTTCATTCAGCAGATAGATTAGAGGTCTTTATCCAGGTAAGTACAGCAGCAGTGATGCTTACTCTCCCTGGACTGCTTTTCTTCAATAGCTTATTTGTATATGGCACAAAGGTTATTCCATTAACCTTCCCCAGACAAGGCTGAAATTGATGCTGATCTACTCTGGCTAGTTCAGGGCAAAAAAATCAGGTATTTGGCTTCCTGTTGATTCAGAAGCAACTCTAATGAGATACACAGTTAAATTCCCTCTCCCATTTCAGCTTACACCACAGTGAAGTTATTACAGTTCATTATTTGCTACAACATCATGTTAGTTTTTACTGAGAATTTGACTATTTGAATAATTTTTGATGGATTTATCAGTTGTCCAGCACCCCTCTTCTCCTGCAGGAACCTCTGGGCTGTTGTATCATGAAATAGTCCGAGCAAAATACTCCTGGCAGATGCTGCTCCACATACATTCTGTGATTTTCAAAAGGAAAAACACCTCCCACCCACCAGGAAGAAGATGGGGAAGGCATAGCTTTCCGTTTGTGGTATGGAGAGCCAGTACAAGGGAGCGCAAGCCGGGCCAAGACTTGGCCCCCCAAATAGGAAAGAAAGAAAACAGAAAGGAAACTCAGTAAGTCACAACATGAAAGCAGCTGGCAAATTATTTCACACAGCTGAAGCAATGTGTATCTGTCATTTTTGTGACTCCATAAGGACCTGGGTTTACCTCCTTTGCTGATCTTAATGCAAGCCGTGCGCTAGTGGATTAGTGAACAGGAGCAGGTCGTTTGACAGCTTGGGCTGCACACAATTATCGCTGATTTTATTTGATATAAAAATTATTTTGGGTAATCTCCACAGTGCAATTTTTTCCTGAAGAGGAAACACTGCCAATTAGGATTGCACACACAGATGCAACATACACTGTTTGACAATAATATGCCTTTGCAGGCCATCAGGGCATTGGCAGACTTCTTTTTTGCTAGCCTATATATGTAAACAGCATAAGAAAATGACATATAAACAGATTCTTTTGGTTATAAAAGGTACTAACAACCTTGTTTCAGGTACAGGGTGTATATGTTACAAAAGGTTTACACTACACTGTATGTCACAGCTAGGTTAACCTAACAAACACAGTTAGGTTTTTTAACACAGTTAAAGTGAGCAGTAATAAAAATAACTAGTATTTTTAAAACAAAATTACGCAGATACTGATGCAAATAATACACATCCTTTTTCATGTTGGAATTTTAATAATTAAAAGCATTTCAATAAAGTTTATTCTATAATTTACTGTTCTATCTAATGCATTTGTTTTTTCTAAGTTATTTTGTCCTTTTATATTTTTAAACTAGTACAACTGTCACTCTGAACATCTCTACAGATTTACCTTTTGCCAAATTACTGTGGCCTTTTTACTAAAAATAGAGAAAACCACAGTTATGTTAATTACTTACAAAATGGCAATGGAAATTGTGATATCATAGTAATGTTTAACAAATTACTGAATAGCTAATAATCTGCTTATAAACCATAGTGTATATTATTCCCAGAAATCTACTTTCTCTCATCACACATATTTTTTTCCTATATTACACTGGTATTTGTTCTTGATGTGAGGATTACAAAGTTCTAAATCACTGCAGAGCTATGAAGAATGAAATCTATGTACCATATATTTTCATTATCCTGCTGAACATTCAGCTTCAAAATGAATGTCTCCCTAGTTCACTGCAAGATTGAAGGCCCAATAGACAAGTGCTCCATGCACTGAACAACCATTGATTTAAATGGCAGCTCCTTGCACAAAGTGTGTACAGGATTCGGCCTTAATTATTTATCAAAAGCATGCCCTAAAGCTGTGGATCACAACAAAGCCAAACAGAAAGAGTCAAGCTGTCAATACTATGTTGCATTTCCCTGCCTACATAAAATACATAGGCGACTTTGTGTGTGTGTGTGGCTGGCAAATGGGTGAATAAGGAGTTAGATGTTTCATACTATAAACAGAATAATGTGGCGAGTACTGAGTGGCTCTGATAATCTGAAACTCCTATGGATTTTGGTGGGGATGGAGTACCAAATAAGTGCTCAGAGTTAAAAATGTAATAAAAAATAAGCAGTATTAATATTTTTCACTCCTAAATATCTTGTCTCCATTTAATATTCTGCTGGAGTATCATTAAGGTCAGGTCTATCCTACAAAGTTTTGCTGGCATAGCTGTGTCAGTTAGGAATGTGAAAAAAACCTCTCCTCTCCCCATAACAGATACAGCTCTGCCAGCAAAAACAACATGTAGAGGCAGCTCATACCAGCAAAAAACAAAACAAAAAAACCCCCAGAACCTCCATTTGCCAGAAGAGCTAATGTCATTTGGGGAACTGCTTTAACTATGGCCAGGTCTATGGGTTAGGGTCAACCTAATATACGCGTAGCCGAAGTCAACATATCTTAGGTCAATTTACGTCCTCAAGGCAGCAATTCAATGGCTGTTGCTCCCCCATCGATTCCGCTTCCACCTCTCGCAGCGGTAGACAGGGAGAGCACTTGGTAATCAATTTATCGTGTCCATTCTAGACGTGATAAATTGATCACCAAAAGATCAATCACTACCCGCTGATCCGGTGGATAGTGTGGTATTACTCTATATTGCAAAATAACTCCTTTTGCTGGTATAAGCTAAATCTCCACTAGAGGGCTTCGCCGGTATAGCTTACACGCAAAGCCTTTGTACTGTAGGCCAGCCCTATAATTAATAGGTATAGAGAGACTGGAGGCTTGGGAGTGTTTCAACTTGCTGGCTTGAATCCAGTGATATTTATCAAGTCACTGCCATCCAATGGCTATTTGGTGGCCTTTGTCCAGTAAGTGAGGATATCAGTCCAGTTGGCAGCACTCCACACCAAATTCATGATAGTGTTAACTAGGGTTGCTAATCCTCCAGGGTTGCCCTAGAGTCTCCAGGAATTAAAGATTAATCTTTAATTAAAGATTATGTCATGTGATGAAACATTCAGGAATATGTCCAACCAAAATTGGCAACCGTGAGGGGGGAGGGGGGATAACTCAGTGGTTTGAGCATTGGCCTGCTAAACCCAGGGTTGTTGTGAGTTCAGTCCTTGAGGGGGCCATTTAGGGATCTGGGGCAAAAAATCTGTCAGGGGACAATACTTGGTCCTGCTAGTGTAGGCAGGGGCCTGGACTCGATGACCTTTCAAGGTCCTTCCAGTTCTATGAAATAGGTATATCACCATATATTTAATTAGCAGAGAACAGGGACTGAATGGGCAAGGAGAATGAATTTCTTATTTTCCTTAGAAGCCACATGAAGGTGGAAAAGTTTTACCAAGGCACCAAGAAGATGACACTTCCATTGTATATGCTGTGCTTATTCTAAGGCTAAATAGAGGACTTTGTTCCTGATGTAACATGGTGGCCGTCACCCAATCACCCCCTTCTCCAGTCTTGCCAGTGGTGTCTCTGCAACACCCTGCCCCCATTGTCCTCTTCTTCAGGGTTCCATAAGCAGAACTCCATGAAGTCTTGCTCGTCCACTCACAGCCCTCCTTGGGATTTATTAACACAAAGTTCCAAATGCAAAACACAAAAACAAATCCCCCTGTCTCAATGGGGCACAGCCCCTCCTCCCTGAGGCACTATCCCTTTGTGCTCTCTGAGCCGCTAGAGAAGATGCAAGGTCTGGCCTGCCTTCCTTGCCTTCTCCCAAAAGAAAACAAAGCTTTCCATTGGGTCTTCTTACCCACTCCCAACTCCCTTCTTCAGGGACCACTGCAAGAGACCTTCCTACCCACAGCTTTACACTGCCCTCCCTGAATTCTCCCTGACCTTTGATAGCCCAGGTGCAGCCCTGCCCCTTAATTGGCTCCGTTGGGAGCAGCTGCTCTGGCATAGGGCAGCTGAATTTATTTCGATCAGAAGGGCCGGCCATTTTGTGACTGCAAGCCTGTCAAACCAGCACCACTCACAAGCACTAAATTCACTTTCAAGAGAGTAATGCGTGTAAAAGAATGTGCTACAGTGTGTTCATTTGCATTAATGTCATTAGCTTACTTAAACAGCTCCTCTCTAAGTGTTCTTGAGGAAGACATTTCCTGTGCTCCATCAGAGCTATAATAAGCAGCTGGGAATAAAAGCTATACAAGCAACCTTCTAGTATGTTTAAACAAGACATAAAACATTACTCTGAAAACTGTATTCAGGACAAGGGATATATATTATTGATGTTTGAAACATACACTATAAACATCTAGCACTGCATAAATGCCTTAAAATTAATTTATAATAATATCTTCCCTTTAATGCACACCTGTAATTCCTATAAATGTAAATGGAAATTATCCATGCACAGCAAAAGGAATACTGCTCTCCCAGTAGGCTTGGGTCCCCCAAAGGTCCTGAACACACTTAACTCTCACTGACTTCCATGGAAATTGTGATGTGCTAAGCAATCTCAGGAGGTGTTCAGTACTTCACAAGCTGAGACAATGGGAATCATAGGCACACAACACTTTTATAGTTCGGACTATTGTTGTCCTTTGTGATTAAAGCTGGCAAACAGAGTGAGTCATCCTCTCTAGAAATATTCAACACTGTATACTTGATACTACCCCCATTTTTTAGGCATGTATAAGACACATGTGCCATTGTTGCCTGATTATGCAGGACATTGTGCTGCTTTAGTTAAACATGGGAAAAGAAGCCTTATGGGGAGCTCTATAAAATAGCAAGTAATGGACAGAAACGTAGTGGTCGTACCTGGAATGCAGATAGTAAAGCCATGTTTCAAGCTGTACTTTCACACAGGGCATGGGCCTCTCTTCTTACGTATATTTGTCAATATACGACAGGCTAAATTGTACTTTGCTTTAATATATTATTTTCTAAAACAGGGAACATTGACATTTCTTGTGTGTTGATTTCAAGAGGTATAGAGACTGGATAGTTCCTACACAAATACTCCAAGCTCTACTTACAAGGGCAGGGGGATTTGTCCTTAGTTTGGACTAGGACTATTGCATAATCACAGTTAACTCACATTATTAACTCAAAAAAATCAGTCATGATTAACTGCATTTTTAATCGCACTGTTAAAACAATAGAATACCAGTTGAAATTTATTAAATATTTTTCTACCTTTTCAAATATACTGATTTAAATTACAACACAGAATACAAAGGTTCAGTGCTCATTTTATTTTACTATTTTATTACAAACATTTGCACTATAAAAATGATAAAAGAAATTGTATTTTTCAATTCACCTAATGCAAGTACAGTAGTGCAATCTCTTTATTGTGAAAGTGCAATTTACAAGTGTACGTTTTGTTACATAACTGCACTTAAAAACAAAATGTAAAAACTTTAAAGTCTACAAGCTCACTCAGTCCCACTTATTGCTAAGACAAAATAGTTTGTTTACATTTACGGGAGATAAAGCTGTCCACTTATTTACAATGTATCCTGAAAGTGACGCTCATTAAAAAAAATGTGTTAATTAAATTTTCACTGTACTCCTTGAGGGAAAATTGTATGTCTCCTGCTCTGTTTTACCCACATTCATTTCACATTATACCGTGTTTCCCCGAAAATAAGACAGCGTCTTATATTAATTTTTGCTCCCAAAATTACATTACATTATATTACAGCAAGAGGCAAAACTGGAAGTACGTCTTATTTTCGGGGGATGTCTTACTTTCGGGGAAACAGGGTAGCAGGCTCAGATGATGACCCAGCACATGTTGTTCGTTTTAAGAACACTTTCACTGCAGAGTTGACAAAATGCAAAGAAAGTACCAATGTGAGATTTTTAAAGATAGCTACAGCTCTCGACCCACGGTTTAAGAATCTGACATGCCTTCCAAAATCTGAGAGGGATGAGGTGTGGAGCATGCTTTCAGAAGTCTTAAAAGAGCAAGACTCCAACGTGGAAACTACAGAATCTGAACCACCAAAAAAAGAAAATAAATCTTCTGCTGGTGACATCTGACTCAGATGATTAAAGTAAACATGCATCATTCTGCACTGCTTTGGATCATTATCGTGTAGAACCCATCATCGGCATGGACGCATGTCCTCTGGATTGGTGGTTGAAGATGACCAGACATATGAATCTTTAGAATATCTGACACATAAATATCTTGCGATGCTGGCTATAACAGTGCCATGAAAATGTCTGTTCTCACTTTCAGGTGACATTGTAAACAAGAAGTGGGCAGCATTGTCTCCTATGGGTATTAGCCCACAAAAGCTTATGCTTCAATACTTTAGTTAGTCTTTAAGGTGCCACAGGACTCTGTCACTTCTGCTATTACAGACTAACATAGCTACCTCTCTGATTCTTGTTATCTGAGTGACTGACTGAACAAGAAGTAGAACTGAATGGACTTACAGGCTCTAAAGTTTTACATCGTTTTATTTTTGAATGCAGTTTTTTTGTACATAATTCTACATTTGTAAGTTCAACTTTCATGATAAAGAGCTTCCTTTACAGTACTTGTATGAGGTGAACTGAAAAATACTATTTCTTTTGTTTTTTAGAGTGCAAGTATTTGTAATAAATAAATATAAAGTGAGCACTGTACACTTTGTGTTCTGCGTTGTAATTGAAATTAATAAATTTTAAAATGCAGAAAACATCCTCAATATAAATAAATGGTATTCTATTATTATTTAACAGTGTGATGAATTGAGTGATTATTTTTAATCACAATTCATTTTTTTAATCGCTTGATAGCCCTAGTTTGGATATCTCAGTATAAAATCCGACCGTAAGCGAGCGTAAACTATAGTTTACGCAAAGATGAATCTGGCTGTCACTCACCACTATGTCTTTCCAGAAGGAACAGCAACAACTACCTTTTCAGAAATCAGGCTAAATTCTCCTCTCATTTACTCTGCTGAGACTCCATGGTGGTGCACTGCCGTAACTGAGAGGAGAATCCCTTGTTCCCAGTGTCTTTTCCCAAAAGCCTGTCAGGATGGTAGTGTTGCCTCTTAGGCTCTCTAACACTGAGCTGTGGTGGATTTTCACACTCAAATTCTTTTGGAATCAGGCTGTTGTTTCTAGAATGCCAGGCATTCTATGAAGTCTACTGCCTTTAAGGCCTCATGCCCCCTCTATCCTTCACCCAATCTATCTGTCCTCCCTCTCCTTTTATGAGCCCAAGCAAAAACCAAATGAAGTCAACTGAGGACTTTCCATCGACTTCAAATGTCAGTGGATCAGGGCCTATATGCAGCAGTTTACATTTCTGGAAAAGGTTATTGAGCTAAAGAGATTGCAAGAATAACAAAATGTCAGGTCAGATTACTTGTGCCAAACAGTTTAGGATTGTGCTGCTGCTGCTGCTTTTCTTTTAAAAACAGGCATCTAAAGCTGACCTAGGCAAAGAAAGGGAGGAATTGATGTGCTCCATTCCCCAGAGAGCTCTTCTCAGGGCTCTACATTTTATTCATTAGTAGTGGCAAAGGTAGTTAACATTTAGTTGATATATGCAGGCAGGAAAGCAGTGGCATAAAGAAAGAAGCATCAGGATGTTTTACTGCTAGGGATTGGGAGGTTTGAGGTTTTTAATTATTACTTTGTATCAGGGATTGGAATGTAAATGTCATAAAGAAAAAATGATTATATCACTCTTTTCTCCTTGTAAATTGGTACAAATGTGATCAACTGCCGGTTTGGAAAAATGCTTTTACTGCAACCAGAGGCATTAGCAGTAGTGTTGGTCTAGCAAAGGACTGTGTTACAGATGCTCATAAAACTAGATATCTAAACAGCCTCAAAGCTTTATAAATTACAATTTCTGATCAAGTTTAATGCACAACATATTTCATGCTCTTTCTTCTGTTTCTCTGTTAACACACTTTTATGCCGACTAGATGAAGCTGCATATACAGTAATGGTTATGGAGCGTTCTAAGGATATTCTCTGCAGCTAACTTTAAAGCTTTTCTAGTGCAGCCATAACCCAAACATTAATGCAAATGGCAGTTTTCAGCCTTTTGCCAACCTTAATTTGTTTTTTGTTTTTCTTTTTTGCAAAACACCAAATGATAAGGAAACTGAGTTAACTGCAATTAATACAGGGCTACTTTTTCTTCAGGACCAATTCTGCAGGCCTTACTCAGTCTCTTCCAGATCAAACCTCCCTTTGGGCCAAATCCCAAGATCCTTACTCATTGGGGTATTTTTTTCCAAACTCAGTCCTTTCTCAGGCAAAACTTCCAGGTCTGGATTGTCCCTCCCCAGATCAGTTAATAGATGTCAGTTTCTGTGCATGAATCTCCCTCTTCCTGCAGGTCTGGGAGGCGTGGGACCCAGGGGAGTAAACATCTTTTTCCCATGAAAAAATAATACAGCAGAGGGAACTGTTATTTTGCACTATCTGCAGAATCCCCTCCCTTGAGGATCCAGAGAGCAGCTGCAGGCAGTTGAAATTCCTGATACCACAGTTCCAGCAGAACCTCACTGTTGAGGAACCAGGGATGAGAAAAGAACGGGGGGAAAGGTGGAAAGGCACAGAGGCTCGATGTGGACAGCAATGTGGCCAGTACAGATCTGGTTCCTACAGATCTGTACTGATCCTGCAGGTTTGGGGCCAACCCTTTCCTCCCCACATCCAGAGTCCCCTCCTATGGACGTTGCCATGTGATGGGATTATCAAGACCCCAATTTTACCTGACTGGCCATGGAGTGAGGGCTGCAGGATTTTTCTCTTCTGCATTTTGGTAGGCCTTTCACTCAGTTTATACTCAGCATGTACCGTGAGGACTGACTCCCACTTTACTCAACAGCAGTTTGCCTGGGTAAGAGATGAAGAGAACAATGAAAGCTAGATTGTGCCATTTAGCTCCAACCCTACATTGGTGGGCAGCATGGAGTTGCACCCTCACACAGGAATCTTGCAGTGCTTCTCAATGCTCAGGAAACAGGCAATTGGTAAAAGGCAAATATAGAGCCCATCTTTAAAAAATGGGAAGAAGTGTGAAAGGACTCAACAGGCCCTCTCTCTCAGAAGAAAAAGATCCTATCCAGCTGCTTTGCCCCAATATTACTTCACTGGATAGGGGTAAGGTTATCTTAAGCTTTTATTCAGTGCGCTGAAGGTTGCTTATCAGAAATAGAACAACCCCCAATATCAGAAATTGGAAGCTTTTATAACATACAGATATACATATTCATGTGGCTCATTGATTATTCATTTATACTCTTACATGGTTAAAACTATGTGGAAACCGGAAGGTTACATCAGAAACATATTCATTGGTTCTAATTTGCCGCAGTGCTGAGCCTGCGCAGGAGATTTCTCACTTTTAGCCTATATTAGTAACATTATCAAGGTCTTACTTTTGGAAGTCATTCTAATTTGCACACAACAACACTAGGTGTCTTATCTCAGTATAGGAGTGTTCGAATATAATACTCCCTTATTTTTCTCATGAGTTGCATTTCTCATATTTGAGGCTTATTAGCTATTTTCAGTTAGCAGTCTGAGATTACCCAGAGTGCTTGACTGCAGTTAGCTAACCAAGCCTATGTATGTCTTACAGACATTTGCTTATTACAACATAGGGTAAAGATGTTTACAATAGAAGGAGAATCCGGGGAACTACAGGCCGGTCAGCCTCACCTCAGTCCCTGGAGCAGGTCCTCAAGGAATCCATTTTGAAGTACTTGGAGGAGAGGAAGGTGATCAGGAACAGTCAGCCTGGATTCACCAAGGACAAGTCATGCTTGACCAACCCGATTGCCTTCTCTCATGAGATAATTGGCTCTGTGGATATGGGGAGAGAGGTGGATGTGATATACCTTGACTTCGATGAAGTGGGCTATAGCCCACGAAAGCTTATGCTGAAATAAACTGGTTAGTCTCTAAGGTACCACAAGTATTCCTCGTTTTATTTACGGATACAGACTAACACGGCTGCTAATCTTAAATTTGACTTTAGCAACCCTTTTGATATGGTCTCCCAGAGTATTCTTCCCAGCTAAATAAAAAAGTGTGTATTGGATGAGTGGACTATAAGGTGGATAGAAAGTTGGCTAGATTGTCAGGCTCAACAGGTAGTGATCAGCGGTTCAATATCTAGTTGGCCGCCAGTATCAAGTGGAGTGCCCAACAGGTCTGTCCTGGGGCTGGTTTTGTTCAACATCTTCAAAGGATGCAAAGGAAAGATAGGAAGACTATCAAGGGACTAGTACAGCTGCATCAAGAGCTCTTTAATGGTCTGAGAATCAAAAAGGAATGAAAACATTACTAAAGATGAGTACAAAAGAATTGTGCAAGAGTGTAGGAACAAAATCAGAAAGATTAAGACACAAAATGAGTGTCCACCTACCAAGGAACTTAAAGAGGCCATAAGAAGAGGATCTATGAATACATTTAAAAGCACAAGAATGGCAAAGGAAAGTGAATTACTATGACTTAGAGGGGAAGGAGCACTAATAACACGACACCAAGAAGGTAGAGGTGTTTAAACCTATATTGCTTCAGTCTTCACTGAAAAGGTTAATTGCGAGCAAACAAAATTAATATTAACAACAAGGGGGAAGAAACCCAAACCAAAATAGGGAAAAACAAGTTAAAGAATATTTAGATAAGTTAAATGTATTCAAATCAACAGGTCCGGAAACATTCACTTTGGGGTACTTAAGGCACTAGCTTAAGCAATCTCAGAACTATTAGCGATGATTTTTGAGAATTCATGGAGCTCTGGTGAGATTCTGGAGGACTAGTGAAGAGCAAACATAGTACCTGTCTTAAATAAGGAGAACAAAGAGGACCTGGGGAATTATATACCACTGATGCAAACTTTGATACCTTCAAAGATAGTGGAAGAAATTATTAAACAATCAATTTGTAAGCACCTAGAAGATAATCAGGTGATAAGTAATACTCCACATGGATTTGTCAAGGATGAATCACATCAACCTAATTTCCTTCTTTGACAGGGTTACTGGCCTAGTGGATGGGGGAAATTATAGATATGATGTATCATAGTTTTAGTAAAGCTTCTTACAGAAACCCACAGGACGTTCTCATAAGCAAACTAGTGAAATGTGGTCTAGATTAAATTACTATAAATTGGGTGTACAATTGGTTAAAAAATGTACTCAGAATAGTTATCAATGGCTCATTCTCAAACTAGGAGGATATATCTGGTAGTGTCCTGCAGAGGTCCATCCTGTTCAACCTTTTCATTAATGAATTGGATAATGGAGAGGAGAGTATGCTTATAACATTGGTGGATGACACAAAGTTGGCAGAGGTTGCAAGCACTTTGGAGGAGAGGATTCAAGTTAAAAATGACCTTAATAAATTGGAGAATTGGTTTGAAATCAACAAAATGAAATTAAATAAAGACAAGTGCAAAGTACTTCATTTAGAAAGAAGTATCAAATGCACACTACAAAGTGGGTAATAAACTGCTGAAAAGGATCTGGGGGTTCTGATGGGTCACAACTGAAAATACTTCAACAAAGTGATGCAGTTGCAAAAAAAGGCCAATATTCTAGGGTATAATAAAAGGAGTATCATACGTACCCATACCCATATGAGGTAACTTCCACTTAGCTCACTCCACTTTGAGACTTCAACTCGGGTATTGGGTCCAGTTTTGAGTGCCACACTTTAAAAAAATGTGAACAAACTGAAGTCCAGAGGACAGCAACAAAAATGATTAATGGTTTAGAAAACCAGCCTATGAGGAAAGGCTAAAAAACTAGGTGTGTTTAGTCTTGAGAATAAAAGTTGGGGGGGTGTCTGATAACAGTCTTCAAATATGTTCTGAGCTTTTATAAAGAGGTCAGTGATCAATTGTTTTCCATGTCCACTGAAGGTAGTACAAGGAGTCATCAGCTTCATCTGCAGCAAGGGAGATTTAGGTTAGATATTAGGAAAAACTTTCTCTCTATCAGAATAGTTAAGAACTGGAGTAGGTTACTGAGGATGTGGAATCCTCCTCATTGGTGGGTTTTAAGAACAACTTAGACAAACTCCTCTGAGGGATGGTCTAGGTTTATTTGGTTCTGCCCAATAGCAGAGGGCTGGACTAGATGACTTCTAGAGGTCCCATCCAGCCCTACATTTCTATAATTCTATTATAGTGTTGCCATGTTGGGGGATTTCTTTAAAAAAAATAATGTGACTGGGGTATTGTTGGGGGGTGGGAATTAGCTAAACAGAAATGGAGGGAGGGAGGCACGGAAGCGAGGAGTGGTAAGGGAGACTAGAAAGTGAAAAAAAGAGTGTCTAGAGGGTTGGTAGAGTAAGGCTGGAGTTAAGAGGCAGAAAGAGAGGCTGAGACAAAGCAGAAGGGAACAGCCAACCATAAAGGGGAGAAATGCCCAAAGCACAAACCGGAATAAAAAAAAGCATTCATTGAGGCATTCAGGTGATGTCACCATCGGTGCCCAAGGTCCGTGCCTCAGCTGCTTGTCACAGTACCTGCTGGCCTTTACCAGCAACTTCTCCTCTGGGAGCTCCCATGGCTGGGGCCATAGGAGCCCTATTACACTCAGGTTACTCTCCTGGGAACCTGGGGAGTGGGAAGGGGAAAAGATAACCCTGACTGGGCCCCAGCTCCTTCTCATTGTATAGCTGTACCTGCTGGCCTCTGCTGCTACTGGCTGAGTTTCAGTAGAAAGTCTAGTCCTTTTTGCTAGAGCCAAGAAAAGCCCAAAGCCCACTGATTAATATAAGCTATGCTTCTATCTACTCCTATTTATGTTCCTCAGAAGTTGTCACTTTAGTCTTATAAGGGGACCCAAAGCACTGCATCTCTGCTGCCAACTCTGACACACATTTTCCCAGATAGCTAATCAAACCCAGAACATGTTGTTACATCTGTTTCTGTTATTTGGTCCAGCTGAGCAGAATATGAATAGCCTGCAGGTTAGTTCTGTTCAGCTATGCACTAGCAATGGATAAATTATCTTCTTTTTCATTCTCTGAAAATGATAACATTTCCCTGTTGAGTATCAGTCCACATGAGTCGCACATTACCATCACATTAAATCACTAAATCATTAAGTTAATCACTTTGGAGATAAAAAGTGCAACGTAAGTGCTAAGTATTGCTGATGAGTGTAAACTGTGGTAGATTGGGGCATGCCTCTGTTAATCTGTGAACTCCATTTTTTTTTGTGAATGCTATTTTTTATTGTAACATTCACTGCCACCTTTGCTTTGTATTGTAACCTCCATGTTGGGTTCAAATACCTAGTTTATGTTGAAAAACAGCCTTACCTAGCCAAGGCCAGAAGCTCCAAGTGCCCACAGCAAGGTGGAACTCTGTGGTAACACGTGTAAGCAACTAGAGACTCAGGATACTTGTTTCAAGGTCTAAGGTGACCAAACTGTGTGATCCCACTGTCTGACATGGGTCCCGCAGCTGGGAAGATCTGGCAATGTACTGGGGAGACCCAGAGCTAGGAACAGTAACTAGTCAGTCCCCAGTCCCAAGAGGGCTTAGAACCACATGGGATTCAGAGGCTGGCTCCACTAACAACAGACTGGTGTCCATCCAAAGAGCAGGAGTGAGCTAGGTTGTGGCAGAAACAACAAGGAGAAAAGGAGAAAAATAAATCCTAAGGACAATAAAGAGGAGTAGTGAGAGGAGATCAATCACAGACTGAATTATTCAAGTACATACAGGTATTACATGAGGCAAAACAAACAGGTTCTCTTTGAAATTCTTTCCCTAAAAGCCTAATCTTGACAATTCCCAATTAAATACAACCTTGCTGGAACTGGTGAGATTTCTGGAAGATACATAAATCCATCAGAAAAGTTTCTTCCTCAGATAATAATGTTATACCGTCCATTGCTGTTCTGTGTACTCAAATGAACATTTTGCTCCACACGGACTGAAATTATCTCAGATGTGGGTTTGGGTCTTGGGGTGGGTTTTTTTTGGGGGGGGGATTGGCTATTATCACCAGGGAGGCTGTTAATCCAATATCCTATAGGTTCGGAGGATTGTGTGCAGCCAGCTGTAAATTTCTTGGTCACTTCCAACACAAAAAAGGATTAGGAAAATACAAGAGAAAATTTCCCCAAAACTTTCTGAGGCATCAACAGTATTTTCAGCATGTTTGCTGCATGACTTTCGATCTCTGTTTCAGGATTTAGGGACCAAATTTTCAAAAGGATGTGGATTCCTTGCACTCAAATCCCTACATAGATGTATCCAACCAGCTATAGTTGTGTACACACAAACTGCAGGGGTAAAGGAAAAAGACTAGGTTTAGGACCTTGTGGTCTCTGAGATTCTTTCATGACTCTTGATTATCAAGTGGTGTTCACACCTATGTCTAATATCACAGTTATGACTGAGTGTCACAGGGTCCCCTCCTGTGGCTTGTGTCCTCCTGCGTCTCACAGCCCGGTGCCCCCAACAAAGTCACTGTCCACACCTTTTCCGGTGGTTTCCCAGTGTCCTTTATTTACAGTGCAGGTTTATCTCCTTCAGTAAGTGCACCCCAAGATCCCCCACGTGGTTACCTTCACCCCCCTGGCTCACAGCCTTTGGCCCTTGAGGCTCTCTAGCCCTCAGGTTTGGAGACAGAGCACCCCCCTGCCTCCTTCCTAGCCTGCCTCCTTGCTAACTGGAGCCTGAGGCTTTTCAAGCCCTCACAGCTCCCAGCCCCAGCTGTAGCCACTTGCTCCAGCTACCTACTGCCAGGTAGCCCTCGTTAGGGCTCCCAGCTGGGCTGAACTAGTCTCTGCCTTTAGCCTTGCCTCTTGCAAGCAGGCTTTAGCCTGAAGTGGCAGGGCAATGCTGGTGTTTTTACCCCAGCCCTGCCACACTGAGCTGTTAACCTTTAGTGGTTGCTACTAAGCAAATGCTGTCACATAGATTTATGGTACCTTCAATGCTACATTCAAAGAATGCAGTTTCTGGGATGACTTCTCAATTGCCAGATATGATAAACATTGTCTTGTATATCACTGTGTAGATATCTCTGTTGCTTTTAGGTTTGGCCCTTCCTCAAGCACATTTTGCAAACACCTTGCATGTTTTCGCAGATGCTGGCTTGTGTTTTGTATGCTGTTTCCCTGGACAACATTTTATAGCCAAAATAATGCACTGCTTTGGTTTTTTGTGCTTACGTATTGATTTCATTTTACTTCTTTTAAGTCCTCATAATTTCAGCTGTGGCACTTGCACCAACTGTTATTACAAAGCATGTTCTAGCACCATCCAGTGCTGGCTCCAGACACCAGCCTAGGAAGCATGTGGTTGGGGCGGCACATTTTAAGGGGCGGCATTCCGTCCAATCTTGGGGCAGAGGCGCTCCGGACACTTTTTTTTCCCCTTCAGCGGCGGCACTACGGTGCTCCAGATGGCAAAAAAGTTTGAACTGGCCCTGACACTATCTGAAAGTTTTCATATGTAAATATTCCCTCTTGTTGGGTTAGTAATTTTGTTATTACATCATGTTAATGATTGGTTTTAGTAGTAACCTCCCTCTGTTTTGGTTATCAATAAGCATATTCCCTAATCACTAATAGTGGGTCACAGTTTCAAAGGAAACACAATCCAGCATCTAAAGCAGGCCTGCACTCAGTTGGAGATGCAACTGTAAGCCTTTTAGATGTCTAATGGTCTAATTCAGTGGTGGGTAACCTGCGGCCACACCCAACCCATGGGGTAATCTGCTGACGAGCCACCAGACAACTTGTTTATATTTGCATGGCCACCCACAGCTCCCAGAGGCCACGGTTCACCGTTCCCGGCCAATGGGAGCTGCGGGAAGTCACATAGGCCACAGGAACATGCTGGACACCGCTTCCCGCAGGAATAGGTTGCCATCTCTGAGACACAGAAAAACCAGCCACTTCTCCCCCACATACACTATTCCCTCCCAGGAGCTCTTGTGCCTTTCCATTCCCAGCTGGTGAGCCCCAGAACCCTCTAGCATTCCCGGTTTGGGGAGGAGCCACCATTATTTTGGCAGGTCAAGGGCCCAGCACTCAGAGTAGGACCTGGGTGCAGGCCGTGCTCCCAGCCATGGGGTACTCACAATAGTTACAAGATCACTGCATGTGCATGCAGTTTACAGGGAATACAGGTCCCCACTGTAAAACAAGATAAAACAAAAGCTTTAGTCCTTTCACAAGCAACCATCAAGGCAGCAGAAAAACCATCAAGGTTGCCAGCTCACTGTATAGCACAGTGGTTTGCAAACTTTTTGTATTGATGACCCCTTTCACACAGCAAGCCTCTGAGTGTGACCTCCTTCCTTTATAAATTAAAAAAGAGAGCAATTTTAATGGAGGCTCAAGGTTGTCAGCCCCACAGAGCTGACAGCTCGCCCCCCCCCCCTCCATGTAACCACTTTGCAACCCCTTGAGGGGTCATGACCTCCAGTTTGAGAATCCCTACCTAGCATGGTGGATGTCATTTTAGGGTGCCTATCTCGTCCTATTCACTATACTGGGGGTCTTGGGTGCCTGATTCAGCTTGATAGATCATAGTGTCACTCTGGTGATTTTCCAGATACGAAAAGTTAATTGTCCCTCCTACCTCCCTTCATGGATCCCATCTTAGGCTACTTAGGCACTGTTGAAAAATATATCCATACTAATTTAAAGCAGCTGAGGATCTGACTGTAGTGTCTATGCATTTATACTCTGCTCCTCAGTTGGATATCTGAGCTTTCGTCAGCCAAAAGCAGACCAGTATTACACCTGACAATGACAGTGATCTAGCTCTCACCCAAAATTTCAAGTTGGCTTGAGAACTTAATCCAGCTGAAGATCAATCTTAAACACTCCAGCAACCAACCCACTGTACAGATACCTGGAGAAGCTTTTGAATTAATTTTAATTGGCTTTTGAGGAGGTAGCTCAAATGAGCAATGCTTGGTAACTTCTTGATGTGGAGGTGTCAGTGGGAGAAATGAACCCAATTGTGCCACGGAATATTACCAGTCAAAACACTATTTCATTTTCTCTGTCACTGGTAGGAATTGGGGTAGATATCTGGTGTCCTTGACATTGGGACCAAGCTAACAAGATATCTAAATGCCTTGCTGTCCCATCATTGTAATACAGTTATCAGATGGGCTGAAATACATGGTTGTAACCAAGAAAATGAACTTGTTTGAGGGTTTTGTTTTTTTGTAAAAACAAAATCACTCATGTACAATACATCTTAAAATACATGGAACACATTATCCTGGATTCAGTTCTATAGGTCAGGTTCTTACACTGAGCCCATTACAGGAGTATGTGAGTACCTAAAATAAGATTAAATGAAGTGTAACTGCTAGTAGTATTTTCCCTAGCTATTTATTTTCCTTTAAAGATGAATATTCTGGCAGCAAATGTTCCCCCGATTAAAGCAGTTGGCTGCTCTGTTAAATCAATTTCTCCCTGAAAAACTGAACAAAAATAATTGCTGCTTTCATTGTTGATCCCAAATATAAACTATGACCAATGTTTAAACCTAGGTGCCTAAAGTTAGACATCTACATCCACACCAAGGAATCTAAATAAAAGCAGATGTGCTGAGAACCCACAGGCCTTATAGACTTTGGTCAATGTCTGCTTCAAGAGGGATAGTCTAGGATGCAAGTCTATCAAGAAACACCATTGCTTCTCATGCAATCTATATACTTAGTTTTATGTAAAGAACTTGCATTAAAGGCTGTGATTGATTTATTTAAAAATGATTCAGAGCTGGAGCCAATGTGTCTTTGGTTTAAAAACCTAAGACATGAGTCTAAGCAAGTGTACATCAGTTAATAAAAGTTTAAGTATTAAAGATCTGTAACATCTAGGTCAGGGGTGGCCAAACTATGCCTTGTGGACTACATACAGCTCTTTTACAGCTAAAGTGAAGCTTGCAGAGCCCCCTTCACATCTTCCCACATTCTCCACCAACCAGACTAGAGTTGGGAGCTTGGAACCTCTGGCAAAGTGGTTGTGCAGTAGGGGCTTCTGCCCAGCAGGGCGGGGAGTCTTGGGGCTTCAACCCCATAGGGCATGCCTGCCAGGGCTTGGGACTTCAGCAGGAGCAGCGCTGAAGCCCCAATCCTGGCAGGTGCTTCCCATGGGGCTGACACCCTGAGCCTGGAAATGTACCCCGGCTCTCAAACTTCTGAAGATTGTCGTATGTAGCTCAGAGGGTCAGTAAGTTTGGCCACCCCTGACCTAGGGGCTGATTCTACTTAGCAGCATCCCTTTAAGTTGCAGCATCATTTTAGTGGAATAATGGAAGCAGGATGGTCATTGTTAGCTCAAAATGTGTGGCAGCGGAAGGGGAAAGATGAGGTTTATCTGACTAGAAGAGTCTTAAGTAATTTAGAGTGGACTATTTTTCCCTCATAGAGAAACTGGTGATATGTTGATACTTTGGGCCAAATTCAGCTCTCATATAAACTTGTGAGTTTCAGTGACTTCAGTGCATCTATGTCCACTTATGCCCCAGGCCTGTGGATGTGGCCCTCACATTCCTTTGAGATTTGGAGCCCTTTCCAAATCTCTTGAGCATGAGTGGCATGAAAAAATATTTTTTTCCTCAGCAATACTTGTACAACCATTCTTCCTCCTCAGACAATGGTGGCAGAAGAGGAAGTGTGGTCAAAACAGCCAGGAAATGCACTGGTTTTGCATATCCCATGTAGCTAGTAAGACTTTGCCCCAACCCCATATTGGGATTTAAGCTACCTACCCAAGGAAGGGTGATACTTCTGGGCAAAGGGCAGCTACCCATATACCCTCAAATGAATCACTCTGATACATAAAACAGACAAAAGCTGACCCACTGAAAGATAATGTGTATCTCCTTGCACCAGCAAGAGCTAACCCAGCCCATAATATCAGACACTCTCAAAGGCGGCAATGGAAACTGCACTCCTCAACATACTCTAGGATCTTAGAAGGAAAAAGCATTACCGGTACAGACAATAGGCACTGGAGATAGAGACCTAGATGAGCTGTGTCATGTAGGAATATAATTTTCAAAAGCACCTAAATAATTTAGGAGCCTAAAACCGATTTTCAGAAGTAAGTTAGGCAGTTTTGTAGCCAATGGGGATTAGGCTTTTAAGTGCCAAGTCATTTCTGAAAATGGAACAGAGGCACCTTTGCAATGTTTGCCCTAAGATAGAAGCATCTTCATGCAATTTACAGCTACATAGTAAAGTATACACTTTGTCCGGCCTGTTTTTCCTACACCTGAGCTGAAGGTTTTGAGGGTTTACATGAGATTTAAGTGGTGCATCAAATCATAGGCTGGCCTTCAGGCCAACAGGGAAATTCACCTTTATCTTCCCTCTTCGGTACTTATGACAAGTCACACAGTCTCTTTCCATCAGTAAATATTAGCTGCTAGTATTCTTTTTCTAATTATTCTTTTGGGGGAGGGTGTTGTTCATTTCCAACAAATTCAGCACATTTGTTTAGATTTTAAGACCCAATTTTGCGCAGGCTCATTATTTTTCAACTGTATTGGAGAAGATAGTACAGCCCAAATGTCCCTACTTTATTCTCATATTTATTGCAGAAGTTCTTGCTTCTGTTTTCCCTTATTGGATTGTTAGTTTTTACAGTTTTTAAGATTACTGAATAGCTGCTTAATTTAGTTTTCCAGCACTAGCTTTCATTAATGTAAAAGAAATATTATTGATACAGCCACTTCCCATCCTCCATAGTAATAATTATATTTTACTCTCCTTCTCTCTCCAGGTAGATTTTCTGACTCACTTTATACTAATTTAGTTGTATTTACAACATACATTCTGCTCATAACCAGGAATGACTGTTAAAATAACCACTACAATGTGAGGAGAATGAACAACTTTTATAGAAAGAATACAGTAATATATCTTAAGTAGAGCTGGGTGATCTATTCATATAGTAAATGAGTTGATTAATCTAGAATTTTTCTTCTTTTTGCTAATTTTTTGTAAATATACTTTTATTTTACGACTGTTGATTCCATATTATTCAATGAACACTGTACACAAGTATGTTTCCAGTTATTCTCCAATTATTTCACTTTCTTCAACTATATTCTTTTTGTGATCCAATTTTTCATTTAAGTTGCTGCAGAATTTCCCGTCTATTACAACTGAATCTTAGCATGGAATTTAGGTTCAGCATCCCACAGAGTACTTGGGCCTATACATCTAATATACACCAGATGCACACACGCACACACACACACATGCACACACACAGTAAAAGCCATGTTATCCAGCACTTTATCAACCGGAAAAGTTATTAACTGACATTTCTGATATCTGCCTTACTAAACTGAAGATACAAGTCTTCAGTTTAGTAACAGGGACTAGTATACAGCCCAGGAGGTTATATTATTGTACATTCTCAACTCTACTTCTATGCAAAAGAGGCAGAAAACAAGTGAGCAAGCTGATATTAGGGATTTATTCAAAAAATAGCTTCCAGGATGCTTCATAGAGTCATTTCAGATTCAGTCCAATCTCCTACACCTTCTACATCTACAGTGATAATTCATGTTGATGACCCTTAGGCACTGCAAGACACTGAAGTGGCTTCTGATTCATCAAAGAAAGATTAAATTATGTTCAGCATAGTTTTAGTGTTAAGTGAATTTCAGTTATCACTATAGGCAGTGCATGGCGTACACCTAGATATAAAGTGCCATAAGGTAACCTACTGTATAGAAAACTTCACCTGTACACACCTAAGTGCTTTAAGAAACCAACCACTCTGCAGTGCAGTACTACTACTGGATTGGTGAGTACCTGTATACTATTTTAATTCTTTATTCATGTTACTGTATTCTAATTCTTTGAAAACTGCTATTCCATTGGTAAGTAGAACTCTTAGTTAACCGGAATTTTTGATTAACCAGCACGCACACACACACCCTGCCCCCAATCCCTCAATATACCAGATAACGCTTTTACTGTATAACTATATATAACATGCAGCATTTCACAAGTGTGAGTTTAAATCTAAACACTAACCACATTGTTATAACTCCCATATCTATTTTGTTAATGCTATCCCACAGGTAAGCCAGAATGGTTTCCAATTATGCATTTGACAGCGTTCAGTGAGGCCATGGGACCTTGACATGCACTGGCACCATGTCTGCCAATGTGACGCCTCTCTCTTGGTTAATGGAATACTCAGTTGAATAAATATGTAAAATAAAAACTCAGCTCTAGAAGGCGGTCACTAATTATAATACAGAAAAGCTTTTCAAAAAGAGAAAAGACAGTCACATGAACTGCATAACAGTGACTCAACAGAACAATGGAGCATAAAAGATCAAAGACATGACATAAAATAAAATCACAGATACATATCACTTTATTTCCTTTGATACAATCTAAATGCCAATGCATTTCTTCTCAGAGATCAAACTGTGTTTGCAATGATCAGGAGGGGAAAAAAGTAGCAGGAGAGCAAAGTAACATATTTACTAGCCAGAAGAGTCAGATAGATGAGAAGTTCTTGCATTATTTTCAATTAAGGAAGATCCTGACCTGAGGACACACCTGACTCACATGAAGACTTCTATTGTAGCTAAAAACTGGATCATAAAAAACAACAACCCTCTGATAGATATTCATTATGGGTAAACATTCCAGATAGCAGTATCACAATTAGTTACAATGCCGTGAGAGAATGATTTCTTAAAATGTGCTAGTTCTCTTATCAAACCAAATTGTATTACTACTGTATTGACCTTACAAACCTGACCAGTCAATAAGCCTGCTCTAATGATAGGCAGCATGCTCCAGACTAGCTCAGGACTCCTGGGGATAGTCCCAGTTCTACCACTGGTTTGCTGTGTGATCTTGGGCATGTCACTTCACCTTATAGCCCAGTGGGCCAGCTTACCTCTATTATATTCACTGTGTTGCATTAAATTCTGCTTTATTATATTCAGCAGTAATGCAAGAAACCTACAGGCTTGTATTCTGTAAGACATTGGCTTCAGCAATTAGCATGAGGCTTGAGGCCTATGAACTTTGGCATAGATAAACTTAGGCAATTCATAAATTGGGGAATTGGAAGTAGAATGTAGGGGGGTTTGGGCCATGACGACATCAGCCAACCACATAACGTGAACTGACACCAGCTTCTGGAAGGTTTTGGATGGAACATCCAACTGCAAGAGTGCCATGTCAATGAATTGAAATACATGATAATGGGGTGAAATCATAAGTACACTAACCTATAGAAAATGGACACCTTAACATTGGGAAGGGGAGGAAATACAAATAAGGAATAGAGGAGAAACCCCTACTGAATATGCATTATGCATGGTAACACCAGTGTAACATATAATAAAAGTGGCATCCTAGGGCAGTAGGGAAGAGAGCTGTAGCCCTTGGGAGGGTCCAGAGATGGCCACTGGTGAAGATAAGGAAGGTGACGGAGATGAAGAAGATAATGGCTAAAATTTCAGGTTGTTCTGCAAAGGATGGTGAGAGTATGGATGTACAGATGTACTTTCTGTATTAGCTCTATTTACCTTAGTGAGTTAGAGTGTGTGACATCGTTAAATGTATTAAATTATTTATTTTTAAATATAAAAGTTCCTATCATGTGAGTGTTGCACCTGTGCACAGCAGTGTTCCCTATGATATAATTTTAATAATAGCGGGTCTGATCTTGGGACAAGAACCTGTCAACTCTCAAAGTAATAACTAGAATCAGAGAGGTAGCCGTGTTAGTCTGGAATAGCAGAGGTAACAAAGAGTCCTGTGGCACCTTAAAGACTAACTATAAAGCTTTGAAGCATAAGCTTTCGTGGGCTAATACCCACTTCGTCGGATGCAAGCAGTGGAAGTGTCCAGGGGCAGGTAAAGAGAAACTGCAGAGCTGCAGTTCATTTGCAAGTTTGATACAAACAATGTAGGATTGAACAAGGATCTTGAATGGCTTGCTAATTACAAAAACAGCTTCTCCTCTCTCCGAGTTCACACCTCCAATTCAGCTGCTAGAAGAATACTCCACCCTCCCTGATTTGAGTTAACAAGCTGGTTCAGCCTGATTGGACTGTTACCTCCTACCTGGTTCTTGTCTAACTTATCTATACCTGCCCCTGGACACTTCCACTGCTTGCATCCGACGAAGTGGGTATTAGCCCACGAAAGCTTATGCTTCAAAACTTTATAGTTAGTCTTTAAGGTGCCACAGGACTCTTTGGTAACAAAGTAATAACTGGAATTTTTTATTCTTAATCTATAGATCAGGCTACAATCTCTCTGCGCCTCTGTTTCCCCTTCCACCTCTTGTCTATTTAGAATGTAAGGTCTTCAGGGCAGGGACTATCTCCTATGTGTTTGTACAATAACAAGTACAATGCTCAGCTGAGACTGGGGCCTCAAGGTGCTACCATAATATAAATGGTTAATAACAATGGACCTGATTCAAAACTCACTGAAGTCAATGGAAAAACTCCATTAACTTCAGTGGGATTTGGATCAGGATTGACATTTTGTGATATGGATGTAGTTACATAAAGAAATAAACAGCATGGAAGTTAATAAAAATTATGAATCATCCGAAATGGATTCCAGGAGGTTCTACCATTCTGGCTCTGTTACAGAGGTTTCACAGGCTAATTCAGACTAAAACTCATCAATCAAAAGAAATCTGATAGAGCTAAATATTTACCTAGGTGGCAGTATTTTTTTCCATTCCATTGTTTGTGCATAGCCTCTGTAAAAAATGTTAATACTGCTTCTGTTCTTTTATTTTTGCAAGTGATCGGTTTTGCAGAAATTTTAAAAATCTGTGAACATAAACTAAGAAAAATAACTTTATAAATAATTTCTCCTTGAAAAACACGAGGGTCCTCCTGACTCCTCACTCACTCTTCACTCATTTTGTTGACATACCCATCTATGCACAATGGATGTAAATACACGTTAGGACAGAATAGGAAGGTTTTTCACTCACTGTGCCCAGGATCATGTGGATGGTGAGCACAACTATCAATTTTAAGAGGGGTTGTTTTGATTTTTTTTTAACTGGAAACCCAGATAGTGACATCAAATGGTTATCAACATCTCTAGTGAATAAGTGGTTTATGAGTCAAAATAGCTGAATGGTAGAAGGAGTCAATGGATAATACTAAGAAAGGTCATGAAGCACAGATCGATAATTATCATGAGCCACACACTCCCAACATTGATTCTTGTGTAATTGATTCTAGAGAAACATGATGCTCTATACAATGCAACTTTCAATACGGCCACAAAAGAGGATTTAAAATGTGTGCCTGCAAGCTGTTCACGTGCTTCCTTGTAATAATCTGAGAGATGATTATCTTTGTAAACTCTGCCAAGAATTCTCAGAGAGACAAGAGGGTGAGGTAATATTTTGTACTGGACCAACTTCTGTGGGTGAAAGAGAAACTTTTGTGTTAGCTTGTCTCTTTCTCCAACAGAAGTTGGTCCAACAAAAAAATATTAGCTTGTCTCTCATATCCTGGGAGCAACATGGATACAACAACACTGCAAACAATAGTTCTCATCTATGTTTATAATTAACACAAATGTAATTATCAAATAATACAGCATTTGATTCTGTCAACCTTTCTTGCCTTAAATTGTATGATGGATTTTCCACATAAGCTCCAATTCAGGATATTATTAAAACACGTTTTTAAATCCATCTTCAGCAAAGTGCCTTAAGCATGTCAATGGGAAGTAAGCATGAGCTTAAGTGCTTACCGAATAGAGATGGACTTCTGAGACACAACCATAGTAGGGTATTATTGAGTGTGAAGAAAGTGTGCTTTGCAGAATCTGGCCCATAATTAACTATGTTAAAACATTTTTTTAAAATTCCCATATCCAAAATAACCCCAAGTTAGATAAATACCAGGCCAGCTATCCGAAGACGTAGGCTTTATAAAAACAGCCATAGTATTCTATGTTAGGAAAAGGTCAGTGTAGAGGGGGTTTGTCAGGGCTCGTCCCCCTCCAGGTCAGCAGGGGGACACATTGCCTCCCTTAGTCATTGGGGAATCAGTCCGGCCGCAGGTGTCCTGGCTCAAGCCGTCCAGCAGGGGGCTGAGCAAACACAGGTAATAGAGTCACTAGGCCCAGGCCCTGGGTTAGGGCAGAGCAGCAGTGAGTCCAAGGCTCAGGACCTCAGGCAGGGAAGGGGCAAACACAGGTAAATATAGTTGCTAAGCCCAGGCTTCAGGGGGCCTGGGAGAGGGGGAGACTGCCACCCACGCATTGGGTGGCCGGGTGTGGGGGGGAAATGCAGGCCCTCCCACTCCACTGCATCCCAGCCGGGACCCTAGCAGCAGCTACAGGCCCACCGCTGTGTCAGTGGGGATCCTGTCTGCAACACACGGACACAGCTTCCGGTTCTGTTCCAGCCAGACTCAGGTCAGCTGTCCCCAGGCTACTTCCCCACTCCACCTCTGGAAGTACCTGGGTCCCAGCGATGTCCTCGGGGGGGTCGATTACCATTGGATCCTCTGGGTAGCAGGCAATGGGCAGGCTCGGCCACCCTCCAACCCGCTGGTCCGGGTTGAGGGTCAGCTGGTCAGGCCAATCTCCAGGCGTGCAACTGCTTGCTGGAGTCTCCCTGGCAGGAGCTGAGTCAGCGGCATCTGGCCTCTCCAGCGGCTGCCACCCAAGTGAGCTCAGAGATGGAGCTCTTATACTTCCTGTCTGACCCCTGGCGCTCTGGAACAAGATCTGAATACATGCTTTAGTGTTGAACAACCGGAAGGTGACACACTGTTAGAAGGTGTGGTCTCATTTACCATTTATACTGCATTTTTGCAGCACCACTTTTGACTTTGGGTTTCCTGTGGTTGTCAATTTCAGTCCTGCCGTCAGCAGGAGTAATTGCTTTGTGCAGAAAGACATTTTAAAAAGTTGAACTTGGTTTTCTTGTGCTGGTAGTATATGCATTACTACAGACCAATGTTATAGGATATAAACATATCCTATTAGAACAACCAAAACAGCTTGTTGACCAGACAGACCAATATCAGCTGTGCTATGCCAAGGAATAAAAGGGAAGTAGGGCTTCTTTGGAGAAAATACATTTTTTACTTCTTTTCTTTCATGATATTCCCTATTGCTGAAACTGGAAATGTTGATTGCATTTTTCTGTCATTAAAAATGGGCCTGATTGGAAGTTGTGCCAAATCTGCTACAGGCCCAGACCATGACAACCCACAGTAGAGGTTCTGCAGAATAAATCTCCATAAGAAACTCTTCACAATGAAACTTGCTCATGGACGAACAGGGCTGTACCCCAACCTCTGGAAGTCAGGGGAAGAGATTCCTTTAGAGTATTGTAGACATGGGGAATCATTATGAATCTTGGATCATCCACATAGAGGACTTGAGCCGCCACATCACCTTGTCACCCAGTTGGGATTCCAATTTTCTGCTGGCATAATTCCATTACATTTAAATTTCTACCTGCCAATTCCCAAAGCTTTCCCACCCTCTTGAACCACACCACAGAAGAGCTCCCCCGCCTCCCAAGATTTCTTGGGAAGAGCAATTTTTGGGAAGAGCAGTTTTCCAAGGCAGTGGTTCCCCAGCCTGTGTAGTCATCATCCTTTCCTGTGTAACTTTGATACCAATGGAGAGGCCTTCACATGGTCTGGTGCAAGGATAATGCTGTGGAGGCAACTAAGCTCACCTCTAGTACTGGAATGGAGATTCATGTGCCGAAGGTCCTCACAATGGGCAAAACTAGAAGGCATGATCTGAGCCACCATTTTCAACCAGACCTGTCTGTGTCACAGGAAGAACGAAAGCAGAAGGAGGTTGTGGGTCCCGGGAATGGGTTCAGGTGAATGTAAATAAAGGTTGGTGCTCTCCAGACCTCTTTGTTCCTGTTTATTGTTGGAAGCAGGAAGAGTGTTTACATACAACCCACTCCTGTAAGGAATGCCCTGAAAGGCTGAGGGACCCTTTAAACACCTTCAGCTCCCACTGGAAGCCAAAAGGCCTCTGTCACATTTGGAGAAAGTGGTCACCATCTTGGAGGATCAAGCTCAAACAGAGCAGAACATGGAGAAGGGGAAAAGAGTGAGCACATCTGAGGGCTGTTCTTGTAAACAGAGCCTGCAAAAGATAAGTGTGCCATTTCTTCACTCTGTTTTTGAACCTCCCAGCTGTACATACAGAACATATTCCAAGACTTGCGCATTTTTCAATCAGACAGTTGTGCTGTGAAGACTGAAATGTGTTTCCTTTGCAAAAATGTGAAATAAAGTAGCCTTTGCCTGCAGCAAGGTTCTGAGGCAGACTTTGATACTCTACATCTCACAACACTGGGAAGCGAATTAGGCAGGAAAATGCTTCTATAAAAATATTCAGCTCCCCGCTTATCATGTAGAGTCTGCTGGACTGTTGAGGTTTCATGGATGGTTTGTTTTCATTAATGTATTTAATTTTAGTTGCTAAACAGAACTGCAGCTATGTGTAACTGAGTGTGGATAACCACTAAACAAACCCAGTTGTAGACTGCAGGTTAAAACAATGAAGTGCCCCATTTTCATGTGCATCTGAGCTCTGCTCACAGAGGATGGAAGAGTGGGGGGGCAGGCAAAAGGTGGCTTTATGTAACCTGTGCTCCCCCAATCCTCAGAGCAACTTCAGAGCTTTTTAAGTTGCTTTCATGTTCTCCCAGCCCAGCTATTTGGGCATCTAAGGCTAGCCAGGGCTCTATGGCATCAGGCTCTGTTCCCTTCTTCCCCCAACAATGTTCCGTATGATGGCATAAAGCTCAGTTGGCCAGGTGAGCCATCTTTATGGCTTTGTGGACCTGTCACAAAGCTTGGAGCAGCCCAAAACCTTTAGTGACCAGTCTGTGTCAGGAGTCCCACATGTTGTATGCTGTGGTTCCCCATACAACTATTAGATCTCTCCACTACAAACAAAATAGTGGGAAAACATTCAGTTCTATGGCTCACATATTGTCTCCTGTAGCGCCTGGAATGGAGGCACTCCAGTGCCAGCAAAATGAGCCAGCAGTAGGCAAAACAGAGCCACTATGGTGTGCTTCCCATACACTGCCTCACACCCAGGAGCCCTTCTTTGTGGGCGTCATGCAGGTAGAACTCTGAAGACATAGAGGGTGGCAGAGCTGAAGAATAACCGGTGTACTGCTTGATGTTCGCCTATGCAGTGAACTCAAGGGATTTTTCATTTGCATGCAAGAATATCTTCCAGTCAAATGGAGACAAAATGAAAACATAACTTCTGTGGCTTTTCCTCTGACAATCTAGCTATTTATCATTGTTACATAGCCTCCAATATTCAGGTTTGCATTTGAAGGGACACTCAGTATTTCTATTTTGCTTGGCACCATTTTGTGCTCAGGAGGCAGCCATGTTGGCACCTTCTTTTATTATGCAGCTTTGAGTTACCCAAAAAGTAAAGCAACATTGTCACCACTAAAGGGGTTCCAACATACTAGATCATCCCAATCATTGGAGGAGGTCTGTGGAGAGTGAGGAAGAGGGCCTAGATTCTGATGGGCTGCTTACACCCTTTGAAAGAGGTCACTTTATGCCCCAACTCCCAAAGGAAGACAACTGAGTCCTCAGCACTTACAATTATATTTATCTACTCAGAGTCTTTTGTATGAAGTGGGTTAAAATGGAATGAGGGCAAGCTGGTTTATCTTGTCACAAATTCTTTTTAAAATTTAAATTCACTTCCTATCACAGGTATGGTGGGGACTTTTTCAAATATTTCAGGCTTTTAGCTACTAAGGCAACTAAAACCTGGATATCTCCCATACTCTGCCTCCAGCAGTTACCTCAGACCACCCTAAACCTGTGCTCTTAGGACAAGAATCTGAACAAGAGTCTCTAATTCATCTTTCTACAATCAGAGAAGGGTTCTTCAAAGCAGCCTAACTGCTTCTCTAGCTGCTTTCTGGATATAGCATAAACAAAATTCAGCTTTTTAAAATTAAAAAAAAAAATCTGGTACAAAGAGCAGCAAGGACTGTTTGGATGTGAAATGTCATGTCATGCCAAAATTCCCCTAACAGGAATGTAAGGCATACAAGATGCAAACAAATTTTGCTAAAACAAACAAATGATGGGAATTTCTGGGTATTTTCAAGAAAAATAATCTTAGTTAACATGAAGTTTCATAATGGCCAAAACTGTGTATCATGATTTTCTGAAAGCCAGACTTGCCACAGCAGAGCAGTTTTTTCAATCTCTAGAATTGGGTGAACAAGGAGATAGCGACTGGAACTAGAACCAAGATCAGCATAAGCAAGGGTTCTGGTTTTGTGTTTGGACCATGTGGCACCGAAAATCTCATGAACTGTTCACTTCCAAAATGCTGAGCATCTCATGAGATCAGCTGTTCCTGCAAAATCTCTACCATCTTGCCTGAAATATTGTGAGAACATCTGTTCTGCCAGGATTATAGGCACAATCTGAACCCAAATCAAACCAAAATTGTTGGTTTGGCTTCAGTTATGGGGATGCAGCACAGTGGAGCACTCACTGACACAGCACCTCCTGCTGGTTGGCCCAGGAATTCTTTGGAGCACCTCCTGCTGGACAGTGTCTCACTTACTGCTGCCCGCTTCTCCCTTTCTTCAGGGATCACCCTTTAGTTCAGGCCCCACATCCCTTCTGGCCCACAGTGCCCCTTCTCTGGGGTACTGCCCCACAGCAGTGCCTCCACCCTGAGGGATCCTTCCCTTCCTTGGGAACCTCAATTCCCTAAAGCCCACCTTGACTCAGTGATCAACTGCCAGTCCTCATCTAGCTCCTTTTCTCCGGGGCAAACTGTAGTCTGAAATGGCCACTCGTCATTGGCAGGAGGATTGGACCTGCTGCCTTTTCCTGGCCTGGCTGCACCGCTGCAGCCTCAATACCACCACAGGTACTTTCAGCTCAGCCTTAACCTGGGGACTCACCTGGCCAGAGCTCCCCAGCTCTGACTGTCCTTACCCAGCACTGCTCTGTTAGGAGACACCCTTCTCTAGCCAGCAGCCAGGTCCTTCCCTCTCCCTCATTGGAGTGAGCCTCCCCTTGAGTAGCGCCTGGCCCCTTTATCACGGTCAGCTGGATCCTAATTGGGTGTGGCCACACCTGCAGCCGCCTACCCAGCTATCCTCCCTTGGCTGCTGTCAGCCCCAGGGCTCTCCAAGGGCCAGATTTTAACCCTTTCCAAGCTGGAGTGGGGTGATGGCCCTGCTACAGGGGATATGAACTGTTTGCAAATAAACTTGTTACAAGTCTACAATCATTCATAGAAAACATTCAGAGAAAATTGCTACTACTCACAAAACAAATCCCAAGCTATCCAGGGACAACTCATGAACAGAAATAGATGCAAAATTCCCTATGAATTTGTCATTTGGCTCCAGTTATCAATATGACAGCACTTTAGTTATGACTGCTTTGCTCTTTTCAGCCAGGGGAATCCCACAATCTGTTTCACACAGGCCCCAGATTCTTTCCGGTTAATCTAATGCATGATCTGCAGCCTGGAAGGCTTAAATACTCTCAGCTCCTCTCCCCAGGAAACAAACATATAATCAAATATCATGCTTCAAGGAATAAGCCGACGGCTGCAGGGTCTGCAAGGAATATTTTCTCTATGTACAACATTGCACAAATTGAAGTATTTGACTTTCCTCTGGTGCATCGGGCAAGAGTCCCTGCTGGCTGCAGAATCCCAGACGCGATGAAACAGTGTTCTGATCTGGTAAAACCAATGTCGTTACCTTCCGCGGTCTGCAACTGTCTCTCTAGTTAATAGTCTAAATGCTAAGGAAGGGAGAAGGATTAAGAAGAAATACTGAAAGCTAATGTAAAAGGTATGTGTGACATTAAGTGTGTTGAAAACTGCACTTTACTACATGTCAACATCAGGAGTCATCAGAAAATGATAAGGAGGGGGCAGGGCCGGCGACAGGGGGGTACAACGGGTACAGCTGTACCGGGCCCCGCACTTAAGGGGGGGCCCCCTTAAATCCGGGACGGGCCCGGTACGCTGCTGTACCCCCTTGTCGCCGCCCGGGGTGGTGGTGGCGGGAGACAGGCCGGGGGGGGCCCCCCCGCGGGCGGCGGGAGATGGGGGGGCCCCCGCAGGCAGCGGGAGATGGGGGCCCCCCCCGTGGGCGGCGGGAGACCTGGGGGGGGCCGCAGGCGGCAGGAGACCGGCCGGGGTGGGGGCCCGCACGATCTGCGTACGGGCCCCCCAAATTCCTGTCGCCGGCCCTGGGAGGGGGTATCCCGGGCCTAAGACCTCGCTTTAGGGCCTGACTGTCTGCTGCAGGTAAATAGAAGTCTAGCATTGCAAATGAGCAGCCTCTGTGAATTTACTATAGTTCCAGAGTTGTTTGTTTGTTTGTTTGCAGGCCAGTGACCAGGCTATAATTATAGCACAGAAAAAAAGTAATGCAATTAACATGCAGTTTGAAGACTTCCCACACAGTGCTGCAAATGAATGCAAAGGGTTCTACCACAGCAACAGGAATGCCGCTATAGAACTACCATGGCTAGGAATCAGCTCTGCCTCACCATTAACAATCAAAGGTGCTGGCAGACAGTAATCTTTACCAAATTAGATTTCACTCCATCATTAGCCCTTTAGCACAAATTCTGTAATCCAGCAGGACAAGCTATGGGAGCCTGGTATAGATGTTGCTGCTGGATTGTCACATGTAAGACCAAGGGCTTGGAATATTTTTACCAGACTGGCCCTGTGGATTGTCCTTGTCATAAACAGTGAGCGGTGAAAACCCACAACTGAGTTTTCAGATTCTAAATATACTGGAAACTGCCAAGGCAGCAAATAAGATTTTCCAGTCAATAGCCATTTGGTGCTTATTCCTGTGATCAATCTTAGAGCTGGAAGGGTAATTCAGCCTTGTCACAGTTGTGCTTAGAAGTAACCAAGAAAAGGATTGTTTTATGTCAGAAACAAGGCCACTTAAGTTGACAGCATCTCAGAACTAATACAAAGGTGCAGATAGACAATACTGGAATTAGAAGGAAAGAGTAGGGTGAGGGGTCCTTACTCAAAATGGATGGTCCTGGAGGGAAGGTGGAGTGAGGTGCCAGGATATCTCTTGGCCAGCTCTTGTGCTAGCATCCTCAGCTGCAGGAATACCGTCTTCTCCTCTCTGCCCTTATCCACCCCCAACTTCTTCCCTGCCACCTCCCCTATCCCTAACTGCCCCCTCTTATCTCTACCATTACCCCAAATTCTCCCCCTGCCTCCTCCATTACCAAGATGACTTCCAACCATCCTTTGAACTAAATTTAATCTTTCCCCACCCCACCCCCTCTTTTTTTTTCTTTTTTTTGCAGTTGGGGAAGGTTTGGTGTGACAGATGCAGTGCTATGGACACACTGATATTCAAAAGATGGTTGAATCAATATAGGGTGGCTAGTTATTATATTCCTGGTACAATGAGGGAGCTAAACAACACTTCATGCAGAAGATAAAGTTACTGGGATGGGGTGAGTAATTAATGCAAATCCCTAATTCAGGTAATGAGACAGTGGACGTTTCGCCCCCTGAGAAAAGAGCATGTACTGGTTTGATCGGGTTCAAGAAACCTGGCAGACAAAGAACTTGACATCGTATAAAGTGACCGCTCTAACCTCAGGACAAGAATCACTCACACTCACTCCAAGATCTGACATGAAACTGTGGCCAAGTGACACTGCTTCTTTAAAAAGAGCCTGAAGTACTCTGTTCCAATCAGGGACTCCCAGTGGCTGACGGGGGACTGTCTGATAAGCTAGACCTGCATGGAGACTGTTTATTGTTTTTATATGTTTTCTCTGCAATCCTCTAGCTCTGAACAAATAGTGCTTTGCTTTCTGAAGGCTAGTTCATCACTGGTTAACCTGGTCATTGCCCAGGAGAAAACAGGGGTAGGTGCTGAACTATACTCAGACCTGCTAAGATACTCAGTGAATTGCAGGAGTCTGTAGTCAAAGTCTCCAGGCTGGAGGGAGAGATAGCAAAATCCTGCCCCCAAGAAAGGTGACAGGTAAGAGGCATGCCACCAAGGCGGTCATGAAAGAGGTCAGAGGTGTAATAGGTAAGTTTCCCCTCACCTTTTGCTACTGTGGTGGTGGAAGGTGGACCCATTTCTGCTGCTCTCTGTGTGGCTTGCCATCAAAAATGCGCTAGAGGACAAAGTGCGTTAGGGAAGCCACAAGCCTTTCATCAGCTGAGGTTTCTCAAGTGACCTCTTCTATTTGTCGAACCTTCCCTTAAAGAATGCTGGCTGTGACATCAGTGGAGCTACATCGATTTACACCAACAAAGCAGTCTGCCTCCCCGCTAAGAGTGCTGTGGATAGGCTGTTGTCCAACCCGCACTGAGTGCTACCAGTGGGGGAAGAACGTAGGAGCTGCCTGCAAGTGAGGAGATGGCATGGTTTCCCTCACAGCACCTCCAAGGTTTGATGTCACAGCCACCAACTTTCGGCCAAGGGAGGATTGAGAAGAATTACCTTAAAATTTGTCAATGTCATTCTTTCACTGGATAAAAGGACCAAAACTGAGAAACAAAACTGTCTCTTCCTCTCGGGTCCTGATTCTCTGCTGCCCTTTGCCTAAAAGTTTTAAAAAGCTGGCAAAGATGGGATGTGAGGTGATGGGAAAAACACACTCTGTGAAACCAGGGTGACTATTCCAGGGATATGATTAATGGATTCAGACCTCTCACATTTTTGCATCCTGAGCAAACACATACAGAGATATTCTCTTATGCCTGAGCAGCAGCACCACCTGGCTTGAATATTAGGGCAGGTCTATAAGACAGCCAGGATTGACGCTCTGAGATCAATCCACTAGGCAGTCAATTTAGCAGGTTTAGGAAAGACCCGCCAAATCGACTGCAGATCACTCTCCAACGAGAAGCGTAAGGTAAGTTGACAGGAGATTTTGAAGCCAAGAAGCCATGCATAGGTGCTGACTCCTTGGGTGTTCCTGGGCAGAAGCATCCATAGAGAAAAATAGGGGGTGCTCAAGTTTTGTACCTGAGTTCTGCTCACAGGGCATGTCCTAGCCCCAGATGGAGCTTGAGTGATAAGTTCTGGGCTCCTAGCAGCTTGGGGCAGGGAGTTTGTTTATAAGCAGAGGCCCAGCGATTAAGATAACAAAAGGCTTGTCATTAAATTGATTTAAGGATCATTAGATGATCCTGAAAGCATTGCCAGACATTCCAGTTAAAAGATAGGAAACAAAGGGTAGGAATAAATAGTTCATTTTCAGAATGGAGAGAAGTAAATAATGGTGTCCCCTCAGGGGCCTGTACTGGGAGCTGTGCTGTTTGACATATTCATAAACCATCTTCAAAAAAGAGGTAAACAGTGAGGTGGCAAAATTTACGGATGATATAAAAATTACTCAAGTTATGTCCAGAGCTAACTGAAAGATGTTATAAAGGGATCTCACAAAACTGGGCAACTCAGCGGTAAAATGGCGGGTGAAATTCAATGTTAAATGCAAAGTAATGTACATGGCAAAATATAATCCCAACTACATATACAAAATAATGGAGTTCTGAATGAGCTGTTACCCATCAAGAAAGAGATCTGGAGTCATTTGCAGTATTCTGGAAGCACTATGCTTCCAGAGTACTGCAAATTTATCAAGAATCCTTTTCACTCTGCCTGTATCATCCTGAACTGTGGAACATTCATTCTCCAGCTTCAGAAGCCTCTAAGATTATCTCCAGTTATCAATTGGACAGACGCAACTGAATAATGTAGCTGTCCTTAATGTGCATCAGGACCATACCAGGGAACTAGATGTAGATAAGATTGCTGACAGCTATCCAGAAAGCTACAGTGAGATGTAATGTCTTTAAACTGGGATGTTAGTGAAAACAGTTAGTAGGTGATAGTAATGATTTTAATTATAGCTGTCCATGCTGATGACACTCATTAAAAAATGATGTGTTAATTAAATTTGTGATGGAACTCCTTGGGAGGATAATTGTATGTGTCCTGCCCTGTTTTACCCACTTTCTACCATATATTTCATGTTATAGCAGTCTCGGATGATGACCCAGCACACATTCATTTTAAGAACACTTTCACTGTAGATTTGACAAAAATCAAAGAAGGTACCAATGTGAGATTTCTAACGATAGCGACAGCACTCGACCCACGGTTTAAGAATTTGAAGTGCCTTCCAAAATCTGAGAGGGAGGAGGTGACGAGCATGCTTTCAGAAGTCTTAAAGGAGAAACACTGTGATGCGGAAACTATAGAACCTAGACCACCAAAAATGAAAATCAACCTTCTGCTGGTGGCATCTGATTCAGATGCACTGCTTTGGATCATTATCAAACAGAATCCATCATCGGTGTGGACATATCTCCTCTGGAATGGTGGTTGAAGCATGAACGGGCATATGAATGTTTAGCACATCTGGCCCGTAAATATTTTGCAACCCTGGCTACAGTAATGCTGTGCGAATGCCTATTCTGACTTTCAGATGACATTGTAAACAAGAAGCAGGCAGCATTACCTCCTGCAAATATAAACAAACATTTTTGTTTGAGAAATTGCCGGAACCAGAAGTAGGACTGAATGGACTTATAAGCTCCACAATTTTACATTGTTTTTATTTTTGAGTGCAGGTATTTTTGTACATAATTCTACATAATGTAAGTTCAATTTTCATGATAAAGAGATTGCACTACAGTACATATATTTGGTGAACTGAAAAATACTATTTCTTTTGTTTTTTTTACAGTGCAAATATTTGTAATAAAAATAAAATGAGCACTGTGCACTTTGTATTCTGTGTTGTAACTGAAATCAATACATTTGAAAATGTAGAAAACATCCAAAAATATTTAAATAAATGGTATTCTGTTATTGTTTAAAGAGCGCGATTAATCACAATTAATTTTTAATCGCTTGACACCCCTAATGTTAATATACTGTAATTCATGATAATGTAATTATGTAGTTCATAACAAATTAACCATAAAAATAGTAAAGATACCAATGATAGATGCATATTTAATACCTAAAATATAAAAAAAAGTGTATAAATATGTTGAAAATAGCCTCTTCCCAAAACTGGCAGAGCCCCCACACCCACACCCAAACACACACCTCTTCAAAAGCACCCACCAGCAAAAACAAAAGTCAGTACCTATGAAGCTATGAGCCTAGGCCCCCCCAGCAGCATGCCTGGTGAAGTGCAAAGAAGCCAGGTGTGCAAGCTGTCAAGAGAACCTATGAATGAGCATTCTGAGTCAGACCAATGATCCATCTAGCCTGGTATCCTGACTTCTGACAGTGGCTGATGCCTCATACTTCCAAGGGAATGAACAGGGTAATTATTAAGCCTTGCCTGGTGTCTGGTACAAAATTGACATGGTCCCACAGAGTGTTTCAATTTCAACTGATCAGGAAATTCTGATGAACAATGTTTCATCTACATTTTCCCTAGCCAGCTCTAGCTGTAACTGTAAGGAAGGAGCAGAGAAGCAAGCAGCTTATTAGAAACTTGAGGCATTCCTCCAAATAAGTTATGTCTCAGAGTGGTGGCAGCGAGCCTTCCAGCCTGGGTTGACAGACTCAGGCTCATGCTACCATGCTAAAAAGAGATATGTAAATGTTGGTGCTTGGGCTAGAGATCAGGCTCGGAAGCCTAAGGACAGGGATGGACATCAGAGCTTGAGCTCCAGCCTGCGCTACAACTACAAAGCGCTTTCATCTACAGTGCTATTTTTGGAGCGTGAGCCCAAGACTGTCAACATGGGCTGGCTTGCTGCCATGGATTGCGTACACACACCCATAGTTACATATTTTAAATAAAGGCGTACTCGGGGTAGGACTCTAAGGAATGCAGAGTTCTGCAGCACCACCACCGTGCTTGATAACTCAATACTGAAATTCACTCCTCATGCTTCCCAGAAGTATCTGCAAGCCACCGCCTAGTCTGCATTTAAATCCTTCTGTGGAACAAGCCATGGTTTCATGCCATTTTCAGTCATTTCATGATCACCTTCTGTTTCCCCTACTTATGGTATGCTCTTCTTGTCTCTCCTCTTATACACTTCAAATTGTAGGCCTAAATGAGGTAGGGATCCTGTTTTTCTTCCGTGTTTGAACAGTACCTAGCTAAATGCGGCCCTGATCCCTGACTGGGGCTAGTGCAGCCCTAATAAATAATAGTTGAGGGGAAACAATGTGACACATGGCAATCTGTGTGCAAAAGGTAACAACTAACAACTCTCCACTGAACAATCCAAAGCATGCTGTACATGAGCTAAGGCAAAAGCACTCATTTCAATCTCTCAGTTAATGGTTAAATGACATTAAGATGCCAATGTAAAGAAGATGGAACACACATCCCATCACAGGAAACAGGATTTTAAAAGTAAGTAAAAACAAACGATTGATGATCCTGATTCTCAAGCGATAAGAATGAAAGTAATAAAAACAGGACAGTGAAACAAGTTATACCGAACAAATCACTTTGATATTAGTTTGTAAAATAAATAACTTTCCAATAAAAATTGGAAACTGGAAAAAATGTGCATTTTTCACCCATAGCTCAGAAATCACATAAATGCCAAGTGACATGACAGTTGCTGAAATAAATGCTCTTTTTATGAACTGTAGAATAGTAAAACAAGCAAAATAGATGCATAAAATGAGTAAATTTCCAGTGTATTAGTTACTGTTGTCTTTGAGCTGCAATAAATTACAGACTCATTTTTATAATTTTTTGTGTGTTTAAGAATGCATTTCTGGGGCTGTTCTCTTACCCTCTTTCTTCATGTCACCATTTTTTGGTGATTTATATTCTTCTATGTCTATAAATAAGAGGTGACCAAGCCCTTTTTCGTATGCGAGAAAATGGCTGAAAACTCAGAAGAAACAATTTATTATCTGTTTTTTAAAAACATTTTTGCATAATTTCTCTATCTCAGCACACACCATTTCCATAAAACAGGCCCTTCATCTTAAAAAGTGAACCACAAAGTAAGTTCCCCTTCCCAAAGCCATGCAAACACATCTCAAATAGTTTTCTACATTTTTTTCTCTCCTCATGCTGTGAACTAGAACTAAGTACTGATTACTTACTGCTACTTATAAATAAAGGATGTGGGATGATCAAGACTGAGTGGACCTGAAACTTTAGTTGACCCTCCTCCTAATGGAGAACAAGAAAATGATGAGGTGAATTTAAAACCAAATCGGGTAAGGAAACTTTGCAGAGAACGTTCATCACTGACTCTGATTACATCTATACTGTGCCATCCCCAAAGAAAAGCAAGCAGGAGTACAGATAAGTGATATGCTTTAAATCAAATGGCCTCACCTTCCATTGCCCCAACACCTTGTGTAATCATTAATACCATGCCAGGAGTTACCATTATTGGTAGCACTTCACATCCAGTTTGCACTGGTGTAAGAGAGCACACAAGTCACAGGGCAATGGAGAATCAAAAGGTTTCCGTTTTTATCAGAATATTTGTATTGAATTTCAAGGGTATGATTTTTTTTCAGGTGACTCAAATAACATTTCCTGAGGAGGTGACTTGGAAGGGGAAGACAGTGCTTGCGACTTTATGCTCCTCTGCTGGTAGCTAGACCAGCCAGAGGTTGATGACCCTGCTACAAACATGACTAAAAGAGAGGTGTGTTTAGCTCAGGAAATAGAGACTTATGTATTTAACACAAGAGGGCCCAGGTTTGATTCCCAGCTGCTGATGACTGGGGTCTGTAAGTGTTAAACTTGCCAGTCCTTTTTTTCTCCACAGTGGTGTTTCTTTGAATGTGCGAGATAAATGATTGTACATTCAGATCAACACACCAGTATCTTTCTCCCATCTTTGTGTTGCTACTATTCTTTTAAACAAAGCCAACAGGAAATCAAATGCTAAAAGTTATTTCAATGTTTCATTGGAAATCATTCCACAACAGAGTCGGAGATACACTTATTCACATTAGCGTTCGCAGGATGAATCCTATGGTATTTCAAAAGTGACTTTTGCTGTCGTATCCAAGTTCTTTGCTCCTTTCACTTACCTTTGTCTTTGTGCATTATTTCTGCCCTCCAGTTACTTCCTTCTCCTCCTCATAACTAGTCTTTTCTTACCCCATACATTCTACTCTAATTTGTAGTACCCCTCTCCGTCATGATGTGACTAGAAGTGGTCCAAAGAAATGTCAAAACATTTTTCATGGAAAATCTTCATGTTGATTGAAGTTCAGCTGCAAAATAAAAACAAATACTTTTGGTAAAAATTTTCAGTGCTTCACTTTTTTTAAACCCACCAATACCAATTTCTGGGGGAAAATAAAACCAAATAGGTTTCAGTTTTTCATTGAAAAACAAGGATTTTTCATGGAATTTTTTTTTAATTCCCATGAAAATATATTGACAATTTTCTACTAGCTCTCTGCATTGATCCTTTTAACATTCACCATGGTCATTCATCTACTTTAATCTCAAAAATAAGCAGAGCCAGGAGGACAATTTGATTAACACACATTTTAACTAGAGATAATAAATAATACCTAGCTCTTTTGGAATGCTTTTCATCAGTAGATCTCAGTGCACTTACAAAAGAAGGCCAGTATCATTTTCTAGAAGGGGAAACTGAGGCATAAGGCGTTAAAGCACCTTGCCTAACATCATCTAGCAGCCATTAGTAGACCCAGACCTAGATCTTCTAAGCCCCATGCCAGTGCTCAGTTTATTAGGCCATACTGCTCAGTCTGACCTTGATGTTTGTTTTCAGATTCCATTCCAAATCTCTGCTTCCCCAAAGTTTGGGGCTGTACAGATTAGGTATCACAGTTCAGATCATTCTATAGATAGAGCAGAGCTATGCAGTTCAGACTTCTACTAGAGTTAACAATATATAGGCTTGGAAGGATTGGGTTTGTATTGGTAAATGTCGATAAATGTTTATTTCACCATACACAAACAACAAAAATTCCATAAGTAATAACCAAAATTTATAAATAGGTAAAATAAGAAAAATACCACTTGAGAACTTAAGAGTTTAATTTAAGGATATTTACTTTGTGTATTTTGACATATTATGTTGACAATTTGTGTTTTAATGGTTATAAAACTTTGAGATTTTGACTCAACGTGTCATTAGGTAATTATTCTCTCACACACATACACCCATAACTTCTCCCAACCGTGGACATGTACATAGATAAAATAGAAAAAAAATGCTTAAACCCCATAATTTCACTTAAGTATACAATTCAAGTCAATACTTTTCAATGCTTAAAAATAAATGATAATGTCCATAAAAATTATTAAAAAATTAAAATCAAATTCTGTTTAAGCCTATTAATATTCCATGCCAAACTGTAGTGCCAACAAACTGAAACATACCCACTGCACCTGATCAGGATTGATTCGCCACATCATTGTCTGTCTTTCTAACTTATCCACAAGAGCTACCGGAATTAAGTAGGACAGTGTCTTACTGTGAAGTTTAACTTATCTATTTAGAAATTAAATATGGTGTCTCATTCAAGAAGAAAACTATTAGGTTCACCTAGAGCTGCAACTGCTTCAAAGAGGCTTCCTGCAGAGTGACAGCCAGTGCAGATTCAACAGAAAGGGAAGTGAAAGTTCGTCCTGGCTTTAGCCGTTATAGGGTTCTCAAAAGGCAGCATCATAGAAGATTTGTTTGTATTACGGTCAATAAGACTGTCTTTTCAATTAAGGAAAATTAGGAAATAAATGTAGGTTAACTTTTTTTTTAGTGTCTTCATGCTATAATTATTATTAGCTCCACTCTTCTGCCATACGCTGGTTTTCACAGGGGAAAGCTAGGAGCTTTAAAATCGTTTTGTGTGCGTGAGACAGAGAGCACATGCACATGAATGTATGTATTTAGGATCTCATCCTGCATTCTTCACACACCCAGTCAGGGATGCATGAGGAATACAGGATCACCTAAAAAATAGTTATTGAACTGAAGTGGGAAAAGGAAAGGAAGAATTCCCTTGCCTCTTGTGGAATTCATCCTCCATCTGTTAAATATTGTAACCAGAGATGCTTTTTATAATGGGCTGCTGAAGATACTGGCCCAGAGTCATGGGTATGCTCCGGCTGCCTTGTGGCACTCTGGCCACACAAAGCAGTCGTAAACACACTGTAACTGGCCAGTTAAGATAGGGTTAATGGCTGCTTTTCAGAACAGCACAAAGCAGCAGCTAGTACACAGCAGAGACTCTGACCCAATAATAGAACTCTGCCCAGTGTAGCGCCTTCCATCCGAGGATCTCAAAGCTCCTCACAAACATTAATAAACAAACCACCACATTTCACCTATATGATCAAAAACTACTCCTTGGTGAGAAAAACAAACCCCCAGACATCCCTTTATACCTCCTTCTGCCAACAGCTCAGCACAAACCACGAGGCACATGCTTACGTGTAGTGTCTTTTTGCCAGGTATTTTACTTTGGGGAGTTCTAGTGTGCTGACCCAGGCCCTATAATAAAAGCCCTGCAGCATGGCTCCACCTGGCCCAGGTGAATTTACTCAGGCTTGCCAAGCTAAAACTTGCAGTGTAGACATTCAAGCTCAGGCTCTGAGACCCGCCCCACTCACTGGGTCTCAGACCCCAGGCTCCAGTCTGAGCCCAACGGTCTACGCTGCAAATTTCAGCCCCCAGCCCAAGGCCTGTGAGTCCAAATGAATTGAGCCAGACTCCAAGACTCATTGCTGTGGTTTTATATTGCAGTATAAACTTATCCTGAATGTCAATGAGAGAGAGACTAACAGCCCACAGAGATAACCAAAGCAGAACAATTATGGCGTTTCAGAAAGTTCTGAAAATTACCTCTCTTACTAAAAAGTTTCCTTCCTTTGCTGAAAATCTTCTCACTTCTTAGTAGACGTAATAATCTTTTCTGGACCCCGCTACTTTCTTCAAATTTCATGAGTTTTGTGACTTCTCTAGAGAGGCCTCTTGCCTGGCCTGGATAAACATCTGAACTGAATTAAACCACCAAACCATTTGGGATTTGTCCCATATGGATTAATGCACAGTAACTTAAGCCCTTTTAGAGCTTCCTGCTTAACTCATATTTTGTTCTGTGCCTTTTATATTAAATTCAAAATATACATTTTTCAAGGCAGTCCAGATAATAAAGGGAAGAATTTCTAGAATCGTGATAAATTTCATGAATTCAGTGCCAGTATGAATGAGATTTTTAATTAAAACAGAGAGTAGGTCAAACTTCAAAGATTTTTCCCCCTTCATTTTTGTCTGGTTTGACTGCTAATTACAGTTGCTACATGGACAGTCTTGAAAACTGAAGTCGTCTTCCTCACCACATAACCAGTACTGTGTGAGAAGCTTTCCCATGCTCCCAAACTATATCCTGATTTGAAGGGACCACTTTTAAGGGTGAGTTAGCTCACCCGGATCGGCAGGTAGTGATCGATCTATCGGGGATCGATTTATCACGTCTCATTGAGACACGATAAATCAATCCCCAAAGGTGCTCCCTGTCGACTCCAGAACTCCAGCTCACCAAGAGGCGCAAGCGGAGTCAACGGGGGATTCCACTGCTACAGTGAGGACAACAAGTAGGTCGACCTAGGATGCGCCGACTTCAGCTATGTTATTTATGTAGTGGAAGTTGCGTATCTTAGGTTGACCCCTGCCTGCTACTGTAGACCAAGCCCCAGACCCATTCAGGCTTTTGCTTGTGCTAAGTCTCTCAGCTAGTTACGGTATGTTTACACCACGGACCTTACAGGGACACAGGGACACCAGTGCAGCAGCGCTGCTGTAAGGTTTCCCATGTAGCCGCTCTCCTGCCAGCATAATAAATCACCCGCAATGAACAGAGAGAAGTGTGTCTCCCAAACTTATGTTAGTCGGGGATGTTTTTTCACACCCCTGAGGAACAAATGTTTTGCCAACAAAAGTGCTGGTGTAGACAAAGCCTCACTGTCAATAGTGCTGTTGGATCACGGAGGTGATTTTTCTCCTAGGGTAGGACAGAAATCCAAACAAGACTATGATACTCACTTCATAAGCACCAATTACAACCATCAGATGGTAACAACTTTTCAGTCATTATTGACTTGGACTAAAATCTGAAGCCCATCTATTAATGAAAACGGTATCCCACTACCAGACCCCTGAGACATTCAGCCTTACTTCAGAATCATCTTAATGCTTAGTGGTTTGAGCTCTCTCTTTTTGTTCTGGTTTTGTCACTATCTTACTGATCAGGGAGGCATGAACACAAACAACATAGACGCTCAGAGAAGAAAGGGGGGGGGGGGTTGCCTTTCTTTCATTTAAGTTCTGTTATCATTCTTTGTAAATACATCCAGCCTTTCTAAATGAGAAAGCAAACAGTATCAGTGATTGAAATTAATGGAGATTAGAAAAAAAAACATTTTTTCTTTTGTTCTACAGCTGCAGAAAGGTTGTGCTTTATTTCCTCCTGATGGCTGGCTATCAATCATGCATGAGTCAGGAAATGCTTTTATCGATATGACTGTCAATCATCAGACAAACTGGATACAGGAACCTACAGATCCAGCACAGAATTGATTCCCAGTAGTATTAAATTCATTGGAGGTTTCAAGCACTGTTACAAGCTACATTATCAAAATCCTATTCTTATTTTTTTCCCCTTCCAGCTCAGATGACTGTTGCTTACTCTATTGTCTACAGAAAATATAGGTGGAATTAAAGGCTCTGGGGTCACTTACCCTTCATACTTGTAATGATTTTTTGGTATGTTTTAGAGAATTTGACTGTCTTTTAATTAGCTGTTCTCAGTTATCCCAGCTATCCATCATTCCATTCATTTCTCCAGATTTTACAGTCCTACTCTGAAGCTAGACAGCAAAGAAGCTTCTTGATGGGTGGCTTCATAAAATTTATGATTCAGGATCTACTAATAATGTCTCTCAGGTCATCATTAGTAGGATTTACAAGTATCATAAAGATTTTAGAGGTGAATCCACTACCAAAAGATATAGCTGGTTGTCTGTCTGTTTGTGTATAATATGACATCTCAGCCTTCCCTGCAATTCTTCGTTGTTAAAAGACGTAAAAGATTTGCATACAATGGGTGAGCTTAACAAATTCACTAGCTCCCCCTCCATTATTTATTCTCATCATATTTAAAGCCTTTTAAAGTCTTTCAAGTTTCATCTGCAGTAAAAAAAATAAAATAGAAGAGATGAAAAAACTTTTCAAGCAACAGATTCTACTCTAGAGATATCTAATGTAACCCCAGTGATTTAAGATTTATAGACCTATCAGTTTGCCAGAAGATTCAAAATAGAGGCTCTGAAAAAGTTTCCAACTTAATTAATTCACTACTGAATGGTAATAGATGTTCCTGAGGAGGCTATTTAGGAAAAATGTAATATCCCCATTATGAATAGGATACATTGCTCAGCAATTGGACTTTCTTTTAAAAAGGGAGAAGGCAGCCAGACATAATTCTATCTTGTACAGAGAAGCCTTTTAAATGTGGACTTTGAAATTGAATAAAAACTGCAAAATGGAGCAATTTCAGTACTTCTGGAATAATTCGCTCAAAGCAATATTCTGTCTGGGGTAGTGGTGCTTTTTTTTCTTTTTCTTTCTTTCTTTCTTTTCTTTTTCTTTCTTTTTTTTTTTTTAAAGAAAGAGGGTGTATGTGAAGGAAAGAAAGAGAAAATGGTTCCATTACCAGAACCTGATTTAATGGAAATAGCAAATTAAATCATCCCATTTATGTGGTTGTTAGATTATGTGGAACAATGGTATCATAGTGAAACTCTGTAAAAGCAAGCAAAGGAGAGCTATCCATAAGTAATTATAAAAAGCCAGTCCATTGCAACTCTTTCATAGCTATTCTAAATGCCTGATCCAGTCAACTTTTTTATAATCAGAAGACTATCTAGTTTCATTTGTCTGATTTAGGGATGATCCTGAGACATGCTTATGTCTTTAATTTTACTTACAATATTATCTTGATTTCCAATTTTAAAACTGTCTTGTCTCGGAACCTCCAAAAATAAACCAGGTAAGGAAATGATCACTTTAGATTTCAGTTTCTCAGCCTGGATCCTGCAGTCATCTCTGCACAAGCAGGCCCTCGAGTCCCTACAGAGATCTACTGATTTCAATGAGAGGCATTAATGTTTGCCTGCATGAGCATATTCTGTTAAGATCTGATGGCAGAAGTGGAACTTAAGATGAGGGGGAAAAAAATCTATTTTCCCTAACACATACCAAGGAAGGTGTGCACAAACGATGCTAAAAGTGACACACACACAAACAATGCTAAAAGTGACACACACACACCCGAAAGTGCTGCCTCCCACCGCCCTTAAAACACTTATTTAAAGAAAGCCTGGACTTATACAGGTCATCGCCCGTCCTTTTATTTTTAAGTTTAGAAATTCAGGTTTTGTCGAGCCTGCAAGACTACTGTCACTGGGGAACTAATCAAATGATATCATAAGACCCAAGAGAGTATAATTAAGCAATTTTTAGCCAAACTGTTCAGAGTCCCCTATTTTCTGTTTGCTGTTAATACTTATTGAACTTCAATGACTAATTAACATTTTGAATAAAGAGAAAACTTGGTTAAAGGTTCAGACCCTCCCCACACAAACACACACACACAGAGATACACACCTCACACGCTCTACAATTTAGATGTCTGAGCTCACAAAATACATCCTCACAGACTCTCTACAAGTCTTCCCACAAAGCCAGGCAAGACCAGAGTTGACAAATTGACACATCGAAGTAGAACCACATCCCAGCCATCAAAAAAGAAAACCCACAAAGCAAAACTCGGCAAGAACTTTGGCAAATGAGGCTTGCTAAAAACTGGATGGAGGTCTGTGACACCAGAGGGATTTTCCAGTTGTTAAGAAACCTCAAGCCAGAAAGATTTGGAGGGGTTTTAGGTTCCATAGTGACAGTTTTGCACAGCTCCACTGGGCTCTTGCTGATGAGAGGGAGGACAGCTCATGTACTTGCCCTTGAAAGAAGAAAGGAGAGGGAAACATGGGGATGGGTTGAAGAAAAGGGAAATGCAGCCACTGACAGCTGCCAATAGCTATTGAAACAGAAGTCATGTTTGAATGATTGCCCACAGTTTCTAAAGCGTGAGACTAAATCAAGTTCTTACTGATGATGATTTGCAGTAGAATAGTGCTTAGAGGACTCCGTGATTCCAGCATATAATTTTACATAGGAAACCGCCCTGCCCACTCTGCCACATGCTCTATTTGTAACTTATTTATATATATTCTTTTCATTATTTCTTCATATTTAATTTTTAAGAACTTCTACCCTGTGCTGTAGGTGCTTTCTGCCAAACTATACATGCATATTACCATAGGAAACAACATTGTGACCTTTTGAATTCTGTGAATGAATCCCATAGAACAGATTCTATTTGTAATCAAGGTTTCAGTGAGGTCTCCTGCCTACCCTTTCCTTTCAGTGTCTTTTGGCTTGGAGTAATACCATCTCTGTAAAGTATAGGTAAATATGTCCTGATTTTCTCCAAGAGCACGTTTCCTTTTCCCCAATATATTCCAAACTTAGAAAAATTCCTCATCTTTCCTATTGCTCCTATTTACTATTAAGATCAATAGGAAAGACAAGGAATACTCACATCCATTTATCTGACATTATATAATACCACTCCTCTGGGGCTTACCAACTGTTAGTGAGCCCTGCCAATCTTACCATGAAGAGCCAAGGATGTGGAGTGTAGATGGAGGTCAGGGATACAATCCCACTTGCAGCAGGAACTCCAGAAGAAAATCTTCTGGTGATGCTTTGGAGTGTCACCCAAACTGATAAGTGGTTCTGTCAACACCGGCCCTGTAACCCCGGGTGCTTCTGTCCTGTGCAGCTTTGGCTCAGAGCCCTGACACTAGCAGCCTGCTCACAGCACAATGGCCTTAACCCTGGCTGCCACCAGCCTGGTTACTCCTTGTGGGGAGTAACAACCAACATCCCTTCCAATCCTGAGTCTCCTCAGAACCATCTCCAGTGCGGTGTCCAGTCCCTCTAGCTGGATACTCACAGAAGTTCCTAAGTTTGCAGCCTCTAAAGAGATAGAACACACACACAGCAGACTGTGAGTTTAGTTGAGGACTTTGCCCTTCAGTAAATATACAACACTGGGATGGCTTTGTAATAAAACAAGAGTACGTTTATTAACAAAGAAGGGATATTTATGTGATAACAAGAAAGAAGAGACAGGTTTGGTTACAAGTAAAATAAAACAAAACTCACTTTCTAGTCACTAAAACTTAATTTCAGCAAGTTACAATCTTTGTCTAAGCAGGTTTCTCACTTGCATTAACGCCAGCAACTCTTGTATTCCAGGCTAAGGGGACATAGTGTTCAAAGGCTTGAAGGATGTAGTACCCTATCATCCCCTCAGTGATGGATGCCAAAATGGCTGTCTGCCGTTGCTTATATTTCCCAAAGTCTGTTGTTGTCAGTTTCAAGAGCAAAGATGGCTTCTTGCGGGTTCAGGCTCCATCCCCTGTAATGATTGGTAAGTGGATTTCCACATCATTCATTTAGCTTAATGGCTCTGTTTATCTTATATGTATACTAGCAAAAATACCCGGCGTTGCTCGGGTCAGTCGGAGGTGGGGAGGGGGCAGAGAGCTGAGCGAGTGCGGGGTCCGTTGGAGGGGGGGCAGAGAGCAAACCTGACACCCCCACCTCACCTGCCCCCCGACCAAACCTGACACCCCCACCGCACTTACCCCTCGACCAACCCCGACTCACATTTTCACCCCCCCCCCAAACCCAACACCCCCATGTCTCCCCCCTACCAACCCCAACACCCCCTGACCAACACCCACACCTCACCCCCCCATAGACCAAACCTGACACACCCACCTCACTTCCCCCCCCAACCAAACCCGACACCCCTACCTACCACCACAAACAAACCCGACACCCACACCTCACTTACCCCTCGACCAACCCCGACCCCCCTCCTCACCCCCCCCACCAAACCCAACACCCCCACCAAACCCAACACCTCCTGACCAACCCCAACACCCACACCTCACCCCTCACCCACCCCGACATCTTCCCACCCCCCCAGACCAAACCCAACACCCCCGGCTCACTTACCCCCCGACCAAACCCGACACCCCCACCTCCCCCCCGACCAAACCCGACACCCCTACCTCACTTACCCTCCGACCAAACCCAACTCGGGTCCGTCGGAGGTGGGGAGGGGGCAGAGAGCTGAGCGAGTGCGGGGTCCATTGGAGGGGGGAGGGGGCAGAGAGCTGAGCGAGTGCAGGGTCCGTTGGAGGGGGGTATTATGACATCATAACTATGTCACAGAGAACAGCAGCTGCCCAGCTGATGTGATTGGCCTTTAAAGAATTTCACCCCTGGGGGGCGTCAGAGGTGAGATTTGAACAATTTTCCACTCTTACCCTGATTAGGACCCTAAGACCTATAACTGTACCAAATTTCAAGTCTCTAGCTCAAACGGTGTGGAAGGAGTAAGTGAACGTACATACACGCATACATACAGGCACGCATACACCATTTGACTTTTATATATATAGCTATACTTTTCATTGTCCTCTGGCTCCAGTTACATTGGAAAGGCAGGAAAACAGGCAAAACAACATTCCTTTCTCTAGCACAGGTTGAGGTTATGCTCTTCTTGCAAAACACCTTGTAAGAACAGATTTCCAGCAGACATCTAGAATTCTTTATACAAAACTCGTGCATACATCACACAATAATATTAATTACCAGCATGGCACCGTTTCACATATGACACCTTACATGACACGTTTAGAGATAGATTATGACAGCAGCATGTTGGGACAATGAGTGTGTCAGGCCTGACGAGAGGTATGGTATGGGGTGCCCTCTGCCAGTTGGCATTGAGGGACTCCTTTGGTCACACTGCCTCCCATAGTCTTCTCATTGGAGTTGCTGTTATGGCAGCTGCCCTCTTGACAATGAGACTCATCCTCTTCAGAAAGCAAACAATGGACCTTGGGAAGTGTCACCAGAGACCTTTTGTACAAAGCAAAAGCCAGAGACCATTCCACCCAGGGGAGAAGGAATACAAGGCTGAGGAGAAGCAGTGCTGTAGTTTGCGAGTGGTAGACAGGGAGCCCTGATGTGAGTGGAGGACTCACCCAGAACGCTAAGCTTATCCTCCACAAACTCAAGTCCCTGTTGCTGAGACTGGTCTGGCAGGGGAAAAATAGATAATCAGATGTATTTTGTTCGGGAGATAGAATTTCATGATTCATGTAGATTCTAATCCATAATAAGGCTTTATCATGCAGTATGCCGAGTGCCCCTCCCAAGATCCGTTTAAATCACTGGAAGTTAAGGGAGGGAGTGCTCAGCACCTGGTAAGAGACACTTGACACCTTTCAAGATTAGACTCCTAGATCCCTTCTGCATGGTACACAAATCAGGGACGTAGCCATAGACTTTGTAAGCTCTGTGGAGAAGGGACTATCTTATTGTTATAAGTTTCCGTGATACCCAGTGCAATTGGGCTGGGGCCTCTATATGCTACAATAATACAAATATACTAACTAAAGGACATGTACGGAATGTTGCTGTAGCTGTGTTGGTCCCAGGTGCAACAAGGTGGGTGAGGTAATATCTTTAATTGGACCAACTTCTGATAGTGAGAAAGACAAACCTTCAAACTACACAGAGCTCTTCTTCAGGTCACCTGAAGAACTGAAGAAGAGATCCATGTAAGCTTGAAATCTGGTCTCTCTCACCATCAGAAGTTGGGCCAATTAAACATATTACATCACCCAACTAAAAGATATGACAGTCTATGATTTATTAAACTGAATCTTCTAAAAGTTCATCTGCTATTGTTTGAAAACAATGGCTTAGATCCACTGAGGTTGATGCAAGTCTGCTGATTCCAGCTGAGGTTCTTTTCCGGTGCATTGATTTTACTTTTCCTATCTGCAGTCACTTGCACACAGATAAAGCCAAGTTGCTGAATACCAATTTGTGTGTAAAAAAGATAAGTATTACACATGCATTGCCAGACTGTAAAGCCTATAGGAGCATGAATAGCTTATGGATATTGTCCTGTCTGGAAATGATTAAACATTTGGAATATCAAACAGGACTGAGAATCAGTTGAACTCTCCACATGCAAAAAGCTTTATCTTAACTTTATCTACTGGGTAATGTAATTCTTATTTGCTTTTTTTCATCACACTATGGAAGAAAAGTGCTGAAACTTCAACCCCTATATCATATGTAACTTTAGAGGAAACAGGATGCTGTTGAACAATGGCCATACAAAAGAATAGGACTTCTTCCAAGGTTTTCCTTTTTCAAACCCAATGAGTTGATTTGATCAGACATTCTTATTCAATGTGTGTCTTCCTTTAAGGGACTGAAAAGGTTATGACTATTCAGATAATTAGTCAGTCCTGGTTCGCTTTAAAGCTGAATAAATAAGCAAGTATAGCATTTTATCATTGCCTTTTCTATCATCCTCATTATCTTTGAAATTAAAACAGATATGAAAAACTGAGACATTTCAAGGACAAATCATTCTTTAAAGTGGCCTGTGTTGTCCAACCATGCTAGCAATTTGTCGTCCTGTAATTCACAAATAATGAGCAAAAAAGAAAACTGCAGGAGAAATTTTCCTTCTGTTCAATTAAAAGACGTTGAGCCAGAATTATCTGACAGAAAAGGAATTTTACTAATGTGTGTGGGTGAAAAAACAAACAACAGAAAGTGCCACGAATGGCAGAATCTTCAGGGTCTTGAGGATGGAGATCAAGGTATGGAATACAAATAACTTGTGCTTGAAATATTTCTAAACTGCTTATAAACAATTTGCATTGAATCTGCATTCTAGTCACAGTTGCAAGAAAAAATATGTTCAAGAATAGCAGCTGTGTTAGTCTGTATCCATAAAGAAAGCGATGAAATCCGATGAAGTGAGCTATAGCCCACAAAAGCTTATGCTGAAATAAACTAGATAGTCTCTAAGGTGCTACAAGTATTCCTCGCTTTCTTTGAGAAAAAATATGTAGATATGTAGACTATGTGCTGTACTTCTTCCGAATAGGAGAAGAAAATAATTACTATATGCTTGTCCACAATATACAGAATCAGATTTTCAAAGGGGCTTCAGCTAAACTGCTGAACTTGGGCCTAAAATTCTGCATATGCATTATATGCTTACATTTTTGGATGGAGAAGCCTTGATTTATGTGTGTCCATGTTAGAACACGAACAGTCACTCTTCTTCAAAGATCTGGTTAATTCTCTATTATTTCAGCAATCAACTTAGAAGAATGAAGTACTTGGCAAGAAGAGTACAACTCAAACTCACACATACCTTCTTATTGTTAATATCAGAGATTGGGGGAGGGCAGGCATGGGGGGCATTACTCCCCCCCCCAAACTAGAGTCAACTAGAGGCAGGCAAGCAGGTCATGTGCCTCCCCCCATCCCCGATTTCTGCCCTCCATTTAGCACAGAGGTTTTCAAACTGTGCGGCGTGCGCTCCCTAGCAGCTTAGCCTATTGCCAAAAGTAAGGAAGAGAGGGGATGTGGCTCAAGAGCAGAGAAGAAGCAGAAGTTGAGTTTGGAAAGCCAAGGGGAAGTTTGGAAAGCCATCAGGCTCAAGACACATGTAGAGTTGGGTGACATTTTTCAGACAGAGATCTATCTTGGTGCAAAATGCAGATTCCCGAGCACTGAAATGGTTTGTGAATTCATGTCAGTTTCATCAAACTGTTTCAACTGGGGAAGGAAATTCCCAAAAGATTAAGTGGCTTATTTCAAGAGTTTTGAATCAGAGTTTCCTCTGAGTTTGTTTCAGATTTCCTTCAGTTTCATTTTTGTAAACAAATAAAAATATTAAAATGCTCAAAACTGAAACAAAACTTTGTTTGACCCCAAACAATTTTCTTCAAGTTTTTTGGAATTGCCAGGGAACCCAAACAATCAGTTATTCCCACATGGTCCTTGAGCCACATAACCATATCTCCCTCCTCGTCACCCCAGTGACACGCTTCTTGTCTTATGTTTCAGAACATGATGATGGAGCCCTGAGGTTTCCCAACCCCCTCTTCTTTTTTGTTTGTTTGTTTATATCTACATATTCTCAAAGATCCCACATTACAGCAATTTTCAACCTGTCCACAAAGGACTAGCTGCAACTTCCCCTAGGGATCCATTATCACAGCTCATACGCCCACCTAAAGGATTGCCACTAGAGTCTATGAATTGGTCATAGATATGGGGTGACATTATCTAGATCCACTGAAGTCAATGGCAAAACTCTCCTTGACTTTAGTGGGGCAAGGATTTTCCCCATAGGATATTTTATTGAGTAAAATTAACATTCATTTAAGAGAGGGTATATAAGTTGTCCCCTCTGTTACATCAGAATTAATTATGTTCCCCGTGTCTTTAAGCTTTTAAATAGGTCTATAGATTTTATATCCCAGCAGCAAAGACTCCTTGGTCCAAAAAGTGATTTACCCTTTTACGTTCTGAATTCAAACTGAAGCAGTATTGATGAAATACTCACTTCCAATGAACATTATATTGCTTTACACTTTAAGACACCAGTCTCAAAAATCCAAGTCTTTTATTTATGTTCCTGTTTGCGATTTTTGTATCACTGAGATCACAGCAACAGATAGCCACAGTACCCTTGTGGCAATAGCCTATGCAAAGAAAAATGATGTTTTTAAACTGTTGCTTACATGATATGGCAAATTTACAAAGCGCTCACACACCTACTACTACTTTTAAGAATTTCTGGTCACACACCACCTTTGTCAGGAGAGTAAACAAACTAGCTAATGGTTGAGAAATATCAAATCTTCCCAAGCCAAATAATCTTTTGATTTGCATGAAATCAATGACTTGCTAGAATGATTCATGAGGCTATGTGACAAAGTTTTACTACATCCTATAAACACTCTATATGCCATAAAAAGCACAGTAGAAAGTACTTATTTAAAATTCTACATTTTTGCATTTGGTACCTTGCTGTATAAGTGATGCATTTGTCCACTGATAAAACATAATATTTATGTAAAGCACAGCTAATGTCTGCAAAAACCATAACTCTTCTGCATGCATTGATTAGAAACTCGGAAATTTATCTTGATTAAGCACCAAGGTTTCCCATACTGGCTAGCTTAAGTCATTAGTGTCCTTCTGTGACAGGACAATTTTTTAAACAGCACACAAATGTCAGGGTGTAATGTAACAGTCTTAGCAAATGTTGGTGCCTTTAGCACTGATCAGTAAAGACTGTGTGAAGCATTCTGAAGAGCTTTAAACATGCATAAAAACAGTCCAAATTAATTAAAGTAACTCAATTCACCTAAATGCATGGTAGCTGTTCAAACAATCTGGCCTCCCTGAGGGAAAGTATTATTTTTACCAGCACTTTTTAACAGTTACAATTGACGTTCTCTCCATCTGCCTGTTTTCCTGGGTTAAGAGTAGCTTATCCTTTGTCTACTACATGATCATTGGAGAGACAAGGTGGATGAGGAAATATCTTTTATTAGATCAACTTCTGTTGGTGAGAAAGACAAGCTATTCAGCTAACAGAGCTCTTCTTCAGGTCTGGGAATGATCTCTGAGGGAGTGTATTTCCAGCGGAGTCCTGCAGGGATGAGTTCTCGACCCTACACTATTTAATATTTTTATCAATGGCCTGAAAGAAAACATAAAACAATCACTAATAAAGATTGCAGGTGACACAAAAATTGGAAGAATGGTAAATAACAAAGGGGACAAGGCAAAGATTCAGAGCTATCTAGATCGCTTTGTAAACTGAGTACAAGCAAACAATACACATTTTAATAAGATCTAAATGTAAATGCATGCATCTAAGAACAAAGAATGTAGCCTATACATATAGGATGGAGGAACTTTATCTTGGGAAGCAGTGACTCAAACAGATATGGAAGTTAGGGTGGATAATCAGCTGAACATGAGCTCCTAGTGTAATGCTGTGGCCAAAACATGATCCTGAAGATAAACAGGAGAATCTCAAGTAGGAGAAGAGAAGTTATTTTACCTTTGTATTTGGCACTGGTGTGACTGCTAATGGAATACTGCATCAGGTTCTGGTGCCCATAACTCAAAGAAGGTGTTGATAAATTGGAGAAGGTTCAGAGAAGAGCTACGAGAATAATTAAAGGAACAGGAAACCCGCCCTATAGAGTTAGACGCAAGAAGCTCTATCTATTTAGCTTAACAAAGAGAAGGTTAAGGGGTGACTTGATTACAGTTTATAAGTAACTACATGGGAAACAAATATTTAATAATGGGCTCTTCAGTCTAGTAGAGAAAGCTATCAAATCCTCCAATGACTGGAAGTAAGTAAATAAATCTGGAAATAAGATGTAAATTTGTAATGGTGAGGGTAATTAACCACTGGAATAATTTACCAAGGGTCATGGTGGATTCTGCATCCCTGACAATTGTTAAACTGAGATTGGTTATTTTTCTAAAAGATCCGCTCTAGGAATTATTTTGGGGGAAGTTCTATAGCCCATGTTATACTGGAGGTCACACAAGATTATCACAATGGTCCCTTCTTGCTTTAGGATACTGTCCTTAAAGAATTACTGCATTATAGTAATATGGGATTGGGTTTCCTGATAGGGAATTGAACCCAGAACTACTGGCTATAAACCATAACTACTCTACTCTGCTTCTTATGCTGAAACACCAGAGTCACCAATGGATTTAGGTGCCTAACTCCAACATTTGGGCACCAGTGACATTCACCAAATCACCATCACCTTCTGCCTAACCCAGAAGATGCCTAAATCCCCATGGATGCCTAAATTTCCATTGGTGGGCATGGACAAAGCTGCCTAAGTCCTCATACCACCCCACAGCTAATGAATTGCTAAGCGCCCTCACTCACACCGAAGTCCTGCCTGGATTTTCAAACTTGGTATTCCTCGCCTAACTCTCGAGCAGTAGCCAATCCAGTAGGTGTGCTCAGGGCATACTTAACCCATACAAAAGACAGCAACCGGTGAGCAACTAAGGAATTTTGGAGGCTGGCTATTATAAATGAGCGTGTGTCGGTGAGAGTGCCCCAGTAGTTAGGATGTTCACCACCAGGCTAAAGAAAGCAAGAGACTGACTCTTTAGCCCATTGAATATTGAACATTTTGTCTAAATGCTACAATCTGGTCATAAGCACAATGCTTCTCTCTGAGGTTGAGAATAACCTATTTCTCTCTATATATTCTAGTTTTAGAGTGCCTGCCCTGACCCCCAGAGAGTTTGAGTCTATGGTAGAGCCACTGTGTTTCCATGTACTTCCCTGTCCAATCTGTTTGGCACTTAGAAAATAACTTTGCTCTGCAGCAGTTTCCTGTATGTGCTTGGTGATACTTACGGTATGGAGGGCTTTAAATGCATTCCATACATCTACTCAGGCTTCCAATTGCCTGCAATGAGTTTATTCAGCTGAAAAGATCAGGAGTTATGACATGAACCCATAGCTGTCTCTTAGAATATAACAAAAGCAATGATGACCATGTGTGGATGGTTGAGTAGAGAATGAGGTGGTTTGGGGAGCAAGGGAGGATATATGATTGGATGACAGCATGTGCGGGTAGGTGGGTGAGTGAGAATATGTCCTGTTTGCTTACATTGCCTTAGTCATGGTGTCACAAATGATGTCTCATTTTAACAAGCTGGTCACTGCCAGCAGCAATCTCAGAAATGCCAACTGTAATTAAAACCTTTATTTTCTACGACATATCAGAAATGGGCTGCTAAAATGGGCTGCTGACACAATTTAAAGGGCCAGCTTTTGCTCTGGTATTCACAACCCTCCGACTGTAGCCTGCTGAAGTCTCTACACATCAGAGAATAAAATATGAACCTAAGAATCTTAGTCTGAACAAAATGGATGCAGCTTTCCTCTAGCCGGGATGGAATATTAAATCTGCATTTGATTATAGCCATAGGAAAGGGATGTGCACAGGACATTTGTTTTTATGACATTTGGATTGATGTGTATTTGTAAACAGCAAGATTAGAGGCAGCAGTAGACAAAGAAAGAAAAATATGTTACTTTTTAAAATTATATGCCTTTCAGTGCCTCTCTGAGATACTCCTACGTTCTCAAGGTATCTTTTTTCAAAATCAAATTTAGGGACAAAGTATGCAAGATAATGACATATGTTGCTATCATGATGGAACTCTTTAAGGACCCCCTACCATAAACTGAAAATCCAAGCATTGGTGGAGAACATCCTGCTCTGTGAGGTGTTAGAATTGGGGCCAGATTCCTGCAGCCCTGTTAATAAAACCATTAGCTCCATACCTATCTCCCTTCTGGAATGACATTTGTGAATGGCAGGAGCCAAAGAGAAAAGATAGAGGAAGAGGAAATTGGAAGCCAGAGTGAAGAAGCTGTGACAAAGCAGACAAAAGCTAATCCCAGACACTCCCAGAGGTGCAGAGTCTTGTAGGTCTCTGCTCCATCCATAGAAGGCTTATTCACAGGTTTGCCAATACAGTAGACTCTCGATTATCCAGGATTGGGTTAACCAGGTTGCAGATTAACCAGGATGTCAAAAAAAATACACGTAACTCGCAGAGTCGGCTCTGGTTTGTTGCTGCACACACAAAAAACTAACCAACCAGGGTGCAGGGCAGCCAGTGAACTAACACCCCTTCCCCGCGGCGCAGGGTAGCTAGTGAACCAACCCCCCCCCCACACACACACACACACAAACACACATATTTCCTATGGATGGTGATTAGCCAGGATTTTATTAACCAGGATTAATTTTTTTCCTATCGTCCTGGATAATCGAGAGTCTACTGTATTGTAAAACCAAAGATTGGCCAAGAATGGGGAACCATGTCTGCACTTAACAGAGCACAACCTAGCATTTTCAGAGGCCCTTTCAACTGCTCCTGTTTTCAGACTGGTCTACACTAGAACTTATTTCAATATCATTTGTCACTCAGGGATGTGATTGCTGCTGATAGTGAAATATGTTAATAGTGAAGCTTGCATAATTTGTTCAATTATTTCTTTTCTTTCCGTCTGGAGAGAAGTCATTCAGGATGTCAACATTTTAATCTCCATTGGGAAAATGGGCAGAGCTAAGATCGGGGAGGGGAGTGTTTCTTAGACTGAAACGTCTTAATAGCTGGTTTTTTAGCTATACACAACCATGTTACAGTTGATGGGCACCCTTCTTTCAGACAGTGGAAGGAGCAAATAAATCTTCCTTTATGTAATGATATTTGGAAACAATAGGAATCCACTTCCTTGGCAGTGGGCCACATGGCAAGCCCTATCAGAAGCTAAACTGCTTGGGCTGAGGACTGGATGCAAATACAGGGCTACAGGATTGATTGGTTGCAGCTATGTGTGTTTGTGTGTGAGAGAGGCAGAAAGACAGCAAAAAGCCACCAGGAAGCCAAGCGAGAGAAACATAATGAGAGTGGCCCTGAGAAATAGCAAAGAGACAGAGCTGGTGTGGCCACAGAACCACCTGGAAAGGCAGGCTTGGAAACTGCCAGCAAACAAGTCTCCGGCCACTGTTTTTTTCTCTTGTGTTTGGGAATCTTTGTACATCTTTTAAAAATGAACTAAACAGGCAAAGAACTATCCAACTCATATCCAGCATGGTCCTGAATATTAAATAACCACTCAGGCCAAACACTGATGGCAACGATAGACCAAAAAAACAGTAAGTTGCTGTTGGAGGAACTCTGGTTTGTATTGGCAGTACAACAGAGAAAAGACAGAACCAGGCAGATGAATGCATCCTCCGCCTTACAGTCTGGTTCATTAAGATACACCAGAGAGGGAAATAAGCATGTTCTTTATGGAGGAAACTGTTTCACAAAGTCACAAAAGATCCATGAAGTCTGTTGATGGTAAAATTACTTCAAATCTGGATTAGGACTGTAATAGTGACACAGTTTTATATAAAAGCAAAACTATGGAGTTATTAACCCTTGGACAGTGCATAAAGCATTGGAGTAAGGATATAGTAATGTCCTTTTAAAGATACTATATTGCAACCTGAGAATACCAGCCCTGTTCAGGATTTGTTTAGTGAAGCGGTCATTAAGAATGTGGAGAAGACTGTGTAGCTCTACAAGAGACCATTTACCCTGAGTAGAGCTGGTTGGGAATTTTTCGACAAAACACGTTTTCCACTGGAAAATGCCAATTTCATCAAAACGGAAACTTTTCATGCAAACTTATTACTTTTGACAGGAATATTTCTCAGAAATGTTTTCGCCAATACAATTTCTGGTCAGAGTGTGTTGAGTTAGAAGGACAGTTAGAGTCTCGAAAGTAACCAGGTGCTTAGGTTGCTGACCTGGGATACGGTTAACTCACGTTTTAGTTTTAACTGATTTAGAACAAGGGCTTAAACCTAGCTCTCCTAAATGAGATTCCTAGCCACTGTAATATTGGCTAGTCTGAGGTCCGTCTCACTCATGTGTGTTTCTCCCTGAAAACATTTGAAAGGTCTTAATTTTCATTCTAAATGAAAAATGAAAACAAAAGGTTGAAACCTCAACATTTTCCATGAGCTGGCGTTCTTGTTTATCAGCCTGTCCTAATCTGTATGTGTGTGATTTACTTCCACAAGACACTAAGGGAGATCCCTGGACCTCAGGAGGGATTGTTCCTCAAGAGGCACAAATACTACCCCTGTTCCTGTGCTCTTGTTACCCCAGAATTAGACATCATGGATACCCCACAATTTGACAATACTGCAATCAGCAATTGTGTTTGTTCAGTCACTGCTAGCAGAAAACCAAACATCACATAGGTAGGAAAGTCTCAGGCCCTGAGTGGCAAGACCATATAAATGCATGTTTGCAGTTTTGCTCTCAGAATGAGAGGATGGGATAAGGAGTGAATATATCGTGAGAATAAAAGGAATATTTGGACAGCCAATCTTGGTCTTGAGTGCCTTGGACACCTTTGAGATGTAAGTTTTATTTTGTTGTTATGACTAGAGATGTTTTGGTAAGAGATGAGTAATTTTGCTGAAATTAGGAGAATTGCTGACCCACTAGGGGTTACTATGGTGACCCCCCTGGGTGTTACACTAGGTTATAAGCTTTGTTTGAAGTTAGCTATAAAAGATTAGGCAAAAGAATTTGCTTTGGAGCAGTCCAAGGAAGCTTTTTTTGGCCAAGGATCTGGCAGCTAAGTTCCTTAGCACCTAGATGGAAGGCAGGCAGCTGAAGTCTGGCAGCTGATCCCTCAATATCATTTCTTGACATGAGGTAGATATAAATGTTTTGAAATGCTCTAAACCTACTGTGACAGCCTGTGCGTGTGTATCTCCTTAAGAGGTAATAAAAAAGTACTTTTAGATGAAAGCACTCTGGTTTGTATCAATTATATATCAGACAGAGGAGCTGTGCCCCCCTTGATTTATTCCTGACACTAGCTAGAGAGAGAGAGGTTAAGTTTTCACTGCTTTGGGTTCTGAAAACCCTGGGTAACAAGCTGGGTGAATCCAAATGCTGCAACAGCTGCTGGAGGATGCACACTGCTCCCTCTAACATGCCTAGACAGCTACATGAACCAGGGCAAAGAGGAGGCAGGGACTGGGCCTCATCTCCTTCAGAGTGCCTTGTGCCCACAGGGGCACCCATCCCTCTGCTCCCCCAAGCAGAGACAATGCTGTTGCATGCTGAAGTAGCTAAGAGAGGGAAAGGCTTGTTGCATCGTCCTAGCAAGGGCCAAGCAATAACTGACATTCGTGTTTAACAAAACAAGGAGGGCAAGTTCATTTTGACAAATATAAGGAGTCCCACCCTAAAACAAGGGCTCATCAACACATTCCTGATGATGGCATGCTCACTGGTTGACATGGAAATAGCATTTGACCCAGGGGTGATGCCCAAGAGTCCAGCACTGTAGGGGAGAAGACACTAAAATATTTTAGTAGCATTTCAACATGTTCAGCAAATGTTTGGCTGAAAGTATTGCCCGCTGAGCCTCCTTTTTTTGGCATTATTCTCCAAGCTATGTAGCTCACCTTGAACATTTGAAGAAAATTTAATCAGAAGCTGTAGTAGGACTACAAGTTGATATTATGCAATTCCATTCAAGACACCATACTCATTCTGCAAATAATATTTTCTAGAGGATTGTTGTTTTCTTTTATTTCAAAACCTACTAAAAGTCAAATCATTGTTTATAATTAGAAACATGCACTTCACAGAAAATCTACTGCTCCAGCAGTTTACGATTTAGCAGTGTTGGCAAAGTTACTATTATGTTGTCCTGCTGCAGGATTCTGCTACTTATTTTATAGTGTTTTTCAGCAACTCCTGCTTCATATAGTGTTGCCAAAAATCACTTTCCTGTTCTGTTTATGGTACCATAAATCTGAATATTTGAATTTATGGTGGCCCAGGGCTGTGCTTTTTTATTGTTGCAGATTGGAACTTGCTTGCATTGAGTGTGTGACTTTGTAAATTTGCATCAATCTGCTTCAGCAGCTCAGATTTCAGTACTGAGTCTTACTCCTCTGTGCCAAATCCCGGATCTGTTATTCACTTGATACATTTGGGATTTTGTCTGTTGCCTCTCTTCAAGGCTTTACTTCACTGAGAGTTTGCTAGAGAAAGGACTGAGTAAGGACCCTAGGATTTAGATCTATTACAACAGTGCAATGAACTTCAGATATATTTAACAGATGCCTCCAGCTTTACTATTCATTTTGTACATAGTGCAACTTGCAGCCTTTGTTTCCAAAGGAAAAACTCAGGGGGCTGTCTAGAATAACCAGTTGTCAGAAGTAGATTGGTTATCCCGCTGTATGTGCTCAGACTTTAAACCTTAAAATCAGTGTACTATGAATTGTGAATATTTCACTCAGCCTGGCACAATTACAGACACCTCACTGCCTTCCTGGATTTCTTCATAAATTGACCTTCCTTCAGACTCTTCCCTACAGTACCTCCCTGGGTTCACAGTATGTCTGCCTCTCTTTAGGACTTTCTCTCACTCTCTAACAACCAGAGAGAGACTGTTGAGCTTACACTAAAGCCCCCTTTTCATCTAGGCTTCCTCCCTTTATGCTCACCACGCGGCTCTCTCCAAACTGAGCTTTATCTTCAGTTGGGCCTGGCCCACCCTACCGGTGCAACCAGGTGGATTAATTGTGCTTTGTCTTCAGTTAACTCTTTCATTAACTATGTGGAGTACATATCCCATCACAGAGTGTTTGCCATTATAACTCTACCAGTATAGCTATATTGGCAAGCCCTTTCCAGAGGTCTATAGTACATCAGAAAGGAAAGGTCAAAGTCTTCTTGTCAAGTGAAAGTAAATAAAAGTATTATTGTCCAATGTTTCTTCCTGGAGATCCAGGAGGATTCAGAGATCCAAGAAGGCCCCAGCTTGAAAGCACTGTTTACAAAACTCAGGCATATCCCATCAGACATTGGACCAGATAGCACTTCTATCTTCACTGTTGGTTCCCCATCCAACCAACATACCTCCACTGAATTTTAGCCAATTTGATTTTATCCAAACCTTGATCTTGGTCAAATGTTAAGAAAACACATGGTCCAGGTCCTATTGAAAAGGCAGGTACAGCTGAGCATCACCAGTATAAAGATGGCTCAAGAGCCAAAATACTCTGACTACAGATCACTTCTGGCCCCACATAGACCTTAATCTGGAAAGGAAACAAAATAGTCTCTGCAGTAATCCATGCAAGAAAGCATGCATGCAGTATCATTTCCAGCAGAAACAATGGAGCCACACAACCTCAACTCCTTCTGCATCTGGCCAGAGGTCCCAGAAGTGTCAGCCAAAGATATCAAGGATTTCCGAGAGATCTAAAAATACCAGTATGGAGACCTGGCCTTCTTCCAATCAACAGAAGTAGAATAGAACAGCATGGTATCTCTACTATCTATATATATAAAAGTCAAATGGTGTATGCGTGTATGTATGCCTGTATGTATGTATGCGTGTATGTATGCTTACTCCTTCCACACCGTTTCAGCTAGAGACTTGAAATTTGGTACAGTTAGAGGTCTTGGGGTCCTAATCAGGGTAAGAGTGGAAAATTTTTCAAATCTCACCTCTGACGCCCCCCAGGGGTGAAATTATTTAAAGGCCAATCACATCAGCTGGGCAGCTGCTGTTTTCTGTGACATAGTTATGATGTCATAATACCCCCTCCAACAGAAACCGCACTCGCTCAGCTCTCTGCCCCCTCCCCCCTCCAGCGGACCCCGGAATCCCTCAGCTCTCTGCCCCCTCCCCCCTCCAACAGACCCCGGAATCCCTCAGCTATCTGCCCCCTCCCCACCTCTGACGGACCCCGGAATCCCTCAGCTCTCTGCCCCCTCCCCACCTCCGACGGACCCGGGTTGGGTTTGGTCGGAGGGTAAGTGAGGTAGGGGTGTCGGGTTTGGTCGGGGGGTAAGTGAGCCGGGGGTGTTGGGTTTGGCCTGGGGGGGTGGGAAGGTGTCTGGGTGGGTGAGGGGTGAGGTGTGGGGGTTGGGGTTGGGGTTGGTCAGGGGGTGTTGGGTTTGGTTGGGGGTTGAGGAGGGGGGTCGGGGTTGGTCGAGGGGTATGTGAGGTGTGGGTATCGGGTTTGTTTGTGGTGGTAGGTAGGGGTGTTGGGTTTGGTTGGGGGGGGAAGTGAGGTTGGTGTGTCAGGTTTGGTCTATGGGGGGTGAGGTATGGGTGTTGGTCAGGGGGTGTTGGGTTTGGATGGGGGGGAGACGTGGGGGTGTTGGGTTTGGGTGGGGGGGTGAAAATGTGAGTCGGGGTTGGTCGAGGGGTAAGTGAGGTGGGGGTGTCGGGTTTGGTCGGGGGGTGAGGTGGGGGTCTCAGGTTTGCTCTCTGCCCCCTCCAACGGACCCCACACTCGCTCAGGTATTTTCGCTAGTCCTATATAATAATCGGCTACAGAAGGTGTGTGAAGCCGTCATGAGCAGTAGAGACGGCCCTGACGAACGGCATGCTGGGGGTTGTAGTTCGGAGGCACAAAATGGCTACCGCGCGTGCCCGCCTGAGGGATCCTCACTCACACAGAGCTACAGCACCAGGGAGCAGTTAGACATATAAAGTTAGCTGGGCTGTCAGGCGCATGACGAGGGGTTGATGGAGGAGGGAGCTGAGCGGGGGGGAGGGAGCTGCGCGGGGGGTGGCGTTGCAGGGGGAGGGGGCTGGGTGGGGGGGCATTGGGGGAGAGGGGGCTGAGCGAGGGGGGGTCGTTGGGGGGGAGGGAGCTGAGCGAGGGGGGTTGTTGGGGGGAGGGAGCTGAGCGAGGGGGGTCGTTGGGGGGAGGGAGCTGAGCGAGGGGGTCGTTGGGGGGAGGGAGCTGAGCGAGGGGAGTCGTTGGGGGGGAGGGAGGGAGCTGAGCGAGGGGGGGCGTGGGGCGGGGAGGGAGGGAGCTGAGCGGGGGGCCGTTGGGGGGGAGCTGGGCAAGGGGGAGGCCTTGGGGGGGAGCTGGGCAAGCGGGGAGGGCGTTGGAGTGGGGGGGAGGGGGGAGAGAGCTTAGCGAGTGGGGGGGGCCGCAAGCCGTTTCCATTGGCCCGTGTCCACGGGCTTTTACACTAGTACCATATATTTGAAACCATGCTGAAGGGGACCAAGGAAATCAGAATAATCCAGGTAATAACAGAATAGAGTCAATATAAACTTCAGTAGCCTATCCCCAAAAACTAAATTAGATATTGTCAACATCAAGAGATGGCTTCTTGCAGGTAGAACTCTCAACGATAACTAAGAATGAAAATGGGTTTTTGCTCTTCTGAGAAATGTTGGCCTCTTGTCTTCCCAGAAGGAGTTACTGTCACAGCTGGACTAGGGGCTACATATCAAGGACAGTAAGCAGGGGTCAGAGGACTCTCTGGAGCCAAGTTCAATAAACAAGAGTCAGAGGCCAGAGATCAGGAGATAAGGTCTGGCGTCGCAACAGGTCAGAAATCTGTGTGATTGTCCAGACAACTTCCTGGACCACTTACCAAGATTAAATATGGTGCTTGGTCAATTATAGAGCCCCAGGATACTGTCACTCTGTGTCATTTGGGTGGTATTTCCTGTAGCACCTACTCTCCACAGTGCTCCCTGGCTGTGGCTCTGCTTGGCCTCCCAGTGACACTGTGGGAGTATCGGCCATCCCTGGCCCTACAGATCCACATTCTAGTCCAAAGATGCTTACAGAAGGGCCTGATTAAATTCATTTTGGGATACTTCAGAAAGTAGCTAAAGAAATCTCACAATTATTACAATCTATTGCAATTATCTTTGAAAACTCATGGAGGATGAATGAGGTTGCAGAGGACTGAGGATGGGCGAATGCAAAACCTATCTTAAAAAGTGAAACAAAGAGGACCTGAGGAATTATAGACAAATTAGCCTAACTTCAATACCAGGAAAAGTACTGAAACCAATTATTAAAGCAATTGTGATGCCCCACTCAGGTTACCCCAAACTGCAAGCCACTGTGTTAGAACTCTGCCTCACCCAGAGTAGCTTTGCTGCATCTAAAGCAATGTGTCAGTGCCCTGACATGCCAGTTTGTCTGCCTGGCCAGGAAACACTTTATGACTCTACCAGCCCATATCTTACCTTGCATACAACAATGAGTGAACCCCCAATTCCCACGTTCCCCAGAGATGTCTCCCTGAGGTGTCCAGTCCTTCTCATTGAACACTCATGGAAGTTATTAACTTCACTGCCTCCAAAGAGACAGAACACACATCAGGCTATTAAGTTAACTGAAGACCCAAAGCTCGCTTCAATATAACAGCACTGAAATTTTTCTAAACAAACAGGAATAAATTTATTAACAAAGAGCATCGGTTTAAATGAGTTGAAATAAAAGTGAAAGATATAAAAGTTATAAACAAAACAAATACAATTCACTTTCTAGTAACTAAAACTAAACTTTAGAAAGTTACAATCTTTGTCTAAGCAGGTTTCCCACATATAATCAGTTCCCTCAGTCGAAGGATCCATCTTTCTCATATTTCAAGAGCTCTGGTCTCATATCTCTCAGGTGATGGATGCTAAAGTGGCTGTTCTGTTTCTGCTCATATCTCCCAAAGTCCACTGTCTTTGTTTCAAGAGCCAGGATGGTTTCCTGCACATACAGCCTCCATCCCCATTCATGATTATTAAGTGGTCATCTCTCCAACTAACTAGTTTGAGAGCTTTGTTTACCTTCTATTAAAATATACTTCCATTGTTTCTGGTCTCACCTTGCTCAATTTACATTGGAGACATTCCAGCAGGTAAAAGAACATCCCTTTCTCTAGGATAGGCTGAGCTTATGTACTGCTTGCCAAATACCCTTTTAAACCTTATTTCCAATGCAAGTAAGGAGTTCCATCAAAAATGTGGCCTTTGATTTCCCTTTGAATAAGATGTGTAAAATCTTGATACAATTTGGAAATTGAAGAGAGCAGGTATGCTCCTAAGTCTTTCAAGTGATTCTTGAAGTTTTAGGAATCAGCAACAGTAGCTTTTAGTTCTGTTTATTTCTCTGTTTCTAACTACAATAAATTAAACCACATCAATTGTTTTTTAACCTCAAAATTACAAAAAAGTCACAATAAAAACTTAACAGAAAAATATCTGTTATTCTTGCAAGAGACCTTAGAGTTCAAGATGCTGCAAATGACAGCAGAAAAAACTAACAGTGCAAAATTATGGTAATTATACCCTTTTGCCTTGTCCATACCATACATTTTGTATCAGCTATCTTTAAAATCATAGGTTGTTCAGAATTTTCTTATATTTTTCCTTGTCTGCAGCCTGCTGCAGCCCTAATTTCTAGGGGGGAAAAATAATAAAAGTGCTAATATAAATCTCATAAGAAAAACATGCCATGAAAAGTGTTAGGAACCAGAAAAATTACTAAGTGCTCTGTTTTTGTTGAGCTCTTCTTTTCAGTGAAAGGTACCTACTAAACAGAAAATCTTTCAGGGTGAAGTCCTCCATTCAGCCACAGAATAGGTTCAACAAGAGCAGTAACTTCATTGTGCCTCAGTCCTAACCTGAAGAGACTGACCATGTGGGATGAGAAACTAATATGGAGCAATAGGTATAACCAGTGCAGGAACTGGACTAAGACCAGCAACCCATTTTACATAGTTCATCTTCTGGATGTAACAACTTGTAGTCACTAGTGACTAGAACCTGTTTTGAACTACTGCCTTAGAGAAGGAAGAACGTAAGAATGGCCATATTGGATCAGACCAGTAGTTCACTAGCCCAGTATCCTGTCTTCTGACAGTGGACAATGCCAGATGCTTCAGATGAATTGAACAGAACAGGGCAATTATTCCCTGTCATGAACTCCCAGCTTCTGGCAGCTAAAGGCTTAGGACACCCAGAACATGGGGTTGCCTCCCTGACTATCTTGATAGACCTGTCCTCCATGAACTTATCTAATTCTTTTTTTGAACCCAGTTATAGTTTGGCCTTCACAGCATCCCCTGGCAACATGTTCCACAGGTTAACACTTTTATGTCTTGCAGCTGTCATTTGCAAAATCTTGAACTCTGAAGTCTCTTGCAAGCATGAATTTTTAATAATTTTATGTTAAAAACAAATTCCACAGGTTGTGATTTACTCTTCCTTGAGGCATCCATTGCCTCCTTGTAGTTTATTTACCGCCACTACTTACATTGCCCCCATCTCTCTCATTCCCCAGAAGCAAATCTAGTGTAGGAATCTTCATTCTTCACTTCCTTAGCCTTCCTTGGTACCTTTTTCACATGCTTATTTCTGATTATATCTAACTATAAAATTGTATTCCCTGTTATCACAGTGTGAAAAGTGTATCTCTTTTAATTTTGAAGAATTTTATTACGCTCTCTCAACATCTTTTCTCCGGTGAAAGAAAGTACCCTTAATCTTTCTTTTCAAATTAGATTCTTTGGAACTTTTATCATGAGCTCTTCCCCTTGGTAGGTAACTAGTACTGCACAAAATACTGCATATGGAGTCTGACAAGTGCCTTCTATCTTCACCTCCTTTATTTCATATTCTGTCTCCCTCTTAATGCAACGCAGTGTCTTAGTTTTCTACTAGTGTTGTGTATTGGACCGATGATTGCTCTCATTTTGCTTAGGAACCACCCCAGAGGATTTTCATATTCTCTGACATTCTTCCTCTCCCAGACTTATTTTGCCTTTCTTAATATTGACATATATTTAACATCTATTTCCATGTAACAGCCACTTAAGAAAATGCTTTTGAATCCGTTGCATTGCTCTTCGTATTTCCTCTGCCTCCAGTTTTAGCACCATCTGTAACTTAGACCTCTTCCACTGAATTCTCTGCTGTTCCAGTTTCTGATGGTGCAGCAAGAAGGAGGGTGGGTTAGGAGCATGAGTGGCACAAAGGAACTGTTTGTGGCTTGCTGATTCTGAGGCTTGTTCTACATGTTTCTGGTCACAATGTCGCTTAGAGGAGCCTTGGAGCTGCTCTAAGTTATGCTAGCTGTCTACTTTTGACCACTCCTATTCCTGAAAACCTACCTATGCTGGGGGCTGTAGGTAATGAGGGATCTCATGTAGGATCTGGCTCTGTCTACCAGGTGGGCTGATCTGTCCACTTTCCAGCCTTTTTATGATAGTAGAGCATCACAAAGAAGCCAGAAGAGGAGACAGGATCTAGCTCTTTGTTTTCAATTGACCAATCCATACCATATATGTTTCATATACAATAAAGGGAAATGTGATTGAGATAATTTGCATCTTCTAAAAAAAAAAGTTTAAAATAAAAATGCCTTAAAATTGTGTTTGCTGCCAGTGAAGGCTTTGATAATTAACAATACGGGTCCTCATTTAAGTGGTTATGCTTCCCAATTTTCCATCTACCATCCACATCTTTTAAACTATGTGTCCTATTCCATGGCTCATTAATCTTGTAAGAGGAATTCTGACAAATGCCTTTTTGAAATTTTAAGTATAGCATCATCACTTTGAAATGTAGGAGACATGGACATTCCATGAAACTCTGCACTGTGGGAGTCTCAGATTCTCACTCAGACAGTCTTTGGGGACTACCTGTTCATACTTCCTCCACAAGTAAAGACATCTCTGTGGTTGCTTTTATCTTGGGGGTTGGTCTTTTTTCAAATGATCTTCTTTGACCATAAACAAAAAGGATTGTTTCCTCTTTCCCTACCCTGTCCAAGTCACATGTTGAATACAAGATTAATTAATTTCTGGAATTCTGGAAGAAATGTCAGTAACCTAATGCACAGGAAACAAATGGAAGTGAATCAATGAAGTGCTTAATAGTTACTAGAAGGCACCACTTGCAAGCAAACTAATAATCATCATACCAGTTTCAAAAAAGTGTAGAGCTCACTATTCAAATTAATAGACTTATTTCCATGTGTATATATCTGGGGAGAAGGAGGGTGAGAGCTATAAAAATTGCTAATTAAAGGCTGAGTTAGATCTACTCACAAAAATCAATAAAAACATTTAATTTTCAATAGTGTAGAATCATTTTGATTATATAACTGTAAAAGATATAACTATACATATCCTATATAAATAAATAGCCTTTCATGAAAGTGTTTTTCCCTTTTGCTCCACCATTATCAAGAATAATGTAATACACTGTCCCTGTGTGCTTAACAGGAAGTGACAAACAAATAGCACTTTAAATGGAATGCAAATTTTCAGCAGAAAAGGGACACTTCCAATTTAAATAGGAGCTTTTCACATGAGGATTATTAGCTGTGTTTTAATCTACAATAGTTGGGTTAAAAATATCCAGTTTCCTTTTTTGTCCTGTGAGCTTACCAGCATTTCTTCAGCCATTAGCAGGAGTAATAGCAATTAGTGACACCACTATACAGCTCGCAGCAATTTCAGTTTCAGCCATGCAGGCTTCATGTTTAATGAATCCAAACCCAACTAGGAAGGCATGACATAGAAAATGCAATAATGAAAGAAGAATGGCAATAATTCCCCATGTATCCACCACAGATAGATACAACAGGCCTGGTGCTTGGCACTCCCGGGGCTTGGCATAGAACCAGAGGGAACATAGTGGGGAGTAGGCAAATTGGCAGTATGGCACTTTACCAAGTCTCCCTCAATCCTGGGAGCAGGAGAGGATTAGTTTTGCCGCTCACATCACTTAAAAAGAAGCCTCTGGGCTTCTCTAAGTTAGTCCAGCTGGTAAGAGCCCCCAAGGGGGCATTATGCGGCTGGAGAGTGTCAAAGCATGATGCTCCATGGGGCACGGTTGGGAGAGGGCATCATAGCCGTATGGCACCTTTCCATCATGTGCAGATTAACACACACTGGGAAAATTCACAGCTGGCTGATTAATCAGTTTTCCAGGTCCTTTCCCTGGAGGTGCAAAGAAGTGGGCAGGAGAGGCAGAATCTGATTGTTTGTGTTGAATCCTGAAAAATCTTTACTCACATGCACAGCCCTGACTCATGCTTAGAGGTTTACTGAAGTTAGTGCAATTAGATATGTGAATATGAATCACGCACACAGCAGTAGGTACTTGGTGAAAACGTTAGTTTTGATTTGTTAAATATTTCATTCCAAAATTTTTTCTCCTGATCACTCAGAGGTTATATATATTTATATATATCCCCAATATTTCAGGGGAGTACCCATGTTAGACTGAATCAGCAAAAGCAATGAGGAGTCCCTGTGGCACCTTAGAGACTACCAAATTTATTTGGGCATAAGCTTTTGTGGGCTAAAATCCAGGGCCGGTGCAACCACTAAGCGAATGAGGTGGCTGCCTAGGACACCAAGATTTGGGGGCACCAAGAAGCGGTGCCCCCAATTATATTTTTTTACACTATTGCTGGAAAATGAATGAATAAAGAAAAGAGAAATGTCATTGAACATGCATTTGTCATTCTCTCATACGTTACAGCTATAGCCTATGCCAGCTCTGCATTGTGGGCACAAGCGTACTGCTTCACTACAGTACAAAGTGGCAATGACATCATTTTTTTCAGCACGTGCAGCTGTTACCCGCTCTGACAGGCTGTTTATAATGCTACGTTTACTAGTTTTCCGAGGTTGTTGACTGAGGCTAACTATTTTTGTTGCGTTGTTTCAGATCTAAGACTCTGGCAAGTGCTGCTGCATCATTTCGTAAATACTTTGTGTCAATTGTGTGTGTATGTTAAGTATTTAGGTGTATATGTTTATGTGTGAATATGCATGTGTAGGTTGCTGAAATTTGTCATATTGACATTGTCAGTTGTTGTTGTATGATGGACTATCCGCCATTCTAATTTTATAAATTTTATTAATAACAATAATTGGATATTCTAAAGGTTGAATAAAATGTAGTAGATTTTGATATGAAAAAATGAAGGAAGGAAGTATACATGACTAAAAAGGGTGTATTTTTGAAAGTAGTTTGAAAGTTTATCATAAGTGATGCTCCAGGGGGAGAGGGTGGGAAGGGGGAGGCGCAAAGTGGAAGTTTCGCCCAGGGCACAAAATATCCTTGCACCGGCCCTGCTAAAACCCACTGCATCAGATGCATGGAATGGAAAGTACAGTAGGTAGGTATAAATACACGGCACATGAAAAGATGGGAGTTGCTTTACCAAGTGGGGGGTCAGTGCTAATGAGGCCAATTCAATCAGAGTGGATGTGGCCCATTCCCAACAGTTGACAAGAAGGGGTGAAATATCAACAGAGGGAAAATTACTTTTTCATAAAGCTAATGAGGCTACATCCAGGAAACTCTCACAGCCACTACCTGTGCTGCACATGTTCTGTAAATAAGGAAAGCCTCATTCTCCAGCACCGTTGATCTGTTACATTTCACCAGCCCTCGGAACTCCCTTTAGAATATTTGTGAGCTCTAAAGCAATGCTTTCCTCAGTAGTTTTGTTGTTACATAGCATTTTAATTTAACACCTCACAGAAATCTACAGGGATGGGGAAAATCCGATTACTAGGAGAATAGGGTTTTCCACAAATTTTACTTTTTTATCTAGACTCAGAAGATTTATTGAGGAACTCCCCTCCCGCCCCTTTAAAAAAAACTTTCATTCCTTCTAGCAGTCAATAAAGGGCCCCATTTTGCCTTCAACTACATATTTGGAATCCCATTAAATTCACAGGGACTACATGAGTTTACAGAGGCAAAATCTGACCCAGAATCTGTAGTCTGTTGCCTTGTGACATACATAGTGGAGAAACAGAAGAGATAGTATGGGGAGCATCACACATATGTTTTTAAAACTACTTTGTTTCATCATTTGCTTATTTTTGAATATATTCCTCTCATAGCTGGCTAAATGCTGCAAAAGAAGTGTTCATGCAGATTTCAAGTAGCTGTTTGAATCAAACATGTTTGAGCCACATTATTCAGGAGTATTCATGCAAACTGGTTATTATATACCCTAGGGTCTGGGAAATTGGTGTTTTATGTCCCAATGCCTATATTCACAAATGGGAAAGGTATTTGTATATGAACAAGAGTTTTCACTATTTGCCACTTGTCAGTCTCCTCTTTAAAGTTTTCAGTCTTCAAATCAGGTAAAAAAGTCAATCTTATAGGATTTAAGTAACCAATCACACAACAAAAGTAATGAATACTCCTTACGAATACCCGCACTGAAAACCAGTTAGTTCAAAATTATTTGTCCAAAATATTCAGAAAATAATTGTGAACAAATATTTGCAGAACATGGCCATACTGAGTCAGACCAACGGTCCATGTAGCCCAGTATCCTGTCTTCTGTCGGTGGACAGTATCAGATGCTTCAGAAGAAATTAACAGAATAGGTCAATTTCAAATGATCCATCCCGTCACCCAGTTCCAGCTTCAGGCAGGCAGCGATTTAGGGACACCCAGAGTGTTTGCTTGCATCCTGGCTAATAGCCCTTGGTGGACCTATCCTCCATGAAATTATCTAATTCTTTTTTGAATACAGTTATACTTCTGGCCTTCACAACGTGCCATGGCAACAAGGTCCACAGGTTAACTGTATTCTGTGAAGTACTTCCTTGTGTTTGTTTTAAACATGCTGCCTATTAATTTCCTTGGGTTCTTGTGTTATATGAAGGGATAAATAACATTTCCCTATTCACGGTTTCCATACCATTCATGGTTTTATAGACCTTTACCATATACTCCCTCCCCATAAGCCCTAAGTCATCTCTTTTCGAAGTTGAATAGTCCCAGTCTTTCAAATCTCTCCTCATACGGAAGCTGTCCCATGCCCCTAGTGATTTTTGTTGCTCTTCTCTGTACCTTCTCCAATTCTAATATATATATTTTTTGAGATGGGGCAACCAGAACTGCATGTGGTATTGAAGGTGTGAGTGTACCATGGATTTATATAGTGGCATTGTGCTAATTTCTGGTTTCTCATCTATCTCTTTCCTAATGATTCCTGACATTCTGCTAGCTTTTTGACTGCTGCCATTATCATTGAGCAGATGTTTTCAGAGAAATATTCACTATGATGCCAAGATCTCATTCTTGAGTGGTAACTGCTAACATACAACCTATTATTTGGTATGTATAGTTAAGATTATGATTTCCAATGTGCATTACTTTGAATTTAAAAACACTGAATTCCATCTCCCATTTTATTGCCCAATCACCCAATTTAATGAGACCCCTTTGTAACTCTTCACAGTCAGCTTTGGACCTCGAGTAATTTTGTATCCCATGTGAATTTTGAAATATCACCATATTTCCAGATATTTAGAAATATGTTGAATAGCATTCATCCCAGTACAATTCTTTGAAGGATGCTGCTATTTACCTCCCTCCACTGTTAAAATTCACCATTTATTCTTAGCATTTGTTTCCTATCTTTTAACCAATTACTGATCCATGAGAGGACCTTCCCTCTTATCCCACGGCTGGTTATTTTGCTTAAGAGTCTTTAGTGCGGGACTTTTTCAAATAATTTCTGAAAGTCCAAGTACAGTCTATGAACTGGATCACCCTTGTCCACAACCTTGTTGACACCTTCAAAGAATATAATAGATTTGTAAAGGGAAATCATGACTCACGCAAAACCACACTGAGTCTTCCCCACAGGTGTCTGGTAATTCTGTTTTTTTCTATAGTCTCAACCAATTTGCCTGCTACTGAAGTTAGGTTGACCAGCTTGTAATTGCCAGGATTACCACTAAAACTCTTTTTAAAAAAACAACAACAAAAACTATGTTCATTAGCCTTCTAACAGTCATCTGATACAGAAGGTAATTTAAGGAATAGGTTACATACCACAGTTAGTAGTGCTGCAATTCCATATCTGAGTTCCTTTGGAACTCTTGGGTCAATGCCATCTGGTTCTGGTGACTTATTACTGTCCAATGTATCAATTTGTTCCAAAACCTCTTCTATCAATACCTCTGTCTGGGACAGTTCCTCAACTGTGTCACCGAAAAAGAATGGCTCAGATGTGAGGACCTCCCCCAAATCCTCTGTAGTGAAGATTGACGCAAAGACCTCATTTAGCTACTCTGCAACTCCCTTGTCTTCCTTGGGATCAGTTCATTAAAAGTGTATGTATAGTAAATAGGACTAAGTTTGTTGTATCACTTAACCACAAGTAACTCACCTCTCTGCATTACAATACAACTTTTTAGTTACCACACATGCTTACCAGATGGTAATATAGTATCACATCTATATTCCCATTTGGCAGACACTGCAGAGGTTTCCTTTTTTTACAAATTTCCCAAACATATTCACAATTCCTAGTTGAAAGATAACCCACTTTTAAGACATGGGCCCTGATTTCAGTTTCTCTCCTGAAATACCACATGAAAGACAATTTCATGAGATTTTTGGCAAAAAAAACCAAACAAAAACACAGATTGCATATTGCTGTGGATGCTGGATTTGACCACATCACCAAGTATGTGTTCACCCTGGTCAGCACAGACTTATTATTGGACCATACAATGTGAATAGCTTCTGTACCCAAGTTTCTGGCCCATTTATGTCTGGAACAGTGTGATGACAAGTAACTGCCATTTCTTCCATAGAAATACACACACACATACACAAGCATATGCACATATTAAGGGCCAGAATCTCTGGCCTGTCAGGTCTGCTTTATATTACTCTGGCAGCACAAGCCGGCTTACATTTGACATAACTGGCTAGTGGAAAATAGGAGAATACAAGAGCACAGAGTTGCTGTAATGGTTCTTATACAACCTCTCTTCTAGCCTCTGGCCTAGAGGTTTGGTTGGAGGGGAGGGAGAGATTTGGCCTCTGTGACTGGTTGATCCCTAGCTAATGAAAAGGCTACTATGGAGTGTGGTGTTGACAGCCGACAGAAGATAGAGCATCCCACAGGCCGTTCTCTCCTGTGCTATGTACAATCCGGGCATCCTGCCATCCCATGATTGGGGAACTGCAACAGCAACTTAGTATCACCTTTTCCCCCATCCCCACTCCTCTTGTAGCAAGTTGTAGTTCAGGTGGTTTAGAGAATGAGCCTAAACACTTGTGTTAAACAATGATTTATCAGTCATCAAATTCCTTTCACAAAACGTAATCCTCAAAAAGAATCTGATTCCTTTTAGGCCCAAATGGAACACAAAGGACTTTGTTAATTTCCAAGATCATCATACTGATCCCAAGCAAGACTGATTATGGCAACTGGTTGTGTATGCTTTTGCTGTCCATCCCATATTCATAACATGAAAGTAAATCTAAAAGTAATCTATGGGCTTTTACTGTTGTGAGAAAGCAATCACTCATTTGTAATGGATTCTTTTCCCAAACTATCAATAAGAACAGTGGACATGGTATTCTCCAAACAATTGCTGCAAGCAATCCTTCAAACATATAGCTTGAGATGTTTGAGAAGTTGGAGAATCAGGATCAAAACCAAAAAAACAACAACACATTTTTTCTTTGTGGGATGTGAATGGTAAATCAAAGGGAATATTATTAGAGTGGCAGGTGAATCATCTGCACCAACCATTGATTCACGCTTTGTTAGCAGCTGAACAGAACATAATCAATGGGGAAAAAACACAGTAAAGGGGCTTGAGAGAAGCAGTCTTGGTGTAGAGTAGATCATTTATTGCAGGCGAAGACTCCAGAAATCAGATAAATAAGAAAAAACTGTGGGATAGAGACTGGCTGAGGCAGGAAAGGGAGCCAAGCCTAAAACTGTGTTTCTGGACATTTATAAAAATAAGCTTTAGTGGTTACTTTAAGAAATCATAATTTGCCACTAACTTACTGTATCAGGGTCGACTCACTAGCTTCCTTTAGAGAACATTTGCTCCCATTTATCCATGGCAGTGAAATTCACCCCATGCAAGAGACTCATGCAAGACCCTAACATCACTTGGGGTGAAATCTTCCCATGCCACCAAGCAGTGAAGTTCTACAAAAGAACTTCCCCCAGGCAGTCTCACAGTGGTGGTGGAGCCACTCCACAGATGATTTTGCAACCCAAGGTTGAAGCAGCTCCTGCAATACCAATGTACCTGTTATCAGGGACGCTGGAACAATTTTTATAGTGAGGGTGCCAATGATGGAAACCATGTATTCATTTTTTGTTATTACTATTTCAAACCAGGGGGGGCAGCACCGCAGCTCTCCTAGGCCTTGTCTACACTACCGTCTGGATCGACGGGTAGAGATTGATCTGTCGGGGATTGATTTATCGCGTCTCGTCAGTTTTGGTTGGAGGTATTTCTGGAGGTTTCGTCCCATGACGATCTTTAATTAAAGATTACTCTCTAGTTCCTGGAGACTCCAGGACAATCCTGGAGGGTTGGCATCTCTATTAATATGATTTTCATGAGCAAAAACTTGACTTTTCCCTTAGTTAAAGTTTGTTCTCCAAGGGGTGCTTCCTCTAGCTATGAGGAGGAGAAACTGTTTGCTTAAATAGGAAAATGAATAATATCCCTTGTCTCTCCTTGTTCTTGCTTTCAACTGAGTGCCCCCTTCATATACATGTTTAATTTTTAAAACTTACTGAGCACCCTCCCTGTGGTTATCTCTCAACAGATCATGGAGGAGACCTGATCACTACTCCTTCTACAAAGGGGTTACAAAACCACGGGTTTAAACATTAAACTATTTAAAACAAAGTTTTACTGTAGATGAAGGGGAAGATGTTTGTAGGAACTACTTTGTGAAGTATTATTTAGCACGACACTAGTACTGTACTGGATTTAATCAGTAAGGCATCTAAGGAGAACACGCCATCATGATTTCCATGAGAATGGGTTACTACTTGTGCCAGCACAATAGCTTTTTAGGAAGACTCAACCAGTAAGGCCTGGTCTACACTTCAAACTTATACAGGCATAGTCATGCCAATCAGAGATGTGAATAACCACACACCCTACCAACATAGCTATGCAACAAAACCTCAAGTAGAGGTGCAGCCAGACATAAGAGTGCTCCTGTCAGCATAGGCATTGCCGTTTGGAGAAGTGGTGTTCCTAGATCAGCAGAAAGACTCCTATCAGCACACGCGAGGGGGTTATGCCTAAGGCAGTCAAATTGCTAGAAGTGGGAAACACATCCACCATAATGCTATGCCATCATGGTTGGCAGACTCAGCTAGGCATGGAAATTGTGACAAGTACCGCTTTGAGAGAGACCAACCCAACCCAAGTGGAACTAGGATGAAAAGAAGATACATTTCATTCTTAAAGCAGCTTCACATTCATAATATCACAGAGCAGCTCAGATTCTTGCAGTATCATCCATCTGTTGCCGGTGCTTCCAATCATAACCACAAAAAGTTTCAGAATACACGCTCAACATACCATTATTTTCCCTATGAGTTATTACTGACAAGAGGAGCTGCTGAAGCAGGAGCAGAAAATTTAATTTCTCCACTCACTGGAGTTTTATTGGGTAGGAGCCTCACTAGACAGTAGTAACAAAAAGATAGAAAAATAAAATAAAAAAGTTTGCTAGTTCCCACTCAGATACAGCCTGTGCTATTACTTTCTGGTTGGATTGTAATAGCTTTTGGACACCTGTATGTTGTAGTGCAAGATGTAGTACATTATTGTTTGTGACACCCCACAAATGCCAATTTACTAGACTGCAGATTGCACCGAGTCCAATAAATCTTTACAAACCCATCTCGAGTGGCTGAGCCCCCCTCCCCAACCCAGGCCCCCTATTATGTTGGTGGAGCAGATTTTTTCAATTCAGTTATTGTACCACTTTCTATCAATCAATCTGGGATATTGCATTTTCTATTACATAACAATGGAGACAGTCTAATAATATTTTAACCCATTCCTCCCTTCTAACATGGCAAGTCACATGGAAAATGATCAGTTTACATGAGTAACAACCTTTGAATATTCATAGATGAATCTTACCTCACCAGCTAACTGAAGTTATCTTGTGTGAAAACCATAAGCTAGATCTATTCTTTCACAGAGGCCTCTAGAATGCAACAGGTTTAATTTTATTCTCACTTTCATTGTTTTCCTATCTGTTTGAGATCACTGCAGACTGATGGAGCTCCCCCTCCCCCCCCCCCTCCCCCCAGCTCTAAATAAGAATGACACACTCTTTGTAGAGTTAGTGTAACTTTCAAGTGATGGTGAGTGGGCCAGGATTTTAGGCAGCTGCTCTTTCTGAACATGGTATAAATCTCAGTCAACCCAATGAGGTGAGTTTTACAAACCCCAGCCTAAATTTTTTCTAATATTTGGTCTCTCCTAACATCCTGATTCTCAGAAACTGCCTATTCCAGCCACTAGGGCCCCCTACCATCTCCTTGATATTGATGATGCAGTTCAATGAGCCACACCTGCCCCCAGTGAACCATCAGTAATTAACCTGTAGCTTCTGAGGGGCTCCAACACCTGCTATTGGGGAAATCACACCAGGAAAATCCTAACATCCTGTAACAACATCAATTCAGGTAATCTTGACTTACACCTGTGTGTCTGAGACCTGGGCTACACTAGCGCAGCGGTTCAAGCTAAGGTACGCAACTTCTGCTATGCTATTCGCATAGCTGAAGTTGAAATACCTTAGTTAGACTTACCTGGCCATCCCCACAGCAGCAGGTTGACAGCTCCCCCATCGACTCCACTTACTCCTCTTGCAGAGCTGGAGTTCTGGAGTCGATGGGAGCGCTTTCAGGGATGGATTTATCGTGTCTAAGAGAGACGTGATAAGTCGATCTCCGATACATTGAACACTACCCGCCGATCCAGTGGGTAGTGTAGCCCTACCTGAGTGAAATCAGGGCTAATGAGCCCAATTTAAAGGAGAATCTGAGTCTAAGCAAAACTTTCACTTAACTGAAATAGTCTGGTGTTTAACAACCTTTCTCCCCAGGCCCTTTCCACGTGCATGTATAAGTTTCTTTTCTGTATTCTCAAGACTGCCTTTGTGCTAAGATACAGCTGTTCCCATCCTGCACATCTGTTATTACACATTTATAAAAGGTGCACAGCCCCTGTGTGCAGGGCCGGCGACAGGGGGGTACTACGGGTAGAGCTGTACCGGGCCCGGACTTAAGGGGGGCCCCCTTAAGTCCGGGGACCGGTACACAGCTGTACCCATAGTCGTCCCACCTGGGCACTGCATCTCCCTGGCCGCTCTTTCCCGGGCTGTGTCCGGGTGTCAGTGCCCGGCTGTCTCCCGAGCCCTTCAGCCGGCGGCTCATCCCACGCCCCAGGAGCCGCCCCGAGGCACCCCCGGCTACAGCGCGTCCCCCGCCCACCTGCAGCAAGAGCCGGGCCAGCCCTTGGGGGGGGGGGGAGCCCCCCGGCACCACAGGATGCCGGCTCCATCACCTCCTGTTTGGGGGCTTTTGGCTTGCTTGTTTTGGCTCAGCGAAAAAAATATCCTGGAGGGAAAAACCTATCCAAACTTTCTAGACAAATTCTACAGTAAGCTGAGACCTGGTGGGTTGGCTGCCCTATTGGCCAACACAACAGGCATTCAACTGGGATGCCCTGGAGCTAAAGCATGAACCTAGGCTCTGTAGCTATGGGCTACACTAGCGCACACTCCTCAGTGGGTTACGCTGACGGGAGGTTTCAGGCAAATTAGCTGTTTTGTGCCAATTAGCAGGGTCATCAAAACTGGATTTATAATAGAAACATTAGCTTGGAAGCAACAAATGTGTCTGATTATAACTTTTGCCTTCCCCAGGATCAGAGTAACTCTACTCAAGAAAGAGGAATTCTATAGGGTTAAAACTAGCATAGGTGAGAAAGAGAATCAGGCTCACTCATCTCTACATAACTGAGGCTGTGAAAAAAACCCAGCTAATCAAAATGCAAACATACTCAGAGATTATTTCTCAGTAAAAGGGTCTTATCTGGTCATTAAAAGACTAGGATGATAACAGGATTTCCTCCCTTCGAGTTTTATTCTTCCTTATCTTTTAACTCACTGTTCCATCCATTACCTAAAACTTGAAACCATGCATTTCGCTATAATAACTTCCTGATATGGGTCATCCTCACACCAAACCCCAAATCCTGTATCTTTTAAAAAAACTTAATTCTACATTTAATTCTCCCCAAAATATACATTAACCAAAACTGTTTCCAGTACCCTCCCAGTTCCATTTCGTGACTCTATTCATGGACAATGCAGAAAAATGTTAGCGGAAGAAAGGAAAACTACCACCAATGATACTAATTGGTACAGCTGGCTGCAAAATAGAATTTCTGTCCCTTGGAAAATGTTGAGGTTTTGTTTTGCTGTGACTTGTTTTGCTGTTGAAAATTGTTGTCAAGATAAGATACATATCCATTAAATGTTTCAATTTTTGACCAAACACTTCACAAACATTTTGACCAGCTCTACTTACACATCAGGAACGATCATTCCTTTCTGCGATAAGACAGAACCCAAACTGGAAGAAGTTATTTGTCTTTGTCTTCTTGGGGTACATCTACACAGGAAGTCACAGCCCACAACAGTGAGTCTCAGAGCCCAGGTCTACAGACTTAGGCTTGTGGGGCTCACACTATGGTGCTAAAAGTGGCTGTGTAGATGTTTGGGCTCAGGCTGGAGTTTGGGCTCCGAAGCCAACCTGCCCATCTCCCTAGCAGGAGCAACAGAAGCTCCCTAAATGTGTGGGGGGGAGGCACCAGTGCCCAATCTGTGGCCCCGCCTCTCATGCCCCCAAGTCCCATGCCTCGCACCGCTCCTTCTCCCTGAGGCCCTGCCCTGACAATGCCTCTTCCTCTGAGGCCCACCTCCCTTGCTTCTCTCCACCCTCCCCCCATCACTCATCCTTACTGCCTTACTGCATAGCCCTCCCACTTTTAAAAGTGATGGGGCCATGGCTCCCTGTCCCTCCTGTTCCGGAGCCCCTTCTACCTAGGCTTCAGAGCCCAGGCCCCCACACAGCAATTTTTAGCACCATAGCTCAAGCCCCAGGAGCTGGAGTCTGTGGGCCCAGTGTCGGGATCGAGACATACCCAGTCTAGCGGTCAGAGCCAGAGTCAAAGTCCAGATGGACTGGACAGAGACACTGTATTTATGGATTATAACAACAATCTGTAACCTACTTTTTGTCCTAGTAACACCTGCAGAGGTGTTAATGGACCATTCTGCCTTGAATGGTCCCTTACAATATGTGCTAACTACTTATGCTAAAATTTTGCTTAAACTCTGGGAGCACCTTTCCCAGATCTGAAGATGATCTCTGGGTGGCTCCAAAGCTTGTCTCTTTCACCAACACAAGCTGGTCCAATGAAAGATATTACCTCTCCCACCTCGTCTCTCCTGGTGCGCTGATGGTAGGATTTTGATACATTTAGGGGGAGCAAAGGGTCATTTTGCAGGTCTGTCTAAAAATATTAAGGTTGCCATATTCACCCCACTATCTCTGGGGCTGGACATCTCAGGAATGTTTTAATGGAATTTTATTATGCATTTTATAAGAAGTATTCCTGTACTTCAACACACAATTTCTGGATTACTGTAATGAAGTTTTATGAATTTTGTTATCCATGTCCTAGAAACTGGTTATATACCTAATACACAGCTTATGAATTACTGTGATGAAATTCTATTTTAATACATGCAATAAAACCCATATATGTAGCCTTGCATGCAAATTAAACAGTTTATTTTAGACACATATGAAAATAATAAATATAAAACCTGACAGGTAGACCAGTTGTTATCCAGACATAAAACAGTGCATATTAAGAAATCAAACAAATGAAAGTACAAAACAGTCAAACTATGTATACTGCCACCATAACAGTTTAACTGTTGCAGTGTGGCCCCGCTCCTACTGTTTTTCTTGGCCACTCTGGTGTGTTTCACACGTGGTTCATTGTTGAAGAGGAGTGGACGAGTACACATGGTATATATGACTGCTCTGTGTAGTATTCATTGCTTGGGCCGTGAACGAGTCAACCCCAAATTTGTACAAAGACTACATTGGTTGTTCTTTCTCCAATCCTCTTTCTATATGCCACACTCAATTGCATCCTAGTCTGGGGTGACATCCTGGCCCCATTGAATTCAATTGGAGTTGTGCCACCAGAGTTACATTTTTGTTGCAGTTGCTGCAGGTGAATACCATGTGTTTACTTAAATGAATCTCATTGTATAACTCACCAACTATCTATAATCAACATTAACTGACATGTTTAGTATGTTTTCTGCCAAAGATAAAATAAAAAAGTATTTTCATATGGCTTAATTAGCGATAAACTTTACTCAATGTATTTAACTGTCTGCAGCTGCAAACCAACTCTTCACAGAGAGCTGCTTGAAACAAAATTAGCCTGCAGAGATCTTTTTCCGTTTAATCACAACGGGTCTCAGTCTTTCTTGGCTATTGTAGCTCAAGTGAATTACTGGAAACAATGGATCCTGAGAACAAAAGAAAAATGATTGGTGAGAATAGAGGCTGAGAGGATTGAAATAAAAACTTCCAGTGGGGAGGACTGAGTGCAATTGCATGTCTTTGCATATTTCCCCAAGGACGAAGGTAACAAATGGTTTTGGCAGGAGGGAGACATTTTAAGGCAGCAAAATAAAAGAGTCATGTATCAAATCAAATTATGTTGGCTTTGAGTTGAGTTAAATCTTGTTTTCCTTTGGAAGGCTTATTTTTTAAATAAGCTTGGGGATGCTACTCTTTTTTGCTTCTTTGGGAGTAATTATAGACACACTGCATAGACATTTTTGCATTTGTACACACATGCGTCATGTGTATACATTTAAACACATGTAGAAACAAAAACAACCCAACCAAGTTAAAAGAATGTTAAGATTACAAAGGCTAGCACTCAAAACAGGAAATGGCGGAATTAAAGTTGTTTGCATGACTTTAATTCAGCTCCTTTGTGCATATACATTATGATACAATCTTAAATTACATGAACACATGCTGTTTTTTCCACAGGATCCCCTCAGAGACTGAAATGGCCTGCCGGGTAAATGCAGCTTTGTATCTGGTGGCGACTTCATAGAAAAACCACCACCTTAAGATGATATCCAATGAGCACGTAAGACAATGAGAGGCAGGCCCACTAGGGGAGCGAAAAAACAAGACAAAAGATTTGAAAAACAAACGCAAAATAAATACATGAATAAAGACAGAGTGAGAGAGAGACCAGAAAAGGCAAGGAGAGTCCTGCAGAGTGAGATAGTGAAAGGACAGAGAAAATGGACAGAACAGGAGATAGCAGGAACTGCAATGGGGCACGTTACAAAGGGGGATGTGGTGGGTGGCATCCATTCACTAAGGCATTGCAAGAGAGTGCAGTTCTAATAGCTGAAAGGCTCAGGACAATAGGTTAGGATTTGTGGAAAGCTGTGGACTGCAGAAAGAAATAAAGAGAGACCTTTACACCAGAGTATCTGCAATTTTTTTCAGAGCCACAATTTTCCCTTGTCCCTGAATTTTGCAGGGTTTTTTGGTGGACTTTGCAACATCTCTCAACAAGACTTTAAAGTCTCCCTCAGGCTGGAGGTCCTAGCATCAGCTTGCCAAGCTCCATATGATTTTACAAATGGCGTGGGGCTTCATTAGACTCTGTTCAAATCTTTAGTAGGTGCTCACTAAGTATGTCCAGCAGCAGCTTTCCACGACTCTTAGGTAAATGCCAGGATGTTTTTTTCATTCATTGTCTGACACGCTTCTGTCAAGTACCCTACCATCCTTGCATCAAGTATCAAAGTTCCCCTTACTAGTACATTCCAAAAAAGGCTCTGGAGGGGAAGAGTTTTCCTTAAAGATCCCAAAAAGAAAAAGGGCAATTTTGAGCTCTGGGGCCCAATTTCCCCACCACAGGATCAAAGGAATTATTTGCATCCTGTGGTGGGTGAATTTGGCCCCCTATAATCTAGTTTTATGCAAATAAAGGAATGAAATACACAGTGGTAGGCTGACAATATCACCCAAACTTTGCTACTTATTAGTAGCGTACAGTCTGCTTCCTGTATTTAAAGCATTCTCTTTTACCAGAGTTCATTATTCTCAATGAGCATTAGACTCTTATCCGCTGTGATAGGGAAACCACAGAGGATAAAAGAGATTAAGACTTGTACAGAGCAGCTGGGTCTAATATCCTCATCAGACTTCGCTGTTTGAAGATGATAAACTCAGCCCAATAGTTACCATATGGACATATTCAGCCTGTTCCACCCTGACAGGGTGGAACAGGCTGAATGCTCATCATAACATCCTCTGCAGGTACCCCAGAGCTCTCTTGGTCTCCTTCCAGAGCATTCAGAAGGGCAACAATTAGCCTGATCCAGTCCCTGTAGCCCAAGCTGTGTTCATTCTCCAAACCCCATCCAGGAGACATTCTCATTTATCCCCCTTTCCCCCCGCCACACCCCCCCCAACATTCTGCAGCTGTTCCCCTCTTCTCAGGGAGAGGGGAAGGGGAAAGGCAAAGTGATGTGTCCACAGACATTAATGTTTGCCCACTTCTTAGGGAATTTGACTCTTTATTTTTGGTTCGTTTGTTCCTTTTACACACCATTTTAGCTCTATGTTTAATGTATGTATGTAAATAAAAATTACTGTTCATTTCACTTGTGCGAGCACCTTGTTTTCTGAGCATGATCAATGAGATACTTCCCAGAGGTTTGGGATGGAGTACCAGAAATCACTGCACACGACTGATTTCTTAAAGGGCTAATGCCATGGAGATGCAAAGCATTGCATCCTTTTCACAACACCTTCCCCCCTCCTTCCCTCTGTTATGAACTGGCTAATGCTTATTTTAAAGAAAACAAAAACATTCATGACAATAAAGTAAGCTGTGAAATAACTGTTCCTGTCCAGAGCACCGGAATGAAAAAGAGGAATCAATTTAACTGAAATGTCTTTTGGGATTTGTTAATGATTAAAGTGATAATACACAGAAGAGAAACAAAACTAAATATATGCTGAAGATCTCTCACCCTGAGCAGTGCTTTTACAACCCCTCCCCCCAACTCCATCCAGTCACCTCTGGAAACCATGGGAGTAATCATGCATAGCTCCTGATAAGTGCTGTCAGTAATGGTGTCAGAAAATGTTGTGAAGAAGGAATGTATGAAGTCCCTTCCAAAACTCTACCGAACTTTTTAAAAAGTATTTTAACAATGCTTAAATGCTCCCCATAAAGCAAATCGACACAGAACACTTAACAAAAACATTGCTCAATGAAGCCCTTAAAATGCATTAAAACTCTCTTCAGAATAAATCAACGGACCAATGTGTTAGCCTGAAGGGCCCTCCTCAAATTGTCTGCTTTCAGTTAGTATATGAACGTCAGTGGCAGGGGATCAAAACCCACTGAGGTGTCTCACAATGGAAGTACAGTATGTGACAATGTTCTGTTGAGCTTTTCCAACAGCACCAGAGCATCACAATAATTTCCCTCAGCACAGTCACAAGTCATCTTCTAGTTCCATGAATTTCATGAATTTCCCTGGGAACCAGGATCTGTGTGAACGTAGGTGGGATCTGGCTGCCTGTACAGGCTTTCAAAAACTCAGCTGTCCTGTGCTCACTCATGGTGGAAGTACTCCCCTTTAGCTTCACATACATTGTGCAAGGCACAGCATGCCATGATAATCTGAATCATGTTGGCCACACTGGCATCCACACTGTGCTGGAAGCATTAGCAATGGGCATTCAGCCACCCCAAGGTGAAGTACCCCACCACTCTGCAGTTATTCAGACGTTAGTTGAATTCCCTTTTTCTTGGGTCATCATATCAGGGTACAGCTTGATGAGCCATGATAGGAGCAGGTATGTGGGGACCAATGTTCCCTCTAATTTTTGATAGTCCGTGTGTACAGATAGTCTTCTGTGACAGACACTATTAGTCCTTGTATTGTCTTCTGGTACCACTGAGAACAGTCTACATCCATCCTCTTTGGAACCTCCTTTGAGGTAGTTGAAAGCAGCTATCAAATCGCTCCTCATTCTTCTCTTCTGCAGACTAAACAATCCGTTTCCTCAGTCTCTCTGCATAAGTGCTCCAGCCCCCTAAACATTTTTGTTGCCCTCAGCTGGACTCTTTCTCATTTTTCTGCATCCTTCTTGTGGGGCCCAAAACTGGACACAGTACTTCAGATGAGGCCTCACCAATGCCGAATAGAGGGGAATGATCATGTCCCTCGATGTGCTGGCAATGTCCCTACATATACAGCCCAAAATGTTGTTAACCTTCTTGGCAACAAGGGCATACTGTTGACTCATATCCAGCTTCTCATCCACTATAATCTCTAGGTCCTTTTCTGCAGAACTGCTGCCTAGCCATTCGGTCCCTAGTCTGTAGCAGTGCATGGGATTCTTCCGTCCTAAGTGCAGGACTCTGCACTTCTCCTTGTTGAACCTCATCTTTCTTTTGGCCCAATCCTCTGATTTGTCTAGGTCCCTCTGTATCCTATCCCTACCCTCCAGCCTATCTACACTCCTCCCTGTTTAGTGTCATCTGCAAACTTGCTGAGGGTGAAATCCACGCCATCCTCCAGATCATTAAAGAAGATATTGAACAAAACCGGCCCCAAGACCAACCCTTGGAGCACTCCGCTTGATACTGGCTGCCAACTAGACAGGAAGTCATTGATCACTACCCGTTGAGCCCGATGATCCTGCCAGCTTTCTATCCACCTTATGGTCCATTCATCCAGCCCATACGTCTTTAACTTGCTGGCAAGAATATTGTGGGAGACCATATCAAAAGCTTTGCTAAAGTCAAACACATCCATTGTTTTCCCCTCATCCACAGAGCCAGTTATCTCATCATAGAAGACAGTTAGGTTAGTTAGGCATGACTTGCCCTTGGTGAATCCATGCTGACTGTTCCTGATCACTTTCCTCTCCTTAAGTGCTTCAGAACTGAGTCCTTGAGGACCTACTCCATGATTTTTCCAGAGACTAGGGTGAGGCTGACTGGTCTGTAGTTCCCCAGATCCTCTTTTTGCCCTTTTTAAAAGATGGGCACTACATTAACCTTTTCCCAGTCATCCGGGACCTCCCCCGATCGCCATGAGTTTTCAAAGATAATGGCCAATGGGTCTGCAATCACATCCACCCACTCCTTTAGCACTCGCAGATGCAGCGCATCTGGCCCCACGGACTTGTGCTCGTCCAGCTTTTCTAAATAGCCCTGAACCACTTCTTTTTCCACCTAGTCACCTCCTCCCCCTACTGTGCTGCCCAGTGCAGTAGTCTGGGAGCTGACCTTGTTTGTGAAGACAGAGGCAAAAAAGCATTGAGTACATCAGCTTTTTTCCACATCCTCTTTCACTAGGTTGCCTCCCCCATTCAGTAAGGGACCCACATTTCAAGGCAGAGAGTTTTGGGGAATTTTGGAGACTGGGACTGTATTGGGGTCACGTAGCTATTAGTAACTAAGGCTGGCAGAAAGCAGAGTGTGGCTGAGGTGTGACAAGCAGCAGGTGCCTGGAGTCAGTTGCAGAACAAAGGCTGCTGAATGCACAGACACAGAGCATGCTTGTAAGCTGGCTGGGAGAGCTCAGTCAGGGAACTACAGCAGCAGAGCATTTTAAGGCACCAAGGCAGAGGCCACCAATCTGTGGGGCACACCCCCTCTAGGGGTGTGTGATGGACCATTCAGGGGGACATGGCTGAGCCTGGTCCAAGTCCCACAGGGGATGGGGAAGGAGTGCCACTCAGCTCCACTCCTGGCCCTGGCCCCGGCTCTGCTCTTGGACATGGCTGCAGGCTCCGCACGCGGGGCCCTGGCTGCCCAATGAGGCCTCTGGCTAAAGCTCTGCTCCTGTCCCCAGCTGTGACTCTGGCCTTGGTCCCCTTAACCCTGTCCAAATTCTCCCTCCCAGAGCCACAGCCCTGCTCCCAACTGGGGGTGAGGCATGGATGGGGTAAAGGGGGGGTGGAGAGGTTAAAAGTTGGGGGACAACTGCAATAAGGGTTACAGGGCAATCAGTGTCACAATCTCTCACTGGTTTGAATTGCACCATCAAATTTTGACAGTGGTATATCAAACCCCAATACTAACAAATTTAACTCCACTGATGTCAAGGGAGTTTCGCCCCTTACTCACCACAGCTATATTTGACCCAGTGGCAGTAGGGAAACTGACTGTAAAACATGGTCTGAATAAAACTATGTTCTTTTATTGCTGCCTCAGAAAAAGATTTACTCCCACATTGGCGGAGGCAACAGGGAGCTTTTGAGTTTTGTTGTTAGATTCCATAAATTGAAACCTTTGGAGCTGGACAAAATCATGAGCCTATATCGGTTTCTACTGAAACTAGCAAAACAGACTCTGAATTCTGTACTTGGAGATTATCCTACCACCTAAATCTAGCAAGCTGTTCACAGTAAATTGTGTGTTTGTACTGTCCACTATTCAGTTCCATTACTCAAATGAAGCCTATTACAGCACCTTTGTTTAATAAGCAAAATTAATGTATTGAAGAGGGTCGTTTTTCATAAATTCCTTATCGTCTGCCAAGGGATTTTTTTAGAAAAAACACAAAAAGATTTTAGAGTTTATCTGAAAGAGAGAGAAGCTCTGGGGATCCAATTTAATGCTTTTCGTTTGTCTCCCCAGTCTAGTATGTGGAAGGAGTTCTGCTTTGGCTCTGGGGATATTTAATGTTCTAAATCTGAGAGCATGCATTGGATAAAGGCAGAATAATCCTTTTGTGCAAATATAGCTAATTAGCTAATCATAGTACATCAGCAAACTGTCCTGTTGAAATAGCAGTTGCTTTTGGCATTTGACTGTGTTTGTTTTTTATTAAAAACAACAAACAAAGCAATAAAGCTTTAGAATAAGATTTTTCTCCGATATGCAGTCACATAGATGGCAATCCCATTTTGACACCTGGCCAGGTAGCTCTGGTAAATACGTTTACCGATATATAAATAAAAGCTGCATCCACATCTTTTCAGCAGCTATAGGATGAGCTCAAATTTTCAAGGCAAGAGCCCTTTGCTGCAAGCACTGTCTTTCTTATTGTTAGAATACAGATATGCACACCTGCCTGTGAAGTCCTATTCTTTAAGAATTTTATGTGTATTTTTATCACTAAGCTAGTTACAGGGGTATAAAAACAAAGAATCAAAATCACAGTCTGCCTGTGTGTGGGCCTCCTCACACTAGGATAGTCTGAGGCCCTGCTCTTAGGCTAAGGCCTTTGGACCAGCAGCAGAGAGAGCTGTAAGCCGGGAAGCGTATGGTCATGTCCTCACATTCCGAATCAGTCGCACTGGAATAAGGTGGCATTGGGCTGTTAGAAATACAATCCTGTTGTGGTATTGGGGTGTTAAGAATACAATCCTGTCCTGATAGTGCTATCACTACCAGATGAAGAAACAGATCTTAAGATGGTTAAAGAAAATCCTGTCTGGCAAGAAATCACTTATCAATGGTTGTGGTTGTGAAACCCTCATTTCTGTAGGTGTTATCTTTATGGCTCCCACTTTTCTATTGTTAATCTGTCTGATTCTCTAATTTTCTGTCTGCTGTATAATTAATTTAAGTTAATTAGCGTAGTGGGATATAATTGGTTAGAGAATTATGTTACAATATGTTAGGATTGGTTAGTTTAATTTCAGTAAAATGATTAGTTAAGGGATAGCTGAGAATATTATTATATAAACTGGAGTCCAACAGTCAGAGCTGGGAACAAAGCACTGGGGACAGACTATCAGCGCACAGAGATAACCCCGACTGGTGTGAAGGGCTTCAAAATAAAGGGTAAGCGGGTTCTCCAAGGATCACAATGCACATTTCAACCTCCCCTACGGTGATCTTCTGGTCTGGGAAAAAAGTCCCATCTTGCAGCTTCCTGAACAGGCCTGTGTTCCAAAAGATGTGTGTGTCATGCACCTTTCCGGGCCAGCCTGATGCATTAATGTCAATAAAACACCCACGGTGATCCACAAGCCCCGGAAGAACCAAAGAGAGATACGCCTTCCAATTTATGTACTCGGAGGCTAGGTGGGCTGATGCCAGAATTGGAATATGCGTCCTATCTATTGCCCCTTCGCAGTTGGGGAAACTCTTTTGTGCAAAGTCAGCCACAGTGTCATGCACGTTATCCAGAGTCATGGTTCTTCTGAGCAGGATGTGACTAATGGCCCTGCAAACTTATGTCAACATGATCCCAGCAGTCAACTTTCCCACTATAAACTGGTTAGCGACCGATCAGTAGCTGTCTGGAGTTGCCAGCCTCCAGATTGCAATAGCCACCCGCTTCTCCACCGTCAGGGCAGCACTCAGTCTTGTATCCTTGCTCTGCAGGGTGGGGGCGAGCTCCTCACACAGTCCCATGAAAGTGGCTTTTCTCATCCAAAAGTTCTGCAGCCACTGCTTGTCATCCCAGACTTGCAGGATGATGTGATCTCAAGACTCAATGCTTGTTTCCCGAGCCCAAAAGCTGTGTTCCACAGTGGTGAGCATGTCGTGAATGCCACAAGCAATCTCATGTTGTATGCATTATGCACGTCAGCATCATCGTTGGACACCTCATTGTCAGATCGCAGCTAAAGGAGTAACTCAACTGCAACTTGTGACGTGCTGGTGAGACCCATCAGCATATTCTCAGCAGTTTGGGATCCATTCCTGAAAACCGAAAGGGAGACAGAGCACGCAGTACAAAAAACCTTGAAAGATGGCGCCTAATGGGGACGGAAACACGGGAATTTCTGGGATGCAAAGTGATGTATCATGGGGCATTGGAACTGGACCCAGAATGCACCTGCCCCCACCCCACGTGCCATAGCGCCAGAATGGGAAGAGGTGCTCTGTGGGATAGCTGCCCATAATGCACTGCTCCCAATGCTGCTGCAAGTACCGCAAAAGTGACTACACCACTGCACTTGAAGCTGACAGTGTGAACACACTGCAGCGCTTTCCCTGCTGCGCTCTCTGGGGGCTGGTTTAACTCACAGCGCTCTACATCTGCAAGTATTGCCATGCTCACAGAGGCTTTCTGGCTTTGGATCCAGGGCTATTAGCAGCTCAGAGACTCTGTCTTTAAAGGGACACAATTAACTTCCACCAGAGTTTTTTTTACTGTGCACACAAAAAAAGATCTAGAATGTCACCCCCACCCCTTGCCCCAGCCACCTCCCACCATAGCCACCACTTTGGTCTTTATTTAAAAAAAATATTAAACTTTATAAAGCATTGAGGTACCTTAAGGGTTAAATGCTAAATACCAATGCCAAACAACTAGTTCCCTGTGTCAGGCAAAAGGTGTCTGTCAGTTTTGCAACTTTGAATGAAAGATTCAAATGGATTTAGTGCCATTCTTTAAAAACCAAACCAAACCAATTCATCTTAAACCTACAAACAGGATTTTTAAAAACCATGAGCATTGCCTGAGGTCCTTAAAACCTCAAATAATTTCACAAAAAGATTCACACACAAAAATTATCTTTTGCCCAACGCCCCTTGTACAGTCATTACTTCTTCTTCAATTTGGTTAGGAGTTGTGGAAATGTTAAAAGGTAACGGTTATGAAGATGTTAAAGAGTAACAGTTGTAGTGTTATAAGAAGAAAGTTTGGGGTTTGATGATAAAACCCAGTTATATAAATGTAACTATCTGTGCAACTCAGTATAGTCACAATGGGTGAAACCCTGGTAGTTAAACAAATTACACAAGGGGGGGGGGGGTGTCAGGTGGCTACTACCACCACTATGTTTTTGTGCCCAAGAGCTTTTATAGCTAAGGGGAAATGGGCCCTTTTCCCACTGAAATTGTCTGTAAAGGACTGCTGCAGGGAGCAAGCAGACCGATACTCTGATCTATATTATTTGACTATTGGACGAGTTAATCAAAATCACTAAAGAAATGTAAGGGGTTTCTATTGAAGCTTAACTTGGCTGTCTCTGATTGTACAAGATGGGAGTGTAATCTGGGTACAGTCATGAGGAGGAGGAGGAGGATATAGTGACCTTGGAGTGAAAGACTTTGTATCTGTAATCTCCCAGTTCCCTCCTTTCTATGTGTGTGTCTATTTCTCATCATTCCCTTTAGTCTTAGATGGAAACACCTTGTCTGTCACCTTTTCAAACCAGTCTCTACCCTCCCCTCTAGCAAGGCAATAAATCCAATTTTACAAGTTGCCATTATAGCACTTATTTTATTTGCCTTTTAACAAAAAACAGATATTAAAATGCAGTGATGTTTAAAACATGAGTGGGATGCAGTGCATCTATCAGAACATCCTCACTTATGGGTTACAACCTAACGTCTGTTTAAAGAAATGCAATTAGTTTCTGGAGGTCTAAAGTCAAATACATTGTCTTAGAAAGTAGCTTTAAAGCAAGCCACAAAGCTCTGTACTTGGTAATTTAAATGACTGACCATTCAATTTATGAGCATGCCCAGCAATAAAATTCAGTCTGAACTTAATAATAATACATTTTATGTGACAACAATGACAATTACAATCTATAGTTACTGCAGTCATCTTTTGGTCTAAGGAAAGATGACATTATTAATTATACACACTTGCTATTTGTCAGACTTAACTTGGCAGGCGATTGCACTCAGAACCATCTCCAGCTTGACTTCTACATTTTCCATTTTCTAATCCACTGGAACGAAGATAATTAGAACAGAGAAAAATTAGTTGCTTTCTTTTTTCACTTGTTTAAGGCTGTTTCTCATGCCTGTGATATGATGGTAAAGGTACAGTGCAGAACTCAAGCCACAATGGGGGTATGCCACTCTGGTTAACCTGTCGGCATTTACATTATGCAACCCCTGATTAAAAGGCATTGTATAATTTGCATGGGGGCTGAAATTTGACAGATACTCTCTCAGTGCACATACAATTGTCATGTATTGTATACATTTTACTATTTTTGGTCAATATGGGGCCCTGTTTTCCATGCTTGTTGAATCATAGAAGATTAGTTTTGGAAGAGACCTCAGGAGAGATCTTGTCCACACTGCTGCTCAAAGGAGGACCAGCACCAACTAAATCACCCCAAGCCAGGCCTTAAAAACCTCTAAGGATGGAGATTCCACCACCTCCCTAATGAAACAGTGTTTCCTAATATCCAGCCTAGACTTCCCTGACCATACTTGAGAGGACTGCTCCTTGTTCTATCATCTGCCACCACTGAGCCAAGCTCCATCCTCTTTGGAACCCCGCTTCAGGTAATTGAAGGCTGCTACCAAATCCCCCCTCACTCTTCACTTCTGCAGACTAAACAAGCCCAGCTCTCTCAGCCTCTCCTCATAAGTCATTCCATATGTGCTGTGGAAATTAAAATGTATTTATATTCATAAAAATGTGAGGCTTGCCCTACACAGAAATAAAATGTTTTTAAATAAGATAATTTATATTTCTCTTCATTTTTCCATTATTTAGTTATTTTGGTTTAGAAACTTAAAAAGGATATGTCTCCAAATCTCTAGGTTTCTTTGCCATTAATTAGAAATAAAATCATGTCCCTATTCAAGAAAGCATCTCTACATAGGAAAGCAACTAAGCACGACTTATCAGAAGCCTAAGTCTCAATGAAGTCAAATAGATCTAGCTTAAATGCCTAAATAGAGATGGACTTAAGTATGTGCATTAGTGTTTTCCTGAAGTGGAATCTAAATCTGTGAAATCATTCTGAAATGCCAGTTTCCCTCAATAGCTAAACACCAGTGAACAAAAAGAAAAAACAAGACATCTCTCTCCAGGCACCTCAACCCTTTCCAAATGCCTGTTCAAAAGGAAGGATTTTGAACTATGTTCAGATGATCAACAAATTCAAGCTATTTTGGACCAAAGGGATGGGCGCCGTGGGGAGGTAGAAACAGAAAAGGGATGGAGCAAATTCCAAAGTCAAGAAGCCTTCACAAAAATGGCTGCTCTCTGTCTCTGATATACCAATAGAGATCCAACTAAAGTGCCTTCACTGATCACATCTGCAGTAATATGCCAGAGGGAAATAACTTAGTCTCTCAGTTAAGCAAGTTCTTGGCTTTTTAGTGCTGTAAAGGTTAAAACCAACCCTTAAATTCCAAGAGACCAGTACAGATCATGGAGCACTGATGTCATATGTCCATGGTGCAATTTTACTTACATCTGCTGACTGCTGCATTCTACCTCATCACACCAATTCTAACCTCAAAACCAGAGTTGTGGGTACCTATCCTTCAGCTTCCCCACTGCACCAGCATTGGGAACATTGGGAATTGTCATACTCTTCTATAGTCAGAAAACATTAACCACTTTGTTATCCCTGATTAGGTGACCAACAGCTGCTCTACAGATGGCCCTGAGCTATTAGAGGTGCTTTGTTTCAAATAAGATTTTAACTTTAAGTCCTGTCTGCCCATCTGTAACAGCTCTCAATAAGCAGTGCTACAGTATCTGCAGTAATTGCCCATAACACCACAGTGTACAGTAGTGATGCTACTGTGGTTCAGGTCATGACTGCATAGTACTGGAGTATTTTTAAGGGGGCTATTCCTGTAGGGAGAAACTCACTGCTGCGTGGAGGACCCTACACACCACCCAAGTCAGCTCTCAAAATACAGCTTGATGCCAATGTAAGTGGTGCATTGATCTTTTGCTGACCTTCTGCACAGAGGTGGATGTCACCCATAATGAAGAGATGCTGTCAGCTAGGCTAAAACGTCACATTACTGTGATAGATTTAAAAATCCAATTGATTTTGGGAACTGAAATGTGAATTCCAAGCTAAGAGGCATAAACTGAGGCAGAAGTCCCTCGAAATTAAAATTCTCTATGCTGCACTGAGCTCCCCTTCTCATGACCTCTTCTTATTTATAATCTAAAGCAAACGGCCATTTTATTTGCTATGTAGAGGGAGTAATTTGCAAGAATTAGAAGCTTAAGTGAAGGGATGCTTTTCAGTTGTATGCAATAGGATCATTCTCAGTGGTTGCTGGAAGGGTAGGGGCTTTCTAGGGCTGCAGAAGTTACTCCCAATCTGAAACCTGAAGGGATGAAAGGCAGCTCCTCGATCCTTGCACCCCGGAAGTTTTCAGAACCTGGTCTTGTTGATTTGGCTAGGTGCTAGTTAGAGGATTTGCACCCTATAAATTAGATTTTAAAATCCAAATGTTTGTGTATTTCAAGGTCACAGGTATCATCGCCTTGAAAAGTAAAAGACAACACAATTATAGGCAGAAGACTTATTTATTCAACTCCCAAGCTCATGTGGAATAGGAGTTTTGTCACATTAAATAGCAACAAAGTTTGGCCACTACTTTTCTGGACTAGATTCTGTTAAATTTTTGACAAAAAGTGTAGCGGAAAACTTGAGCTGTGTAGATTTAGATCTTAATTTTGTTCTGGTTCTCTTCCCTGCTTCCATTATTGCAGTTTCACAATTCCATGTGAAATTATTTTTAAAAGTCTAATCCGGTTTTAGAGGAAGTAAAAGTGTCAGAGAGATTCCCTCAGAGAATGCAGCTTGAATGGGTAAAATGTCTTGAAATGAAATGATTGTTTTAAGTGCACACACAGTTTTTTAATTATTGTTTTTAAATGGGTACAGTGCCTGGCATTGATGATTGGAGCTGAGATTTTCGGTCTGTGTTTAGTTACAGACACAGGATTGCCAAACCACATTGGAGGACATTTTTGAAAACGTCGGCGTTAGTACTGAACGTATGTTACTTGCTGATGGTAAGGATATGGACCCCAGAGTTAACAAGCTGTTCCATAGGTACAGTTCACTGGTAATAAAGTAAAAGATTTAAGAGTGAAAAAGCATGGACAAGTCCAGCACTTGAAGTAGAACAATTTAAGAGCAGTTTACTCAATAACTTCACACATCCTTTATTTACAAGATTATAGGGCTGGAAACACTTGACCACTCTAGTAATCTGACTGGCAGGCTGGATATTTCTTAAGTGCTTTATAGTGGTTGTGGCATACAGGCTAAATCAATCACATAAAAAAAATCCACTTCCTTCATGTCCCTGTTGCTGAAGTCTATAGTGGTTTTCCTTGAAGGATCCCTCACTCTTTCAGTCCAGGGTCTATACCAGCTTCTGACAGCATAGATCCAAACCAACCGCACCCCACCCTGGCCTGGCAACTTCATCACAGGAGAGATTAGGGCAACAAAGTTATGGCAACCTGCCTTCTGCTAGGAGCTGAAGAGACAGCTGCCAGCAAGAAGGTGCTGGGGAGAGCTCCCAGGACGTGCTGGGAACTTCTTGTAAAAATTCTACCAGCAAACCAATTGTAGGTTTGGGTTAATTTTCCTGCTTTGGATGTATTTACACATCTCCAGATACTGCAGTAAAAAGAAGAAGGAAAAGCCATTTATATGTGTTTTATAGCATGGTTAAAATAGTAAAAAAGGATTTAGCCTAGATCTTTATTTCAGTTTTTAAACATTTCTATTTAGATAGAAATGATCTAATCCTCTAGTTCATTAATAACCCAATCTTTTTTCCAAACATTTAAAACGTGGATGCCTAAACTTAGTCTTTAAATCTATATTTAGGCACTTTTCAGAAGTGTTGATGATCACCCAGAAATCCCATTGAAATCAATGGGGTTCCAATTCAGCAAAGCACTAGAGCACATGACTAACTATAAGCATGTGCATAAGTCCCATTGGTTTCAGTGGGCCTTCCACACGTTTAAGTGTTTTTTCTGAATCAGGAGTGGAGAGCTATCGTTGCTCAAAACTAAAGATGAACAATTAATGCATATTCTGGTGTGGGAGCCAAACAAAACAAAAATTAATTGTTTAGATTTGAACCAAAACATTTTTTTCCAAAATTGTGTTACACTGAAATCTAATAACAAAAGAAGGAAAGAAAGAATTGGCCAAATTTGACATCAAAACTGTTTAAAATTAAAAAGTTGAAACAAAAGAGCAGGAAACTTGCCATATAAGATATTTAATTTTCTCTCGACTTTTACATCTGTATCATTTTACAGTGTTAGTTGACAAGTCATAAAAAACAGCATAATTAGGCAAAGTTGACCATTGTTGTTTTCTTCATACACCCAGTTACAACAAGTTTTCCTCTGCTAGAAAACTATGTCTTTGGGGTAAAAGCCTTTTGAAGATGCTGAGGAACTCTTCGTGAATCTAGCTTATTTGTAGCCTGTGGAAATAAATTATTAGGGAGTTTTTATTAGCAGCACCGCATTTGTGTACTTGAAGATTCCATTTGATGCACCCTGGTTTTTAAAAAGTGCTGATCAGAAACATTGTAACCTCACAAACTGAGGGAAGCATGCTGAAGTCATTTGACAGGTTGCATCCGTGTGTGTCATTCAGCATGTCACTTAGAAGAGCTGGATTTAAAACATACCCAGAAAGGTATAATTTGATTGTTAGCTGCACCGTGTCACATAAAACAAATCATGTTCAGAGGCTTTACATTTTCTCATTATAAAAGAGCAACAACTTGTGTTTCAGTCTTATGAGTGAGAGTGGCATCCTACAGGCAAGAGACTGATGGCACTAGCTTGGAGCAGACATTGGAGAAACAAGACAAGACCTGTACACTCATCTCTCAAATTTGATTCCCCATACCCTTTTCTTGTTCTAATCCAGAATCTCTCTGAGCAAACCCCTTAATATCTTGAGCACTGAAACCAGACTTCCAAGTCTTCAGGTGCTACAGCTATCTCCACAGCTACCCTGACCACAGCCACTCCTCTGTTACACCCTTTCTCATCATGATTTAGTCTCCTATCCAAGATGATTTTAGGTCTCTGGATTTTACATTTTTGTTTCTTTCTAATTTCATGTTGTCCCATGAATTATAGAATATTATGGTTGGAAGGAACCTCTGGAGGTCATCTAGTCCAACCCCCTGCTTAAAGCAGGACCAATCCCCAACCAGGGCTTTATCAAGCCTGACCTTAAAAACCTCTAAGGAAGGTGATTCTACCACCTCCCTAGGTAACCAATTCAATGCTTGACCACCCTCCTAGTGAAAAAGTTATTCCTAATATCCAATCCAAACCTTCCCAACTGCAACTTGAGACAATTACTGCTTGTTCTGTTATCTGCTACCACTGAGAACAGTCTAGATCCATCCTCTTTAGAACCCCCTTTCAGGTAGTTGAAAGCAGCTATCAAATCTCCCCTCAGTCTTCTCTTCTGTAGACTAAACAATCCCAGTTCTCTCAGCCTCTCCTCATAAGTCATTTGCTCCAGGCCCCTAATAATTTTTGTTGCCCTTCTCTGGACTCTTTCCAATTTTTCCACATCTTTCTTGTAGTGTGGGCCCCAGAACTGGACACAGTACTCCAAATGAGGCCTCACCAATGTCGAATAGAGGGGAACAATCACGTCCCTCGATCTGCTGGCAATGCCCCTACTTATACAGCCCAAAATGCCATTAGCCTTCTTGGCAACAAATGCACACTGACTCATGTCCAGCTTCTCATCCACTGTAATCCCTAGGTCCTTTTCTGCAGAACTGCTGCCTAGCCATTCGGTCCCTAGTCTGTAGCAGTGCATGGGATTCTTCCGTCCTAAGTGCAGGACTCTGCACTTCTCCTTGTTGAACCTCATCAAATTTCTTTTGGCCCAGTCCTCTAATTTGTCTAGGTCCCTCTGTATCCTATCCCTACCCTCCAGTGTATCTACCACTCCTCCCAGTTTAGTGTCATCTGCAAACTTGCTGAGGGGGCAGTCCACACCATCCTCCAGATCATTGATAAAGATATTGAATAAAACCGGCCCCAGGACCAACCCTTGGGGCACTCTGCTCAATATCGGCTGCCAACTAGACATAGAGCCATTGATCACTACCCATTGAGCCTGATGATCCAGCCAGCTTTCTATCCACCTTATGGTCCATTCATCCAGCCCATACTTCTTTAATTTGCTGGCAAGAATATTGTTGGAGACCACATCAATAGCTTTGCTAAAGTCAAGGAACAACACATTCACTGCTTTCCCCTCATCCACAGAGCCAGTTATCTGATCATAGAAGGCAATTAGGTTAGTCAGGCATGATTTGCCCTTGGTGAATCCATGCTGACTGTTCCTGATCACTTTCCTCTCCTCTAAGTGTTTCAGGATTGATTCCTTGAGGACCTGCTCCATGAGTTTTCCAGGCAATGAGGTGAGGCTGACTGTTCTGTAGTTCCCTGGATCCTCCTTCTTCCCTTTTTTAAAGATGGGCACTACATTAGCCTTTTTCCAGTCATCTTGGACCTCCTCTGATCACCATGAGTTTTCAAAGATAATGGCCAATGGCTCTGCAATTACATCAGCCAACTCCTTTAGCACCCTCGGATGCAGTGCATCCGGCCCCGCGGACTTGGTCTTGTCCAACTTTTCTGAATAGTCCTGAACCACTTCTTTTTCCACAGATGGCTGGTCACCTCCTCCCCATGCTGTGCTGCCCAGTGCAGTAGTCCGGGAGCTGACCTTGTTCATGAAGCCGGAGGCAAAAAAAGCATTGAGTACATTTGCTTTTTCCACATCCTCTGTCACTATACTGCCTCCCTCATTCAGTAAGGGGCCCACACTTTCCTTGACTTTTTTCTTGTTGCTAAGATACCTAAAGAAACCCTTCTTGTTACCCTTAACATGCATTGCTAGCTGCAACTCCAAGTGTGATTTAGCCTTCCTAATTTCACTCCTGCATGCCTGAGCAATATTTTTATATTACTCCCTGGTCATTTGTACAATCTTCCACTTCTTGTAAACTTCTTTTTTGCATTTAAGATCAGCAAGGATTTCACTGTTCAATCAAGCTGGTCGCCTGCCATATTTACTATTCTTTCTACACATCAGGATGGTTTGTTCCTGCAACCTCAATAAGGATTCTTTAAAATACAGCCAACTCTCCTGGAATCCTTTCCCTTTATGTTCATCTCCCAGGGGATCCTGCCCAGGAGTTCCCTGAGGGAGTCAATCTGCTTTTCTGAAATCCAGGGTCCGTATTCTGCTGCTCTCCTTTTTTCCCTGTGTCAGGATCCTGAACTCGACCATCTCATGGTCACTGCCTCTCAGGTTCCCATCCACGTTTGCGTCCCCTACTAATTCTTCTCGGTTTGTGAGAAGCAGGTCAAGAAAAGCTCTGCCCCTAGTTGGTTCCTCCAGCACTTGCACTAAGAAATTGTCCCCTACACTTTCCAAAAACTTCCTGGATTGTCTGTGCACCGCTGTATTACTCTCCCAGCAGATATCGGGGTAATTGAAATCTCCCATGAGAACCACGACTTGTGATCTAGTAACTTTTCTTAGTTGCTGGAAGAAAGCCTCATCCATCTCATCCCCCTAGTCTGGTGGTCTATAGCACACTCCCACCATGACATCAGCCTTGTTGCTCACACTTCTAAACTTAATCCAGAGACTCTCAGGTTTTTCTGCAGGTTCATACCAGAGCTCTGAACAATCGTACTGTTCTCTTACATACGATGCAACTCCCCCACCCTTTCTGCCCTGCCTGTCCTTCCTGAACAGTGAAGTCTAGTGGCTACACAAACAAAAACTCAGGTTTCATTGTTATGAGTTTCAAAGGATCTTATTGAAAACCCACTGATAGCTAGCAATCAGTAAAAGTATAGGCCCAGTTTCACTGAATTCCATTCCATTGAAGCCTTAAGCATGAGTATAACTGAAATGAAACAACTATCATGCTTTAAGCCAGAGATTTTCAACCTGTGGTCTGTGGACCTCAGGGGCTCTGCAGAGTATGTCTAAGAGGTCTGTGAAAGGTGACTATGAAAATAAAGTTTCAGATTTCAGAAAAGACATTCTGTTTTTCTGATCAATGTGAATACCCCCAACCTACAGATCAAAACCCAGAAGAAGTGTTGTTGTTACCTTAGAAGCCAACAGTTTAACACCCTTTCTCACAAGTGTGACAAATGCTGTACCAAGTAGTTGCAACATTTATAATTGTACTAGCATAAGTGCCCGGCGCTGCTCGGGTCAGTCGGAGGTGGGGAGGTGGCAGACAGCTGACACCCCCTGACCAACCCCAACACCCACCCCTCACCCCTCACCCACCCTGACACCTTCCCACCCCCCGAAGCAAACCCGAAACCCCCACCTCACCCCCCCCGACCGAATCCGACACCCCCACCTCACTTACCGTCCCACCAAACCCAACTCAGATCCGTCGCAGGAGGGGAGGGGGCCCAGAGCCGAGGGATTCCGGGGACCTTCGCAGGTGGGGGGGGCACAGAGCTGATGTAGTCCGGGGTTCCGTTGGGGAGGTGGGAGGGGCAGAGAACTGAGGGATCTCCGGGGTTCCGTTGGGGAGGTGGGAGGGGCAGAGAACTGAGGGATCTCCGGGGTTCCGTTGGAGGAGGGAGGGGTGAGCTGAGCGAGTGAGGTGTCTGTTGGAGGGGGGTATTATGACATCATCACCACCTAACTGCCAAGCTGATGTGATTGGCCCTGAAAGACTTTCACCCCTGGGGGGCGTCAGAGGTGAGATCCGAAAATTTTTCGACCCTTACCAGCATCTAGACCCCAAGACCCCTCACTGTACCAAAATTCAAGTCTCTGGCTCAAACGGTGCGGGAGGACTTCGCAGTCATACGTACATACATACACTCATACATACACCACTTGACTTTTATATATATAGATTCTGTTCAGTCAGTTTTCAGTCTATTAGATATCAGTCTATTAGACTGAAAACTGAACCAAATTCAACTATATACATAGACAACAGATTGCCAAAGGCATCTGCACCTCCATTCAAAATTTCCAAAGGTTCTGAAAATGAAAAGTTTAAAAACCTCTTCTTTAAACATCTTGCTGATTTGGGGCCTTATGGAAACCTGTTCCTTTGAATGCCTTTGGGTAGAATAAAGGAACCAGATTTCCACAGAAAACAAAAGGACTTCCTGGAGAAAGCCTGCACGATCAAGGGAATACAGCAAAACTGAAGAGAGACACTGCTGATAAGCTGTGGAGGAACTCAAGGATCTGTGTGGCACACAAGGTTTTGATATGATAGCATTGTGCTTTGTCACATAAGGCTCTTGCTTGTCTACTGATATCTTTAGCAATGTTACTCTAAGACAAGTCATTTGTTTTCCACTATCTTTTATTAGTGAACACCCCAGATGTACAAGGGCAGAGTAAGATGTATTAATAACTAGCAAAAATACCCGTCGTTGCTTGGGTCCGTCGGAGGTGAGGAGGGGGCAGAGAGCTGAGCGAGTGCGGGGTCCGTTGGAGGGGGGAGGGGGCAGAGAGCAAACCTGACACCCCCACCTCACCCCCCCGACCAAACCCAACACCCCCACCTCACTTACCCCTCGACCAACCCCGACTCACATTTTCACCCCCCCACACCCAAACCCAACACCCCCTGACCAACACCCACACCTCACCTCCCGTAGACCAAACCTGACACACCCACCTCACTTCCCCCCCCCAAACAAACACGACACCCCTACCTACCACCACAAACAAACCCGATACCCACACCTCACTTACCCCTCGACCAACCCTGATCCCCCCTTCTCATCCCCCCACCAAACCCAACACCCCCTGACCAACCCCAACACCCACCCCTCACCCACCCCGACACCTTCCCCACCCCCCCAGACCAAACCCAACACCCCCGGCTCACTTACCCCCCGACCAAACCCGACACCCCCACCTCACCCCCCGACCAAACCCGACACCCCTACCTCACTTACCCTCTGACCAAACCCAACTTGGGTCCATCAGAGGTGGGGAGGGGCAGAGAGCTGAGCGAGTGCGTGGTCCGTTGGAGGAGGTATTATGACATCATAACTATGTCACAGAAAACAGCAGCTGGCCAGCTGATGTGATTGGCCTTTAAAGAATTTCACCCCTGGGGGGCGTCAGAGGTGAGATTTGAAAAATTTTCGACTCTTACCCTGATTAGGACCCTAAGACCTATAACTGTACCAAATTTCAAGTCTCTAGCTCAAACGGTGTGGAAGGAGTAAGTGCACGTACATACACGCATACATACACGCATGCATACACCATTTGACTTTTATATATATAGATTACTCCTACCTCAGATGAACATTTCCACTGGCTAAATGAGGAAACAGTCTGATTTCAGCTCACTTTAAGCTACTTATCACAGGACTCTTGGTGTGAGACTCAGGTGTAGTAATGTGCTGGACATGTGAACCCAGTCCTACTGTTACACAGGCATATATCTGGGGTAACTTCATTAAAGTCAGGGCAGTTATTCTGGATGTATACCTTTTTTGTAACAGAGAGCAGACATGGCCCATTATCTGGGGAATGGATTGAAACAGCTGGCCATCAGCTGGCAAAAACAAGCAGTTTTGTAAATCTCTTAGCTCCTACATCAGCCAGTATCCTCAACAAACTACCCTAATTACAGCTCCCTGTGCTGTTTTTAAAATAATTGGGGAGGTCTTGTGACCAATGGGAGATCTTATGGAAAATAAGTTTCATTTTTTCAATCCCTTCCAATATTTCTTGGAAGTATTTCTTTTAGGCAGAGCTCTCTAACTGAAAAAAATATGATAAAACCATTGGCTTTGGGAATTCAATTGCCTTCATGGAGGATTGAACATACTGTATGAGGCTGATTAAAATATAGAAATGCAGGAAAAAAGCTGTGTCTAAAAGAACATGTAGCTTTGGAAGTCTTTGGGGTTTTTTTAATCTTAGTTAGAATGCTTTTGATGCATCAAATTTTGAAAGTTTGATAGCAGTTAGATCAATTTAGTATTTCTCTCTGGCTAAGAGTCCTATGGGGCATTCACTAAAAGTATATGTGCAACTTGTTATTCTTGAATGTGCAGGAAATCCAGGGAATTGCAGATTTTGAAGTAGTGAGTAATATGGATATATATTTCATCTTTGTAGGTGGCAGATGACAAACACTGACAGATTTCTCTGGCTCCTCTAATTTGGATGCAGTTTGCAAGAGTCAGATAATCCAAGGCAGAGACAGTGCTAGCCCATTCAGGGCCCAAAGCAGGAATATTTTGGGGGCCTCCTGTGACAATGATACCTGTGGGAGCCCACTGAGGTCACTCAATTAGGATGAACTGCAAACAGAACAGGGCAAACCCCAAAAGCTAGTGGATATTCCAATACTAAGATTTACCAAGCCAGCACAAAACAGCTTCTACAGTACCTCTATAGTACCTCTATAGCCAGCACAAAACATCTTCTATAGTACCTCTATAGTACCTCACTGGTTACTATAGCTTCTATAGTACCTCACTTGTTGCTCAGAAGTCAAGAAGTTCCCTTAAAGTACCCACCCTCAGACCTCTGTCCAGACACACGTGTTAAACATATGATGATAAAATCTGAAAATTTTATTTCATCATATAAAAGAAAAGGTTCTCATGATCCCAAAGGACCAAGCCCTAGACCCAGGTCAAATGATAACTTAGATCTTACCCAAAATACATGCTTATAGTCAATTCTTGTTAATTAAACTAAAATGTATTAAAAAAGAAAAGAGGGAGAGAGGGTTGGTTAGAAGATCACAATACATACAGACTTGAATTCAATTCTTGAAATTCAGATACATGGCAGAGATGAGTTTGTACCTGCCAAATAGTCCATAGGTTATAGTCCAATGTCCATATCCAATGTGTATATTCATATACAAGCTTAAGTTTTCCACCTCTTGAACCCCAAAGCAGATCTGAGGTGAAGAACGACCGTGACCCAGGGTTTTTGGACAATTCCAGTAGCCTTTTGGCCTGAGAAAACAATAGGCTTAACTTTCCTTCTCCTAAACACCATGGCAATTAGCACATTATCCATTAAACAGTTCAGATACCAGTTACCAAAACCTTCAACAAGATATTATATCACCTTTCAATGAGATATTATATTATATTATATTATATTATAACATCACACACACACACACACACACACACACACACGAAAAAGCAAATAGGGGGCACCCTGGAGCTGCTCAGGGACTTAAGCAATTGCTTAGTCTGCTTATGCTTAGCATTGGTCCGCTCTATGGTTCATATTTGGGGATGATTTGAACTAGGAGAGATGGGGGTGCAGGTGGGAAGAACTCATTTTTTGGTCAAGAAAGGCTTTTGATTCATCTACTGTATATGTATATAAGAACTTTATGCTGTTATTTTGAGATTAATTAACAATACAGATTAAATATTTTGCTTCCACTTGAAGTTGAACCTTAGATCTATAAAAAGTAGCTCATAGCTTAAACAGAAAAATATGTATGTTAGCAACAGTGTTAACCTGTAGTTCTCCAATAACTTTCAGAATGTTTAATTAAATAATTGCTTTACTTGGACTGTGGTATCACCCTGCACTGCTCGCAGTGCAGGTTATAAACAAAATGAAGGCAGACTGGAGAACATAGGATTCAGTTTCAGTGTCTCAAATTCAAGTCCCATGTTGATTAGCACTGTAGCTCTAGCTCCTTAGTCTATTTTTTTTTAAAGGACAAAAAAGCAAATGTGGGGTGGGGGAAAGACCTTTCTTTAACTAAATTATATATTAACAATTTCACAGACAAAATCTGTATGAAGAATTTTGAAGACTGTTTCTTTTAAAATAGGGCCTTCAAATTACCAGATACCGGACTTGTCTTTAAATTAGATTGTGTGGCTGTCACTTTCTTTTTCCAGGCAGAGTTGGGATATGGAGTGGATAGAAATGTGTTCTATCTGATGTAATAATTCTTCCTGGTTGGTTTTGGAAGTATTATTTATTTTGGGCAAAAATGTTCAAAGCCCCAATGGACTCGAATGCTAATGAGAATTTTACCCTGCATCTCTACTTTCATGTTTCCCGCAGTACCACGATGAAATGTGTTTTGGAAGATATGTTCAAATCAATAATGGGCCCCAATGTTCCATAATTAAAAATCTACAATATTCTATAGTAGTGTTTCAAAACACAGCAATTTATCATAATATTAGTGTTGTGTCTGATTAACTACTCGGTGGGGTTTTTTTTAAAGGAAGTACTGTATCTCAACTGGTCTGTATTACTATTTTTACTATAGAGGGTGTTGATGGTTATGTTTTTAAAGACTGCATCATAGCAAATTCCAACTAGCAGAGTTTCATAGAAGTGACGTGACTACTATTGCTTTACAGCATAGTAAATAACATCTAAGGAAGAATTTTCTTCCTTCACTGGACAGACAGCCCTTAAAATATATAGTGAATTGTTAAGCAGCAGCCTTGCACTCTAAGTAACTGTGCAGTATTTTTTTATTATTATCAACTTCAAGGAATGAAAAGCTTACAGGACTCAATAGCCTGGCACACCACTGGCAAGATAGAAATAATAAATAATAACTGTATTTTATCTGCAGTATTCACCATTTAAAAGTTAGCATTTCCCAGTTGTTACAAAGTATGTCCAGTCCTAAATGTGGGGCGAGGGTCTCTTAGCTACTATGCTTATCTGTTGGTAAAGACTGAATTTTAATGTGATCAATAGAATTGTCTCCACCGTTATTCTGGCCTCCCTTCCCTAACCTTGTAAACACAGCAAAGCACTACACATGCTCTTTATAACACCATACCAGTGTGTGTATATATGGATATATATTTCCTCTTATTTTCCCAAGGCTATTAACGGATTTGGCCTGGATCCAACTCCCATTGATGCCAACAAAGAATTTTGTATTGCCTTCAGTTGGATTGGGCCCCATACTCTGAAAATAGGCTTGTAGCACACTAGGTCTCAGAAGCAACTGCAGAAGGACAGGAAGCAGCAGCTGGTAGAGATCCAAGGGCAGGGATCCACCTCTCTCCAAATCTGTTTCCTTAGGACTGGCAGCAAAGCTGGCAGAGAGGTGATAGGCAGCACCTCCACCTCCCCATTCCCTCAGGGACATCCCAGCAGTCAGCAGAGGGACTCATGAACCAGGAGAAAGGAATTTGAGAGTCTGTGAGGAAAGAGGTCTAATGAATGGTTGCGGGAAGTCGGACTGGTTGAGCACCTTATCTACATTGCATAATTTAGGCAAAATGAATGCATTCATTCTGTCTTTTTTCTCTTCCAGTGTTGGCATGTCTGCCCTGGCCACTCTTGTATAGCATTCATCCTCTACCAGCACAGCCCTGCTGGCACACAGTGGGGGAGGATCTCACTCCTTTCCCACCCACTCCCTCTCTGGGAAAGCTAGAGCTTCCACAACTGTCTCTATCACCCTAAGTACTTGTAGGGTGGTGCTGGTCAGTATAACTGAGTCACTCAGGGGAGTTATGGCAATGTAAGTTTGTAGTGTAGACCTGGCCTAACTCTTCCCAATCATATGCCGGAAGCTGATTTACAGCTGCTGCCCCTATGAAGCTGCTCTTGTCGGGAGGGAAAGATGCTTCCTTTTGTCCTGTCTCACCTCTAGCTCACCTGCACTAGCAGGATATGGACAATAATTTATCCCCATGTTTTATTATTCTCAGATCCACAGTTCACTCTCATAATTATCACTAAGCAAAATCTCTTTTACTGGACTTGTATGTGGCATTTGCCTTATTACTGTTCTTGGCAGTAATGGAAAACTATTTTAATGTAGTCGGTATCAGATACTAAAAATGTTATCTGACTATAGGGCTAGCATAAGATTAATATTTATTGAATTTACTGGAAAAATAATTACCACATAGGATTTAGCATTCATTCATAGCAAAAAGGAAACAGTTGTTTCTCAAAACTGCTGCTCTTTTATTGATTAAATTAAACTTATGGACATTCCTGTTCAGAGAACGAGCAAATTAAAATAATTGTGAGAAGATTATAGATCAAAAACAAAACCTTAATTCATAGCTAGGGAAAACTGCTTTTCCAGTGACATAGCTGGACTTTCCATAAAGGTTTTGAATGATTTCATATCTGACCATTCATATTTGAAAATGGCAAAATTACAAGGTGCATGAAACATCAACTTTTGCACTTCGAGTAATCATATTGCATTCTATTAAATGTAACCCTTCTGCCCATCAGTGTTGGCAGCAACAAGGGCCAGGTTCAGTATCCAGGGGTTCCATTCTAATGACACAATACAAAACCGGCTCGAGCCCCCACCTAGTGACCTGGGACAACCATATACCACCCTTCTGGGCGCCTCTAAGAGGCAAATACTTCCCCTCCCGCAAGCACAGAGTCTGAGTGTACCAAAACCCTTTTAATGACAGAGAGAAACACTGTGGCATATTATTGGGTAAACACCACAAACAGAAGTCACAAACCAAACCATGAACCAGAATCCCCCCCACACACACACACACACAAGCAAATGGGCTGTGTCCTTTCCCTTGGGTTCTTGAGTCCCACAAGCCCCAAAGTCACCCAAGGTCCCAAAAGTCCAACAGCCCCAGAAGAGTTCAAAAGTTCATTAGCAGAGTTTTACCTCCCCACCGGGGTGGAAGGGGGGGCAGGTTAAGGGGCACCTTACATGGTCAGAGGCCGTCTGCCCCGCCTCTCCATGGGGTTGTGCTGCAGTCCTCACCATGAGCCGTTCCATCAGGTGCCCAGGAACTGCTCTGCTGTCTCCAGCCACTCTGCTCTGTAAGCCACTGCACACCGCCAGCCACTCTGCTAGCAGGGACCCAAATGGCTCCACTCTATCCGCGGTGGCTGCTGCTGCTCATCACCAGCTACTCTGCTAGTGGTGACCCGGATGGCTCCGCTCCATCCACTGCTGCTCATCACCAGCTACTCCGCTAGTGGTGACCCAAATGGCTCTACTCCATCCACTGCTGAGCAATACAATTTCAGCCCCCCTACAGGGCTTAGTGATCTCAGCTCTCAAGTGATTTCAGCTTATAGTAGGGGGTCCATAGTGCAGATACCCTACATGGCCCAAAGTGAGTTCAGTTTAACAGACCAAACCTAGAAGCCTAATGGGATCAAACATTAGCTCTGACATGCCACAGTGGAGAGAGACAGCATGCAATAGGCTTTTGTAGGGCCCTTAGACAAGGCCCTCACCAAAAAGTATAGAAGCCTGTCTATTGCCTCTCTCCATTCAGTGGGTTTTGGAACCCCTACCCCTTGGCCAGTGAGTGCTACCTAGATGATGGTGAGTCCCTCCATCATGACAAAGGCCAAGTACATGTCCCAGTGCTTCATTCACGTAATTAGGTTAGCAATATTTTATCATTCCTACCCTAATAACAGAGAACCTGGGGATCCCACAGCAGCCAAAGTGACCATTTTGGCTGCTGTGAGCTCAGACTAGGCACAGTGGGTGTGTCTATGCAAATAACACCAGCTGAAGTTATTTTTCACGGTTCACCGCAATTCCTGCAATTTCCCACCAGATGTCAGGGTGGAGCTCATCCTGACACTGCTTACATAAATATATCCAATTTTTTCTCTCCATTTTAAACTTCTTATGCTGTTGAAAGGCAAGGTAAGCAGCACAGAGGGTTAACTTATCATCAGAGGGAATACTGAGAGATCAAGCATCCAAAGAAAAAAGATTTCATACAGGAAGCTTTAAAATAGTGAACACGGTACATGAACAGTCTTGGACCATTTCAAGGTGAAAGCAAAGCACCCTCTTAAATCTTCTATATTGGTTCAGTGTAACAGCCATTGTGGGTCACAGCCCTCCTGTTTTCCAAGCAAAGACGCAGTTAATGCATAAATATTTCAGAAAAACAGTATCCTTTATCTGTCAAATCCCCACCATCTCAGACTTCTTGGCCAGGAAATTGCATACCAGATTCAATGAGTGAAATCCTGGCTTGATTGAAATCTATGAGAGAATACCTCTGTCCCACTTGGTAGAACTTTCTTCTGGGTGCCCTCCCACCAGCCAGGTCTATAAAATCTAGTGGCACTAACCGCTCTCGCTCTCTCTCTCTCTCTCTCTGGAAGTTACATAACTAAAAAGTTGCATCGCTTGGCGCAGGCTCCCAACACTGAGAGTACACCTATATGGTATTCAATCTCTGCACTGGAAAAAAGCATATATAGAGAGAGGCAACAGACGGAGCCTCATTAAGAGAGGCACCTGCTGTCCTACCTTCTCCTACAGCTGCATCAGAATCAAACAAAATATTGTTTATATTATGATGATATATAAATAATAAATAGTGGTTGAAATGATTCAGCATGCTAGAAAAATAGTGGTGTGATATTTACATCATTATGCATCTTTTATCATGCATAGTATTTTGACAATACTATTAATTACATTTTGATATTTCTATATTTAACAGGCTGCTATTATTGTTATTAACAAAATGATGGTGAACAGGACTCTTCAAAATTTCAGCAGTAGAAATTTGGGTAGCAGAATGTTCTGAAAGATTTATTTTTAACTTTAAAATGTGTATGATTTGCTCTGTAAGCCATACCATTAGAAAGCACTTAAAGTATTTTCAGCCAGCTAGCTATAAAATCATTGGCTCGGATTAACACCCCTGATACTGTAATTTTGAAGAGAGTGACTCTTTGAGAGTATGTAGCTGACTACCCTTAGATTGTTCTAGTTTTATCTATTAGATTGTTCATTTTTAAAACTCTGTCTTTATTAAGGGTTTTTAAAGACATATATTATACGACAGCCAAATCACATTTTCAGAGACACACAGGGGCCTACGTTGCTGCCATTATTCCCTCTTCTACAGAGAATCATAGAAATATAGAGCTGGAAGGGACCTCAAGATGTCATCTTGAACTGCTGTGCTGAATTAGGATTAAGTACAGACCATCTCTGACCAGTGTTTTTCTAACCTCCTCTTTAAAATCTCCAATAACAGGGAGATTCACAACTTCTCTTAAAGCCTATTCCAGACATTAACTAATAGCTATAATTAGAAAGATTGTTCTAATATTGTATCTAAATCTGCCTTGCCACACATTACTTCTTGTCCTACTTTCAGTAGACATGATCAGCTATGGTAAGAGCTATTACAAACAAGATGGTGAAGACTTATCAGGTCCCCTCCTACGTCTAATTTTCTCAAAACTAAACATGTCCCATTTTTTAACTTTTCCTCATAGGTCAAGTTTTCTAAACCTTTTATCATTTTTGTTGCTCTCCTCTGGACTCTCCAGTTTATCCCCATCTTTCCTAAAGAGTGGCCTCCAGAGATGGACACAATACTCCACCTAAGGCATCACCAATACTAAGTAGAAAGAGGCATTTACTTCACGTCTTACATGCAACTCTCCTGTTAATACACCCCAGAATGATATTAACTTTTTTCACAACTGCATCACATTGTTGGCTCATATTCAATTTGTGATCCATTATAACCCCCAAATCCTTTTCTTCAGTGCTACCGCCTAGCCAGTTATTCCCCATTTGTAATTGTGTATTTAATTTTTCCTTCCTGAGCGAGCTTTGTACTTTATTGAATTTTATCTTGTTAATTTCAGAGCAATTCTCCAATTTGTCATGGTCATTTTGAATTCTAATCCTGTCCTACATAGTGTTTGCAACCTTCTCCCTCGTCCACCCGGCCCCTCTCCCACCCAGCTTGGTGTCATTCACAGATTTTTATCAGCACACTCTCACTGCATTAGCCAAGTTATTAATGAAAACATTAACTAGTACCAGACAAAGGATTGACCCCTGCAGGACCCCACTGGGTCCTCCCAATCTGACAGCAAGCCATTGATAACTACTCACTGAGTCTGGTCTTTCATCCGGTTGTGCACCCACCTTATAGAAATTTCATCTAGACCACATCACTCTAGTTTGCTTATAAGACCCTCATATGGAACTGTGTCAGAGGTCTTACTAAAATAAAATATATACACAATATAGTATTTTCCTAAATAGCGTGTTCGCTCTCTGCTGTTAGAGGGATTAGGAGGCAGAGGAGGGAAAGACAACCCTTTTAAACATACAACTGATTATTGCAAAATGAAACCTTTTATAACCCTGCAGTTCACTGTTGCAGCCTTTGTCATTTAACAGTTTCTGCCAGCTCTATTTTACTATTAGTCTCTTCCTATTACACAACACCTTTATAGATACAGACCGAATAGCTGCTCGTAAAACTGTGATGTATATTATTATGAGGTATTTTAAACCTTGTTGTGGGTTAAGTTAAAACCTCATTTAAGCTAATGTGTGATGTACTCTTCTTTTAAGATTGCTATAAGAGACAGTTAAGGGGACATATCTAAAGCAAGGCATTACACAGTCTGCCTAGACACTAGCACCATGTGGGCAGAGGGTTCCACTGGCTATTGTTCTGATTAGGGGAGTGTCTATAGCAGGGGTCTCAAACTCAAATGACCATGAGGGCCGCATGAGGACTAGCACATTAGCCCGAGGGCTGCATCACTGACACCCTCCCCCTACCCCCACTCCTCCCTTTCCATGAGCCCCTGCCCCGCCTCTTCCCACCCCTTCCCTCTCCCCATTCCAACCCCTTCCTCAAAACCCCCATCCCAACTCTGCCCCCTCTCTACCTCCAGAGGTTGCAGGAGGGATGTGGAAAGGGTTCAGGGCAGGGAGTTGAAGTGCAGGAGATGTGCAGGATGTGGCAGGGGGTCAGGGATGCAGGGTGCAGGATGGGGCTCACGGCAGGGGGGCTGAGCTGCAGGACGGGTGGAGGGGGAGGCAGGACAGGCTCCCTACTTGCCTGCCTTGCCCACCACTGCTAGGAGAAGAGGTCTGAAGCTTGCTAAAGAGATTTATGGCTGTAAATAAAGAAACTATCCCCTGCTTTTCAATCCTCCTGTGTTCACAGAAGCAAAACTTTGCACATTCCTTGTAAATAAACAAGGCTACATCAAAAGTAAATACTATGTTCCAACATCTGTTTATGACAAAATGGGCATCTCATTAAAACCTGGATTTCATCACCTCTAAGTTTCAGGAAGCTTGGATATGGATCTGAACTTTGCAGCCCAGGCCTCATGCTCTGTAATTTAAATGTAGGCTGAAAGATAATGTTGGAAATGTGACAGACATGGACCTTTACACACAGGTTTTGTGATAGCTAACACATATAAATTGCCATCCCAGCTGCAATTAGAGCTGAGCAAGTAATTTATTTTCTAGTTTTGGTTCATTTCTAATAAAGTTGAATTATTTCCCCTTTGGCAAAGCAAAAAAAAAATTGGTTTGGGTCAAATGATACGTTTCATAGTTAGATCTGAATCAACATTTTCTTCATCTTTCATTTTGAAAATGACAGTTAATTTCAACAATTCATTTCAGCTTTGAAAATGTTGAACGAAACCAGTTGGAGTTCCATTTCCAAATTTTTATTTTCAGCAGAAAATATTGTTCGAATTTAACCCAAATTTACAAACAGTTTAGACACCCCTGAAAATGCATTTTTGGTGGAAAAAAAGTCACCTAATGCTAGTTGTAATTACCATCACTACATAATTGTTTATCACTCAGTCTAAATTCTGTGAGTACTTTTGTATTGACATTCTTGAGCTATGTAAAATTAAAGTTGTCTTCTACATAAATTGGCTGGAGAGTCTGATGTGTTTGAATAAAGTCCTCCATTACTAAAATAAAAATCTACAGTTGGAGTAATTTGGAAGTTGGTTGAAGAATTTTTAATTCCTACTCTCCTAGAAATATGTTAGCCAAAATTTAGCTCAATTTTAAATGACTGTTTAGTAGAGTAATACTCCTTTTCATATTCTGAATACTCTGTTGTAGAGAGCCATTTCCTATATCATAACACATATTAGAAATACACAATTAGTTAAATGAAAGTTTTGCTTCTCCCCCATTCCTATAAACCATGCCAATTTTTGGATGCAACATAATTTTACCCAATTTGCTTAAGTGGAAGCTAATTCAACAGGTTCCTGTTCCTAACACAGGCATTGCAACGCAAATGAAGCCAATGAAACTGTCTCTATTGACTTCAATAGAAGTTGGATCAGACCTAATACCACTGATGCAGCTACTAGCTGGGCTACATTCGGTCTGCAAAGTTGTTTTTTAAAAATACCATAAAGTTTACTGCAATTTTGATGTGAGGAATTTCAAACCTACAAAAGTGTGCTTCTTTATTAACTTTTGTGAAATCATTGAAAACATGCTCTGCAATTTGGGAGATTGGCCCATGCAATCTTCTTGATCTTCATTTAGAAATCAGACCTTCCCCATTCAACTGCTTTGGCATGTATTCAGCAAATTAACTTTACTATTTTATGTCAATACAGTAGACTCTCGATTATCCAAGACTGGGTTAACCAGAATGTGGATTAACCAGGATGTCAAAAAAAATATGCGTAACAGAGCAGGGCCGGCTCTGGCTGTGTTGCCTCCCCAAAAAAAACCAAAAAACCCCCACCAGGGTGCAGGGCAGCCAGTGAACCAAGACCCCCTCCCCTTGGCGCAGGGTGGCTGGTGAACCAACATCCGCTTCCCCATATTTCATATGGATGGTGATTATCTGGGATTTTATTAACCAGGATTAATTTTTTCCCAATCATAATCAGTAGATAATCGATAATCTACTGTATTCAAATTCTTGACTGTCCATTGAGAGGCCATTTTGAAATCACTAAATTAGTATGACTTTCAAAGTGCAAATCTTAGGCCAAATATACAATTCAAAATTCATATTACTGTTAACTATATGTAAGTTATCAAGTAAAGAAACAGCAACAACAACATGGCTTACATAAAATAACTCAAATCATAAATTGCAAAGTTGAGTAGGTGCAGTGAGTTGTTTGTGAATGAGCAACAGACCACAGATGAAATGCATGAATAATTCTAAGTAATAACTTTGCAGAAATTTGCTACTTGTTTGCAGACAATGTGTGACCAATAAAGAGATGAAATATCAAATAAATTGCTCTTTATGAATTGTTCCTCTAATGTTCAGTAATGACACCGGAGATCAGTGGGGGCTTGGCTTCTTGATTATTGAAGGAGACAAGAGGCAGGGTCTTGTCTATGAGCTCCTGCAGCCTTGTCTAATATGGATCTGTTCTACCTTGGTTGTACATCTGTGGCTTCCTTCAGGGTAAGACTCAACTTTGTTTCTTTTCTTTTTTTAGTTTGGTTGATAGGTTTTACATTGTGTATTTGCGGTTGGGCAGGTCGCAGTGGGGACTTTTGCTAGACTCCTTGATTTTGATGGACAAGTTACTTTATTTCATGTAATTTTGGTTTTAATTTTGTTGTTAAGGCTTCCAGTGGCCTTTGGGCACATGTGCTCAAAATTACAATACATTAGTACTACTATACTATATTCTAAAAATGTCATCAGAACCCAGTGAGAAATGTGTGACTTTAATGTCATCTAACGTATTATAAAGTGTAGAAAGGTATTAACAGTGGGGGTAACAAAACTTTAAAATCTCTAAGTTTAGTTCCAATAAGCACCCAGAATGCTTACCCAAATGATTATCCAAACCATTTAGGGCTGCAAAATTTGCCTAGGAATCTTAGGAGAGAAGTTTGTCTTCAGTGAGATGTGTGTACTGTACATCAAAACCCAGATCCAACCACCCTTCATGTATGATCCAGTTTCAAACTCTGAGGTTTCAGGTCATCACTTGAAGAATTGTTATCCCACGTGGCAGGCTGTCCTGAGAGTACTGTTGCAACAGATTTTTGTGGTATTTTGGTATTTCTGTTTCCAGTCCCTCCAGAAAATAGACTAGATTAAAAAAAGCAGAGAAAACCAAAAATGAAATTAAACTCTAGTGAGGGGGAGGGGAGAAAGTTAGCCTAATGTTTTTGAAACCTCAAATAAGGTTCAGTTCTGGTTTCTTTCTGTGATGTCATGAGCAGGTAATTCCAAGATAACATTGCTGTTGAAATGGGCTCTTTATGGCAACAGAGATTATCATTTGAAACTAGATATTTCACTACTGTTGCTAAGGTACTCTTTCCACGGGAATACTGGTATTCTTTATTCTATGTCTCCTAATTGAAAGTAAATGTAGTGTAAATAACTGCACAATGTCTTATTAGGCCCAAGGAACCAAACCTGATTAGAATCAACTGAAGACTTTTCCCGACTCCCTGTGTTTTTATTTTCTACGTATATGGAATATATGATAATGTGATGTGGCATAATGGCATGGGTTGAGATGAATGTATTACTCTCCTTTAATTGTTCTTTTACCTGATGGCTCATCAATCGCTACCATTACAGCTTTTTCTTTCTATCTGAGGCCTGATCCTGCTGAACACCTCTTACGGACATCAAGAAATATTGATGGCACACTACACCATATAATACAGTGTTCAGGCATCTTGTAAGATTTGGCTCAAAGTATGCAAACCTGTTGTCTTTATTTTTCTTCTTCAAGACAGATTTTTTACAAGGAATTCAATATTTCAGCCATTTTTGATTCATTCTTAATTTAGTCTTCCATTGATTAAATCAATCAGCCTGCTTTCTCTTTACTACTTTCCCCTCTTTTATATTCTCCTTAACTCCTTTGGTGATTATTAAGGCTTTCTCCTGTTTTGCTAATATTTCTTTTCTTTCCAAGCCTTAACCGAATATTTGCATTTGTTGCTTTCTGCAGTTTCCATTAGAGTTTTTCTTTCAAAATCATGGGATCTTTGAGCAATCCCTCATGAAGTCACATTATTTGCCTCTGTTTTTAATTGGTTGCTTTTCAGAGAAATTTTAGCCTGTTGTGCTTCAATTCTGTTTTCTTTTATGATTTCCCACGATTACCCACAAAAGTAAATTTTAGGATACCCTCCCATTGCACTCACTATAATTCTCCACAATGTGCTTTCCTGAAATCTAAAACTAAGATATTCTTCTACACACCTGAGGGGCCTCTGATTATGTAGGGTTGGCTTATTTGTTATCCAACAAATATCTATGTAAAAATCATCCATGATTTCTATGTCCTGTGGCTCACAGAACTTAGAGAAGCAGTTATTTGTTTTTTCTCTCACTGCCATCCATTCCCAAGGTTTGGTGGCAACTGCTCACAGTAATTTCTGCTTTGTATCCTTATCTTAATTATTTCTCCACTTTGGCTTTGTAAATATTTGACATGTATCACAACATCTTCCACCTATCCTCTGATTTCTATATTCCACATTTGTGGCTGTACATATCCTTGCCATAAGATGGAAGCAAAGTGGCACTCATTCAATCCAAAAGAGAAACCATATCATGTCACTTATGTGTCCAATCAGCAGATCTCAGATTTCAAATACTGAATATCAAATACTTTAAACAAACAAGCGTCTTGCAAATGAAAACCAAAAGACCATTACTCACAGAAAATAAGTTTAAATGATGACTACATTGAGGACAAAAGAATTGTAATGGTCATGAGTAGTTGTATTAAATTAGCAACTAGAGGACCCAACCAAAATGAGGGTTCCATTGTGCTAGATGCTGCACAGACAAACAAAGGGTGAAATCCTGGCACCACTGAATCAGAGATGGGTTTCAGAGATGAATACTTACTTCATTGAGATGCTTCAATGTTAATAAGCTTCACAATGAAGCAATTGCTAACAGTTATGCAGCAGTGATTTCCAGTAAATATGCTATATTGAAAGGCCAATTGTCTACCATAGAGGAAGGTTTACAACTCTGAGGATAAAGGAAGTAGAGCATGAAAGAGGTTGGAAGATACAATTCTGAGAGATTTAAAACCCCCAAATTCTCTACTGATTCTTCATGAAGGAAGAAGGCTTGCAAAGTACCATTCAAGATGGAAGTCCATTCTTCATGACACCACAGCTACATTATAGCCAAGTGAAACTACTGCTGGGTATTCAGTGGAACCAGGGCCCAACCCAAAGAACTTACCATCTAAATAAACAAGACAGTCAAATGGCGGGAGTGGAAATAGATCAAATTATTCATTGTGAAATATTCTTCCAGCTTTAATACGTACACTGACAGAAAGTCATCACAATTACTTCATGTTTTAAGTAAAGAGAAAACCTGTAGAATCTCATATATCCATATGTGATACTGATAATTGTTGTAAATGTTGACTTTAAAGAAGACTGCTTTACATGAGATTTCTCTTTGCACACTTGTAACCATTTTTTATTTTCAGCATTTGACAGAGACAATCTAGTGAACAAACATTTTGAAAGGGGCATCAAAAGCAAATGTTTTCAGCAATTGCTCTCAAGTTAATTTTATTAATAATTTTCAATCATTTTTCTTTTGGGATAAATTAAATTTGTAGTAAACTGATCTTGTGATTGGGTTACCATATGTAGCAAATCCACTTGAACATATTCCAAGTGTTTATTCTATAATTTGACTGAACTTCAGAGTTTTTATGGAGAAATATTATGCAAATGTAAAGTCCAATATTACATTAAATGCTTACATTAATTATCCAGTGCTCTTAGACAACAATAAGAAATAGAAGGCAAAGCAGAAAGTTACAAGCTGCATTTTATTGATCTTAGCTTGCTAGTTCAGGAGGTGTTGAATATCGCAATGCAGAATCCATTTTACTGGACTCAAGTGGCAATTACACTATTACTTTTCAAGGCAGTAATGGAAAACTCTGATTCTCTGATTTAGCCATTGTCTAATATTAAAAATGATACTTGACAGCAGAGCTGGTATAATATAAATGTTCAGTGGGTTTGCCAGAAACAAAGTGCACTAGCTCAAGATTTTGGTGTTAGTTCATGCTTTGTTATGTACATCTCTCTCCTACACTTGCTTGTCCTGACTGATTCCAAGCCACATCCTTACTGCAGCAAACGTGGCGTGGCATGACATGTAAACAGACTGCTTTTTTTCAATGCTTTTAGACCAGTTCAATAAAAGATAATTACGATTAACTCTATCACAGTCAGTCAGTGAACTGGCAAAAATACCGGATGATTAACAGAGCTAGTGTTTAAATAAGGGTAGAAGAGTGGAACATTAGGGGACATTTTGGAATGTTTATATTTTGAAATGAAGACTTTGCCTTCTAAAGGTGGCCTCTTCTATGAGTTTCACTGTATTGTGCAATTCTGTCAGCAAAGCATAGTGGAAAATATTGAGATCATTAAATATTCAAACCCATATTCAATAACATTATAATATCTGACTCCAGGAAAAAAAACCTGAACTTTTCAACGTGCTTTAGCATGGAATTGCTATATTCAAAAAAATCATTTATCGAAGATGTTTGTCAGGTGTGGGAAATGCAGAGCAAAGTTCACTAATTACCCTAAGCTATAAGCAAAGCTAATGGCCCGTGATCATGAACTTTCATGCCACAGTGAAAAATGATGATGTCTAACTAGAAAAGGTAAGACGACAGGAGTGAATTTAGTATTGAAGAGTCTAAGCAGCATGCTCCTCCCTCCAACACCAGTATAAATGATGGTGTTCTAATAAGAGCCTGCTGTGTATAGGCACATTTGTGGCTCTAAAACAAGAATCTTGAAGGTAAAATTAGCTTGGTCTTTATAAACTGATGTAAGACATGGGCTTAGTTGGCTCAGTGGCATTATCGGGTCATTTCTGAAGACCTGGGCTTAAATCATGATTTAGGACACAAAATTAAAATATGTTAATGTCACATTCATTGAGTCACTCACAGGAACCCCATGCTGCTGCAGGGGCCACTGCCCATATAAACAATGCATTCAGGGCTCCTGGTTCCCCTCCTCAAGTCCTACCCCTCCCCAATTCACTACCCCAGGTAAGAGTGGAGGGTCATAGCACAGAATGCTCAATGGCTCAACTTGGGGCTTTGCCAAACCTTTCCTGCACAGCCAGTATATTAGGGCCAGCCACCTCCTTGAAGGCATGGGGAATTGGTGAATGGTCGTCTTTAGGGCAGTTTCCAGGAGTTCCTCTTGGGAGCTGTAGAGCTACTGTCTCTTCTCTCCCAGAGATGTCACCAATTGCTTGGAACTCCCTGCCCCAGCTCTGTGCAGACAGCTGGCATAGCAGACCTCGATCAAACCGCCCAATGACCACAAGATCTGTGAATGGGATGTTGTAGGCAGTGGGATTATGCACATGCTTAAAGCAAAACATGTAATCTCAGGTCCTTAATTAATCTTTAAAGGCACATACATTTTTAATATGGTAACTGACTTTCACTGTTTGCACAAAAGAAATTTTTTTTTGTTTGTAGGTGGTATAATTAGGACTTCAATTTCCAAAATGTCAGGATAAACATTAAAAATCATGATTTCCTCTCCCTGACACTCTCTTCCCTTCTAGACCTCTTAACACCCATCTTCCTTCTGGCAAAGAGAAACATCACCGAGGGTGATTTAATAATCTTATGTAATGTTTCTGTGCTAAACTTGTTCACATTCTCTTGCTATCTGTTATTCTGTAACTATTATTAAGAATGAGTACTGGCTTACTATTTTTAAATCCATGATTCTGATTCTACTGCAAATTGAAGTCCATCACCTTCCATGAGAGTAGGATCAAGCCCTAGACTTGCATTTCTGTCAAAGGTTTTGCTCTTTAATGCACCAAAGGTCAAAGTATTCCACTTTGGGACATGAGATGAATTTTCAATTATGTAAATAGGAGGTGTTATGCGATGTCAATATACAACTACCTGTCAAAGTTCAAACAATTGACCTCCTATATGCATTGGTGTGCTTATCTACTGAAGGCAGATGGCTTGGCATTTTGTTTCCTTTGGTACAAAAATTATATCTATATATATATATCTATATATTATATATATAGGTAATTAGTATGTGATGGTATTTTTGTTTATTTGTAAAAAGATGCTCTACGAACATTTCAATGTGTTTTATGCTGTATATAGATATCTATATCCCAACTCTATCCCTTAAAATCAATGACCTTGTCTTCACTGGGGAAAATGAGGAGTTCTTCACTTCAGTGAAGCTGGGAAAAAATCTTAGTGCATACAAGGCACCTTGTAGCTTCCATGTTGTTTCCAAGTTGAGTTAAAGCCGGTAAGTCTTGTTATCTAACTTGAATTAAGAACACACTTTTTGGGACAAGGCCTTTGGAACTCTGCACAGGAGCAGCGATCTGCCTGTGCAAATGCATTTGCAGAATTAGGCTCTTAAGCTCCAGCTGCATCATGGTCCATGCAGGTAGACTAGAGAGTTCAGGCACAACCCCATTACAGTGAATTGGCCTTAATGTTTGAAGGGAGCCTATGCCTGTGTGATCAGTTTCAGAATTGGGACTTAGGTTGTAAACATTTTACAGTGGGATACTGTCTTCTGTGTCCCATACTATGCCAAGCACACTGTTGACCCTTCAATAAATGGTATACTTAAGCAATATATTTAATACTACATTGTTTTGGACAAAGATTAATGCTCCCGTAACCTTTTAATCTAATATATATATTTAATTTGCTTGAAAATATTTGTAAACTTCTGCCACCCCATTCATCATTTCTTTGATCTCATCTATAATCTTTCCCACAGCCTTGGCCAATATTTCTACTCAATTTACCTATCACTTCAATTTTATTTGCTGGAAGGAAGATAATTTGACAAGAATTTGATCTAAGTGCTTCTCTGCTTCCTGTCAATTACTGATCATGGATTTCTGCCTAATTTAAATAAGTTATCAATTAAACTCATTATATAATGCTTACCAGACAGTTTTGAACTCTCCATCTGGCTACTGCCACTTTAAATAATCCATTTAACATAATAAGCTAATAGCACCATGTTGCTTTGGGGTACTTTGTAACATTGGCATAGGTGTTATTTAAAATTAGATTTTTCATTTAGTTCTCAAGAGAGACAGTTACTTCTTTATTGACAGTGATGAAATTTATGTATTCTGGACCTCAGAGCAGAAAGTCATTGTGATTTTTTTAAATGACAGATTCAAGTTTACCGGAATGCTGGGATAATGCAGAGTAAGGTTATTAGCTAAAATATGCTCCTGAGAGATTGATTACTTCTTAATATCAGGATTACTTGGTTTCCAACCTACAATTATATAAATACAATGTCACTATTTATCAAATGACAGTTTCATCACATCTAGCAAAATGTAAAGGTAAAAGCACAGCTGGAGCCATGTTAAATTTTGTTTTACAATCTGATGCCAAGTGAATGTCACATGGGTTGGGTGTTATAAACTCAAAGCAATCATGGACCTTTCAAACAAACTTACGCTCTTCTACCACATGAACCATATACTAAGAACAGCAAAGAGTTGCCATTTGCTCTACAGGGTGCAGGAGATGTCCTGTATTTTCCAACTGCCCTGAACATGCCTAAGGGGCTATGGATTTTCTCTGTCCCAGCTCAGTAATAACAAAGGACAGAAGGAAAGCCTCTCTGTTCTCATTACATGGCAGGCTACATTAGGGATGCTCTCTCTCTCTCAAAATAGACATGATGACATTAAAAACATTGCAGGATGCACTATTAATATTAACACTGAAAGAGAAAGGGTGAGTTATAGAGCCCCAAAAGTCAGGATCAACTAATTTGACTTATTATCATGCATAATCCATTGAGTCTTCAATAAACCATCCACACACTGGGTAAAATGCAAAACAAGACTGTAACAAAATATAGCTACTTGTAGTAATTGTTGGGTTTAAACAAATAGGTCACCAAAAATAAAATGAAAACAAAATCACCCCATTCACCCAGACCATCTTAGCAACATTGGACACATTTTTTAAGTTCCTGTCAATGAAGCCCTCTCCCTTTCCGTCATAATCAGGAATTTATTCCTGGGAAATATCAAAATGACTGCTGGTAAGAGCTGAGATTACTCAGTTTGGACTGCTGTTGTGTGTCCTGATTTGAAATCCTACCAAGAGATATGTAATAAAGCATATATCAAAAACACGAGATCTTTATATTATTTACAAGTCAAACATTGGTACTGTGAAATCTGGATTCTAGAATGACACTATTGAGACCTTTAACCATATTTGAGGAGTCGACCTAGGAGCAAACTGGAACAAAACAGTTAAATTTAAGATCTATACAATTTTGCTTGAAAGAGACATTGATAAGAAGACAACCCAGATGAAAAGATGGGAGAGGGATTTGGACAAATACATTGATCTGGATGAGTGGGTCTCCCTGGGGAAGGGAATGTACCTTTCAATTTGTGTAGGTCATAAAGAAGTTTAATAATGTTACAGTAGAACCTCAGAATTATGAACACTTTGGAATGGAGGTTGTTCGTAGCTCTGAATAAAATGTTATGGTTGTTCTTTCAAAAGTTTACAACTGAACTTTGACTTACTACCGCTTTGAAACTTCAGTATGCAGAAGAAAAATGCTGCTTTCCCTGTATTTTTTAATAGTTTATGTTTAACACAGCACTGTACTGTATTTGCTTCTTTTTTTCTTTTTTTTTGTCTCTCTGCTCCTGCCTGATTACGTACTTCCAGTTCCAAATAAGGTGTGTGGTTGCCTGCTCAGTTCGTAACTCTGGTGTTCTACTGTACAATACAGATTGTATTTGACTCCAGTTACAATTCAACATATTTTTGCTAATAGGGAGACACTCTTTTGGAGAGATTGCAGGGAAAGGGGAACAAACTTGCATGAGTAATGGTTGTGTCCAGCAATTAGACAGTTTTGGAAGAAAATTAAAGAGATTCATCTTATGACAAAATGCAGGCTTCCTAGAGATCCCCGGACTTGCTTACTTAATGCTTCAGTTAAGATCTACACTTTACAGAGAATGCCAATTTAGTTATTTTTTATTGTTAACAGCTAGGCTTTGTATTGTTTAATAAAATTACTATATAGATGGCATATGACTCCACTTAAGATCTAGCATATTTTTGCTAATAAGGGGGTGCTCTATTGGAGAGATTGAAAAAGTGTGACTTCTCCTTATATGAAACTGTGGTATAGTAAAATATAGACTGTCCTTGTAACAGAAAAGCTTTCATAAGGATATAAGTGTCAAAAAGAGGATAAGTATAATTTTTGTCACTCTTTTTGGAGCACTCAGAGAAAGGCTCCTCAGCTAGTGAACCAAAATCTTTGACCAGGTTCTCTGAATATTAACCTGATTCTGGATATACAACAAGTAATGTAGTAAGTTCAGGTAAAGTTACAATAATACTTTAAGAAAAATTTTCCCCTCAAAAGTACAAAGGTAAGGAAAGGTGACTGTTGACAGGAAGGGAGAAGGGTCAATTGGGAGGATAGGATTGTGAAGCACAGAGCTGGGCTCAAGGTAGAGAGTTTGGCTCCAGACCCAAACTTTCCCATAGCTCAGAGAAGTTCAGGACTAGATGTCAGAATCATAGGTGAAGATAGACAGAAATAGTGGCAGGGGCTTGGGAGCAAGGAATTGAAGTCATGGGTAAAAGCCAGAGCCTGAAAGCAAGCCAAGGGTCAGAGCCAGAGATGGAGTCAGGAATCGTGCCAAGAGTCTGTATCAGGGTCAGTATTGTGGCTGTGGGGTAAGGGAGGTCAATCAGAGGCAGGATCCAAGTCAGAGCCAAGGTCAATACCAGGACTTCCAAAGCAAGGCAGTCATTGGATCCACATGGATGCTTGGACACTTGCTGGTATGCCCTATATAGGATCAGGAAGCCAATCAGGGATCACTAAGTTTGGCGCCAGTTGGACCACCTGAGGCAGAACTTCCCATGGTGTGCAATCTAGGCAAATTGTGGGTCACAGGGAGTGGTCGGATTACAGCTGCTGTCAAGTAGCAGTGTGGGGATTTTGGTTGGCTGCTAGAGAAAAAGATCCAAAACCTGTAGACAAACACCGCCCCCAAAAAAACTTTCAAGGTCCATGGATCCTACACATGCCTATCACAATATTTAGTGTATCTCATCTCGTGCACTAAAGTCCAAAAACTATGTAGGTGAAACTAGACAATCACTATACTCTTGAATGAACTTGTGATGGAAAATGATAAGACAAAAACATCCCATTACCTGCGGGTGAACACTTTTCAGAGTGATCACTCTATATTGAACCTACCAGGTCTCATCCTCAAAGGAAACCTGCACAACACTTTCAAAATATGAGCTTAGGAGTTTAAATTCATAACATTGCTAGACTCTAAAAATCATGGACTGATCAGAGACACTGGATTTATGACTTACAGGGCTGGTGCAACCACTAGGCGAACGAGGGAGGCGCCTAGGGCGCCAAGTGGTTGGGGTTGCCAAAAAGCATGCTCAGGGGAGGCAATGGAGTGGAGGTGAGCTGGGGCAGTGGGGCGCAGGGAGGGCTGCCCTCAGCAAGTAATGGAGGGGCATGGAGGGGAACCGCTCCCCACCCCAGCTCCCTCTGCTCCCCTGAGAATGCCACCCCCACTTTGCTTCTCCTCCCCTCCCAGGCTTGCCGCGCCAAAGAACTGATTGGCACCACAAGCCTGGGAGGCGGGAGAAGTGGAGCGGCGGCAGTGTGCTCAGGGGAGGAGGCGGAGCAGAGGTGAGCTGGGGTGGGGAGCTGCCGCTGAGCTCCCCGGGCGTAGTGGGGAGGGCAGGGAGCTGCCACAGGGCTCCCAGGCGGGTGGCGAGGTGGAAGTTTCGCCTATGGCACAAAATATCCTTGCACCAGCCCTGATGACTTATTACAACAATCTGTAACACACAACCCCTTCTTTTTGTCCTATGACTGCAGAGATGTTAAGAGCCCACTGTACCTTGAATGGTCCCTTTCAATATGTTCTAACTATCTATGCCAAACAGTCTGTTCCACCTTGCATATTGCTGTAATGCTGGGAGTTCCTTTCCCAGACCAGAAGAAGACTTCGATGTGGCTTGAAAGTTTCTCTCTCACACACACACAACAGAAGTTGGTCCAATAAAAGTTATTACCTCACCCACCTTGTCTCTCTAATATCTCTGGCCTGACACGGCTACAACCACTTTGCATACAACAGTTATCATAATGAAAGGTTAACAATGGGGTACCTTAAGGTTCTGCACTAGGTCCACTGTTTATTAATGATCTGGAAAGTAGTATGGTAGAAAGTTTTGGATACGACAAAGATATTTAGATCAGTCAGAATCAGAGATGAATAGGCAACACAATGGCAAATAAAGTTCAGTGCTGATAAATGCTACATAGTACACACTGGCAGGAATAAATTAAACTTCTCATATAGTTAATTTAGAGCTTTGTAAGGTGTATCAGCTCAGGAATGGGAACAGGGCATCATTATAGACAGCTCAGGGAAGAGCTCCACTTCAATGTGCCTCCCGACACAAATAAGCAAACAGTGTTAGAGATGAAGATGAATACTACAGATTATATTATAATGACTTTTTAAAAATCAGCAGTGTGGCCTCGTCCAGAAAACCATGTGCGATACTGGGTACCCATCTCAGAGAGGATATTACAGATTGTTCAAGGAAGGGTGACAAGTGACAAAGTTCATGACAAAACTTTCAAATGAAGAGAGATTGCAAAGACGGGGACTGTTTATTTTTGAAAAGAGACAAATAGAGTGATCATGATACAAATATCCAAAATAATGAATGGTATAAAGAGGCAAAATGAGGAACATCTGTTCTCCATGTCTTGTAGTACCAGAACAAGCATTAAAGGAAATTAAAGGGGTGGGGACTCAAATTTGATAAAAGGAAATACTTACTTGAATAACATGCGAACAGACTTTGGAACTCACAGCCTGCGTAGGGTGACCAGATGGCCCTGCTTTTGCATAGGGTACCAGATGGCCCACACAGGCAGTGCTCTGGCCCACAGCTCCTGCTGCCGGCTTGGGTGGCACTGCACGCTCTCTGCTCCTGCAGGGCAGTGTGTGTAGCTCCTGCGGGGCAGTGAGTGTAGCTCCCGCGGGCTGTGTGATGCCAGACACACTGTCTGGAGTGGTAAGGGGACCAGGGGGTTGTATAAGGGGCAAGGGATCCCAGGGGATGGTCAGCAGGGACAAAGAGCGGGGGCGGTTGGATGGGGTGCAGGTTTAGGTGGTGAGAAGTGGGTGGGGGTCAGATAGAAGGCAGGGCAAAGCTGTTTGGGGAGGCACAGCCTTTCCTTCCCGGCCCTCCATGCAATTCTGGAACCCCAATGTGGCCCTCGGGCCAAAAGGTTTGCCCACCCCTGCCATAGGTTAAACACACTCTCTCCCAGAACTCGAGCAATGTGGGTGCTGTGGGTTTACATTTTACCTCTTTGGGGACTCATGACCGTGACAGACAACGGACACACAGAGCGGCTTTGCACAGGCTTCTAAAGAATCATTATTCTTTACTTTAAAAACAGAGCACAAGACAGCACAGATCATTTGGAAAACAACAAACACCCTGAATGTAATTCACCTGACTCTAGCTCACCGTTCCCTTCAGAGTTCATCTGTGTTCAGGAATGCAGGGTTTCTCCTGGCTCAGCAGGCTCCTGCATGAGCTTCTTTCAACTTGAGCTGGTGACAGTTGCTATAGGCCCCAAACACAGCAGCTCCTGCCCTTTTATAACCTTCTGTCAGGTGACTCCTTGATCAGCATCCTCAAGTGACCACTACCAGGTGGCTTCATTGCTAAGAGACCTCTCCACTGGCAAACCAAGGTTTCCTGAATAGGAGCCAGCCTTGTGTCTTGATGTGTTTTTGAATAGAGGACCATCAACATTTAAGCACCATGTATTGTTACCTCTGGGCCTCTAATTATTGGAATTTCAGTCTAACATGGACATAAAAGAGTAGGCAAAGGATGGCACATTCAAAATAGAGTTTGCAGGCTGACAAAGATACATACAGAGTTCATATCTCACACAGAATTCATAAATTGTACAGCTCCCCCAAATCACACAACCTAAAGATTCTCTTTTTGAACTTGTAAATTCCTATGGTATAATGCAGCATTATATATACCTTTGGAATTTGCTATATAGGCTATTCCTACAGCTGGTCAAAAATTTTCCAATGGAATGATTTTCTGTTGGGAAATTCCATTTTGTTGAAATCAAAACTTTCTGTGAGAATGAGCTGAATTCATTGAAATTTATTCTGAAAATATTGGGAGTGGTTTCAAAACATACTTGATTTTAAAGATGAAGTTGAATAAAAATGACAGAGTATCCTAGGTAAACTGATATTTGGCAAGATGTTTCTTGCTGAAGTTTGTTCTGGATTTCTCTGAACTTAATGAAACAGACAAAGTAACCAGTTTATGATCAGCCATGATGCTATTTTCAACACTGCAGTTGTCATTCATGTCTGTCAAAACCACACTTCAACATTTCGCAAAACAAGTACATATGTATAGCCACAATCCTCTCCTGCATGTGTTATGTTGGCAACATTTTTAATCTAGCAGTCAGTTTCAAATTGGTACTGTAATTCCCACAGCAGAATGGCCATGGTACTCTCTACCAAAACCTTTAATACACAGTGCTGTATATTTCCTAATGACCTCTTCCTAAAGATTTGTAGGACTGGCTAGCTGAAACACTGCCCAATGGACTGGCTGACATACTAGGTAGTTGACTATCGGTGGACTTGTCCTTGGAGATGTGAAAAATCTCCCCAAGCCTTACCCCTTTGGGGTATACATTACTCTTCTGCCAACATATCTGTAATAGTGCAAAAGAGCTATTTACCAAAAGAAGAACCTGCAAGGAGGAGCAGAATTATGGAGGTCAGCCGCCGGCCACCATTTGATGAATGCTTTGCTGGTAACTACGTTTCCCTGGCAAAAAAAATCAATCTGGAATCTTTTGTCCTACGTTTTTATTCCAGGCCTGTGGAGCTGAGGGATTCATTACATATTGGCATTGTATCATCAGCCATTTTAGACAGAGTCATTTTCCTTTGAGTATCAAACCTAGCTCCAACCTAGCTGAAGACTGGCCATGTTCTTTCACATGCACAGCAATCTTTCTATTCTGTGGAGTTAACTTCTAATAACCATAAAGAGGGAACTGAGTGATTAAAAAGACAAGCTACTCTATCGGAAATGCTTTTGTTGCAGTCTTTTCAGCACTGAGGCTTTGTGTTAAAAGGCCCTGGAAACAAGTTCTGGTATTTTCCCTCTAAAATAGCATTTCAAAACTGGGAATACCATCTGTCCACCTTTAGACCCTCCTGCTGACTCCAGTGTGACAGATGGTACAGACAGCCTCGCTTATATTTGTTGGATCAATATAAGGGACAAACTACCCGCCAGATTGCTGATGACTTACATGTTGCATATTCTGGCAATAGATGGCTTAGCAACAGTGGTACTACCCTAAAGGGAAAATTACTGAGATAGATCATTTTCTGGGTTGTTTCAGTCAAACACTATAATGTAGTTTACATTTTTCCTTGTTGGCTTGGGTGTGTTTTCTTCATTCCAAACCAAATTTTCCTGCAGTTGAGATTACAGTAGGGTCAAGCCTCAATTTCTTCTGATTGATCTCAGCTTTCTTTTATTGGACTCGGTATTTATTCTCCATTCCCAGACTGGATCCCATCTGCTACACTTTTAATCTTCTCTGTGACTCTATTTTGAGCAAATGGTTAGGAGCACAAACTTAGTGATTCCCATCCTTACTCATTACTGCCCCCAAATCATTCCATCTAAGCATCTAAACAATGGACCTTGAATCCTTTCCAATGGGTCTTGAATCTATGTAAAAGTGGATGTGAAAGTGAAACTGGGTTTTTCAGATTGTTCAGGAATATAGCTGGCAGTTGCAGACACTATCCAGATTTAAGAAGGCATCTTTCAGAGCTCAGGCAGGCTGATAGGATTCCGAGAAAATGAAAGATGTAACTGGTGAAAAGGCAGAACAGGAAAGGTGTATACTGTGGTAGACCCAGGGCAGACAGCTGCCAGAAAGGCCTGTAAGTAGAAGGGTTGCGACAGGGAAATTGGGTCCAGCTGAGCAAGGCTGCCACAGCCAGAAGCAGGGCCAGCTGAGGCCAATTAAGGAGGCTGTCAGAGCCCTTTAAAGAGACTCCTCCCCAGAGAGGGGTGTGGGAGTTAGAGGAGTGAGTTTGGTGGAAAAGCAGGGGAGTTGGAGGAGTGAGTTGGAGGAAGCAGGGACGGAGAGGCTGCTGGCAAGCAGGGGAGGAGAACAAAGTGTCCCTCCCAGGGGGAACCTAGCTTTCCTAGCCGGCAGGAGCCTGACCCTGAGAGAGAGAGAAAGAGAGTGGGCTGCTAAGGAGCAGCGGAAAAAAACCGGGTCTGGTGCAGCCTGGCCACGGCGCCAGTGTCACACCAGGACCCCAAAAGGACTTGATTCAGGGGAGCCACCTTGTCACAATACCTTCTCCCAGTTACTTTGCTGGCAGTGCATATTAGTAGAGCACAGAAGAAGAACATGGAAAAGACCAAGTTTCACCAATGACCAACCTAGAGCAATTACATAATTGTAATTACATTACAAAAAATGAGAGATACACCCATCTAACCCAGGGCTCAATCCTGCACAGTGCTGATCACTGTCTGGAAGATTCTGAGTGCTCTCAACTCTGATTAACTTCAAAGGGAGTTTGAGGTGCGTGGCAACTGATGGGACTGCATTCTTGATCAACATCCCCGTTCTCAGTGCTCCAGGGGGTGGTAAAAAAGCCTCTCAATGTCCCTGGAACAAAATGTTTCCCAAAAGCCTACATTTAACGATAATCTGCATTACCGTATGTCTGTGGACACATGCAAGAATTACCATGGTTAAATATCTAATCCTGGGATGTCAGCCTTGAAGGTGTTCTCACACACATTGAGGTGGGCAGGGAACCCAAAACCTGGCTTCGGGGGAGGAAGCCCACCTCCGATATGGGGAACTCCCAGGGCACGGCTGCCTCTTCATTCCTGTATTGCAATGCGGTGGCATTCCACAGCAAGTTCCCTGCTGGAGACAGAGGGGCAAGGAACAGTGCAGCCCTGGAGGGGTGGAAGCGTGAATAGGAACATCGATCCATACATACACAGACACTTGTAATGACCATGAATACATTTAGGCTTGTATTAGACGGTGTCTAGCTATCTGAGGAATAAGGTTTTGGAAGCCTCACAATAGGAGGAATGGGGGCAAGCAACTTAACTTGTTTGAAAATGGATCTTGATAAGTCTATGAACAGGATTATATAGCGGGGCTGCCTGTGGTAGCAAGAACTGGATTTGATGACCCAGGATGTCCCTTTTCAGTTCACATCCCTAGGTATCAGCAGCACAGGTGGTCCTAGGACATCTTAGGGTGTGGAAAGGAAAAAAGGTAATAAATGGGTGATAGAGGGGTGGGAGAGAATGCAGGAAGAGAGCTAGACAGAACAGGAGAGAGAAGGTAGATAAGCGCCAGGGGAAAGAACGAAAAAGGGAGACCAGCGAAAAGGATGAGAACAGAGAGAAATGATAAAAGAGAACTACACACAAAATAGGGGAGAAGAAAGAAAAAAGTAGTAATATGGGGGGACCGGAGAAAAGAAAAACAATTAGACAAAAATGAAAAAATAGGACAGAGAAAAAGACACTAGAGAGAATGGACAACAACAAACGAGATGCAGCAAACAAGATAGCACACAACAGGAGGACACATTTTGATGATGGGGCAAGGACAGATGTCGCAATTGCCCCTGCAGAGAGGGGAGTTAATTGGACTTATTCTCCAAGATAGTTCTCCTGTCAAGCACAGCGCCATTCCAGATTAAATCTGGGGTGGTTAAAACATGTTTTCCTTCCAGTCTTTCCCCACTTATTTCTTAAAATTAAAAATAAATGATTCTGCTATAGTGTCATGAGTGTAATTCAATAGACACTAATTGAAGGGCCAACAGCATACTTGCAGCCCAAAATGTTTCATTCTCCTCAACACTGTACAGTTTGCAGAAAACAAACATGTATATTCTTTACCGTTGTTTGATCCTGTTGACTTTGGAGGAGTCATTTGCAACAAGCACGGGGAGGGGAGGGAAATGTAATAGAAAGACCCTTCTCATCTTAATGAGCAGACTCCACCATCTGGACTTCCTGGATGATTCAGAGCTTTGACTTGTTATTTAGCTTAGACATCCAAAAAAACAAATAAAAATATCAAGCTGAGAAGTCTCCTAGTAGTGTGAGCAGCTGTACTGAATCATCACTGTTCAGGATGCTATAGAGCCCTGTCTGTGTGTTCAGTAGATTTATCATATATTCCAAGGGTTTGATCGTGCCATTTAGGCCGAACCCATAGAAGTTGTTACAAAGCTGCACAAGTCCACAGGTAACAAAAAGAGTCCTGTGGCACCTTAAAGACTAACTATAAAGTATTGAAGCATAAGCTTTCGTGGGCTAATACCCACTTCGTCGGATGCAAGCAGTGGAAGTGTCCAGGGGCAGGTATAGATAAGTAGGCAAGAACCAGGTAGGAGGTAACAAGGTTAGTCCAATCAGGCTGAACCAGCTTGTTATCTCAAATCAGGGAGGGTGAGGTATTCTTCTAGCAGCGGGAGGGTGAGGTATTCTTCTAGCAGCTGAATTGGAGGTGTGAACTCAGAGACAGGAGAAGCTGGACACACAATTACAGATTTAAAAGTCACCATGCTGCAGCAAAAAAAACTTCAAGACCAGACTGCAAAGAGAAACTGCAGAACTGCAATTCATTTACAAATTTGACACAATCAATCTGGGATTGAACAAGGATCTTGAATCAGAGAGGTAGCCGTGTTAGTCTGGAATAGCAGAGGTAACAAAGAGTCCTGTGGCACCTTAAAGACTAACTAAAGTACTATAAAGTATTGAAGCATAAGCTTTCGTGGGCTAATACCCACTTCATCGGATGCAAGGATCTTGAATGGCTTGCTAATTACAAAAACAGCTTCTCCTCTCTCCGAGTTCACTCTGGAAAACAGAGGCTATCCTTGCCTATCATGGCTAATAGCCATTTAAGGACCTAACCTCCATGAATTTATCTAGTTCTCTTTTGAACTTTGTTACAGTCTTGGCCTTCACAACATCCTTTGGCCACAGGTTGACTGTGTGTTGTGTGAAGAAATTCTTCCTTTTGTTCATTCTTCCTTTTGTTCAAAGGAGCAACTATCTCTGGCCAGACAGGCATTGATCGATCTTGCTAGCATCTAGAGAGAAAATCTAAATGAGGGTTGATGACATCATGACTTGGCCTTTCTCCTCCCTTATCTCAACACCTGGAAGATCATTTGGAAGACAAAGACTTAGAACTGCAGAGATTGGTCCTGGGCTGAGAAGGAAATTTCACCTATGAAATAAGATTTGTAAACTGCCTGAAACATCCAATGGGGGTGAGAAACTGCTTAATTCAAATCTTACTTCATCTGGAGAATTTAGACTGTGATTTAATTTTTATTTCTTATGCAACTAACTTTGATCTCTGTGCCTGCTACTTATAATCACTTAAAATGGATCTTTCTGAAGCTAATAAATCTGTCTTATATTTTATCTAAAACTGCGTGTGTTTGGTTGAAGTGCTTGGGGAATCTCAGCTGTTGTATGTCCGCTACCCTTTGTTGGAGTATCACAACTAATTAAGGCGCTTGCATAGTGCCAGGGAGTCTTGAGCAGTGCAAGATAGTACGTTGCTGGGATAAAAGGCTGGGGTGATTTGCTGGTGCCGCTCTGTATAATTCATGAGTGGCTTAGAGAGCTGTCATTCAATTTAGCTGGGCCTGGGTCTCCACATGCTGATGGCTAAGTGATCACAGCAGCTGCAGGGCTTTGCTGCTTGTCACTGGCATAGAATTGTGAGAGACAGCCCAGGCTGGAGAGTTAAGGGAGCACAGTTTCAGATTTTACCCTGGGAATCCCATCTAAGTCACCCTAGTACATGGGCTCCCGCCCACACGGTGCTATGTGCTTAGTCAGCACTATCAGTCTCATTGTCATGTTTTATATCTATAGAATAGACAGTGTTCAGGATAAAATGAATGCAATCGATTCCAATCATATACTCAACTAATCAAGTAACTCAGTGATAATTAGGTTGTCTTTTTTGCTTTGTATTTGTACAGCACCTAGCCCTATGCAGTTTTAGTCTGGACTAAGGGTCTAAGTGTTACTGGAGTACAAATAAATAAATATTATACTAACTTCTCCTTTACTTCAATATGAAACATGCAAAAAACAGAGGCAGGATTCAGCCCTATGATAAATATTACTGTATCTGTTGGTTTCAGATACATTTCCATCAATGAGTTTGAAACAAAAGTCAAATGTGTGGATAGGAAAAGTCCGAATTCTGTAAAGCCAAAAAATAAATTGCTGAAATTTCAAAGTAAAAAATGCTTATGTTCTTCCACTTTCATCTTAAAGTAATTCAATGTGTACATTTTTAATCTTTCTGCTTCTCTTCCTATTTAACAATGACCTGCTGTCTCTTTGCATGAAGATTTAAACTTGAATTAAGACATTACTGGGGGACTTCAATTAACCAGTATGGACGGTCTGCCCCTGGATCTGACCTGCTAGTAAAAATACTTTAGGGGAAAATACACATCACATTGAGAAGGAGGCTGCCCATTCAATCCCAAATGCCAGCTGGGAACATAATGACTCAATTCTTTCTGCCCTCACATTAATGGAGCAAGCTCAAGTATTCTAAGAAGTACTTTAATTCCCTCTGATGTTTTCATTATGAATTCCTTTATGGCAGAACTCATTTGCAATAATGCATATGTAATTTTGGAAATGAAAAAGAAATTCTGTCGCCTTCAGGACATTATTAACCTGCAGAAATGCAGAGCCACGCATATAATTCAAAGGTACTAGTACCAGCAAGCTCTCAAGATATTTTAAAAATAAAATGAGTAAATGAAACTGCTTTCTATCACTTGGAAATTAAAATGGGGTAATTAATTGAATTAGGGATACAAACTGCCTCTTTAGATGGTCTAAGGATTCAGATATTTGTTATAATTATTGCGAAATGCACTACAATGCTCTAAAATTTAAATTGAATTTAACTGTACAAGCTTTTGAAAGATAGGTGTCTGCACGAGCTATATCCCTCCCCTTCCTCTCTTTACATCCCCATTATATGTTTCTTTAATTTACTGCATTTATGGTCCATGGATTAGACTTGATATTTCTGTGCTGAACCATGAGAGCTACTTTTATCAACATTTACCCATCTTGAGAGGCTCTCATGTATTTTGAAGCAAAAGACATGGTCAAATAAAAATTATTTCTTGTTATGCAGTGAGTCACTGACTCTGTGGTCTCTGGGTATGAATATAAAATAGTGATTTAATGTTTCTTTGGGTATGAGAGATAGCCCTTGGGTTAAATTGTAGTTTTAGTACAGAGCGATTTATGCTGGAGGCACTGGGCATAATTCCCCATTGCTTTGCAGCCTGTGTAGACATTTATATATGTGCTAAATGCTGCCAAATCAGGATTTTCCATTCACACCAATGGTTGCATTTTAGATCCATTGGAAAGTAATGTCAATGTTAACAGGAAACAAAGCAGGGAGAATCAAGCCAAAGCTCTTCAACTAACCAGAAAAGACAAGGTTAGGGTCATTATTCTAATCCATTGAGAACATGCACACATTTTCTCTCTTGATGAAAATCAAGTGCATGCATTATTTGGTGTGTCTTGAAGTGTCTCCTGTTACACCAATAGGTGTGTGTACATAGAGAAGATTATGGGAATTGCCACAATGGATCAGACATGTGGTCCATTTAGTCTAACATCCTGTCACTAACAGTGTCCAGCACAGACGTTTCAGAGGCAGGTGCAAGAAATTCCACAGCAGATAAATGAAGGATAATCTGTCCCCCCAATGGAAGTTTCATCCAGTCTCTTAATAGTTAGAGATTAATTTAAAATCTGAAGCATGAAATAACAGCAGTTCCAAACTTCCTTTTTTAGCAAGAAATAGGATTCTGAAATGTTGTTACCCATATAAATATTCATCCCTCTTGGAATTTTCAAAATTCTTAGTCTCAGTTAAATCCTGTTCTAATTGTATGTGGTAGGAAAAAGCATTTTCTTCTATCAGGTTTGAATTCACCACCTATCAATTTAATTCAATGTCCCCTTGTTTTTTGTGTTGTTATTACAGTTAATATAAATAGTTACTTTCACAGTGACAACAATCTAAACTAAAGTGTAAAATTCTTATTGCAGTATGCTGGAAGTCAACATACGATATGCACAGGTGGGTGGTCTCCCTAGAAGATTGTTAGATCCTGACATTTCAGTCCACTAGAGATAGAGTTTCCATATTTTGATACATTTTATGTCAAGCATTGTAGTTCATTCTATTGATTGTTCAGGACACCTGTAAAATCTATCTATATATATAAAAGTCAAATGGTGTATGCGTGTATGTATGTGTGTATGTATGTATGTGCACTTACTCCTTCAACACCGTTTGAGCTAGAGACTTGAAATTTGGTACAGTTATAGGTTTTAGGGTCCTAATCAGGGTAAGAGTTGAAATTTTTTCAAATCTCACCTCTGACGCCCCCCCAGCGGTGAAATTCTTTAAAGGCCAATCACATCAGCTGGGCAGCTGCTGTTCTCTGTGACATAGTTATGATGTCATAATACCCCCTCCAACGGACCCTGCATTCGCTCAGCTCTCTGCCCCCTGCCCCCTCCAACGGATCCCGCACTCGCTCAGCTCTCTGCCCCTCCCCCCCCCTCCAACGGACCCCGCACTCGCTCAGCTCTCTGCCCCCTCCCCACCTCCGACGGAGCTCAGTTGGGTTTGGTCGGAGGGTAACTGAGGTGGGGGTGTCGGGTTTGGTCGGGGGGTGAGGTGGGGTGTCAGGTTTGGTCGGGGGGGTAAGTGAGCCGGGGGTGTTGGGTTTAGTCTGGGGGTGTGGGAAGGTGTCGGGGAGGGTGAGGTGTGGGTGTTGCGGTTGGTCAGGGGGTGTTGGGTTTGTTTGGGGGGTGACGTGGGGTGTCGGGTTTGGTTGGGGGAGAAAGTGAGGTGGGTGTGTCAGGTTTGGTCTACAGGGGGTGAGGTGTGGGTGTTGGTCAGGGGGTGTTGGTAGGGGGGTGACGTGGGGGTGTTGGGTTTGGTCGGGGGGTGACGTGGGGGTGTTGGGGTTGGTCGAGGGGTGAAAATGTGAGTTGGCGTTGGTCGAGGGGTGAAAATGTGAGTTGGCGTTGGTCGAGGGGTAAGTGAGGTGGGGGGTGTTGGGTTTGGTCGTGGGGGGTGAGGTGGGGGTGTCATGTTTGCTCTCTGTCCCCTCCCCGCTCCAACAGACCCCGCACTCGCTCAGCTCTCTGGCCCCTCCACACCTCCGATGGACCCGAGCAACGCCGGGTATTTTCGCTAGTCTATATATATAAAAGTCAAATGGTGTATGCGTGTATGTGTGTATGTATGTATGTTCCCTTACTACTTCCACACCGTTTCAGCTAGGTACTTGAAATTTGGTACAGTTATAGGCTTTAAGGCTTTAATCAGGGTAAGAATAGAAATTTTTTAAAATCTCACCTCTTACACCCCATAGGGGTGAAATTCTTTAAAGCTCATTAACCAACTACACAGTTCACATAACATCATCTGGGCAGCAGGTGAACACATGCTGTTGTCTGTGACATGCTTATAATGTAATAATACAGATATCCAGAGAGCTTAGTGTTGTGTAGTGCAAACATAATTAAATACACTGTTTTTTTCTTTAAAAGGACCCTATTCGTTATGCCGCGTAAAAAGCGAAAACGTATCGGAGAAACCACATCTAAATGCAAGAGAATGAAATTAATTAGACAAAATGAGACTTCTGAACAAAATTTGTATTAATAAACAATATTGTAGTCTTTTTACATCCCAGTTTCAAATTACAAAATAACCCAAACAATGCCGGGTATTTTTGCTAGTACAATATAAGCAAAGTTCATTTTTTATTTGCTCTTCTTAAAGATTTTCCAAATCCTCAATAAAGACTATTTTAATTTTTTTTAAATGTAAATTGAAAAACCTCTAAGACATTAGGATGTAAAGTTAATGACTGAAATTCATTTTAGTCACTTCAAGAGTTTTTAAATATTTAAAACCTAATTTTAACTGATTATAGGATATCAAACATTTGTTGCATGATCACCATTTGATCATTGTTCAGTTTCCTAATCTACTAGAATGCATGTTGATGGCAGATTTTTTGCAGGGGAAGGACAGAGAGGAAGGTTGGTTGTACACAGAATATTTTGTTATACCTGTCCTGTCCTTTTAAGTGCTTCCCTAGTGCTAAGTCTTACTTTCATGTTGATTTCACAAATAAACCAATGACAGACAACTTCTATCAGTTCCCTCTGGGTCTGTCTAGCTCCCTGTCTGCTGGGACAAATATAACATATTGGTGACATGGACCTTCTATCCCACATTGCCTGGAAAAGAAGAAAAAGTAAGCAGATAATAATAGGAAAAAATGTTAACCTAGAGGCCCAAGGTGTCAAACTGCTGCTTTTTACTGCTGTATCAGTGTGAGTCAACTAACTAGAGAGGGGGAAGTAGGCAAATAAGACTGAACAAAGGTTCTACTATTACTGCCAGAATTGTTCAAGCAAAACAGTGTGGGGGAAGCAAGCAGTCATCACTGACCAGTGCAAGCCCCCAGAAACAGCATGTAGCCTGCATTGGGAATCTATAACAGCCGGGGGAGCTCAAGTACAGCCACAGGAAGAACTTTGCATTGTGCAAGACCCAGGGGAGAGAAAACAAGTGCAAATAGTGCATAGTAAAAGGGAAAAAAGAATTTCCGTGTGGCTGAGAAGATGTGCAGGAGGCATCAATCCAACAAGAGACCAGTGAAATGGCATCTTCAGGCACTGTTGAAGAATTTGATGAAACCTATGAATTATGGGTGGTGAACCTTGACTGTTTTGAGCAATTTTTAGCTTGCAACTCTATTCTAGACCAACAAAGAGTTTCAACCTTGCTAACAGTGGCAGGTCCAAAGGCATACAGACTGCTGTGTGATTACTCCAACTGTGCCTGGAACTGCCAAGTACATCACCATTAAAGCAACATGGAAACATATTTCTCCTGCCCCACTGATGTCACTGATCAGTGACACTGGGAAAGTGGAGAGTCGGTAGCACCACTTGTTGCTACTCTAAGGAAGTTGTCAGAGAAGTCTCCGTCTCAACTAATATTATTTGTTTTTCCTAAGGTGCACATAGACACATCCAAATCATTGTAATTTATTTATTGCTAGATAGCAAGTCTGTTGTGAATAGTGATATTACCAAACACACAAGTACAACTTGTATAAGTTTTCACAGCAGACCTGGAGACAAATTAAGCCCTGGACAGGGGAAGGAGCAGGGAGACACCAAGTAGCTGGAGCCTGAAGCCCTGTGGCCAGAGCCTGAAGCCCCGCAGCTGGGGGACGGGGCCTGGAAGTAGCAACAGACTCCAAAGCTGCGTGGCCAGAGCCTGGAGCTTGCCACTGCATTGCCAGAGCCTGGAGCTGGAGCCTAAAGTCTAGGCCTCCAAACTCCTGGGAGGTGGGGAACTCATCGGGTGCCTGCACCTCTCCAGCATTGTGCCCCAGGTGTCTCCACAGGGGGACATGACCCAACCCCCGCTGGCAGCCCCAGCAACCAACACCAAGGATTCATCATCTAAACCAGTGAGATGAGAACCACAGGAATGTAAGGAATTTGTATATGGCCATTATACACAAACTATGCACACTGAGGAGGATTGCTGGACATGCCAGGTTATTTGTAGGAAGTGCCAGAAGAAAGGACACATCACTGTGACCTGTTGCACCGTTCAGCGACCAGCAACACAGAATAACCATACATCCAAGAAGACACCTATGAAGATTGAACCTGAGAAAAGACAAAAGTCAGGAATTCATGATGTGGAAAAAGACAAGAGCTCTAATGATAATGATTGAGCCCTAGCACCATATAGTGGTTTCAGAAGCTGGAGTTAGAGATGGCAATTGTGTCACACCCTTGCTTGAAGGAGTTCCAACAAGAATGGAGATTGATACTGCAGCTGCCGATCCACTGATTTCCGCATCTACCTAGCATCAAATTTTGTTACAAACTCCTCTAGAAGAAACCTCCATGGTATTGAAAACTTATACCGGAGAAAAGTTAGTTCCAAAAGGGATACACCAGGTGAAAATTCAACTAGAGGGACAATCAGTCATTATACCCTTGTATGTGATTGAAGGAAAGTATCCACCATTATTTGGAAGGTCTTGGCTGGAGATGCTCATGGTGAATTGGACCAAGATCATGGTGATCACAAATGCAACTCAAAATAGCCAAGAAATAGTTATACGTTATCATTAACATGGCTAATATATGTGTATATATTTGGGAAGTTTTTTAAAATATAGAGGAGGAATATAATGTCCTGTCCTTTTAAATATTTGAGCACTCCCCAGTGAAAAGCCTCACTTTTGTGTTGGCTTCAGTTTTGCTGCTATAACAGTAAAGTCTCCACAGCAGACACTTTTAATCCTATCAGCTCCCTCTAACTGTTTATCTCCTCTGTTAGGTCCAGCTATAACAACACCTTTCTGGTTCTGGATCTTACATGAACCAATACAGTCCAACTGGGATGAGACAGAATCCTGAGACTAAGAATATGTTAACTGTCCTGACTCTTAATTAACAGTTTTAGCACAAAAAATGCTGACTGGTTAACAATTGATGGGCAGGTTTGTATAACAGTATCACATCCAGCTGTATTGTAACTGTTCTTTTAAGCCCTTCTTTTCTTCCTGCTAAATGAGTTCCTTGCCCTTTCTTGCTCTGTCTCCATCTTTTTTTCTCTGATGCCGCTCTTTAGTTGTGCTTTAAATTTTACTCACTGCCAACTACTCTATGACAGCAGGCTTTTTTCTAAAATGCACGTGCATGGGGTTCCAGAGTGACCCAGGATCCTGTCCACTGGCTGCTGCAGAAACTCCAAGGAAGTGGACTAGCAACTGCCACCTGAAAGTATCCTTGAAACTAATCCTCCTTATTCTTGAAATTGCTTGTAGTCGTTATTCAGTGGAAAGGTAACCAAAGGTGGGTACGGATGACTTCCTTAGCCTCAGAATCCATAGTCCAGAATGTATGGGGTTTCAGAATAATCAGCACAGCCATGAAGATCAACTGGCACATGTCTGAGCCCACCTGGGATGTGTTTTTGTCTCCAATACATGAACTGTGATGTCTCAGATGGAGAAGTCAAAACCATCTTTAGAGGAACAGCAGTTAAGTTACAAAAGTGGGATGAAGCAACATTAGTGTTAAAAAATAGACCGAGAGAGGCACATGCAGATAGACAGTTAGAGAAAGGGGAGGCTGCTCCTCTTTCCTCTGGTAATCTCAAGAATCATCATCACAACTATTATTGATTATTTGTATTAACATAGTATCCAGGAGCCCTACCTTTTGTTTTGAAACTTTAGTTGTAGCCTTAACACAGGATATAGATTCTCCATCCCACCAACAGTCCTGATTCTCCAAGGGCCGGCACCTTGCTTGGTCAAAACTACCATTCTGATGCAACAGAAGAATCAGACCTAAAATAACTGTCACTTGGAGGGATCAGTTAATAAGGTAATTCAGTCTCTGATTCACTTGAACCTTGGTCTGCACTGCTGTCGGTGGCAATTCACCGGCGGGGGCTGTTCGCTGATTTCACTGCCAGTGGCAATTCAGTGGCAGCTCAACACTGCTGATGCCACCGACGGGAATTTGGCGGTGGCAGGTTCTCCACCCTTTTTTTTTCTTCGCTGCCTAGGGCGGCAAAAAAGCTGACGCCACTCCTGCTCTCAACTGAGTCTTAATGAGCTCTTCTGTTACACAGTGGAGAGGAGAAAGGTCAAATGGTGGTCTAGGACTCTTTTGGCCAAGTCCACCCCACCCCTAACCCCTTCTTAGCAAATACAGTTCAGTTGAGGATGAACCCCTGAGTCAGGGCATACCAAATCGCACTTCTGCTGCCCTTGGTTCACACAGCAAGGATAACAACCCTTTATTACCCCTGCACCCAATAACAAAGTGACTTGCAATCCAGCATCCACCAAAAGTGATAATTTGGGCAGAGAAGCTCCATCCTGCCGCTCACCTAGGCAGACTGGGTGTAATCATGGAAACAAAGGCAGCTCCTGAAGTCCTCTTCCTCAGCTCATCACTAGTAGATGTCAGGGAAGAGCTCATCCAGACTCTACTTACATTTAAGAAATACTCGGAGCATTCTGGCTTTTTTTCTTCCACCTCCCACCAAATCTAAAAAACGTTATCCTTCTTTCCAATAGAATTTCTTGTCAGTGTCCGCTAAATAAATTGTTGCATTTACCGTTAGGACCATATTTGTTCTTGCTTCCCCACCCCGCCCCTTCCTTTCAAGCTTTAAACTACTATGTCCTAGCTCTTTTTCCTGATATGAAATTATAGTTTAGCTTTCACCATAACACTTGCTCATTTTGATGTCTTCTTATGTTCTTTCCTGAAGTTCTGTCATTTATTAATCAGTCCAGTCATTAAGGGTCTTTGAGCCAACTGTGAAGTCAGCATTTTAAGGGTCTGTACCTAGGCACTTTAAAAGTTATTTATACAGAATATTCACTGCCAATTAGTTGCTTTAAGTGCTTGCGCTTTTAGTAAATAACCCTTTCTAGTAGTATGCTGCATTAAGAGGTACAAGATTTGCACAAATATGCCTTTTGATACATATCATTTATATTACACAGCTATAGGAAGTTGTACTTACTGGTAATAGAGTGGCTGTGGTACAGAAGAAGAAAGTAGGATGCACAAAAAAATTACTGTCCATAAATGAAATGGAACTAATTAGATTTAAGTTTCTGGTGGAGTGGAGATCACACAGTCCCTCATAGGGTATAACTAGCAACATTCTGAAGGCAATATTTTCCCCTTGTACCTGTAGAGTGGCCTCCAACTCAGTGTTTTGGGCTGGGTTCCTGCTTCGTCTCCCTAACCTTTGGCTAACACCTGGGATTTATTTCCATTTCTGGTTTTGTCTTATTTATTGGGGTGATTGATTTTGTTTTGGGGAAAGGAGCAATGGGTTTGCCCCTGTTCTGCCATCATTTGTTTTTTTCCTTATCATCTTCATAGGAGAAGTGGACTTTGGAAGCTACTTTAAAGATAAGGTAGATGTGCTGGTAGGAATAGAGGGGAAAGATCCTCCAAGTTTATGTTTGCTTGGTGCCAGTGGATCAGTGCAAAGACAACATAATCAAAAACTGGACTGGCGTGTAGACATGCATAATAGTAAAGCCTGTAATGAGTTATGGTAAGACTTAGGGTTGTGAATTAAAAACATGGGAGATTGGAGACAAAGCAGAGTGATAGATGGGGTGACATACACTGTATCTGTTAAAGGGTATAAGCGTTCCAAGAAACAGGAGGAAACATGGTGTCATTAGCATGGAAGGGGGACATAACACAAAAACAGTGCTGGCTAGGAGTTGGAAATCGGAGCAGGAATGTCTGATGGGACAAAGGAGACAGGTGGTAGTGGAGGATGATGCTGAGCAGGCCACAGAGAGTTTGCAGCAATTGTGAGAGGGATGATACTGTTGGGAGCAGCAGAGGAAGCTAGAAATATATGGGAAGATTATAGTCCTTAGGAGGTAACAAAGAGTCCTGTGGCACCTTAAAGACGAACTATAAAGTTTTGAAGCATAAGCTTTCGTGGGCTAATACCCACTTCGTCGGATGCAAGTGGGTATTAACCCATGACTGCTTGCATCCGACGTAGTGGGTATTAGCTCACGAAAGCTTATGCTTCAAAACTTTATAGTTAGTCTTTAAGGTGCCACAGGACTCTTTGTTACCTCTGCTATTCCAGACTAACACGGCTACCTCTCTGATTCTAGTCCTTAGGACGTCACAGGAGGAGAGGAAAGATGCAGGAAAACAAGCCCCACACCCAAATGAATATTGAAAACATTTCCTCTGCAAACATTTAGTAAAATATTTTAACACTCTATAGAAAATTCAGTTGTTCTGTGAAGATTTATATTTTGCCAGATTTGGGAACTGATTGTGAGTGTTCACAGCTTCCCAAGCAGCTCCCACTGTAGCAGTCTCTGTGCTCCCTGTGTGGTGTATTGACTGTTGGAATTGCAAGCTATCAGTTTAAGAGTGGAGGGTTTTCCTGACTCTTCCTTGTAGGCTAGAGGTCTCTGTAGCAAAGCATCATTTTGTCAGACTGGAAAGAGCTACCTTAAAGAAAGGTGGGGGGGGGGGTTGTGCTTTGCTGCCTTAAGCACAGCCGGTTTCGTCTCTTTCTGTTATTGGATTCTTGTGTGTAATCATTCTGAATTCTAAGCAATACGGCCATTTTACACTGCTCTGTTCCAGCAGGAGTATTTCTGTGGGTGTACGCAGTGAGCACTAAGATGGCTTGCTCCTCCTCCCAAGAGGGACCATGTTATTGAAATAGGAGCAGGGCGGAAACAGGGCTGGCTCACCAAGGTGCAATCTACTAAATGCTAGTAGAAGTAGTGATTTACCCACACCACGTACATAGATCAGTGGTCCCCAAATTGTGGGGTGCATGGAAGAACCTTCTGGACGGGGCACTGGCAGGGTCTAGGCCAGTCCTCCTTGGGGGCAGAAAGGTACACCATGCTTCCAGGCCCATTCGTCCCCCAGATTAGCTCCACCTCCCACCTAGCTTCTCTACCAACCCCATTCAGCCCACAGGCCTACTCTGCCTCCAGGCCTGGAACAATTCCCATTGGGGACAGGGAGGGAATGCTATGCTTCCAACCGCCTCCACCCTCAACCCCATTCAGCCCAGTCCCACTCCACCCTCAACTGCACCCCACCTACAGCCCCAACTCTACTCCACCCCGAACCCAGCTCTGCCCTCATTCCCTCTCTGCTCTTAGTCCAGCTCTTCCCTCATTCCCATCTTCAGCCCATGCTCCTCTGCTAAGAAAGCTATGGAGGGAGGGTGTGAACAGATTCCATTACTGGTAAGGGAGGGGGTGCAACTGGAAACGTTTGCACACTACTGATAGAGAGCATTGGGGATATTATATCTGCCTAAGGACAACATTCCCAGCACTCCTAGGACAGGAAGGCTCCAAACCATCCTCTTGACGGAGCAGGGGCCCCAATCTAGATTCAACTATTAGCAAGTGAAATACAGGGGAGTTTAGTGCTGCTTCAAGCATACATCTGAAGGCAAATTTCAAGGTGGAGTTGTTACTGACACATCCATAATGAGGCACTTATCCAGCAGGCAAGCAACTACAAACACACAGCTGCTGCTTGTGACTGCAGAGCACAAGCTATAAACAGCACACAGTTTTCTTCAGGGGGGGCTTACAATAAGTGCAGCAATTGGCTTTTTGGCTGGGGGTCTTTTTTACATTATTCATAGCTAGAAATATCACTATTATAAAGGAATAAGTAGATCTAATCAGTGGCACACTTACTGGAACAAAAAGCTACCATAGGACAATATGTAAAAAAAAGTGGAGGCCAAAATTATTTGACAGCATCTCTGTCAGTCAGGGTTTGGTTTTTCTGTTTGTTTTAAAAAGTTCAGCAGTTTGAGTCTGAGAACAGCACATTTACTATATACTGCCCATGTCGTCTGATAACTGTATTTCATGATCATTTCAGATGCATTAGGAAACTGAGTCAATTTACCAACTTCCCCTTTGACCAGCTGCAAGACACAGTTTCTTGGGACAACTTTAAGTAACTGTTGAAACTGGTTAAAGAATTCATTATTTAAGGAGGAACACCTCTACACATGTAGTGTTGAGTGCTTATTGTGTAGTGTAAGAAATCAGGTATTAGGTTAGCTAGTAGAATTTAATTGAGCTCATCTGGAGTAGGAGCTGGAGGTGAGAGGAGTAGAGTTAGCTGAGATTTCTGCCTGCATGACTGCTGAATAGAATGCAAAGCAGTGAATATAATAAAGGCAGACTAGCCTATCAGCTGCACAGCTCAGAGCCCTTACATTAAATAAGCAGAGTGAGGGGGTTTCAACTCTGCCAGTGCTGTGACTTCTTTGTAGGTGGCTGCAAGTCCTCACAGGTCTATAGAGCTACAAGGCAGCTAGCATCCCCAGACTGCCACTCTACCTGCCCCTTGGAGTGCTGTAGAGACTCTCCAGGGATGACAGTGGACCAGTACAGCTTACCAATAAGAACCTGTACCATCCCACATGAAAGCGCTGCCACGGCAGCCCTTTAACGGCCCTGCTGGTAGCGTCTGTACGAGCAGGGCCCCTGACAGGAGAGGCAAAAGAGGCAGAGACGTTAAAGTGCTGCCACTTAAAGCATCCCTGCCCCCCCCCCAATGCCACTAATATGGGGGAAAGGGGAACAGCTACAGGCACTTACTGGTATGGGGTGGGCCAAGGCTGGCTCTGGCCCTCCAACCCTGCCCCTTCTGGGGACCAGAGCCAGCCCCAGCCCAGCCCCATACTGGTAAGTGCCTATAGCTACTTTCGCTCCTGAGATTCTCCAGCCTTTTGGTCAGTTCATCCCCTCCTTAGGGTGTTGTCTCTCAAGCAGCTCTTTAGTAGCTTGCAGAAAACTCCTTTCTCCCACCTGCTAACCCCCTCTGGTAGATACCCCACCCCGCTGCGTCTCAGCCCTTCCATCCTCCCAGCCCTTTGGCTCTGCTGATAGGAAGCCTCCTATTTTAACCCTTTGGTCACTGGGACAGCCTGGAGTACATAGTCCCCATAAGATAGATGTTCTGTGATTTTATAATAGGTTTTTTCTAGAATAAGCATGGTGATTAGTTGTAATAGGGACCATTATTATAATACAACAACTCTCACTCAGATCCTCTTATGGACAGAAGTAGAGCAGGCTTTAGAACACATTTAAGGACCAAGACAAGAAGTTGGTGTGATAGCTACACTGAGCTGCACACAATTGAACAGATGTTAAGTATGGACTTCAGTGGAAACTCAGCTCTAGAACACAGTAGCCTTTGAGCAGCATTTCAAAGGGCAATGATAATGAGACTGTAATGCTGCACTGCACTATACTCTATAACATCAGCTCCCTGGAAAGCCAAATCCACTAAGCAAAACCGCAGCTGTGGTGCTAATTAAAACAAATGCTGTACAAGTAAGTGACTCATTTTTCCCCTGGTATACTAAACTACTTCCAGTGTATCAGCAACTCTGCTCACAAGCATCTTAAGATTTCTTCTAATGGGTTGACCCAGCATTCTAGTAGTTAAATGTTATACCGCCCTGTGTTAAGCATCTTGCTCTCCAGGCCAGCTTTGGCTGGGCATGCTGCATTATGTCCAGTCTCAGGGCATAGGGGAAGGAGGTGAGATTGGAGCAGGGGAAAGGGGAAGGGGGAATTTATTCACCAAATAAAATTTTTAAAAAAATAAAGTAGTTTTGGCAGACTTAAGCTATTTATAAATTTGACAAATTCACCAAATAATTTTGGCCAAAACACTGTTTTGGGGACTTAGGTGCCAGAGGGGTAATAAGTCTTGTGGATAGGAGAAGGGGTAGATGTGGTATATCTTGACTTTAGTAAGGCTTTTGATGCTACTTTTCATGATCCTCTCAAACAAGCTAAGAAAATACAACCTCGATGAGTGCCATAGCCAATGGCTACAAGGTATTCTGGGGTGGGTTTTGTTGAAGATGCTCCATCCTATATTATAAAAGACTAGGGAAGTGTGTGTGAAGCCGTCATGTGCAGTAGAGACGGCCCGGACGAACGGCATGCTGGTAGGTGTAGTTCGGCAGCACAACATGGCCGCCGCGCGTGTGCCGCCACAAGGGAAGCAGGGTCTGGATCAGGGGCTGGGGAGCACAGGCAGGAGGGTGGCTGGGCGCAGGAGGTGCGGGCAGGGAGCTCTGGCCGGGCGGGGCACGGGAAGGGGGTGCTGGGCCGGCGGGGTGGAGGCGCCCACGCTGTGCCCAGCAGAGAACCGAGCGAGGGGGAAGCGGGGGAGGAGACAACGAGCCGAGCGAGGGGGGGAGGAGGCGGCAGCGAGCCGAGCGAGGGGAAGGGGGGGGGAGGCGGCAGCGAGCCGAGAGAGGGGGAGGGGGTGGGGGAGGCGGCAGCGAGCCGAGAGAGGGGGAGGGGGTGGGGGAGGCGGCAGCGAGCCGAGAGAGGGGGAGGGGGGGGAGGCGGCAGCGAGCCGAGAGAGGGGGAGGGGCTTGGAGTGGGGGAGCTGAGCGGGGGGGGCCGAGCGGGGGGGCATTACTGTTGGCCCGTGTCCACGGGCTTTTACACTAGTTATGTATAAAAAATACTAGACTAGTCATTTGGTCTAGAGCAGTAGTTCTCAAACTTTTTGTATTAGCGACCCCTTTCGAACACTGAGCTTCTGACCACGACCCCCTCTAGAAATTAAATAAATATTTTTGATATTTAATACTGTTAAATACTAAAAGTAAACCCAATTCCTTAAAATGGATTTACCTTTTCTCACTGCCTTTTAAATTAAGACTAAAATACATTTTTATTGAATTAAAAAGAAGTGGAAAAGTTATTTTATTCATCCGTGCATTTACTATGGTTTCATTGATTCAGCAGACAAAACTTCACCAAAATGACACTGCGGTTTTTCAATACCAGAGGTGATGATACTGGTAAAGCCAAGTTTAATGTAAGACTGGAAATACTTTCTTTTTTAGCAGTTTTAGTAGTACAACTGGCCATTATTTTCAGCAGAAAGTTTGCACTTGTATGTATGACTGTTAATAAAAGTACCTGTTCAGCTGCGAATGTTGTCTCCTTACCAGGGTTAATCATAGGCAAAATGGTGCCTGGCCAAACAGCTGGGATAGGGGCTCGTGACCCCCACAAAAGTGGCCCGCAACCCCTCAAGGGGTCACGACCCCCACTTTGAGAATCTCTGGGCTAGAGCATGATTTTATGGGCTGGTGATGCAGGCATTCACCTGGGAAGTAGGAGACCCACATTATGGCCCTGCTGTAAGGGCCATTTAATTATTTACACACATCTTCTAAATATATGGAAGTTGTATATTCATCCCAAACAATTTTACTTTGAAGTCTTAATATTTAGTCTTATTCGAGATATTACCATTGATTTTCCTAGTCTTGTCAATTGAAATTTCAGTATGGCACATGCCCGGTCTTCCAACAGTTTCAGTGGCACTCACAGTGCTGACTGTAGTTGCTGAAGGTCCCTTCAGCATGAATACAATGCACTGAGAGAGTTTCCTCATGCTATATTATGAAACTAACTTGTTCCTTTCCACTGTGTGCTGATGGAGGTTGTTTCTTTACTAAGATGGCTGTGTCTTAAGTTAACATTTGTAGAGTTACTGCACATATTCAAAAGAGAAGGATTCCTTCTACTCGTGTTGAAATATGCACTCTCTCAATGGGATACAAAACCAGAGTGAAGAGGGAAGTGGGTGACAGAATATTTTGGAAGGGACACATGAAGTGAAAATAAAAGGAGCAATTGCAATTGGCATCTATTACAGAACCCCAGTACTGAATGAAATATTTTTGGACTATGTCCTGATCTTCTTGAACATAGAGATTAGCACACTTTGGGGCATGGGTGGCAGGTAGCACAGCCCGGGGAGGACTGAACCTCCTCAAACAGCCAGACATGGCCCCGCCCATCCTCCGTGGCCCCCTCCTGCTTCCTGCTCTTCCCCTGTAGCCCAGACTGACCTGCAACCCAGAGCAGTGCCCCACCCCTCATTGCTCCAGAGCTTGGGGTGCTGGGACCAGGCTGCTTGGCACTCTGGGACAGGGGGTGCTGGGACAGGGATGGGAGGAGGCTGGTCTACAACTGGCAGTTCACATACCACCCATGCTTTTATGCCACCTTAACACCACCTCTATTAAAATATAGCAGACCACAAAATGACAAACTTCCATATCCAGACAGTAGAGAGGAGAAGGCAACCTGGATACGCTACATCTATCCATCCATCCTGGGTTCCACCCCGGACTGTAGTAAATCATTGAAATTCAACACCTCACAAAAGTCTTCCTTAAAAACAAAATTGAATTGTGTAGAGTGATTGTCACTTAGAATGACAACTGCTTGACAGATCAGAAGGAATTACTATTTATTTATACTGGGTTACCACCCATTAGCCTTATTCAGGATTAAGGCCCCATCATGCTAAATGCTGCATACACACTTAGCAAGATTCAGTCTAGCTAGAGGAAGTTGTCCAGAAATCTGTAAATTACGTTTAAAATGTAAATTTTATACTTCGTTATAAATGAGGGGAAGAATATCAGTGACTTTTGAAAAGTGGTAAGGGAAGATGAAATTTGTCGAGAAATGGTTTGATTCATGTAAGACAATATTGGAATAATTAATAATAAAAATAAACTAATTTTTCAAAACGTGTCTTAGTTTCAAACACATGTTCTAGTTTATAGACACTTAAAACATGATTTTAAAGAGAGATTTCTACTACCTTGATTCGAGAATTTCCATTTGTCCTGGATGGCTGACCTGACACTCAATTCTTCACTTTTTTGTCTAATTTCCTAATGATTTGAGCAACTTATGGCGACTCCATCATGACGTTGCACCCCATGATGCTTTATAGAAATATCCTTACGAGTTTAAATAGGACAGAACTGGGATACGTTTTATGCTAGATATCCCACATAACATATCTTTGCAAAGGGTATGTTCTTCTGCATCTATTCATCCTATTCATATGCATTTATCATTTTTCTATCTGAAGATTTATCTGTGCTTGTATTTCAAGTGTTTGCTGTAGAAAGCACCTGAGGCAAATTTGATCAACATAGTCTGAGGGGGGTTATTCAAGTAAATGCAAGTACTTGACAAACAATGGACCTTGACAGACACCAATCCACATCTGAGCTTTCCTGGGAACAGTCCTGCAGAGAACAAAGTCACGTGTGAATATTCAACTCCAAAACTCCATCTTGTAGAGGGGAGTCTACACAGGGGTGAGCCACAGAAAAACCTCTGTAAAGCCTTGGGAGACCCCTCCCTTTTGTCTTCAGCCGGCTCAAGAGATGTCCTCTGGGGATGAAGAGACTACCTGAAAGAAACTGGAACAAAAGGACAGTAACCACAGGGATGTGAGTGATTGCTGGACCCAGACTAGAAGAAGGTTAGTCTGTAAAAGATACTTATTGAAATCTCACCATCAGTGATGTTCCATCTGTAATCACTTTCTTACTATGTTAGGTTTAGACTTGCATGGTTTTATTTTGTTTGGTAATTTATTTTGTTTTACTTGGAGCCACTTAAAAATCATTTTACTTACTATTAACCCAGAGTATGTATTAATACTGGGGGTGAGGGGGAGGAAAGAAAGCAGCTGTGCATCTTTCTCTATCAGTGTTATAGGGGACAGACAATTTAGGAGTTTACCCTGTAGAAGCTTTATACAGGGAAAAATGGATTTATTTAGGGTTTGGACCCCACTGGGAGCTGGGCAAGTGAGTGATGGAAACAGGAACACTTAAGCTGTCTTCAGTTAAGCCTTCAGCTTTTGAAGGATGTTGTTCAGACATGGGTCCATGTTTGTACCAGATTAGCGTGTCTGGCTCAAACTGGGCAAGGTTCTGGAGTCCCAAGCTGGTAGGGAAAATGAGCTCAGAGGTAGTCTCAGCATATCAGATGGCAGTACCAAAGGGGCTTCTGTGATCTAACCAGTCACATCCATAAGTTAGAATGATCAAATATGCCATTTATTATAGTAGAAATGCTTTATATCTGGGTGATTGCATTCTAATTATTGCAAACAAGTTTCACCTTTGTAAAGTTTGTATCAAAATGGATTCATTGGTACTTAGATAAATTTTGCTCATGTAAAAAAATAGGATTTTACTATTAAAGTAACACTATCCTGATGATAAGCACACACCAGTGTGGCACAACCAGTAAAGTATACATCTATTAAAATGAAGGGAAAGCAGAAAAAATTAAAATCATAACACTGAAGAAATTAAACATAGAGGTTCTAATTCCCAATCTGCATTTTTACAATAAAAACACGCCCCATAAAATACTAAACAACAGTTTGCAAAAAGGCCACGTGGAGGAGATCTGGATAAGACATGAAAATAACAATATGAACACCACTAATTATTCATTTAGAGGCTGCAAATCAAGGCTTAGATAAAACATCTTTTCAGGCTGCAAGATGAATTGGATTGACAGCAGAATAAAAAAATGACATGAACAGCTCTCAAACTGTCATTTTTTATTTAGGACTATGTATAATTACAATGAAACATTAACAAAATATATATGTAGGCTCAAAGTCTTTGAATTATTGTGTGTTCTCTAAAACTGGGTGACAACTATAGATGTATTTTTAAGTCAGCTCTTATAAGTACTGTATGAACCTTTTTTTAAAATTAGGGCTTTGAATAAAATTTCTCTTTCAACCTATTATATGGAACTAGCAAAAATACCCGGTGTTGTTTGGAGTATTTGTAATTAGAAACTGGGATGTAAAAAGACTACAATGTTTTTTATTAATACAAATTTTGTTCAGAAGTCTCATTGTCTAATTTCATTCTCTTGCATTTAGATGTGGTTTCTCCAATACATTTTCGTTTTTTATGCGGCATAACGAATAGGGTCCTTTTTAAGAAAAAAAAACAGTGTATTTAATTGTTTGCACTACACAACACTAAGCTCTCTGGTTATCTGTATTATTACATCATAAGTATGTCACAGACAACAGAATGTGTTCACCTACTGCCCAGATGATGTTGTGAGCTGTGTAGTTGATGTTAATGAGCTTTAAAGAATTTTATTTTGTTCAGACGTCTCAGCATTGCTCGGGTCCGTTGGAGGGGGGAGGGGGGAAGAGAGCTGAGCGAGTGGGGGGGCCACTCGAGGGGGGTATTATTACATCATAACTATGTCAGAGAACAGCAGGTGTTAACCTGCTGCCCAGCTGATGTTAATGGGCTTTAAATAGTTTCACCCCTAGGGGGTGTAAGAGGTGAGATTTGAAAATATTTCTATTCTTACTCTGATTAGGACCCTAAAGTCTATAACTGTACCAAATTTCAAGTCTCTAGCTCAAACAGTGTGGAAGGAGTAAGGGAACGTATATACACGCATACACACACACACACACACCATTTGACTTTTATATACATAGATTTAGAGGCATATGGAATTACAGAGTACAACAGACTATTCCTTTATTTTAAGCTTCCTATTTTATAACTGCTACACTGGTCTATCTTCACTGAAATCCATTATTATCTTTTAGAATAACATGTTGCTTTCAGTTATGCCCATGCAGTTCACATAAAGGCGAACATTTCTGAATGGTACAACTCTGAGCTAAGATGAGACTCTTAGGCCATTGGAATTGTGGCTGAGTCCGAATTAACTGCAGGCAAAAAAACTTATTTAATATGTCCTGCAGTCAGGTACTTATTGGTGCAATTGAGTAGATGTATCTGTAAAGTAAAGCCAAGGAACATGTACCAAATGGCCAAATTTATGCTTATTGTAATTCCTTTGACTTCATTGCAATTATACCAGGTATAAATGGGGCCCAAAATCATGTGCCTCACTTAACACACAAATCCACTGCAGAGGAGATTCAAAGCAGTCACCTCTCAATTCCTGATCTACTTTATATCTTGATCTTCCTCTTGACTGTTTTTTAAATATATAGCCCCACCCCTTTCCCACACATTAGACAATTTACACTCATTTATACCAATTTATTGTAGAACTTACATCACTGAACTCTGAACTTGCCTGACTTGCATCCTCTCAAGCCTGATAGATTTCAGCAGGCTGTAAATCAGAATGGAAATTACTTCCTAGTTCTCAGTGGCTGAGCTAAAGAGGTGCACAAGAAAAAAGGCTGTAAAAAAGGCTTTTTAGTGAGAGATAATCCTGTACAGCAGCCGAACAGCTTAAAGCTCTACATTATACTATGGTTTTGATTTTAACTCTTCTCACAGCAAGAGCTCTTGTAGACTCATGGACGATTAAAAGCCCAATCAGAGCTGGGCAGTACCAGAGCAAACTGGAGAAACTAATTATTCTCTTTGAAAGTGAGATGATTGGAATTGAAATACTAAATCTGATAGCACTGGGGAAAACATTTTCAGGTGAAACTTCTTTTGGCAAAAATAAAAGAAAATGCAGATTCCGTGACACCTAAATGATTTGAACATTTATGCAGTTTTATTGTAGCAATGTCACTCACCAACAGAAATTGGTCTAAAAAAATTTTTTCAAAACACCTTAACCATCTTTTCTCTCTTGCAAAATGTATGTTGGCATCACCAAATTGTTAATTTTGAAAAACAAATTCCAAAAAGGTCCAATCATTTTGAAATTTTTCAAAGGAAACATGGTTTTGAACCAAAAAAATCTCAAACTTTTCACTTCACATTCTTTTGATTCTTAAAAATTCAAACAATACTTAGAAATGCTCAAAAAAAACAAACAAATGTTTCATTTTGGGTCAATGTTTTATTTGACCCTAAATTAATTAAATTTGTTGAAATTACCAGTGAACTGCCAAATGTTTAAAAAAATTTAAAAGTTATTAGTCCAGTTCTAAAACGTGGTCAGTTCTCAGATAGAGAACTCCAGATGGCACCCAGATGCTCCAGAAAGTAGTGTGGTTTAGTAAGTGGCACTTTTCCCTCCAATTCCACACTGAGCCACTGATCCTTATTGCACTGTGCTGCTGAATGTGTAGTCTTTTAGAGCAAGAATAAAAGCAAGGGCTTAATTTCTAGCCATTAAGATTCATGTGTTCTCCCTCCCCCCCCCCCCCCAAAAAAAAACACAACTTGGATGTTAACCCCAATGTCCTGGCTAGATTACAACATGGCTGTGTGCGTTTTACCTATCTAAAACTTCACCTGCAGTGCCAACTGGATATGTAATTGTATTTTACTCTAATCTAAATTTCTTTACTGCTACACACTGTGAAACAGTTGCAAAGCTCCACTCTGAGGGTAGTTACATTGCAGTGTTGCGTGACTATCTCAGACCTAATTCACAGTGGATATTGAGAGGTTTAAATAGTATTTGTAAAGACCTTTGAAATCCTTAGATACAAAGGCCACAACCGGAGCATAGCATGGTATTATCAGTTTGAGGATAAAGGCCCAGGCATGGACATGTGCATCCTGGAGATGGTGTTGATGGGGGACACTTTGGATTCCTGGACCTGAAGATGCTGTTCCAACAAGGAGGTCTGCTGAAAGAGATGGGGGTCAGCCTAATCAAGAAGTGGGGAAAGCATCTTGCCAACCTAGTCATGAGTGCTTCAAACTAGGTTCAAAGGGGGTAGGTGATAAAAGCCTACAGGTAGGGTTAAAGAAAAGGTGACATTTACAGAGAGCTAAATATTGGGTGGGGGAAATGGAAAATTACAATAGGATCATAGGAGCAACAAGACAAAATAGTGGGTGAATCTGCTCAACATCTTAGATGTCTATATACAGATGCAAGGAGTATTAGGAATAAACAAGAAGAACTGGGAGTATAAACACAAACTAAATTAAGATTTCATTTGGAGGATTCCATTTTGATTGGGAGACAAAATTAAAATCCTCATGCACAAGTCCTTCAGTAGCCTCCTTTTTCCTTGATACTGCACACAAGACCTCAGAATAGCTCTTATTGTACCCCCCGTTTTCACACACCCCACAATTTTCCAAAACATTCTCCTTGGGGTAGGTTTCAGTCCCAAAAAAAAAAGGTCAGAAGAAAAATCTTCAGTACAACATCATCAATTTCAATGGAGGTATGAAGTCTATTTGGGAAATTTAAAATGTTACAATTATTTAAAAACAGACAATGTCTTTAACATAAACCTCAGGAAACTGATGTTTTAAAAACCCTGTGTATTGCTGCTAAGGCTGTATTGAAGATTCATGAAGTCAAATGTAAAAGTTAGGGTTCCAGCAACATCAATGGCCAGACTGGGGCCCATATGAATAAGAAGTTTACAATCTTTGGCTTACGCCAATCAATGTAATTCAATCAATGTGCATGGCCATGGTGAGCAGTTGCGAGTTCAAGTGATCTTGGGTGAGTCATTGCTAACCCATATGTGGTGAGCAGGTTGTAGTCTTGGTATGAACCAGCCACTGTCAAAGATTCCAAGGACAGAAGGGACCATTGTGGCTATCTAGTCTGAATAATAGAGGCCATAGACCTTCCCCAAAATAATTCCTATAACAGACCTTTTAGAAAAAGATCCAATCTAGATTTAAAATTTGTCAGTAACGGAAAATCCACCACAACCCTTGGTAAATTGTTCCAATTGTTAAATGCTCTCACAGCTAAAAAATTACACCTCATTTCCAGTCTGAATTTGTCTAGCTTCAACTTCCAGCCATTGGTCAGTCAGTGATATACCTTTCTCTGCTAGATTGGAGAGCCCATTATTAATTTTTGTAAGTTTCAAGATGGGGAACATACTAATCAACTCACACCTTAACCTTCTCTTCATTAATCGAACTAGATTTTTCTCCTTTAATCTATCACTAGATGGCATATTTCTAATCTTTTAATCATTCTCAGGGCTCTTCTCTAGACTTTCTTCTATTAATCGGCATCTTTCTCGAATTGTGGACACCAGAACTAAATATAGAGGTAAAATAACCTCTCTGCTCCCGCTTTTTATTCATCCCAGGATTTCGTGAGCTCACAGTAGCCAAAAGAGCTAATGTTAAATTGATTATCCACCACAACCCCCAAATCATTTTTCCAGAATCACTGCATCCCAAGATAGAGTCCTGCATCCTATAACTATGGCCTACATTCTTTGTTTCTAGATGTATGCATTTCCATTTAGCTATATTAAAAACAGCTTGCTTGAGCCCAGTTTACCAAGTGTACAGATTGCTCTGAATTAGTGGAGCAGGCCTCTTCATTATTTACCACTCGTGCAATATTTGGGTCATCTGCAAATTTTGTTTCCTTACACATCATTGTTAAAAATATTACATAGCGTTGAAGGGCTAAGGAGCCAATTCCTGCTGAACCCCATTTGAAACATCTGTTCAACAATTCCCTTTCCACAATTACATTTTGAAACCTATAAATTAGCCAGTTTTTAATCCCTTGAATCTGTGCCATGTTAGTTTTAATCAAAATCTCACCCAATACCAAGCCAAACAAATTACAAAGCTATTATGTCAACTCTGCCCACATATCTACACCAGCAACACCATCACAGGACCTAACCAGATCAACCATACCATCACTGGTTCATTCACCTGCACATCAACCAATGTCATATATGCCATTATATGCCACCAGTGTCCCTCTGCTATGTACATCAGCCAAACTGGACAGTCCCTACGAAAAAAGGATAAATGCACACAAATCAGATATTAGGAATGGCAATACACAAAAACCTGTAGGAGAACACTTCAACCTGCTTGGACACACAATTACAGATTTAAAAGTCACCATACTGCAGCAAAAAAACTTCAAATCCAGACTGCAAAGGGAAACTGCAGAGCTACAATTCATTTGCAAATTCAACACAAACAATCTTGGATTGAACAAAGACCTTGAGTGGCTTGCTAATTACAAAAATAGCTTCTCCTCTCTCCATGTTCACACACCCCCATTCAAATGCTAGAAGAATAACCCACCCTCCCTGATCGGAGAGAACAAGCTGGTTCAGCCTAACTGGACTAACCTTTTTATCTCCCACCTGGTTCTTGCCTACTTTTCTATACCTGCCTCTGGACACTTCCACCGACGAAGTGGGTATTAGCCCACGAAAGCTTATGCTTCAAAACTTTATAGTTAGTCTTTAAGGTGCCACAGGACTTTGTTACCTCTGCTATTCCAGACTAACACGGCTACCTCTCTGATTCTATGTCAACACTGTTACCTTTATCAACCAAACTCCAAATATAAATTTGATATAATCTATTTTCTATCAATCCATGTTGATTTGCATTAATTACATTGCCCTCCTTTAATTCTTTATCAAATCAAATCCCATGTGAGCCATTCAATTATTTGCCAGGATTGATGTCTGCTGATAAACCTATAAGTTACCCAGGTCATCCCATTTATCCTTTTTAAAAACTATCACAACATTAGCTTTCTTCTTGTCTTCTGCAAGTTCCCCAATGCTCCAAGACTTATTGAAAATCAACATTAAAAGTCTAGTGGGTTCCTCAGCTAACTCTCTTAATAGTCTTGGATCCAAACTATCTAGACTTGCAGATTTTAAAATGTCTAATATTAACAGCTCCAGAAATACAAATGGAATAGAAGGAATTTTATCACCACCATGATGAAACTACATCATCTGTTTTCCCCCCAAATACAGAATATTGATCATTTCTGCCTTTTCTTTATTATTGAGGTCTACTATTTCTGTCTAGAAATTGATCAGTATCACTGTCAGAATAAAACTCCTTTTTATTGTCCTTACCTATACTGGGCACACACTTCTTGTTTTCATTAGGTTCCCTTATCAATTTTCTATCATTTCTAATCTCTGATTTACATTAATTACTATTAACTTCCCCTTTCTTCCATTTGTTATGTGGGTTTTTTTCTTGTTTTTTAGTTTTTACAGATGCCTTTGTAACTTTTGGGTGGGCTAAAGTTCACTTCATTCCCCTTCTCCAATGCCTAAAAAATACCCAACTCCCTCAGAAAATTAGCTGGAGACCCAGAATTCAGCCTCTGAGGATTTTCAGCAAGGATTGCACGGGGTCAACCTCCCACATTCAAGTAACAAAAGGTACTAGAGAAATGAATTTAATTAACAACTTTATAAAATGTTATGATAAACAAACATTAATAACTACTTAATGTTCACCGTATACCATGGCTATTTTATAATCCACTTACAATATATAGTTACAGATAAAGAAAACAAACTAAATCTAAAAAAGGGTCAGTCCCCACAAAAAAACCTCAGTTTCCAAATGCTTAGGTTGAGTTCACCTGAGTCTCAGTTATAGTCTTCGATCACCAGATCTATACAGTCCACTGAATCTAACACAACATCTTTCCTCCACATGTATGAATCTTCAGTTGGACTCTATGTAGACTCTCACCATTAGCTAGTTAGCTAACTGATTAACCAACCACTCAGTTAAAGTAGATTGTATTTTCTTGAACAGTTTAAACACACTAAATTGAGAATAACACAATATAAATGACTATTTCCCATTGCTACAGTTAAAGAAGAACTGGTGGTGCATACTAGCAGAAACAGTTTGGCTAAAACCAGAACACTCAAAGCATACAATTAAAATAGAACAAGTTATTTCCCCTCCCACGTCCCCTTTCTATAATTAACACTGTCCATGCTTCCTTGTTAGAGGATTAACAATATCACTAACCCACTGCAAAATGCTTCAGATAGGGACAACAGCCTGTTTTCTGCTCCTGGACTTAGCTTTTCCCAAGATACACAGGGCAGGTAGCCCTTTGTAAAACAGCTGTCTTGACTACTTGCCCTCCTACAGTCTGACCACAGCAACAGGGAATCTGCAGGAGCACACCCAATTCCAGAAGCTTCTGGATGTGAAGGACTAAATCTGCCTAGCAAGAATGACCTAGACACAACTCATTCCAACCTCCCACCCTGATGGGTTATACCTTCACTTCTGCTGTAAATCACATTGGGTTTTTTATGGCCTTCTTCCTCAGCTGCAGGACCATGGCTTTTTGAGCATCCAGTAAGGTGTTCTTAAATGATTGCCAATTATCAAACACATTTTCTCTGATTAAATTCTATCTCCCAGATGATTTGGCTCATAATTGTTTTCAGCTTTTTGAAATTGGCCCTATTAAAGCACCAATTATATATATCACTGCTTGCATGTTATAATGTAATCAAGTCATGACCAGTTCCTCTGTACCTGTTAAGACAAGATCCACTAAAGAATTCCCCTGTGTCATCTGAGATATTTTTTGAGTTAAGAAACTGTCATCTATAATGTTTAGAAGTTCCAATGATATTTTAGTACTGGCAACATGAGACTTTCAGCATATGTCACTCAAACTAAAGTCCCCCATCATCAAACAACTTCTTTTCCTATACATTCAAGATAGGTGCCTAAAAAGGCAATTATCCTGTTCCCTTGTGTTATTTGATGGTCACTAGCAGACACCAACTAATATCTGTCTTGTGCTTTATCTGTTAGGATACTGATCCATAAGCATTCAAGACCATTTTCTTCCAAGTTATCAGTGACTCAGAAATGCCATTTTTGACAGTATACCACTTCCCCTCCTCTTTTGCTCACTCAGTTCTTCCTAATTAAGTTATAACCATTTATTTTAACATTCTAATCATGCATATCATCCCACCAGGTTTCAGTAATACCAACTAGATCAAATTTATGATAAATTTCCAATTCCTCTTGCTTGTTATCCAAGCCCCACAACATTGATATATAGGTAAGACTGCATGTCTGTCATAGAGGTCACAGATTCTGAGTGACTCCAAGCCAAGAATCCCCTTGACGAGCAGCAGCAGAAGTTTGGGTTTGCAGGAAGGAGCTCAGGGCTTGTCGTGAAGGGCAGTGCTTACGTGGGGGTGGGGGGGGAGGGTCCCCGGCTCCCATCAGCATATCCCTACAGCTTCTAAGTAGAGAAGTCAGGGGGCTGCATGTGGCCCCTGCACCTGCAGGCACCACCCACGATGCTCCCATTGGCTGCGGTTCCCAGCCAATGGGAGCTGTGCATAAGCATGTGAACTAGGAGTGCAGGGGTACTGCAGCATAGTCTCTTCTGCTGCTCTGCACCTGGGCTTTGCTCCCAGCCTCAGCTGTGGAGGGGGGGCACAGGGGCTGTCTTTCAGCACCCCCACTATTAAAAATGTTCAAGCACCCCTGGAGCTGTGGAGCCGGCGCTGGTGGCAAGAGCACTGCGCAGAGCGGCTCACCACTCCTCCCCTTAGGAGCTGCAGACACATGCCAGTCGGAGTGTAGGGAGGCACTGTGGCCTCCCTCCGAGCTGGAGGGTAAAGAAACACTCTCTCAGCCAGAGTGGGCGGGCCCAGACCAAGCTGGCCCAGCCCCCAGGAAGAGGAGGGGCGGAACAGGAAGTATAAAGGGTGGGCCCCAGCTCAGTCAGGGCAGCACAAGGGAGGGAGGCAGACACAGGCTGCTCTTCCACCCCTTGCTGCCGAGCCAGGGAAAGCCCTGGACCCAGGAAACTCTCCTCTACAGGAAGGTCTGGGGTTTCCTGACCTGCCTGCTGCAGAGTACCCTGAGGGACTGCTGGAGCTCAGCTGGGACCCAGACCTGCCAGAGGCCAAAGCTGAGGGAGAACCAGAGCTGCCAAGAGCAGAATACCCTGGGGGACCGCCAGAGCCCAGCAGCATCCCGTGGCTGACTGAGTCGGATGCTGAAGGGGATCCAGAGCTCCCCGCAGCGGATAACCCTGAGTCCTGCTGGCGCTCCCTTGCCTGTGAAGTACACCCCCAGACTCTTGCCGGCGCTCCCCTGCCTGAGGGGTGTGCCACGGACTCTCTTTGCTGGCGCTCCCCTGCCTGAGGGGCGCGCTGCTGACTAGGGACGGCACACCTCTCGACCCTAATTCCCCAGTAACGGGGAGGTGTGACCACGGCTGTCCCAAAGGGGTAGTAGCTCCCCACTGCTCCGGTGGCACAGTGGGCCTACTGACCCTCATTACACGGAGCCATGTAGGGAGCCTGCCAGCCCCACCAGCCCTCCTCCCCACCACCAGCAGCAGCAGGGGTCCTGGGTCGTGCGCTGCCACTTGTCTCCTCTCTCCAGCACTGCGGGGGTTCTGATCTATACAGACCCAGCAACCATGGCACCACAACCCCCTTCTTCTTCAGCATGCTTCCAAGTTCCCTGAAGTCACCTATTTATTATCTGTGAGATAAGCCACAACACAGTGTCACGAGTGTCAATATGAGCCATCACCAACGGATCCATGCATGTTGACTTCAAAAGCCTATCCAGTCTTAGAGACTTCTTGTGTCCTGGCTCTAAGAAGGTAACACACTGTCTTATTGTCTGGCTGTCCCATGCAGATTGTTCTTTTGATTCTTCTGAGTACTGAATCTCTGACAATGATTGTCTTTCTTGGACCATTGGATAATTCTTTTCAGGTAACGCTTGATTTTTTTTCATGTTGGGTAGAGCTGTCATCCACTAGTGTGTCCCAAGCAGCTCTCCATTTCCTATGTCCTGCTTGATCTTGAGAGGTATCTTCCATAGTTCCCATGTTGAGGACCTGGTGTTGATTTGAAACATCTAGCTCTAGAATTCCTTCTATTCTCTCTGGTGACCTCAGTATTCCTATCCTTGTTTGTCTCTAGCCATGTAGCATGACACTGTGACCTTTTCCCTCTGCTGGTTATGAACCACCAGGCCTCCTCTCTGACTTTGTCTCTCTCCAATTCCTTGGTGGCCAGTTCCATTCTTCCTTGAACTAGGGACATTGGTGTTTCCCAAACCTAACTTTCTAGGAATTTCTCAGCTTCTCTGATTCTCAGAAGCATCTCAACTTGCCCCTCCAAAACAAGAATCTTTTCCTCCGGTACAGCCACCAACTTGCACTTCATGCACAGGAAATCCTTTCTGGATTTAGGCAGAATGAGAACATGGCACATCTGGTGCAGATCATCACCGTGGTTCCATCACTGGCTATCTTGCTATCACACATAATGCTGTACCTAGAAGGAATGAATATATATATATATATATATACCTCCAGCTGTACATGCAACAATGCTAGTAACTGGTACCTTATATATATATAAGGAATATATAGAGATAGAGATAGATATATATATCAATTCCTTCTGAAATTCTTCTATTAGCGCCCTCTGTTTGCAGCTCTAAAGCTTACCAAGCAAGTGACATTTTATACTAACTCTTTCCTGCTTAGTTCAGCTGAGCTCTACCCCTCATCACCAGAAAGTGATTAACCACTCAGACTTCAGACAGCTGGACTTTGCGCATCCATGGTACTTTCTGCTCTGGTAAAATGTATAAAAATATACAGACAGATTAATGTGCTGTTGGAACCTTGATTTTTTTCGTAAGTTGAGTCTTGGTAATTTGAAGTCTTCCTCTACACATCAAGAGGTAAAAACAAAGAGCAAAATAGACATCATTATCCCCCTCTGGGAACTGTCATATGAAGTGTTACAAAATTTCACACTCCTCTGTTTTCAGTTGGCCTGCACTTGCTCAGGGCCTTTGATAGGCGCCATCATTTATACCTAGAGAGAAAAAACCTAGCTCAGCTGTACAAACAGATTTCTCACTCCCAGGATTTAAATTAGACTTTTTCTCATCATAGATATATATCCTTAGAAAGATACCCTCAACCTAACCCAGCTGTAAGTGGTACCCAGGAATAAATAGATAAAATTCACTTAAATTAGACCTTTATCTAGTGATATCATCTGGTGTTTTCTGGATGAAGGACCTCAGTAGGTGTCCAAGAGCTGATGTAACAACCTTATACTGGAAAGCTTTGTCAATGACCATTTATCTGAAATTGCTCCATGTTTAACAACCTGTTTTTATTATTAGTTTAAGTTGTTTGTGAAGTATGTTAGAATGAGACTGTGACTGCTGTCCCCTGGAGACATGCAGCAGCTATTTCATAGAGGCCGGCTATTGGATTACTGTAGTAATCCATACATGGGACTTCACCTGAAATCCATTCAGAAACTAAAGCAGTGACTCGAGATGGTTTGGAAAATGTTAAATAAGCTTTTTGGAGGAATTTGCCAATTTGTTGAAACCAAAATGCTTCCAGGGGCTATCAATTTGGACCAAACCAGGCAAGTTTCTGACAGAGACGTGCCGAACAAACAGGTTCCATACCCTGCCTGGTTTTCTGCCAGCTCACTTAACGGGCTGCTGATAAGCCTAGGCTTCCAGACTCCCAGCTCCTTGGCAGGTTGGACTCCAGAGCTTCCAGGCTCCGAGGCAGCTCAACCCGGTGGCCTGCCTCAGAGCCGGGGCTCCCAGTAGAGCTAAGCAGAGACCAATAATTGCACTTCATGGGGAATTTCTACATTGTTGGTTTCCGTTCCAAATCAGAACTAAATCAAATTTTTAAATCTCAAAAACCCTCTGCAAAATGGAATTACTACTCTCTGCCCAGCCCTACCGGCAACAAATGTGGCAGCCCACTGGTTAAAGAATATATCTCACTAGGAGCACATAACCCCATGGTCCAAAATCTTCACTGGCTGACTGTTGGTTTTTGGATGGAATTTACAATTAGGTGCCCAACTGTTAGGTATCTGCCATGGGAGTTAAGTGACTTATTTGCTTAGGCACCTAGTGGGGTTTACAAAAGTGTCTATCTTCATGTTTAGGCAGCTAATGACCTTTTTAAATCTGATGGCTGTTGGCCATTTGAGAGAATGAAAGAAATGTGAAATGTGAAAGAGCATAAATGAGGTGATGGCAAAAAAAAAAAAAAGTCAGTTACCAAGCTTCTTGGACTATTCCATAGATTTTTTTAAAAAAAAAAAATGAGGTGGAGGGGCCCTGTACCCATCCTCCTGGTATTATGCAGTGACAAGAGAAATACTAGATTGGTGGAATCATTTGCTTTACTGATTTGGAACAATTATGGCTGAAGGGAATTGTGCATTTTTAATCTCTCCTCATATGAAAGTAATTCATACCCCTAATAATTTTGTTGCCCTGTCTGGACCTTTTTCAATTCTAATATATCTTTTTTTGCCATGAGGCAACAGAACTGCACCCAGTATTCAAGGTGTGTGGGTAACATGGATTTATATAGTGGCATTAATATCTATCTGTCTTATTATCGATCCCTTCCTTAATGGTACTAACATCTTATTAGCTTTTTTGACAGCCACTGCACAATGAGTGGATGTTTTCAGATGACTATCCATGATGACTCCAAGATCTCTTTCTTGATCACCATTTTGTGTGGATAGTCGAGAAAATATTTTTCTAATGTGCATTAGTTTGTATTAATCAATATTCTATTTCATCTATCATTTTGTGTCCCAGTAACCCAGTTTTGTGAGATCCCTTTGTGACTCTTCACAGTCAACTTTGGACTTATCTATCTTGAGTAATTTTGAATAATCTGCGAATTTTGCCACCTCACTTTTTATCCCTTTTTTTTTTAGATCATTTATGAATATGTTGAACAGCACTGGTCCCAGTTCAGATTCCTGGGGGACACCACTATTTACCTCTCTCCATTCTGAAAACTGATCATTTTATTCCTACCCTTTGTTTTCTCTCTTTTACATTAATGAGTCAAGAGAGAATCTTTCCTCTTATCCCACAACTGCTTACTTTGCTTACAAGCTTTTGATGAGAGACTTGTCCACATGTTTGTCTGACCTCCCAAAAGAAGTCTAATAGATTGGAGAGGCATGACTTTCCATTACAAAAGCCGGGATGACTTTTCCCCAACAAACTGTGTTCATGTATGTGTCTGGTAATTTTCTTCTTTACTATAGTTTCAACTAATTTGCCTGGTATTGAAGTTAGGCTTACTGGCCTGTAATTGCCAGAATCACCACTGGAATCTTTTGAAAAAAATTGGCATCACATTAGCTATTCTCCGGTCAGCTGGTACAGAAGCTGATTTAAATGGTGTGTTACATACCACAGTTAGTAATTCTGCAATTTACTATTTTTCATATTTGAGTTCCTTCAAAACTCATATTTGGCTAATGATTTCATATTTGAATGCCTTCAAATGCAAGGGGAGAGTTATTTCACTTCTTTTGGTGGAGTGATTTACTTACTGTTCCCTCAAACCTAGGATAAAGCAGGGGAGAAATCATGACTGAGTCACAATTAATTCTCTGGCCAATTCTTGAAGCAGTACAACTACATACCACATCTGAGACATTGTGATGTTAGTTTCTAAGCTATAATGTCTCACCTACCGCTGCCAGTGCCCAACTATACTAATCATTAACCATTGCTCCATTCCTCAACCACAGCATCATAAGGTTAAAACAGACAAGGGAGAGTACTATATAAAAACAAGGTGCTGTGATTTGTTTAATACTTGCTACTGGAGTATCTTAAAATAAATGGTGTAATCAAGCCATCTTTATTATAACGCTATTTGAAAACAGAGGGAATCCATTTAAGGATTCCCATAGTAGGTCAGGAATTACTCTATGAAGACCTACAATGCAGTATTTGATGGAAGGATTGGTATATAATAAAGTTTCTATCTTTAAAAATGCATTGCCCCTTCAGGTCATGTATCTTATTTGTTTTGTTTTGGAGATTTGTTTTGTTGCTTTCTTATGTGAAGGGGTTGTTCTTCAGATCTGACGAGAACTGAAAAGCAATTTTTTTAAAATAAATGTAGTTTCTAGCTAGTACTGCTAGCCTATTACTTTGTATTGAGAAATTCCATCTGGGGAAGCACTAGGTACGAAAGCCTTTGATTGCAGTTACTGAGGAATGCTCAAAGTTGGGATAATCAACCTATTAGGCATTAGGTTTACAGAATGATAGATTGGGGACTTTAAGAAAATGAGCTCAGAGGATTCTATTTGAAGTTGAAGACAAAATGTCCAAGCGAAGGACACTGAAGAAGTGCAGAGAAGTGGTCAGGTGTTTGACATACTGGCAAGTCAATAGTACAGAATGGAATGTAAGAAAGGAGAAAAGGACTGTCCCATGATGCAGCACTAGTGACAATTCACAGTGTGTCTGGAGATATTACATCCCTGACATCCCGCTGCTAGGAGAGACAGCAACGCTGACATGAAGTAGAATCCTGGCACCAGGGGCCTGATTCAATTCCAATTAAAGGCAGTTGGAGGAATAGTTCTCCTACTAAATATGGTATATTTCACACAGTCCCACATCGTATTATTTGTGCATGCAAACAAATGACAATAGCTTCTCCCAGAAAGGAAAAGGATAAAAAAAAAACCAGTGTAAAAATCTGATTGCTATGTGAAGTAGTAGTTGCCTCCCGAGTCTCTGCCCTTATAGAAATGCATTCAGGTTAGTGCCACAATTCAGGGATGCCATGTGAAGTGAGTGGCAGGGATAGCAGTACATATGTCACATTTATCACAGAGGTTTAATAAAGTGGTCTTCATAGAGGTTGTACTTTGTTTTGAAGTTGTTCATTGACAAGTTTAAATGTGTACAATATTGTGATGTTTCTCGGGGTACCCAGGACTGTGAATCACCTTGCTACCCTCCAGCCTCAAGTGAGAGGGAGAATTACTTGTGCTTAACATGGCATCATCTCCCTGACGTCTCCAGTTAGTCACCCAAATAATCTCCTCTGGGCTATGCCAGCCCTTACTTTGCCTTGTAGGTTAACAATAGGTGCATCCTAGTTCCTGAGCCCTTTTGAAGTATCCCCCTATAGTATTCAGTCCATTATCCACTAAATACCCACAGTAATACCAGGAATGCTGTCCCTAAGGGAATAGTATACATACCAGCTTGAGTGCTTCAGCTCAGGATCAGTTCCTTGTACAATACCACAGCACTGAGTTATATTTATAGTGAAAACAATTACAAATGTATTGTCAGGGATTAAGATTGAAGAGCCAGTGAGTAAGGGCTCATAGACTTTAAAGTCAGAAAGGACCATCATGATCATCTCGTCTGACCTCCTGCACACTGCAAACCACAGAACCTCCCTCACCCACTCCTGTAATAGACCCATCACCTCTGGCTGAGTTACTGAAGTCCTCAAATCGTGTTTAAGGACTTCAAGTTACAGAGAATCCACCATTAAAGATGCCATTAAAGATAATGGAAATAGAAAGGGGTTACATATCAAACAAAATTATAGCATGGTTACTAGAGACTAAAGTTAACTTTAACAGGCTAGCTATCTGTCTAAAGAAGCTTATCTCAGGTCAAATGTCCTTTGCAGCATTTCCAACCAAGGCTGGTTAGGATTCTGTTTTCAGGTAGTGAAGACCAGCCCTTAGTTTTTGTAGTGACCCATCCACTCCCAATCTTTATTCAGGCCTAATTTGATGGTGTCCAGTTTACAAATTAATTCGAGTTCTGCAGTATCTCATGGAATCTGTTTTTTATTTTTTTTTAAGAATTGACACTTTTAAGTCTGTTACTGAGTGACCAGGGAGACTGAAGTGTTCTCCTACTGGTTTTTAAATGTTATAATTCTTGATGTCTGATTTATGTCCATTTATTCTTTTGCACAGAGACTGTCCATTTTGGTCAATGTACATGGCAGAGGGGCAGCATTTCAAAACCAGTAGAAGAACACTTCAATTTCCCTGGACACTTCAAAAACAGACTTAAAATCAAGAAACTGCAGACTGGAATTAATTTGGAATTAAGGTACTCCTCGTTGTTTTTGCTGATGCAGCTTAACACGGCAACCGCTCTGAAACCTGTTACAGAACAGTGAACGCTTTGCCAGCTGGCACCAATGGGCCTGTGCCATACATAGTTGACAGATCAGATGGTTAGTATCCACCCTGTCTACTGAGCCCCAACAACAATGCAATTGTTTCCCCTTTAGATACCTCACAAAATTAGTAGAACACACCCCTTAAAAAAATAGTGTGTTGCTTGCAATGGTAAAAAGGGCTACCAAGTTACATTTTGCTGACACAGTTTCTATTATTAGCACTACAAGTATTACATGATATAGCTAAAATGAAATTTAAATAAAACCATTACCATAAGGATTCTGTTATTAAATGCTATCAACGTTCAGTCAAATTAGCTAAAAGTTCAGAAAAGCTGCTTAAATATTGGTATTGAAATGAAGTGTGGCATCTATTGTAGCAGAATTTGAAAGTGACTGTAGAGAATCAGAAGATTCAAGGATTTGGAATTTGGATACAGAGCCTTTTGCCTCTCAGGTCATTGATTCAGATCCAGCCTTGGCGATTGCAGTCTGATAGCCGTTGCCATCCAAAGGCTGCACAGTTGCCAACTTGTTAACAGTCCCCATAGAGAGTCCAAAGAGTGAGTGGGAATGAAGACTAAAATTGATCTCCTAAATGTGTCCCTCTTTCTGAACTGATTGCTGATATATTACAGCCAGTCAGAGGTGGAGGGATGATGTTGCAATACTTGAACAGCTGCTGCCTCTAGCTAATTAGCCTTCATTCTCCAAGGCTGTCACAGGCAGGTACATTGTCTTTTTTTTTTTTTTTTTAATTTTGAATAAAAGTCATGGCTACTGCTTTACATTGCTTCAGAATGACACTATGCATGTGTTGCTAGCATATGAAGGAACAGGCACTTCTGTATACCTAATAGCAAGATGTCTTTCAACTTGTGTAGACCTAAGGCAGAATTTCTCCATGTTAAAATGAGGAAACCTAGCAGGAGAGATTAACAAGCATCTATTCAGTAAGAAATAGCAGGAGTCATCACCATCTGGCCAGATCCAATTATTATATAATCAAGGAATCTCCTGCTAGCAGCATGACAGAGAAAAAAGAGGCTGCTCTTTATCATTTATAATGGCAGCAGGGAATAAGTGTGATATATGACAGGCTTTGTGTGCCAGATCCAGAAGTTCATACTTTGCATTCGATACATACATTATACCAAATCAAGAGAGATACATCTGTGTAAATTAATATACCTTAATGAAGGAAAAACAGCAGATTTTCAAAGTTTGAGTAGGGCACATGAATCATACGCAGCACTTTACCCACTTTAAATTGATCGCAAGATCGCCTAATGCCAACTTTATTGTACACTGTTTCTTTCAAACAAGAGATGCTTCACTGTTTGTAGGAGTTTCTTCAAACGAAGTTTAAAAATGAGTGATGGCATGATGGCCTTTCAACTTCACCCATTCCACATGAATTTCAGAAACTCTTATTTTAATTCCATCCCATTAGTATCAGACAAATTTTCATATAGAGCAGAATGGCTGCAAAAATACAGCTCTATGAAAATGTCTAGTTGTCAACATTTATCAGCATCTGGAGTGATAATTTTGGAAGCATAGGAACAGTAGACCCACCTACTAACATATTTTCAGTGGCAGCTTGAGTGTGGATGGATAAGGAGAAAAGAATGACAGTTGCTCTTTAAATTTCCAGAATATTTTTCATAAACTGAAGCATGCAGAAGAAAAAAGAAGAAGAGGCACAGTCATCCCTATATTTGATAATGCATATCTCAAAACAAGGGCTTACAGTGAAAGAATCTCATAAGAATAATTGTATTGGTACTACTACAATTCTGTAATAAACAGATTTGGATCAATTCATATTTTTTTACATTACGTGCTTCATCTGACATCGTTTGTTGTCAGCCTGATGTTATAATTTGCTTAATAGATTTCATTCATTATGATATCAAGTTAAAAGCTTTCAAAATTATGATCCTTTCCCATTTAGAAATGCAGTGCCTTGCACCCAACAGCAACCTTTCTAGATATCATTCCTTCCCTCCCTCTCCAGACAGAGGACACCTCTGCTGTAAAAGGCTGCTAGTATAGTAATTCTGTTTCCTTCCCACTCAAGATAGACACTACATATAGCAACAGTGTTTTGTCATAAGTTAACTGAATATGCAAATAACCAAAATTGCTTCAAATCGCCACCCCCATACTTTAACTGTTTCTTAAGGAGACAAATGAAGGTCAAACAGACGAAATCCAGATGACTCAAAAGCAAGTTGGAGCCAGGAGTATGACAAGTCATTGAATTTTAAATCCTTGTCAGATTTTCCTAGAATTATAACAATTTCTAGGAAAAGAGCTTGGTAAAGTCAGTATTTTAGAATTTGATTTATATTACCAGCTGATATGCTAACAACTACAATTCAAAGACTAAAATTTCCCAAAACACCTATGTGACTTAGGACCCTAAGTCTAATTGAAAATCAGAGGAACTTAGCTGTTTTTGAAAAGTTTGCCCAAAGTCTTTATTAGTGATTGATTTCGTCATATCCTTGTGTGGTCCCTGTGTATACGCTCAGAAGTTATAGCTGACTGGAGTTGGACTGTTCTTGGTCCCTGGGGGTTCTACTGTAGAAAGATTTGGGAACAGATCTTTTTCCTTGAGGTTTTAAGTTGCAGAAGTCCCTTCCAAAAGCAGTTCACTGCAGTCGAATTGGAGACTAGTGAAAGTTGTTATTTCAGTTAGTCTTTATTACTATTACACTTTGTGTTCTTTCTCCTTGCTTTTATGTCTGCTGCACATCTGCTGTTGGGTTTGACCTGCATTGTATTGCCATTTTAGCTTCTTCTTTAAATGTTTGACATCATTTTTATTGTAAAAGGCTTAGACTCCATGCAATAGCTGCCTTATTTGTGAAATATGAGATGAGATATTATGTGGAGAGCAATAGCAGGTTTGTAAACAGAACTGGACTCTGTGTCCTGGTAGTCTCCATTGGCCTAGGTAGGAGACATGACGTGGTGGGTAACTCATTCTTGCTGGGAAGGATTTTCATGGGCCCATTCATGTTTCTCCAAACCAATTGAAATGTCCTGAAGTTCAGAATTGTTTCAATAATCTGGACCGCTGTTTGGGGCAGTTTTTTTTCTGAACTGGTTCTGCCAGCTCTGTGGGTCAGTCCTGAAACTAGGAATTAAAAGGAATCCCAATAATATCCTTTGCTCATGTTATGTGTATTTGAAATTACAAAATATGGAGAGGAAAATGAAAATGTTTATCTCTGTCTTATCCTTGCTTAGACCAGGCAGTCCCTCCTTACCACTTCCTTCTACAAGTGCAGCAGAGCCTTAAAGAACAATACTTTTTAAAAAAAAAAATCACAGCCTTTTTTGCTAGGATTGAATGTTCATCTTTCCAGCCTCTACCCACAAACTCTTTCTGATCTTCACCAGACCTGGGCTAAATAGAAGCAAGTTGCTGTTGCTCTGCTACAGATTCACATTGCTTTTGCACTTACATAATAGCCAAAGGAGTGTCACTTCTGCTGTCTCCAGACAACAAAGAAGATGAATGGGGTCAGAGTGAAATCTAGATGGGATAAGAAAAAAGGATGGCATATGTCAAATAGGAAAAGGAGCGCAAAGACATCAACGCGGTTCAGCTGAGCATGAGTAAGTAATGAAGTCTTTGGGTATTTCCCTAAACTTTTTGATATTCATGCATGGGAGAAAAACAAAGAATCAAAGCCTTGATTGTTGGTTGGAAAAGGATTGTAAATACCAGAGCTGTGTGTCAAAGCTCAACAATCAATACATGTCTGGTTCTTCGCCAGCAGGGAAAGACACAAAAAAATCAACTCTTATCCAGCTTCTTACCACACATACAATTTCAGAAAATGCTCTCCCTCAAAACCAGAAAATTGTACTGAGAGAAATTAGTTTTGATTCCACATTCCTTCTGTTAGCACAGTGTTTTGAGTCTGACAGACAGCAGTAGCATGTTTGGACTAAAACACATATGTTAAATGGGTCCCCAGAATTTCGCCTCTGTTTCATGTCACTGAGTAAGTGAAGGTGAATGTAGCTTAATCCTTCAATATTTTCCTTCTTCTTTTGAAATTCTGGAATTCAAAGATATGGAAAATTGGGAGGTCAAAAATCTCAGAGAGGGCTGTCCTTCAAATAATTTGAAATCATGCGTAAAATGCTTTCACAAGCAACAGATCACATAGCTCAAGTAATTATTAATTAGAGATAGGCAAATGATTTTAAAATATTCACATATTTCAATATATTTGTGAGCTATCCTTCTAACTGCATAAATTAGGTACATAAAAATATTGAATACCTTCCCTCTCTCTATTTTGCAATATTTAGAATGTAAGCTCTTCAGGGCAGGGAATTTCTTGTGTTACTGGACAGCACCTAGACATACTGTATCCGAAACAAACACTGTGAAATAACAAAAATTGGGCCCTTAATGGCTGTAGCTAATTACAACAATGCATTCTCCATTGCTGGGAGTGAAGATCAAGAAAAGGATCAAAAATATGGGGGAAAAATAGTGTTCAGAACCTTTTTTCCCCATTGGAGAACTGATTCATCACACATGGCAGAGTGTACAATAGATCTTTTGGTGCCCTCTGAAAAGGACCCTGCAGATCTGCCACTCACCCCTAATGGTGTCCCTAAGTGGAAGTCCAACTGAACTAAACAGCAGCCTAAGGTTTTGGGGGTTAATTCCCAGGCAGGGTTCGCAGTCAGTTCAGGAAAGTGGAAGCTAGTGAAGTGCTGGTGAACCTATGTGAGTTCAATGCCTTAAAGCAGGGGTCTCCAAACTACAGCCTGGGGACCGGATCTGGCCCGTGGCCTTGAGTTGTCCGCCCCTCTCCCCCCTCCCCCAGCTGAGCAGGCACGTGAAGAAGCCGCCGCTGCCCCCCTGGATGAGCTGCTGCCGGCGGCCCCACGTGCGGAGGGGTGAGTGCCCCCATGGTGTGGCTGGCGGAGCAAAGGGGGGGTCACAGCAGTGGCTGGAGGAGCAAGGGGGGGGGCGCGGCAGCAGCCTGCAAAGCCCCTTCAAAAATCTAATATGGCCCTGGTCTCAAAATGTTTGGAGACCCCTGCCTTAAATGGAAGCAAGGCTACTCCCAGAGACAAGGAGGAATGAAGTTGTGTTGACCTGATTTGAGCAGAAGGAGGGCAACCAGAAGCAGAGGAGCTAACATATATGGTTTGTATGTTGTAGAGGTTTTGAGCTCACATAGAATGTAAATTAGTAATTTTAGAGCTTAGTTTCCAAATCTACAATCTTTATAGAAATGCATGATGTAACAAATCTGCAGCTAAATTACATTTCAATTTTTAAGTTTAAGTAAAGTGTCTGGGGGGGTTTAAAAGCCCCCCTCTTTCAGTTTGTAAGTCAAAGGGGATTTTTCTGCTGTCCATTTTGCACCTGGGTGACTCACTTGCACATGGAATATGTGGAATATTTTAGACTTAAATATATATTGACACATTATAAACAGTAGTTTGTTAGTCACAGGAAAGTTTAACTCCACATATTATCTCATTTTTACAAAGCTTTCATGTTCCCCAGAAACCCCATGGCCCCTCTTGATGAGACAGTATTGCAGACTAATTACACTTTGAAAATATTTATGTAATTTACTTAGAGGCAAAATCTGGAAAGATGATACAGAAGATAAGGAACTCATGGCTGGCATATTTGAAACTCTGTGTAATCCCCAACATCTCTTAAATCGATGGATAAGATTATTCAGCAATAAGAAATTCGCTAACAGCTGGGAGCTGTCTAAAAATACTGCATTTTCTTTGAGTGGACTGTCAAAGTTGGAGAATTAATAATAAGACATGCTAGATGTATTTCTTTTAAGTCCTTGGCCAATTTAATAAACATCTGACACTGGTACTATTACTGGGTTTATTTTGTTTTACATTTGGGCTCTTCTGAAGGAAGGCCAGTCTTGTGACTTTTCAGCTCATTGCAGTTCTTTACATTAATCACATGGAACCGACAGAAGGAGCAAGAAACATTGCCTTTGCTCATGGCAGTTTGATGTTTCCTAGTCTCCATTGTTAGAGTAACAAACCTCAGCATTTTGAAATTTACATGCAATGGTTTATGGAAAGTAGATTCTAACTGAATCCAAAATCTTGTTTGATTGCTTCTGCGTAGATAGTTGTTTATCTTTCCTATTGCCAACTGTCATATTCTTGAGCCATAACATTTGGAGCCGGACTTAACTCCAAACTTTCCCAACCTTCACGGCTACTTGGATTCAGAATTCTTGCTCATGTTCCTATGTAGTTCCGAAAGCATAATATGCTCACAGAATAATAATATGCTTGAAAAAAGATTTTCAAATGAGCTTAACCGAGTAAAGTGCTCACATCCTAGTCAATGAGATTTGGGGTGTCTAAATCACTCAGACACCTTTGAAAATGCCAACCGGGAAACATAATGTGCATTAAAGCAGTGCTACAGTTAGATGTTAGGCAAATATTTCCTTCTCATGTCTGGACATAATTACTTCCTCCAGCACATCATCAGTTCCTTTACCATGTGTTGCTGTTGGTCCCAGGATATTACGTCACGCGCATTGTCTCTCTAAGTGCCTTTATCATGTCATTCATGTACACTTGCAATCTCATTTTTTCTATTCAGTTGTTTATCAAAATTAATGATGAAATTAAGTCGGATACAAGAAGATAATTCCACTAAGGGTTTGCGTTGGCAGCCAGTTCTGGTTGAGGATAATCTGTGAACCTCTGTCCTCAAGATGGCATCCTTTATTGGTTTACTGAATGGGCCTCGTTTAACACTGTTTAATTTTGGACAGTGACTTGGTTATGTTAATAACTTTGGACAATTTAGTCCATCTAAAATAAATTAATACAACACACCCAGGTGATAGATATAGATTTCTGGGTGGGGGCTCGAGCCAGTGTTACTCAAGACTTTAAGGAAAATCCTTGAAAACTGAGCCCAGCCCTTTCTGCTGGTGCCAACATCTAGCAGAAGGGTTACACTTAAACACCCTTAAGATTTCATGAGCATGGATGTAAGTTGCAGAAGCAGCTGCTGCATCAAGGGAGAGACATGACAATGTCATTCTGGATTCACCTTAGTTTGTGTACACACAGCATGGGAGGGAAGGATGATCAACTGTATGATCTCAAGTTTCAAATTAAAACTAAGAAGAGGTCATTAAATTGACACAAACATTTTGTAAACCCCCCTCCCCCCCCCAATGTGCATTTTTTTGTCTTGCTCAAAATTTGAAATGTCAACAAAATAACAGAAACATTGAATTTTGGCCAACTCTATTACTAATCTGCCATATGTACTCAAAAATGACAATTGCTTGGATGCAATCATGCAGAAGTAAATCTAACAGCCTAACTCTTCCAATCTCAATTTCTCTGTCTTTTGGGGTCTATAATTTAAAAAACTGTAGATAACTAGCAGTTTTCTAAAGATGTATTTTGTTAGCATGCACTGTAAAGAAATAGCGTGGAAAAAAATAGAATTATAAAAAAAACAATAGGAGAAAATAATTCCCTGAAATATCTCATTTAACCTTCTTGATATCCTGAGAAGTTCTCCTAATGGTAGAAACGGCGGCATGGACTTTCTGGTTTCCTGGGATGCTCAACCCCTGCTCTGCCCCAGGCCCCATCCCCACTCCACCTCTTCCCCCCAAGGCCTAACCCTGCCTCTTCCTGTCACACCTCACCCTCGCTCCCCCCCCCCAGCACCTCCTGAATGCCGCTGAACAGCTGATCAACAGCAGGTGGGAGGCACTGTGGGGGAGAGGAGGAGCTGATCTGCGGGGCCTATGGTGGATGCTGAGCACCCACTATTTTTTCCCATGGGTGCTCCAGCCACGAAGCACCCACAGAGTCAGCGCCTATGGGTGGGAAGGGTTTGCAGCCATAGAGGGTTTAGTACACAGATTAAAAGTTTATATATAGTCTATGGATCCTCAGGAAAACCAGCTCCACACTTGTGAATCTTGAGCAAGACGGGTATCCCAGCTGTGCCACAGCAGAATGGCTGATCCAGCTAGTTTCCTGTGCAATAACAAGGCTGCTATGTTCTAATGACATACATTATTGTTGATGTAAAAAGGCAGCATCAAACCCAGACAGTATGTTGAATTTTCAGAGCTTGTACCTGAAAAAAACAAATAAAAATCAAACTGTAAATAACTGGCAGTTATTTACAGAGAATAAATATGGGGGAGGTTTTCAAAGGCACAAAAGGTAGAAGTCAGGCCCTATTAAACTCGCTGCCCTTTGAAGATCTTCCCTATTGAACCAAAACTGATCCTATTTTTCAAATAAAAGAAAATAAAATTGCTCTTGTGGCAAGGTTTTTTACTCAGACCAAAGATAAACACACACTTCTAAAAAGTGCTCAAGCAGCTAGTTCCAGCTTCTGCCTAAACAGCAACACCTGGGTATTTCTCAAGAGTGGAGGATTTTTTCTAGGAACTTAATGTTCTACCTGTATTTATCATGAAGCACAGAACAAATGTTGTTAATATTCACTTTGAGCAAAAGAGCATCTTCAATAGGATCTGCACTCATTCAACCTTTCTCTGCACTCCAGGACATCCTAAGAAAAAGTGGAACTGCCACAAACAGAACCTTTTGGTAAAACCTAACTATGGGCTCTTCATTGCTCAAAAGCTTGTCTCTGTCACCAACAGAAGTTGGTCTAATAACAGATATTATTTCACCCACCTTGTCTCTCTGGTAAAACTGGGGCATCTGGTCACTTTAATAGAGGCCCCCAGTGTGATTTTTCACAGACCCTTTTTAGAGTTGAACCTCACCTTGAACACTATTAGAAAACTAAAAATAGGCGCCAACCAAAACCTTTGGTGTTTCTGATAAAAGCAGAACCTGGCTCCAAACCATCCTTTGTGAAATATAAACCTGGCCTCTTTGGATATGATGAGAGACCTCAGGCTGGAACTTAATGAAGCCCCCACTCAGCAGGAAGGCCCATAGGACTGGCCTTACCATGATGTGAACTGAGGTGGCCGCCTCAGGTGCCAGACTATGTGTAGGAGAGGTGAGGGGGCACCACTAGGACCCAGAGTGTAGAAAATTGTGTTTGCTGCTGGTGCAAATGTATTCTCCCTGCACTAGATGCACAGAGATGGTGGAGTGCTGTGCTGGAGGAAGGAGGGCACAAGAGACATAGCAGGCAGGCAGGAGAAAAGGTGAGAGGGAATGACAGAAAGCAGCAGAAGCAACAGGGAGAGAGAGGAGGAGGAGAAGGAGGAGCCTCTTATGTACCTCTCTAGCACCTCCCAGGGGCCTGGACTGATTAACACTAGCTTCTCAGGGAGCTTCCTGTTTCCTGCTGCTTCCCTGTACCCACTTGAGGAGAACAGGCAGTCAAGTGAGGTAATAGGAGCCAGTTAGGCCCTTAAGACACTGATATCTTCCCTCACTCAGGTCCTGCTATCAGCCTGCTTAGATTCCATTAGTCTCTTTACTGGCAAAATGTTCTGAAAAGGCTCATTGTGAGAATGCTTGCTACCCAAAACCTAGCACTGTGTGGCACTTCAGATCAGCTGCATGTTTGATGTTGTACTCCAAGAACAACTAAGAAGAGTCACCACCCAAGGAACGTACACACACCACTACCTTGGAAAAACCATTCAAAATGAGATTATGCAGTTACTGTATGGATGGATGTCAGCAAGCCAATAGAGTGCCTGAAACCATTATGCTTATTGCTAAAAGCAGCCAAGTCAGCAGGCTGTAAATTGGCCAAGTCATAGCCTCAGCTTGACCAAAGCAGGAGGGGAGGGGGATCTTTGGGTGCCACAGAAAGGGCAACTTGACCCCACGTTCTTCCTTTTAAGAATTGCGTTGAAGTTGCTATTAAGAGCAGGATGTGGCCCAGGAATGTCTATTAGGGGTCTCAAGACTGCAGACTCTGGAAAAACCCACACCTGGTTAATCAATAATCAGAAGGAGGACTCTTGCTGGACCATTGAACTGCTTGTAACAAGTTTTCTTTAAGGGACATTCTAGTGTATAAATAAGGGGGGAAAGTTTGATGTAGTTGGACTTTTCTGGACTCTCCCTCTGGATATATCTTGCAGTCCCCAGCGGCAGACGGGCTGCCTCTGTGCCACTTGAGAGCCACACTCCGTTTCGGTAATTATCAGGGGTTGGGGGAGTTTTACTAACCTGTTGTGGACATGTGCAAGTGCTTGAGACCAAGTAAAGTTTGGCTTTAAGTGAAAGCACTCCTGTGTTGTCCTGTTTGTGCTTACCATCTATCGGTTGGATGGCCGTGTCTCCCCTGATTTATTTCCTGACACCACCTCGCATTGACTAAAAGTTACCAAGAGCTTTGGCTTGAAATAACCTTGTTGCTGTTACTAGAAAGAAAAGTCAAACAGCAGATTGTGGCAGATCTGAAGTCTGCAAGATATTACTCTGTTATTCTGGACTGCACACCTGACATCAACCATACGGAACAAATGATTTTTGTAACAAATGACTTTTGGTGCATTTTATGACAACAACAGAACCTAGTGAAGATGTCCCTGCAGTGGTGACTGTCAGAGAGCATTTTCTAGAATTTATTGACATTGGTGATACTACAGGAGCTGGTATAACAAATGTGCTCCTTAAAAAGCTGGAAGATACGAGAATTGCGATAGCTGACATGAGAGGTCAGGGCTATGATAATGGTGTCAACATGAGAGGAAAAAACAGAGGAATGCAGATACGGATCCTAAAGTTAAACCTTCGAGATTTTTTTTGTCCCATGCAGTTCTCATTCATTGAACTTGATGGTCAGAGATGTAGCATCAGCTTCTAGTGAGGCTGCTGAATTTTTTAATGTAATTCAAATCATCTCTGTATTTTTCTCTGCATCAACTCATTGATGGAAAATTTTGAAGCAACATCTGGGAACATCCTCTCATCCTTCCTCTGGGAAAGTCAAGTGGAGGTGATAACGCCTATCAAACACCAAACTGGAAAGATAGATGATGCCACAGTTACTATTATGGAGGATAATGCTATGACAGGAACTGTTTGTGGGAGAACAGAAGCAGAGGAAATAGAATCACCAGAAACATACATAACTTCAAATTTCTGTGTGGCTTAGTGCTGTGGCATGATATACTGTTTGAAATAAATGTTGTAAGCAAGAGACTCCAAGGTGTTGATCTTCATATATTTGGAGCAATGGACAACTGGACAAAGCAAAGTCATACCTATAATCTAACCGGTCACATGAGGGATTTCAAAATGTTCTGAAGAATGCACAGAAGTTGGCAAAGGAACTTCACACTTAAGCTATTTTCCCACCCATTCAAGAATACAAGACTCACCGAAGAAGACATTTTGATTACATGGCATGGAATAATCTCATAAGAGACCCCAAACAACAATTCAAAGTTGAATTCTTTACCCAGATGCCAGATTGTGCAATACAGTCAGATGAAGAATGTTTCATGAGCTCAAGGAACACAGCAATATATTTGGGATGTTGTGTGATATTTTAAAACTCCTCACTATACCTCAAGAAGACCTACACCAGCAATGCAGGGCATTAGAGACAGTGTTGACACACGATGACAGGCATGATAATCATACAAGTAATTTAGGTGATGAACTGAAAGCCCTTTCAAGATATCTTTCAGTAGGGTCAACTTCAAAGGCTGTTCTGAACTATATGTGCACAACTAATATGATCACCTTCTTTCCAAATGCTTTTGTGGCTCTGCACATACTTCTAACAATTCCTTTAACACTTGCCAGTGGAGAACACAGGCCCAGACTGTGGATCTTCAGAAAGCAGTTCAAATCTTTGCAACCAAGAAGGCACGGAAAGCACCACTTTGATTATTCAAACAGGTAAAATGCCAGTGTTTACTATGCAGACACGAAAAGTTACATTTGCTGTTCAGTCATTTGAAAGTTAAGTATTACTTAAAATTTTAGAACAAGGCATTTTATGTTGTTAGTTCTCCTTTATTGGGATAGGTAGCCAAGCAGTACCATGAGAGGGGTAGAAGGTGAAGAAGTCAGAATTGAGACCTTTCAAAGTTTTGGCCCAAGCAAGGAGGCACAGGGACATCATCTGAGGTGCCAAAATGTTGTGGGTCGGCCCTGAGGCCAATTACCTGCTACACAAGACTCTGGCTGTTATACTTAGTTCGTGTATTGCTTTTATAACAAAGGGCCATGTCGGTATTCTACCTCCTGATGGATTTGAAGAAAGTCTTGTAGCAAAAAATGGTTTTCGGTGAATTGAAAATCAGGGAATTCTGGAGTTTTCTAGTGCATTAGCACAGACTACATATGATCATATTGACTTTCTGTTTTCTAAAGCAGTGAGGGAAACATCAGTTGAGATTACAGAGATTAGATTGGTTTAAATGCATTATAGGGCACCAAAGATGAAATTTTGATTTCCCCTCACATCATATTGCACTTTGTTAGTCCCAGGGAACTACAAATATCTGTAATTAAAGTCTGCTTGGTGACATTTATGTGATTACATGTAGAAACATGAATTTAATGCTGCCACTGAGTTAGCAACAGCTCCTCAAATGACAGATATATACATCTCATTTTAAGCTTTATAGTGCTGTGGTGTTCCTGGTACAACTAGCTCGTCACAGGGAAAAAAAGAGAATGATCAGAGTGATGTAAATAGGACCTGAATGGAAGGAATCAGTGCAGTTTTCTTTGTTACAATATGAAAAAAATCATGTAATAAATATTGCATTTCTGTAATAAGATGTGAGGAGAACACTATTGGGCCAATTCTGGATCCCTAATTAGGATGAGTAGTGTGTGTTTGCAAAAAAAGAGTTTGATTGAAGTGCACACACATGCATCTGCCAAGTCCTTCCTTGGCCATGTCTTTCCTCCCTCCTCCACCCCACTCCGAGCCACCTTTAAAGTAGGGTTTCTCCACTGTAGGCAGAGCTCTGCAGAAAAAGTAATGCAGCCCTCAACTGTAGTTCCCATCTTCTTTAATCTAGAAGTCTGGTGACTCCTACGCTGACTGTACACTGTCAGGTCCTTCCCTCTTATGTGGGGCCTGATCCAACGTCAGTGGGAGTCTTTCCAATGACTTCTTCGATGGGCTTTCTATTAACCCTGTAGACCCGTGGGCCCACAGACAACACTCTGCAAAGTCCACGGTAGTCTGGAGAAAACTGATCCATATGGGGTCGCCCCTACATGAAAACAGAATACAAGAGACTTTAAACTGCATGTTGTGTTCATATCATACATTTGTTTCAGTGTGTGCTTTAAACAGTACATTAGAACTAATATTACTTAATTTAAAAGGGACCATGACTATTAGCAGCTAGGATGGCTGTGACCTTTAGGAAAATAGTACAGCAAATGTTACTGCCAAGAGCACACAGTTACATTATGAACATTCCTTACTTTAAGCACTGTAGAAGGGCAACAAACACTGACCAACACATTTTGTTCATATGAAAGATTCACATTTACTGAAAAACTCGTGATGATGTCGCATAACTCATCTTACATATATTAGCGCTAGCTAACTATTGCAATGCAATGAGAAATCTTAAAGGACATACTCTGTATCTTCATCATAAAATGCTACCATTCATGTCAAAGATTTTATAGAATGAAAAATTTAATACAAATGTTTTAACTGAAATGTAGAGTTTATGAAGCTTGCAGAAAACTAAAATTTTCTATATCTTCACCGGTCAGATACAGAATAGGGAACAGAAGCACAAGATTCCACCACACTGCCTTCTAAAATGCCCCCCGCCCCCTCGCCTGCAGGGAATCTACTGTAAGAGATCGGTCATATACATATGACATTTTCATATGACAATTTTCATATTCATTCAGTGCCTGGTCTCTCTGCAGGGGCTGCAAGCAGACATTCCAATTAGGATGTCTCAATTTGTGATGTGTACATTGTAATGATCTTGTACAGGCAAGAACAAAGATCATCCTGAGGTGTGAATGGAGTCAATGCAAGCTTGTTGCTTTATAAACTATCCAGAAGTGGGGCTAGTCAGAAAAACTTTGATGGAACAAGAACAAGGAGTCCTTGTGGCACCTTCGAGACTAACAAATTTATTTGGGCATAAGCTTTTGTGGGCTAAAACCCAGTTCATAAGATGTATAGAGTGGAACATATAGTAGGAAGATATATATATACACACAGAGAACATGAAAAGATGGGGGTTGCCATACCAATTCTAAGAGGCTAATTAATTAAGGTGAGCGATTGTCAACAGGAGAAAAAAACTTTTTGTAGTGAATGAGCGGCTGCTAGTCAGTTCTCTAACACAGTTGCCATTCTGAAATCTGATGGAACAGTTTTCCTTTCCAAATGCAGTTCTGTCAAAATTGGAATGCTTTGCAAAATCATATCAATTTCACCATTTCATTTTGGAGATAAAAAGGGGTGGGGAGGTCTGACAATGTCAAAATAACCTGTTTCTGCATTCTGGAATGCAGTTTAGTTTCTGAAACTAAATGTTTTGATTTCTCCTTTTGAAACAACTTTGTTACAAAAAAAAGTATTTTGTATACTATAATATAAAACAAGTGAAAATTGCAATAAAATGTTATAATTTTGACAAAACTAAACATTTAAATCAATCCAAAACAATACATTGATCAGAATTTTACTTCATGACAAATTCCAATTTTTTTTTATTTTGTTCAGAGCAAAACCAAGTTTCAAAATCTCAGAACTCTATTGTTATCCCTGGTGGGGTTGAATCAGAACTGGCAATGACAACAAAAAAAGTCTGGTGTAGACATGCTCAGAGATGTCTGTGTGATCACTGGAGGTCTGGTGCAGAGAACAGCATAGTGACTTCGCATGTTTGAACATAAGTAGTTAGACCTAGCTGAGGATAAAGGAAGAGCAGAGGGTTCTCAGTGTTTACACACTGTCAGTGAAGACAGTTTGTTCTTAGAAAAAAGTTTACTGTATCTTTTGTGATTACTAGAGCTGACCAAGAGACTAAAGATTTCCTACAAAAATATTGTATGGAAAAAAAAATCTTACTTCAAATTTTGGTTTTCCTATAGAAAATTCAAAACCAAGTCAAAACAGAAGTTTTTGCTTGAATTGACACCTTGAAATGAAACAAATTTGTATTTCATTTCTACTTAATATCATTTCAGATTTTCTATTTTTAAAAAAAACAACCAAGGGGAATTTTATATTGAAACTAAACCAAAAAAAATCTCCATTAAAAATGTCAATTTGAAGCAAACTTTTGTTTAGAAATTTCCTGTTGGAAAATTTTTAGTCAGAATTTACATATTCCCACAAAAAAACTGGTTTCAATAAAACCATATTTTGGTAGGATAACTTTTCACATGACAAATGTAATTAGCTCCAAAATTTCATTGACCTCCATTATGCTATTTTTTCCTATGAAATCCCTCTTGTGCTAAATTTTAACAAGAATATAAAAATTATAAACAGATGGGTACTTTATTAATATAGTGCCTGGGTTCACTCATTTCTTTCATAACACAGAAATAATCCCCTTTATTTTTATGCTACTTGACCAATGGGAATCACGTAGACAGACTATAATAATTACAAATTTCAGCTATTGAAATTAAGTATGTGGTTCTTTAAGACATAAAATATCCTTAAATTAGATCATATCTACAAAGTTTGAGGGACTCAGAGGAGATGGTGTAAAATAGAGACCAAATTGACTGAAGTGCAGATTGGAGTCTGTGAAATGTACAAAATGTTGCATTCTGCAGCATACCTGGCATCTGAACACAAATGTGTGTGTCTGTTCACCACAGATTGTTGTAGCATAATAACATGGATTCTTTTTAAGCAATGGGAAGAGGCTGTGATAAAAGATTTCCCTTATCAGCATTCATGTATCTAATTACTCATTAAAAATTCTAGTTTGTAAATTCCAACTCTCTCACCAGAAATCACTGGCCATCTGTTGTGTTTAATGAGCTGCCAATGAAAACTATTTTGATCATTAATTGGACTTTAACATGTATATTTTTTAGCAACTAACAAGTAAAGAATTCTGAGTCTTTGTCTATACATCATTGCTTATTCTTTGTATCTGCATTAATCCAATTCAGATATGATTTACCAAGCATCTCAGTCCCTCTGAATTATGCTCTTTTTCTCAGGTTTGATCTTTTTTCTGTTCTCACATCCCTTCTCTAATTGCTGCCAATTCAGGGATTATTTTTAGATGACAGGGAAGAACAGTTTCTTTGAAAACAGCTTTACATCACTAATGGAAGCATGTCCTAAGATGTGTAACCACTACTAACCTTCCCTACCGAAGAATGAGGAAATATAAATGGATTTTCAGGCATATTCTAAAATGCTGGACTTCCTCAAAAAGAGGTTAGTATAAGGCCATTAAATCTATATATTAACACTGGAGACAATTACAAAGCGTCACCGGGTATATGTACCATGCATGAGTGTTCTTGAGCAGCATATATAGCATGACATTAATACTTTTATGAGATAGTCTACCCTTTATCTTCTTTTCTGAAGTAGTTTTCATCTTCGTATACAATATATTGGAATTACTAGTCCCTTACAGTTGGTATGGCAACCCCCATCTTTTCATGTCTCTGAATATACATCTTCCTACTGTATCTTCCACTCCATGCATCTGATGAAGTGGGTTTTAGCCCATGAAAGCTTATGCCCAAATAAATTGGTTAGTCTCTAAGGTGCCACAAGTACTCCTCATTCTTTTTGTCAGGATGTATGTAATTTTTGGTGCTTTTGCATAAAAAAAGACCTGAAAGGGTTTGCTTAGCTTGTTGTTTTTTTCATTTAAAAAATCCCACACTTTTCCTGATTGATTTTTAATATTAGAAGCATTAGCTATATCAGTGGTCTGGGGTCCTCAGAACCCTTCCTGATAACCAGCAGAATGAAACATTTTGAGACCTAAACTCCCCTTCTGTTTTCTGGAGGTAGGGTGACCAGAGAGCAAATGTGAAAAATCAGATTGGGGGTGGGGGGGTAATAAGAGCCTATTTATTAAAAAGACCCAAAAATCAGGACATCTGGTCACCCTATCTGGAGGACTAGAGAATTGGACAAGCAGTTTTCTGTTCTCAATTAAAGGGGTGGGCAAGTAAGACTTTAGCAAAGACAAACCTTTCACCCAAGTGTGTCAGGAGTTTGAATTCACTAATTATGGGGGGGAACCCATAATACATAATGATAAAAATCCTTTCTTATTTCCATTTTCCAGACTTCAATTTCTTACCTCTTGTGGGATGAAATCCAGGTGTCGCTGAAGTTAATGTGAGTTCTGCCATAGACTTTTATGGGGGCAGAATATGATTTGCAGTATTGCGATTAGAGCTAGCAAAGGTTTCCAGCCAAAACATTTGGGGTGAGGTAGAAAATTACAGATATAGGTCAATCAAAACACTTTGCAAGTTTATGTCAATTTTGGAGAATGATTTTAGTTTAAAAGGGGGGGGGAGAGTTCCAGAAATGATAACATGTTTCTTGTTGACATTTGTGAAACAAACAGTTTTGACTTTTCTTGCTAAATCCACAAAGAGACGTACGTGCCACTGGTATGCACAAAAACCAAGCAGGTGGTGGAGACCACTTTATAGCCCAGAGATTAAGGTACTCACCAGGGTGGGGGAGACTCAAGTTTGAATCCCTCCTCTAAAACAGGCACTGAAACCCAGGTCTCCCACTCACCTTCCCCCACTAACCGGTTAGGCAAGTGTCCCAATCACTTGGGCCATAGGATGTAATGGGGTCATTGCTGCCTCCTCCTCCTCCATTTTGTGAATGCCAGTGACACCTAAATTCCTTTATGAATCTGACCCTTTGCTGCCCAAAAAGTTTTAAAAAAAAGTTTTAGGAAATTTTCAAAACTGCCAGTGAACTGAAAAATTAGTTATTCATACAGCTCTAGTCATAATCCCACTTGTCATTCTGTCAATCCGAGAGGCCACCAACAAAAACAGACTAGACAAGTCCATATGAAGCCAAAAATCAAGCAACATTTGTTTAAAATGTTCAGGCTTTTCTATCCATCATCAAGAAAAAGAAGGTACAATTTGTAATGGTATATTGAGAAGCACAATAAACTTTATTAATAAAGTAAAAATTTACATTTCAAAAATATATGGAAGGCGTAAAGAAATCTGTACTGCATATGCGACAAATCATGCTCTCTTTAAGTCAATAGCAAACTCCCACTGACTTAAATAATGCAGGATTGGCTTTATCTGCATACCTAATGCTAATGTCAATAGAAGAAGTGTGTGCATTGAGAAAAGAATAAATCTATTAATCTACCTGACAGAAGGGTAAATAAATAACCTCCTTTTAATAAGATATCATTGCATATCATTGCAGCTGTATTAAATGTCAGTCTAGTCTATATTTTTATGGAATTCTATACTGAATTGCAAATTGTGTGCAATATTGAGAATGCTACATTTTTATATAAGAAAAACTATTTTTTGGACAAAGACTGTCTTTAATACAAGGCTTTGAAGGTGACACAAGAAGAGTGGATGATCAGACTGGTCCAATTTGACAGAGGAATATTAGTGAGCACCACAGAGATCTGTGTGAGGTTCCACCTTTATTCAATAGTCCAAAAAAATCCTTAAACTTTCAAGTTGATGAAGCGGAACACCCATCCAAATCCATGAAAGCAAGTTAGTCAAAGCAAGGAAATCTTCAGTTTAGAGATCTCTGTAACATGCCTCAGCTTGGATGTGTAAACAGGGGAATATCAAGTCAGAATAGAAAGGTTGTACCAACTCTTTATTTGGTGCTCTGCAACCCCTACCAGGATACTGGGCCCCAGTTCTGGTGTCCACACATCAAGAAGGATGTTGCTAAATGAGAGGGGGTTCAGAGAAGAGCCACACAAATTGTAAAATATTTTATAGTTATAGAGTCAATGAGCTCAATCTATTTAGCTCCACAAAGACAAGGTTAAGGGGTGATTTAATCACAGTTTAGAAGTACCTACATGGGCAACAAAAAAAATGATAATAGGCTCTTTTAACTAGCAATCAAAGGTCTAACAACATCCAGTGGCTGAAAGTGGAATCTAAACACCTTCGGCATGGAAATAAAGTGAGGATTTTTTATCACTGGAACCATTTACCAAGGCTTGTGGTAGATTCCCTATCACTGGCAATCTTTAACTCAAAGTTAGAATTTTTTAAAAGAAATATGCTCTAGTTCAAACAGGAGTTAATTCAGGAAAGTCCTATGACACAGGAGGTCAGACTAGGGGATCACCATGTTCCTTTCTGGCCTTATAATCTAGGACTATGGGAAATATAGCTTACTGATGATTTTTTGTGCATTTCTTTTCAATTTTTATCATTAAAGTTTCTTCAAAAAATTGAATTTCCAGCCTATTTTGACTCCTTTGAGATGGTCACAAAACAGGACATGTTCTTTTTTTTTCCTGCAAAAGAGTTCTCAAAATTTTGCAAATTTAGAACATTTTGACCAGCTATACACCAAACCCCACATATCACTTCCGCCTCTTTGAATATGTCCCATACATTTTCAGCATTTTCAGTAATGCAATATGCACACCACAGGTTTTTCAATTTCACGGTAACACAAAACCTTGAGAGAGAGAGAGAGTGTGTTGGACATTCTTGCACTACTGAAGGGCATAATGAATTATTTTTCCATGGGGAAATAGAAGGTTAGCGTTTATCATGTCATCATTCAGGTATTTGACTAATATTCTTTTTGGGGTGGAGGAGGGGCAAGCCAGACTGCCTTATGCCTCATTAACCAAGAGATTAACAAAGAGGGGAGGCTGCTGAGATTGCTGTCAGGGGAAAGATTAAAAAAAAAGAGTTGCATTTACATAGCTTGGCACAGTGATGGCAAAACAGAAAGGTGGAACAGGAGAAGATCTATAAACATCACAAAGGAGCAACCACTGAGGAAGAAGAGAGTGGGAATGTGCCATCTCAGGAAGACATTAATTAAAAATAGGCAAAAAGAAAAATGTTTAAGAATACCTACCAAGTGGAAAAGAGAGAGAGTATGAAGCAGTCACAAAATGACCCTTTCGGGCTCTAGCTGCCAAATTTAAAGGGCCACCATGCTCTGCTCTGCCCTGTACACCCACAGAAAGATGCCGAGGGGAAAGTTCCTATAAAAGGCAATTTTGCGTTATAGAAGCTTAATAAGGGCAGATAAGTTGGATGCTGATATCCTGCATTCAAACTAAATCACAGAGACGAGTTATTTAGTACAATAAAACTAGTTGTAATAGGTTGACATTAAGACAGGGAACACTTTGGCTAAATATCAGAAAAAAACATTCCTGTTAGCGAAGTCTATTAGCCCGTGGAATAATCTCCTGAGAGAAAGAGTGGAAGCCCCATTGCACTTTTCAAACTAGGCTGCACACCGTGAACTGGTGCAGGGAATGACAATGTTGTCTAATAGATCTCTTCCAATGTTAAATTCAGTGATTAGATTCCTAGTGCTACAGCTTAAAACAGGATGTATCTGATCCGCTCCAGAAAATTGATAATGGGCACAAGTATCTAATCAGAGATAGTTAATGTGATAACTTTGGTGTTGCTTGTGCAGGCTGTAATTTACAATCCAGACTGTATAGATGGGTAACACTACTAAAGGGAATACTTTGGTTGAATTTGAAGGTAAATTAAGATTTCATTCTCTCTCAGCCCTGGGCCAGAACACTCCCCTGGGCTGTTGGTGAGCAGCAGTCATTCCCTGCATCAATGAATATTTAATTTTATTTACACAAAACAGAACAGGCTCCACAGCAGAGACAGAGAGACTAATCCCAGAAATCCCCCACACGCCCGTGGTTAGGCCACACACTTGGGAGAACTGCATTTGAGTCCCTGCACCACATCAGGCAGAGTGGGGAAATGAACGTAGGTCATACAATCATAGAATATCAAGGCTGGAAGGGACCTCAGGTGGTCTTCCACTTCCTGGGTGAGTACGCTGACCACTGGGGAAATAAAGAGGACTCCTCATGTTTTGTGAGAAAGGGCTTAGGCACCTATTTCCAGGAAAGGGTTCACAGCTGTGAATCAGGAGCAGAGTTAGGTGTCCAGCTTCCTTTGAGAGGCAAGGTTTAGGCCCCACCCCTCTCGTTGGTATTTCCTATTGACTAGCATAGGCAGCTGCTCACTTAGTCTGTTGGCTTCTGTGAATCCCATTCTTAGCCCTCTAACTGTCCCCATTCATTGTATAGGGAGCCTGGGAACCTGAACCAGGGCTGAGGAATTCACTAGCAGCAGGGTCCCTAAAGTTATATTAAGAGAACATAAATTATTATATTTCAATATAAACAAAAAACAAACTTCAAAATCTCTCTCTTTTCAAGACCACGGCTAATTTTGCAAAGGAGACAACATGGTGACATTACGATAGCCCAGTGAAATCAATATACAGCATCCTGTTTGGCCTTGCGTATATGAATTGCTTTGCTAAGAAATTAAAACTGTAAATGAAAGCACTTTGACTTGAAGAGTGGATTTTCCTTTTAGCAATGCCCTATGAGGACTCCTCTGCTAAGAAATTAAAACTGTAAATGAAAGGAGTCCTCATAGGGCATTGCTAAAAGGAAAATCCACTCTTCAAGTCACTAAATCTATACCATTGCATTATTATAGACCTGTGTGAACACAAAATATCTCAAGAATGCTTTAGGGGATAGGAGCTTCATTAGAAAGACAATTCACTGCAATATGATAAAACATAAGGTAGCTATTCTTTCTACCACAGCACAGATGAGGACTTTATTTTAAACCCATAGCAGATTGAATTTTTGCATGATGTTTTCTTTAAACTGCCTTCCTTAATCTAGAAATACATTAAAATACCCATCTGCCAGCTGTGCTAGTTTCAGCTGTAGCAAATTGATGATTAGTAGCCTCCTGACATAATTTCCTTCATATGAAATAAAAAAATGACTGTCACAGGATTACAGCAGAGGGGGGAAATCCAAAGTTTATGCTGTTTTGTCTTTTTTTATTTCACCCTTGCATTGTTTTGGTAATTAGCAGGTTTGCTACAATTAACTAGAATGCAAACATCAGTAGGGCAGATATTTAAAAGGCCATGTTTGAAAAGTTTCACAAAAAATCAGCACACCAGCAACTCACTGTTAACATTTCAATCTAGTGGTCTCCTGCTCCACAAGCCAGTGAAGAGTGTGTGGCAGGTTAATGGTCCAATTCAGCCCCTGAACTTCAGTGGAGAAGCAACGCTTACACTTGCTGGAGTCAGCAACTTTAAGAGTAGCCCCCCTAGCCCCCTCGCGTTCCTGCCCTGGCTCTCGGCCTAACAATTAACAGGAAGCTCTAAGCAAAAATAACAGGCTTATCTGTCGTGCTTGAGTCTCTTCTTGACGAAAAACAGGAAAATTAGCTATGCCTCAGTTTCCTTCTCTTAATGGAAAAACAGGAAAAATGAGCGAAAAGAACAGAAAAAAGCAACTTAAAATGCGGAGACAACCTTGAGGTACTTGTCACCTTACCTGGTAAAAACAGGACGCAGGCCTGCCTAAAAAGCTGACACAAACAGCAGCTTTCCCCCCCTTGTCACGTAAGTGTGACGTCAAATTGGCTATTTAAGAAAGTGCCATCCCTACAACAGATAGGGAGGGAAGAGAAAAGAACCCAAATTCTGCGTGTTCCGATTAGTAACCGAGTCTTGATCAAACTCAAGGCCCTCCCTCACCTCTCAAATCTTAGAGTCTCCACGTTTGTCGGCCGTTATGCGTTGGTTTGCTTTTGCTGTAAGTATTGCTTTTTACTAAATGTGTATTTGTTCTAACTGTCCCAGTAGTTAATCAGTGAAATTTTTTGTTCTTATATGTTTTATTTTTGTATGTCCCTATGGTTATTAGGTGGCTGTGCAGTGGCCATTTGGTTCTCTTTTGTGTATAGCGTGTATTATACTCACTTGCTTGTAAACCTAACTCTCCCATCTTAAGTGTCTAAATTGTCCCTAATAAAACCATTATTGTTACTCCTCATTTGTGTGTGTTTGCAACTTGCCTAGTGGTTTTCCCCTCCTATCCTGCATTCCGAACATGTATGATATTGCCACAAAACAGTTTGGTAAATAACAGCCTATTATTCACATTTACACCTACTTTACATGGCAATCCACAACACTAGGGCTGAGTTTAGTCCTCAGTCTCCAAAGGCACTTCAAGACTCCCCGTTGTTGGTAGTGCTGGTTGATTCGCAGAGATTGATTGTCTATCCACTTTTAAGGCAGGAGAGAAGGATCATTGTTTTGTTTTCAAAGATTTATAGTTTGGAAGAGATGCTAGATTGATAGCCCTGAAGGCTGAGATCCTTAAAATATATCCATGGACCCAGTACAGCACAGGCAATAGCAGTGCAGGTTTGCAAGGTAAACAGGCATGAAAATGTAGCTGTAAATGTCCATGCCCTCCAACCTGCAGGGACCATTAGTATGAATTAGCAATACAGTGAAACCTCGATTTAACGGACTAATTGGGGCGAGGGGGTGTCCGTTAAAGCCAAAAGTCCGTTATTTAATAATTTTTAAAAATCATTAAATAATAGGACTTTTGGCTTTAATGGACACCCCCTCACCCGAATTAGTCCGTTATATAGAGGTTTTAGGAGCTGTCAAACGCCCCCCCCCACCTGCCTGGCTCCCCTCAACGGGGAGCCGGGCGGGTGGGCTGAGAGCTCCCGCCTGGCTCCCCGCTGCGGGGAGCCAGGCGGGAACTGTCAGCCCGCCCGCCCAGCTCCCGCTGCGGGGAGCCAGGCGGGAACTGTCAACCCCCCCGCCCGGCTCCCCGCAGCGGGGAGCCCGGCGGGAGCTGTCAGCCCGCCCGCCCGGCTCCCGGCAGCGGGGAGCCCGGCGGGAACTTTCAGCCCACCCGCCCGGCTCCCCGCTGCGGGGAGGGGGGGGTTGACAGTTCCCGCCAGGCCCTCCGCTGCAGGGCCGGGCAGGAGCTGTCAAACCGGCCGCCCGGCTCCCCTCTGCGGGGAGCCAGGCGGGAACTGTCAAACTCCCCCGCCCGGCTCCCGGCAGTGGGGAACCCGGCGGGCACTGTCAACCCCCCCGCCCGGCTCCCTGCTGCGGGGAGGGGGGGGGGGGTTGACAGCTTCTGCCCGGCCCTCCGCTGCGGGGAGCCGGGCAGGAGCTGTCAACCCGGCCGCCCGGCTCCCCTCTGCGGGGAGCCGGGCAGCCGGGTTGACAGCTCCTGCCCGGCTCAAACCCCCCCCCCGTCCGTCCGTCTCCCCGTTGCGAGGAGCCGGGCGGGGGGGTTGACAGCTCCCGCTCTGCTCTCCCCAGCGGGGAGCCGGGCGGGAGCTCTCAAAAACCCCCCCCCCCGGCTCCCCGTTGCGGGGAGACGGGCGGGGGGGTTGACAGCTCCCGCCCGGCTCCCCCCAGCGGGAAGCCCGGCGGGAGCTGTCAAACCCCCCGCCCGGCTTCCCGCTGCGGGGAGCCGGGCGGGAGCTCTCAAACGCCCCCCCCCCCGCCCGGCTCCCCGCTGTGGGGAGCCGAGCGGGGGATCTCAAACGCCCCCCCCTGCTCCCCGTTGCGGGGAGCCGGGCGGGGGGGTTGATAGCTCCCGCCCGGCTTCCCGCTGGGGGGAGCCGAGCGGAGGCTCTCAAACGCCCCCCCCCCCGCTCTGCTCCCCCCCAGCGGGGAGCCGGGCGGGAGCTCTCAAACCCCCCGCCCGGCTTCCCGCTGCGGGGAGCCGAGCGGAGGCTCTCAAACCCCCCCCCCCCCCGCCCGGCTTCCCGCTGCGGGGAGCCGGGCGGGGGGGTTGACAGCTCCCGCCCGGCTCCGCGCAGAGGGGAGCCGGGCGGGAGCTGTCAGCCCACCCGCCCGGCTCCCCGTTGCGGGGAGCCGGGCGGGAGGGCGGGGGGGTTGACAGCTCCCGCAGGGGTCCCTGCTGCGGGGAGCCGGGCGGGAGCTGTCAACATATAACGGATTTCCCCCAATAACGGATTTCGGATGCATCGGAAATTTTGTCCGTTGCATCCGAAGTCCGTTAAATCGGGGTCCGTTAAATTGAGGGTTTACTGTAGTGAAGCCTCCTTGGTCATTCTGCTAAGACTCCCAATAAAGCATCAAAAAGTGCTAACTCTAATAGTAGTTTTGTGATGTGGACCCTTGCCCATTAGGACTCAGACCATTGGCTCATTTTGCACATCATCAAAAATCATCAGATAGGTTTTAGTTATTTATACCATTATGCAGATCTGAGCCAACAACCTTGAGCAGGAGTGTAACAAGACAGAGTTTATCTCCTGAGGCACTAATCTGCGCAGAAGATCATTGAAATGACCTACTTGCTTTCAAAGATACTATTCCTTTAGGTAGCCTTTGATTTGACTACATTTTAACACAGACCACACACACACACAAAAAAAACCATTACTTATATTCACTCTGGAAATTAAATGTGTGTCTTCATCCAGTACACTGAGATGCTTCTCTCCTTTTTATCCTCTCCCACTTTCAAAAATAGGCTCTCTCCCAAACATATCAAGTTCCCTTTTTCCCAGGCCAGGCCACATGTTTTTAGGGGTGCTTTTACTGGGTTGTTCTCCTACATGGATCTTCCTCCTATGACTAAGAAAAACTAACATGGCTCAATACTAGGCAGCAGTGACCATGAGATGGTCAAGTTTAGGATCCTGACAAAAGGAAGAAAGGAGAGCAGCAGAATACAGACCCTGGGCTTCAGAAAAGCAGACTTAGACTACCTTAGGGAACTGATGGGCAGGATCCCCAGGGAGGCCAATATGATGGGGCAAGGAGTCCAAGGGAGCTGGCTGTATTTTAAAGAAGCCTTATTGAGGGCACGGGAACTAACCATCCCTATGTGCAGAAAGAATAGCAAATATTGCAGGCAACAGCTTGGCTTAACAATGAAATCTTCAGTGAGTTTAAACTCAAAAAGGAAGCTTACAAGAAATTTGGAAAAAAAAGACTAGGGAGGAGAATAAAAATATTGCTAGAGCATGCAGGAGTGAAATCAGGTAGGCCAAGGCACGATTGGAGTTGCAGCTAACAAGGGATGTGAAGGGTAACAAGAAAGGTTTCTAAGGGTATGTTAGCAACAAGAAGGTGCTCAGGGAAAGTGTGGGACCCTTATTGAATGGGGAAGGCAACAAAGTGACAGATGATGTGGAAAAAGCTGACGTACTCAATGCTTTTTTGGCCTCAGTCTTCACAGACAAGGTCAGCTCCCAGACTTCTGCACTGGGCAACATAATATGGGGAGGAGATGAGCAGAAAGAACAGGTTAAGGACTATTTAGAAAATCTGGACCTGCACAAGTCCATGGGTCCAGATCTAATGCATCCAAGGGTGCTGAGGTAGTTGGCTGATGTGACTGCAGAGCCATTGGCCATTATCTGCACATTTGTGGCAATCGGGGGAGGATTATTGGAAAAAGGCAAATACAGCAGACCCAAAATGTAACTGTAAATAGGAAAGGTAACAAAGAGTCCTGTGGCACCTTAAAGACTAACTAAAGTATATTTTAGTTAGTCTTTAAGGTGCCACAGGACTCTTTGTTACCTCTGTTATTCCAGACTAACACGGCTACCTCTCTGATTCTTGTAAATAGGAAATTATCATATAGTGGGGTCCTGCAGAGATCAGTTCTTGGCTCTATGCTATTTAATGTATTTATCAATCACCTTGAAAAAAATAAAATCATAATTGATAAAGTATGCAGAAAACACAAAAATTGGAGCAGTGGTAAATAATAGACTCATAGACTTTAAGGTCAGAAGGGACCATTATGATCATCTAGTCTGACCTCCTGCACAGTGTAGGCCGCAGAATTTTACCCACCCATTCTTGCAATATATCAATATAATGAAGAGTACAGGTCACTAATCTGGATCACTTGGTAAGCTGGGGGCAAGAAAACTGTGTTATAATACAGTTAAGTGTAAACAAATATCTCTAAGAACAAAGAATGTAGGCCATATTTACAACACGGGGAACTCTATCTCAGGAAGCAGTGAATCGGAATTGTGGTGGATAATCAGCCAAACATGAGTTCTCAGTGAGATGCTATGGCCAAAAGCAGTAATGTGACCTTTGGATGCAGAAACAAGGGAATCTCAAGTAAGAGTAGAGAGTTTATTTTGCCTGACTATTTGGCACTGATGCAATCACCACTAGGATACTGTGTCCAGTTCCGGTGTCCACAATTCAAGAAGGATACTGATAAATTTGAGAAGGTTCAGAGAAAAGATACAAGAATGTTTAATGGATTAGAAAACATGCCTTGAAGTGATAGAGCCTTAGCTCACCAAAAAGAATACGGAGGGGTGATTTGATCAGTTTATGAATACCTATATGGAGCACAAATATTTAAAATGGGATCTTCACTCTAGCAGAGAAAAGTATAACATGATCCAGTAGCTGGAAGTTGTAGCTAGACAAAACCAGACTGGAAATAAAGGCATAAATTTTGAACCATTGGAACAACTTACCGAGAGTTATGATGGATGCTCCATCCCTAGCAATTTTTAAATCAAGAGTGGATGTTTTTCTAAAAAGATTGATATAATGTAAGGGTTCGTGACTTATTCAGACAGTTAATGATAAACGCTGTGTGAAGGCTGAACTATGTAACAAGTGTATATTTAATAAGAGTTTATTTGCAAATGTTAATACTGAAAAATCAACAACATCTGGATTTCAGAAGCAACTTAAAGCAGATTTTTTTGCCTTGAAATTGATCCATATAAATGCATCTTTTTCACATACAGTAGAACCTCAGAATTATGAACACCTCAAGAATGGAGGTTGTTCATAATTCCAAAATGTTTGTAACTCTGAACAAAACGTTATGGTTGTTTTTTCAAAAGTTTATAATTGAACACTGACTTAATACAGCTTTGAAACTTTACTATGCAGAAGAAAAAATGCTGCTTTCCTTTATTTAGTAAATTATGTTTAACACAGTGGTATACTGTATATGGGGTATTTTTTTGTTTGGTTGGTTGGTTTTTGTTGTCGTTGTTGTTTTGGTCTCTGCCCGCTACCTGATTGTGTACTTCGAGTTCCAAATGAAGTGTTCGGTTGACTGGTCAATTCGTAAGTCTGGTGTTTTTAACTCTGAGGTTCTACTATACATAACAATTCAAAGATTTTTAAACACAGCCTGCAGCCAAAATGACATCTGGTGAGACATGTTATTTACCCTTATAGAACAATGTCCTCTAGCAAAACATTTGGCTGTATTAATCCTTGCATATGTATGTTAAACTGAAAACTTACAAAAATAAGTACAAAATTTCAGATAAAACACTGCAGGGTATATTAACACTGTGGTAGACCCAGGGCAGACAGCTGCCAGAAAGGCCTGTAATTAGAAGGGTTACCACAAGGGAATTGGGTCCAGCTGAGCAAGGCTGCCACAGCCAGAAGCAGGGCCAGCTGAGGCCAGTTAAGGAGGCTGTCAGAGGCCTTTAAGGAGACTCCTCCCCAGAGAGGGGCGTGGGAGTTTGAGGAGTGAGCTTGGTGGAAGCAGGAGAGTTTGAGGAGTGAGTTGGAGGAAGCAGGGACAGAGAGGCTGCTGGCAAGCAGGGGAGGAGAACATAGGGTCCCTCCCAGGGGGAACCTAGCTTTCCTAGCCTGCAGAAGCCTGACCCTGAGAGAGAGGGAAAGAGAGTGGGCTGCTAAGGAGCAGCGAAAAAACCCGGGTCTGGGGCAGCCTGGTCAGATCCCCAAAAAGACTTGAGTCAGGGGAGCCGAGGAGCCACCTTGTCACAACACTCTAAGCAATTCTCAAGTAATGTCAATACTACTTGTACAAGGTTACAGTTCAGATATAACACTCATTGGAGATATTCGACTTTTAAAACTGTGTGCCATTTTGGTTTAGCTATCTCTACCTCCACACAATTGTTGAATCTTACACAGGGGAAATTTGCATACAATCCATGTAAATCTGGAAGATTTCCATGGACTTTAGTCCTGCAATCAGGACTTTTCTTGGTGTACCCCATTTACACTTGCTGGTGTCCAAAATGACCTTGATGCAGCATGTGTTGCCTGGATCTCCAACACCTTCATTTAGGCCTTTGTTCAGCATGATGTTTAATCACACACCTAGCTTTAAGAACATTAATAGTTTGGCTGACTTCAATGAACTACTCACTGCTTAATGCTGGGTACTTGCTTTACGTATCTTGCTGTATTGAGTCCCTACGAAGTATCTCTCTCCAGCATTTTTTAATCTAAAAATTGAAACTGGAATGAAACTAAACTTGATCATCTTTGCTTTCTAATAGTTCAGTCCCACTGTAAACATATCATGCAAGCACGGTCAATCATGAACCAGTCAGTCCCCTCTAATCTTGCTACAACATAGTTTCATTGTTGTAACTTGCAACTCTCAGGTGAAGGAGATCAGTAGGTGACACTTGAGGAGTTATCTTAGTTTAATTATACTTTCTGAGGGGCAGACTGTGATACCCTTACTTACTTTGAGTATAGTACCTTAACTCATCAGATAGCCCCAGGGGTAAGGTACCATTCATTGTGTATAAGGGTATCACAATATGGAACTGGAGGATTAGGATATGACCTCTTACCTGATTCATAGATAAGGATAGAAAGAACCACCATGATTATCTAGCATGGTCTCCTACATAACACAGGCCATAGAACTTCCCCCAAAAAATTCCTGTTTGAACTAGATTATGTCTTTTGGAAAAAAAATATCCAGTCTTGTACTTAAAATGCCAATGATGGAGACTCCACCACAACCCTCAACAAATTGTTCCAATGGTTAATCACCATCACTGTTAATAATTTACACCTTATCTCCAGTCTGAATTTGTCTAGCATCAACATCTAGCCATCGGATCTCTGTATGCTAGAATGAAGAGCCAATTATCAAAGATTTGTTCCCCATGTAGGCACATATAGACTGATCAACTCACTCCTTATCTGTCTGTTTGTTAAAGACCCTGATGTAATCTTAGCTCCATGTTGTGATAGGTAGACAAGGAGGGTGAGGTAATATTGGTTACTGGACCAACTTATGTTGGTAAGAGATAAGCTTTCCATATGGTAGTTTCAGTAACCCCCATGTTAGAAAAAAAACAGAATAATAGAATTCTGGTTTTATTTAGACTATAAGTTCTTTGGGCAGGGAATATGTTTTATCTACATTCTACAGGGCACCATGAACATTTAAGTTTTACAATACTATAAAAATAATTTTACTGAGACTATTTCACTAAAACATTAACTCAGGGATGAATTTAACCCAAACTTCATTTAAATCAGTGGAGTTATATTCAAGATGAAGGTAGCCCAATTGTGAACATATTCCCCAATCTAAGATCCCAATTACTTTATTTGAATTGATTTTCTATATTTTGCAAAGTAGTGAACCATTTGATACAAATATTATGAAAGATGAACTAGCATGGAGCACAAGCTTTAGCAGAGGAAAATAGTGGAAGCCATCTCTGGCAGTTAAAAATGAGGAAGCTAAATAATTGTTCCACTTAATGGGTAGTGAAAGTACTTGATTCAGATAACTATCTAAAGTCAGTGAAATTGGATCCAACAGCTCTTTCAAGAAACAAGATAGTTGTAACTGCTGTAACACATGTTCTTAGACTGATCTCTGCAAGTTTGAAATAGGATATTGAGAGTTGCCACATGTAAAGATGAATTACTTTTCAATCTGTCTCCTGTTTCCTATCATCTGTCTTACTTAGGGGAACAAAAGCATTGGAAAGTTAAAAAAACTGCATCATTTGAAATAAGCCTTTTCTTTGCTCTGCTCTGTCTTGTATATGAGAGATTTAATCTGTTCCACTTCGGTTCTTATCACGTGCCTATCGCGATGGCATCTGAGCACCATAAGATTAGAAATAATGCACACTTTTTGGAACAGCTGGGGAAGAAGAGAGTAGTCAGATCAACACTATGAATATATTAATTCTAAAAACTAATCCTGTGAGCCAAAGGCCATTACTGGCTGTGGGAGACTTTCCATTGATTTCAGATCAGGCCTGAAGAGAATCACTGTAAGAATAATAATGTTTTGCACGACTGAAAGTACAACACACAGAATCCAGTTGTGGATTACTACTGTATTGTGATATATAAAGAATAATTGCAGTTTACCGCTGAGCGTGGGTTTTAGAAAGAACCGACTGGTGTGTATGCATACTACCGTCCTCTAATGAATAGAATCACATCTTCTCAGCTATGTCTCATGTGCTTACCAGCTAGTTGAGAGTCCTCCTTTATCTCAAGAGCCTCAGCTTTTATAGAGGGGTTGGGGGGGAGGGGGAAGGATCTCTGTTCTATCCCTCCTGAAGGTGTGAGGTTAAGAATGGCCATGTTATATAGCGCAGTGAGAACCAGTAAGTTCTTGGTGCATATGTTCTCTTATTTATACTTATCTTTGTAACTGTTTTTTATTTTTAAGTGCATTTGAGAAACATTTAGATCTTTGAGAGAATCTTCAGGCCTTGAAAAGTCAATGTGGATATTTATTTATAGGAGACTACAAAGGTTTGGATTTACATACACAAATAAGTCAGTGCTAACTACCATTAAATACGACATACGATTTCACTGCAGAATTTCTCACCAGACTAACACTTAGCTTCTTTACTGGTTGTCAGTAAGCTCTGGATATGTGATGTCGGAAATATGACATCCGAGCAGAGGGGCAGGGCAACTTGTCAAAATGGTTTTCTGTTAGAAAATGACATCTTGACAAAACCACTTTTTTGTTAAATTGTGTCAATTTTGACAATTTCCCACTACAAAATATTTTGAGATGAATGTTTTTCCATTTCCAAAAACTGTTTTGACTCAGAATGAAAAATTTCAAAATATCCAAATTAGTTTCAACCATCTCTACATCTGAGGACTGCCCTCCCCTTATTAAGTTTGGCCCGAGTGCATGAGGGACACCCTGAGATATTTGATGTTTGATTTCGAGTTAAACTCTTAGAGAGAAATAGAAACAAGAAAGCCTTTATCTATCATTTATTCATCAACATACTTAAGCATGCACCTGACTTTAAGTATGGAAGGAGTTATGCTTAAATATCTTGTTGAATTAAAGTGTAATGATCCTCACTCGGGGTCTGGTTGGGGAGCGTGGCCTAGTTTTCATAGCCACAACCCCTGACTGCAAAGGGGGTTGTGAGAAGGGAAGCTTAGTCCAAGGCTAAAATAATCCTGTTGTTTGGACTTCCCTGTTAGGGAAGTCCAAATCAATACAAGTAAGAGGGGTTACCGGTGTCCAGGTCCACAGGCTGGGAAGAGGGAGATACTTCACTCTTTGATTGTCTCTGGAGTGGGTCCGCCCTCTCCTCAGGGAGAGCTCCTTTAAGCAGCTATCAGAGCCTTTGGGCTTCCCTCTGCTCTATGCTGCTGGAGCTATGGACTGCAGATCTCCTCGCCTCCGGCTCTGCCACCCAAATGAGCTAGTTCCCTGTCTTTTAATTCCTCCAGCAGATGGACCATTTGCTGCAGGTGTGGTGGGATGAGGCTGACTGAGCCCAAAATAATTTCTTAACCCCTTGTAGCCCAGTGTGGGGTTTGTACACCTCATCATGTAGGGCGATGAAAACTGTTTACATTAGGTTACTAATACAGTAATATAAGTAAGGAGTGTGATGAGTTTGGTCACAGAGACCCCCATGGGACTGTCACCTAAAGTACCACTGAGCCCGTTTTCCCTGTCTGCTTGGGACTCCAGAACCCTGCCTTGTTGAGCCAGACATGCTAGTCTGCTGCAGCGTAGACCCAGGTCTCATCCACACCCCAAAAACCTGCAGGCTTAACTGAAAATAGCTTAGCAGGTCACCTGCCTCCAGCACCCAGATATCCAGCTCCCAATGGGATCCAAACCCCAAATAAATCCATTTTACTCTGTATAAAGCTTATACAGGATAAACTCATACATTTTATGCCCTCTATAACACTGATAGAGAGATATGCACAGCTGTTTGCTCGCCCAGGTATTAATCATTCATAATTGATTTTATTAAGTATAAAATGTAGGATTTTAGTGATTTCAAATCATAACAGACAGAACAAAGTGAGTTACCAAGCAAAATAATGCAAACACATGCAAGTCTAATACATTAAGAAACTGATTACAGATAATATCTCACCTTCAGTGATATTATCTGTAATATTATCTTCCAATAAGCTTCTTTCACAGACTAGACTCCTTCCTAGTCTGGGCCAAATCCTTTCCCCTGGTACCGTCCTTGTTAGAAGACATTTTAGGTGAAAACTGGGGGTGTTCTCATGACTGGCAGCCTCCTTTGTTCTCTTCAACACCCTGTTATTGCTTTGGCATAAGGCAGAAATCTTTTGTCTCACTTAGGATGACCAGATGTCCTGATTTTATAGGGACAATCCTGATATTTGGGGGTTTGTCTGAATTAGGACCTATTACCCCCCCACCCTCATCCCCATTTTTCACACTTGCTGTCTGGTCACCCTAGTCTCACTGGATCCCACCCCTCCTAAATGGAAAAGCACCAGGTTTAAGATGGATTCCACCATTCTTCCTTGGCTGGCTCACATGAACACAGAAAAGCTTACAAGTAAACAGAACTATTTACAACCAATTTTTCTAGTCAATGGGAGCCATCAAGAATGTAAACCACCATCAATGGCCCACACTTTACATAATTACAATAGGACCTCAGAGTTATACTTTTTATTTCTAGCTTCAGATACAAGAACGATAGATTCATACAAATAGGACGAACACACTCAGTAGATTATAAGCTTTGTAATGATCAAGACCTTTTGAATAAAGCATATTCCAGTTACATCATATTTACACTCATACGCATATTTCCATAAAACATTATGGAGTGCAATGTCACAAGGAGAATCTTATTCATCAAGTGAAATTCACCCCATAAAGAAAGCCACAGATCTCTGCAAAGGTTAAACCAAAAGCATCACAGCTAAAAGAGAACGTTTTATAATGATAATGTTCCAATGTAATGACACATTTGCAGTTCTTCTTCAAGCTATTTTTAATGTTAGGAATATTTACCCATCAAATGCTACAGGAAACAGAGTTTTAAAAATCCACAACTGATAATAGTTTAGAACTTGGCCAGGAATGTCCTGGATTTGGTCCAGCTTATCTTCTGCTATTTTGCTTCCACTCTTCAAATCTGAGTTTAATTAACTTAATTTTAAAACAACATTATACAGGTTTATTTTATTTCCTGCCTTTCTCTCTTGGCTAAGAAAAATAAAAATGAACCAGCATTGATAAAGAGGTTATGTATATATAGTTGAATACAAAGCAGTACATTTGTCTGTCTCACTATATCACAATGGAATAACATGACAGGCACAAGTGTGGCCAATGAATAAAATAGTTAATTTAGATGCAATGAAAATGAGATAATAGTGAAGAAAGCAGCAATTTTACATGAATGGGTGTACTTCCATAAACCCTCTTAACAGATTTTACTATTCTGAGGTGGGGGAGGAGTGTTGAAAAATGTATTATTAAGGAGATATTTTTATTTACACATCAGGAGGGGAGAAATCTTATAGATTGCAAAAGCCATTCAGGACTAAATCAATAACTAGGGTGAGATCTTCAGCTAATGTAAATCAACACAGCTCCATTGTCTTCAATACATTTTCACCAGCTGAGTATGTGGTCCTAATATATTGGTTTTAGTGGCAGGTGCTTACAAGATTAGAAGTCTTTAAAGGTGTTCACCTTGCACACCAGCCTCCAAACAAGAGATGGGGGTGTTAAGTAGATATTAGATGTTTATCTGCTCTTAAGAGGGTCCTGCTCTGTAAATACAAAATTGCTTAAGACAAAGTGGTTGCAAGATAAACAGTGTGGATTATCTGATTAAATAGCTCAAGTGATCCCATTAAAGCACCTAGACACGCATACAGAAAAGAAGATTTAAGGGGTTTAACACAATATTACAAGCAGAAGGTCCAAGCCTGCAAGGTGATCAACACCTTCAATGCCTATAAAAAGACAGCAAATTTAGAAAGCTTAGCAACTAGCAGGAGGCTTGATCCCAGAAGGCAAAATTCCACTCTCGGGTCTACTCAGCCCCCTACTCTCAGTTTTCAAGCTCCCCACCTGCAGTCTTCAGTGGGAGTGTTGTGCACATAGGCAGATAAAAATATCAAAAGCTACAAATATGCTGTGAACTAAGGGTGTGAGTCCCCTCCTTATGAAATTATACTAGTCTCATCAAGCTAGTGAGAGTATAATTAGCCGTGTAGCCACGGTAGCATGGGTACCAGCAGTTTCAAGCACATCTGTACCCAACATAACTCAGTTGTGTCTCCTCTGCCAGTAGCCACCCTACTATGGCTACACTGCTATTTATACTCATGCTAGCTTGAAGACAGCTAGTGTGAGTATGTGTATGCAAGCAGGGGAATCATACCCCTAGCTCATATTGTAGACATACCCAAAGCTGAGGTCTGCTTGCTATTTTAGATATTCCAGAGCACCATCACATAATACCTGCTAGGAGAATTTTGCCTTTACTAGTGGATCCAACCTCAACACTACAAGCAGATGCACTCTGGGCTGGTCTACACTGGCGCTTTACAGCGCTGCAACTTTCTTGCTTGGGGGTGAAAAAGCACCCCCTTGAGTGCAGCAAGTAGACAGTGCACCTTCGCTGGGAGCTATGCCCCTCGCAGAGGAGGGTTTTTAGAGCTCCGGGAGAGCTCTCTCCCAGTGCTGTGCTGCAACTACACAATTGTTAGGTAAAAATAGCTGGTCCTACTCACCTTCCCACACCCGAGTAGTGCGGAGTTGGATAAGGGCTCACAAACTGTCAGAGTCCAAGTAATACAGACACCCAATACACCCTCCCCAGCTCAGTAGCTTGAGAGGCATGTGGCAACTTTATTTGTGATATACAGTAGTATTTATAGGGAGGAGTAAACAAAGTACTTAACTGTTCATAATATGCACGCGTGATCAACCAAGTCTTTCCTGGTTGTATCCAGTTAAAACCAGTGTTACAACTGCTCGAGAAATGCTAATAAGAGAGACAATAGATATATGGCTGCCGGGGTTGCAAAAGGGTCAGAGACTGCTGTTCAGGTCAGAGCCAGGACCGAACGTTCAAACTCAACACAACCATGCCAGTGTAGACAAGTCCTCAGACTGCTTTAAAAGAAATGCATATGAAGGAGACACATAACCCCAGACCCACAAAGGTAGTTAGGCACCCAAATACCTTTGAGGATCTGAGCCACAGTGACAGAAGCAATGATTGACAGCAATTGTGTTGAGGCCTAAATTGTCTTGCTTATATTGCTTAGGGTCAGGCTGTTCTAAGCTTATCCATAGAAATTGCATAGAAATTTGCATAGAAAGGTTTGACACTGCACCTGTCTGGCCATGGCCCCAAGGGGGCATTCAGCAGTTGGTGATCACTAGAGTAATGCCCGGTCCCATACATGAACCTCATTACATTCTTGACTTCTAGCACCAAATGGGGCAGAGACAGCTCCACTGATAAATGTGAAACTATAACTCCTAAAAAGTGATGACCAACAGCTAATCTTGGTGACCAAAAAGGGAAAGAACAAGAGAATCAAGATTGTCTTGTTTTTTAACTCATTCACCTGTAAAGGTAAAATGTAATACAAGAAAATTGAGAGTAAGAATGTACAGCATGAGGGAACAACAGATAAATGATGTTTTTTACCCCTACCTTCTGAACACATTTATGCAGTAATGCTGCATTGTCAAAACTGGGGTTTATATGAAACCAGATAAATATGCACGGCTTTTTCTTTTCTGGTTATCAGATAAAACATTAGTTGTAGCAAATTAGATTGTTTTTAGACTTTTAGGAGAGGAAATATACTCCCAAACTGAAATATAAGTGCCAAGTTTGAGCAAAGAATGAATTTTACTAACAAGTAATAAACTCCAGAAAGAGGCAAATCAGCACTCTCTCTATTTGATTTAAGATTATGTGTGTGGTGGTTGCTGATCATAATCTGAAAGCTTCTTTTAATTGGGCCATTTATGCTTAGTTGTATTTTAACTTTATCCTCTGATTTTTTTACAAGTAGTGTTTGCAACTTAATGGTATTTATTTTTGTTCAGATTTTATTTAGCTAATCATCTGCAGTAGTCCATGCACCACTGAGACGTGCCTTGGCTTAGCTGCAGCAAATGGAGAAAAAAATATGTAACCCTCCCCTTCTGTTCACTGTATGAGGTTGTTCAAAATAGGGGAAGCTGCCTCGCAACTTTTTACAGAACTTTCGGAAACTGGGCCTGAGTTTCCTCTGCGTGCTCTGTGCTGCCACAGTGTGTGTTCACCTCAGACCTGATCCACTCAGACAAACCACCGGGAACAAGCCTTTATCTGTAAAGAACATGGAACAGGATTACAATCAAGAAGTCTCCTCTCTACTATGTGCTCCCAGCTCAGTCAGTGCTGAGACCTCCTGCTTGGGGGATGGGTGGGCAGAGGGTACATCTTGGCAGGAACCAGGAAGTTCTCCCAAGATATCGCAATTTGTAGTCCACAACATGTTGTTCCCAGGGCTGCTGTTGAAGCACACACGGAACCTTGGGCTATATCTTTCCCCCACTTATTGAAAGGGCAACCTTGTCCCTTTCCATAGTCAAAAACCTCTCAGGCTGAATATCGCATGACACCCCTTTTTTCCAATGTTTCCAATAGCTTCTTGCTGCATGTCACCCCACAACAACAATGGCCAAACCCCTGGTCTCTGCTCCTCTTTCATCAGGCAGCGCGCTGTTCCAAATCGAGCCGGGAAGGTGCCCTTTGCTGTCTTGTTGACTGCTGAGTAGCTGGTGACCTGTTTCTGGGCACCTCTCCAATCTGGTCCCACTCCGTCTGCCGTTCTCCAACCAAATTAGGAGGAGAGTCTAAACAAACTGTGGTCCCCATGGTCTCTGGTCAGGCTCCTCCAGGTCAAAGTACTGAGGATCTGAATCAAAATGGTCTGGGTCTGGCAGCCTCCACAAGACAGCTATACCCCTCCAATACATATGTGGGTGAGTAGAGGAAGGAAGTAGGGGAACATACATTTCTCCCCCCAGTGCAACCGAGTCAGCGTGGAGGGGAAAGTAAACTGAGAATAGAGCTGATGCAGATTACTTCTCACCCTAGAGCAAGTGTCAGGAACTATATTGTGATTCTCTGGGAGACAAGCTGATTCTTGGTCAGTTTCTAGAGCAGTACAGCTACACACTATCCCTTACTAAGGGCTTGTGGCAAAGCCATAATTTAGACTTGTATGATTCAAACCCGCACTACGTTAAGGCAGATTCTTTCAGAGACCATCTATTTGACACTCTGAACAATGATAACGTATCTACTGCCTTTTGATAAAGGGACACAACCAAGTTGAATGCAATCAATCAATCTTTTTTACGGTAAGCTGTAATTCATCATGCTCCAGCACTATGTGGAGCAGCCCTTGCCTACAGAGGTGAGAGGATGCCTGTTTGATCATTCTGACAGTAAGATTCTTCTCTAAAGAAGGTGATTTTTAAATAAATTGATTTCTATATTCAAAAAATCATGAAAGTGGTTTTTAAAAAAGAATGTGTACAAGACTATTTAAAATCAGTGATGTACTTTTTTCTGTTATTATTTATCTATATTGCAGTAGTGCCTAGAGGTTCCAGCCTGGCTCAAGGTCCTGCAATGCTGGGGGCTGTACAGACCCATACTAAATATAGTAAAAGACCATCTCTGTCTCTCCCTCCTTTTCTTGATGGAATAATTAATTCCATCAGTGACAAAAGGCGAGATTCTCATAACTTTACAGGGTTAGCACTATCTTACTCCTTGAAAAATCCAATTCACTTTAAACAAAAGCCCCAGTGATTTCCAGAGCTTTCATATACAATTGTTTCTTTGCATGGATGGTTGGATGTGTGTGATACTGATAACAGGTGCATGTCCCGTGACGATGTGGAACCTCATGCTTGTAAGTGCCGCATAGTGAGGATAAACTGGCAATGCTAGGTGTGTGTGAGATAGGGGTGTGAGAAATATTTATAGGCAAATACCAAACAACTCAAAAAACAGTGATCAGAAATGAAAAGAGGCTTAAAGATAGCTAACCTTAAATCCATATTTTGGTACCTCAGTGTCTTCTCACCCAAAAGCTCAGCAGAAGCTGCTAGAGGTTTAGCACTTTTTAAAATCAGGCCACATGGTTAAGAAGCTAACTTTAGGCATCCATTTCTGAAAACCTTAATAACAGGTTAAAAAATTGACTTTGTTATTCCCTCTCCTGAGATGTACTAACCTCAGAGTGTCCAAGAGTGCGTTGCAACAAATGGCAAGGGAATATGCTCAGTTATACTGGCTTTATCCGTGTGAGAAGATAGAAAACATCCTTGAGAACAGAACTCTAAGAACTCTAAGAAGTATGTATGATGGAATCATGAAAGCAATAGGTCCTTCAGCCAAGACCACCCGATGCAAATCTCTTAATAGAGACATCATCAACAAAAGCAAGCAGATGCAACACTGTCACAAACTCCATTGTTGTTGTTGGCATTAGTCCCGCACTATGGCAGGGTCCGCTTCAGTCAGCATATCCGCCTCCATTCGGAGCCCGGACAGGACCAGTGATATGACCAGGGTATACTCCAACCGATGTGTCACTCCACCTGTCATTGGAGGCATTTTATACCTACTGCCAGGCAGGGCCAGCAACAGGGGGGTACTACAGGTACAGCTGTACCAGGCCCCCCAGTACACAGCTGTACCCAGGTTGTCCTCCCCCCTTGTCGCCAGACCTGGAGAGCAGGGAAGGGGCGGGGAGGCAGCACAGCTCTCCTCCCAACTAGCACGCCTGGCCCCGGCAGGAGCTGTGAGCCTGGCTGGCAGCAGCAGCAGCGCTGTCCAGGGGAGGGGAGAAAGGGCAGCTCACGCCCCCGCTGCCGCCAGGGGGGGGGGGGGGAGCACCTGCTGGGCTGGGGGGGCCCCAGCCACTGCCAGCAGGGGAGGCTCATCCACTCTGGGCTGGGGGGGCTGGCTGGCCTGGGGGGGGCCCCAAACTATCAGAGTAGGGGGACCCCAAATTTCTGTCCCCAGCCCTGCTGCCAGGTGTTAACCTACAGCACCTAGTATTCCCAAGAGGTCACCCATCCAGGTACTAGCCAGACCTGACCCTGCTTAGCTTCCAAGATCAGATGGGATCAGGTGTGTCCAGGGCAGTATAGCTGTACTGTCACAAACTCTATTACCATGAATAAAACAAGGAAGACTTGTGGCACCCTAGAGACTAACCAGTTTATTTCAGCATAAGCTTTAGTTGGCTATAGCCCACTTCATCAGATTCATCCGATGAAGTGGGCTATAGCCCATGAAAGCTTATGTTGAAATAAACTGGTTAGTCTCTAAGGTACCACAAGTCTTCCTCATTTTATTTAAGTATACAAACTAATGCGGCTGCTAATCTTAAATCTATTACCATGAAATCTCTATTTCAGAAGCAGCGCTAACTGTGATCCTAAGGCTCCAGACTATCAAAGACCTCAATATAGAATTATCTACAAATTATCTTAAAAATGCAATCACTTGCCTAGCACCAGGAAACTTAACAGGGAAAGAAATCATTCTCGATGAAGTGTTTCAACAAGGACAGATTATGCTTAAACATCTCCACAATGTCTTGCTTGCCTTGTGGAGGGAAGGAGGAGTACCACAAGACATGAAGGATGCCAATATTGGAACATTGTATAAAAACAAAGGCAATTGGAGCGATTGCAACAACTGCAGAGGAATCTTTCCTCAGTGTTGCTGGATAGGCTTTCACATGTGTCAGTCTCAAAAGACAAAGTTTTTGCCGAACATGTGTACCCAGAAAGTTATTGTAGCTTCTATTCCAGTAGATAAGCTATCAACATGGTCTTCACACTATGGCAACTGCAAGAAAACAGGAAAAACTTCTCTATGGGACCTTCATAATCTTACAAAGGTTTTTTGATCTGGTCAGCAGAAAGGGCCTTTTCCAGTTGCGAGAGATAATTGGTCTCCTCACCATTCTGCCCAAATCCTCCTCAGCCTGATTTGATCCTTCCATGATGGCAAGGCAGCTACAGTCCAGAATGATGGTGATCAGTCTGACAGCTTGGAAATCCATATTGGTGTCATACAGTGTTTTACCGTCTCGGCTCTTTTGAGCTAAGAAAGCATTATCTAAAAAGTTATATCAATACTCTTCAGTATATTATTTTTTGTGCTGCTTCATCATGCTTTTTCATCCAGCACCAATGATGTATATCTCCAAAATCAGATGGAAAACTTTGCAAAATTGCATATTTATGAGCAAAAAGCAAAAGCAAATACTTGCTGATAAGAGAACTTGTTTTTGCCAATGACACCGTGCTCACTGCACACAATAAAGAGGAGTTCCAGCAATTTTGCAATAGCTTTGTTCTAGCTGGTGATCAATTTAGATTAACAATCACTCAAAGAAGTCATGATCACAGTAGAAGTTGTGTTGACGGTGCCAATAGTTTTAATAGCTAGCACCATGCTAGAAATTCTGCGCAAATTCTGCTATCAACGAGCAATGGTGTCAAACAAGCTTGTCGTCTAGAAATAAGTTAATTTTCTCATCAGAAAGGCAGCTACCAGTTTGACCAACTGACCAAATGCCTGTTAGGATAACAGGAAACTAACAATGAACACCAATAAACAGGTCTACCAGATGTGCATTCTGAGCATTTTGCTGTATGGTGGCAGTTTTGAAAGGAAACATCTTCATCTTAAAAACATTGAAGAAATCACCTTTTCCCCCCACTCTTTTAAATAGGAAAATAGTTTATAGAAAAATCATATTAAGAAGAGTGACAGTGAAATCATACAATATAAGGCAGCACACGTTTTCAAATGAGATTTGAAACAGGGACACAAAACACAGCCTTTGGATTTCACACAGTTTTAGTTAGAGGGTAGGAGTGACTTTTATCGTCAAAGGGACAAAATGAGTAACCAATGTTATTTGACCAGCCTTCCAGTGAAATGGCCATTCTTCACATCAGAGCAAACTAACATATCCCTAGATGGGCTCTATGACGAGTGTGTGGTAAGGTTCTTTTTATAAAGAAACTATGTGTAAGATGAAACTTTAAATAAATCACAGCTCTTATTTTTAAGTGAGCACTGTACACTTTGTATTGTGCATTGTAATTGAAACTGATATATTTGAAAATGTAGAATAATGAGTAACCAATGTTATTTGTTGGTGGAAGAGACAAGCTTTAGAGCGGCATGGAGTCCTTCTTCAGGACAAACAACAGCAACACATATCACCCTGATTTACAAAAATGTAATAATGGCAACTTTCTCCTTGTGTATATAGGAATAAACCAACTGGATGGCTTTGCAGGGGAGCTTGTTTCAGCGTACTCTGTGAAGCACAATAGACACGGAGTATGTAGTGAACCAGATGACCTCTAGATATATTGTACTGAATCTCTCACACATAAAGAAAAACCAATAAATAAATCACAGCTCTTATTTTTAGTTTCATCTTGCACATTGTTTCTTTATAAAAAGACCCTTGCCACACGCCAGTCATAGAGCAGCATATACGGATACGTTAGTTTGCTCTGAAGTGATGAATGGCCACTTCATAGGAAGGCTGGTTTGAGGTCCAGCAATCAATACAACAAACACTAAGGTATGGCTCAGACAGCCACTCTGGCTCTTATCAGAGCTCACAGACTATGATAACACAAAAACAATGATATCAGAGTAATAGCTGGCTACCTCCTCTTTCTTTAGTAGTGAATGCTGTCCTTCATCAGTGTCTCCACCTCATCAAATGGTCATTTTAAGACTGTGTTGGTAGGTACTCATTTGGTCTTTCCCTTCAAGTGTATTACAACATTTTTTTCTTTACGTTTCACATTAAAAGGATTTGCCGGAGTGGGGCAAGAGGGATAAATTGTAGAACCCAATCTACTGAAATTGCTTGGAAATGGTTTAATACTACAGTGGCATCAAAGAAGGGGACTTTAACATATTTTCTTCTGAGAACAAAGAAAAGAAACAGATGTAGCCAGAGCCAAGGATAAAAATAAGTGTTTTTTCAGTTTCCCCACTTTTCAAACAGGGATAACACTGCTCCCCTACCTTTGTAAAGTACTTGGAGAACTACAGCTGGAAAAGTATTTATAAAAGCTGTATTGTTGTTATTAAGTGTATTCTAAAATAAAAAGAAAGGAAACTGATGATATAAAACAAAAATATCTTCATAATAGAAAATTACACACAGCGCTAAGAGGACAAAAATCAAACACAACATAAGGAAGGTTGTTCATTTTTCCTCCCAGAGTTTCAGTATTCATGCAGCACAACTCTATTCTGTCCCCACACACCCTGACAGGTTCCCCCTTCCCACAATTGCTTCTATTCTCTCCACAAAAACCCTGAAGCTTCCCCAGCTTCTCTACTTTAGCCAGAGGCCTGATCAGACAGCTCCCTGGGCAACTCCCTGCCCCTCCACAAAGTCACCATTAGAAACCGTGAGCCTGGTTTCGCCTTGATATCAGAACGTTCTGTGTTTGTTTAATATGATGCATGTGAAGATTCTGTTTTATTTTCTGGTTCACCATTCGCACTTGAACAGTAGCCCTCGGTTTATTTGTTCTGGAGAAACTGCTTATTTACAGATGAGGACATACATACAACAATGCTTAGAAAAATGTGAATCTAGGGCTATACTTGTAAAGTCTCAGCTCATGCCAGGGGTGTGGATTTGGAGGTAGCAAGAGGGCCCTCCTAGCACATGGTAGCAAGAGGGCCCAGACGCATTCTGGTTGAGGCTGACAGAATCCATCTGTGGACTCTAATGGTTAGACTGGCGCTTTGTAGTGCTAAAACCCTCCAGGAGCGCTATAATTATCTAACCCTACACACTTGCAAGTAACATTTTGCGCAATAAGTCACCGTTTAAAGCGCAACTATAAAACCACCTCTCCGAGAGTCAGAAGGCTTTTTGCGTATTCCCTGTAGCGTGTTAGGACCAGTCTATTCACTTATTATGCGATAAGGCAGCAGTTCTCTGATTTTTTTTTAAAAAACAAACAAAAAAAACCTGACCACCCCCCACCCCCCGCGCCCTGGCACCAGTCCCCACCGCGCGCGGACTGCCCGCTGCTCCCCGGCTCCCCGTCCTTGCAGTGGGCGGGCTGCCCGCTGCTCCCCGGCTCCCCATCCTCCCAGTGGGTGGGCTGCCCGCTGCTCCCCGGGTCCCCGTCCCCGCCGCGGGCGGGCTGCCGGCTTCGTCCCAGTCCCCCGTCCCCGCCGCGGGCGGGCTTCCGGCTTCGTCCCGGTCCCCCGTCCCCGCCGCGGGTGGGCTGCCGGGTTCGCCCCCGTCCCCCGTCCCTGCTGCGGGCAGGCTGGGGGCTGGCGCGCAGTCGGCAGCCCCCCTCCCACCCATGGCATGGACGGGGGACCGGGACAAAGCCGGCAGCCCGCCCGCGGCAGGGACTGGGGACTGGGGCGAACCCAGCAGCCCGCCCGCGGCAGGGATGGGGGACCAGGGCGCACGCTGCAGCCCACCCGCTGAGACGACGGGGACCCGGGGAGCAGCGGGCAGCCCGCCCACTGGGAGGACGGGGAGCCGGGGAGCAGTGGGCAGCCCGCCCGCGGCGGGGGCTGGGGGCTGGCATGCAGCCCGAAGCCCACCCTTGGCGGGGACTGGGGGGGCTGTGCTCCAGCCCCAGTCGCTGCGAGTTGCGGTGGCAGGAGCTCGCGACCCCCCGGGGGGTCGCGACCCCAGAGAAACCCTGACCCAGCTGAATGCTGGGATACCTGCCCTATCGCGCTACTGTCACTGCCACCAGAAGCGCTGCTAATGTATGCATTCTTTAGCGCTACAGGGTTTAAATGTGCACAGGCTCTAGCGCGATACCTATTGCGCTAAATTGGGAAGCACTACAAACAAACGCACTATAATCTCTAGTCTAACCATAAGGGAGAGTATTCTCCCATGTACCCTCTCAGCTCCTCCAGTCAGCACACAATAGAAGTGGGTTTGTGAGCCTGTCCTCACGCTGTCCTGCCCCCTTTGGTTTACCTAGTGGCAGAGCTAGACTCACACAATCTTTGCTCTTTCGTAGACTTACAGCATGCTACTGTACAAGGCTGCAAGAGATGGGTCTAAGGCTCCTTGCTTCCTCCCTCCTTCTACAGCAGGGGTGGGGAACCTCCGGCCTGCAGGCCATATACAGCCCGCCAAATCATTCCGTCCGGCCCGCAGGCGAGTCTCGAAAATCTGCGGGTCGGACCAACGTGGCGGTGGGAGTGCGCAGGCGCGGCGCTGCCCCAGAGCGTCTCCCTGAGGGCTGGGGGCGCATCGCTCCACCTTGCCCTCCCAGGAGTCGCGTCCGGAGCAGCGGGACCCAGCGGACGCCCTACGTAGGCCCGGGCAGGGCAGGGCGCGGGCGGCGGGAGACCGGGCGGGAGGGCTGGATGAATGGAGCGGGGGAGCCAGCGGGCTGCAGCGGAGGGAGGGCCGGGCCCTGCGTGCCACAAGTGAGCAGCCGGGGAGAGTCCGGCGCGTCGGGGCCGGGGCTGATTCAGGCACTGGGGTGTGGGGAGAAGACGCGCTGCAGCCGCCGGCCAGGTATACTTTGCCCAGAATACTTATGGACGAGGTCAGTAATGTTTTGGTCTGTTGTAAGCACTTATACTTGAAATTTCCATTTTCACTGTGGAATTTAATTTTGACTTCATCAGCACAACTGACTCAAGGAGCAAAAGACTGAAAAGTACGGCCACATTTACTCCGCGCTCAGCGAAGGGGTCGGGAAGCACCTGGGGGAGCCGCCGGCCAGGGACGTGCATCGGCCGCCAGGCGGGGGCAGCTCCGCGCTCAACGAAGGGGCTGGGAAGCGCCTGGGGGAGCCGCCAGCGCCACGCGGCCACCATTAGCCGGGCGGCGAAAGGAGGAGCAGCAGGGAGCCGACGGTCAAGGGGGGGGGCTGGGCTGGGGGGCAGGCAAGGGGGGGGGGGAGAGGCCATGGGGGCAGGAGACTAGCCTGGATGGGGTGGGCAAGGCGTGAGTGCGGGAGGGAAGGAGGTTTGGTGGGGGGGAAGCTGGGCTGGGTGGGTCAGGCATGGGGGGCAGGAGGCTGGGTTGGGAGGGGGAGGGGGAGGGGGAGGAAGTTAGGGCCGGGCCAGGCAGGGGTGGGGGAGGTAAGACGGTTAGATGGGGGGAGGCTGGGCGGGGGTAAAGGAAGATCACCCCCTACACCGAGGCTGACAGCGGAAGCTGACTGGGGCAGGAGGCAGGACCCCGGCTGGCAAGGAGCCAGCGGGGGAAACCCCAAAGCACTCCGCCTGCCACTGCTTTGGGGTTTCCCACACTGGCCCCTTGCCAGCTGGGGTCTCAGCTCCCGTTGCCAGCCTGGGCTTCCTCGGGGGGGGGGGAGGAGGAGCAGCCCGCGAATGACATTGTAAATATCCAAATGGCCCTTGGCAGAAAAAAGGTTCCCCACCCCTGTTCTACAGGGTCACCCAGCCAGCAAGGCAGGGCTGAGAGCAGAGCAAAGGTCCTGTCATGCTGCTGCATTACACCACCAACACAGGTTCATGGAGGCTCGTGTTGGGATCTCTGAATAGTCGGCAAATCTATGTGCAACACTTGCAGAAGTGATTCCCCGTCCTCTTCTAGCTGCCAGGCAGATCTGACTGCAGATCTAGATATGTCATTGAGATTCAGATCAGCACACATGGTTAACAAGCAGTCTGACTTTGGATTAGCTATCTGAAATATGTTTTGTCACATGGTGATCCCAAGCAGACTATTCTCTTTAGTTACCTCCTGTCAGGAATCAGAGTCTGCAGCAGAGCTAGGGCAGCCTCATCAGTGTAACTAGCCTGCAGCAGCTGCCTGTTTAGCCAGGCCACCTGCCTGCCAGGCCATCCAGCCAGCTCTTAAGTCAGCAGAAGCTCACTGGCTTCTCAACACTCATGCTCACCATTGTGCCTGCTACCTTGTTCCTGCTGCTCCCGCCTTGCACGCAGCCTTGCCTCTGTTCTGCCCCTGCCTTGAACCTCTCTTTGTCTGCTACCCTGCTCACTCCAGTTCCTGGACCCTGGTTTTGACTCTTGGCTCTGGCTCCTGACTACAGACTCCAGCTCAACCCTTGGCTGTGGTACCCAGTTTCGACCTTCCGGTTTGACCCTTGGATTTGGCTCCAGACAGCTGACTACGGCTCTAACCTGAGTCTCTAGGCCTGTTGCCCACTCTGGCCATGAGGCTAGACTACCCTCATCCCAGTCAGCTGACACCTCCCTCCCCTAGGTGTATAGAGATTCTATCATTTTTCTTGACCCAGATAGACTCTGTGGCACAGTTATATGTGTGATTAAATAACAGGGCTTGAAACTAGTCCAGTACACGCTGTAGTTATGGATCATGATACTCAATAGAAGGCCAAATTCCCAAACTGGCAAATATCACACATTAGCACAATGTTGTCTATTGAAACCAGATCATTGATACATAACACTTTTGTCCAATAGTAGGACACACAACAACAGAATAAATAGTCTGCTTTAATCAAACAAAAATAGGAATAGCCATAGGATAAATTCTATCACATTCATAAACAAACATACAGGATTAGTATTACCATCAAGCACTGCCCAAAAGGATAAATCTGTGACTCTAGAAACATAAACTAATGACCACCAAAGTGCACTTCAGAACTATACATGCCACATATCCAATCATATCAGTAACAGGAAATTCCTATTTTTGATGGTGTTGTCATATAAATTTTGACACTGGTAAATCAGGCACCAGCTCTTGCCAAGGCTATAGGTGTCAGCTGAGCACACTGAGCATTTACAAATTCATAGCTGGAAACCAGACTAGCTCATCTCTATGTTAGTTTTGTTCAAGACAGGTGTTAGACTTGTAAGGATGTGTTTAGTCTCTAAAATGCTTGTAGGTTACAGCATGCATTAATCTCACTTGCAATGTCTATTCCATGCTACAAGGTAGAATACAAATTTGTTTCATAATTGTAAACATGCCAGCTATGAACTTATGACCTCAGATGAGAAGAGTTGGCTCCCCCCAGGCCATCCAGGAGGACTATCAACATTAATTTGGCCATTATAAGACAAAAGCTTTGATAATTGCCCCCATCCACCCATAGAGAAGTCAGTGAAGAAGGCCTTGTCCCATTGGTTTGAATGCTGGAGGAGGGAAATAAAAATGGCTAACGAAGATTTTTCATCTCTTTGCTGTTTGGACTCCCACAAGGGCTAGAGTTAAGAAACAGAAAACAGAAATGCTCAAGGTCAACCTATTTTAAGCCCTAAAAAGACATTCAATGCTGACAGATTATTACATCTCAATCACCTTTTCACATACAGACAAGTTCATTTGTGTATATATGTTTGCTTGCACCTGTAAATAACTCTCATATTTCTTTTTCCTAGTTGATAAACCTTTAGTTTATTACAGGAGTGGCTACAGGCGTTGTCTTTGGTGCGACATCTAAGATACAAATTGATCTGGGATACGTGACTGGTCTTTTGGGACTGTGAGCAACCTGAATATTTTGTGATTTTTAGTTTAAGTGACCATTTTATCACTGAATCCAGCTTTCCTGGCAAGATAGGCTGGAGAGCCCAAGGGGACTCCATGGTAAGACTTACAGTGATCTAGAAGTTCACATTTATTACTGAGTTGGTGAAATCTAATTATAGAACATACAACCAATTTGTGGTATCTGCTCTGCTTTTGGCAGTCTGCTCTGAGGTTGGCACATTCGGTTGTGAGCCACTCCAGACAGCGTGACATAAGTATTCCCCACACATGCTGTCAGACAATGGTTCCCAGACCAACAAGCACAGTCAGCACTGCAAGGAAGCGAACATATGCCATTGATGATCCAGTAATTTTCATCTGTTTCCTTGGACGTTGTCTATATTGAAAGGTGACTCTTCAGACTTGGAGTCCTGGTGTGAAGAACTTCAGCACTTTTGTACTATAGTTCAGAGTGAGACATGTAGAAGCTCAAGTGAATATTTTATAAGCTGCCAACCAAATTTTGTGGGACCTTGGATGATATCTAACTACCCTCCAGGAAGTGTCTTCAATTAGCTTGCTATTCTTGATTGCTAAAGTTTAACATATGGTAAATCTAGGTATGTCTTCACACCCCTAACTCTCAAACTGCCTGTTTTCATGCTAGCTGCAGAGGCTGTTCAAATCTTTTGCACAAGACAATTTTCACAGATTAAAAGACAATAGAATCGGTATAGGGCTGCTAAAGTCAATCCTGCTTTGGCCAGGTCATGCTACCGATTTGACATCCATTGGGGAAATGTGACTAAGCTGCACAAGTTTCAGCAATCTCCATCTGTATCACAGAGGCATCTGAGAAACAACTTTTTACATTTCTAATGAGAGATACCTATTTATTTGCTGTTTAGAGTATCTCGCATCTCCCCATAAATCCCACCTTCTCATGGAAGGACAGAGCCAGGTAGGAGAGTGCAATAGAGACAGTGCCACAGACACTGTACTTCAAGTAAATATTCTGTACGTTTGGGAAAAGTCAGCTAAACTGCAACTAAGGATCTGTGGCTGCTTCTAGTTGCACATACTGCAGTTTCTCAATTTCCATGATTTTAAAGGTTCCTTTTCCTTGATCCACTGCACTTCAACTGAAATGAACAGTGCATTTATGGCAATATTTTGCATGGCAGATTTCTAATACTATGCTCTTCTTGGGTTGGATCCAAGGCCTATTGACGTCAATGGAAAGCGACACCTATATATGGTAAAGAGAGCAGAATAGCAGATCTAAAGAGCGCATTTGGTGCTCAAATTTTATCCAGGTTCAGAAATAGTTGCCTCACTTGGTGCTTGTAAAATTGCCTTCAATAGCCTGAGAGGTAGAATTAAATATTTAACATTCTTACACTTATTATAGCTTTTTTAAAAAAACAAAAAACAAAACTACAACTTCTTTACTCCTTGGTTGGCAGCAACAAAGCAAACGGATTAGTGGGAGGGTGGAAAGCAATTCAGTAAAAATGAGGAAAAAGAGAAAGGTTTTAATCTTCTCAAATTGGTCCTTTGATGTTGATAATTTTCAGGAGTGGACCTTTTGTAGAGTAAAGGATCATGTGAAGTTTTATCCTTACAGTAATCAAGCTCTGATGAATCTTTTGAAGGAGAGCAAGTGTTAAGAAGAGCAAAGAATGCAAAGCTGTTAGGACCAAGGTCTCCAGTGTATTGAAATAAGCAATGTGTGTCTGCAAATTGAAGCAAGCTAAAGGCAAACATTCCTAATGTACATTTCTTTAAGAGAAGATAAAGAGCATTGAATCAATAAATCACAGAAAAGATTGTTATTTTGTACAAGCTGAAGGTCGGTGCAGGTCATTCCCACTAAAGCAAACAGATCTTGTTAATTTAATCCAACAGATTTGGCAGAGAAACTAAACAGGAATTTAATCAGCAGCAGAAGGTGGTGAACATTTCTGAAAATTGAGCGATCATTGTACCAAGCAGTAAACATCATTATAGCAGGATGGGAAAAGGAAAGGAAAAGTATACCCCTTTTCATGCTCTTCATTAACTTAATCAAGCACATAATAAATGATTTAAAACAGTCTCCAGAAAAACACAAAACAATACATGAAGGAGCAGCGAGACAATAAATTATGGCAACATTTATGCCAACAATAAAATTCTCTCTTTACTATCACTTTCTTTTCTATTTTGCAATTTCTTCCTTAAATCTGTCTTCCTGCAAAATGTTGCATCGGCTGCATAATGTAATATTAAAATTTGCTATAACCCTTGCTAGAAAAAGACATCAATTTGTTTTTTAACTTTTTTCAACACACAAAAAAGTGTGACAAAATCAGTAGCTTCCCGATGCTGACTAGCAAGTCAATGCCTGTATTTCTATAGCAAGTGCCCCAGAAGGAAGTCTGGCATTTGAAGGGAAAGTGGTTGTTCAACACACTAGCTTTTTTGTTTGGGTTTGGTTTTTTTGAAGGCTAGGAATATACCAAGGTTTAAAAGAGATGTAGATAAATTCATGGAGATTAAGTCCATTAATGGCTATTAGCCAAGATAGGTAAGGGATAGTGTCCGTAGCCTCCATTTGTCATGATGGATGGCAAGAGAGAGATCACTTGATCATTGCCTGTTAGGTTCACTCACTCCAGGGCACCTGGCATTGGCCACTGTTGGTAGACAGGATACTGGGCTGGATGGACCTTCGGTCTGATCCAGTAAGGCCATTCTTATGTTTTTAACACTGAAACTGCCACAAACCAACAGTGTTTTCATAACCTCTATCCCCAAAATGCTACTCCACAAACACTTCTATGTTTTTTTTTCCTGTCCCACAAACCGAGTGAGGTATATTAAAAATTGACACTTTCTTGTGACATTTGTCAGAAAGGTGAAATTTGAGACTTTTATTGTAGATGTAGGGGAAAAGACATATGGAACAACCTTCAACTTGTGTACTTTAGAAAGAGTTAAAGTCCAATTGTTCAGCATCTTCCATGTATATTTCTGATGGCAGATCCTCTCTGTGTCGAGAAATTAAATTATCTATCTGTTAAATGTCGTCAGAATTTGCTGAATTTACATTGGATTCTAACCCAGTTCCAAATGGTCTACAGTGCTTTGTCAAAACATTAATCAAACACATTGGAAAACAGACTATTTTGATAGGGTGTAGAGGCAGCGAGTCTGCCCTCTGCTAATTAGCAGATCCGCACATATTTAGGAGGTTTTGTTGTACTTAGTATTGACACATAAGCGCTGCCTTATGATACTTTTCCTGAATCCTTCAATAAGGAGCTCAGGCACAAGCCAAAATTTTCAGTCTTTTCCCCTCCATCACAATAAAACCTGACATTAGTAATAGAAACCAAAGAAGAATGGTTTCAAATGTGTTCTCTTGCTTTTATAGGATGCACAATTACCATAAACTGCAAATGTACACACCTGGACTAATCCTACATTCCTTGAACTCACACACCCACTGACTAAGGGCTGGTCTCCACTACGGGGGGGGGGGGGCGGGATCGACTGCAGATACGCAACTTCAGTTACGTGAATCACGTAGCTGAAGTTTGCGTATCTGCAGCCGACTTACCGTCCTTCCTCATGGTGGTGGCAGTCGGCGGCACGCTCCCCCGTCGACTCCAGCTTGCGCTTCCCGGCAAGCTGGAGTTCCGGAGTCAACGGGGGCACCGCGAGCGATCGATCGCTACCCGCCAATTCGGCAGGTAGTGAAGACATACCCTAAAGATCAGCATGAGCAGTGTAGTTCTAGAAATTACAACTCAAGTGCTTTTCTAGTTTAAGCTTACATGTGTTTTCGTGAAGAAATGGTTAAGCCAGAGCCAAAAAGAAAGAAAACATTCTGAATTTGTTATTGATGATACTTTATATTTAAATCTAGTGGAGTAAAAAGAGTGTTATCACCACCATATGCATAATCTGTTTTCCCCAAATACAGAATAGTAATATTTATTTAACACTTATGACTTTTCTGCATTATTATTGATAATTCTACCATTTCCATCTAGTAAGGAATATAATTATGATGATTCTTTTTTCCTAATATATTTTAAAGACTCTTTACTGTTTTTATCTCTGCTGATTATCAATTTCTCCTTATGTCCATTGGCTGCCCTTTTCAGTTTTCTATAATTCCTAACTTATTACTATCAACTTCCTCTTTCTTCGTTTTTTTTAAAACAGTTGCCTTTACTTTCCCTCTAAATCAGTTTGGTTTGTAACCTGCACAGCCTTCTTCCTCACTTATGGGATTGTGGCTTTCGGGACAGCTATTAAGATGTTCTTAAATTATCCCCAGTTATCATTCATATTTTTCTGATTAAATTCTTCCTCACAGCTCATTCGGCTCATACCATATTTTCTGGCGTATAGGATGACTGGGCGTATAAGACGACCCCCAACTTTTCCAGTAAAATATAGAGAAAAGCCGCCGGATTACAAAAAAAAATAAATAAATAAATAAATAAATAAACCCACATACAAAAAGCGCGTGCGCCCCGCTCTCCCGTCCCCGCCGCGGGCTGCTGGGAGCGCCCGGGTCTCCCATCCCCGCCGCGGGCGGGCTGATGGGAGCGCCCCGGTCTCCCGTCCCCGCCGCGGGCGGGCTTCTGGGAGCGCCCCGGTCTCCCGTCCCCGCCGCGGGCGGGCTTCTGGGAGCGCCCCGGTCTCCCGTCCCCGCCGCGGGCGGGCTTCTGGGAGCGCCCCGGTCTCCCGTCCCCGCCGCGGGCGGGCTTCTGGGAGCGCCCCGGTCTCCCGTCCCCGCCGCGGGCGGGCGGGCTGGTGGGAGCGCCCCGGTCTCCCGTCCCCGCCGCGGGCGGGCTGCCGGCTGATTCCCAGATTCTCCAGTCCGGCGGCACCCACCCTATAAAACGACACCCGGCGTATAAGACGACCCCCGACTTTTGAGACGATTTTCCTGGCTTAAAAAGTCGTCTTATACGCCGGAAAATATGGTAATTGTTTTCACTTTTGTGAAATTTGCCCTGTTAAAGCACCAGTTATATACTGTATATTACTGGTCCAAATTTTGTTCTGTTTCCACATTATAAATATGGTCATGTCATGATCACTTGTACCTAGGGCTTCATATGTGCCAGGGCTGCCCCTTGGCACCTTTGGGCTTGTAATGTCAGTTATGAAAGTAAAAAAAAATTGCTTGAGCCCCGGCCCCTGGCATCTAATTGCTTGAACCTCAGCACCTCTTTCATTACAAAATAAGCTCTTTGTGTAGCTAAGGTACCACTAACTTTTAGTTCTGTTAAGACAAGGTCTAATATAGAATTCCCCCATGTTAGTTCCTAACTTTTTGAGTTAGGAAACTGTCATCTGTAACATTTAGAAATTCCCAGGATGTTTTAGTACTGGCAGTGGAGACCTCTAGCATATGTCACTCAAATTGAAGGAGGCATAAACATGTGACGAAACAAAGAGTCAGAAGGCACAAAGGGGAAATGAGTACTAAAGAAAAACTGTCATTACCACTGAAGTGGTTTTGTTTCAATTAACATGCATTCTTTAGAGAATATTTACTTATATGTAACCCTTCTGCCCATCAGTGTTGGCAGCAACAAGGGCCGGGTTCAGTATCCAGGGGTTCCATTCTAATGACACAATACAAAACCGGCTCGAGCCCCCACCCAGTGACTGGGACAACCATATGCCACCCTTCTGGGTGCCTCTAAGAGGAAATACTTCCCCTCTCGCAAGCACAGAGTCTGAGTGTATCAAAACCTTTTTAATAACAAAGAGAAACACTGTGGCATATTATTTGGTAAACACCACAAACAGGATTCACAAACCAGAATCCCCCCCCACACACAAGCAAATGGGCTGTGTCCTTTCCCTGGGGTTCTTGAGTCCCGCGAGTCCCAAAGTCACCCAAAGTCCCAAAAGTCCAACAGCCCCGGCAGAGTTCAAGAGTTCATTAGCAGAGTTTTACCTCCCCACCTGGGTGGAAATGGGGGGGGGGGGGGCAGGTTAAGGGGCACCTTACATGGTCAGAGGCCAACTGCCCCACCTCTCCATGGGGTTGTGCTGCAGTCCTCACCATGGGCCACCATGGGCCAGTCCTTCACCAGCCGCTCTGCTCTGTCAGCCGCTGCACGCCACCAGCCACTCCACTAGCAGTGACCCAAACAGCTCCACTTCATTCGCTGCTCAGCAATACGATTTCAGGCCCCCCTACAGGGCTCAGTGATTTCAGATCATAAGTGATCTCAGCTCATAGTAGGGGGTCCATAGTGCAGATACCCTACATGGCCCAAATTGAGTTCAGCTTAGCAGACCAAACCTAGAGTCCTAAGGGAATCATTCATTAGCTCTGACATTCCATGGGGGGGGGGGAAGAGAGAGAGAGAGAGAGTGCATCTAGATATTTGCCTAGTTTTACAAAAGGCTACATAAAAAGCACTAGCCAAGATAGTACAGACTAAAATTTCATACAGACAATGACTTTATACTGCCCTATATACTATTCACTGCAATGCAAGTACAATATTTATATTCCAGTTGGTTTATTTTATAGTTAAATGGTAAAAATGAGAAAGTCGGCAATTTTGCAGTAATAGTGTGCTGTGACACTAGTATTTTTACGTCTGGTTTTGTAAGCGAGTAGTTTTTAAGTGAGGTGAAATTTGGGAGTACACAAGACAAATCAGACTCCTGAAAGGGGTACAGTAGTCTAGTCATTCTTTCTATTTGCAAAATCTGCAAATAGAAAGATAGAAGATTGAGAGAAGGAAGACCAAAACAAGAAGTAGAAGACAAGAATGAAAGTAAGCACATGGAGGACAGGGGAAGGAAACCAAAGATATGGAGAATGGAAAGAAAGTTTGGAAAGCAAATGGTTGAAATCATGCAGAGAGCCTTCCCCATTCGGAGACATAGCAGTGGGCAGGTTCCCCCAGGGCAGAGCAGCCACACATTGCCCCTCACTCTGGGCTGTGCCTAAATGTCAAGATTTACTTCTAGATAATTAAAGTACATTTACAGCTCAGTGTGCATCTGCTCTTATCCTTTTGCTACCAGATCCTTGGTCTTTGCTAGTACCTTTGGGTGTATGCAAGGTCAGTGAAGTTCTCTCCTTTCTTTCTATAACCTTTCTCTGGTTTATAGTTGCTTGGCTGTACTGCGCCTTTGATATAAAGATTCCATAGTACCATTTTACATGGCAGAGCACCTTTTGCTAGTGCAGATACCTCTGGGTCACACCAGATACCGATTACTGTCTCCTTTTCATACAGTTTACTATTATATCCAATATTTAATGAAGCCCAGCATTCCTGGATAGACAGCGCTTCAATTTCCTTTCAACTTAACAGGCAGTACTTCAAAGGAGTCCTTTGAACCAGGAAAGGTGGACACATCTAACCTTTTTGCATACCTAAAAGGAAGGCAATGCTAGGCATTCACCATGCAGAATGCATTCTTCTCCATTGTGAGCAAACATTTCTTTAGGCCTATGGTCCTTCTCACTGCTAATCATTCTCCCTGCCTTTGTCTGAAGTGTTTTATTCAGGCTACTGTATTTTATCTCTACCTGGGTCATAGTTAATTATGCCTTTGTTCTGGGTGTACTACATATTTAATTGTAAGACCTCTGCTGCTCACAGAGGTAGGCAGGCATGTTTTGTTCCAGTCAGTGCAATGGGGACTGTCAGAAGAGATGCCCACACACTCCAGAGACTTTTCTTTTGTTTGTTCCTATGTATTTGTTCTTGTCATCTAAAATAAAGGTCATTCTAATTGAAAGTACCTGTGCACTCTGGTTGTATGGAAAAGCATAACACACACCAGGACTGTGTGCAGTTTGTCTATATCCAGTCTCTGCGCCTGATGGTACTCAGTCTATCCATGCTCGAAGGCTTTTATCATAACTAATTTCTATAAACCAAGTGCTGCTTTACATAGAAGTAAGGGGCACATAGGCCCATAATCCTGGATATTTGAGGGTCACACCAGCCTCACTACCAAGTAGGGTCAAGCAAGTATATTCAGGGTTGTGGAGCAGAGGATCCTGTGAGGAGGGGTGAAATGCTCATGCCAATTCTATGTACATTAGTCACTTTTCTGACAGTAACTCAGGGCTTTTCAGTGTAGCCCATCAGCACTTAGATACTAGACAGTGATTAGCGCTGTAGAAACGCTGAAGTGAGACAAGCAGTCAGGAAGAGCGCACATTTAAAACAGGATTTCCAATACTTGTTTAGAGATGAAATAATGGGAGACATTTATCTGAATCCCCTTGAACTACAGGGGATGAATTCCAAAAGTTAACATCTTGAGGTGAAAGCAGGCTCCTCACTTACCTCCTCTGTCTTTCTCAGTCACAACCCTGTGGTCTGGTTTTTGGGTACGGGGAAATGGGAGGGCGAGAGAAAGCAGACCACACAAAAGAAAATATGTTCCTAATCCCCATCCTGGAGAGGGAAGCTGTCTCAGGCTCCATGGATAGCTGCATTGTGATCAGCAGAAATGGAGTAGAGGACCCACAGAAGGACCGCTATAAACAGGACACCCCCAAAAAATGGACAATGGGTTTAATGAAGTTCCAGTTGTTCAACATTCAGTTTTACTTATTGCACATGAAATAGCAGTCTCAGTTCCCACTCCTCTGGGAGACCACAAGTCAGAGCTCAATCCTTGGAGAATTTCAACCAAGAAAATCAGCCAAGCCCATCTTCTTCCTCAGAGGCTTAGGCAAGCAGCATTTGTAAACCATCAGTCAGTTAATATCTTAGGGTACCCCCACCTGCGAGCTCTAGTTCTGCTTAGTTTTAAGTTCCTCTCCAATGGCCCTAAGTTCTTCCTTTTTAAGGGCTTGACTTCAGGCCCTGTGAGCCTCACATTTGGGGCAAGTTGGGGAAGATTGTGACCACAGGAGTTCTTTAGCCCTTGCCTGGCTGTTGGGGGAGCTTTCCAATAAGGGCCCCACCACATGGGACTTCAGCTAAAATGTGCAAAACACCACAGGCTGGAGTCAGAGTGAGGCTGGGACTAGAGGTCAGGAGACAAGGCAAAGTCTGTGTGGTTACCCTGACAACTTCCTGGGTCAACCCCAGGGTTTAATATGGCACTTGGTTTATCAGAGCTGCAGGTTACTGTCCCTATGGCTCCCTTAGAAGGTACTTCCTGTGGCACCTACTCTTGATAGTACTCCCTGCCTATAGCTCTGCATGGCTGCTTGGTGGCATTGTCAGCTGTCCCAGGCACTACAGACCCATGTTCTAATCTGCAGACCCTGACGCTCTCAAAGTGGAATTCCATGATTCACCCACTTCTGACTGGACCACAAGGTTACCTCACCCCTATTTCCCAACCATATTACCTTCAGCAAGTCCATCTGGGTTTGGGCCTTGCAACAGAATTCTCTACATGAGCCAGGACCAGCAGGTGAACACATTGACAGGGAATAGCTTCTTCAAAATAGTATTATTTATGTAACCTCTCTCACACAGACTGTCTATCTCCTTGGGACACAGGCTGGTTTTTATCCATTTCAAAGTCCTCTGTTTGAAAGTGGTCACTTGAAGATCTCTTAAGGTTTTGAGTGGGACTCCTGAACCTGACCAAAGTGGTTTGTGCCTTTTATCCAGAGGGGACAGAGGCAGTCATACAATAGACTTCTGGTATTGTCCAGCTGAGCACCAGACAACTGAGTGCTGTCCAACTATTGTTTAGGTTCCTGCAGGTTTTAATCCTCGCTCACCTTTTAGCCGGTACTGCAATAACTACTAAACCCACAACGTTCATAAAAAATAATGCAGATAATTCCCAATGTTCTTTACAGGAGGCATCATAAGAACTGTCAGAGCAGGGACTCCTCCTGCACCCTACACATGATCCAATTTACACTTCTAGTAGCACTTCTAGTGCTTGTTCAAAAAAAATCTGAGCAACTCTCAACAAAACAAAAATCTTTAGGATCCACTAGTTTCCTCAACATCTTTACAGAATTAAAGCTGCCGCCAAAGATCAATCATAGAAGTGTTTTAGGCAAGGATCTATAACTGCACATATATTTTGGTTATGCCCTATTGTTTTATGCTTTTGAGATAGGATTAGAACCAGAATTAACATGATTCTAGAGATATCACTTGACCTTTAGAGTAGATACTTACATACTGTATGCAGCAAAGGAATGCTATTGCCATGCCAAAAGGAATGGCTACATAAAGCTTTATTGGTTACAGGTTGTCAAATTTGCTACATAGGACCAGTAAATCCTCACCCAAGGCATGAAGACTGGCATGCTGGACTGGCAGACCTGACTACAAAGGAAAGGAGCACATACAACAGATAGCAAGCTCCAGGAAACACTTGGAGTCCATTTGGGATAGTTTCCTTGAATTGGTTGAGATCCCTCCCATAGGCCTACGTGAAAGGTGGGAGATAAATTCACACTCTCCTTCCCTATCCCAGCTCCTTTCTGTCTCTTCCCCCTACTCTTTCTTTCTTGACTTTAATTTCCTTTGTTGTTGCTGTTCAATATGTGAGATAAAAATCTGTGTGCTAGGGACATTGCTGTTAATATGTGAAAATCCAAGCATTGGGTAAATATCTTGCTCTTTTCTCATGTACAGCACTTTTGAACTTGTTTTATACAATGGCACCTAGAATTTATTTGATCTGTTAGAAGACAACAGATTGAAAAGATTTAAGAAATAAAAAAGGTTGGCAAATCTCTGATACCAAGAGAGAGAAGTATACAAAGAATTTTTAATGAAAATACAACCCCAGAAGGATATGAACTCAATACCTTTGAAATATATGGCCAGGACTTGATCCACTAGGATAAAAAGACTTTGGTTAACACTCACGGGAAGTTAAACATTTTTTGGCCACAGGGCCCAGATATCCATCTGTAAATTAAATAGAAATTGAATCTTAATCTTAATCCCACAAAGTTTACAATTATTTATTCTGCCAAAGCATACAGGTATATTTGGGGGGATATTAAGGGAGCAGAAGATTTGCTAGTGACTGATCAAAGGCCCAGACGAGTCTGGAGTGGTGTCAGAATCACACCTGGTAACTTTTGTACTCCCTAGTATGGCAGTGTGCAGTTTCAAAAGTCACTGGAAATTCTCTCATACAAGTAAACACTGCTCTGGATATTAATTTTTCCTTTCTACGCCTTCAGAGCTCATCCTGCAGTCCTTACTCAGGCAAAATTCCTACTGGGGTTAATGGGAACTATCTATGCATTGCACCTCTCAAAATTATGCGAGATTATAATATGTTTAGCAAAATATAATAAATTATGGTGATATAGACAGAAACAGGCCCATTTGTGTTTTTACTTGTCTTCAGCTGTTCATTTATGCCAGGTACGTGAATCTAACCATCATTTAGGGCCTGGTTCTGAAAACACTAGCAGTCAATGAGTACTCACTGTATTAAGTGCTGCAGAGCCCACTGAGGTCCATAAGAAGCTTTCTGGTGTTGATTTGGGCCCCAGGACCTCATCCTGGAAAGGATGAGACAAAACTTTAGTTAACAGAGTGTGTGTGTGTGACTTCAGTGGACTTTGCATCAGACCCTAACCCCAGCAGTACTGTGTTTGCACAATTGGGTCTTTATAGTTAGTCTTTAAGGTGCCACAGGACTTTGTTACCTCTGGTTAAATTAATGTTCCCAAACAGTATAAAGTACGTAGCTGTATCTACCATGGTGGCTAAACAAGTCAAATTGAAGTGATAGAAATCAAACTCCTCCTACTTTACATACAATGATTGATCAAGTGAGCTGACTACAGTGACAATCACATGATCACACATGAACAATGTATTTATTTGACTCCTTAATTTCATGTGATTTTTCCTCTGCTTCTGAGCCAGGCCTCCAGACATTATGAGATTTTAAAAATACTAAATCTTGGGTTCTTTTTGTTGGCCATTTGTTTCTCAAGCATGAAAGATTCATGTTTTCAAGCCTGTCTTTGCAACCGTGGAGACTAGAAACTTTTCTTATTTTTTTAATAAAAGCTGAGATTCTCGCAAGACTCCAGGAGCTGGGGGTCTAAGAAAAATACCACATATCACAAGACTCAGGATAAAATTGCAGGAGGTAGCAACTCTGTCATATTTCTGGAGGTGCCCTTCTCTATGATTAACAGAAAGTGCTTAGTAAAGCCCTTCTGTGATCAAACATGACTCTGCAGAACATGGGCTAAGTAAGCTCTGTTTACAGAGTTCGTATTATGCCATGTAAATATGTTTGTGTTTAATGTTCTTATCTGCTGTTTTATTTATACTGATTTGATTGAGCATAATAGAAACAAGTTAAATAAAGAGGAAAACAGATTAGTATCATCAGCTGCTTGTTTTTTTATTACAACTCTAGGCTACAATCAGATCATCACAGACAGACATTTATGATGGAGTCTCACAGGAGTTCAGGCTGTGTGTGGATCTGATTATAGGATCAGGGCCATAGTCAGGAAAAAACTCTGGGCGAATCCTCACAAACAAGAGAAAATCTGCATTTCTGATTCAATATTAGATCAGCTAACAGCCAGAGTTTCTAGTTTGGAAGGTCTAATAGATCAAGCAGAAAAACAACTGCTGATTGCAGAGACACTGAGGAAATGGCTAATAAGGGATGGTGTTCTGGTTAATGAAAGTTATCTGCTTTCACTACTAAAATAACAGAGCATTGCATTTAATTTATTTATTTGGTTTTCAAAACAACAAAAGATTGCCTATATGAAGCTTTAGGAATGCGTTCAGGAGCTGCGGAGCCCCCTTTAAAAGTGGGAGGGCCATAGAACTACATTCCCCCCTCCCTCCTCTTCCCCTCTCAGGTGTCCACTTCCCAAGCAACCTAACTCCCCTGGTCTATGAGCTCTTATATACATCCTCTCCAAATTTGAGTAAGTGGCAGTGTAACCTGGTACATGGGATCTCAGTGCCTCTTGGGTTTGGCCCCACCAAAAAGTAATCAAGCCGTGGCCTAGGTGTTTTTCCCCCTCCCCCAGCTCCACAGCCTGTGCCTGAAATTAATTAAAAACAAAATGCAAAAGTAGTTACAGAGTCAAAAGATCAGCACACTTCTCCCTCCTTGTCCCATATCAGTTCCTAGTCAGCACACATTATAAAGTAGAACCTTCCTCTCCTCACAAATTCCTACCAAACCAAAAATCCCTCCCTCTTCCATTGCCTCCACCTTTCCTAGGTACCCAGCCAAACTGACAGGCAGCATCCCCAGAAGGTCAACAGATTCAGGCTATATCTGACCAGAGAAGTGAATTCCAAAGTCAATGGGCCCTCCTGGAGAATGTTCTGCCAATAGTCCCCTCTCTTTTATATCAAGCGTGAGTGCCCCCACTGATCTTGGGTATGTCAGTGTGACATGGGAGAATATAGAAAAACAGATTCTGTGAGGCATTAGTTATGGTGTGACAGGAGAACACACAAGCTCCTTATCCAGCCGCTGTCATGAGGCTCCAAATCCTTTGCTCTACAGGTTGAGGGTGACCCCTCATACATAAAAAGTTGTTTCCACGCCTCACAAATGCAAATGACCCACCAAACAAGGTTGGAGCCCAACCTTCAAGACCAAGGTTCCCCAGATGGGGACCATTGCAGCCCAAGGGATGGACAGCACTGGCTGAGGGAGATGTAGACAGAGCATCCAGGGGACAGGAAATCAGTGCATCCTAGTACAGAGCTCCCAGCACAACTTAAAACTGTCCTCTGCCTATGGAAACCCTAAAGATAGGCAGGCATCATTACCTACCTTCCCTCGGGATGAATTCCCCACCCCCCAATGTAGGACCACAGGAGAATTTAATTTATATCTCCTAGCCCTGGCTTCAGTGAAATGTCTTTAAATCCTTGTTTCAGACTGATAAATGCTCCCAACATAAGCCTGGTTCCAAAGACAGTGGGCAAGAAAATGTCCATCCTCAGAAGAGACCTGCCCACATTTCCATACAGAAGTACTGTGCTAAGGCTTAGGTTAATCTGTAAATTAGGGATAAGGCAGCACAAGTCACTACAGGGGGAAGGGAGTAGTCACAGTGGGCTGCCTGAAGAGAGAGGCTGGGGGATTCGGAGGCTGGAAGAAGGGAAACTGGAAGCCCAGTGGATAGTCCAGTAAGAGTAGTAAGATCATAACTGGACACCCCCAAAATTGGTAACACAAAATTTATATTTTCTGAATTATATTTTCAATGCCTGGAATATCCAAAAGGTCAGGTTCCAGGCCCAGAGTAATAACTGGCTGAACTCTGACTCCATACTCTGAGTGTTCTCTGTAGTTCCCCAAGTAAACATCTGCACAAATAATCCTTCTTCAAAAAGGCAACATAAAGATGAAACACCAAATTTGCATTTTAATACCTTTAGTGCTTTTGTGACTATCCTGATTTTTGAAATTACATTTAAAACAGCAACAGAGAGGGAATAAAAAGACCATTAAAAGTATGTTAAATATGAAGACAATACCATATGCATTCTGTATTGCTATCACTTGTATAATTTTGCCTAATAAAAGGTCCTTACAGACCACTTAAAGAAATAGATATTGAAATAAGATACTAAAATCTCTTTACAGTGTTTTTATTTTTATATTTTCTCAGAAAACTTGCAGTATTGTTGAAAAAAGCCATCAGGGTTGCAATGATGCAAATGAAAATAATTTCCCCTTTGTCCCAAGAGGTGTCTGAATGATCGGTATATTTACTTCTTTAGATGGAGCAAAACAACTTTCATTAGTATTTCAACCTACTGTTCTTGGGAACTTCAAAGAGCCACATCTTCAAATGTGTACTCACATGTTTGCATGTACACAGATGCAATGCAGCAGTCAGGTTCTTGCACACATGCAACATTGTATGCATGAAACCCTCCCAGAGATTTGGAAAAGGTGCCCCTGCATTGTGCATTTCTACTGCCAACATATTCAATACATTTACCCAGTGAAATGTATTAATTATATATGGGTTGACAAGTTTTGTATTTTTGGAAAGTTCAAGTACCAACTCACTCATAAGCAGTGGATACTTTGCACTATGTACTGTGTCTATCCACAGCAGTGGTTCTCAACTTAATTACCATTGTGGGCCACATATGCGGCCCACGATATGTTATATGGGCCACATCCAATACTACCTGTATGTCCCTGAAGATGTCACATGGGCTGCGGGCTGAGAACCACTGATCCACAGCTACTGGCATTGGTAGGATTCAGGCAGTTTGGACTACACACCATAGCCATACCACACCAGGCTGTGACCTCTTCAGTTGTCATAGCAGAGCAGGCTTGAGCTAGGGCAGTACTTCGACAGGAAACCTTCAGAGAAAATCCACTGTGGTCGAAATGTTGACAGAACATTCTCTCTCTGCCTCCCGTCCTCTTGCACAGCAGCAGGGGCACATCAGAGCCTAAGTAGTGGCAGGGCAGTGACATTCTAGAATGGAAAGGGGGCTTGACAGCAGTCATAGCTGGATTGCATTTCACTGAGCCTTAGCCAACAGAACATCTCTAGGTGACTGCTAGGTAAGTTAAAATAACTCTGTGGCTGCTCTACCTTGTACCAGGGGCTGGTTTGGCTGCTTGGGCATTCCAGGATCAGGGGAGGCATAAAGGAGCCTTAAGCCACCTTAAGGGCTGGTCTTCACTACCGGGGGGGATCGACGGTAGATACGCAACTCGACTTACCTGCTGTCCTCCCAGCAAGCTGGAGTTCCGGAGTCGACAGGGGCGCCATGAGCAATCGATTTCTCATGTCTTCACCAGACGCGAGAAATCGATCGCTAACAGATCGATTGCTACCCGCCGATCCGGGATCATACCCTACAGTTCTTTGTCTAAGATGTATTTACTCTCCTGGCAAAAGGATACCCTTGTTTTCCACTTAAAAATTGTTTCTGCCATTAAACAATATGCTGCCCATAGGTGTGTCAAATGAGATATTCCTCAAGTAACAGTGCTCAAATCTCCTATGTCCACTTCTCACTGTCATTCATGTGTACCTTGTAGTCTCTAAGTGCTTTCTTTCCACCAGCCTAGAATTAATCATCCTGCCAGTTCCAGAATAATGTACCTAAACTTAGTTATTAAAATTCTGATAGTGAATTGTCATGTTATACAGAAAATATTCTTTAAGTACCAAAATTCATTTCCGAAATAAAAGCTCCTCAAAAGCTATTTTCTGATGAACCACTGCAGCAAACCCAATTTCATTATGGATAGATCCTTAACCACACTTGTTTTTACTGTGGGGGGTTTAATTTAAAATTGATTTCTCATTAAAAAAATGGACTAATTACATAAAAGCGTCCTTGGTGCACTAAACAATTAGTATATTCAGTATAGCTCTTTCAATCAGCAGACATCAACAGTGTCTTGATACATAAATCAGTGACAGTCTAAAAACTAAGGGTAGGAAGGACTTGAAATGCTTTGCAGGTAAGATGTTTTATATCTTGAAGAAAGTGCTTGTTACAGAAGATGCTTTGCTATCACTTTAAAAAAACCAAATGTTCTTTTCGTCTAAGAGTTTGCCATCACCACACAGATTAGAAAAAAAGAAACATTTTGATGGAAAGAAAGGTGAGGCCTACTTTAGGGAGGCAACACATACTGAGGCATCAGGGGCCAGAAGAAATTAGACAAAGTGCTCATTAATTGTTTAAAGCATGTTAATAAAATATGACTGTTTGGGGGAAGTATAGAAGTCCCATTGGAAAGGGAGGAATCCAACTCATATAAATTTTGCATGAACGTATATTTTTTTAAGTATTAAACTATTGTAATTGACAACTCTAAATTGTTCTTTTTCTATCCCCTTTTATGTTATTTCCTTGGGTAAATGTTATTCGCTTTTAATTTCATTTTTTGCCCTCTTGTAATGTAAAAGAGTTTCTGTGAAACTAATCTGAACATACTGTGAGCTCAATGCATACCGCTTATTTTTATTAGGTACTGCTGCAGAGCAGGCTTGCATTGGCGTAAGGGAAGAGGATATTGTGTAAATGGTTTTTAGCTGTATTTGTTACATAACTATATTATATCGTTGTGCCAATTTAAAATGGCTTGAGTTTTAGTTCATAGTTCTCTGGCATTATAGAAATTGGCATAGCTTAACCGTCGGGAAAACTAGAAAATATTCTCAGTATAGTTTGAGTGTGAAAGAAACACAGCATCCACTGTGCAAGAGGCCTGTTTAGAGCATATCAGAATCACAAGCTGTGTGTGCGTGTCTTTACATACAAAAGGTGTGGTGGGGGGGAAGAGATTCAGGTTTCCAAAGATTCTGAACACCAAGAGATGGAAACTTTAAAGGGAGCTAATGAAATGCTGAATAACTGGCTGTATTGTATCATGATTTGTCTTCAGACAATTCAGTTGCTTATTAGGTGGATCATTTCCTGAGACTGTGAGTGCTATTGGTGCTGGGACAATAGGTGTCACAGCCAAGGGAACTTGGGTGCTATCTAGGTAAAATATCTTGATCTGGAATTCTAATTCATCATGTTGTACTTTGAACTCTTTAATTGAAGGTGTGGTATTACATTGAGCCACTGAATGCTCAGCATTTTTGAAAATCCAGCCACACATTTAGGATTTTGGAGCCTAACTTTAGGTTACTATTTTTGAAAATCTTTCTCCTACTATTTGAACAAAAGGTCAGGTGACATCATCAGAACTGGAGGAACTGTGCTTTCTAGGCCGATTTTCAAAGGTGCAGTGAACAGAGAGGTACCGCATTCCCATTGAAATTCACTGGGATTTACACACCTAACTCTCTTAGGCTTCTAAAAAACATCCCAGCCTACAGAGATAAAATGATCTTGAAGCACAGCTAGAGATGAGACACTGGATGGAGAGGGCCAGGCTTCCAAGATGGTATTGAGCATTCTCTCTCTCAGGTGCTTGGCTGGCAGGTTCTTACTCACATGCTCAGGGTTTAATTGATCGCCTTATGTAAGATCAGGAAGGAATTTCCTCCCAGGTTAGATTGAAAGTGTCCTTGGGGAGACGGGGGTAGCCCTTCTTCTGCAGTGTGTGGGTGTGGGTCACTTGTCAAGATTATCTGGGTATATCTTAATCATTTCCCTGCCATTATGGGGGTCTTGGGCACTGGTGCTGCTTGGTCCCTCCTGTTCTCTGGCTGTGGCACAGAATAGTCTAGCCTCCTGTGGGTTGTGATACTTTGATCTAATTTCAGGTGTTGGTGGCCAATGATATACAGGAGGTCAGACTATATGATCTGGTGGTCCTTCCTTCCATTAAACTCTATGACTCCTCTGTCAGCCCAGCACGTTCCCAACACATCTTTCCATGCCTCCAATATAATGGCTCTTGACTTATTTACCATTGTGGGCTGCATATGCAGTTCTCTAAGTGTTTTGTGAGCCACATCCACACAATATATATACTACCTGTGTGGCCCTGAAAATGTCACATGAGCCTAGGCACCAATTCATAGACTCATAGACTTTAAGGTCAGAAGGGACCATTATGATCATCTAGTCTGACCTCCTGCACAACGTAGGCAACAGGAGGTCACCCACCCACTCCTGCAATAAACCTCTCACCTATGTCTGAGCTATTGAAGTCCTCAAATCATAGTTTAAAGACTTCAGAGTGCAGAGAATCCTCCAGCTAGGGACCCATGCCCCACTCTGCAGAGGAAAGACTGGAGCACCCGTGGACAAGAAATAGTGCATGATCAGCACCCACCAGTGCTGCCAAATATCTGATCAGTGGTTGCGACCAAACAGTTGTTTGGTGAATCAGGAAGGGACTTGGGGGAAGGGCAGCGAGCAGCAAGCAGGTGGGGCCTCAGAGAAGGGGTGAAGTGGGGGCAGGCAGAGGCGGAGAGAGGGAAGAGCCTCAGGGCAGTGTACCCCCGGGGAAAACTAGAAGTCGGCACCTATGTATATGGGCCATAGCTGTGTGCTGATTAGGCCACAAGTGGCCTGCAGGCTGCGAACCACTGCTCCAATATATCCACTCATTCCCTCCCAGGACTCACCTCTGTGCAGGAGCAAGCTCTAATGGGTTTATGCCAGCTGACACCTTCCCTTACACCCATCCCAGGAATTCTAGGCTTGTTAGTTAAAGCCAGAATCTGGCTCCTTTCCCTGTCTGAGCAACCCAGAGAAGATGAATCAGAAATGAGAAGCTACCCCAAAAAGTGCAAATCAAAAGGTGGGTTATACAGTCTACATGAATTTACAAAGACTCTACCTTTCCTGTATGTCATTCTATATAAACATTTAATGAACATGTGCTGTTAATTTTTTCATTTCCTTCTACTGATTTCATCTGGACACCATTCTTCAGTCATTTGTAAATAATTTAATTTGCACAAATTAAGTAAGTAATTGCAAATTTTATTAAAACTACACAGACATTCCAAGTTGGAATCATTGAAGAAAGGATAGATATAGCAGAAAATATCACAATGCCTCTTTATAAATCCATGGAACGCCAACATCTTGAATACTGCACGCAGATGTGGTCAGCCCCTCTCAAAAAAATATATTGGAATTGGAAAAGGTTCAGAAAAGGACTATAAAAATTATTAGGAGTATGGAACAGCTTCCATATGAGGAGAAATTAATAAGACTGGGACTTTTCAGTTTGGAAAAGAGATGACTAATGTGAGATATGATACAGGTCTATAAAATCATGACTGGTGTGGAGAAAGTAAATAAGGAAGTGTTATTCACTCTTTCTCATAACACAAGAACTAGGGATCACCCAATGAAATTAATAGGCAGTAGGTTTAAAACAAACAAAGGGAAGTATTTCTTCACACAATGCACAGTCAACCTGTGGATCTCTTTGCCAGAGGATGTTGTGAAGGCCAAGACTATAACAGGGTTCAAAAAAGAACTAGATAAATTCATGGGGAATAGGTCCATCAATGGTCATTAGCCAGGATGGGCAGGGATGATGTCCCTAGCCTCTGTTTGCCAGAGCTGGGAATGAGCGACAGGAATAGATCACTTGATTATTACATGTTCTGTTCATTCCCTCTGGGGCACCTGGCATTGGCATTGTCAGGAGACAGGATACTGGGCTAAACCGACCTTTGATCTGCCCCTGTATGTCCATTCTTAAGCTGTGTGAATAAAAAAATCTGTAGTTTTGTATCAGTGGAAAAACTAGAAATCCAAACCATAAAAGTAGCTCAAAAACTATTTCATTTAATCCAATTAGCATTTTCTACATTCAGAAAGAATTGTGGTGCAAGAAGTCACACCTATTGTTCCTCTTCAATCAGCAGTTTGACTGGCGTTATTCTGGAATCCCATAGAGAAAATGGACTTTGTTAAATAATTGCACAGAAAACAGAAAAAACAAGAAACGGGTTTCTCAATTCTCAGTGTTCGTGTAGTTGGAGGATTTACTCTTTGATGAGTTTGGGATCTAATCTGCCATCCATGACACGATGCTAGCTACAAACATAGTTTACTGCTGCTAATTTTAATGGGAGTTCACCCACATAAATTGCCCAGATGTCGCTAAGAGGAAGAACATTATAATGAACTTGCAATGTTTGTTTTGAACTTCCTGTTCACACAAGAATATTTGTTATTTCCTTGAACATACACTCAATTGTATTAAATGTCTTTGGAGGAATTTCTGATTTGACAGTGTATTGGTGAGTAGCATGGAATGAAGCTGAAGAAAAGAAAATTTTGCCTAGATACCAGGAATTATTTCCTAACAGACAGATCTATTATACTGTGGAACAGCTTCTTGAAAGAAACAATGGAAGCCCCTTTGTGTGGGTCATTTGAAACTGGCTTGGCAAAGTACTACACAGAATAACCCTCTCCTGCTAAGTGAGGGATGAGATTAACTTCAGAGTCTTTTTCATCTCTGGTTTCTATGGCATATACATTATTTTCTAATATTCATCATATAAATACATTGAAAAATATGTGGTCCATCAAAATATACTTGAAAGAATTTGAGTTAATTAAGGTCCTAGGGCCAGAAACAAACTTTGAAGGTCACAAGCATGTTAGTTGAAAACATGTATTGTAGGATTCATATTTCTGTAAGTCTAGAGGTGGAAGACATTTGAAAACAGGAAGTCAAGGGCTGTTGTTAGTTTACACTTCTATTTATTGTTGATTCTAGAAGGCAGCACAAGGGTAGTGAGAATAACAGAGAGGTTGTTTAGACCTGGAGTATATGAACTGGGAATGATGGATGAGCAATGCGTCTAGTGCTTCTGGCTAGATAGGAAAGCCATCTTAAACTTCCATGACCTGTTCTCTGAATAGCAAGAGACTAGATCAAGACAAAGCCATTCCGGTTTACAGAAAGTACTGCCTGTCTGTTCTATAGCGGGCTTCAAGCTAGTAAAGTTTTAAGAAAGTTAAGCATTTAAGACGTTTTACAGTAACATGAAACCAAACCAGGAACTTTTTAACAATAATATTCTTAGTCCACAGATGTATAAAATTGTTTTGAAATGTTCACTATTTAGAAGTACTTCTATATATTTTCTGTGTATCTTGACTGCCACCTTTTGGTCAAAGGATATTGTTTTAACAAGCACTTTTATTACAAAGAGATCTGACTTTCTGCACTCTAAGAGGCAACTGTATATGCAATAAGATAAAAATACAATTTTACAGGATCAAATCTTTACAAAGATAAAATAGGGGGGGAAAAGGCACCAACAAAGGACAGATGATAAAAAAATTAATTGTTCTTGCTTTATCCTGTATTCTTGATTCCCAGACAGGCTCCTTGCTGCTGATTCACACCCATCTGAGATAATGAGATTGAATATAGATTTATAAAGCTCCCAAGGGTATGTCACATTTGGAGCAAGAGTTTTCCCCTTTAGAGCAAAGTCTCCCTCTATTTATTTTCTTTTGATAAATATGTTTTTTCTATCCTATCATTGTCAGAACCCAGCATAATAGGATCCTTCTCCTTGACTGGGGATCTTAGGCATGCCTGCAGTACAAATAATACATTGTAAAAATTGTTGTTGTTATTATGTTTATAATGTGGTAGCACCAAAAAGCTGAGCACGTTGGGATTCCATTGTGCTAGGTGCTACACAGATAGATAATAAATGATCATTCCTGACCAAAGAATATAAAATTTTTAAAAAAAATCTAAACTCGCCTTTAAGTGTTCTCAGTCTGAGTAACTTGTAACAATCAGTAGCATACAGGACTCCCCAGCAGCCAGAGAGCTGCAGGCAGCTCCCACTTCACCTTAGTTCTTGTGTTATGAGAAGTAGTAAACAACACGTCCTTATCTATTTTCTCTACACAGTCATGATTTTATAGAGCTCAATCATATCTCCCCTTAGCCGTCTCTTTTCCAAGCTGAAGAGGCCCAGTCTTATTAATCTCTCCTCATACGGAAACCGTTCCATAGCCCTAATAATTTTTGTTGCCCTTTTCTGAACCTTTACCAATATATATATATTTTTAAGATGGGCCGACCACATCTGCACACAGTAGTCAAGATGTGGGTGTACCATGGATTTATATAGAGGCAACATGATATTTTCTGTCCTATTATCTATCCCCTTCTTAATTATTCCCAGCATTCTGCTTGCTTTTTTTGACTGTCACTGGACATTGAGTGGATGTTTTCAGAGAACTATTCACAATGACTCCAAGATCTCTTTCTTGGAGCAAGAAGGTTAAGTATGATCTTCAATACCAATATATTCAGTGGGAACAAATTGTAATCTGCACTGTTTGCCAGTGCCTTTCTGCATGAGTGCAAGGGATTGATTTGAACCTAGAAAGCCCTGATGGAGAAAAGACATTGCATGGAGAGGTAAAGGGGAATAGGGTGCTGCTCCTGAGGGTGGGCCCATTACCCCTAGCTGCTGGCTTTGGATACAAACCGAGGTGCTGAAAATTTGCTTTTCTAGGGGCACTTGTGCCCCAGTGCTGAATCTTCTGTGGCAGGCTTATTGTTTAGCACATGCCCCTAGTTTGCCCATCCAGGCAAGTGCAGCATTTGTCAGGCACAAGTCATGGGCTCCCCCATTTTCACAGCTCTTTGAGAAGTCTCAGCAGACACAACAGCCTTGATCCTGTGAGTGCAAAACTCCAGGTTAGAACTCTGACACCTATATTGTTTAGGAGTATTTGGGGTGTGTAACGGGGTCACCACTCACCCCTGCGGCGCCTCCTGCTGGTCGTCTGGGGAATCAGCTCCTTCAGCGTCCAGAGCACCCTCCGCAGGTTGATGCCCCGCTCCTTTGCTGGCCCCGTGTCCCTCCCGGACCCCGGTGCCCTCCAACTGTGGGTGCTGCACCCCTGCAGTACCCCCTTGGTGTGAGGGTTTCCCCTCCCCGGGGGAACCCTCCACCCCCTATCCCCACCTCGCCTCAGAGTGTGCCACTGTCAGTCACCACTTGCCCCCGCTCACTGGGGCGGAATACAGTATCATGGCTTCTCATCACAGGCAAGGAGGGTTGGCCTGCTGTCGCTATCTCCAGCCCTGGGCTGCCCCCTGCAGCCCTGGTACTCCTGGGTCGGGCCTGGGGTTCTCGGCTAGAGCCTGCCCAGCTCCCTCTGCCCTGCCCCAGCTCTGCCCTAACCCAGGTACCTGGCTCAAGCCCCTGCAGTCAGGCCTGTCTCCCTCTGAATACAGAGGAGACTGTTTTCCTCTAGGCTCCTGCCTCCCAGCCTTTATACAGGCCTGTATTTGGGGCGTGGCCACCCAGCTGGGCCTAATGCCCAATCAGGCAAAGCCTGCTGGCTCCCAGCCTTAACCCCCTTCCGGGCTATTTCAAACCCCTTTTGGGGCTTTTCCAAGCCCCTTCCGGTAGGGGGCGGGTGGTCACCCCGCCACAGGGTGCCACGGCCCAGTATGTTCCTTTCGTCTGGATAAACAGAGGGCTTCAGACTTCTAGGGTCAGAAATTTTGCAATAAACTCACTTTAAAATCTAGTTACATGATTTGTCAGAAGTTCCCATTATTAGGTGTAAGATTTGATAAGGCAGCAAAGAGCCCCCTGACAACAACTGAGCTCTCTGTCGTTTACTATGAAGCCAGCAACTATCAACTGGTTGGAAATTACTTTCCTGATTTTCCCTCCCGCTTCCCCCTGTTGGATAATGATGATAGTAGAAATCAATGTATGTAAACCAAACAAGGCAAACTTTGTTTGGAGGAATGAGAGGTACAAAATGGGGAATAGGAAAATGAATGGCATGGCATGAAGCCAGGACCCGAGCTAATCCCTGGATGGGATATAAGGTAAGCGTAACATGTATTTAACCCTTCAGTCTATATCTCAGGACCTCAATTTCTTAGCTCATGTGGGGCCTTGAGAGAGGATCAGTCGGTCTCCTCCTTGTGGGGATGCTGAAGATGGAACCTTAGATGACACTGGGCAGGATTCCGAGATGACAATGGGGGCATCTGAAGATAGAGGACAGCGACCGTCATGGATGGTAAGGCTGAACTGGTCCAGAGTCTAGTCAGCCTGCAAAGTAAGACGTGCACCTGCATTCCAGATAGCCCAAAGGTCACATGACCAATCCTCCATTTTGTAAAACAAAATGGATGACACCTTAGTACAATAACATAGATAAAATAAACATAACCTAGGATTTTGCCTTCAACATCATGTTTGCCCAAACTCTGTCATCTCTAAATGTAGATCATAGTATGTAGCCTACTACTACTACTAACCTACTACTAACCTACTACTGAATGTGTTTGGTATATAAATGGTGTGTGAAAAGAATCAATGACTTTAAAATAAAACTATGTAACCTCAATGGTAATATCAGTTCACTTCCGTACTTATTTCAGCTTGCTGCCTCCTGCCTGTTGCTTCATGGTATGTTTATGCCTCCATTATAGAGTCCTTAATTACAGCAATTTTATTACTTAATTCAAAGAGTTTATTACTTCAGGAAGAAAAAAGCATTTAAAATAAGTGTGTAACACTGCTCCTCTTTACTCCATTAGTTTATAAGGATTTAAATGTTTTCTCTGTGCTTTTTGTCCTGCTGGCTATTCCTTAACCCATTTCTGTAAGTAAAACAAATGTAGATTTGTAATAAAAAACCCTAATGGGAACGCCTTTTCTTGTGTAGTCTCATTCAGATCTGTGTTGTAGTTATGTCAGTGACCACAAGCTGGGCTCACCTATGATACGTAGCTTCAGACAAGAGCCAGCCCCAAGCCTTGCACTGACCTTTGCTTCCGAGCTACATTTTTGGTGCATGAGTCTCCTCTTGCTTAGGGCCAGATACAAAGTCCATTGAAGTTAGCGGCAAAACTCTCACTGACTTCAATGGACTTTCAATCAGGCTTTTACACCTGTGAAAACAATGTGCTGCTCGTGTAAAATTGGTGTAAATGAGTGAAGAACTAGGTCCTTGAGCTGCTTAATCATAACTACATGACACCTGGAACATTCTGTTTAGGAAAACGAATACTCTTCATCTTAGATAGTCCGCTAAAGTGAATGCTGTCAGCTCACCTACTGAAAAATTCAAAATGGCAACCTGGGTGGGGTGTGTTGAAGGCTGGATGGCCATAACTGGGGTCAAGCTGCAAAGCCAAGGCATGGAGCAATAAATATGCACTGGCATCACAGCTAATCAGGAAAAAAAAGAAATAGAAGGACAAAGGAAGAAGAGATGGCAAGAGAAGCTGAATAGTCAGAGTACGGAGGTTATATTACCTCCGTATTGGGCACTCTTGTGGTTACTATTAGAATACTGTGTCCTGTTCTGGTGTCAACAATTCAAATATGATGTTAATAATCCCCAGCTGAGTAAAAGGTTACAGATCGGATTAGGAGATGAAATTAAGAGCAAAAGTAGAGAGCGGTTAATTTTTTTTCCAAATAGGACAAAATACCGATCAAGTCTTCACCTTCACTATATACATACTCTGATGTAAGCAGTGTCCGGATGAGCTCCACCCTGACATCTGGTGGTGAATTGCAGGAATTGCAGCGAGTTGTGGAAAATAACTTCAGGGGCTGATCTTATTTGCATAGACACACCTACCGCGCCTAGCCTGAGCTCACAGCAGCCCAAATGGTCACTTCGGCTGCTGTGGGATCCCCAGCTTCTCTGTTATTGGGGCAGGAATGATAAAATGTTGTTAACCTGATTATGTGAATGAGGGACTGGGACATGTGCTTGGCCTTTGTCATGATGGACTCGCCATCATCTAGGTAGCACTCACTGGCCAAGGGACAGGGGTTCCAAAGCCCACTGAATTGAGAGAGCTAATGGGCAGGTTGTTATAGCTTTTTGTGAGGGTCTTGTCTGAGGGCCCTACAAGCCTATTGCACCCTGTCTCTTTCCACTGTGGAATGTCAGAGCTAATGTTTGATTCCATTAGGAGTCTAGTTTCAGCCTGCTAAACTGAACTCACTTTGGGCCCAGTAGTGTAGTTGCACTAAGGCACCACACACACACTATAAACTGAAATCACTTAAGAGCTGACATCACTGAGCACTGTGTTAAGTAGGGGGGGTTGAAAATGTATTGCTGAGCAGTGGACAGAGTGGAGCAGTTTGGGTGATCGCTAGTGGAGTGGCTGCCAATGTGCAGTAGTGTCTGGTGAAGCAGAGCAGTTCCTGGGCAGCTGATGGAACGGAGTATCGGGCAGAGCAGCTTGTGGTTACTGCTGGCAGATTGGAGCAGTTTGGGGGACAGCTGACGGAGTGGCTCACGGTAAGGACTGCAGCAGAACCCCATGGAGAGATGGGGCAGTTGGCCTCTGACCACGTAAGGTGCCCCTTAACCTCCCTCCCCCCCCCATTTCCACCCAGGCTGGGAGTTAAAACTCTGCAGATGAACTTTTAAAACTGCAGAGACTTTTGGGCTCTTGGACTTTTGGGACCTTGGGTGACTTTGGGGCTTGTGGGACTCAAGAACCAAAGGTGAAGGACACAGCCCATTTGCTGGGGGGGGGGGGGCGCGGTTTTCTTGTTCATGGTTTGTTTTATGAATCCTGTTTGTGGTGTTTCCCCAATATATTGCCACATTGTTTCTCTCTGTTATTAAAAGATTTTTGGTACACTCAGACACTGTGCTTGTGAGAGGGGAAGTATTGCCTCTTAGAGGCGCCCAGAAGGGTGATATATGGTTTCCTAGGTCACTGGGTGGGGGCCAGTTTTGTATTGTCATTGGAATGGAACCCCTGGATACTGAACCCGGCCCTTGTTGCTGCCAATTCTGATGGGCAGAAGGGTTACACTTCTAATATTACCACTCCTCGTAAGTCATGTTCTGTAACTGGAAATGGGAGAGGGAACCCTCGAGCTGAGGAGAGATGATATGTGTGATTGCACATGGGAAGAGATGTGGTCACAGAAGAACCTCCCTTTTTAGATGTGGTCTGCACAATGAAATCTTGAGAACCCCTGCAGTAAATTAAAGAGGTATCAAATATTTAGAATCAGAGCATGGATTGGACTTCCTTCTAGGGATGAAAATGGAAAGTGGCTGTATTAAAGGTTGAAAATAAAGTGAAGAGTATTATTATACAATACAGTGAGACAAGGCTTAAATTAATTATTATGAACAGGCCAAATTTAAAGCATCTCAAAAGGGAAAGTTTTTCATTGTGGAATGTTTTAGTATCATACATTTTCTGCCATCTTAGTGAAGAATTTTAACAACTCCTGGGGCTAGATTTTGCTCTCACTTATACCTGGCTGAATCAGGAGTAATTGCAGCAAAATCAATAGCATTCCACTGGTGTGAAACAGGTATTAGCAAGACTGAGTCCGGCTCCTGGTCAGCACTGAACAATCTGTCATCACTATCATTACTACATATAAGCCAAGCACTTCTGGTGTTTCAGTGCAGTCTAATCTATTCTACACCACAGGCTCTAATCTATACCCAAAAGGCGTTGTAGCTTCACTTATTATTTCTGATTACACATGTACCTAAATTTTAGTGGGAGAGAGGAACTCTTATATAAGTAAACATTGTTTCTTTTTCTCTCCTGTGATTTCCTGTGTGTATCTTAATTTTATCCTCATTATAATTGTATGCATATTTAACGTTGCTACGGTATGTGACTCATTTATGAAAACCATTGCCACTTATACATTTTCTATGTAAACTTGAATTTGAAATGACTGTATTGCCTGAAGAATTTGTTCCATTGCTGTTTTACCATGCTCTAGTAATCTGTGAAATATTCACCTCCCTTCCTTTCAAAGGCATTGTATAAAAGATGACCTTTGCTCTTTCAAAGACTGAGACAATCAGAAAAAGGCAGTATTTATTTCTTCATCCCTAAAAGCCAGTGTACAAGAGATCTCAACTTCCTTCAGTCACCAACTTTTCCCTCATCCCATTGAATCTTCTTTATTTCAAAAATAGTCATTTTGTTCCTCTCTATTTTCAGGCAGATCAGACCTGTCATATAATGTGTGATGATGATTAGTTAATCATTGTCACTCCAACTACTACACTAGGGCTAGATCCACAAAGGGATTTTGGCATCTAACTGCCAGGTTAGGCACTTATTACAAAATTTAGATCCTCAAAACCCCTATTTAGCTGACTTCTAACCCTATAAGAATCTAAGTTTCTGCCTACAAAAGTCCCTAAGCAGCCTAAAAATCTGCCACTGAGCATGAGCAAGTCTGCCTAAGTCCTGACATCTGGTGTCTTCCTCAGGTGGGTCTTCCAAACTAGGCATTCCCCACAAATCTCACCTGTGGGGCCTGAACAGGTCTCGCTCAAAATACAGTCACATTTAACCTTTATCCCAGTAGTTAGATCACTGGGATACACCCAGGAACACCCAGGTTTAAATGCCCCCTCTGCATGATTTGAATCCTGTAACAAGATGACCTGCCGCTTTAAGGACCAGTAGGCCCAGACTGGCCAATTCTGTTTAATTATCTGCACCCTGTCACACTTTTACTGAGTGTAGAAATTGAAAAGGGAGGAAAGCTAGCAGTCAGGGAATAACTGTGGAAGAGTGTCCCTCCTCTGGCTCCAAGGCATAGCCAGGGGCTCTGTGTGCTGCCCTGTCCACAGACACCACCCCTGAAGCTCCCATTGGCTGGGAACTGTGGCTAATGGGAGCTACAGGTCAGCACCTGAAGATGGGGCAGCATGCAGTCAGATTATTTCTGATCTGCAGGTCACAGTGGATCACAAGCTAAATCTGAGTCAGCAAAGAAAAGCAAACATCATTCTGGGATGTAGTAGGAGTATTGTAAGCAAGATACAAGTAATTCTTCCACTTTACTCTGTGCTAATTAGGCCTCAAATGAAGTATTGTGTCGAGTTCTGGGAGCCACATTTCAGGAAAGATGTGGACAAATTGGAGAAAGTCCAGAGAAGAGCAACAAACATGATTAAAGATCTAGAAAATATGGCCTATGAGGGAAGATTGAAAAAATTGGGTTTGTTTAGTCTGGAGAAGAGAAGACAGATGGGACATGATAACAGTTCTCAAGTACATAAAAGGTTGTTACAAGGAGGAGGGAGAAAAATTGTTCTTAATCTCTGAGGATAGGACAAGAAGCAACGGGCTTAAATTGCAGCAATGGCGGTTTAGGTTGGACATTAGGAAAAAATTTCCTGTCAGAGTAGTTAAGCACTGGAATAAATTGCCTAGGGAGGTTGTGGAATCCCCATCATTGTCCAACCTGTTCTTAAAAATCCCCAAACACCTGTCAGGGATGGTCTAGATAATACTTAGTCCTGCCTTGAGTGCAGGGGACTAGACTAGTTCTATGATTCAAAGCACTCCATAGTCAGGGCCCAGGGTATCTAGAAGATTGCCTATTGCTCCAGAATGAAGGCCCCATCAAAAATTCTGCTCCTGAAGCTCAGTGAAACTTCCTACAATAAAAATAAAGCTCATCTGGAGGAGTCAGAGCTTTCTTGGGAGCTAGTCAAAGACTGTGAAATAAACTCCTGCAGGAACTAAGAGCTATCACAAGCCTCATCATCTTCCACTTCAACAGCAAGATGCATTTCTTGAACCTTATCTTCTCTAATATAAACACCTAACAATGTACATGGGGAAATAACAACCACAACCCTAGCAGCATTCTCTCCCTGTCACAGAGTGACTGGTCCCTTTAAGACCTGTGCATCTGGATTGATTACTTGCTGCCCAATGAGGCTTACAAGAAGGCACCTAGGCCTTGTAAAGGGGAAGACAGCTGTCACTAGTTGTTAGCAATTGCTTGCAGGCACTGCAGGGAATAAGAAGGTTCCTGAAGGAACCTAAATGGAAGTTGTCTGTCATAACCAACAGCTTCAATGAGATGGTATAATTGCCCAACCCCCAGCCTAACAATATTAGTCATGTGCTAAGTACCTTAATAAATGTAGGCCAGATATCTCTAAAATAGTCAGCTGAGAATTTCTCATGAGAGTTTTTCCATTGATATTTATGGGAGCATGACTGCCTTTGGACCTTAATATTTATATAAAGACTGAGCCTGTTCTCTCTACATATAACACTACCGTCAGTGTAGCAGATTAAAGCAGTCATGTGCCTCCCCTCATGTTCCTGCCACTAGATGTCACCCTGATAGTAATTTTTAAGGCAAGCGCAAGAGGCAAATGACGTTTTGTATCAATGTCCAGTAACTTCTCAAATGCCAACAAGACAATCCAGAGAGCTAGTGTTCTGAATGCATCTCCAAGGTGGGCCAGCTTTGTCAGAATTGCTACAAATAAAAGGGGCAAGATCAGGGCAGACTTTGATCATGAGGGTTATGTTAGTAGAGACAGGGTTGCAGAAGTGCTTTTTGTCACCAAGAAGGAGACAGGTTTGGTTGGCAGTAGGGTTAGGGGAGGGAGATCAGAATTGAATGTACAATTGAGGTGAGGCATGTTGTCGGCTGTAGGAAGGGTGTTTGGCAAGCAGCAGGGCAGGAGTAGTTCCTTGGATGTAGGTTTTAGACTGAGGAGGCAGGCACTGGGGTTCAGATTTATTTTTATTTATTTATGGTGTGAAGCAGTGGTTCCCAATCTTTAACAAGCTGTGAACCTCTTTCACTAAAATGTCAAATCTCATGAACCCCTCCCCCCTAGAAATGAATATGTCCAGAGATTTTCTCCTTTACCTGAATATAAATTATAAAAGCAGTGATCTTGGAAATATGAAATGTGTTTTTATGACATGCTTTTGCACATTATTTATTATTAATTATTATTTATCATTAGAGTATTTTATTACATTATGAAATCGCAACACTCTTCCAAGCTTGTATCACTCTGAATAAGCTTCTTATAAGACAAGACTCCTATGTTTCATCAAGATTATCAGATGTGAAACAGCATGAACGTATTTAAGAAGCCAACTCAAAGAGTTCCTCCTACACAAGCATTCAGATCTTGAGCAGTCCAGACAAACAATGCACATTACAACAAAGCTTACACTTGTTTTTCATAATAATTTTACAAACAATACTAGCTGCTTATTTCATTTTAAAAACAGCAAAAAATATCCACCTCCCTTTCCATTTCTTATAAAGAGTCTTGAAGTTGAAATCCGTTCAGTTGGATAGTTCTGCTGTCTTTGATCTGCTGAGCTCTTGGAAGTCCAAGGGCTCCGGGCTGCTGGCCAGGAGCTATCTGGGGTCCCTGGGGACAGCTCTGTCTGCCATCAGGGAATTTTTTCCAGAGAATGCCCTGTAACATTTCGTGAACCCCCAGGGGATCACAAACCCCAGTTTGGGAACCACTGGTGTAAAGGAAGCGCCTACGTTTGTGCTGTATTTGGTAGAGCAAGAATATCTGGTAAAAGGCAGGGTCAAAGTGCAGAAGCGTTACAGGACAGCGTTGGAGGACCCTAACAGGACAATTGGCCAAGATAAGGAAAAGACAGGGAACAAGGGATTAACTGCCACTGTTTCAGGATCCGGATTTTCAGGGAGGGGTAAGAACAGCTGAAAACGTTCTCTATTTAGGCAAGGAAAATGGGGGAGAAGGGTAGGGCCCCAAACTGGCAGGATCTGGGGTGCTAGCTCCGGCTTTTTATGCCACTGTTGCTCTAGGATGCAGTGAGGTGTCTCGCCTTCTGGCTAAGCAGTACAATGTGCAAGGTGGGAGCCCAAAACTGGCTGGATCCCGCAGGGCCCAGATCCCAGATCCAAGGATTGGTGGCACTGACATGCCAGGATTATTGGAGACTGACTGAGCGGCTACAGGTGTCTGCTCTCACACATGAGAATTGGGCGTGGGACATGTTTGGATGCAGAAAAATCCAGCTGCTGGATCCAGGGATTTCGGGGGGTGGAAGGTGGATCATCTAGGTAGGGCTCTTTGGTGCGGAAGGCGGGGAAACCTGATCTCTAATTAGCGCCTTACAATTTGGGGGTCGTCATGTGTGGACGAAAATCAGCCGGATTCTGGCAAATCCAGTTTTCTCCCAGCCCCAGGAGGCGGGGTGGAGGCGGATGGGTGCAGAGGCGGGGCGGGAAGGAAGGAGGGAGGGAGGATGGGCGCGCTGAAGGTTGGGCATCAGACTTGCAAGGTCGCGTGTGGGCTGCGCCAGCGCGCCTTGGACTCTCCCCTGTCCTGAGCCCGGAGACCTAAACGGAGGGAGAAAGTTTGTAAGTAACTCAGTTGAATCTCCGCGTTTTCGAACAGCTCCGCGTTTGTGGCTTGGGGACGTTCACACAGACAAACAGCAGCAGTAGATTCGCTTTCCCCTGCCTTGCCCGGATTAATCCGATACTTGCGGAGCCGACCCATTGGTGGGCTCTCGGGAGACTGTTAGAAACTCAGTCCACCCGCTACATCCGGAGAAGGAGGAGTCCTGAAGAGCCACCTCTAACTTCACTCTACCCCAGGGTACCCTCCTTCTCCCACTCCCCTGCTAAATGCAGTCAGTACCTTCCTGCAACTGCTGACTCCGAAATCGCTCTTAAGACCTGGGTTTAAGGTCCACAAAGGGAGGGGAGGAAACCCCAGACTCGGGGTGACAACGTCTTGTTTGGTTTAGATTTCCAGGCTTTAATCTGAGCTGCCTGTACAGAGGTTGCCAGAGTCCTGGGGAAATGTTTCCAGGCAAGACTCCCGTTTGCACTGAACAGCAGCTCATTCATATTTCCTGTGCCTGCGAGCCTGACTTTTCCACCCCGCTGGGTTGACTGATTGGAACCGACGTCAGATTATTTCTGTGATGAACAAAGCGAAATGCTTGTTCAGGGATCTTTACCTGGGTCACTTTTTAGGGACATTGTCTCAAAACCTGGAGAAGATTTAATCCTATTCTGACTGCAAAGGCTGGGCAATACTTTTAACTAGTCCAAATACTGTGTGTTTGTCACTAGATCTTCCACAAGGTTCGAAATAAAGGCTTTGCTAAATGCAAATGTGGCAAGCTCCTTTTTTTTAGAGACTGTGTGCATATGTTCAAACAATGCACAGAGTTCTTTAAAAGAAAAATTTTTGGTTCTTGAAACTTATTCTGTAATTTTGCAAATATAACAGCAGGTTTTCAGATGTAACTCCCACAGTAAGTGCTAATCGTGTTTATTATTTCTCTTCTCACAAGGCCAAATTCTGCAGTCCTTAATCTGAAAAATCTCCTATTGACTTCACAGGTAGCTTTCCCTGAGTGAGGGCTGCAGATTTTGGACCCAAGTTTATTTATTTAACATAATTCTGAGTCAGCTTTTCATGTTACAAAATGGAATGGTCACGTCAGAAGGAAAAATATCATTTGGTTTACCAGCTGAGCTCAAAGTGAACCGCAAACCTTATATTCAACAGTGGGAGTTTGTCCTTTATAGTTTTACTGTTTCACTGTAGAGGTGGGAGGTGACATGCAGTGAGGACAGGAGTTACTATAACACTTTTCAGAGAGGTAGCCGTGTTAGTCTGGAATAGCAGAGGTAACAAAGTCCTGTGGCACCTTAAAGACTAACTATAAAGTTTTGAAGCATGAGCTTTCGTGGGCTAATACCCACTTCGTCGGATGCAAGCAGTGGAAGTGTCCAGAGGCAGGTATAGAAAAGTAGGCAAGAACCAGGTAGGAGGTAAAAAGGTTAGTCCAATTATGCTGAACCAGCTTGTTATCTCCGATCAGGGAGGGTGGGTTATTCTTCTAGCATTTGAATGGGGGGTGTGGACATGGAGAGAGGAGAAACTATTTCTGTAATTAGCGAGCCATTGTAGGTCTTTGTTCAATCCGAGATTGTTTGTGTTGAATTTGCAAATGAATTGTAGATCACTGGTTCATTCACCTGCACATCAACCAATGTCATATATGCCATTATATGCCACCAGTGTCCCTCTGCTATGTACATCGGCCAAACTGGACAGTCCCTAAGAAAAAGGATAAATGCACACAAATCAGATATTAGGAATGGCAATATACAAAAACCTGTAGGGGAACACTTCAATCTGCTTGGACACACAATTACAGATTTAAAAGTCACCATACTGCAGCAAAAAAACTTCAAGTCCAGACTGCAAAGGGAAACTGCAGAGCTACAATTCATTTGCAAATTCAACACAAACAATCTCGGATTGAACAAAGACCTACAATGGCTCGCTAATTACAGAAATAGTTTCTCCTCTCTCCATGTTCACACCCCCCATTCAAATGCTAGAAGAATAACCCACCCTCCCTGATCGGAGATAACAAGCTGGTTCAGCCTAATTGGACTAACCTTTTTACCTCCCACCTGGTTCTTGCCTACTTTTCTATACCTGCCTCTGGACACTTCCACTGCTTGCATCCGACGAAGTGGGTATTAGCCCACGAAAGCTCATGCTTCAAAACTTTATAGTTAGTCTTTAAGGTGCCACAGGACTTTGTTACCTATAACACTTTTGTCATACAATAAAAATTATCTACTTAGCCATAATTCTGTTTAGCTATTTCAGAACAGCTGAGCTTTTTAATGTAATTTTCTTTGTCTCAGTGGGTGCACTGGAGGTGACTGCTTCTTACCAGTTCATTTAGCATTTACCAGAGTAGAATTATTAATGTCTCCTATTATGGATTCTCGTAACTTACATCTCATTATTGGACATTCAGCAGCTATTTTATTTAGTTAATTCTGGCTCAAGAAAACAAGTGCACTTTCATGACCCTATGATTCTTTGTATGCAGCTCCACAGCTGAGACGTGGAGACATTGGATGAGAACATGCATTCATTCTCACACTGTTTCTTTTTTCAGTATTGCTTATTAGGAATGTTTTTATTTCCAGGAAACTGACAAATTGCCTTCTAATCCTTACTTTTGCAAGAATTGTCATTCCAGCTGATAGTCATCATAGTAAATTTCACTACATCCTCTGCAATATCACAAGCCTTCAATAGCAGGCCGGTATTGTTGGGATTCTCATTTCTAGAATGGGCAGTATCAGAATAAGAGCTGCATGTCTTAATGCATGAATATCACTTGTCCATCTGTCTTTCCAGTCCATATCATGCTCTTGGAAATCTGTGTGAAGTGGTACAAAAATGGATGATTAGAATGGCAGCATTGAAACCAAGAGAGGGTAGTGCTGCATGCCCTCATCTCTCTCCATTTTATCCCTTCCCCACACCATGACCTCACTGTTATGGATTGACATGATTTTTGCAAGTCCATTCAACTTGCTCAGCTTTACCCTGTGCTGCCCTAATGTCTCTGACAGAGCTGAGTGTCTCATGATCCCCATTCTGCCTAGGATCAGGAAAAAAATGAAAGGAACTCCAGTTAGAGCCATGAGTGCCCGAAGGAAGCCCTAAAGCCACAGCTGAGTGTCACTTCTATAGGAGGCATATGGTCCTGAAAACATACGGCAAATGAAAAATGTGCTCATTTCTGCATTTCAGGAAAATAAACAAAAACGTTTCAGCAGTGCATTTGAGAACTTGATGACTTACATCCTGTGGTTATTTTTCAGCATTCCTCCATAATGGAGAAAAGGAGTACTCTGGATCAGGATGAAGTTCAGAAACCAGATCCTGGGAGAAATACGGGAAACCATAATGATTCGGTAACATCCATATAAAAAAAGCTCATATGCATCATGCAAATGTTTGATCTCGCACCTTGGTTGTTCTGGAGAATTAACTGTTTCCATAACACGGGAATCTCATCAACTCATCTTTAAGTCTTGTAACAATATTGTCATGAGGAGATAACAAGATAAAGACATTTCAGACAAAGACATTTCATTCGGTGTAGTCAGAGACCGTGCTTAAACACAAAATTTGGGCCAGTGGAGTGGCAGCACTGTTTAGAGCTACATGAAGGACTTGAGTTGTGCCCTACTAGCTGAACAAAGTCCAGTAGAAAAAAAATTATTCCAGTAAGAAATCCCTGAACTCCCCCATTCAAAGACAGTCTTTTTAAAGTAGTCATCTCACAATAAACATTATGTCTCCCTCATTGCCCCAAAAGAAAAGTCCAGAGAAAAAAATATATATTTTTTCCAGCAGAAATTTGCCTCTGCAGGAGGAGGAAGCTGGACTGGGAGGTGCTCTGTGACTGTGGGGCCTATTTCTGAACCTCCCTAAAGTCATGTCTCTGGGCAGAGTTCCTCTGGGACTTCAAGAAGCAGTGGGCACAGTCCAGGGTTCTGTTCAGTGTCTGCCTCTGTCTCCCTGCTTTTAACCCTGTGACCCTCACTCCCTTGCCTAGTTTTTTTTTTTCATCTGTTTCCCCGCACACACACACACACACACACCAGTTGGCCTGAGGCCTGAGTCAAGTAGCTCCTCCCCTTAGGACCAAAACTTTAGATGTAGGGGCTGAGTCACAGAACTAATTCCTTATTCTGAGAGTAGCTATCTCTTATCATTGGATCTTGAATTAGGCCTTTCAAACTACCTCTTCAAAAGCTCTGGGCCAAGTTCACAGATGGATCTTAGTGTGTATAATTTACCCCACCTTCTCTCCTCTCAGCATGTATGTTACCCCCAGTTCAGTCTGCCTCTGCTCACCCTCTAGAGCTGCTTAAGGAATGTCTGCACTGCAATCCAAGGTGTGATTGCAGCTTAGGCAGAGATAGCCGGGCTAGCTTTACTCACACTATCATGGCTAAAAGCATCAGTGTAGCTGTTGTAGCATGGGCTAGTGATGGGAGTAGGTACTCAGGAACCCCAGCGGACTTGTACAGTATATGCTGAGCCCAGAGCTGCCACATCTACACGTGTTTTTTAGCCATGCTAGCTAGATTAATGCTAGCACAGATATGTCTACCTGAGCTATCGTTACACCTCCGATTGCAGTGTAGGGATACCCCTAGCCTGAGTGCGTCTTCACAGTCAGGCAAGCTGTACTTTTACTGTGGGATAACTATCCTGTTAGCTGTCCTTCTGTAAAACCTACTGGAGACAAGCCATAAGGTAAACTAGGTCAAACCCCAGAGGAGGGCTGATTTCACCTTGCTTTTATGCAGTAACCATTGCGAGTACTTTGTCTCCACTTAGAACTTTATAATGAGATCATGATGCACACTTGTTATCTCGCTGTCAGAAACCCACATACCGGTCCGTCGGTGAAGACAAAGGCGTAGGGTATGACTGCACTTCAAGCTGGGTCTGGAATTCGCAGCTCAAGGAGACAGACTCTCATTAGCTCTGATGGAGCTAGCAAGCTAAAAATAGAGTGTAGCTGTGGTGGTAGGAGGAGCTAGCTTCTCTAGTATGTGCTGTGGTCTCAGACAGTTACATGCTCAGGCTGGCTACCCTTGCTGCTGCTCAACCAGTCCCTCATGCCAGTGGGACAGCATTCTATTTTTAGTGTACTTACTCCATCATAGCTAGCACAGGTATGTCTCCTTGAGCTGGAAATTACACTCCCAGCTTGAAGTGTAGACCGGCACCCAATTACCAATGCTGCCCCCCTTTACACATCCTCTCTGAATTTTCCCCTCTGACTTGTATCAGCACCATTGTCATATGGATCAGCTGGGTTCTTGAGAATGATGCTGAATGACAACCCTGATTCTGCTTTGGGAGCATAGGCACTGACTCCATGGGTGCTCCAAGGCTGAAACACTCACGCTAACGAACAGCAAGTGCTCAGCACCCAGCAGTCACCTGCCAGTTAGCTGCTCAGTGGGCTTCCTCCTCCCCCTCTCTTCCTCCTCCCCCCAGCGCCTGCTTAACGTAGCTGAATTTGCATATCTACAGCCGATCTCCCCCTCTAGTGAAGACCAGCCCTTAGTGTTATGCTGAAATTCTGGCCTAATTTTGCTCCCACCAAAGTCAATTAGAGTTTTGCCACCAACTTCAATGAGAGTCAATCAAGCCATGCCTACCTGGCAGAAGAAAATTCAATTTTGTAGTTGAGATGATCCAATTTCACATCATTTGTGAAGGAGGAAATGAGGCAGGAAACTATTAGATCTTGTGTGTATCTGGTGAGGGAGGCAGGGATTCGAGCGTGGAGTGAGCTGATGTGCACTCCTAGCTCTTTGGTTTCTGCTGTCTGTGAACCATCAATCAAAAAAAATTCAATTTCTCTTGCAAATGCAGTTAAAATATCACTGGCTGACTAGAATGTTGTATTATACAGTCTCTGGCTTCCATTGCCATGTGTGTTATTTTGGGTTACATTATTAATCTGTGTCTTGAAATTTATTCCTCTTATCAGAAGAGGTCGTAATGAAATCTCTTGCGGTAGTTAACTTCCTGGAATGCAAATCTATTCAGAAACCATCTTAGAGGATGAATAGGGAACCAGAAATCTAGATTTAAACCTCCTCAGCACAGATCAGCTAGGTACCTAAGTATCTGAGAGGTGAAACTTCACGTTTGAGCTGTCTTGTCTCTGATAACTATTACATTATTGTTTTGTATAATATATGGGAAACATATGATAAAGGGGCAATAATGCAGGGGTCTAACATGATTAATGGATTATTTAATCTCTTAAACTTGACACTTTTTTTTTAAATCCTTTTCAGAATACGGATATGCAAGACACCGACACCCAAGAAGCAGTTGCGTTTTTTCATTTACATCAAACACATCATTTTGATGAGTTTGAATACCCTTCAGATCAATACTGCAAGCAGGATCTCTTCCCCAAATGGCACTTGCCACTGAAGATAGCCTCTATAGCCTCATTGCTAATATTTATCTATACTTTTCTGAGAGATGTGGTCCATCCTTTTCTCACTACTAATGAAAACACTTTCTATAAAATTCCAATCCTGGTCATAAACAAAGTTTTACCAGTGGCTTCAATCACCCTTCTGGCACTGGTTTATTTACCAGGGATATTAGCTGCAGGTTTCCAGCTCCACTATGGGACCAAGTATAAACGTTTTCCACAGTGGTTGAATGGGTGGATGTTATCAAGAAAGCAACTGGGCCTCCTCGGTTTTTTCTTTGCCTCGATGCATGCATGCTATAGCTTGTGCTACCCAATGAGGAGATCTTACAGATACAAGCTGCTGAACTGGGCATACCAACAGGTATGATTGGGTCCAAATGTCGAACTAAAACTTCTTTATTGACAGAGTCCTGATCTCACATCTACGCAACTCACACAAAGAGGCCTGTGAGGAAAAAGATTTTCATTTGAATCTGAAGAAGCCACCACAACGCTCTTTGTTCAAAAACCTATGGGTTGACCCACAAAATATTTATTGCTTCATTTAATAGGCTGGGGTATGTTAAAGTGAGAAAGCAGAATATAATTGCTAAAGTCTGGAACTAAGAGTCCCATCCTCCAGGTGTCAATCATGGCTCTGTCAATGAATCTGCATACTCTTGAGCAAGTCACTTTCCCTTTGTAGTCTTGAGATTAGCCGTCCTTAAAACAAGGACAGTAATACCTGCCTCACCTGTAATTAGTTGTTTGGAAAGTACTTTGAGATCCTCATCTGACTGTCTTCCTATCTATACAGCTGCTGGTACTAATCCCAATTGCCATTGTCCTATAAATAACATGTGTGAAGTGGTGTTAGTTTTAAAGTCCCATCTCAGCTTTCCACTAACAGCCTCAATGTGTTTGACTCAAAGCGGGTAGGGAGCTTTCAGATTCTAGAGAATTCTGCACATGCACAAATTCGTTGCTCCAGAATTTACAAAAAGGTGGCCAGAGGGGCCTGCTGGGAATTTCCCTGGCATTAGAATATCCCCAGGTAGTGTAGTGATGTTAAGCAACTCACAGCCCTGGGTATAGGGAGTGTCCTGGCACCAGGTCAGGGCAGAATGACTGTGACTGGAGCTCACTGCATTGTGATGATCCCTACCTGATGCAATGGCCTCTTAAGGGCCGTTAAAGGCAGCTATAAATTATAGCAACCTGGAGGATCAAGGATCTCTGAAGTCTAATCCTTTCCTCAGTAAATACTAGTGTTTTCAGGGCAGATCAATGGGCCTAGTGTAATTCTTAGAGCTAAATATCTATCTTGGCAGGATAACAATGTAATTCAGAATGCCTGCTGAACATAGCCCTTTACGGGCAGAATTAGCCCTTTAACATAGGCCAGGTTAATATATTTCCTGTTAGAATCTTCCAAATATGGTATTTAGCCATAGGTGGAATTTTGTTTGTGAAAGAATAAAGATTCTCCTGCTGTGAAGTCAGGTTACAAAGGCTGCAGGACAAGTTTCCTCTGGGCCAAGGCATTTCTCAAGTCAGTAAACTCTTCTCAACCTAGGCGATTTTCCTTCAGCATAGACTGATGCAACCTTTGTCATCAGAAGTAAGTATCCTAACAGTTAAATGCAGAGACTCCACTATGTTCTCACTGGTAGGGCAAAAGCAAAAGAAAGAGAGTGAAAACAACACCCAGTATTTCTCTTGGCTTATGGCTAAATGACTAATGTAAATAACGTTTACAATTCTTGGGAACAGCAAGGTCCTGTGTCAGTCTGTCACTCTAAATGTGATGTCCTTTTGGCAGGTCAAGCAAAAAAAGGAAAATGCCTGGATTGAACATGATGTCTGGAGAATGGAGATTTATGTGTCTCTAGGAATTCTGGGACTTGCTTTGCTGGCCATACTAGCAGTATCATCAATTCCATCTGTCAGCCATTCTTTGACCTGGAGAGAGTTCCACTGTATTCAGGTACACATAAACATTCCATGTGATCTGTGTGCTCTTGGAGGATTTTACATTATAAATTAAGATCAGCAGTAATAGCCTTTCTTTAAAATATCAGAACATTGCAGTGTTCATGGAAACTAGTCTGAAGGTTTACTCAGTGTCCTTTGCCAATCGTTTTGCAACAAATTTTCTACTTTATTTGTTAATTGGCAAAAAATGATTGACGTATTGGTAGGCTACAGTGTTGTTGAAGATTAGAGATTGTTAATGACAAAGAGTATCCCCACATCTGTAGGATACTAGTTCAGATGTGACCAACTTGACATTCTTTGTTATAAAAAATTATATGGCTATTCCATGGCCTACTGCATTACAAATGAGACTGTGTGCAGTCCATCACAAAAACCACCCCCACAATTTGCACCTTTCTTGAAGTCTTGATCATAAAACCAAGTATTAGAAGGGTGTTAAGATGAGATTTTTTTTTGAGTCTAGAATAGGATCAAGGTATGTTGGCAAGGAAACAGAGAGGCATTTGTACTGCCAATAAAGCCAGATCCTTGGTACCAAGCCAACTTGCATTCAGTATAGGAGACAAGATAGGGGGAAAGGCCACCTTTCTGCTCCACTAACCCAGCAGCTGGCCACTGACAGTGAAGGACACTTGGGGAATATTCCATTGGCCAAGTATCATTGCCATAAAAGGCATTTCAGGAATACCTTGGCCTACTCCTACCTGCCCAGATATGCCCTGATGTGCTGAGCAGCACAAAGCAGATGGAAGGGAGGGAAAGGATCAGGTCCTTACCATAAACATAGGCTTTTACTCTCCCTTTCCATCAAAAAAAAAAAAAGGTGTGTTTAAAGCAAAGGAACTTAGTTGAAAAGGGAAGGGGTCAAATTCTGCCCGTAAGTACAAATCCTACATATGTACCAATCTCAGCATTCACATGTGCTTGCTTCAGCCACCTAAGCATCAGTTTGAAGGGCTGGACTTTTCCTCTAACTTACATTAGTATTAATTTTAAAAGACTTCCCTGAAGTCAGTGAGGTTGTACCAGTGTAAAACTGCTTTAGCAGAGTGGTGAATCAGGCCCTGAGCACCTAAACATGAAAGTTTGATTACCTATTAAGCACTCCGAATTAGGTCATCAATGAGTATCTCTTGACAGTGCAGTGATGGGAGATCATATATACCTTAACATGACATGCAGTCAGTTGTGGTGAAAATTCTCAGATGTATAGAGAGTAGCTGGGGGAAGATAGTGAAGAGGTGCCTCTACCTCACAACTTTTGCCATTCATATTAAAGAACTGTTATCCATTTTAATCCAACCTAAGCCAAGACTCAGGCTCTAGGGTTGTTTCAGTAGAGGAGAAATTGCTGATACTCCAGTGTTTCTCTAATACAACTCTGTTAATTTCTAAAGAATGTATATGAAGTCCTATTTCTCTGAACACAGCAGGAATTAAATAGCAGGAGACAGTTTTATTTCTCTCAGTTCCAGCCAGCAGTTTGCCCAAAAGCCCTATCAGGGGCACATTCCCAGTGCTTGTCCTGGCTGTGCCCTGGGTCTTCTACTGCTTGTGTCTCAGCTTCTGTGGTGTTTTTCCTTCCCTCCTGCTTTTATCACAGACATGCACATCTCCACTAAAACAATATCCAGTGAAACCCCTTCACCTGTGTGGCTCTTTCTGACCTGTCTTGCATTTGCCTTTGTTTTGAGTGATGCTCCTAGTGTTTCAGTTCTCTAGAGGAGCTCAGTTACTTCTTATGCCATCGTAAATGAAAGGGCAGCAGTTATGCCCACCTTCTTCTTCATCTAGACATTGCCCAGCCCATACCAGCAGTAAGATAAAGAAGCCCATCTAACCAGAAGAGTAACACTAATATGATAGATTAGTCGTGTAAACAAATAATTTATCAATCTGATTATGTGAAGGGACATCTAGAACATGAAAGTGCAGTGTATGATGTCCCAGTGATTTCTGTGAAAAGTTAAATAAAAATAAATAAATTTTTGTTTTCATGGAAAATTCAAATCCATTGGTGCTACTAGTACGTTTTTCTCATAGGGCCCAATCCTGAATTCCCTGAGCATCCTGAATCAAATCCAGTGATGTCAGGGAGAGTTATTTCTGTACAAGCAAGGCAGCACCAAGCTCATCTACATTATTAAATTGCAGGGTTTTTTTAAAGCATGGAATGTCAGAAGTCCCTGATTTAATTTCTTGCAAAGAAATTCTTACTTTGTTCTTGTAGAAATAAGGGTGGAAAAGGCCTAATAAAGCATCAAGTCACATCCATCCTCCTGTTAATGCAGGATAAAAAATGGCATTTTGGGAAACTGAGCTGATATCAAGAATGGACCTATGTCTTCCAAGGAAAGTATGATTTGTATGTAGCACCGTATACCACCCACCTCTCTTGACATCTCATTGATACTGCTGCTACATTGAAAAGTTGCAGAAATGCGCGCAATCTTTCTCCCATTAAAATCGCGGAGATTTTTGCCACTACTTTGATGGGTGAAGGATTGAGCCCCTTATTACGGAATGAATGGTCTTTGATCTGATCAAAATCCCAGAGACTTTTGTGGGTTATGCATCAAGTTAGTGCTTACAACATATACCTAATCAAATATATTTTGACTGTTATTGGTAAAAAAATTAACTTGTGTTCTTTTTCTCTTTCCAGAGCAAGATGGGGTATTTAGCTTTGCTGCTATGCACCATTCACGCATTGGTATTTGCCTGGAATAAATGGGTTGACGTAAACCAATTCGTGTGGTACACCCCCCCTACATTTATGATAGCCATTTTTCTTCCTATTATAGTCCTGCTTTGTAAAAGCATCCTGCTTCTCCCATGCCTTAGGAAGAAGATCCAGAAGATCAGATGTGGTTGGGATGCGAACACAGAGATGAATAAAACACAGATGACTTCCAGACTGTAGATTGAATGAATGTTTATCCTGCTACCATGTATAGATTTAATGGGATCTACAAAATGGTCACATGTTGCGGGTTTTTTGCATGCATTGGTTAAATACTTCTTTTGTATTTTTCATTTCCACTTCTGTTTGGGGGTATGGCATCTGTGTTCTCCTCTGACCTGATCTGGCCTAAGCGAATACCCTTTACTGAGACAATGGATTGAACTGGGGTCCTCGGGCATTTACTCATTTCTTTATTCTGAGTCTTATGCCGTTTAAAATCCAATTCTTCATTCCCATAAGTAATACTATCATCAGCCATAGGGAAAGGCAATCATAAATCACTGCTTGCCATGTTGACTACAGAAGGTCAATAAGATAACAATGTGAAAGAACCAGAGCCAACTATTATAATATAGAGGGTATTTCCCAGTGCTTGCTATGTTTAAGGTAACACGCATCACATTTTTCCCCATTCTTCCCCCCCCCCCTTTTATTTTTATTTTTTTCCCTATTTGCTTCTTTATTTATTTTTGAGGCTGGACATCTTGTATGCTTTCGGTGGGAGCAAGCAGACACTTACACGTGCTTAACTAAGTCCTCTCAGTGACTTCAGTGAGGCCGCTCACATGGGTAAAGTTAAGATCATGCATATGTGTTTGAAATATTGAACTTTACTCTGTACGTAAGGGCGATTTTTATTTTTCAGTTAAGCCCTTTTAGACATTTCTGACCAAATAGGGTGGAGTAGGGGAGAAAATGACAGAGAATAAACAACGCTTGGAAACTTAGCATTGACATAGTCCTTACTGAGAATTTTGTTTAGATTGGGTGAAATAATTACTTTTTAAAATCTGAAAACAATTCTGAATATACGTACTCTGCTTCTACTGAGATTTTAATCAAACCTAATGAATCCTCACATTCTCTGTGATAGCAGCAGCTGATTGAATGATATTATTTGAATAATTCACGTGACAAATGTCAGGATATTTTTCAAATAAATGATGCAGTGACTACTTTTTTCATTATTCACCCAGCATTACCTCCATCACTGCCACTCTCCTGTTTGGGCTGACTAGGGAGCCCACAACAAGTGCTGATGATTCCAGGCTGCTGTTAGGACCAATGAAATGAGAGTTGTAATTGCTTGACTGGACCACACACAACAGACATGCACACGGCAAAATGATCCCCAAAACCCTCTAAAAATCAGAAACAGGAGAAAATTGCTGATTGGTAAAAAGGAATGGATCTAGTGTACGTTCTACATGGATCCAGTATACCTTACTATACATTAATGGATCTAGCATACATAGCAAAACTAATGGAGCAGTTAACATTGCTGTAGGGACAGTATATTTTACATCTGTCTTTTTTGTAGTCTACTACTTTCATCTTCATTAAGTATATTAATATGTTGCTTTAGTACAAGACATAGGGGAGTGGTTACTTCACTGACTAAAGAGAAAGTGGATAACACTGTCAGTAGCCATGACTGGTCTGTACTTGTAGTGTCTAAAACACAAATATATTTTAATATGTTCAGTGTTTCTAAACCCATTAGCCTCCTAGAATCACACTGCCAAGTGGTCATTGTGTATAAAAGTCAGTAGTACCAGACAGTGATGGGTGTTGTCTAAGGATTTTAAAGAAAGGAAGCTAGTGCGCAATATGAGTCCAAGAACATTTCAGACCTATTTGCTCTAGGAACAGGGTGCATCAATGATCAGTACATTAATACTTGAAGTGCCATCACTAAAATAAATAAAATGAATGAGCGGATGTTCTCATGGACATAGATTAAGAGCTACCAGAGACTCCTGGTATTTGTTTAATCAGAGCATTATCTGCACGCCATAGTAAGGTACTTAAAATAGTGTACTAACAATACTACAAAACTACATGAACCAATTTACTAGATGAGTTAAGGGGTAACAGAGTACTTTAAGAATTCAGCTCTTTCCTTTAGCCAACAAACCAACAAGTATTTTTAATGTAAAAAACAGACTTGCTACTTTCCTCTCCCAGTATGGTGATGGGATGCATGGAATCTAATTGATTTTATATATTGTTCAAGATGTAACCATAGAACCTGACCAGACTGAATGCCTAGGGTCAAGTTCAGTCATAGCACAGGTATAAATAGCAGTGCAGACAGTGAGACACTGCTTAGGTAAGTGAAGTGCCCTAGATGCCTGATCCCAGGTTATATACCCTATACAGCTCTCTACTCATCCAAGCAGTGCCTCTCGTGGCTACACTGCAATTTGTAGGAGGGTAGTGTCCTCCCTCCCAGGTGGCGGAGCCTTTCCACACTGCAGTGAAAGACTGAGGCAGCAGGGAAAAGCTCCAGCAGCAGGAAAGGGAATTACCAGAGCTTTTCACTGTGGTGTGTAGCTATGCCCGTAGTGCTGGCTTTAAGTGTAGTCATAGATTTGGCAACACAGTGCAAGCCTACCCAGTGCACTGTGTAACAGAAGGTAGCATTTGATCTTGAATGATTATCTATTAAACATCTTGTGTTCTTTGCAGGGGCAGCCCTGGTTTGCTTCTTATTTAAAAGATGTTGGTTTGGAGCACTTTCCAGTTGTGTTGCATTCTGGATTAATTGTTTTACAGCCGACAGTGGAATCAACTTTGACACAGAGTTGAAATAAACAACTCTAAGAGTAACCAGGCATTGCGACACACAGATCTAAGCAGAACCTGACCCTGATTGTTAAAAGCTATGGAGAGAAGACGGATTAAATACATGCTTCAAAAAAGTCTTTTAAAGCAACCAGTGTGCTGTTTGTAAAAATGAAGAGCAACCTAATAATACAATTGTACACATGTAGTGAACAGAATTGCTCAGGAGATTAGTAATGGACTTGGAAGCTTTTCACTTGTGTTACCTTAACCAGCTCTGTCAGTGCAAATTGGGGTTTTTTTTATGTCCATGCTTGGGGCTTGAACTGGTACAACATTAGTGGCTGACTACACAGTGAATTATCAATATAGGCAAAGGGTTGCATTTTCAAAGTGTCTATGTGACTTAGGAGCCTAACTCCCATTTTTCAAAAGTAACTTAGGGCTAGATGCTCACTGGGAACTAGGAGTTGCAACACTCAGCGTTGCCACACTTAACTTTTAGGTACATGGAAAATCAATGGGATTCGCAAAGCCTAAGTTGAGTGCTCAGCCTTTCTAGGCAATGAATGGAGGAAGATAGGTGCCTAAGAACGTGATTCACAAAACCGGGCTCAGCTTCCGCCATGCCCTGTAGGTGTCTCAACTTACTCAAAAGTAAGCTTCCTTAGGTGCCTATATGTGTCTGCCTCTGAGCAGGTGCTCTGCAGCCTCACTCTAGGCTTCTGGATCCCAAAGCCCCAGTGCAATTCACAAACCAGAGGAAGATAGGTGTTCCTCCATCTAACCTGCCTGCAGGGCCTGATTTTGTAGGTGAGCTCAGAGCATGCCTAAGAATCTTCTGAGTCTTTACAAGTAAATGCATTCATTTGTTTCAGTTAAAATTAATTTTAAAATGGGTCTCACGAAAGTTAGCACCTGTATCACACCATTTTTTTTATGTCTGCAATGATCCCAGTATTGAAACAATGCAGACCCTTCAAACTTGCTTTTAATGGGAATTAGATGCCTAAGTCCTTTGGAAAATCTCATTAGACACCTATCTGCTTGTTAGATGCCGACATGCCTTTAAAATCTGGCCCTAAGTGTCTTAAGTCATTTTAGAAAATGGGACCTATGTTCGTATGTCATTTTAGGTGCTTTTGAAATTTTTTCCATGTCCTAAAAGTCATTCCTGAAGGGTCTTTGGTGATCCATAGGAAATTATCTTAGTGCAATTTCAGATGCACAGGTTCACATTACAAAGAGCACCAAAACAGTTGGGACCACTTTTCGTAAAGAAGCCAAGAACAGAATGGGCCTGAAAATTAAACTACCCATATTCTCCATTACATCAAGTGATCCCTCCATTTTAGGTGTCATGCATATTAGTTGAGCAATGCAAGGGAACTGCTGCCCATACTATATAGTATGCAGATAAACAGACTAAAGGAGGACTTGGTCTGCAGGACATCAGACCAGGACATATCACAAGCACTATAAGTCACTTCAGAAAGTGTTAAGTAAATCCTTGCACATGTGCATTTTAATTATCTAGCTATTTAAGTCTCAGCTGCTGCAAATCAAATTTATACATCACTTCCAAGTTTATATTCATCCTTTTTAAAACAGCGGGGGAATTATCTTACATGAAGTATAATTGATATATCTTATTTATAATCTATTTCTAGGTGGTAGCCTTGTAGAGGGTGAGACAGAATATAAAAATGATTACAAGACCTCTGAATCTGATTTTTCCAGCATGTATCCAGGTGCATTGTCAGCTACAATTATTAAGACCCACCATAAGTATGTGAAGAAAATGAAATTGTATGACCGTTTGTGTCTGTGATATATTATCACAAGGTGCGTTTGATATTCATATAGAGCAAGAGTCTCAGCTGCTGCAAATCAAAATAGCTCCACTGACTTCAGTGTCTGAAATTAGTTGAAATCCAAGCTTAGGATACAAGTATAAATCAGCTTCATGGTCTCAGCCTATTGTAAAGGCAAATGCTTATCCTCCTCACATCCCCACAACATATACTGGGATGTTTGAGAGTTTCCTGTCTCTATCTGGCCAAAGGTAATAGCAGAAATGTACACTAGTACCCGAAGTTTGCATAGCACCCATGAAAGCCATTCCTATCTATGGTCAGTTGCAACCCTTACATTAATGAGCAAAAAATTATAAACAGGTTATTTTCTGGTTATTGTTTTTTGTGCAAGATCCAGATTTTCTGCATAACAGGGATCTTTAACTCAAAGGAGGGAAAGGGTGGTCCAGTGGGTAGGACACTGGAATGGGACTCAGGATACCTTGGGTTAAGTTCCTTCTCTACCACAGTCTTCCTGGGAGATTTTGACTACATAACTTAAACTCTCTAGATAGGATTCACAAAAGTTCCTAGGAACCTAACTCCCATTCAACTTTGTGACTCAGTTTCCCATTTGTAATATGAAACTAATAGCATGGCCCTACCTCACAGCAGTGTAGTGAGGCTAAATACATTAGAACTTGAGCGGTACTTGCAACGGTGATGGGAGTCATATGAATACCTTGGAGACATAGCTGAAAACAATACAATATCTGATTCTCTCACATGGATATTTTTTCTTCCTTAGTACTATATATAATTAGCGAAAATACCCGGCGTTGCTCGGGTCAGTCGGAGGTGGGGAGGGGGCAGACAGCTGAGCGAGTGCAGGGTCCGTTGGATGGGGGCAGAGAGCAAACCTGACACCCCCACCTCACCCCCCCGACCAAACCCGACACCCCCACCTCACTCACCCCTCAACCAACCCCAACTCACATTTTCACCCCCCCCACCCAAACCCAACACCCCCACATCTCCCCCCTACCAACCCCAACACCCCCTGACCAACACCCACATCTCACCCCCCGTAGACCAAATCTGACACACCCACCTCACTTTCCCCCAACCAAACCTGACACCCCTACCTACCACCACAAACAAACCTGACACCCACACCTCACTTACCCCTCGACCAACCCCGACCCCCCTCCTCACCCCCAACCAAACCCAACACCCCCACCTTACCCCCCCCACCAAACCCAACACCCCCTGACCAACCCCAACCCCCACACCTCACCCCTCACCCACCCAGACACCTTCCCAACCCCCCAGACCAAACCCAACACCCCCGGCTCACTTACCCCCCGACCAAACCCGACACCCCCACCTCACCCCCCCGACCAAACCCGACACCCCCACCTCACCCCCCGACCAAACCCGACACTCCTACCTCACTTACCCTCCAACCAAACCCAACTCGGGTCCGTCAGAGGTGGGAAGGGGGCAGAGAGCTGAGGGATTCCGGGGTCTGTCGGAGGAGGGGAGGGGGGAGAGAGCTGAGGGATTCCGGGGTTCCATTGGAGGGGGGAGGGGGCAGAGAGCTGAGGGATTCCGGGGTTCCGTTGGAGGGGGGAGGGGGCAGAGAGCTGAGCGAGTGCGGTGTCTTTTGGAGGGGGTATTATGACATCATAACTATGTCACAGAGAACAGCAGCTGCCCAGCTGATGTGATTGGCCTTTAAAGAATTTCACCCCTGGGGGGCATCAGAGGTGAGATTTGAAAGATTTTCAACTCTTACGGTCATTAAGACCCCAAGACTTCTAACTGTACCAAATTTCAAGTCTCTAGCTCAAACGGTGTGGAAGGAGTAAGCTTACATACATACACGCACGCATACACGCATACACCATTTGACTTTTATATATATAGACTAGCAAAAGTGCCCGGTGTTGCTCGGGTCAGTCGGAGGTGGGGAGGGGACAGACAGCTGACACCCCCGACCAACCCCAACACCCCCCGGCTCACTTACCCCCCAACCAAACCCGACACCCCCACCTGACCCCCCCAACCAAACCCGACACCCCTACCTCACCCCCCGACCAAACCCGACACCCCCACCTCACTTACTGTCCGACCAAACCCAACTCGGATCCGTCGCAGGTGGGGAGGGGGCACAGAGCTGAGGGATCCCGGGGTCCTTCGCAGGTGGGGAGGGGGCACAGAGCTGAGGGATTCCGGGGTCCTTCGCAGGTGGGGAGGGGTCACAGAGCTGATGGATTCCAGGGTTCCGTTGGAGGAGGGAGGGGCAGAGAGCTGAGCGAGTGCGGTGTCTGTTGGAGGGGGTATTATGACATCATAACAACATAGCTGCTCAGCTGATGTGATTGGCCTTTAAAGACTTTCACCCCTGGGGGGGCGTCAGAGGTGAGATTTGAAAAATTTTCGACCCTTATGACCATCAGGACCCCAAGACCTCTAACTGTACCAAATTTCAAGTCTCTAGCTCAAACGGTGCGGAAGGAGTAAGCTTACATACATACATACATACACCATTTGACTTTTATATATATAGATTAAGACCATGCGATTATAACTAAAATCTGAATGCCACTTAGGCTCCTTTGCATGTATTTCATTCTGTTTATTATGACCAAGGCCCCACCAAATTCATAGTCCATTTTGGTGAATTTCATGGTCATAGGATTTAAAAAATTATAGATTTCATTATTTCAGCTATTGAAATCTGTAATTTCACAGTGCTATAATTTTAGGGCTCCTGACCTATACAGGAGTTGTGGGGGATTGCAGCATGGCTACCCTTACTTCTGCACTGCTGTTGGTGGCGGCACTGCATTCAGAGCAGCTAGAGAGCAGAGGCTGCTGGCCAGGAGTCGAGCTCTGAAGGCAGAGCCGTCTCCAGCAGCAGCGCAGAAGTAAGGATGGCATGGTATAGTATTGCCACCCTTACTTCTGCACTGCTGCCTGCAGAGCTGGCCCCTCAGTCAGTAGCCACTACTCTCTGGCTGCCCAGCTCTGGAAGGCAACAGCACAGAAATAAGGGTGGCCTGGTATGGTATTGCTGCCCTTACTTCTGTACTGTTGCTGGTGGGGTGCTGCCTTCAGAGCTCAGTGCCTGGCTAATAGATGCCACTCTCCATCTTCCCATATCTGAAGGCAGCTCAGAAGTAAGGGTGGCAATACTGTGATCCTCCTCCCTCAAAATAATTTTGTGACCCCCCCCCCATTTCTCCCTTTTGGGTCAGGACCCCCAATTTGAGAAAAATCTGGTCTCCCCTGTGAAATCTGTATAGTATAAGGTAAAGCAAACAAAAGACCAGATTTCACAGGGGGAGACCAGATTTCATGGTCAATGATTTTTCATGGCCATGAATTTGGTAGGGCCCTACTTATGATATCTAACTACCTGAGTTGTAGATATCGAGTGGACATGCAATTAACTGTGTCTACAAAATTTCATGGAAAACACCAGAGGGCAGGTTGATGTCCCTTTAAAAATCGTAGCTAAAATTAATTTATCAATTCCAAATTTATTTATGTCCATTATATAAGAATTTTACACATATTTCTTCCACTCTCTTATTTTCTTTGCTTATGGCTTTCCAATTAAATCAACGATAGCTCTTCCATTTGCTTCAAAGAAGACAGACCAAATCCTTGCTGTCCCTGAGTAGCAAACACTTCTGTCTTGGAGTTCATTAGGGCTTTTTAAATCCAAAACTGGAGTTACTACTTTACCCCATTTCAATAGCAAAGTGATATGATTTTGTTTTTTTGCTTTGTTTATTATCCAGCATCCTTAGTTTTCTACAAATCATCAGTCAAGGAATCCATAGAAAAAACTATTACAACAAATAAAGATGACTGACCTCAACATAACTGTGGGAATGTCTGGCTTGGAAAATATTCTTAAAATGGTTTGTGCAGCTGATGACTTCACCTCTAATTTTCTCTTCTATTCTGCTACATCCTTAGTTTTTCCACCACAGTCCCTATCTTTGTTGTACCCACTTCTCTTTTATCCTTTTCTCTTATAGGCTTACCAACCCTATTTTTCTCTGCTCTCCCTTTTCCCAATTACTCACTTAGGAGCATTCATTCTCTTTTTCATCTGTTCCTTCTCTTCTTTCTGCCCACACCCTGTTTATTTATTCAGTTATATTTACTTTACCCAAGTCTTACTTCCCCAGTTCTGATTCTTTCCTCATGCTCTCTGTTTCCCATCCTCCAGGTTTTATGTTTACATATTGTATTTACCACTGAAGATTAAGCTCCCAATCTGCCAAGTCAGCCTTCCACCAAGCAGTTGATCTGTTTAGTTAGCGAGAGGAGGTTCTTTGTCCCGTGATGCTGACTCAGGAGAGCCAGGGATTAGTGGCTTTGACACAGAAGCAATAACAACTACAGTAAGAAAATTATGTATGGATCTGCTGCTGACTAGGCCAAGATCACTAAATTCTCTTGATGAAATCCTGGACTTATTGAATTCAATGGCAAAACTCCCATGGATTTTTATTGGGTTAGGATTTCACCCTCGTCTCCTTTTAACTCATCTGTAAAATGTTCATTATTATTATACTTGAATGGATGCTGTGGGTCTGAATTAATAAATATTTGTAAAATGCTTTAAGAGCTTCAGATGAAAGTTTCTGTATAGGGTCAGTACATAGTTGTGTCAATTTTTCAAAAATGAAATATTGCAGCTACTTCCAGTGAACTTGATACAACAGAAGAGGTTTTTGCCAAGAATGTTTCTATGTATACTATCCTTCAAAATCTAAAACTCAAAGATCCTTTCTTGGACATGCACATGCAAACCCAGTGAGCTCACTGGGATTAAATCATTACCAAGAGGCAAATTTGTCCTTCAATTTCCTTTTTTGGTCTCAATATGAAAAAAGTTAAAAAGAAAAAAAGGTGCTTGAAGACTGTTTTGCTACACAGGAAGGACCACAACTCATAGCCCTTAGCCATGCATGAGTTGTCATATTGGCTTAATCACTGGGATTATTGATGTGAACAAGAATTTCTCATGTGAATATGTATTTTAGAGACTGTCCCTAATATTTGGAATGTTGAAAAAACAACAACAAAAAACTCAGCAGATGCTGGACCTTGAGGAAGGGACAAATGAGAAACATTGCTGTGTAAATGCAGAAAACTTATTTTGGATCTAAAATTTGGATTATATTTGAGAAATGGTGAAAGCTTTCCACAGTCCGCTTACAGATCTTATCAACAGAAACATTCTGTGACTCAGTGAATTCTTCTCTCACACCAACAATTTCCTCAAATCTTTTTATGGATAAAGAATAGGTTATTTCTGAAGCATGGGAGAAATGAGTGATTGTTTTCCGGGGTAAATGGATTTATATACTCCTGAATATTGTTCATGCTTCACAAGCTCTAAACATAAGCTGATTTCTCTTAAAATAGGTTGTTCTTATATTGGAGCAGATGTGGTTCTTTTGTTCCTGATAAAGCATACAGAACATTGTTTTAAATGAGAAAAAATGTATTCTCTGATCATTATTATACTAAATCATTTTAAGGTTTTCCTCCCTGTGAAATGAAGGACAAAAAAAACCAAATAAGGTATAGAAAGTGTATTAGATTCAGAAAATCAATTAGTAAGAATCTCAGTTTTACTCTCACTCCAGTGTTGTTGTTTTCACCCTCTTTGGGCCTCATCCTGTAGTCCTTGCCCATGCAAAATTCCCAGTAAAATCAATGGGATATTTACCTAGATATGGGAGGGACAGCAGGATCAAGCGCTTTCTTGGCAATTACTCTCTTTTCCAGTAAGCATGGTATTTCTGCTTTTTCTTGATACATTTGTCTCTCCTTGGAAATATACTTTTCTGATATTTTGGCTGGATGATGTTCTTCTGTGTGACATAAAATACTTCTGCTTGGACTTTGTATCACTAAATTCCTCGATCCCAGCTGCTCCATACAAGTGGATCGTTACATCCACGTAGAGCCCTATTGAAGTCAACAGGATTGCATATGAGCCCAAGGGTCCAGCTATGCAGAGCAACTTGCAGGACTATGGCCTAGCTACTCAGTTTTCCAGTTTTTTGCCGTTTTGCAGGAGCTTAACTTTCTGCACATGGGTAGCTCCACTGAGCTCAGTGCATGTGTGTGTACAGTTAAGTACCTGTGTAAGTATTTGCAGAATTCGGGTCAAAATTGGTATCCCATTTGAGATGGTTTGTTCCCCACATGTATATGTTTTCCTTTCATGGTTACCACTATGCTGTCAAACCGATTAATTGGTTTTCTTATTCTAGGGATGTTTCAGTTAATTGATGTGTTTTACTTAGATTAAATAAAAATATTAAAAATATACTAGCTGTGCCAGTTATGAATATTCTACTTTTTGTCATATTTCTACATTCCATGTCCATGCTGTTACTGACTACTTGAAGCCTTCTTCTTGTTCCCTATCCATCTTACATAGGCTCCTATTACCCTCCACCCCCCGTCCCGATTTTTCACACTTGCTGTCTGGTCATCTTACTTTCCACCTGCTCTTGTCAGTTGAATAGTTATTATTTTCAGCTCATAGTAGTTGCAAGACAGCCAAATTCCTTCTGTTGCTTCCCAAAGACACAAGTGGAATGAGAAAATCAGCAGACTGATCCACTTAATATAGACACAGCTTGTGACTTACAGCTTTTTGAAGGAAACTTGAACAAATTCAGGCCCAGTGTTGGCAGCAGATACTTGCCCAATAGGCTGGCCCTGGTATGGTGGTGTGGAGCCCTGATTTGCTCCCTCTACCTGCTCTAGTGTTAAAGCGTTTCGTAAAGTCTTCTTTCCCTATGGAGCAAGGATACCCATACTGCACCTGGAACTCTGCATCTCTGTTTTTTGTTAAAAACTTGACAAAAGGAATGTTTTGCTCTTCATATAATGAGCTAAATTTCCAAAGCAAGCCATGCAAATTTTTGCCTGCAGTTCTAGACGCACAATCATTGCGGAAAGATTATAATTTGAGCATCTAAATTTTTGCTGGGTAGTTGCACATGCCACTTGTGCCTGCAAATCATGTAGCTGGGCATTGTAATTCTATTATTTGTGCCAAGAAACCATTCTGCATGCAGACATTATAGATGGAAATGAAGATGTCAGGGTAGGAACTGCCTGTGTGCCTACCCAGCACTCAGCTGGAGAGTGCAGGGATTGGAACTCTTTACTGGTTAAAGCTGAAACAGAAAAGGGAGCTTTCACCCTTCAGCAGTAGAGGAGGAGAAGCTGTGGGGGAGCACTATTTACTCAAGCCAGGGAGAGATCTCTCTCCACTCTTAGCAGAGGAGGAAGAACTGTGTTCTCTCTTTTTTTAACCCCAGGTGAGATAAGAAGAGAGATTTATGTCTTATCTCAAAAATCTGCAGGAGCTGACAGGTCTGAAAGAAAGTGTTCTCATCTCTGGATAATTAAAAGTGACCTATAGAGGGTTTGTTTTTTAAAAAAGGTGGGGGGTGTATGCCCTGTTTGCTTTTTTATAATGTACAAAGTGAGTTTGAAGGCTTCATTTGTTTATTTTAAGATAATATTTTTCTGCTTGTTTTTGGTAGTAGAAATTTGAGTCTCATCCAGCATGGAAGACTCTATTATGACCAAAGAACTAATGAAATGATGACATCACAAAAGAGTGAAATTGAAGCAATTGCGAGGTGAAAGGATTTTTTTTGTCAGACCATTTAACACTCTGGCCTGGATCCACAAAGGGACTGAAATTACTCTATGGTTGGTGAATAACTGGTTGAAAGACCATACTCAGGATGTAGTTATCAATGGGTTGATGTCAAATTGGGGTGATGTATCTAGTAAGGTCCCAAAGGGGTCTGTTGTGGGTCTGGCATTTTTCAATATTTTCATTAATGACCTGGATAATGGAGTGGAGAGTAGGCTTATAAAATTTGCCCATGATACCAGGCTAGGTGAAGCTGTGAGCACTGTGAAGGACAGGATTAGAATTCAATGCCTTGGCAAGTTCATAGAATATCAGGGCTGGAAGAGACTGCAGGCAATCATCTAGTCTAACCGCCTAATAAATCAGCTGACAGATTTTTCCCCCATATCCTTAAATGGCCCCCTCAAGGATTTAATTCACAACCCTGAGTTTAGCAGGCCAATGCTCAAACCACTGAGCTATCCTCCCCCCTTGACCTAGCTCTTCTTCCTGGAGAATTGGTCTGAAATTAACAAGATGAAATTCAATAAAGATAAGAACAAAGTACTACACTTTGGAAAGAAAATTAAATGAACAGACACAAAATAGAAATAACTGCCTAGACAGTAGTACTGCTCAAAAGGATCTGGAGATTTTAGTAAATCACAAATAGAATATGTCTACAAAGTGATGTAGTTGCAAAGCAGGCTAATATTATTCTGGGGTGTATTAACAGGAATGTGTAAGATATGGGTAAATTGTTCTGCTGAACTGGGCACTGGTAAGGGCTCAGCTGGAGTATCGTGTCCAGTGAGTCCAGAGGAGAGCAACAAAAATGATAAAAGGTTTAAAAAACCTGACCTTTGAGGAAAGATTAAAGAAAGAAAGCATGTTTAGACTTGAGAAACAAAGACAGAGGGGGGAATCTGATAACAGTCTTTATGTGAAGGACTGTTATAAAGAGGATGGTGATCAATTGTTCACTGAAGGTACGGACAAGAGTTAAGGGCTTAATCTGCAGCAAGGGAGATTTAGGATAGACAGGAAAAACTTTCTAATTCTAAGGACAGTTAATCTTTGGAATAGGCTTCGAAGGGAAGTTGTGGAATCCATATTAGGGGTTTTTAGAACAGGTTCGACAAACAACTTTCAGGGATGGTGTAGTTATACTTGGTCCTGCCCCAGCAAAGGGGACTGGACTAGATGATGTATTAATGACCTTTCCAGAGCTACATTTCTATGATTCTATATAATACACATGCTTTAAGGCAACCAGAAGGTCCTACAAGGGAAAAAAGGGAAGAGCAGATCTCATAGTCCCATTTCTAAGCTAAAAAGCAAGCAGAAAAATTAGGGGGGATTTTGTTTTTCAACCTATCAGGCCTTTTTTATCTACTACTAGCATAAGTGCCCGGCGTTGCTCGGGTCAGTCGGAGGTGGGGAGGGGGCAGACAGTCGACACCCCCTGACCAACCCCAACACCCACACCTCACCCCTCACCCACCCCGACACCTTCCCACCCCCCCTGACCAACCCCAACAACCCCCGGCTCACTTACCCCCCGACCAAACCCGACAACCCCACCTGACCCCCCCCAAGCAAACCCAACACCCCCACCTCACCCCCGACCGAACCCGACACCCCCACCTCACCCCCGACCAAACCCGACACCCCCACCTCACCCCCTGAGCAAACCCGACACCCCCACCTCACCCCCCGACCGAACAGTGTATTTAATAATCTGTGCGCTACACAGTGCACCGTGAGCTGGGGGGGTGTCGGGTTTGGTCTGGGGGGGGTGGGAAGTTGTCGGAGTGGGTGAGGGGTGAGGGGTGGGTGTTGGGGTTGGTCAGGGGGTTTTGCGGTTGGTGGGGGGGTGAGGTGGGGGTGTCGGGTTCGGTCGGGGGGTAAATGAGCCAGGGGGTGTCGGGTTTGGTCTGGGGGGGGGGTGGGAAGGTGTCGGGGTGGGTGAGGGGTGAGGTATGGGTGTTGCGGTTGGTCAGGGGGTGTTGCGGTTGGTGGGGGGGGTGAGGTGGGGGTGTCGGGTTTGCTTGGGGGGATGAGGTAGGGGTGTCGGGTTCAGTCGGGGGTAAGTGAGCTGGGGGGTGTTGGGTTTGGTCTGGGGGGTAGGTGAGGGGTGAGGTGTGGGTGTTGGGGTTGGTCAGGGGGTGTTGCGGTTGGTGGTGGGTTGAGGTGGGGGTGTCGGGTTTGCTTGGGGGGGTGAGGCGGGGGTGTCGGGTTTGGTCGGGGGGTGTTGCGATTGGTGGGGGGGGGTGAGGTGGGGGTGTCGGGTTCGGTCGGGGGGTAAGTGAGCCAGGGGGTGTCAGGTTTGGTCTGGGGGGGTGGGAAGGTGTCGGGATGGGTGAGGGGTGAGGGCTGGGTGTTGGGGTTGGTCAGGGGGTGTTGCGGTTGGTGGGGGTGTGAGGTGGGGGTGTCGGGTTCGGTCGGGGGGCGAGGTGGGGGTGTCGGGTTCGGTCGGGGGGTAAGTGAGCCGGGGGGTGTCGGGGTGTCGGGTTTGGTCTGGGGGTGTGGGAAGGTGTCGGGGTGGGTGAGGGGTGAGGTGTGGGTGTTGGGGTTGGTCAGGGGGTGTTGCGGTTGGTGGGGGGGTGAGGTGGCGGTGTCGGGTTTGGTCGGGGGGTAAGTGAGCCAGGGGGTGTCAGGTTTGGTCTGGGGGGGTGGGAAGGTGTCGGGATGGGTGAGGGGTGAGGGGTGGGTGTTGGGGTTGGTCAGGGGGTGTTGCGGTTGGTGGGGGGGTGAGGTGGCGGTGTCGGGTTTGGTCGGGGGGTAAGTGAGCCGGGGGGTGTCGGGGTGTCGGGTTTGGTCTGGGGGTGTGGGAAGGTGTCGGGGTGGGTGAGGGGTGAGGTGTGGGTGTTGGGGTTGGTCAGGGGGTGTTGCGGTTGGTGGGGGGGTGAGGTGGCGGTGTCGGGTTTGGTCGGGGGGTAAGTGAGCCGGGGGGGGGGTGTCGGGTTTGGTCTGGGCACCCACCCCGACACCTTCCCCCCCCCAGACCAAACCCAACACCCACACATCACCCCTCACCCACCCCGACACCTTCCTACCCCCCCAGACCAACCCCGACACCCCCGGCTCACTTACCCCCCGACCAAACCCGACAACCCCACCTGACCCCCCCAAGCAAACCCAACACCCCCACCTCACCCCCGACCGAACCCGACACCCCCACCTCACCCCCTGAGCAAACCCGACACCCACACCTCACCCCCCGACCGAACAGTGTATTTAATAATCTGTGCGCTACACAGTGCACCGTGAGCTGGGGGGGTGTCGGGTTTGGTCTGGGGGGGGGTGGGAAGTTGTCGGAGTGGGTGAGGGGTGAGGGGTGGGTGTTGGGGTTGGTCAGGGGGTTTTGCGGTTGGTGGGGGGGTGAGGTGGGGGTGTCGGGTTCGGTCGGGGGGTAAATGAGCCAGGGGGTGTCGGGTTTGGTCTGGGGGGGGTGGGAAGGTGTCGGGGTGGGTGAGGGGTGAGGTATGGGTGTTGCGGTTGGTCAGGGGGTGTTGCGGTTGGTGGGGGGGGTGAGGTGGGGGTGTCGGGTTTGCTTGGGGGGATGAGGTAGGGGTGTCGGGTTCAGTCGGGGGTAAGTGAGCTGGGGGGTGTTGGGTTTGGTCTGGGGGGTAGGTGAGGGGTGAGGTGTGGGTGTTGGGGTTGGTCAGGGGGTGTTGCGGTTGGTGGTGGGTTGAGGTGGGGGTGTCGGGTTTGCTTGGGGGGGTGAGGTGGGGGTGTCGGGTTTGGTCGGGGGGTAAGTGAGCCGGGGGGTGTCGGGTTTGGTCTGGGGGTGTTGCGATTGGTGGGGGGGGGGTGAGGTGGGGGTGTCGGGTTCGGTCGGGGGGTAAGTGAGCCAGGGGGTGTCAGGTTTGGTCTGGGGGGGTGGGAAGGTGTCGGGATGGGTGAGGGGTGAGGGCTGGGTGTTGGGGTTGGTCAGGGGGTGTTGCGGTTGGTGGGGGTGTGAGGTGGGGGTGTCGGGTTCGGTCGGGGGGGCGAGGTGGGGGTGTCGGGTTCGGTCGGGGGGTAAGTGAGCCGGGGGGTGTCGGGGTGTCGGGTTTGGTCTGGGGGTGTGGGAAGGTGTCGGGGTGGGTGAGGGGTGAGGTGTGGGTGTTGGGGTTGGTCAGGGGGTGTTGCGGTTGGTGGGGGGGTGAGGTGGCGGTGTCGGGTTTGGTCGGGGGGTAAGTGAGCCGGGGGGGGGTGTCGGGTTTGGTCTGGGCACCCACCCCGACACCTTCCCCCCCCCAGACCAAACCCAACACCCACACATCACCCCTCACCCACCCCGACACCTTCCTACCCCCCCAGACCAACCCCGACACCCCCGGCTCACTTACCCCCCGACCAAACCCGACACCCCCACCTGACCCCCCCAAGCAAACCCGACACCCCCACCTCACCCCCCGACCAAACCCGACACCCCGACACCCCCCAGCTCACTTACCCCCCTACCGAACCCGACACCCCCACCTCGCCCCCCCCGACCGAACCCGACACCCCCACCTCACACCCCCACCAACCGCAACACCCCCTGACCAACCCCAACACCCACCCCTCACCCCTCACCCATTCCGACACCTTCCCACCCCCCCATACTCAGCATGTCCACCGAAAATAGCCGCCGAATGCGTAAGTATTCAATTCGGCGGACATACAAGGGTCCACCGCACCGCCAAGGAACAGGAAAAAGTGTTGCGGTTCTCAAAAGTTTGAGAACCACTGGTTTAGTCAGTTTCACAAAATAGTCAGGCTCCAATTTTGCAATGAGCTTTGTGTGTGGCCAGGCTGTTGCTCCCATGCAGAGTTCACTGAAAGATCAGGCCCTTCCTCTGCTTATGGGAGGGAACTGAACCCCATTCTCTTGAGTTACAAAACAGCACCCTAAACTGCAGGCCATCTTTCACCCCTCTCATCTGTTTGAGTGGGTCTTTCACATAACAATGGAAGAGAGATTTAAAAAAATAATAATAATATCTGCATTAGGAAATTGACACTGCAAATCCATAACAATCAGCAGGGAGACCCATGGTCAGGTATAGTACTTGAAACTTTCTTTAACTCATGTTTTTAAGATGACTAGATACCAAGCTGATGGTGCCTTGTTAATGGGTTAGCAAATGGCTGTGATACATCTACAAGACCATTTGAAAAACTGTCATAATAGAGCTAAATTTCAGAAATTATATTCTATTACACAAATGATTGGATCATAGCCAGTTAATACTATACAAGGAGAGTAAAAGGAATACATTAAAAACAGGTTAAAGCAAAGCGTACTTGTACAGGTCAGCAGTTCAAGTACCCAAGAGATAAAAGTTCAGTGGGTCAAGGGGACTGAGGCCCACTCTTGTTTTTCTTGTTAATGAATGACCCCATGAAGGTCACTTAAAACTTGTTTAATTGCCAACAACCAGAAAATGAAATCCGGGGTACGCAAAGCAACTAAATTCACAACCATGTTAGTAAGCTTGCCTTCTATTTATGCATCTGATATGTGCAATTAATTCTAGTAACATGTAAGATAATTAGATGACAAAAAACAATGTAGCCAAGGGTACAGTAAATGACTTCAGTGGGAGTTTGCGTGCATAAGGGCCTACAGGATCAGGGCCTGAACTGGAACATCATGCAATGCACAGACCAGAATAGGATGATCAGATATCCCGATCTTATAGCGACAGTCCTGATATTTGGGGCTGTCTTATACAGGCACCTATTACTCCCCATCCTTGTCCTGATTTTTCACACTTGCAGTCTGGTCACCCTAGACCAGAATGTGTGGGACTTAGAGAAGGCAAATTTAACCAGTGAACAATCATAAGGCAAAAAGCTGTGAAACAAGAGACAGCTGCAAATCAAATTCAGAGAGTAATACCTCAGCTGTCTGCTTAGAAAAAAAATATTACTCTCCTTGTTACGGTATTTATCTAATGCAATATCCCCTAGAAGTTTGAATATGCTATGATAAGTATCACATTTTTACTGTGATAGTACACATCTGAGGAATATAAAAATGCACAATATAGAAAAAATGTCACAAGTATTCTGGTGTAGGATCTTCCTATGAATGTAGATATATTCTCAGTCTAAACTTTTGCTTCAAATAAGTTAAGTTTCTAGCCTGTGTGACTGTGATTAGCCTTCACCTTGTAAGCACATGCAGAATTGTCATTTTGACAGGTGTGAATATCTCCCATGACAAATTATGCCCAGTTTAATATAAACACTTTAAACAGTTAAGAGAGTCCCAAGAACTAGCTGAAGCACCAGCTGCAGCAAAGCAATATTAAAATATGTAAAGCTACTTATTTTGAGTTTGCATATAATTAAGAATATATTTGTAGAATATTTTGAGCTGACATTTTAAAGACTCTAGATGTAGACTGCTATAGTTGAACTGGCTAAGGAAAAACAAACCAGGCCTCTGAAAACATTTTGAACCAGTTCCAAGCCAAAGGAAGTCTGTCAAGTACAGGGGTGGGGAACCTCCGGCCCGCGGGCCTTATACGGCCAGCCAAATCATTCTGTCCGGCCCGCGCAGCCACCGGCCAGGGACCCGCACGGGCCGCCAGGCAGGGGCAGCTCGCGCCTGGGGGAGCCAACGGTCAAGGGTGTGGGGGGGGGAGGCTGGGCTGGGGGGCAGGCAAGGGGGTGGGGGGGAGGCCAGGCTGGGTGGGGTGGGCGAGGCGTGGGTGCGGGAGGGAAGGTTTTTTTTGGGGGGAGGCTGGGCTGGACAGGTCAGGCATGGGGGGGCAGGAGGCTGGTTGGGAGTGGGAGGGGGGAGGAGGTTAGGTTCGGTGGGATGGGCCAGGCCAGGCAGGGGTGGGGGAGGAAAGGTGGTTAGATGGGGGGAGGCTGGGCGGGGGTAAATGAAGATCACCCCCTACACCCAGGCCAACAGCAGGAGCTGATTGGGGCAGGCGGCAGGACCCCGGCTGGCAAGGGGCCAGCGGGGGAAACCCCAAAGCAGTACAGGGCTAAGCACTCCGCCTGCCACTGCTTTGGGGTTTCCCCCGCTGGCCCCTTGCCAGCTGGGGTCTCAGCTCCCGTTGCCAGCCTGGGCTTCCTCAGGGGGGGGGAGGGGGGAGTGGCCCGCGAATGACATTATAAATGTCCAAATGGCCCTTGACAGAAAAAAGTTTCCCCACCCCTGGTCTAGTACTTAAAACAGGAAATTAAAGGGCTGAATTTCTGGTCCTCACACTAAGTGGGGGGAATCATTTGGTGCCTGTTCCAAAGCCCATCTTTCTTTTGACTTTACTGAGGTCTAGATCAGGTAAGAAGGCCCTAGGAGCTGAGAGTGCAGCAGCCTGGAGGATCAGATTCTGAGTTTGTCTGTGCTTCAGTTTCCCCATATGCAAAATGATTAGAAACATCTCCACCATGCACCGAGCTGTATTATGTAATGTTTGAAAAAGCTCTGAGCTTTTGTGATGAAAGGGTTTCTTAGATCTCTTTTCTAAGGGATATATTTTTTCTAAAAATAGATATATTTGTTAATATGCATGGGAACAAATGTTTGATGTGGTGATACACTCAGATTTTTTAAATAAAATAAAGCCCTATACCCATGACCTTCCCTGCAGTAACAAATCACTCTGACCATCTGATGCATGAAAATATACACATTAAGAATTTCACCGAGCTGACATAACTAACTTTATTTTTTTAATCGCTTGTATGTGTATTGGCTGTTTTCTGTTGGAACCAGTTGTGCCCATTTGATGTTTAAACCGACTGCTTTTGTAACGTGCATGTAGAACACACAAGGCTAACTGCTGTCCTCTTTTACGCTGATGTAGCCATATTGCACAGATGTAATGGACAGAACTTGGCCCGTAAATTAATATACATTAAAGGCCAAAATCTGCAGTTGTTACACAGGCAAACACCACATTGCTGTCAGTGGGGGATTTACAGAAGGCCTGCAGGTTTTGGCTCTTAGGCCTAGATCTTCAAAGGTGTTAGGCATCCAGCTCCCTCAGAAATCAATGGGAGTTAGATGCCCAAGTACTTTGAGGACCAGCGCCTTAGAGTTTAGGTTTACTTTTTATAATAGTTAAGCCAAAGTATGTGTTGACTTACATAAGAGCAGCCATACTGGGTCAGACTAAAGGTCCGTCCAGGGGCTCAAGCCCAGTATCCTGTCCTCTGGCAGTGACCAATGGCAGGCGCCCCAAAGGGAATGAACAGCCAGGTTATCCTCGAGTGATCCATGCAGGGCTGGCGACAGGAATTTTGGGGCCCCGTACGGCAGATCGTACGCCCCCCCCCCGTCTCTCACCGCCCGCGGCCCCCGGCCCCCCCCCCCCGCCGATCTCCCGCAGCCCCTTCCCCCGCCGGTCTCCTACCTCCCGCGGGCCCCAACCCCCGCATGCGCTGCGGCCGCGTGGCCGGCCGGGAGACGCAAAGGGGGGCAGGGGAGGCTGCTGGATGCCGGGGGAGGGGGCTGGTGAGCGCTGCAGCGGCTGCCCGAGCCGCGCCTCGCTCACAGCCCCGGGCGACAAGCAGGTACAGCTGAGTACCGGCCCCGGACTTCAGGGGGGCCCACCTGATGTCCGGGGCCCGGTACAGCTGTACCCGTTGTACCCCCCTGTCGCTGCCCCTGGATCCATGCCCTGTCGCCCAATCTTTATGTGACCCCAGTACAGGGAACAAATAAATCGGGGTACAATAATGTGACAGATATAAATTAAACGCAGGGGCCAAAATTATCTGTGTGCACCCCATGCACCTGCATGAAACCAGCGTGGGCTGCACTGGGGGCAGAAAACAGGACCTTGGAGGGAACTTTTGCCTCCTGATTTCCTCCCATGCCACCGCTGACAATGGCTCGGTCAAGAAGCTGAATGTTTGAAACTAGTAACTAGAGGCCGGCTCCTCAGAAAGGCAAATCGCGGCACTAGCCGCTTCCCGCCGGGCCCAAAGGCAGGGCCGAGGTTTCGCGCCACGGAGAGCCCATCGCCCAGCCTCGGAGAGTGAGCGGGGCTCTCGGGGCCCGGGGTCCTCTCATTAGCCGGGTCGCCGCGGCTGAGGCGGGCTCCAGGCCTACAGACCACCCGGGGGCTGGGCTCAGGAGGAGACACTGCTCCGGGTGAGGCGCCGAGCAGCTGAGGAGCGGGGGCAGCGGGAGGGCTGGACGCCGGCCAGCGGCGGCGGCGGCTGCCCCCTCGGCCTCCCTGCACACACACGCCCCCGTCGCCCCGTGTCACTCCGCAGCCGCCTCCCGCCCGCTGCCTGTCGCGGCTGCGGCAGGAAGGAGCCGGGGCCGGGCCGGCCTGTGGGGAGCGCGGGCCCGGCCGCAGGGGGCGGGCTGGAGGAGCGGGAGAAGCGCCTCCTTCCAGGTGCGGGGAGCCGGAGTCCGGAGAGAGACGCGGCGCGGCTGCTGCTGGAGGCTGGTCCCGGGAGGTGAGCGGGTCCCGGGCGGGGCGCGGGGAGATGCCGCCCCCCCCCGTATCCCTCGTGCGCACGTCCCCGCGGTGGGCTGCATGGGCGCGGGGCGGCTTCGGGTGAGCCTCGCCCTCCCAGCCCCACCGTGGGCCAGAGCCCTGCGGCCCCATCTCCCGCCAGTGCATCGCCCTCCTCTCCATCGTCGGGCCGGTGCACCCCGGGCTGGGCAGAGCAAGCGCCAAAGGGGGGCAGCGCTGTCGGGGCCACAGGCTGGCCGGGGGCTCCAGCCCAGCGCCTGGCTGACAGCTACCCCTCAGCACAGCAACTCCCTGCCAGGCCTGATGTAGCGTCCCGTCCCCCCACTCCACCCGCAAAGAAACAGCCAGGGGAGGCCTCATTCTGCACTGATCGTCAGCCTCTTTTTACACCCTCCCCCCCCCCCCCACACACACACACACACCACCACCACCCGCAGTTCAGTGTACAGTCAACCTGGAATTGGACCCGGGCATGTCATTCTGGGCACCAAAGTCACTTCCACTGTCAACTATTGTCAGTGAGACTCTGGCTCATAAGTGACTTTCGCTTGTTGGGAAATGTCCCCTGAGAAGGTACAGGCCAAATTCTACTCTGTTGGACACCAGCCATTTCTTCACTGACTTATTGTGGTAGCAGCTAGTGGCCCCAACCAAGATCAAGGTCCACATTGTGGAAGATGAATAGTGAGACAAAGCACGGGAGAGGGGAGTGACATAAAGAGAGAAGGCCCATGAAAGCTCATGATTCCTAAGATCTGTCAGTCTATAAGGTGCTACTGGACACTTTGTCGCCTTTGATAAAGAGAGCTGTGACTTGTCCAAGGTCCTACAGTAGACCAATGGCAGAGGCAGGAATAAAATCTATGGCTGTCCTACTCTTAAAAATGAAGTCTACATAGGTACATTGCTCAGTGATGTGAAAAATTGAGTATTGTCACTGTGCCGACATAATCCCCGGCCTACTAGCTATGTTGATGGAGGAATGCTTTCATTGAACTAGTTAACATCACTCAGGGAGAGGGAGTACCTACAGTGGCAGAAAAACCTCTACCATTGGTATAGGCTCTACGCCACCATACTAATTGTGCCATAGCTATAGTGGTGCAGCCCCTATAGCATAGAAGACATAGGATTCCTGAATCCCAGCCTAGTTCCCCAGCCTCTATGCCACTTTGCCTTTCAAATTACACACATGTAACTGAGAACAAACTTTGGCCCAGTTGTCTTTATGCAGGTGGGAAACCCATTGTGGATTCTTTTAAGATGAAAGGACTTAATTGTTAGAGAAGGTGTTTTAATTAATTACTTTAATTAACAATGGGTTAATTGACTAGGAGTTTTTCTTTCTCATTTTTTCCCTTTCCATTTTTGACATTTTGTCTCATTTTTCTATGTTTCTATTGCTCTGTATTTTTTATTCTTTCCCCTTATTTCTGTCTCTCTGTCTTTCTTCCTTCTGTGTTTCTTTCTTTCTACACTTTCCTGGAAGCTACAAGAGGAAAATTTAAAAGAAAACCATCATCTTGAAAAGCATATTTCTGACCGAAATTTGTATTACTTTTTACTATGGGTAACACTCAACATAACAATAAGTGAAGTAAGTTGGCAAAAAAAAATATTTTTCACTTTTGTGTACTTTGTCCATTTAACAACAGTATGTGTATCAGCAGTTTCTCTTTCCCCCCCTGTAAAGTCAGTCAGTTAGTGTCTCCCTTTGCTGAACCAACCACTATCAACTTCAGTAGAGTAGCAGAATAAAAGATGTATTTGATAGTATCCCTTTAACTATCAAACTTCCTGTAGAACAGGGATTTAGAATTTACCATGCCAAACCATATCATTAGTCTGTTAAATCTATCACATACCCCCTTGCCTAATTCCAACATAAGATCCCAGCCAAACCAACCAAAAATTCCATATTTAAGAAACTTAGCTGGCTAGTTGTGCAGTGTAGAGAGTCCTTCTTTCCTAATCTCCACAGGTGATTTATGACAGTGAAATATTATTAGGTGAAGCATGAGATGTGTATTTACTTTCTCTTGAATGACTACAAATTTTATTTTTTAAAAATATAAAGCACCATCTGGCTGTCTTCCCAATTCTGCCAGTGCTGCTAAAATCAGGAAACCATTATTACGTATGGATGATTTTGAATGCTTTTTAATTCTGTGGAATTCTACATGGATAACAGCTATGGGAACTCCATAAAGCCATCAGACACTCTTGATCCTATCACTATTGGTAGCACCCAAGAAAACAGCTCAAGGAATGTAGCTGTAGATGAAATATTCCTTTAAAATTATTACTGGGTGCCATAACTTTAGCTTAATGAGCTTCTTAATACTTTGTACACAGCAACATTGCCTTAAGGATATGTCAGTCTGTTTTTTCCATGCTATCTTCCAATCTGTAATTGTCAAAGCAGCTGGTGGTGGAATCCCTGAAGCCGGCAATCTTGACATCACATCTGTTGATTACTTGATTTGTGACATATGCCTTAACCTTACACAACAACATCCCAGAGCACTCCAAAAACAGAGAATGTTGGATCAAAATTTCAGTGAAGTGCTGCTTCTATGTTAATATTGAGGTCTCACAAACATAATCTTCCTTAGTTTGCAATACAATTCAGCCACCAGTAGCCCCTCCTCTCAAATGCTAGTTGCAACGCAGTCACCTGCATCTCTTGATCCAGCATTTTTCAGTCCCATCCTAATTACTTGATCCTTGGTATTTCCTAATACTTTTCCTAATTATCTGGCTTTTCTCCACATCCTTATTTCCATTCTCCCACTCATTAGGGGTCTCAGGAGCACAGGGTTTTGTCCCATCGTGGTTGTGCTGCTGAAGAGGGTGTATGTATATGGTAATGAAAATAGAATGAGCAAGTTGTCTTTCAGAGAAGCCATCACTGTGCATCCTTTCACAGCTCCTAGCTAGGGCCGAATGGGCATTTGCCTCTACTTGTGCTACCTGTTACTACAGCTGCAGTCAAAGTGAGGGGAGCATGGAAAGTGGGATGTTTTCACGCCCATCAATCCCAATTATGTTTGTGATCCAGGCAGTCACCAGGACTTCTCAGTCTTGAATTGTTCACTCAAGATTTTCAATACTGTTGTTAAATTTAAAATTGACTCAGGTCCGTAGGTGCATTTGAATGAATTGCACTAAAATGAAGCAGCCGCAGGTATTGCTCAGTAGCCTACAGGGAGAGTTGAGTCAGTTCAAAATATATATAGCTACAAAGGCAAGGATGCCTTTGAATGGTCTGTCTGAATGTTCCCATTGTCATTAATGGAGCCACTACACGTAGTAACCTTAGACCAAACCACAGCTATTGAGATGGGTCTTGTATACTACATAGAGGAAGTTGGAACAGTATTAGGTGAAAAAGGCTTGCTTAAATGATATCTAGTGTGGAGCCTCTTGAAAGGGGATCATAACCCTTTTAATCAGGACAGTCTAGACCTTGCCCATACTGCTGCTTCCTAATGAGGTGAAAGAACCGTCAGGATGGGGAAGGATAGTGTAATGGACAATCCTGAACTGACAATGGTGTGCTCATATGGTGCCTTTTGGGAAGGAAAGGGGCATAACTATATCTTCCTAGATCTAAGAAGGTCAATGTAGCAATAAGGAAGAAAGGTATATTATTCCCATCATGGAAGGTACAATCTCAGAGTGAAATGCTAAAAAGTGTCCATTCTCATATATAGCCCATTGTCTCTCATCTATATTTGAAATCTTCCTTTGATCATTAAGCACTGGCTTCCTTGCACTTTCCACTAAATCTCAGAGCTGTTAGCCCCAAAGCCTTCTCCCCTATATTTTTTTTTCCACCTGGAACAGCATTTTCATATCTCTTCTACATTGACCCCACATCTCATTTCAAATACATACAAAAATACATATTTACTCCCTTGCCTGTACTTTTTAATGTCTTTCTTATTTTCTCTCCATTGTTATTTATGTCTGCAATGATACTACTTAATTGCTTTAAACGTTTTTATTTCAGATTGTATCACGGTCACTTTACGGAATAAAAGTGATTAGTGCATACTTTATAAAGAAGAGTAAATAGGTTAAATTAGACACACCAAATTTGCTGTTGTGTATTTTGATTTCTCTAGTGTCTTGTAAAATTGTATAATTCTTCATATTTTCTTTTTGTTTTCTTTTAAAGGAAATCATTGTAAGCTTGGTGTCTTGGAAGTATGGAATCAATCTCTATGATGGGAAGTCCTAAGAACCTCAATGAAACCTTTTTACCAAATGGTATTAATGGTATCAAGGATGCCAGTAAGATCACAATAGGCATATTTGGAAGTGGAGATTTTGCCAAGTCCCTGACCATTAGGCTTATAAAATGTGGCTATCATGTGGTTGTGGGAAGCAGAAACCCTAAATTTGCTGCTGAGTTCTTCCCACATGTGGTTGATGTTACTCACCATGAAGATGCTGTAGCAAAAACTAACATCATTTTTGTCGCCATACACAGAGAACATTATGCCTCTTTGTGGGACCTCAAGCATTTACTTATAGGTAAAATCCTCGTAGATGTTAGCAACAATATGAGGGTGAATCAGTATCCAGAATCCAATGCAGAGTATTTGGCCTCCCTGTTCCCAGATTCGCTGATTGTCAAAGGATTTAATGTCGTCTCAGCCTGGGCACTGCAGTTGGGACCAAAGGATGCCAGCAGACAGGTATGCTTTGTGTTTGAGTTCATTTAGTGTGTGTGCAGAATGAAAACTACAGTAACTGTAATAACAGCAACTCCCTGGTATCAGCTATCAGAACCAACGCTTATTGTCTTTTTCCAAAAACATTATGTTCGTAAGTTTTTCCCTAACACTAGAGGTGAAAGTAAGCCGGTATGGTCCGGTATGGCAAGAGCTGGTACGCAGCCGACCATAGCGGCAGCGGGCAGCTTCCCCAGGCCGGCAATTTAAAAGGGCCCTGGGCTCCCAGCAATGGCTGGAGAACTTGGCCCTTTAAATCACTGCCAAAGCCCCACTGCCAGAGCCCTGGGGCTCCCAGCTACCGCTACTAGGGGGTTCCGGCGGTGATTTAAAGGGCCCAGGGCTCCCATTATCGGTCAGAGCCCCATGTCCTTTAAATCACTACTAGAGCCCATGGGCTCCTGGCTGCCACCACAGCTACCACTACCATGGGACTCCGGTGGTGAAATTTAAAGGCCCGGGGCTCCTGCTGCTGCCGCTGGAGCCCCAGGCCCTTTAAATCACCGCTGGAGCCCTGAGGTAGCAGCAGCACCAAGGAGCCCCAGGGGTCCGGCAGCAATGTAAAGGGCCTGGGGATCTAAAGGCCCTGCCCCTTCCACCCGAGGCCCCGCCCTCCAGTTCAACCCCTCCCCTCCCCCACTCAGGACCCCGCCTGGTGTATCGGAAAGTGCCTTAAGTTACTTTCACCCCTGCCTAACACCTAAACAAGGCTAGAAGCTGTGTTTCCTGCAGTGCTCTACTTTAGCCGTTAGTGCTGGTATCAACTGTTGCAAAAGAAATTGTGGGAAATAAGTGGATGATCTAATTTAAAACAATTTACTTTCAAAATGGCAGTTTGGATGTAACTAAAGGCATAATTTGTTTGTAGGCCTAGATCTTCAGCTGCCCTGAACTCACACTGTTGAAGTAAAGAAGGAAGGAAAATTCAGCTCGAACCTATCTTTAGTCCTCCCCCAACCTTAGGGACCATTCCACTAGGACAGGATCTCAAAAGCCCCTCATGCTCAAGCTCCATCCCTAAATTCCTCCAACACTCCCTAGAGTGCTTCCTGCGCAAAGTGGCGAAGCAGATAGGGATTCATCTGCTATTAAAGTTCGTTTAAGGTTTCTTTGCACTGCTGGAGTAGTGCCTTAAGCAAGGCCAAAAATCTGATCCTTGGTACCTTTGCTGGTTATGATGCAGCATGAGAAGTAACTAACCTAGCATGGCTCCCGGGCCAAGGATGAGTTTCCAAATCTGGTGTTTAGAAAATATTTTTTTTTAAACTGAGTAAATTGATATGGAATCAGTATGGTATATATATAATAAAAATGGGACCCCCTCACATACATCATTTTTACAGAGCCACTTTTCAGAGTGGAACTGTGCAGTATGTAGTTATTTTATTAGATCTCAGTCAAAGTTGAACTCAAAGCTGATGCCATGATGATGCTATGGTGATGGGCAAACTATATGACCATAGGAAAAAAAGGAGCAAAATCTAGCACTTTGTTTACTTTTTTTTTTTTTTAAATATAATGAAGTATCCCTTGCATCTTGCATCTTCTCCCCTACCCCCCCTTTAATATCCTGCTAAGCCATCCCTACTTTTTTCTGTACTTGAACTGTGAAATGCAGCTCAAATTCTTGTACAAAGTATGATTAATTAAAAAACAGAGATCAGGTGGGGTTCCTGCTTTGTTTTTTGTTGTCTTGGGCCATTGGGCAAGCTTTCTATTAGGGCTGCTGATTAATCGCAATTAACTCACACAACTAACTCAAAAATCGTGGTTAAAAATTTAATCACAATTAATTGCAGTTTTAATCATACTGTTAAACAATAGAATATCAATGAAATTTATTAAATATTTTGGATGTTTTTCTACATTTTCAAATATATTGATTTCAATTACAAACCAAAATACAAAGTGTAAAGTGCTCGCCTTATAGTATTTGTATTACAAATATTTGCACTGTAAAAATGATAAAAGAAATAGTATTTTTCAGTTCACTTCATACCTTACCGTAGTGAAATCTCTAACGTGAAAGTGCAACTTACACATGTAGGGTTTCTTTTGTTCCATAATTGCACTCAAGAACACAACAATGTAAAACTTTAGAGACTACAAGTCCACTTAGTCCCACTTCCAGTGCAGCCGATAGCTAAGAGAAACAAGTTTGTTAACATTTACAGGAGATAACGTTTCCCGCTTCTTATTTACAATGTCACCTGAAAGTGAGAACAGATATTCATGTGGCACTTTTATAGCCGGCATCACAAGGTATTTACGTGTGATATGCTAAACATCCGAATGTCCCTTCCTGCTTTGGCCACCATTCCAGGGATATGCTTACATACCGATGATGCTCGTTAAAAAAAATGATGCATTAATTACATTTGTGACTGAACTGGGGGGGAATCGTATGTCTCCTGCTTTGTTTTTTACCTGTATTCTGCCATGTATTTCATGTTATAGCAGTCTCAGATGATGACCCAGCATCATGTTCATTGTAAGAACACTTTCACTGCAGATTTGACAAATGCAAAGAAGGTACTGATGTGGGATTTCTAAAGATAGCTATAGCACTCAACCCAAGATTTACTAATCTGAAGTACATTCTAAAATCTGAGAATGATGGGGTGCGAATCATGTTTTCAGAAGTCTTAAAAGAGCAATGAAGTATAGGACCTGCACCATCAAAAAAGATGGTGGCGTCTACTGGTGGCGTCTGACTCAGATAATGAAAATGAAAATGTGTCAGTCCTCACTGCTTTGGATTGTTATCGAGCAGAACCCATCGTCAGCATGGACGCATGTCCTCTGGAATGGTGGTTGGAGCATGAGGGGACATAGCACATTTGGCACGTAAATATCTTGCAGTACCGGCTACAACAGTGCCATGCAAACACCTGTTCTGACTTTCAGGTGACATTGTAAACAAGAAGCAGGCAGCATCATCTGTAAACCAACTTGTTTGTTTGAGCGATTGGCTGAACAAGAAGTCGGACTGATTGGACTTGTAGACTAAAATTTTACATTGTTTTATTTTGAATGCAGTTATTTTTTAACATATCACTACATTTGTAAGTTCAACTTTCATGATAAAGAGATTGCACTATAGTACTCATATTAAGTGAATTGAAAAATACTATTTCTTTTATTTTTACAATGCAAATATTTATAATAAAAAATAAATATAAATTGAGCACTGTTCACTTTGCATTCTGTGTTGTAATTGAAATCAGTATATCTGAAAATGTGGCAAACATCCAAAAATATTTATATAAATGATAGTCTATTATTGTTTAAGAGAACGATTAATCACAATTAATTTTTTTAATCGTGATTAATTTTTTTAATTGTTGACAGCCCTACTTTCTATATTTTAAAGTGGTTTGTTCATTTTTAACATGATTTTAGCCACTGGCCCAAAGTTCATTCTAATCCTGTAGACATTTTAGTGTTGCGAATACCAGGCATCTTGAAACCAGTTTATATTAATTCAGGTTGTATACAGTCTTTTTGTTTAGGCTACCTTGTTGTTTAATCATTTTTCATATTTCATTATTGACCTGAGTTGTTCACGGGTTAATTTTTGTGGTTCAGTTGATGTGCTAGTGACAATGGCTAGTTTACATCTTTGTATTGTGACTTCTGCCTGGAGGCTTTGAAATTGTTGATTTCATCTTTAAAAGCAGCTCTGTGACTAAAAATAAATAATTTGACTTTTCCATCAGGTCTTTATATGCGGTAACAATGTTCAAGCTCGCCATCAAGTGATTGAACTTGCCCGACAGCTGAATTTTATTCCTATTGATCTGGGGGCATTGTCTTCTGCAAGGGAGATTGAAAACTTACCTCTGCGGCTGTTCACATTGTGGAAAGGGCCGGTGGTGGTGGCTGTAAGTTTGGCCACTTTTTTCTTCATCTATTCTTTCATCAGAGACATAATACATCCATACGTGAGAAATCAGCGGAGCGACTTTTACAAGATTCCCATTGAGATTGTGAACAAGACTTTACCAGTTGTTGCTATTATTTTGTTGTCTCTGGTGTATTTGTCAGGACTCCTGGCAGCTGCTTATCAGCTTTATTATGGTACTAAGTACAGGCGACTTCCTTCCTGGCTGGAGAGTTGGTTGCAATGTAGGAAACAGCTTGGACTACTCAGTTTTTTCTTTGCTACCATTCACGTGGCTTATAGCCTCTGCTTACCTATGAGGAGGTCTGAACGATACTTGTTTCTTAATATGGCTTATCAGCAGGTAAGGAACATACCATTTTTTATCTAATGACAAATGAGTGATTCAGAATGCCTTGATTATATTTATGTGACGTATCAGTGTTTTTGAATACATCAATGGAAAATCTTTGGGGCTACATTGTGACTTCCTATTGGGACTTTCCTAGGGAAAGAGGGTACAAGGAGCCCCCCACCTTGTGGCAAGCCTCAGAGGCAATAGGGGGAGTCTAGTGTTTGTTCCCTTTTTTATTCCCCACCAGGTATTACCCTAGAGAGGGTGGGGAAGAGGCAGGACCATGGAAAAATCAGAAGAGCACTCTTAGGATACGTCTTCGCTACCCACTGGATCGGCAGGCAGTGATCAATCTATCCGGGATCGATTTATCATATCTACAGTAGACATAAATCGATCCTCGAGCACACTCCGCATCGACTCCGGTACTCCACCTCTGCAAGAGGCGGAAGTGGAGTCGATGGGGGAGCGGCAGCGGTCGACTCACTGCCGTGTGGACTGCCAGGTAAGTCGCCCTAAGTTATGCCGACTTCAGTTACGCTCTTCGCGTAGCTGAAGTTGTGTATCTTAGGTTGCCCTCGCCCCCAGTATAGCCCAGGCCTTAGTTTCTATCATCTTGGGATGTAAGGGCACTGAATGGTAATTGATAAGAAAGCTAAAAAATCTAGCAAGCTGTTTTCATCTCTCTGGTCCCAAAGGTTTTGGTGTGTGTATATTATAAATGTAGTTGTATGTTGTTGAAAAGATTTTTAAGGGTGGCCACATTAATATACAAACTATACATGGATCACTCACTGCATCACTGAAATGTAGACACTTTTGGACAGAGGTATGCCAGCTGTTTAATAGCATGATGTAACGCTACATAACTGTCTAGGACAGCAAAATCCTAAGCAAATATATGTTCTTACTTGGAAAGTTGAAGATGCTGTATCACTTCTCAAACTAGTGCTAAAAATATATTTTGTTTACAGGAAATTCTTTGTTCCTCTCCAGTTATTGGAAGGAGGCATTGACTCAGAGTTCTGAGCAGCAGATAGCTTTATATCAAAACAATCCTGCACAAGATAATCATTCTAGGCAGAAAAGTCTGCTTTTCCTAATTAAACTGTCAGTGAGGTGTCTGTTTGCCTCTTCTACACTAGCATTTCATAAAGCAGGTTGGCCATTCAGCATGTTAAATCTGCAGAGTAGAGCAGAGGTGAAAGTAAGCCAGTACGCCCCGGTACTGCATACTGAGAAGAGCCGGTGTGCCATACTGGGGGCCCAGCTTTCCCAGGCTGCAATTTAAAGGGCTTGGGGCTTCCAGCAGTGGCTGGAGCCCTAGACCCTTTACATTTCTACCAGAGCCCCACTGCTGGAGCCCTGGAGTAGCAGCAGCAGGGACTCTGGGGTTTATTTAAGGGGCCCAGGGCTCCCCTGTGTCTAATGCCCTGGCCCTTTAAATAGCCGCCGGAGCCCTGGGGTAGCGATGGAGCTCCACTGGCTATTTAAAGGGCCCAGGGCTCAGCTGTCACTACCTCCCTGGGCCTTTTAAAGCTGTCAGAACCCCCAGGTGCAGGCTGCCGGGGGGGGGGGGGGGAGGGGAGAGAGAAGGGGAGGGACTTACCAGTATAGGGTGGGCTGGGGCTGGCTCTTACCCCTCCACCCCCGCCCCTTCCTCCTGAGGCCACGCCCCTTCCGGGGGCAGAGTCGGCCCCCCAGCCCAGCAGCGTACCGGGCCTGGGAAACTAACATGGACTGGTGGGACCACATAATGCTGCAGATCTGGGATGATTCCTAGTGGCTCAGAAACTTTTGCATGCATAAGGGCACCTTTATGGAACTGTGTGAATTGCTTTCCTCTGTCCTGAACCACCAGAATACCAAGATGCGATCATCCCTCACAGTTCAAAAGTGAGTGGCGATAACCCTCTGGAAGCTTGTCAGTCAGCAATCAGTTCAGTCCCTTTCTGCTGCCAGTGCCACTGCATTTGGGAAGGCCTGTGTCCATGTCCTCCTCACTCTCGTGACCGCCGTGCCTTCACGTTCTCACACGGGTTTTCCCTTTCTGCATACATTGCACGATAATTCACGAGCTGTTTACGATGCTCGTAACTGCTGCGATGAGCTGAGTGGGTTGCATGCCCTCACTACTATGGCGTCTGCACGGGCAGTCCAGGAAAAAGGGCAGAGCTGGCAGCGGAAGCGTTTGACTAAGGAAGAAAGAAGAAAGACGAGAGAAGAGATGCCACTCGGTGGGAGAAGAGATGCCACTCAGCAGGAGCTGCAGAAGCCACCAGACTTCACATACTTTTTACGAGTGCCTGGAGCACGGCAGAAGAGCAGCCGCAGGATTGATTGATGCCACCAGAATAGATATTCCGGCCGAATGACAGGAGGACCTTCAAGGTAGACTCCTCCGGACAATCCATGGAAAAGGGCAGAGTTGGCAGTGGAAGTGTTCGACTGAAGAAGAAAGGAGAAAGATGAGAGAAGAGATGCCCCTCGGCAGGAGTTGCCTAAGCCACCAGACTTTACGTACTTTTTACGAGTGCTGGGAGCACAGAAGTATAGCAGGCGACTTGAGAGCAGAGTTCTAGCAGGAGTGGTGGCTGGCTGACCACCGCTCTTTCTGCCGAAAGCAGTATGGCCTCTGCAGGCCCGAAAGGCGCGAAACGGCTGTCTGCCGCACCTTGTGCGGAGGGAGGGGCGAGTGACGGGAAGTGTGAACGAAAAACCCGCGAGACTGTTTTTGCCCCCATTATGCAGTGCCGGCTTTACCCAGAATTCCAAGGGACGGGGGGAGTGCGGGTACTGTGAGATACCTACCCACAGTGCGCCGCTCTGAGAGTCGACGCTAGCCGTGGAACTATGAACGCGATCCGCTGAATTAGCCCGCTTACTGGGAACACACACAATCGAATGAATACTATCGGCTTTTTAAATTCAAACTCTAGTGTAGACAAGGCCTTGGGGGAAAGTGCCTTCAGTTTCACACATGGCTCTGAAGGGGGGCTACAGAGCAGCTCTGCCTCCCACAGACATACTGTACACAGAATTCATCAAGGAACCCTAATTGTTTTGGTTTACATACTTGTCAGAGGACCTGGTAGTACTTTTGTGAAGAAGTTCTCATATCTTCTGTATTAATGTGAAAATCTCACGTCATCATCGATGGTGGCCCCTTACAAGAACTGACGTGTAATTGCAGATTTGATAGACCCCAAGGAACTGGAAATTTGTGAGATCTTATTGAGTATACAGGTGATTTGACAGTTGAAGTGAATTGTTTCTTGTCATGAGGATGTCCAACCTCATCCATCCTTTTTATATCTGATGTTAACAACAGAAGAGACAGAGTAATTTAGGAGTCAGAACAAGGAGTTGAAGCAATAGCAGGAAATGATGATAATTTATTTGTAAGTTCAACAAAATAGAGAGAATTGCAGACCCACCCATTTTATAGCATAGAACATAAATTGTTGATGCCTGAAAAATGTGTTTTGTGTCTCAATGTGGAGATTCTGGTTTCATCAGATAATTTCTATAAATAAGCAGTAACTAATACTTTAAGAATTATCTCTCCTTTTTACCACTGTTTCACCATATCTTTCAACCTAATATGCACCTAGAACCCACAGTGGTGGAGCAAATAGCTTTCTCTCCAAGACATGAAGAAATCTCTAAAATATTTGACTATATTTATATTTGTTTGTAATTTGTTTTCTTGCAAAACTCAGACTGGAGGCTATTACTCATCATAAGAGCTTTTGTAAATAATATTTAATAGTCTGAAAAATGAAGGCCATCTTTTCTGCTATCTCCCCAGGTTCATGCAAATGTGGAAAATTCTTGGAATGAGGAAGAAGTGTGGCGAATTGAAATGTATATCTCCTTTGGAATAATGAGTCTTGGCTTGCTTTCTTTGTTGGCGGTTACTTCCATCCCTTCAGTAAACAGTGCCTTAAACTGGAGGGAATTCAGTTTTATTCAGGTGTGTGTGTTCTTTGTTTTTGTTAATAAGGTGTTTAATGGTTAATAAGAATGCATATTCATTTTTGTTTTGAACCACACTTTTGCTCTAGGATGAAAAATAAGGTTTTTTTTCCCCTCTCAATAGTGACTGTAAAAATGATACAACTTCTCACTCAACAGAGAGAGTCCCTCTTAGAGTTGGGCAGAAAATGGTTTTCCTGTCCTACTACTGTTTTCAGGAGTTAAAAATTTTCTCCTGTCTCAAATTGAGATGAGAAATCGAAATCTCAAAAATATTTCTGAACCAAAAAATTGAATCTCAGGTTATGCAGAATGTTTAGTTTTGATCATTTGAATAATGTTGATAGTTCGAAAAGTCATTTCCAACCTGAAAATCGAAATTTTTGTTTGGGAAGTGTCAGAACAAAACATTTTGACAATTTTGAAACTCTTTCTCAAGACGTTTTTTGAGTCAAGAGATTTGACAAACTCAGTCCTATTTCATGAGCCATTTCAATTTTGACAAATCGATACTTTTTGAAAAAAGTGATTTGTCAAAAAAATCCCATGCAGCTCTTTCTCCCTTTGTGTATTCAGTGAGATCAATCTCCATTAGTGACATTAGTATTTACTGCATTTTACTCCTGTTGGCCTTGCAGAGACAACACAGCTAAGACTGAGTAGGCTGGCACTATTCCTTTTTTATTGACAGAATGTATTGGGTTTCAATCAGTTACACATGTGCAGACCCACTGCAGGTAATTCAACTGAACAGGTGTCACTGAATGGGGTGCACATAACTTTGTACCTAAAGGTCTAATGTCGCCATAAGTGCCTTTATTACAAGGGATGATGCCCTGGGTAAAAAGAGCAGAGCTTGACTTTCAGATCCCAGAATGAATTTTCAAGGCTGGCAGTTAGAACAAAAGATCAGTTTCCTTGTAAAGAGAACAGATTGGATCTGAACTCACTGAGAGACCATACATATTTTTTTTTAATAAACAAAAGTCTGTCTGCTTCTGATGCTTATTCCTCAAGTGAGACATCAGAAGTACATAAACTTGTAAACTATACAGACCTTCTTTTCATGCAGATGTCCCCTACTTTTTCTAAAAAACAGCACATAGAAGATTTGCTGTGTTTTCCAGGGGGTGCCAGCAATACTTCAAGAGAGAAGTAATATATATAGTAATAGCAGGGCTTGGCTATATTTAGAATATGTCTGCTTCAGGATTCTTGGGGCCATATTAAGTCCTTCTATTGTAAAATTGGTGGAAGAACATAAATTCCATAAAGTTTATCTCATAGTGTTTCCACTGAATGATCCCTGCAGGCGATAGGTGTTGGGAGCTACAGAAATGGCAGGAAATGCAGCTTTAAACTCTTAAGGTCCCTGCAATTTTCAGGAAACAATGTGGAAGGACAGCCTCTTCCATGGTGCACCTCACACTTCGGTTCCCTGGCAGTGTGGGTTCCTATGTTACAATGCTGCCATTTTCTTAGACTTGCTCCCCATCCAGAGAGGGGGGATTAATGTTGATTCCAGTTAGATTAACTCCTATGACTTCAGCAGGCTGTATTTTTCATTTTTCAAGGGGAGTCTTCTGTCCCTTCCTCCTGCCTTGGCACACTTTCCTCCTGCCTTGCCACACGTAATACAGTCGGACCCCGCAACACTGCGACGATCAGGAGCCCAAAATACCCAATCACGGTAACGCGGGGTCATGCTATTGCGAGGTTGCGGCACATCAAAGTGCTGCGTGCCGCCACCATCAGGAGCCAAGCACGCCCCGTGCTATAAGCATATTCGCGCAACAGTGGGGCACGGTATTGCGGGGTTCCACTGTAGTTAATAGTCAATACTTTAGTTAGTCTTTAAGGTGCCACAGGACCCTTTGTCACTTCTGCAATTCCAGACTAACGCGGCTACCTCTCTGATCCTTGACATTTTAATAGTAATGCCACTGCCTGGTGAGAGACAGATTGTCACGTCACTGGACCAATGTCTGCCCTGAACTAGGAACTTCCATGCAGCAGCTGGGAAAATGCAGGCATGGCAGCCCAATATATGTGTAGATCACATAAAAGGGGCAGACAAACACTTACGAATAAGCTGTAGCAAAGCACTACATATACTTCCTGTGTGTAATACAGCTTAAGTAATTCTAAAAGCTGATAGAGAAGCAAGTAGACATAACCAGCAAGAAGCATTGAGACATGTAAAAAGAACAAGTCCCAATTAATCACAGAAAGGTATCAGCATGAAATGAAATTATTGTCACCTTTAAGCTGTAGTTAGTGATATGAAGTACTAATAGACTTAGGTCCGTTGCTGGGAGACATTCTGATAGAGCGGCGGTTCTCAAACTTTCCCCTGCCGCGATGCATTTTTACTTTGTCTCAATGCTCCGCGGACCCTTGTATGTCCGCCGAAAAGCTGCTGAATTGATTACTTCCACATTCGGCGGCTATTTTCGGTGGACATGCTGAGCGCTCCCGAAGTAGATCAGCATGTCCACCAAAAAGCTGCCGAATGTGGAAGTAATCAATTTGGCGGCTTTTCAGCAGCACAAGGAGCTCGCAACCCCTCGGGAGGCAGCTGGCGACCCCCCTAGGGGTCGTGACCCCTGGTTTGAGAACCGCCGTGATAGAGCAGTGTAAGCCGGCGGACACTCACCCGGTGGCGCCTCCCGCTGGTCGTTTGGGGAATTAGCGTTCTCCAGCCCCTGGAGTGCCCTCTGCCGGGTGATGTCCGCGTCTGCTCTGGGTGGGCGACCTCTGGCTGGTGTTCCCTCACACCGGCAGTCCGCCCTTTCACAGTCTGGAAGGTTGCTGTCTCTAGTCTTAGACTAGGTGGGCTCTGGCCTGGGTGTCCCAGCTCAGGCAGCCAGGAAATACAGTCTTTATAAGCTGGCTCTTGCCTGGGCGTCTCAGCTCAGGCAGCCAGGGAATACATGCAGTCTCTATAACCTGGCCCTTGCCTGGGTGTCTCAGCTCAGGCAGCCAGGGAATACATGCAGTCTCTATAAGCTGGCTCTTGCCTGGGCGTCTCAGCTCAGGCAGCCAGGGAATACATACAGTCTACTCACAGTCTCTGGTACACGTCAGGGTTCCAAGCCCTCGGGGGTCCAGTCCATTCCCTGCTGTTCAGGGTAGGTGGCAGCCGGGACTCCCAGCCAGTCGTCCGCGGTCGTGGGGGATTCCGCCACCGCTCCGTCTGGCTCGCCGCCGGCTCCCGTGGGGTATGCGGCCACTGGGATCCCGGGCCAGCCGTTAGTCGCCGCAGGAGACGCTGCCACCGGGACTTCCGGGCCGTCGTCTTCGGCCACGGGATACGTGGCCGCTGGGACGCCAGGCCAGTCCCTCTCTGCCGCGGGGTCAGGGTCGCCGCTTCGATCGGCGTGCCCGCTGGCTTGCCACCAGTTGGGCCGTCTCTCCTCCTGCTCCGCCGGGCCGACCCCATCTTGGCGGCCGGCCCCGCCTTTTGTCTTTCCGGGTCCCGGCTGATACTTCCGGGGCGGGGGGCGGGGCCGCCTCGGCTCCGCCCGCCATGTTGGTTCTCCGGCTGGTTCGCCCTCCCGCTCAGAGGGGGCCCACCCGGGACCACTACAAGCAGTCTGAAAAGTGTGTATTTTATTATAGTTTGGGGTATATTAATTTAGGCCTTACTCAGAGTCCTGTCTGACTAAGGACTGGTTTGTCCCATTGCCTAGTTCATAATTTGTCACTGTTGACTGATTCTTGCCTATGTAGACTCATAGTCTTTAAGGTCAGAAGGCACCACTGTGATCGTCTAATCTGACCTCCTGCACATTGCAGCCACAGAACCTCACCCACTGCTGAAACTTATCCAGCTTAGTCTTAGGTTTTTACCCCCACTGCTCCCCTTGAAAGGCTGTTTCAGAACTTCACTCCTCTGATGGTTAGAAACATTTGTCCAATTTCGAGCTTAAACTTGTTGAGGGCCACTTTTACATCTATTTGGTCCTGTGTCCATATTGGCGCTTAACTTAAATAACCCCTCTCCCTCCCTTGTATGTATCCCTCTGATGTATTTATAGAGAACAATCATATCTCCTCTCATGTAGGACAGTGGTCCCCAACCCCTGGTCCGCGGACCGGTACCGGTCCGTGGGGCATTTGGTACCGGGCCGCGGCCGCGTTCCCCTCCGTGCCGCGGCCGCGTTCCCCTCCGTGCCGCGGCCGCGTTCCCCCCCGGCCGCCTTTGCATCCGGTTCCCCTCCGTGCCGCGGCCGCGTTCCCCCCCTGGCCGCCTTTGCATCCGGTTCCCGTCCGGTCCGGCTTCCGGCGGCTTTTCGGCGGACATACAAGAGTCCGCCCCGGCGAATTAAAGTATTGAAGCAGATCAAATGAATTCTGCGGGTTTTCGGCGGACATACCACGGTACGCCGCACAGAATGAAAAGCTACAATTGCATGGCTTGCTGCTGCATGAGTTCCTGATCACACACGGGATGTGTGGCTCAAATCACCTGTGACTAACTGTTGTTATTTTATTTTAAACTGAAGATTTAGTTCATACCATCATCTCTAGTATAGTCCCAGGCAGAGAACTCCTGAAGTAGAAAGTCTGTCTGGTAGCGAGGTTATGGAACTGCAAATGGCCATAACTTTGCGTCTCTTCATTACTAAGAAGTGGTGGCACTTATCAGGGAGGGGGGAAACCCAGGTCACTCCCCTTAAAATGGCTATAATTTACAAAGCCCTTCTATAGCTCTAATTATTAAAGTAGTGATGATGTGTGTTACATGTGTCCTACATCAGTGGTCCCCAACCTTTTCATCGCCGCGGACCGGTCAACACGGGCGAATGAATGCTTGCGGCCCGGGGGGTAATTTAATTTTTCCTTACCAAAGTTTCCAAACTTGGGCCTCAGATTGTGGGGGTAGAAATGTGCATGCAGGCAAATCATTGCACAATTGTTTTGTGGTCTTTGGAATGCACTAGTATACCACAACTATTCCCACTGTAATAAAAATCAACATGTTTCTGGTAATCACAGTTTATAAACAGTAATGAAATTCTAAGAGATGATTCAAGGCATCTGAGTGGTGTAAAGGGCATTCCTCCTCTATACAGGCCCTCATGTGAAACTGCATCACACATAAAAGAGAATTTGGACAAATTGTCTTTTTAATTATCACCTTTGGCGTGCAATGGCAGTAATAATTGAAATACAAGGTGTTTCCTTGGGATTAATGACCAACTAAATGGAATGGTCTTTAGCTGCTTCTCAGAACATTAAATGTTCCCTAGCTAGTCATTAATTCTTAGGAAATGTCCCTTTGCCTTAAGCCTTGTTTCATAATCACTGACCTTACAAGGATTATTTTACCAAGGAAAATGAAGCTGGCATTCCACCACACAATAACAGTGATTAAGTTCAAATCTCATATAGAGTGCTTAGGCAGAGCCAGATAAAATACAGCAAATGCCCTTCCTATTTCTCCACCTACCGAAATACAATATTATAAAGAAGGTTTGCACTTAATGATTATAATCCTGCCTGAAATCAGCAGGAGATGCAGAGTGGAATAAGGGCTAATCAGCTTGGTATAGCTTTTCTAGCCAGGGAATTTGGTGATGGAGTACCAGGACACTAGTTTTACTCCTGTATCTAGCAGAAGCATAGATTTTCCAAAGCAATGGCTGCTGAAATTCTCACTTCCATCCTACAGATGAGGGTTCAGTGTAAGAACCTGCCAAGCTGGAGCCTGGGACTCAGGGGATTCTGGATGAAGCCTCTGTATCACCACTAGTGGTTTAGGTCAGACATCCCGAAGGGGACCCTGCAAAGCTAGAGTTGAGAGGAAGTACCACCCTTCAGGGCCTGAGTGGCACGTCACAGCCCGCTAACAGGCTGATACCAGTATATAAACCAGGAAGTCATGATGAGGAGCTGTCTGAGCAACAACACAGACCACCTGTCTGCTTCTGACCTTGCTAATAACAGACCTGAGACTCTGGCTTCTGGCCCTGGTTTGTTCTTTCCCTGACTCTCTGATTGCTGTCTGTAAACTGAAGCCTGACCCCAGTCTCCTGATGACATGACCTTGCCCTTCTCCTGATGCCCCACTCTGTTTGCCCTCTGACCTATCTTGGACTGTGAGATTTGGACTGACTCCTGCTCTGACCACAAGGTCAGACCACCCACATCCTGGTTGTGACACTCAGCATCATTGCAGCTGCTCGGTTTCTGACCTCCCCCTTTTGACACTCCCCCTTCTGAGAGCTGCATACCCATGAAAATGTTGTTTCTAGCTCACCTTGCTGAATGCACTTGGCGTCTAAGGCCATTGTGTAAATGGCAATTTATTGTATGGCAAGCCACAGTGTTATCTAGTAACATTTTGTGTGAACACCACTACAGTGCACTGAAAGTCCCGGAGTGCAGCTTGGAATACTTTCACTGCACTGTAGCAGTTTCTGCATGGGATCTTACTGAGTGGCAAGCTTGTGCGCTGTAGATTCACACTGGGCCTTGCCAATTGCCATGTAGACAAGCCCTAACTGAGTCAACTAGTCACACTTTTCAGGAGTAAGTCATGAGTTTGTTATTGTGCTGTAGTACACCTAACAATCAGTGCCCAAGCCTAGACAACATGAAGAGCAGTACTCTTCTAGCTGGGCAGGGTTACTAGTGCAGAAGAGAGGAAATGAAGAGGGTAGTGAACTCAAAAGAAAACCCCATACTCCACTTCTTGTGTGACTGGAGTTTGATTGTTGTCAGGCTTTTCTTTTTTAGGTGCAAAAGTAACATAATGTTCTGTCAAATCTTAGTCCTCCAGTGGAAGTTAAATAAAACTAAGCTTTCTCTGCTGAAAGAATGAAAAACATCTGTAAAGTATTTCATTATCACTGGTTTTCTCCAATAATTGTATAGTATTACCCACAGCTGAGCCTGTTGAAGAAATGAGTGGTCAGATTCAGTAAGTTGTTCCACGTTTACAGTGGTGTAACGGCATTGATTTCAAAGGAGTCACACCAGCATAGAACTGGAACAATGCAGTGGTTAGTCGGGCCTAAGCTTTTATTTGTCATCTGAATTTCTATACAGAACATCAGGCAAGACCCTGCATATGCCAAATTACACCAGATAGGGTCTGGCCTATAATGTTCAATTTCTTGGGATTTTTTGTTCTTGTTCTTTTTAACTAAACAAGGTAATGCCTCTGAAAAAATGTCAACACAACTCTGGAAAGCATTGTGTACACTGAAAAAAGTAATGCAAAGAAAATAGCAGCTTCCTATACGCAAAAGTTTGTTACCTTCCTCAAAAGGGTGATAATTTCCCCCCCCCTTTTTGTGTCACTGAATCTTTTCCCTTTTACCCTTCATGCTGTATTTCTCCTTAACAACAGAAGACACATTAGGTTTCTGCCTCTTTATTTTTACTGTAGTTAGAGAACAAAATCTTGGGAGCCAGTTTTGACAATTCTTCCACTAAATCTTTCGCAACTGAGTGAGAAGTTACATCAGTTTCAGTGGTGAAGTGTTTTCCTTCATACCATAAACACCACAGCTAAAAGCATGGCTACTGTCATTTTTAAGGTGGTTTGGGATTTCTAGACTGCAAGCTAATACTTTTAACTTGGAGTCTGCAAAATTGCACTGTTGATTGTAGCCCCTAGCTCCAGATATCCCCATTAACTGGTTGTCAGGGAAGGGATAAAGAGAGGTCAGGAGCGGTCCAAGTCTTGACTCCACCGTCCGACCAGTGGAGCTGGGCCATTGTGATGGGGAAGCAAGCAGCACCCTTTAGAGGTGTCACAGTTAACTTCTTTTTCCCGGTAGCAGCAATGGGGATCAGGAAGTTCCATTCCAAGGCTTTTCCTGCATAGCCACACTGCTCCATACTCATGGCTGAGCAAACTAGCCCTTTGTTCTCTCATGCGACACACTGGGTACCTGAATCTGACATCACAACACCAGTTTTACTCTTACATAACTCCACTGACTTCGTTATTTACACCCCTGAAACTCAACTGACTTCCAGATTTTAGATTTTGACTGGTTTGTTTTATTTAGATGTTGGAAGATCTCTGAGCCTTTCAAAGTAGAGCAAGCATGCAGGCCTGTGGAAGCCAAGAGGGATGAGATGTAAATCAGGGTAGAAATTAGCCCTTAATTTTCAGCAATTTACAATAATGAGTACATTGATATTTTTTAAAATAAAATTAAACCTGGCTGAAATTTTAAAGTGGTATAGTAGGTGTGGCTAATCATAACGGGTCAGGTTTTAACTTCTGTTTCTTTTCCCTGTTTTTTTCCACAAAGTCTACACTGGGATATGTCGCTCTGCTCATAAGTACTTTCCATGTGTTAATTTATGGGTGGAAAAGAGCCTTTGAAGAAGAATACTACAGGTTTTATACACCACCAAACTTTGTTCTTGCCCTTGTTTTGCCTTGTATTGTAATTGTGGGTAAGATTGTTTTACTCTTTCCATGTATAAGCAGGAAACTGAGAAGAATCAGAAGAGGCTGGGAAAAAAGCCAAATTATGGAAGAAAGAGGTGGGACTGTTCCACATCTCTCACCAGAAAGGATTACGGTGATGTGATGGTAGAATAGTGTCCATTAGCACTGTTACAGTTATCACTGGGGGGTTTTTGTTTTAAAACTTGGGGTTTTAGGAGTTTATATAACTCACGTGTAAAAGTTGCCATGGACTTGCTTGGCATATGGTACATGCAATTTATTTTTCTTCAGAAAATTTAAAAAATAATCACTTCAGTTTTATGTTTCAAGAGGGCAGACAATGTGAAATCAGGATTTTTTTAATGCTTCTTTGCACAATTGTATCACAAACATTGTGGTTTTATGATTAAAACCAAATGTTCCAGACAGCTTTTCTTTGACTGATGGCATATGTTCCAGACAGCACTTGTTTTATTAAAACTACCCTTTTTCAGTTAGTCAGCCCAGAATGTAGAGTAATAGATTTTAATGATTTAGTAAATAAACATGTTTTGAAACATGTTTTAAACAGAAATTTAACAACCATTACATTTTTAATGGTTGAAATTATTTTTTGCACATGTACATTACACTTATTTGTGTATCATAACAAGGATTTTGAACCAAAACATGACTTGAATATAATAAAAATGTTAGTTGCATAGTCAAACTATGCATATTTTAACCAAACTGAGGTGCATTAAGGAGTATGATTTCAAAGTGCTGCATATGGCTTTAGACATGTAATGTCCATTGACGTTAATGAGTCATGCAGTGAAAATCCAATCCAATACTTTGGAAGGACTTATATAAATTTATACAATCAACTAATGATCACTTTAAAAATAAAACATGTCAAAAATTATTTTAAAAAATTAAAGTTGGGAGAAATTTGCAATAAAAAATTCAACTTTATGGGTGAAACTTCCAATATCTTAAGCACAATAGAGAATGACCATAATTTTAACATTATCTGTGTGTTTCTGTGTTGGAGCTTCAGTTATGACACATGAATTTTCCTCTCTTTCAACCTTAAGATCTTTTAATGTATTTTTATTGCACAAATAATGTTCTATTTTTATATTAAACTTTTGTTTTTACAGCCAGCATCTGTGGGGAATGCTTTACTGTGAATTTTTAAGAAACAAAAACAAATATTCCTATACTACAGCATTTAAACATGAGTTGATGATCCCATGAAATGGAAATTTCCCTCTAAAATTTCAGAGAGGTAGCCATGTTAGTCTGGAATAGCAGAGGTAACAAAGAGTCCTGTGGCACCTTAAAGACTAACTGTAAAGTATAGAAGCATAAGCTTTCGTGGGCTAATACCCACTTCGTCGGATGCAACTGCCAAAGTGAGTATTAGCCCACGAAAGCTTATGCTTCTATACTTTATAGATAGTCTTTAAGGTGCCACAGGACTCTTTGTTACCCCTCTAAAATTTGTAATTCTGGTTTCCTAAGGCTTTCTGAGGCTGTCTGAATATTGTTTGGAATGATTTATCAATGACTACTTTAGCATGTTTTGTTCTTCTTTAAAGAACAGGCCAAACTCTAGGCATTTATACTCGTGCTGCTCCTATAAAAAATCAGTGGAAGTTGTTCTCATGCATCAGAGTGCAGAATTTGGCTCTACATCTCTACCTATTTTGCAGTATTAACATCTGTACTGTCTTTAGTTGTTTTCTTTCCTCACGTTTGCACTAATTTGCCATCATTATGATAAATAGCTGCAATATGACTGATCCATATAGCACTCGTGTATACTTAAGTTAAGTACATGAGTAGTCCCATTGACTTTACTACCTACATTTGTAATGAACACTAAATCCATGCAGTATGTACTTAGAGCCAAATTCTGCTCCCACTTACACCAGCATAAATCCAAACCAGCTCAGTGCCGGTTGTTTTTAGTTTCATTACAAGAACCCCAGTTAAGTTTTCCAAGGTTCATTATAGCCTCCAAGCCTTTCAAACAAACCTAGGCCCATTTATGGTTTTGTCATAATCACAAGAAATCTGCCGTTTTACATGGTTTCACCTGTGTTCTGCTTTAGATGTAGGGTTTGTTCAAACTCAAAACCCAGACTAAAACTCCAGAAAGAGGACTTTCTCAAAATGACACAACATAAAGTGAGACAGGGTGGGTTAGTTAATATCTTTGGTCTTTAGAAAGCTTGTCTCTCTCACCAACAGATTTGGTCGAATAAAAGATATTACTTCATCCACCCTTGTTTCTCTATGCCCTGGGACCGACACGAGTACCACACTGCAAACAAAATCAAATGTTTGTATGAACCTCTGCCAAGCTAAACAATCAGTATTGCATGTCTCTAGCTTTCCTTACTATGTAGTGAAAGCCCACCAAAAAAAATGGGGGTTAGACAAATGGGGGATATTTGTGAGGCTGGGGAAAATTCAACCGATTTTCTTAGCATATTTTGAAAAATATGTCCTTTCAAACAAATTGGTAGGGGAAACACAAAATTTTCAAAAAAAAATTCATTTTGAAGTAGTGGGGAAGTTCCCTGTTTCTTCCTCATCCACCCCATTTTTAAAATTTCCCCCTACTGGAAGCAGAAGGAGGAAAAATCCATTTTCTCTTAATTTTTTTTTTTTTTTTTTACTTGTTCTCCTTGTAAAGTTAAATTTTTAAAGCTTTTTTACATTTTTCCAATAGGAAAAAAAAAGTTTAAAAATGAGAGAAAGAGTCTGTTGTCTTTTTTTTTAAAGCATTCTACTTTATTTTCACCCAAGAAGAGGGTGGGAAAGTAAAATAGAAAAAAATCCAAATAATTTTTTTCTAAATGAAAATTTTAATTTTGTTTAGAATAAATCATTTAAAATTGATTACGTGAAAAAGGAGAAAAAGTAAAAAATTTCAAGCGTATTGAAAACTTCATTTTCTTTCAAAAATTTTCACCAAAAGAACAACATTTCAAGAAGCTAATCTAAGTTCCTTTTTGCAAAATGCCTGTCCCGAACAGTCAGATGGCTCATGCTGTACTATATGATCACAGTTATTTTATTAGATGAAAAAAGAGATACTATCAATATTGTAGAAAGAAAGGACATTACTAACTTTAAGGGAATACGGTAAATATTTCAGGTAAATATGAACAAATGGCAACTAGAACTTCCATTTAATGTGTTTGTGTGTGATTCACTCCAGCACAGAAATCTTTGCAGACCTCTCCACACCATTTCAAGTGAAGAAGGAATATACAGATGCCTCCACACTTTGTGGGGGGTTTTCAGGATTGCACATAAGTGGATCCAGTGGCCTAAATTTCCTCTGTCAGGGGTGCAATTTACTCTCGTGCAGACAGCCAGCACAAGACCTATGCACTTAGGCCCCTATCCTCAAGGGTATTTAGCTGCTTAGCTTCCATTGAAATCATAGGAGTTAGGCCCCTAAATACATTAGGAGTTAGGCACCTAAATAATGTTGAGGATTTGAGACTTATGCCACAGTCCTGCAAACACACTTGTGCACATAAGTATCTTTCCACACATATGTAATTCCATAGAGCAATTCACATGCTCAGAGTTACTCATGCACATTGATGTTTGCAGAAATGGGCCCTTAAATTCTAGTTTGAAGGCTTATGTGGGGTATAGACCTTGTGCTGTCCCCCTGCACAGCAGTGAATTTCCCCCATGTGTGCAGAGGGTCAGCAGCCACTATACCAAACTGTAATGAGGGGTAGGTGGAATTTGTCTCTACCAGTCCACATAGTTCCCTGCACAAAACCCAATTACTGTGCTGGGAGGAATGAATTCTGCCCTAAGAGAACAGTATTTCTAACTTATATTGGAATGCATGACATCCTGAAGACACAGAATACGGTAAATGGCATGGAGCAAATTCTGCTCCCAGTTCTACTCCAGCAGCCCTATTGAAATCACTGAATTTGCATGGGTACAACTGAGCTAAAATTATTACTGATTGTATCTAGTTCAGTATTTAATAGGTTTGTATTAATGTTATAATATATAGAAATGCCAACTAAAATTCATCGTCCCTAGAACTTTCCAGATCATGTTTGATGTTTTAGGAATATTGCTGTAGTACTAATACTGTATTAATATTGTTGCATTATTAAAATACAGTAGCAACTGTGCATTGCCACCTTAATCCATCTGTTCTGTGGTGTGGTGCACTATATTTATCCTTATTCCTATGCAAAAAAGAAATACTTAATTCTAACAGAAAAAAAAACCATACAATGTAGTCGGCTGCTTAACATATGTGAAAAGTAATTAGATCATTTCATGATTAAGTCATTTCAAGAGTGTTTAAACTCATGGTAAATCTGGACCACATGACATTTCTTAAAGAAAATATTGTCATGGATTGGTGGATTTTTTGTCAAACTATGTGTATGGGAAATAACAAATATGTGCTTTTTATTTTGTTACTTGAAAGCTGAAATATTGAAGTATGAAGAAATAGCTTATATTTTTGGATCATCTAAATTAAGAAATTTTATGAGATATTTGTGCTACATATGTAATAGTGTACCCAGCTAGCCTATGTATTCATTTCTAACTGGAGTAACAAGCTGACTTGCTATTAAATCTTTTGTAATTTACTTTATTTTAAAGATTGATTCTATTTAGCAAGAATTCTGAAAGTAAATTGACAAGGTCGTACATAGCACATATTATGGATCAGATCCTGCCAACTTCTGTTCATGTAAGAAATCTTTCTTCATGTGATTAATCTCATTGATTTCTACAGGACTGTTTGCATAAGGACTTCTCTGGTGAGTCCAGATTTGCAGGATCAAGTTCTAAAGTCAAAATTCTCAATGTTGGTTGCCTGAAGTTAGACATCTCCATTATTTAGGTGCCTAAATATAGATTTAGGTGCATAACTTCAACAACCAACTTTGAGAATGATATATTTGTATGCAACATTGCATTCACCATTAATTGATTGTAAGGATATCCTATATATTATGTCCTATATAGTAGGAAAATAACGGAATGATCCACCTGGCTAAACTTACTGACCTGCTGAGCCACATATGACAATCTTCAGAAGTTCGAGAGTGAGGGTGTGCCTGATGGAGCTCAGGGCTTTAGCCCTGCTTTTGCTGAAGTGCTGCTCCCTGGCAGGTGCACTCTATGGGCTGAAGCCCTGAGACCTCCCTCTCTGCTGGACAGAAGTCAAAGGGTCACGTGTCTAACCGCATTTTTGCCAAGGTTTGCTGTCCCCACTCAGTCACATGGTGCCCCTAGGCACCAACTTTTGCTGGCACCAGTGGGTGCTCAATCTCCCCTTTCCCTGCCCCAACTCCACCTCTACCCCACCCCTCCAACCCCTTTCCCAAAGTCCCCACCCCAACTCTGTTCCCTCCCTGCCCCTATTCCAATTCCTTCCCCAAATCCCTGCCCTGGCCCCACCTCTTCCCCTCCTCCTCCTGTGAGCGTGCCACGTTCCCTCTCCTCCCCCTCCCTCCCGGAGCTTGCTACAGCTGTTTGGCAGCAGCAAGCACTGGGAGGTAGGTGGAGGAGCGGGGACGTGGCACGCTCAGGGGAGGAGGTGAGGTGGAGTCGGGGGGTGGTCGGGGAGCAGAGCTTGGCTGCTGGTGGGTGCAGAGCACACAGTAATTTTTCCCTGTGGATGCTCCAACTCCAGAGCACCAGCCCCAGAGCACCCACAGAGTTGGCATCTATGGGAGCTACAGGACTCCTTCCCTGCACAGCAGCAGCTAGAGCCAGCAAACTGGGAGCTGCAGCCATGGGGGAGAGGTAGTGGCCAACAGCTATGAGCTGTAGGGAGAACCACTGCTTTTGCTGCTGCCTTTTGCTCCCTGCAAAGCCAAAGCAACAGCCCCTCCCTACAGCTCCCAGCTGTTTTCTGATGCCTGTCCACTCTCAGCTAACACCTGGGATCTGCAGGGAGGGGGCGCTGAGGGTAAGGAGAGGGTGCTTGGGGGCGTGACTCAAACTGCTGGAGGGTGCTGGGGGGCATGACTCATCACTGGAGAAGCCGCTAGTCCTACCACCCCACTGCGGGGCAGAAGCCCCAAACTCCCCTGCCCCACAGTCAGGCGGAGAATAGGAGGGAATGGGAGGCTCCATGAGCTATACATTAATTGTAAAAGAGCCACATGTGGCTCACAAGCCACAGTTTGGCCACCCCTGGCATATTTCATAACAAAATACCACTTAACATAGAATGCAATGCTGCTCACAGTATATCAGTAAATGCACATTTCTGTGCAGTAAAAATAATTGGAATGACATCTTGAAACATATTCTTTGTTTTCTGCAGATTATTATGGTATTTTTTTATCCACAATATTTATCATATAGTGCCATAAACATATTTCATATTTGTGCTTAATTTTACAGTGTAATTCTGTTAAATATCGCTATTATATATACAAAGTTGATAAAAATCACCTTATTGAAATTTGAATTTTGAATAGGTAAATTATTTTGAGATTGTTGTTTTTAAGTTTTTTACTTAGTTTGTGACAGTGTTACATTTACAGTGTACTGGTGCCATGTGTGAATTTTGTTCCAGCATTGTGTAGCATGTGGTGTGCCAACATGAGAACGTGCAACTGTATTTCCATTTGTTGGTAAATCACTTATAAAATATCTTGTATGTGTTTAATGTGTAATTAGCTATAAATGCAGCCCTAATAGCATTAATGGGAAAGAACAGTTAAGGCAGCTGTTGTTTATTCCCAAGTAGCTATGAATCTCACAATGTATTAATAGAGTTAGAAACCTGAGTTCTTCTAAGTCTGATAAAAGCAAAAAATCAGAAATGTCATGAAAATAAATATTAGATTGATTTCTTCAATATGATATTTTCAAGAGTTCAGGTGAATAGACTAAGTGGCAGTGGAGGCATATGAGTAGTTCTTTTCAAACAGTACCTCTCTGAGTACAAAAGTTTTGCCTTTATTGGATGTTCATCCTAGTTCTTATAAATATTTCCTATAAATGTAATAAGTAACTTTCCACTTCTCATATTTTATCACTACCGGATACTGCTTCAGTTAATTAGATTACTACCTTTAAAATGGGTGACACATTGAATTTAAACAATGATCTCCATAATCTTTGTGCACTGTTTCTCATGCCTTGCTGACAATGTTTCACAGTGAGCATATTATGATTCTCCTCTGTGCAATACTTACTTGACAGTTCTCTCTGTAGTTGTGTATTCCAACTTTGTCAATTACTGTTTGTGTTGTCTATCTGAACAGGGCTATTATAAATGACTGGCAGTGCTTTCACATATTTTTCCATATAATCTGTTTTACACAAAGATCAATAAAAACTTAATATCAAATATTCTGACTTGTTCAAATTTCAACTTTTTTTTTATTTTGCCTTTCTTTAAAATGCATTTGTCTTTTATTAATATGTCCTCTAGTTGAGAGGGAAAAGCTGTGTGGCTTATAAAGATGCTTCTGAAGAGCAAATTCATTTCCTCTGGAATGGGCTGGATGACAGCTATTTTTTAAAAAATACATTGCAGAAGGCTGTCCCATATCTTATTACAAGTATTCATGCTTCTTCTCCTCAAATCGCACAAACTGAACACTATGCCATGCTAGCAATATAGTCAGTAAATTTTTCAGGAGCAAAATACAAACATATGAGGCAAAAGTGAGACTGCTTAATTTGTTTGTCAAGTGCTGGTGTTCTTCCTGTTTGGTTGTGGGTGTGGAAAAAAAGCAGGAGTGTTTCAATGGGAAAATAAATTAATAGCTTTTCCGCTCCCTCACTCCTACTCTCTGGAAGCATTATATATGTTTCAAGGAAATTTATGACAGAAGGGGGAAAGAAAAATTATACATTGGAGCAGGGCCGGCGACGGGGGTACAACGGTTACAGCTGTACCGGGCCCCGGACTTCAGGGGGGCCCCCTGAAGTCCGGGGCGGGTACTCAGCTGTACCCGTTGTCCCCGGGGCTGTGAGCGGGCGCGTCGGGAGATCGGCGGGGGGGGGTGCGTCGGGAGATCGGCCGGGGGGGCGGCGTCGGGAGATCGGCCGGGGGGGGTGGCATCGGGAGATCGGCGGGGGGGGGGCGTCGGGAGATCGGCGGGGGGGGCGGCGTCGGGAGATCGGCCGGGGGGGGCGGCAGATCGGCGGGGGGGGCGGCGGCGGGAGACTGGCGGGGGGGCCCCGCAGGCGGCGAGAGACTGGCTGGGGGGGCCGCGGCTGGCAGGGGGCCCCGCGGGCGGCGGGAGAAGGGGGGGGCCCGCGGGCGGCGGGAGACCGGGGGGGGCCGTACGATCTGCCGTACGGGGCCCCAAAATTCCTGTCGCCGGCCCTGCATTGGAGTGATCCTGATACATTAAAGTCAGTAACTTAACTTCCATTGACGTCAATGGAGTTACAATTTCACCTGGCAAGTTTATGTTAACTTGTATGACCACCTCATATTGCTGCTTCTCTGCCAAAGAGATCTGACCGATAATACAAAATCATCTCTTACAAACATTGAAACAGACGTCTGATGTTCAATGTCCAAAATTACATTTTCATACCTCTTTCTACTTGTGCCCTGATGATCAGTGTCTCACTGATGAAAGTCTCACCATTGGTGTCTGTTTTTCCCTAGTTCTTCTTCGAGTGATTGCTCACATGCATTCCACTATAGGTTAGGCACGCGCTGCGGGCCTGGTTGCCGGGTAGATTTTCCCCTAGCTGCAGACTGGGTGAGCAGGGAGCCCCCTGGAGTGGCGCCACTGAGGCACTCTATAAGTACCCCTGCGACACAGTCTGGCCCTCAGTTCCTTCTTTACCGCTCGAGCTGGTAGTCGGAAGAGGAGTTCTGCTTTTCAGCGTTCTCCTTATCTCCTAGCTAGTCGATTGTTCTCTTAATTGTTCGTTGTTAGCAGTTGTTGTTAGTTAGTTTACATAGTCTTTGTAGTGTAAATAGTCAAGTGCAGGGGTTTTTCCCTGCTGCCAGAGCCTCTGTCTTCAAGGCTCCGGGATTCAAGCACAGAGTGTGGGAAGCCTATGCCTGTAAGGGAGACCCACACTCTAAGTGCCTCTCAAGTGCCTGGTAAGTGCACTTGGCAGTTTCTTCCTAGATCTGCAGTACCTTCAGCCCAGGACCCGCAAAGACAGGGAATCCCGCTTGCGGCACGTCCTGATGGAGGCGGCCCCGGACTCGAGTGCGGCACCGGACCCCGCACCCAAACCGCCGAGAGCCAAGCCTCGGCACCGGTCGCGCTCCCCCAGCACCAAGCGGAAGAGGAGCGCTCAACTTCGCCCCGCTCCGGACCGCGTCCAGCCGTCCGTACCAGTCCCGCGACCTCAGCCTTCTCCGGGGAGCCGACCTGAGGAAGAGCCGCCAGCACCCGCACCGCTGACTCCGGCGCCGCAGGAGGCCCCGTCGAGTCCGGTGCCAGTGGTCTTGCCACTTGGGGTGCCAACTCCGCAGCAGCTTCCCTCCACGATGGAGGCGTGTACTGCTGCGAGAGGGTTGCTTGCCGGGGACGCCCCGCAGCAACAAGTCCGGTCAACGGGCAGGCCGCCCATGACCGAGGCAGAGATCGCGTGTCGGAGCCCGGCAGGGCATGGACACCGCTCGATCTCGCGGCGCCGACCAGACTCCCGGCAACGGTCACCCGCCCGGCTCCGGTCGCAGTCTCGGCGCCGCAAGGAGTTGAGACCCTGCTCAAGGTCTCCTCCTGGCCGTTCGCGCCACTCGCGCTCTGGCCGCCGATCAGAGTCCCGGCACCCTGGTACGGGCCGGTCGTACTCTCGGCACCGGTCGCACTCCCGGCACCGGTCCCTCAGCTGGCGCCGAGACCGTCCGAGACGTCGCTCCACAAGCCGCTCCGCGTCCCGGCACTGCTCGTCGTCTCGGCACCGAACCCCGTCGCGGCGCCGAAGGTCCTCCCGGCACCGATCATCGTCTCGGCACCGAGACTCCCCGAGGCGGCACCGTTCAGGTAGCCACGATTCCTCGGATGGGCACCATACCGCCCGGTACCGGTCGAGAAGCCCACGGCACCGGGAGTGTAGAGAGCGGCACCGGACCCCGTCGCGGCGCCGAAGGTCCCCCCGGTACCGATCATCGTCTCGGCACCGAGACTTCCCGAGGCGGCACCGTTCGGGTAGCCACGACTCCTCGGATGGGCACCTTATCGCCCGGCACCGGTCGAGAAGCCCACGGCACCGGGAGCGTCGAGAGTCCGCCGGCACGCGGTCCCCTCGCTCGGCGGGACCAGCCCAAGTCACCCAGAACCCTGCTTGGTCAGAGTGGGCGGCATGGGGGTACGATCAGCCCCGGGAAACCCAGTCTGAACCCGGGTTCCCGGTGAGCTCAGAGGGTCCAGTGGACGTGCTGGCAGGACCATCATCGGCAGTCCAGCCCTCCACGGCACGTAGCCCTATGGAGCCGGGTCCCTACGCCTCCCCCGTAGGGGTAGAGGCAGTGGCGGGCACTTCATCAACTAGCCCGCCCGCCTTGGACCTCTCCAGTTACCAACATCTCCTCCAGGCAGTGGCTAAAAACATGAACCTGCCTTTGGAAGAGGTCCATTTGGAAGAGTGGCATTGGCCACTGTCGGTAGACAGGATGCTGGGCTAGATGGACCTTTGGTCTGACCCAGTATGGCCGTTCTTATGTTCTTATGTTCTTATGTCCCAGTGGTGGACGACCCGGTCACCACCATGTTAACTAAGGGCACTCCGGCACGGGTGGCAGTGCCGTTCATTAATACTATTAAACTCCACACGGCGGCAATTTGGAAGACCCCCGCCTCTATCTCCCCCACTGCTCGTGGGGTGGAGAAGCGCTATTTTGTCCCAGCCAAGGGATATGAATACTTGTATGTTCACCCCACGCCCTCCTCCCTGGTGGTGGACTCTGTTAATAACAAGGAGCGCCACGGGCAGGAGGCGCAGGTCCCCAAGGCCAAAGAGGCCAAAAGGTTGGACCACTTCAGCAGGAAAGTTTATTCCTCCGGGGGCCTACAACTCAGAGTCGCCAATCATCAGGCACTCCTGAGTAGGCACCATTTCGACACGGTGGAGGCCCTTACTAAATTTGAGACTGCTCTCCCGCAGGAGGGCAAACAGGAGTTCAGGGCCCTATTGCTCCAAAGCAGGGACATATCTCGTCATGCCCTGCAAGCGGCCCTGGACTCGGCCGACTCTGCGGCCCGAACAATGGCCTCGGGCATAGCCCTCCGCCGGGCAGCATGGCTCTCGTCATCCAACCTAGCCCCGGCCATGCAATTTAAAATCCAGGACCTCCCCTTTGAGGGACAGTCCCTCTTCTCGGAGGATACGGATGCCCGTCTTCAGGCCCTCAAGGACAGGGGGGTAACCCTCAAAGGCCTGGGCATGCACACCCCAGGTCCACAGAGGCGTCCCTTCATCCCGCCAAGCAGGAAATTCTTCCCACCTGCGCGCCCGCCCCCGGACTCCTCCCTCAGGAGAAGCCGCCCTTACCGCCGGCGGCAAGGGCCTAGGCAGGGCGGGAAACAACAAGGCTCTAAGCCTTCCCAGGGGCCCAAACCCAACTTTTGATGGTGCGCCCGGGGGCAGTTCACCAATCATAAACCTGGATCCTCCCTTTGGAGACCGTCTGTCCTACTTCCGCCGTGCATGGTCGGACATTACATCAGACCAGTGGGTCCTCCGCACGGTGGAGGTGGGATATTCGCTCCAGCTCTCCTCCACTCCTCCCACCCACCCACCCTCCTCGTCCCTCTTCAGGGACCCCTCTCACGAGCAACTCCTCGTACAGGAGGTGAGGTCGCTCCTCGCACTGGGAGCCATCGAGCCCGTACCGCAGGAGTTCAGGGGGAAGGGGTTCTACTCCCGCTACTTCCTGATCCCCAAGGCGAAAGGGGGCCTCCGGCCCATCCTGGACCTGCGCGAACTCAACACCTACATGATCAGGTTCAAGTTCCGCATGGCCACCTTGGGCACTATCATTCCCTCTCTGGATCCGGGAGACTGGTTCGCTGCCCTCGATATGAAGGACGCTTACTTTCACGTGAGCATCAAACCCTCACACAGACGTTACCTCCGCTTCCTGGTAGCGGGGGAACACTATCAGTTTGCCGTCCTACCCTTCGGCCTGTCCACCGCACCCAGGGTGTTCACAAAGTGTATGGCGGTAGTAGCGGCATTCCTTCGGCGCCGCGGGGTACACTTATACCCGTACCTCGACGATTGGTTGATCCGAGGCACCTCCAGGGACCAAGTGTCAGCTCACGTGCGACTCGTTATCAGCACGTTCGACCGCTTGGGAATCCTTCTCAACAGGGAGAAGTCCACCCTGGAGCCTACCCAGAACATAGAGTTCATAGGAGCCCTACTAGACTCCACGGTAGCAAGGGCATCCCTGCCCCAGCCTCGGTTCCTCACTATCCAGTCGGCCATCAGACAGCTACGCAACTGTCCGATGACTACGGTCAAGGTCTTCCTCAGCCTGCTAGGTCACATGGCATCGTGCACTCATGTCATACAGCACGCCAGACTACGGCTACGCCCACTGCAGTCGTGGCTCGCGGTGGCCTACAGACCGAGAAGGGACAGTATGGACGCCCTCCTCTCCATCCCCAGAGCCACCCTATCCGCTCTGGCTTGGTGGGAAGACCAGGACAATGTGTGCCAAGGGGTCCCCTTCCTTCCCCCCAGCCCGTCCATGTCCCTGGTGACGGACGCTTCGTCACTAGGGTGGGGAGCTCACCTAGGGGAACTCAGGACCCAGGGCCGCTGGTCGGAGTCAGACCTCTGCCTCCACATCAATGTCAGGGAGCTGAGGGCCGTCCGGCTCGCGTGCCAGGCGTTCCGGGACACATTACGGGGTCACTGTGTAGCGGTGCTCACAGACAACACCACAGCCCAGTACTACATAAACAAGCAAGGCGGGGCCCGCTCCAGCCCCCTGTGTCAAGAGGCGATTCTCCTGTGGGAATTCTGTATAGCCCACGCTATTCACCCGGTGGCCTCCTTCCTTCCCGGAATCCAGAACACCCTGGCGGACCACCTCAGCAGATCCTTTATGACGCACGAGTGGTCCCTTTGGCCAGATGTCATCCGGCCGATCTTCCTGAGGTGGGGGTTTCCCCACATCGATCTCTTCACCTCCAGACAGAACAGGAAGTGCCTCCAGTTCTGCTCCTTTCGAGGCAGCTCCCAGGGATCCCTGACAGATGCCTTTCTCCTACCCTGGACGGGGCACCTGTTCTACGCGTTCCCTCCGATCCCGCTTCTCCACAAGGGGATCCTGAAGATCAGACGGGACAGGGCACACGTCATCCTCATAGCCCCGGCCTGGCCCAGGCAATGCTGGTATGCGTCCCTCCTCCGGCTGTCCAGGGCCCCTCCCATCAGCCTCCCGCTGTGGCCAGACCTGATCTCCCAGGATCACGGTCGCCTCCTGCACCCGGACTTGCGGTCCCTTCACCTCACAGCGTGGCTACTCCATGGCTGAGAGGTCCTGAGCTCTTATGCTCAGCCGAGGCACAGAACGTCCTTCTGGGTAGTAGGAAACCATCCACCAGAAGTACCTATACCGCCAAGTGGACCCGTTTCTCTGCCTGGTGCACACAACATGACATCGTTCCAAGTGAGGCTACTATCCCACGCATATTGGACTACCTCTTAGGCCTCAGAAATCAGGGCCTTTCTACCTCTACTATCCGGGTCCACCTCGCTGCCATATCGGCTTTCCATCCGGGTCAGTCGAACCACTCAGTCTTCTCCGACCCGGTGGTATACCGTTTCCTTAAGGGTCTAGATAAGCTGTATCCGAGCGTCAAGCATCCCATTCCACCTTGGGATCTCAACCTTGTGCTCTCACGCCTCGCGATGCCCCCGTTCGAGCCCCTCGCCACGTGTTCCTTACTACACCTTTCCTGGAAGGTGGCATTCCTAGTAGCTATCACCTCGGCTCGTAGAGTGTCAGAGATCCGTGCACTGACCTCCGAGCCGCCCTACACTATCTTCCATAAGGACAAGGTGCAGCTACGTCCCCACCCGGCCTTCCTGCCTAAGGTGGTCTCTCCCTTCCATGTTAATCAAGACATTTGTCTCCCAGTCTTTTATCCTAAGCCACACACCTCTGGAAGGGAACAGCAATTACACACGTTGGACGTTAAGAGGGCTCTTGCTTTTTATTTAGATAGAACAAAGCAATTCAGGAAAACAACCCAACTTTTCGTGGCAGTTGCGGAGAGGATGAAGGGCCAGCCAGTTTCAGCCCAAAGGCTCTCCTCCTGGATTACCTCGTGCATTCACACCTGTTATGAACTCGCGGACAAGCCGCTTGAGAGAGTAACAGCACACTCCACGAGAGCGCAGGCGTCCTCTGCGGCCTTCCGGGAGGGAGTCCCTATTACGGACATCTGCAGGGCGGCTACCTGGTCCTCCGTCCATACCTTCGCCGCCCACTACGCCATAGTCCAGCAGACCAGGGACGATGCGGCGTTTGGGTCAGCGGTCTTACGATCAGCAATGGGTCAACCCGACCCCACCTCCTAGGTATTGCTTGCAGTCACCTATAGTGGAATGCATGTGAGCAATCACTCGAAGAAGAAAACAAGGTTACTTACCTGTAACTGTTGTTCTTCGAGATGTGTTGTTCACATCCATTCCAAACCCACCCTCCCTCCCCACTGTCGGTTTAGCCGGCAAAGAAGGAACTGAGGGCCAGACTGTGTCGCAGGGGTACTTATAGAGTGCCTCAGTGGCGCCACTCCAGGGGGCTCCCTGCTCACCCAGTCTGCAGCTAGGGGAAAATCTACCCGGCAACCAGGCCCGCAGCGCGTGCCTAACCTATAGTGGAATGGATGTGAGCAACACATCTCGAAGAACAACAGTTACAGGTAAGTAACCTTGTTTTCGTTCAACTCCTGCACCATTTCTTCATATATTATAGTGACTGCTTTTATTTCTTATTTGCATCAAAATAGTATGTAGGGGCCCCAACTGAGATCAGTGCCCCCTTGTGCTAGGTGTTGTACAAATACATAGTGTGAGACAGTCCCTGCCCTGAAGAGCTTCCAGTCCAAGCAGACAAAGAGTGAGAAGGAAATAAAGGCACAGAGAGGTAAAATCACTTGCTCAGCAAGGTCAATAGTAGATTAGTAGCAGAGCTGGGCACAGACTCTGGTGCCGTACCTATTAGACTAGACTGCCTCACATTGCTTTATGTAATTTAAATTGAGTTACAAAAAAACACACACACTGAAATGTCTTCTCACTGAGAAAAGCTATGTGCAGTAACAACAGGAACTTCTCAGGGTCCAGCATTGTAAAGTATGGAGCACATGGTGAGGGTTAATCAGTTAATGTTTGGGAAGTGAATTAAAATTTTCTGATCCAACACACTATAAAAAGGATAATTATTATCAAACACTATAGGAAGGATAATTATCAATTTGCAGTGAAAGAGATGGCTCTACCATATAAGCCAGTTGTCTGGGATAGCAAATTTCATAAAACGTTTGTGTGGTTGACTGCAGGTTTGTAGGGGGGGATGTTTGCCTAGAGCAGTAGAACCTCTAGAGTCAGCCCTGTACAATGTTGCTTTCATCCCATATTTAAAAAGCTTGATTCATGAAGAAGTTGCAATGAGAGCAAATGAATCCTGGCAGTGTGATCTTTGGAACATTTGACCAGTAAATATGACATGACCTACGCTTATAATGTACAGAAAATGCTGCCCAGTTTACATCTGGTTTCCATACATTGGTCAGTTAATACAGTTAAAGCTGTAATATTCCAGTGTATTTTTTGGTCTATTTCTGAACTTCAAAAAGTTTAGTTCAGCATACAGAGCAGAGAATTGACTGCCTGGACAGCAGTCCAAAAAAATCGTTATCAGATTTATCCAAGGTTAAATGAATTGCAAACCTGTAAGCATTATCAAGATAATCTGTATGAGGAAAATATAGATAAAAATGTTCAATAGGAAAACAACATTTGAATTGTAGCCCAAATCCCATACAATAGCTAAAGAATTCACCGTGCAGCTCAGAGATGAAGGGCGTAAAATTGGCCTTTGCATGCCTAAAACCAGGTCCACTTAGGGTGACAAGATGTCCCAATTTTGTAGGGACAGTGCCCAATTTTCTTATATAGGCTCCTATTACCCCCAACCCCTGTCCCGATTTTTCACATTTGCTGGCTGGTCACCCTAGGTCCACTCTATTCCAGGCCATTCTCCTAGCATGATTTAGAGCAATCTCCAAACTATGAATACCTAGGAGGGTCCCTTTGTCACCATAACCCTAACCTGGGATGCTTTAACTTTTCTAATCTTAACCCCAGCCTAGAGAGTCCTACCCTTTGTAATCCTAACCCTAGCACAGAAAGCCCCAGAGGGTGGGGGCAGAAACTCTCTGTGAATGGGGGAAAGTACGGTGACCAGATGTCCTGATTTTATAGGGACAGTCCCAATATTTGGGGCTTTTGCTTATACAGGCTCCTATTACTCTCCACTCCCTATCCCAATTTTTCACACTTGGTATCTGGTTACCTTAGGGGGGAGGCAGAGGAGTTGGATGGGGAGTAGGGTTGCCAACCCTCCAGGATTGTCCTGGAGTCTCCAGGAATTAAAGATTAATCTTTAATTAAAGATTGTCATGTGATGAACTCTCCAAGAATTCATCCAACCAAAGTTGGCAACCCGAGTGGGGAGGTACTGAGACTTGGAGGGGTGTGGGGAAGCCAGGCTGAGAATTCGGGTTCTGGGAGTTCCTACCTGCTCCCAGGCCTGTTCCAGCCCATCTGGGTCCTGATCTCTGCTCCCCAGCCAATCCTGGGCCCTGGGGTGGCTCCTTCAGTCCTTCCAGCTCCTGCTCTCACTTTTGCCGCTGGGCATGCACAAGTTTACACAGGGGCAGCCCCTACCATATTTCCATTGCAGGGACACGAGCACTCCCACCCCTGTTCTGCCACCCCTGGGAAACCCTACTTTTTAAAACTGTGACAAGGTGGCTTGCCCAGGGCCGGCTCCAGGCACCAGCCTAGCAAGCAGGTGCTGGGGTGGCACATGACAGGGGATGGCATTCCAGGCGCTATGAGGGCGGCTCTCGGGCAGCTTTTGGCGAGGGAAGAGCATTGAGCCAGCTGACTCAGGCTTGTGGGACAGTCCTGGGACTCAGGCTGCAGGGCTTTTTCATCCCTGTGTAGACTTCTGGTCTCAGGGGACCCTCCCACCCCAGAGGGACCTAGAGCCCAGACTCCAGGCCAAGCCTGGAAGTCTACATAGCAATAAAACAGCCTAGTGAGCCAAAGTTGGCTGGCACAGGCCAGCTGTGGGTTTTTCTTTGCTGTGTAGACCTGGGGTCTCAAACGGGTGGCCTGCCAGGCTCTTCTGTGGGCCCGCCAAGCTCACCCCTCCCCCAGAACCCATGGGGAAAAAATGAGGGAGCCAGCAGATAAGCAGCTGTGGCTGCAGTTTCCAACCGCTCCTGGGGCAGGTAAAAGTGGTCCGTTTCCAGGGTTTACTCCTCCCTGAACAAGAAGAGCTGGATCAGCAGCTCCTCTCTCCCCCTCCGCTCTGGACTGTGAGAAATGTTAATTACCCATTGTGTGGGCTGCTGCTGCTCCAAGGCTGGGCAGAGGAGAGTCATCTGGATTGTTCTGTCCTCCCCACCCCTTCACACACAGAGAGAGTCAGAGTTTCTCAAATGCCCCCTCAGGCTGAGTGACTAGAGGCTGTGCAGAAATCCCCACCCCCACCCCACGCAGTGCTAGCAGACCCTGGGCCAGAGGTGCACTCAGAGCACTTCATGTGGGTAAATAGTTCCCACCCAGCAGATAGGATGAGACCCAGGAGAGAGCAGTTTCTGGCTAGCCTTGGCCGAAGGAAGGGGCCTGGTGAGTGCTGATCTCAAGTCTCTCCCACAAAGCTGATCGGTTTTATTTTCAGTGTCACAGTCATTGCTTCCCTGAGACATTTCAGTTGTTCTTGATGGAAATCAGAGGAAGTATTATTGTACATACTTCTGCTTCTCGATCTTTTTTCTTAAAATAGTCAATGGATCCTGGGGAATTTTGTTAATAATAATTTTAAAAAACCCTCTCAGATTCTACCCGGTTGTTACAGAACAGTAACTCTCTTTAGTAACTTCCTTAACATTTGATTGTCATTTGAAAAGGACATTGTTTAGAGGGAAAACATTTAAGACGTAGAGTGTCATATTGTATTTTCATTAAGACACAGTTAAGAATCATCCAGTTCAGTCACTGTAGATACATACAGTAAACCCTCGATTTAACGGACCTCGATTTAACGGACTTCTGATGCAACGGACAAAATTTCTGAGCAAGTCTGATGCATCTGCAATCCATTTCTCGCGGGCTGGCTGCCGGCTGCCGCCCGGGTCACGGCATGCCGCCCGGGTCCAGGCAGCGAGCGGGCTGGCTGCCGGCTCCCGCCCAAGTCCCGCAAGCGGGCGGGCTGGCTGATGGTTCCCGGCTGCCGCCCAGGTCCCAGCAACAGGCGGGCTGCTGCTCCGACAGCTCTTTTTTTTATTTATTAAATAACGGACTTTTTGATTTAACGGACACTCCCTCGCCCGAATTAGTCCATTAAATGGAGGTTTTACTGTACTCGGGATTTCTTATTACATTGTAAACCTGAACTGTTTCCAGAGCTAAAACACCCCTCCTGTACCCCAGCTCCCTGCCCTGAGCCCCCTGCCACACCATGCACTCCTCCTGCACTCTCTGCCCTGAGCCACCTGCTGCACCCTGCACCCCCACCCCTGCCACACTCCTCACCCCTCTTGCACCCCACACACCAATTCCCTGCCCCGAGCCCCCTGCTGCACCATGCACAGCTCCTCCACCTCAATTGCTTGCCCTGAGCCCCTGCCACCCCCTGCACTCCCTGGGGTGGGGACTTCAGGGAAGGGATGGGAAGAGGCAGGGCAGGGGTGGGGCCTCATGGAAGGGGTGGAGTGGGGGCGGGGGCAGCGAGGGGGGTGTCAGAGATGCGGCCCTTGAGCCAATGCACTAGTCCTCAAGTGCCCCTTGTGGTCATTTGAGTTTGAGACCCCTGGTGTAGACATACCCCTAACGAGCACAGCTGGCCTGTAGTAGGCTGCCTGTTTGGCTATACTGGCTGATTGGTTGCAAGAGTCAGCAGACCAGCTCTTAAGCCCAGCGCCAGCAGTAGTTTGGCAGCTACTCAAAGTATTTGCCTGTGGTGAAGTTAGCTCCTGCTTTGTTCTCGCTTTTGCCCCAAACCTGCCCCTACCTTGCCTCACTCCAGATAACCCAGTTCTGACCCTGGGCTTTCATCTTTGACCCCTGGCTCTGACCCTTGGCTCTGGCAACTGGCTTTGAATTCTAGTTCTGACCCTGAGCTCTGATTCCTGGCTACCAACTCCTGCTCTGACTGTTAGGCCTGACTTCTGCTCCAAGTACCAGATACAATTGCCCATGTCCTGATTACATGACAGGAGCCAAGCAGGAACTGATTAGACTCAGGGATTAGAGCCTTGTGGAAAACCCTGGGTGTGCCAGCTCCTGAGCAGTGAGATTGAAGCCCAAGAACTGGAGCTGATGCTGGGACAGTTTATTGCAGTTAGGGCCACACTGCAAAGAAGAGGAGACTAGCAGCTGAACCCCGTTGGGCTGATGATTTGGTTGTTAAGCTGTTTCCCCTTGGACTTTAAATAAGAGTTTCAGGCCCTGAAAGACATTGGATTCTGTTATATGGCCTGGCCAGAAGACCTAGTCACACCAATGGCCAGACTGAGCCAGAGAGGACACAGGGAAACCGAGGCAAAACTACTGACATACAACTTCTGGCCATGAGGGGGCATGCTGGTGCAGCAGCTCTGTAGCAATGGGGTGGAACTTGTGTGGGATCTCTTGAACACCCCTCCAGATTAAATAAGGTAAAAGAACTGGGCGCTGGATAGGGATACGTGATTTAGGGTGTGTTCGGGGTGAATGCACTAACAGTTTTCTATGCAGAGGCGGTAGCCAGTGACAGTTGGAGGAGAAGAGGGGAGATGGTTGAGGGACTGAGGCAGGCAGCAGGGAGCCTAAGGGAGAGAGACCAAGAGAAACAGAGTCTGTTTGTAAACTGAGAGAATAAAGGTAAAGGGAGGGGGCAGCCAGAAGGATGGAGGACTCAGAGAAACCAAGAGTAAATTGAGAGACAGACTGAGCAGGACAGACAGATGTGCAGGAAAGGATCTCTTTAGTTTAAAGCTGGCTGGTCAAGTCAGTCCATAGTTGTTAGTATGTTCCTGAGTATCCATTCCTGTTTCTGCCTGAGCATTGGTTCTGGTCATCTATCATTGTTCCCGAGATCCAGATGAGGAGTACTGAAGGCAGTCACAGGAGGTGCTTGAGGCCCAGAGAGACGGTGAGATATCTGGGGAAAGGAGAGCCTTGACAAAATACCAACCTATAAGATAACAGCCTGTGCATACAGAGATAGATCTAGATATGTTTATATGGATTACTTTATTTAGTTACTTACAGTTAGTAAGTTACAGTGAGTGCAAAATATATATCCAGACTACTGTACTATAATGTTTAGTATATATTCTTCATCTATTTAAGGTTATAGTAGGCAGGTGGAATCCACTTCAGTTTGTTCCTGTTTAAATAAAATCCCTGTTATGTTGGGTGAAGGGGTTGTTTTGTTTTGTTTTGTTTTTTGACAACCAGTTGTATTATCTAGGGGGACTACTAAATAGCCTTTTTATCACAGTGCAACACCCTCTCTGCGCCCCTGCTCTCACCAGCAGGGTAGATTATATCTCCACTGTAACAGACTGGCCAAATGGAGGATGTGATCCACCTGCTGATTGCACAGCAGGAATGGATACACATTCTCCATTTGTAACTCCTACAAGGGCAGCAGTAGCAGTAGGAAGCCCAGAAGTAGCAGGAAGCCCAGCAGCTGCAGCAGGAACGGTTCCTGCAGTGTGCTGACAAATGGACCCCAGGCAGTCGGGTGGCTCCTGGGGAGCAGGGGCCAGCAGGCCATTATCAAGCTTGTTGAAGCTAGGACCAGAAGATGATCTAGAAGCTTTCCTGTATGCTTTCAAGTAGGTAGTGCAAGAGGGTTGGCAGTACCACCTTGGGTGGTCAAGGTGACCCCATTTCTCCTGGGAGAGGCCCAAGGATCAGACATGGCTCTATTCAATAAGCAGGTGAGGTCCTACACCATCATAAGAGGTTATTCTAACCAGGTTGGAGGTGATGCCAGAAGCTTACTGACATTACTTCAGAATGGATCCATTTCCTCAGGAGGTTCATCCCAGGGTGATGGCCCAGCAATTATGAGACGTGTTGATGTGCTGATTAGTTCCAAACACTATGTCCTTGGATACAGTTATTGGCCAAATAGTCATAGAAAAGTTTCGTGGGTATTGCCAACTGAACCCCAAAGCTGGGTTTGGCAGGTTCAGCCAGTTTCCACCAGTGAGGCAGTAAAGAGGGCAGAGGCTGATGGTCCTGAGGGACCTGAATAATGGACCCAATCAAAAACATCACCCTAAAGAAGGCAGTAGGCATGGAACCCTGACTGTCAGAAATGGGGCAGGACAGACATGCTAGGAGATAAACTCCTGGGCAGTTCTAAGTTGTGGGGGGGAGGTCTGAGATGATCTGTCAGCACCCCCACCCAAGCATTTCCCCAACTGAATGCAGGTTCCCCCAGGGGACCAAATTATGTCTTATCAGCATGTGAGAAGATCCTGACCCTTAATGGAGTGTGACTATTTCAGGTGCTGTTACAACCACGTTTGTGGTTCAGAAGGTTCCCTCAACCAGTCAGACCCTGCCATACATGTTCAAACTGGGGAAACACGTAGCAGAGCATCTGGTGGACTTCAGCTGCAGATGAGTCCTTGTCCAGGGATATGGACTCCATTTGGTTAAGATAGACAGCTAGACCAGCCCATACCCAGACTGAGACAGAATTGGAAGTACAAAGCCCACAGGGCTGGTTGAGGAGCTGGGTGATGAGGAGCCTTCCATGGCCCATCATTGTGGACAGACCCTGATTTTTGCACCCTGATGCAAGAGATAAGGGTGCCCAAGCCAGTAGGGAAAAAAGTGACCCTGACTCAGAAGCAACATTCAATGGCAATCGGTCATTATGGACAAACAGAAAGCAAATGCAAGGACTAGACAGCCTGCATGGAAACTGTCTTCAAACCCTAGAAGCACAACTACCAGAGGTGAGGTGAGAGTTGGAGAAATGTCTCCTGACAAAGGATTAATACTGAGGCAGTGGAACAGAATCTGACCCAGTTGAAGCTAGAAATGGATGAGAGGCAATGCTCCTAGATGGTCAATCCAGAACGGGATACACTCCAGACAGCAATAAATTCTGGGAATCAAGGGCCTAAAGTCCAGCCAGAACAATTTATGATTAAGACACAGAACATCCTGTGGTAGAGGCAGAAGTGGCTTTTCTGGCCACAGAGCAGCTGTAGAGATTCAAAAAGAAAAAGAGCTCCCGAAAGAAAAGAAAAACCTGGAATTCTGGCTAGAATGCTGGAGGATGAAAGAAGGGGACTTGCTCTCTGTAGGGGGTTTCAGTGCCACTAGATGGGACAGAGCACCGCACCCAGGAGGCGTGTGGGGTACACTGGGAATTTACTGCTGTGATTCTGCGATATACCGTAATTCAGGAGTGTCTAGCAGAAGCACTCCTATGACTCAGCTGGGGAGTAATTTACATGCTAGCGGCTGTGTATGAGCAAGGCCAGGAGTGGCTGCTCTCACAGCAGAGCTCTGTAAAAGGCACCCCAGACTGGAGAAGTGAGGGGATGCAGCTGTTCAGCGTCCAGATTGTATCCTAGAGAGTGTTACAGTTGTGCTGTGATGCAGCTGTTGTGTGGAGCTTTTTGTGGTAACGCTCACCCCTCCCCCTCCCCCCGTGTGAGCGGGGAGCTTTCACTCTGATTTCCCCGCCTTCGAACGCGCCCTGGCAACTGTTATGACTCCCTGGGGCCGCCGTAGGCGGCTTCCTCCGCTGCCATGGGAACGGAGCCCGGTTTGTGTTGATGCTGGAGCAGGGAGGTGGCGGCGGATGCCCGGGTCCCGCGCTGACCCCGACGCTCGCCGCATCCATGTCCTCGCCGGCCGGGCCCGACGTCGCCCCGACCCCAGCCCCAGCCCCAGCCCCAGCCCGTCTGGCCGGCAGGGAGAAGCGCAGGCCGCAGCTGGCCAGGGACAATGACCCGCGGCCCAGCCAGGTGAGCGCGCCCCAGGGGGACCGGCCCCGGGGAGCGAGCCGGGGGCCAAGCACGGTGACCGGGGGAGAGAGGAATGATCCGCTCAGCCCCTTCACTCCCCGTCCCTACCTGTTCCCCTGGGGCGGGGGGGGGGGGGATGGTCCGTGCGCCCTACTGGGTGCGGAGGCGCCTTTTGTAGCTGCCCTCGGGAAGCCCCCGCTGGCCCCGGCACTAGGGCAGAGGCGAACCCGCCGGTCTCTGGGCCTCTCCCCTTCCTCAGCTGTGAGTCTGAACAGCCGCCGTGAGACCCCCACCGCCACTTGCTGTGCGCTGCAGCGGAGGAAGAGGGTTGGCTCGAGGGCTCTCGGTGGTGGAGGGAGGCAGACAGTACTGAATCCGCCTACAGTCGGTTCGTGTTTGGGGGTTGTTACCGAATGAAATCTTGGGTTTTGTACGGGGGGGGGGGGGGGGCGGAGTATTTACCCATGGAAGTTTCCTGCTTGTCCAAAGTGGACTTTTCAGTTTAAAAACATCCAGTTTGCATGGCTGTGGTGAAGATTGAAGCGCGTGTAAATTGGTTCAATGCTGCCTCTGGGTGTGTCTCACCAAATTATTTCCTTGCCATTGTAGGAGCCTGTGGCACATGCTAGTTTAGTCTCATAATGGCTGTAGCCCTTCAATTTAATCTAGGGGTAACTGGGTGTGGTTTAGTGGTCTGTGATGTGCAAGGCATCAGACTAGACTTTTTTTTTTTTTCCCTGATAGTGCCTTCTGGCATCAAAGTCAATCAATACAAAATGGGAAATGACTGCCCCTAGGAATTAATACAGTAAAACCTCCATTTAATGGACTAATTCGGGCAAGGGGGTGTCCGTTAAATCAAAAAGTCCGTTATTTAATAATTTTTAAAAAATGAGCTGTCGGAGCAGCAGCCCGCCCGCCACAGGGTCGGGGCGGCAGCTCTGCAGCCCGCCTGCTGCTGGGACCCAGGCGGCAGCCGGGAGCCGGCAGCCAGCCCGCCAGCTGTGTGAACCCGGGTGGCAGCCGGGAGCTGGCAGCCAGTCCGCCCGCTGTGTGGACCCGGGTGGCAGCCGGGAGCCGGCAGCCAGCCCGCCAGAAATGGATCAGGAATGCATCAGATTTGCTCAGAAATTTTGTCCGTTGCATCCGAAGTCCATTAAATCGAGGTCCGTTAAATCGAGGGTTTACTGTACTGCAGAAAGGAATACATTGAGGAGGTGGTATGGGTAGAAGGAAAGCAAATGGAAATCTGGGACTCCTATCCAATTATTTATATAAAATCAGAAGAAAGCGCTATATTTTGAATTATTAGTTTATAATTCCTTATTATTGTAACTTCAAAACCATTAGAGATTCAGGGCTTATCTTCACTATAAGCTAAATCAGCATTGCTGCAATTCATGCAGTGGCACCAGTTTATCGGATCGGGCGAACATGCAATAAATTGATGGGAGAGTGCTCTCCTATCAATTTCAGTACTCCACCTTAACAAGAGTGGATGTGGATGCAAGACACAGTAAGTCAATATAAACTTCTGTAAAGTATGTAACTAAAGTTGGGTAACTTACATCAATTTATCCTGCAGTTTAGACAAGGCCTGACACTTATTATCTGTGATATCCCTTACACCCCTCTAGAATTATAGCCTCAAAGTTTAGATCCTTCTTTGTTCATATCTAACATTTATTCAATTTTAGCATTTTTAAATACTGAAAAAAATTAAGAACTGTATTTGTTTGTCATGTATTCAGTTGAAGTCTGTGGATCTTAATCGTATCATCAAACTACTTGAAGATTCCAACTTGGTAAGTACAACATGAAGAAAAGGGCTTGTGATACATTTTATAAGGATAATAATAAAATACATTACAATTAAATACACAAATAAAACGAAGATGACCACTGAGGCTCAATATCTGGCTAAGACTAAAAATCCCAAAAGTGGAAGAATTATACTGGTAGAATTACAATGCCCACATAGGTGTAACATGGAGAAGGAGGCCTTCAGCTTCTGGCCTGAAACAACTGCTGGTCTAATTTAGAGCAACTCCTTGGGTACTCTATATTACAGTAGCCTTGCCCAGTGGTGAAAGAGCCCAGAATAGCCACAGTGGGATGTTCTATAGTGCCACTATTGACATGTCCTGACATACTCTTAGTCCCTTTTCCAACACTGCCCCTTTACCAGGCCTATACAGAGCTGGCATTGAGAAATTTCTTGGCTGCAAGGGGGATTTTATGAAAGATATGGGAACTATAGCAAATGAGAGAATTTAAACAGTTCTAGAATCTGAGCTTTATTAAAAAACTGGTCAATATAAAAAATGGTGCTTCAGAAGAATGGAAAAATTAGAAGTACACATAATGGGAACTGCAACTCCAGATTGGAACTCTTGTCCATTTAATCCACTATCTTTTCAATAGTAGTGGGCAGTGGTTAAATACAATCTGGCCTGGCTCGTGTCCATTCAGAGTGCTGCTGCAAAGATCACTTTTCTTAGCCCCTCACTTTTACCATGTAATTCGTCTCTTTGCATCCATCCACTGGCTCTATTTTCTTCATTGAATCAAACTTAAGATGCTTGTTTTTATTTCTAAGGCCCATCAGGATTTATGTCTAACCAACTTAGTGCTTCTCATTTGCTATCGAGTTGTCAACACTCACCTCCAGTTGGCCAGTGACACCAGTCTCCATCACCACGTGTTAAATTTTCAAACCAGCCTTCTCCCGTCCTGCCCCTTATGCTTTGGAGGCATTCTCCATAAACATTCACAAAGCTACCTCATTATTCTTTTTCAAATCCCTCCTTAAAATGCTCCTTTATGTGATGCCCATAAGAAAGTTGACATGTTGAGACCACTGCCTATCGTACTGACCAATACTGTCTCATTTCCTTGTACTCTTCCATCTGTTTCCAATGGTTGTCTCTTGTCTGAGATTAGTAAGCTCTTTGGTGCAAGTATCATATTTTTGTTCTGTATGTGTACAGCATCTAGCACATGGGGGCCATAGTCCATGGCTGGGGCTCCTAAGTACTATCACAGTACAAATAATGAAGAATAATAATTAATAATTATTTAAAAGGGATGGAAAGGCCTCAGTGGGAGAAGAGAGAATACATTTCTGGGGCTTCACATATAAGGAGTGAGAATATATATAAGGAGTGAGAATATATTCAAAGTCTGAAACGGAGAAGTTGCTGGTGAAGGCAGATGAAAAACAGCAATGGGCTGGTGCATGCACTACTTAGTGTGTCATTAAACATTTACATAGCAACAATTTGTGATGCCATAGATGTAATGCAACATTTCTGAATAAATCTATCCTATGTCCGTGCACCTTTAAATACATTAGTACGCCTAACTTTACAATCAAAATGGCATACCATACTTTCATACAAGCACGATATCACTAGTGATGGCATCTACTTCACTTGGCAGACAAGTTTATAGCGCTGTCAGATTATTTAAGCCAGTGAGCCCACATATTCAACCAAAATAGTCATTACTAAATGACTGCAAGATTATAGGAATGTATTCTGTGCATTTAAAAATATATGGTTAGATCAAGAAACTAATCCTGCTGCTGAACACTTTCAGAATTTCATAGTATCTTGTGACTTTTTAATCTATTTTTCTACTTGCACTTGTATTCAAAAGGGACTAGAACAAGATTATTTAAGGTTTTAAAGGCACCCTGCAATCAGGGCCATCCCTAGCTATTCTGGGGCCCTAGGCAGCCCCCCACCCATGGGGGGGCCTCTGTGGAGGGTAAGTGGGGGGGCTATCCCCAAGCCTCTGGGGGGAGGGAGATGGCTTGGGAGGGCAGGGAGAAACTGCCCCCTAGCACTCAACGGTGGTACGGCTGGGTCACTGCACTTCCCACCACTGGTGAATGTAGTCCCAGCCCTGTTACAGAGCTCAGGGGAGTGGCTGGGGCAGAGCAGGGTCGGGAAGAGGTGAGGCAGGGCGAAGCAGGGGCGGGGAGCCCTAGGGAAGAGCCAGAGCAGGGGCTGGAGCAGCTGTTGCCCTACATAGATATGTACTTATATATGGGTACGGACGGTCCTGCCTGCAATTTAAAGTTAAGGGTCATTTTTTTTCTTTTTAAGAATAATGAGGAAGAAAGGCAACTAGAAACTCTCAAGGAAGTGATAAAGCAGTACGAAACTGGGCTTGTATCCTTTTTACCTCCTCTATGGAAACTACAGTTCAGATAAGATGTGGTATTTTATATTTTTTTTAATATTTTTGATTTTTCAGCAAAGTGGCTTATCATTGGCTATGTTTCAGAGAGCTGTATAGCTTTCCCTGATGGCAGCAGTGGTTCACTCATAAGTTAATCACTGGCTTAGAGCAGTGGATTTCAAACTGAGAGTCGCAACCCAGTACTGGGTCACTGAATGTAAGGCACTGGGTCCCGGAGGCTCTGGTCAGCAACCCTGACCAGGCCGTTAAAAGTCCCATTGACGGTGCCACCCAGGTAAGGCAAGCTAGTTCTTACCTGTTCTGACACTGCGCTGCACTTTGGAAGTGGCCAGAAGCAGGTCCGGCTCCTAGATTGGGGGGGGGGGGAAGCACGGGGCTCTGCGCACTGCCCCCAACCCTGAGCAATGGCTCTGCACTCCCATTGGCCAGTTCCCGACTAATGGGAGTGGGGGCAGTGCCTGCAGGCAAGAGCCATGCGGAGCCGCTTGCATGCCTCTACCTAGGAGTTGGACCAGCGTGGTCCGTGGTACCAGGACAGGCAGGAAGTCTGCCTTAGCAACCCCGCTGCGTTGCTGACAGGGAGTCACTTGATGTAAGTTCATGCACCAACCCCGTGCCCCAATCCCCTGCCCCAGCCTTCAGCCCCCCCAAACCAGTAGCCCCTCCCTGCACCCTGAACCCCTCATCCCTAGTCCCACCCCAAAGCCTGCATTCTTAGCCCAGAGCCCTGACCCCCTCCCACACTCTGAACCCCTCATTCCTGGCCTCACCCCACAGCCCTCAACCCCTCACACCAGCCATCTGCCACAGCCCTGAGCCCCTCCCATGCCCCAAATTCCTCATCTCCAGCTCTGTTGGATCATGGGCATCAACAATTTTCCACAACTGACTCACCGGAAAAAAAGTCTGAAAACCACTGACTTACAGAAGGCCTTCTGTGCACACTTATCATTGCTAGAGTTGCTTGAATAAGAAATGTTCTTTGGATGCTTGGGGCTATGTTCTTCAAAATAGAATTAAAAAATCTCAGTATACAATAACTTAAATATAGATAAAAGACTATACAAACTTAAATGTAACTTCAGCTTTTGTATCTTAGCACAGATGTGGTTTCTAAGTGCTATATTGATTAATACTTAAGAAATATACAATTTTAACAGTACCAGTCATATGTAACAAATTTCTAGAAATGACAGGTGAGACTGTGTATAAAGATTACCTCACAAATGTGTGTTTAGTTCACATTTTCAAACTTGAGAGCCTTTAGTCCCTAATCCCATATTTAGGCATACTTTTCCACAGTATTTAGTGCGCACAACTCCCAGTGAGATCAATGGGCAAGAAAGCTCAGGTTCTTCACACATCTGAAAACCAGGCCACTTATATTTACTATATCTAAATAGGGATTTGAGTGCCTAATTTTAGTTACCCTACTTCAACACTGTCAGATTTGGATATTTTTTTTCTGAAAATAAAGTATATTGCAAGAAATAAGTTCTTTTTTTTTCTCATTCTCAAGAGTTCTAACAGTCTAATTTCCTTAACTATTGAACATTAAAAGCCTCTTAAGGATTTAGCACAAATATTTACAATTCTTAACCTATGTGCAGAAAAAATTCAGGACCAAGAGTCTTTCATAGAGCCTACGTGTGAAATTCTTAAATTATGTGGGTAAGTACATCCATCTTTAATAATAAATAGTACTTAGGACTTATAAGTGCTATACAAATGTTAAATGATTTTCTCAACACCTCTGAGATGAGTAGGCATACACTGGTTCCCCTTTCGCTTTTATAAACTGATTTACTTTGTGTATGATTGCTGTAGACACAAAAAAACCATTTTTAGCAGTTCAATGACTATGGAACTACCTATTGCTGCACTCAGGACTGTATGATAATTAACCCCTGGATGCCAGAAAGCAGTATTCCCAGAGGTGTCTTATTGCCTGCAGTGGGGTTTTCTGGGACTATTGGCCCACAAGAGATTAAACAATAAGTCTTGTTAAGGTGTGTTTTATTGTTTCAAAATGTTCTCCCGGTGAGTTAAAAACCTGAGGTAAAGCAAAGGGACCTTACTAGCTTTAGCTAAGCTTTATGAAGTGATAAACCTTAGGTCAATCCATTGGGGCGGCAGGGTGGAATACAAAAACAATTTGAGGGTTTTGTTTTGGCTTTATCTATTTTAATCTATTTCAGAATTTAACATTTAATTGTGAGGGCTTTTTAACATCTTCATTGCCATACTATTTACATTATTTGCAAATCAGAATTAAATTGTATTTCATTTCATGTTTGTCAGTACTTTCCTTTTGGTTTGGAAATTGCAGCCATAATAATGATTATACAGAAGACTTCCCCTTAACATGTTTGAGCATTCATTTTCAGCTGATAAATGCAGTAGTAATACAATTGCAACTGAATTTCTTACTTCTATGAGAACAGTTGTGCTGATTTGCTGCCCCACAATGGCTAATAAGAGAGTACATCATGAAGTTTTCAGTTTCTTCTGTGTATGGCAGCAAGATGACAAAACTTTGCAATGAAGGTGTAAAGTCCATACAACATAGTGTCAGTTCAAGTGAGAAGTAAATTTTCACCTATTGTAGAGCTCATAAATAATACTAATTTCTGCAGTGAATGTATGGATATGGCATTGGACCCCAGTTCTTTAATTTTTGTCTGATAGGGATGTTTCTATACTTCAGTGCTTTTACAAGAGAGGAGGAGAAGCCAATAATTAGAGTAGGTGTTACTTGGAAGTTCCTTTTAGCAGCTGGTCCTGTCTCTCCTACAATTTTCCACTCTTCCACCATTACCTTTATTTCTTTGCCTATCTTGCTCCCACTTCTTTCTTTCTCGCCTTTTCCATCTTTCTCCCCATTTTTTTCTCTCGCCCTCCTTTTCCTCTGGCTCTGCTGCTAATACCAATAAGAGATCTTTCCCTTTCCTAACCCTATTCAGAAAACTACAGCAAAGCTGTGCGTGCACTGCAATATGTCGTGAACGGAGCATAACATCTGAATACTTAGTTGTGTATGAGGACAATTTTAGAGTATTTATTTATTACAGAATCAGAGAGGTAGCCGTGTTAGTCTGGAATTGCAGAAGTGACAAAGAGTTATGCATCTGAAGAAGTGGGTTTTAGCCCACGAAAGCTTATGCTTCAATACTTTAGTCTTTAAGGTGCCACAGGAATCTGTCACTTATTTATTACATACACTCTGTGCTCATAGTATCTGAATGAATTTACCTGAACAATACCCCAGTTTAAAGAGATAATCTGACTCCAAGTAGCCTAAATACAACTAATAGTTCCATTTTTCCATATTGCTAGATGTCCTGCCTAGGGATAAATTCCTTTTTCCCCATCTATGGTGATCATGTCTATTCATAGCCTGCCTCTGGCGTATGACTGATGTCTCCCCAGTCACTGAGCTTAGTCTTCCATACTTAAATGATATTTGTTTGCAGGGATTATTTCCTGGTTTACCAAATATGAATTACTACAATGATACTTGTAGTCATTTACTTCTACTAGCCAAAAAATTAGTTGCTAGATCATGAAAGTAAACATTTTGTGCTGGGATCAGTGTCTGCAAAGAATATACTTGAGGATAGTTTTTCCAATACATCTTCAAGGAATTTCATAGAATAAAACAGAAGATACTGATTTTCTATCAAATTTTGGCATTAACATGAACAGGTTTTGATTAATCTGTTTTTTCTGCTGTGTTCTAAGAATAGTTATAATATCTTGCTTGTTCAAATTTTTGCAGGTTACCATTTTTAAAGAAGAAATTATCTGATGAAGTAAACTACACCCCAGTTACTTTAGAATCAGTTGCACAATTGGGTAAGTTAGATTGCTGTGTTGCAATACTTCAAGCATAATAAAAAGAATCACAATTATCTTCTCAGTTGTAGCTTAGAGTTTATATGATTTGTTACTGTACTTATAGTTACAAGTTCTTGCTACCTCCTGAGTCAGTCAACATTCTGATTTTTCCCAGCATTCAGAAGCATTTCTACTTTACTATGAACTTCATCTGTGCAGCTTTCAGAATATTGGAGAATCCTAATTGGCTGATTAGCCAATGAGGGTTTCTTTCTTCCTAGTGAGAGAAGCTACCCACCAGAATTAGTCCAGGAGAGCTCATGAAATAAACCAGTATTACTCCTGTAGCCTGATCCGCTGGCTGATTTGATTTTGCTTTGAGATCTTAACTATTACACTTGAGTTTTTAAAAGAACACCACCACCCCAAACTCTGTGGGCCAAGATAACTTGGTGTCTTGACTATCCAGTAGAGATGGGAATAAGAAGCAAAATAGCAGGTCAGCAAGTGGGGAGACTTGAGCTATAGAGAGGTGGAGCAAAAGGCGGTGTGTGACAGGTCAAACAAAAAGAAATATCATTGGAACCTGGGAACAGAAAGTTCTCCTGCCTGGAGGTCTTTATTTTCATCTGTCCAAAGAGATAGCAAAACAGACCCACAGTCTCTGTTTCAGACCCTCTTTGGTGGTGCCTGCCCCAAACTTATTACGAAGTGGAGGATTACAAAATTAAAAGAGAAAGCAAGTCAGCCTCTCTTGGGGAGCATGCCAATTAAATTATCTCCACAGCAGGGTTCTCTCCAGTTCTCTCCCTATTTAGTTTAAAAGATACTTTCTGTATGTAACCCTTATATCCCATTGTGCCTCACCAGAAGCTAGGATTACTAATACGGCAACCATGGTGTCAGATGCCATATTAGTAATCCTGTTTTCTTTGTTCTGAGAGAAACTATCTGGAACCACTGAATTGGTCTAATCCCTCACCCCTTTGGAGAGGGTGGAGTTCCAGCCCACCTTGCTCAGGGAACTCCAGCCTCAGGCTGTAAAACAAAGGGCAACAGAATAGGCCATTTTCCCAGAACCACTGGTCCTCCCCCTCTGTGTCAGTGAATCCTGTCTCTCGGCTATTTGTAGTCAAACCTGGGATAAGTTAATACTGGCCCCAAATGGTTACCCTCATAAGGAGTGAACACAAATATATACAGAGTGTAAACAGTAAGAAGGAACACACATGACTCAGTGTAGTACAAGGGAATGTAAGTAGGAAGAATCAGATGACATTTTTTAATGTCTATCTTGTAAAAATTGCACATCAGAATTTGTCTGTTTCCTACAGGTTACTTGATGAGGGTGCCAAGCTCTCAAGTGAGGATACAAATCTGTAAGTGTATCATTAGCTTTTACCACGCAGAGCCACCAAACAAACAGCTTGCAGGTAAAATACACAATTTTAAAGTCTTGCAAGAATGAAACAATGAAATGTATATGATCCGTCATCTACACTGAAATGCACTCAGCTCTGACTCCAGTTAAGAATTTTTATTTGCGCAGATAAATGTGCCATAATTACCTTAATTAAATAAATCTCCTTGGAGAATGTGAAATTAATATATTCTTCAATAGGAATGTGTACATTGTCATTAAAAATATTAAGAATTAAATTATCTATGTGAATGCATTGAATGAATGTCTAATATGACAATAAATGCAAGATTAAAATTCGACAAACACATACACGTGCTTAACTTTACATAACTGAGTAACTCCACTTACTTCAGTAAGTGTTGAAATTCTTGGAGTTTTTGCCTTTCCTTTAGATACAGAAAGTCAAAGGTGTTATGTCGAAACTAAGGAACTGTATTTTATGCTTGGTAGATACTGTTCTCTAACATGATTTTTCAGTGGGACTATTATAGTGTTTAACATCTTTTCAGGACTGGGGTTTAAATTGAGATATGATGCTGTAAGGTGCTGAGCACTCTGGCAAAGCAGCAAAAGCATCAAAGTGCATGCTTAACCCTCCTGAAGTAAATGGAGCTACTCACAAGAGTGTTTATGCTTTGCTGGATCAGGGCCAGAGTGCTCAACACTTAACAGGATTGAGCCCTTGGTCATTCACAGTAGTCAAGACATTGGAAGCAGATCTGCAAATGGAAGATTGGGCAGAGGAAATGAGGGGATGTGTTTGACTAGTAAATAAGGGGAATTTTTTCAAGAATCTCGTCTTTTAAAAACAACAAAAAAGGGCCTTTTCTCTAAAATGTCATTTGTCTTTTAAAAATTGCTCAAACCAAACTTCTCGTTACTTGATAAGGTGGAATATAAGAATGTGAACTGTTCATCTCAATACTTCTGTCCCCAGCTACATTATAAAAAGCAAAGGAGAAAACAAATGTTGGCAATTCAAATTTAGTCAATGTGACATTGAGGAGTCATGTTAGGCAATGGGATTTACTCATGCTGACTGATGGACAGATATGCTAATCATGAGTGGCAGCATGGTCCAGAGAATTAGGGCACTGGGCTGGGATTCAGGAGACTTGGGTTCTGTTCCATGTGTGTCCCTGACTTCTTGTGTGACCTAGAGCAGGTCACTTCACTGTTCTGTGCCTCTGTTTCCTCTCCCACTGTTAGACTGTTAACTCTTTAAGCTAGGAATCAACTTTTACTATATGTTTGTATAGCACCTAACACAATGAGGTCTTGATCTTGGTTACACTTTGGACAATTTTCACTAAAATTACCGAAATCCACATTTCATCCATTTTTTGAAGAAAGCTAAATATTATTTGTGATTATGCATGTCTAAATAGTTATAACTCTCAACTATTATACATATAGGTTTCTACTCTACAAGTGCAAACTATAAGATACAGATGGCTGAATTAGGAGGTTTAGCAGAAACCCTAGTTTTGTCTCTAGCATTGGTTGAAAATCAACTTGCTGAGAAGTTATGGGTACTTAAAGCCCTACAGCATCTCTCCACATCTGGTTAGTATAGGATATTTTTTAACAATCTCATTATCTCAGATATGCTTTTCTTTTTATACACCTAAAACAATTACCAACCTACAAGGGGTTGATTATTCAGACTTTTTCTTAATTCCAGGAGTAAATTGTAAACTGATGATGAAAGCCCAAGCAGCCAGCAGAATCTGTTCTCATCTAAATGATGCCGATCCCTCTGGACAGCTACTGTTCCGTTCATCAGAAATCCTATGGAACTTATTAGAAAACATGTCAAAGGAAGAAATTGTTAATCAGCTCAGTAACTTGGAATGTATATAGTAAGTACAATCAAACATTATGTAAACCAGTATTACAATTTTGGAGCAATCTATATAATACTAAAATAATATGTTGCCGAATTTTGGCATTTTGTTTGTTACATGCTGAGATATGAGATGAGGTATGGAGTTTATCAGTAATTATTATGAGCCTGATCCTGCAGAAGGAAAGGATTGCAGAATCAGGCCTTACATCAATGCAGTGCATTACTTTATTTCTTTTAGCATTGCAGTATTATAAAATTAGTAGTAAATGATATGTTATGAAGTACCAGGTTGAGAACCAGATCCTCAGCTACATTGCTCCATAAGTTAATGGAGTTGTGTTGAATTTCACTGAGAATTTGCCCTTCTGTTTTTAAAGGAAATATTTTATAATCAGACCGCAAGATCCAGTTAAGCATACCTTTGCTTGAGTAAATAGAAATCTCTTTATAAGTTCAATTGAACACCTGTAAAACAAAGATTTGTGTCCAATTGTGCCTATTTTAGCATTGTAGCTTAAATTAGATACATAGTAGTACATATAAATTATCAATTTTGGAAAAAACCTTGAAGTTGTGGTGCTTGAAGCTGCACACTAATCTAGACTTTGAAAATTCTGACTTGCAACAGGATTAATGTACTCAGGAGCTGCACATAAATAGAATTATGAAAAGGAATATAAAACTCTGACTTTAATTTTCTTCCAAGCGCTTTGAAGGAAGTGTTTGTGAACTTACTCATGCATGGTTTCCGTCACTATGATCGCCAGCTGAGAAATGACCTCTTAGTAATAGCCACACTCATAGCTGAAAACCCTGGAGCACCAATGATTGTGAGTATTCATACTTTTGAGCCTTATAGGCTAACATATTAACTACCCTGTTCTGTATGCTCTGGATATAGTCCAAAATTACTACTTTCTTGGGATTTGTTGTATTGTTAAATTCAGCCTATTCTTTCTCTCATGCTTGGCTGTTCAGAGCTTTCCTTTCAGGAAGACTCTGTTTCTTTTTGTAGTTCCCTCTGCCTCAGACACATGCAAACTCTTAATACTGTTAGCTCCTGCCCAATAACATAAAGATGATTTGATAGTGAGAAAACAAAAATAACTGCAAGCCTTAACACAAGGCTCCTGTTACAGGGAGCCTTATGTTTAAAACTGTACTCATTTTTTTGAAAATCTAAGGAGTAAGATTATTAGAGTAAGTTGCATAAGAAGTGTGTGTTTACTTCATTACCCACATCTTTTGGAATATTTCATAGCTTTTACGAGAGAGCTTTATGGTTCCTTGTTTTAAATAAGTTAATATTCTTTTACTCTTTTTTTACAGTTTTAAATTTAGAATTCTAAATAGTCTGACATAAAGAATAATTAGTCAAACAATTCCTGATTACATGGATCAGCTGGATGTTATTAGGGATCTGGTCAGGCATGTTTTCCTTTTATGGAATTCATCTTTGCTTGAATAAGAGTTTCACATTTGCTGGATAGCACTTATAATTTGGAATATGGAATCATAGAATTTAATTCATGCTTCCTATTTTCCCAGTAGCCATTTTAAAATGTCCATCGCACTTTCACAGTAGCTTATTTCATATCTGAAGTTTTCAGAGCCCGGATCCTCAAAGATACTTATGTACCTAATTGCCATTCATGTCAATAGGAATTAGGTGCATAAATATTTCTGAGGATCTGGGCCCAGGTATTAATCTTTGTGATCATAGCTAGAGTAGATATTTAGCAACCTTTTTTCTCTTCATCATATTAAAGAGTGCAAACCATTGAGAAACCATGCACAGACTAGGGACCGAATGTCTAGGCAGCAGTTCTGCAGAAAAGGACCTAGGGATTACAGTGGATGAGAAGCTGGATATGAGTCAACAGTGTGCCCTTGTTGCCAAGAAGGCTAATGGCATTTTGGGCTGTATAAGTAGGGGCATTGCCAGCAGATCGAGGGACGTGATTGTTCCCCTCTATTCGACATTGGTGAGGCCTCATCTGGAGTACTGTGTCCAATTTTGGGGCCCACACTACAAGAAGGATGTGGAAATATTGGAAAGAGTCCAGAGAAGGGCAACAAAAATGATTAGGGGCCTGGAGTGCATGACTTATGATGAGAGGCTGAGAGAACTGGGATTGTTTAGTCTACAGAAGAGAAGACTGAGGGGAGATTTGATAGCTGCTTTCAACTACCTGAAAGGGGGTTCTAAAGAGGATGGATCTAGACTGTTCTCAGTGGTAGCAGATGACCGAACAAGGAGTAATGGTCTCAAGTTGCAGTTGGGAAGGTTTTAGATTGGATATTAGGAAAAACTTTTTCACTAGGAGGGTGGTGAAGCATTGGAATGGGTTACCTAGGGAAGTGGTAGAACCACCTTCCTTAGATGTTTTTAAGGTCAGGCTTGATAAAGCCCTGGCTGGAATGATTTAGTTGGGGATTGGTCCTGCTTTAAGCAGGGGGACTAGATGACCTCCAGAGGTCCCTTCCAACCCTAATATTTTATGAGTCTATGATTCTGTGACTTTATGACAACCTACAAATCAGCTCAAAGATTAAGCCTGGGAGTAAGAAAAGGGAAATGAGAACTGTAAATTACTTTTGGAAAACAAGTATATTCTATAGGGTTGCTAATTATCTAATCACACAAACCCAAACACCCTTGCTTAGCCCCTTTCCCGAGGTCATAGCCATGTCCTGCCCCTTCTCTGAGGCCCCTCCACCCCATGCTCACTCCATCCTCCCGCCCTCCGTCGCTTGTTCTCCCCCACTCTCACTCACATTCCCCGGGCAGGGCCCAAGGGGTTCGGAGTGTGGGAAGGAGGCTCCAATCTGAGCCTGGGGTAGGAGGTTGGGGTGCAGGAGAGGGCTCAGGGTTGGGATAACGGGTTGTGATGCAGCTGGTGGTGAGGGGCATGGGCTCTGGCATGTCTGGCTCCTAAGCTCAGGAGAAGCCGGACAGTTCTGTGCACTGCTCCTGCCTGCAGGCACTGCCCCCACAGCTCCCATTGGCCGCAGTTTATGGCCAATGAGAGCTGCAGAGTCAGCACGCAGGCTGGTCATACCACTCACTTCCGGGTGTCATGCGGAACCAGGAAAGGCAGGGAGCATGTCTTAGCCCTGTTGCGCCACTGACTGAACTCTTAGAGGCATATTAAAATCTCCCAGGTTGCTTTCAATAGCCACTGGGAGATTGGGGCTGGTTCTTGGAGACTCCTGGCCAATCCAGGAGGGTTGGCAACCCTAATATTCCGTAATGGGAGAAAAATTTTCAGTTTAGACTGGACGCTGTATTTATTTTGCATTGTTTATGGAGATTACCCATAAGGTTCAAGGAATGGGTAGTCCAGTACATTACCTTATATGAGCAGTAGATTTGAGTCCTCTCTTGAAGGTAATATACATTTTCTTATTCATTTTTTTTTTTTTAATTCGTATGCGTTCTCCTCTAATTACATAAATGTCTGGTTTGTCATTTAACACAATGCAATAATAGTAATATTTCTAATAGTAATGCTTCTAATATCCCATGAAATTGTCATTTAAACAAAAAATGATAATTTTGCTCAGCCCAACAATTTGAATCTTCAAAAGTTGAAAAGAATATTTTGCCACATATGAATTGCAAACTTCCTATAAAAATAAGGCTCATAATAAAATTAAAGTTAGCATTTCTGAGTTTACCAGTAGCAGCAACTCTTTACCCTTAAAAAAAAAAAAGTGGTAATTGTTAACCAATTTCCATCTTAGTTTAGTACCAAATTAACATTTAAAGGGAAAATCTGCATTTTAATATTCCAACAAATTATTTTAATTAAAACGCTGTTTTGTGGTTATTAAATGAATATTGAATCAGGTTGGAAATCTGTTAATTATTTCATCCCTCTATGGTTGTTTTTTCTTTTTTTTTAAGTAAAGAAGCCCATAAATCATCATTGCAGTATTTTTCTGATGACAAAAAGTGCTTTTGCAGTTTGAGACTATTGGACTGAGCACAACAGGAGCCCAGTAATTGCTGGATATATCAAGGAAGAGAAGAGTTGTTGTACCTCCTAGGTTGTCTGGTCAGTTCTTTGTACTGTCTCCAGTCCTGGAGGTATTGTAGCTCAACTGGTTGTCTATCAGCTATAGTTTGCTCACATCCATTTTTTGTCATGGACTATAACAGCCAAATTTTAAATATTCGGCATCCATTTGGGCAAACATCATTCGTGCATACAATTTTCATGTGATCAGTTGTACATTTTATCATTTGAACGTAAAAAGCATATATTTACATGAACAAATTCAACACATACATGAGTGTACAAATAAATGCACAAACATTACTCAAATTGGCAAAATCATATGCACGCAAATGAAGGGAGCCACTCTGAAAATTTAGCCCTAACTACATTGTGAGACTGTTGTCTCCATGTGTGCCAGATTGGACCAGGGAATGCCAATCTTTTGGGGCTTCCACAGACTTCCATACATTTATGCAGAATGAGGTATACGTTTTGAGTAATTGAACCCTTAGATTTACCAAATACCCTATCACCTACTTTGGTAAAATGCTGAATATACTGACAAATGAGAGCTGACATTTTAAAATGTTGTCAAGAAAACAGTAAAACTTACAGTGGAATTATGAGCTATGATCTAATTAAAACATTTATTTTGTATGTCTGTTAGGAAAGTGGATTTACTAAGCAGTTAATACTATTAGCAACATTTAGTGAAGGTAAGATATCTTATTATTGTGAAATATAAGTGCTTTTTTCCTAATGATCATGTTTTGAATTTTTTGTGTAGCTTTAGTTGTAATTTGCCTATAATTTCCTTCCCAGTTAAAAGTAACAATCCTTTGGTAAGAGGTCTTAAGCTTACCTACAGTTATGAAGACTTTGAGCTGAAAAAATTGCTGTTTAACATGGTTGCAGTCCTAGCGAAAGATCTGTGTGCAGTACAGGTAAGTTGTACCTAATTGGTTGTGTAAATAAATGAAAGGGTTATATTGATCATAGTAATATCCTTTACTGTCCATGTCCACATGCTCACCTGTAGGTGAATAATTCATAATCTTATGCCAGTACTTAGGGCTGGTCTCCACTACGGGGGGGGGATCGACTGCAGATACGCAACTTCAGCTACGTGAATCACGTAGCTGAAGTTTGCGTATCTGCAGCCGACTTACCACTCGTCTTCATGGCGGCGGCGGTCAGCGGCGCGCTCCCCCGTCGACTCCAGCTTGCGCCTCCTGGCAAGCTGGAGTTCCGCAGTCGACGGGGGTGCCGCGCGCGATCGATTGCTCGCGTCTTCATAAGACGCGAGAAATCGATCGCCAGAAGATCGATGGCTACCCGCCGACATACCCATAGCCTCACTCCTTGTGCTGATGCTATACTGCAATATAAGGTGCCTATTTTTTAGAGGTTTTGCAAATCCAGTCCAACGCTAAAAAAATTACCTATTCTGAAAAACAAATGCTGAACGTGACTCAAATTCAGATGTAGTTCATCACTGTTTCAGAAACCATGTTTTACTGAATTGATACAGAATATGAACAGTATTTGTCTTCACTGAACTATATTCAGCATTAGTTTCACTATACCTGCTCCCATTACCAACCATTTGTAATTTTCCTAGTACAGACCTGTCCTGGGCATTTTCTCCCTATTTCTGCAGATTCTGACAACCTAAAGGAGCCACTGGGCAATGAGTCAGTGAAGCTGATGAGAGGCTAGCTGAGTGCATATGGTACCTAAGAATTACCATCAGTCAAGCTTATCATTAGTTGCTACTTTGTCCTCCGGCCACATACCTGTCTTTGAGCCTTTTATATCAGCATTACACACATACCATGAACATCACCAGCAACAGTCAAAACATCCCTGACTCCCATCAAACTTGCCTCCTGTGATGCAGATCCTCCTACACTCATAATGACTTCAATTTTATAATTGTTGTTGTTGGCTGTATTATTGTACAAGCTTGAGGTCTTGGCCCATAAGTGGGACTACTTTGTACTAGGGGCTGTACAAACAAAGACCAAAAAGAGGTCCCTGCCCCTATGATTATTTATTTATACCAGATGAGGATGTGGCCCAACAGCTTTATCCAAGACACTAATTAAAAAAACAAAAAACTGTGTGGTGCTAATCACTGAGTTAGAACAAACTCGACAAGGGCTTGACCCACTGACCATAGATATGAAGTGATATTAAATTTATCATTCCCAGAAAGACCCTTCAGTGTGAAGGGTACATTTTAAAAGCTTTAAGACGGAAATTGCAAACAGTGGAGTTAAAAACTGTTTTAAAAATTAGTTGTCTGTCTTAGATTTTTTTCATATTTACATGTGACATCTTTAAGCTATATCTGTATCCTATTTATCTTTTGAATCTGCAGCTGCTAAATGAGGGTAAAGTGGTGCTGGCTTTATTTCATTATGTAAAACCGAATGAAAAACCTGGTGTACATGACTGGTCTGCTGCCCAATATGAAGAATTACAGCTTCATGCAATTGCTACGTTAGCTTCTGTGTCTCCATTGTTAGTGGATGACTATATGACCTGTCAAGGGAATACTCGTCTCCTTATGTTTCTAGAATGGTGCGTGGGCCAAGGTGAGTTGAGTTTAGAAATCCATCTCCATTATATATCATGGCCCTGAAAATACAACACAACGATTAGACAGAAAAACTATAAAACCCTTAAACATGGAATACCATTTTCAAAAATAGTTCATGTAGGAAATGTATCAGTTTTTGCATCAGTTTTTGAAAAACCTAAATAAATAGGTTCAAGAATAGCAGCCGTGTTAGTCTGTATCTGTAAAGAAAGCAAGGAATACTTGTAGCACCGTAGAGACTAACTAGTTTATTTCAGCATGCTGAAATAAACTAGTTAGTCTCTACGGTGCTACAAGTATTCCTCGCTTTCTTTATAAATGAATAGGAAAGAACTCTCTCACTGAAGAAAGATGGTCTACAGTTTTCTGCACCACTGCTCATCCAATGCACCTCCTAGCTGGCCGACATTACTTTTTTTTATTCCAGTTTTGAGTGTTCCCTACACAGAAATAAGTAAATTTAATCAGATGAGTATTTTTTGGTATAGATAAATATTCACTTAATCTGGTAGTCTCCATCTTCCCTCTTTTTAAAGACACCATAATAGAGACTCTACTTAATGTATACCCCAAATTAAAAAACATATAAAGAGAACCTAAAAAGTGCCACTGTGGTTAAACAACAAAGTAAAAGAAGCGCCGAGAGGCAAAAAGGCATCCTTTAAAAAGTGGAAGGTAAATAAAGGAAAGGAAAATAAAAATGAACATAAACTCTGGCAAGTGAAGTGTAAAAATATAATTAGGAAGGCGAAAAGAGAATTTGAAGAACAGCTAGCCAAAGGCTCAAAAAGTAACAGCAAAAAAAATGTTAAGTACATCAGAAGCAGGAAGCCTGCTAAACAACTAGAGGGGGTACTGGATGATCAACATGCTAAAGGAGCACTCAAGGACATTAAGGCCATTGAAGAGAAACTAAATCAATTCTTTGCATCAGTCTTCACGGCTGAGGATGTGAGGGATATTCCCAAACCGGAGCCATTCTTTTTAGGTGACAAATCTGAGGAACTCTCTCAGATTGAGGTGTCATTAGAGGAGGTTTTGGAACAAATTGGTAAACTAAATAGTAATAAGTCACCAGGACCAGATGGTATTTACACAAGAGTTCGGAAGGAAATCAAATGTGAAATTGCAAAACTTCTAACCATAGTTTGTAACCTATTATTTAAATGAACTTCTGTACCAAATGACTGCAGGATAGCTAATGTGATGCCAATTTTTTAAAAGGGCTCCAGAGGTGATCCCAGCAATTACAGGCCAGTAAGCCTGACTTCAGTACCAGGCAAACGGGTTGAAATAATAGTAAAGAACAAAATTGTCAGACACATAGATTAACATAATTTGTTGGAAAAGACTCCACATGGCTTTTGTAAAGGGAAATCATCTCTTGCCAATCTACTAGAATGCTTTGAGGGGGTCAACAAGCATGTGGACAAGAGGGAACCAGTGGATATAGTGTGCTTAGATTTTTCAGAAAGCCTTTGACAAGGTCCCTCACCAAAGGCTCGTAAACAAAGTAAGCTGTCATGGGATAAGAAGAGAGTCCTCTCAGGGTTTGGTAACTGGTTAAAAGATAGGAAACAAAGGGTAGGAATAAATGGTCAGTTTTCAGAATGGAGAGAGGTTAATAGTGGTGCCTTATAGGGGTCTATACTGAGCCAAGTGCTATTCAACTTATTCGTAAATCATATGGAAAAAGGGGTAAACAGTGAGGTGGCAAAGTGTGATGTTACAAAACTACTCAAGATAGTTAAGTCCCAGGCAGACTGAGAGCTACAAAAGGATCTCTCACAACAGGGTGACTGGGCAACAAAATGGCAGAAAATATAATACTGTCTCTGTATAAATCAATGGTACGCCCACATCTTGAATACTGCCTTTAAGATGTAGTCGCCCCATCTAAAAAAAAAAAAAAACCGAATTTGAAAAATGTTCAGAAAAGGGCAACAAAAATTATTAGGAGTATCTAACGACTTCTGTATGAGGAGAGGTTAATAAGACTGGGATTTTTCAGCTTGGAAAAGAGACTACTAAGTGGGGATATGAGTGAGGTCTATAAAGTCATGACTGGTGTGGAGAAAGTAAATAAGGAACTGTTATCTACTCCTCATAAAACAAGAACTAGGGGTCACCTGATGAAATTAATAAGCAGGAGGTTTAAAACAAACAAAAGAGAGTAAGTATTTCTTCACACACCACATAGTCATCCTGTGGAATTCTTTGTCAGAGGATATTGTGAAGGCCAAGACTGTAACAGGATTCCAAAAAAGAACTAGATAAATTTATTGAGGATAGGTGCTATTAGCATCAGTGCTATTAGCCAGGATGGGCAGCAATGGTATCCCTAACCTCTGTTTGCCAGAAGCTGGGAATGGAGACAGGGAATGGATCACATGATGATTACCTGTTCTGTTCATTCCCTGTGGTATTGGCTACTATCAGAAGACAGGGTACTAGGCTAGATGGACCATAGGTTTGACACAGTATGGCCGTTCTTATGTTCTTTTACTTGTCTTACTGGAGCACAAAGTCCACTGAAAAAAACTAGTCAGTAACTTATTGAGCTAACTAAATTTTTGAAATAATTACAAATATAATTAAAAACACAGTTTTTATGATAATAAAAAGTACAGTCCTAAGTATTTTTAAAACGTTTTATTAGAAAATTATTTTTAAGCAAAAAGCCTTTGTAATAAGGGATTACTTTGGTTTTGGTTTATTTGAAACCTGTGAAATAGCAGTTGATTCAAAATAAAATTGTGCTGAATTGCAAAAGCAGATGTTTATTTTGATTTATCCACAGATCCCTTCTTTGGTCAAGGTAACTGTTTCCATGGTGCAGGTGGTCGTGGCAACAAACTTGCACAAATGCGCTACAGTCTGAGAGTCCTGAGAGCTGTGGTGTCCCTTTATGACGAAGCTGTAAACCTCGATCTTTGTGATCAGGGAGCAATTAACCAACTGTTGGGTAAAGCACAATTTATGTTGTAATATTTATCTATATATATAAAAGTCAAACGCTGTATGCGTGCGTGCGTGTATGTACGTTCCCTTACTCCTTCCACACCGTTTGAGCTAGAGACTTGAGATTTGGTACAGTTATAGGCCTTAGGGTCCTAATCAGGGTAAGAGTCAAAAAAATTTCAAATCTCACCTCTGACACCCCCCCAGGGGTGAAATTCTTTAAAGCCCATTCACATCAGCTGGACAGCAGGTTAACACCTGCTGTTCTCTGTGACATAGTTATGATGTAATAATACCCCCTCCAACGGACCCCGCACTCGCTTAGCTCTCTCCCCCCTCCTCCCTCCGACGGACCCGAGCAATGCCGGGTATTTCCACTCAGCGTTCTCTCCCCCCTCCCCCCCTCCAACGGACCCCGCACTCGCTCAGCTCCCTCCCCCCTCCAATGTTCCCCACACACACACTCGCTCAGCTCTTTCCCCCCTCCGATGGACCCCCCGCACTTGCTCAGCTCTCTCCTCCCTCCCCCTCTCCGACGGACCCGAGCAACGCCAGGTAGTTTTGCTAGTGTCTTATAATAGAAAATCTATGTTTGAGAGAAATAAAGGGTTTAATGTCCATCAGTGAAAATCTGGTCCCAATGAAGTCGATGGAAAAATACCCACAGGATTGCAGTGGAGCCCCTTATTTTGGATATCAAATTGTGGAGCTTTAATTTATCCTGGGAGGGTACTTACGTGGGCTTGTCTACTTGGTGAGTTATCTTGTGGCAAGCCAGGTTGTGAATCTACAGCACACCAGCTTGCTGCTCGCTAACTGGTTATATGAATACTACTACAGCATAGTGATCGTTCTGGAGTGCTGCTTAGTATTCTGCTCTCTGTAAACTAAGCCATGGTCTAGGACTTTCACTGCTTTGTATCCATATGGCAAGTTAGTGCACAGCAAGCTGTTGTACCATAGTTTCACAGCTGGTTTTCAGCTCAGTAGTTTGCTGTGTGGACAAACCTGTAGTTCCACAGGCTTTAGTCCATGGGGGTAAAGATTACAATCTACTCAATTTTCATTGTTAGTAACTAATTTGCATTCAGGAGTACTACAGATTGTGTGAGATTTTGTGAAGCTCAGTAGATAAATCTTGTATAGCACAGGTAGATTGTGTTAGACAATAGAGTAAAATTGGAATTTGAAAATTTTATTTTGAAAATATCAGCAAAGGTAGTAACTGGATATAATTAGGTTTTCTGTTTAAAACAGGACACTTATGTTTTTAATTTGTCTGTCATTCTAGATATCTTAAAATATATAGCAAACAAATCTAAAGAAGAAAAAGAAGATGCCATTGTACTGGAAATTCAAACTGACATATTACTTATCTTATCTACTCTCTGTGAAAATGATCTTCATAGAAAGGTAATCCTATTGCATTATTCTGTGAGAAAAGTCAAAATATATTTGTATTTAAATTACAATGTAATTTTCTTCAAAGGAAAGTATCATTTGTACTTCACCACTCATGAATCAAAGGCTCTCTGACAACTAGTTTCAGTGATGTTGCATTTTACTTCCATCATCTTACTCATACTCCTTTTGAGCAGTTGACTGAACCCTGCCATTACCATTTTGCATCATCTAAATAAAGGGATGAAAATATGTATGTTGGGGTGAAGAAATAGTGAGATAGGGAGGACTTTTAGAATCAAAAACTGAAAATCTATTTTAGCACTGTCAGTAGAAGGAAAAAATTCTCCTCTAGTTCATGAGGCAGGACTAATACAGATACAAGGAACATGATTTAGTTTTTGTTTCTTTGAGGTTTTGTGTGTATTTAGGAAAAATACAGCTTTGATTAATGTCTTAGCAGGAACTATTTGGCTGTGAAGGAGTGGATATTCTTATTCCATTCATGAAGATGGATCCAAATAAGTTATACAGTGGATTAGGTCATAATCGACTCCTTTTTAGCACATTAGACAGTTTGTGGTAAGTGTGGAACTATTTTAACAACAGTAATGGTTAAAAGGAAGTCTTGTATTTTATGTTTGTATGGTTGTTACTCTTCTGTAAACATGAAGACCTTTCTCTCATTTAAGGTGCTTAGATGTTCATTATGCTACTTGATTAAATCGTCATCATAAAAATATTTTTGTACACAATTCATACTAGATCTAGGGCTCAATCTTTGGTCCTAATTTCACCAATAGCAAACAGAAAGATGCCCTAAAAAAGCAGCTGAAGATTTCTCCTGTGCCAGGAAAATTCTTGGATTGCACAAGCAATAGTTGGCTCTAGATCACCCACTTCCTCCTCCCACTCTTCACACAGGTGTCCTGTTGGGAGTAAGGAAGGGCCATGCCAAGATGGGAGGTGGAGCACTTTGTGAGCTCATCCTCAGTTGCCACACCTGCTAAGTACAAGTAGCATATAAAATAAATGGAGATATACCAATCTCCTAGAACTGGAAAGACCTTGAAGGTCATCGAGTCCAGTCCCCTGCCTACACTAGCAGGACCAAGTACTGTCCCCTGACAGATTTTTTTTTTTTTTTTTTTTTGCCCCAGATCCCTAAATGGCCCCCTCAAGGATTGAACTCACAACCCTGGGTTTAGCAGGCCAATGCTCAAACCACTGAGCTATCCACCACCCACACCCACACACACACACACACCCACACACACACACACACACACCCACACACACACACACACACACACACACACACACACACACACACACACACACACACACACACACACACACACACACACACACACACACACACACACACACACACACACACACACACACACACACACACACACACACACACACACACACACACACACACACACACACACACACACACACACACACACACACCCCTAACCCTACCTTGTACTGTGAGCTGTTTCTGCCCCCAGGCAACCCAGGATTGAGGTAGTAGAAAGGTGGCTTTGAGCTGTACTGAATGAAGATTGCATCATTGAGTGATATGCAAAGAAATCCTTTAGGCACTGGTTTCAATCTTCATATGATGCTGACCGTGAACCTGAAGTAAAAGTGGCTCTAAGGGTATGTCTACACTGACCAGTTTCTGCACCACAAGTTATACCACTTTTATTAAAACGCTGGAATTAAACCGCTGTTGGGTGTCCACATTGTGTTCTTTGTGACGCTGGAGCGCATCCACATTAGCAGCTCTTGCAATGGCAAAGACAGCAGTGCATTGTGGTAGCTATCCCATTCTGCAACTGTCCACAGCCCAGTCCCATTGTTCCATGGGCATCCTACTACATCACCAGCTGCTCCCTCAACTGAAGTGAGGGAGAGTGTGTGTGTGTGTGTGTGTGTGTGTGTGGAGGGTGGGAGAGAGACAGTGTGTTTTGGAGAACGGAGTGTGTGTGTCAGCATGCAGTCTTGTAAGTTCAGACAGCATCAGGAAGCAACCGGTCCTGAGGCAGGGGGAGGGAGAAACCCCGACATCAGCCCCCGCCTCCCTCCCTGGACTCTCTGCACAGCAGTCTCTCTCAAATTCTCTCTCTCACTCACACACACTTCTACCTATCTGTCCCAGAGCAGATCAGCACAGCACGCAACGTCTGTCAGAAAGGGTGCTTTGGAAGGGAAGAAGCGCATGTCGCCAGAGCAGCCAAGTTCAAAACAATGAGCAGAGCAGTCACTTGAGGCAATATGGGATAGCTCAGGAGGCCAATTACAGCGCAGAAAGCAATCAAGTGTCTACACTGGCAATAAAGCGTTGGAACCTCTGCGCAAATAGCCATACGACTCTCGTCGAGGTGCTTTTTTGCAGCGCTGCAATTGAGGAATTTCTGCACACAGAGTGACTCGAAAAGCTGCTTTACAGAGCAGAAACTTGCCAGTGTAGATAAGCCTATAGTTTCCACCTGTCCTGAGGTTGGCTGGGGCCCAAATGATGTTGCTCTACCCTACAGCAACTGAAACAAACATTACCAAAAAAAAAATAATCTGAAACATACTTAAAATTAGTGTCTTCTTCAATCAATTTTAACAAGTATATTTATTTTTTCTGTTACAAGCAATGTAGAGTTAATATATTTAAATGCAGTGATAAAGTGATGGGTACTGTACCACTTTTCACAGTAAACATCCTATGAAGTGTCAAATGATATTTTTATGCAACACATTGAAGTAAATTATCTATTTGTTTGCTAGGATGTTGTATAGCGTGAAATATATGTTATTTCTAACATGGAAATTATTTTCATTTAAGGTGCTGCGTCCTGGGATGTTACATCGCAGAGGATTATTTTCTCGAAAAAGAAGGCATTTTTCTCCTTCTGGATTTGTTGGCAGTAAGTATTGTTAGAGAGTAACACACAGAAAAATAGCAACTTTTTCTTTTTTGCTGTTGCTCCTTCTGAGAGTATCATATTGGTATACAATATCATGGGAAACCCAGAGCAGTTAATTCACTTGTAAGTACATACACTCCAGTGCACATGCACATATCTTACAAGTTTCTCATTTTATCTTTGTTTTAAAAAAATATTTGTTGGTGTTAATTTCACTCAAATTTATATTTTAATGTATTCTTCTATTTATAGACTATTCACTTAAGTCCTGATTCAGGAAAGCATTTAAGAACATGCTGAAGTATCACTGAAATCAGTAGAGATACACTTAAACATGTCCTTAAGTGCCTTGATGAATTAGGGACTTTAAAGGTACTTTGTAGACACATGGCCAGCATTTTACTACTGGCAACTTAAGGTACTCACACTAAGCTTGTGGGCCTTCCCCATACAAGTGCATGTGGAAGTTTTGTGAAAGGAATTTTGGTGACCAGTTCTGAATAGTTTGGTTCAAAGGATTTCTCTGTTTTGGCTATGAAGATGGAATTTCTTTGTATTCTAAACTACTTTCAACTCTTTTCCATGGTCCTTGACAAAGTTAAAACAAAAGAACATATGCAACCTAATTCTTGGAATATTGGTTGAATTTTGTGACAATTCTAAAACTGCTTCTCACATCAACACCTGGCGAGGGAAAAAAGATCAGACTGCAGCTAACCTTTTAATACATTTGTGGAAACAAGAGGAGTTGGAGCTGAGAGTCAAACATGATCAAGATGGAAGAATCGTTGGTAAGATATAGCAGACTTTAAACCGTCTGTGCAGTTTCATTTAATAAAGAAGAAAATAAATTATTCTTCTAACAATCAAGTCCTTCAAATGTAAATAAATGATAGTAAATCTCATTCCTATGTCAGTGCTTCTTCATCTGATAACATCAAAATGCCTACATATAAAGTTTTAATTTTGTTGTACAGACTCACCACTATGTGGGATTTGCTTCATTACCTGGCAAGAGAACCAACTGTCCATTCCTTTTTAATGATTGACAGTTGAACAGCTTCATTCTGCAGCTGTATATCAGTTGTGTCCTTAAGGAGAGTTCTATGTTGTAATATTTCAAAGTTTACATGAAAGTGGTTTTCCTCTAATGCTGAGAGGTTCCTTCGAATAACTTATGCAGCTATAAAATGTAAAATAGCAAGAAAGGGAAAGTTTTATTGTCACAGGAAGTTATCCGTATTAATCAGCATTTCCTGGTCCAAATTCTGCCCTATCTCACACCAAATCAATGGAGCTATTCCCGGTTTGTGTGGGTATATACTAAATTGAGACAACTACCCCAGTTTTGTAGGTGACCAAGGATAAATAGTGAAATATACAAGAATAAATTGGTTGGCTCTCATGTTTCAGACACTTCAATGATACAATGCTGGGGCAGTTGGCGGGCATTGGGATCACTGCCTTGTTTGTTCTTGGAAGCTGCCAGCTAAAGGTTTCTTTATTAGATGCAAAGAAACCTTTAGCTGGCAGCTTCCAAGAACAACAAGGAGTGATCCCAATGCCCGCCAACTGCCCCAGCATTGCTATCATGGAAGTGTCTGAAAACATGAGAGCAAAAATTTATTCTGTATTGTGCAAGCTAGGTAAGGGGTATATGTTGTTATCAGATTTGCCTGTTACTATGGGTTACGCTCATTTATTAGGGTTACTCTTCTGGAGGGGCGGGGTTCTGTAATTCTATCAATGTACAGCTTGTGTCACTTGTGTTTTCATATGGAGCTCTACTTCTCCCTTCTGCAAGTCCCCTCCCAGTGGAGCTATCCTGCAGGACCTAGGTTCCCCAGAGCTGGGTTCCCCCAGCATCAGATGAGCATAGACACACACTAATAGAGCGAGTCTGAGTGGACCGGTCTAGTCCGCACTCTCAAGCTGACCCCTTATATGTCTCTGGACTCAGTGGGCTGGGTCAAACAACACTTCCAGGCTGCCACCCTCGTATGTGATAGATTCAGCACGTTCCTAGCCTCACTTTCAAGTTACAATTGTTCTGGCAGTAACCCACTGATTAGCAAACCCCTCAGTATTTTGGGCGCTACAGGGATCTTTAGCTTGGGTAAGAGGAGCATTGCTGCAGAGTAAATGGGGAAGCCAAAAACACAAAAGAGTAAAGTTCAGAGAGAGAAGCAACCAGCTTAACCAAAAAAAGTCATTTATTGAATAATAGTGATAACCACACAAGGAGAGCCTTAACAAACATAACAGTTATATTAAAGATTACAGAAGTCCGATATCGAAAACTATACCTGGTCAAACAAGTCAGGGTTAAAAGTTATACCTGAGGTAAAAAAGAAGACCGAGAGAGAGCGAGAGAGCGCTGGGGTCTCACCACTCCATGAAGCTTGGACTGGTCGGGGTTCCCAGGTGATGGTGGTAGCTCAGGGTTCAAAGCGCTGGAGAAAGACAGAGCCCCCACCTCGATCAGTCAGGAAAAGATGAAGTCCCAGTGGAACTGATGCAAAGTTTGGATCCAGGGAGCAGAACACTTACGTGAGCATAAGTAGGGAGGTTTTGTTGGGAAACAGTGGTTCAAGGGAGAACACTGGATTTGTTTATGGATAAACTGATGACTCAAGGGTTTTTTGGGGGCTAGAAAATAGGAACTGATCATTCCTGACTATGGGTGGTATTCCTTCAAGGGAGTTCACAATGCAATTAGGTAGCTTCAGTATTTTGGATATCAATCAAGGATTCATTACTAGAATTGGTCTGATAACTGCTGAGCTGGGTGTATGCAGATATGGGTTCATTAACATCTGGAGCAGAGATCCCCCATGATGCCTTGCTTCCCTGCTTTTTTGGTCCCAGAGTTGAGCACAGTTCTTGCTTTGGGATCTCTGTTCTCCATACTGCATGCTAATCCCTGTCCCATCTTTGATGCTGATGAGGCATGGGGAGTTGCCTTAATCCTGTCTTTCTTGTCAGGAGGGGTTTAGGTGCATCTCCCATTGCCTTTTATTGCTTTCTGTAAATCTTTCTTCTGATCGGTTTTGGTTCAAACAGAGATTGCGGGCCGGGGTGTCCTTCATGAGTCAGATAGGCTAGTTACTGCACCCTGGTTCCCCAAGAACACAGAGCTGACTGGTTGCAACATTGCATCCCAATTTTCAAATTTGTCATTAATCTGAATTCCACCAGGAGCACAACATAGACATTGTATACATGCTTGACCTACATTCAGGTTAGAGAAGTTCTGGAATAGGCTTCTAAGGGACATTGTGGAGTCCCCATCATTGGAAGCTTTTAAAAACAAGTTGGACAAACACCTGTCTGGGATGGTCTAGCTTTACTTGGTCCTGCCACAGCGCAGGGGGTTGGACTTCATGACTTCTCAAGGTCCCTTCCATCCCTACATCTCTGATTCACACACAACATCTCCATGTTGCTCATGTAGTTCAGAACACCAAATGGGAGAAACAAATAGCATGGAAATGGATTATACAAAATTGGAAAGCTTTTTACAGCATTTAAAACCATGTGGCATACATCTCAATGAAGTCATGTCACATATTGGTTTTTTTTGTCTGTAATATGGCAGATCCAAAAAATCTATTGTTAAGGCTTTTCCTTTCATGCCATGCTACATGTCACAAAATGCTTTGAAACTGTAAAATGATATAAGATATACTCTAATAAACATATACTACAGTGTTGGGCTTCAGCACTAGTGAATATGAAATTTATAATGAGATTTGGGCAAATATAATATCTGAACAATTCAAAATGATGTTAATTGGATATTATTGAAATTCAATATGCACAAAAGTGAGAATTCAAAGTCATAGTAGCTGTACCTTGCTTCCACTCTTTCTGTTTACATTCTTAATAACATTTTATAAAATACTGGAATCATTCTGTTTGCAAGGCTGAGTTCAGGAGTTAGAAGAGGCTCTCAGTACAAATCCCTGAAAGAAAGTACCAAAATCCCTATATATGACTCTCCAGGGGCTACTTCTCAGCTAAACAGCTCTGCTCCTCCATGATTCATCACTTTACTGGAGCCACAATATCATGCTTTTCAATAAGGAAGGAGTTATCTACATCTATCCCTTATGGAATCTGACTTAGTTTAAATAGAGGAACATTTCCCTACAACACAAGAATAGCAGACATCACACAGCCATGGCAATACAGGTGTTATGAAGGGTGTGTGGAAGTATAGCATTAAAACAGAATGATTTAGTTATAGGGAAGTGGCTATCTTATCACCAGAAGCTAGCACAAGTAACTGACAGGAGCGTGTTTGGTGAAGATACTATACATCTTTGTGACAACACTGTTGCATTTGATAACAATTTGTCACACTTAAGTGCCATGGTGTATTGTCTTATATTTTAAGACAAATATATGATGTCATTCATAGCTAAATAATAATAAACAATACTTTTTTAGGCTTTGAAAATTTGCCTGGTTTGTCTGCCAAGGATTTTGTTACACTCGCTGTAATACGTCGATATCTTGACTTTAAAGTGAGTATTTTTTTAAAATGCTACTACTTTACCATCATTTGCGCACACACACACACACACACACACACAAAATACAAGAAAAATAAGTTACAGCTGAAGAACCCCCTGATAATTGCAATATGTACAAGTTATAAATCCGATTTAACACACAGCCCTCAAAAGTTTTTTCTGACTTGTTCTTCTTGAGAACCCGTGCATGCATGTGTGCGCACACATATGGCAACTTGCTGTAACTCCCTGATAAGGCAGATTTATACCACAAAAGATGGTGTGGCTGCAGATTCACACCCTGGTTCAACTCTCAAGTCTCTGAAGACAAGCACTGTGTAAGCATTCTGGAGAATAATACTTAACAAAAAAGAGAGCAGGAGAGGGCATGTCGATTGTATTTTAAGTCACTGGAACTTTCAGAAATAAACAGCCTTTTAAAAAAATAGTCTGTCTGTCTAACACAAAGGTTGGAGAAGTCTGGAGTGAAATATGTGCAGAACTAAAAGAAGAAACATTCAGACCAGTCACTCCTGATGAGGAAGCCTTGAAAGTTATTTCAGAGGCATCAGAAAATGTTGGAAAGATGGTTGCCACTCTCCAGACTGAAATGCTTGAAAGTCAACAGCACCAGGAGCTCCAGGAGGAAGAAAAGATTTACTCCAAAGTAAGACATGAAGTATTTATTCAAGAAAAGCCCATTTACTTCAGTATAAATTGTTTTGCTGACTACTTATATTAGTAAGATTTGCTTGTTTAGCAGAGTTCAAAGTCCCACCATATTTGCATTAAGGTATTCTCTTCAGATTTCATAAGCAATTAAAGTGAAAAAATTTAAAAAAATAAATTTAAAATTTAATTTTGTCAATAATTAGCACTATGAAAGAAACAACTGTGCAATGTATCACCACTGATACAAACATAGTAGAATGATTACTAATTTTGATTCTAAGGTGTGTCTCATCTTTTGCACAAGAGGAACAGGTAAGGTTATGATAATTGTAAAGCAATCATTACAAATAAGATCTCTTTCTCATAATGAAACTCTAAGGGCTGTATTTACACTTGCAGGGGTACAGTTTTCCAAAATTTGAGTTGAAACATGATTAGTGGTAAACTGTATTGGGACCAGTTTTAACATAGAGTGGGATGAATAATGAATTTTTTATTATTATTTTTTGATTCACTGGCTGTTTTGGAAACATGGGGGAGGAGGAAGAGAAGTTCTCTTGGGTCAAAGTAAAAATGACATTTTTGACAGTTTTCAGTGCATTGAAAAGTCCAAAAACATTTCACACCATAATGAACTGAAAAGGTTTGACATCATTGAAACAAAAAACTTCAAGTCCAAATATTTCAGTAATGTCAAAACAAAACATTTCAGTTAAGTCCCAGAAATCTAGTTTAGACTTTCATGCATTTTGACAAAAGCAAGCAAAGGATTCACAAAATGTCTGGAGGAGGTACTGCTTCCTTTATAAGCTTCAGTCCTGTGGCTTGACTTGACTTGAACCCAAGTCTCCCACACCCCAGGTGAATGCGCTACTCGCTGGTCTAAAGCTTATAAGAGTAGGACCAGCAGGACTCTTCCTGTTTTGAGAATCTTTTGCTTGCTTCTGTCAAAATGAAAATTAATTTTTTCAGATCATAGAATCCTAGAACTGAAGGGACCTCAAGAGGTCATCAAGTCCAGTTCCCTGCACTCAAGGCAGGACTAAGTATTATCTACAGACCATCCCTGATGGGTGTTTGTCTAACCTGCTCTTAAAAATCCCCAGTGATAGAGATTCCACAACCTTGCTAGGCAATCTATTCCAGTGCTTAACCACTCTGACAGGAAGTTTTTCCTAATGTCCCTTGCTGCAATTTAAGCCCATTGCTTCTTGTTCTATCCTCAGAGTTTAATAAGAAGAATTTTTCTCCCTCCTCCTTTTAACAATCTTTTATGTACTTGAAAACTGTTATCGTGTCCCCTTTGTCTTCTCTTTTCCAGACTAAACATCCCCAATTTTTTCAGTCTTCCCTCATTAGTCATGTTTTCTAGACCTTTAATCATTTTTGTTGCTCTTCTCTGGACTTTCTCCAATTTGTCCATATCTTTCAAGAAATGTGGCACCCAGAACTGTATACAATACTCCAGTTGAGGCCTAATCAGCATAGAGTAGAGCAAAAGAATTACTTTTTGTGTCTTGCTTACAATACTCCTGCTAATACATCCCAAAATGATGTTTGCTTTTTTATGCAACAATGTAACACTGTTGACTCATATTTAGCTTGTGATCCACTATGATCCACGGATCTCTTTCCGCAGTACTTCTTCCTAGGCAGTCATTTCCCATTTTGTATGTGTGCAACTGATTGTTCCTTCCTAAGTGGAGAACTTTGCATTTGTCCTTATTGAGTTTCATTCTATTTACTTCAGACCATTTCTCCAGTTTGTCCAGATTATTTTGAATTTTATCCTGTCCTAAGAACTTGCAACCCCTCCCAGCTTGGTATCGTCCACAAACTTTATAAGCATAATCTCTATGCAATTATCTAAATAGTTCATGAAGATATTGAACAGAACCGATCCCTGTGGGACTCCACTCATTATTCCCTTCCAGCATGACTGAACCACTGATAACTACTCTCTGGGAATGATTTTCCAACCAGTTATGCACTCACCTTATAGTAGCTCTATCTAGGTTGTATTTCCCTAGTTTATGAGACGGTCATGTGAGATGGTATCAAAAGCCTTACTAAAGTCAAGATATACCACTCTTCTCCCTCCCCTCCCCCCCCCCCCCATCCAGAAGGCTTGTTACCTTGTCAAAGAAAGCTATCTGGTTGGTTTGACTTGATTTATTCTTGACAAATTCATGCTGACTGTTATTTATCACCTTATTATCTTCTAGGTGTTTGCAAATTGATTGCTTAGTTATTTTCTAGTCTATAAATCCCCAGGTTGTCCTTATTTTCCTTTTTATGTCTCAGATATCTCCTCAGTCAGCTCCTTGAATATTCTAGGATGCATTTCATCAGGCCCTTGTGATCTGAAGACCTCTAACTTGTCTAAGTAATTTTTTGACTTGTTTTTCCCTATTTTAGATCAAACAAAAAACATTTTATTTCAACATTTCCAAAATATTTCAGCTTTTTTCAGTTCAGTTGAAACCATACAAATTCACAAATAGTTTTGGTCAACATTCAAACTGCTTTTTCTGGTGAATAAATGGTTTTTACTGGGAAAAAATTGGCCCTTTTCTACTTTAAAGGGCCAGAACTCAGATGTGCCAAAATTGTGTTGGAACTTTTCTAAAAGAAAACAATTCTAGCTGATATAGGTAGTGGGTGTCCGTTTTACATTTCATCCATGAGCTACAGTAATGTAATGTTTAGGTTACAAACTGAAATAAATCTGGAAATTTAAAAATTAAGGTAATCACAGTAAAATTAATTCCCCAAAACAGTACATATAATGTACCTTTTTTGATTACTAGACAGTTAAATCTAAATATATATGTAGCTTTCAACATTCTAAAAAATTCCAGGGACAGCTCTTCAAATGAAATGGAGATGTGGAGGCGATTAGAGTCTGTCTCCTAGAGAGTTTTGTGTCTATTCTGGCAGCTTTTAGAAGGTTTTTTAATATGAATAGCTTAACTCAGAGCCTCAAAAGAGTTGGAACTGGATAAACATCCAAAAGTTAGGCTGCTTATCTGAATCTATGATGCCTTAAGATCCGCCATCCCTATGCAAGAACCTTCCCCAAATGGTTTTCTCTACTTGTTGTTGTTTGCTTCAAGAGAAGCAGTGCCCTGATACCCATCTGGTATGTTCAAAAAAAGGACAGCAGACATCCATCTGATTCCATCACCATCAGCACCTCCACAATAGCCATTTCTCTCTTCCTGTCTATTCCTGAGGTTGGGCAGACCTTTTTCCTTTCTTCCTGCCATCTGGGATTGTGGCCCTATTTTCTTCTTTTCCACTAGAGGGCATACTGCGTCTTTCTTTTTTTTTTTCCCCCCTTCCAGAAGGTCTTCCTATTTGCCTCATAATTGTAATTCCCCCTTCCTTTCTTGTCGGTTTCCTCCCATCACAGCTGATTGCATCAGGGTTCCCTCTTCCATGCAGCCTTAAAGTAGGCAGGATTAAGGATTTCTCCTTTCTCAGGGTATGTCTTCACTATAGGTCTAGGTCGATTTCCCTTAATTCGATTTTCTAAACTCGAGTTTAGAAAATCGAATCAGTGTGTCCCCACCAGGACAGCAGGTCGACAGTGGTCGACACTGTCTGTCCTTGAACTTTTGCAGGGGGTCGACATAGCCCGCATTGCACTGTGGGTAGGTAGCCCACAGTGCAATGCGTGCTGGACCCCCCCCCTGCCCAAGCAGCCCCACGGACCCCCCCGCCCGAACAGCCCCCCCCTCGCTGTACCCACCCGCCCGAGGGGGGGTGGGGGAGCCAGCGCGCGGCTGCTTGGGCTATCGGCTCAGCTGCCTGGTGAAATTGACCAGACAGCTGAGCCGATCCCTCAAGCAGCCCCGCTCGGGCTTCCCCCCCCCCCCCCCAGCAGCCCCGCGGACCCCCCCCCCCCGCCCGAACAGCCCCCCCCCCGAACAGCCCCCCCCTCGCGGGGCTGCTCGGAGGTCGGAGGCTTAACTTCTGATGCCTCTTCACTAGCCCACAGTCGAGCTTGTAATGTCGAATTTAGCCTTACTTCTCTCGTCAGGCAGGAGTTCCGAAATCGATCTTGAGGGCCCTTTAAATCGACTTTAAGGGCATGTATGTGAAGACAGGTACACCTTTAATTCGACCTAACGTCGTTATGGTCGAATTAAAGTGGTAGTGAATACATGCCCACAGTCACAGAGTTGCCAGTTCTCTTGCTGTGTCCCCTTGATCATCTTGAGGAGCAGTGTACGGTTGATAAGACGAGGACAACTTTGTAGCACCTTAGAGGCTAATCAGTTTATTTCAGCATAAGCTTTTGTGGGATATAGCCCACTTCATCAGTTTGCAACAAAGGTGAGGTGCCCTGTCTTTATTAGGGAGTAAGAGAAGCACAACATTGAAGTGGGCTATAGCCCACGAAAGCTTATGCGGAAATAAACTGGTTAGTCTCTAAGGTGCTACAAGTATTCCTCGTTTTCTTTACGGATACAGACTAACATGGCTGCTATTCTTGAACCTATTCTCTAGCAGTCTTCTCTAGTCAGTACTAGAGAAGCACTGATCCCACTTGTCCTTCCGGACAAAGGGAAAGTGCTACTTTAAGAATAGACAGAGAGGAGGCCACAAAATCAGGATAAATAGGTGGAAGCACTGTCCAAGCATCAGGAGCAAGGAATTCAATACAATTAATGGAAATACAGTGTGTATTACATCTCCTCAAATCTCTTGTCACCTTGTAGATTCAAGCTATCCATAAGCAGAGAGAAATGGTAAATAAATCCTGGGAAAATTTCTTAACTCGGACATCAAATTATGAGGCTCTAAAGGTAAGAAGTGTTTTGGGGGAAATTTATACTAGCAATGTTACATCATTGAACAATCCCAAGCAGTTTTATTCAGTATTGAATACGAGGATATTACTATAGAAATTACAGCTGGACTCAAACCTGACTTAATAATGTCCTGATACTAACTAAGGTTCGGTGCTTAGTACACTTCCCTAGTACAGTACGTGAGAGACCCAGGCTTGTTTCCTGCTCCACCACAGATTTATTGTGTGACCCTGGGCAAGTCACTTATTCTGTCTGTGCCTGAATTCCCCGCCTGTAAAATGGGGATAATAATACATCCCTATTGGTATAGTGAAGATAAACACATTAAAGATTGTGAAGAACTTTTTGAGATCTACTGATAAGAAGTATATAAGAGCTAGGGGGTATTGGTTTTTATTCATAAAATATAACAGAAATGCTGTTCTTTACTGAAGCCAAAGCCTTTTTGGCAGAGCCATGCAGTCACTAGTAATCCAGATGCTCCTCAATTTCCAGTCACAAAGTGGGGATTAGCACTCTCTCTCTGCAAGTCAATCATGCTCATGCGCAAAGGCAGATACCAAAGAGATGCTGAAACTGCAAATTTGGCCTTCATTGTCCTTTTTTTTTATTCTTCTTATTTTTTATATTTTAATTTTATTATAATCCCTCCCTTGCTTTTTCCCACAGCAAATATCTGAAGATAACCTGAGGTTTGCTAATCTGTTCTGATACCAAGATCACTTTTACTGTGTACAATATTTGCATTTACATTTCAAAAAGGACATCCAGGGTACAATGCAGAGTAGGACAACCAGACTAATTTGGGGACTGAAGGAAATTGACAATGAAATGAGTCTGTAGCCAAACCTGTTCATTCTGGAAAAGAGACACCTGAGGAAAAAACTGGTCTTTGGTACAATATAAGAGTATCAAGTACAGGCATGTACCAGAGACCTAGGCTTTTTGCAAGAGACCGAGGCTGTGTCTGCTCTGTCTGTGTGGCAAGGTGTAACCTGCAGTCATGAACTGAAACTAAGTGAAGAATAAAAATTGACTATAAAGAGAGGTGTGTGTTTAAAAAAAAAAAAAAAAAAAACACCTCCAGGCTTATTATCTAATTCAGTCAGATATTGGCTCTGCAGCAAGCCAGCCTATTCTGTGGAATGTTAGCCCACCATGCAAATCCAAAACACACAAGAAAAACTTGCATGTTGGAAAGGTATTGAGCAGCCTGGGATACCTCAGCTCTCATGATCTTCCTGCCTCTTCTGCCCCTCAGCTAATAATTATAGGTCTGCCATATCCCTTCTGACCCTTTTCTCAGCCTCTATTAATGCTTAACTTTTAAAACACCCTACCTCTGATGTAGTCTGTAGTATCATTTCCCTTTCAAAGATGTGTAAACTGAGGTATAGAGAGGATAAAGGAATTGTCCAAGAGCAGAGGTTGAGTGGCTGAGCTATAAATAAAGGCCCAGATTCTTGACTCCCACTCCCCATTCTGACTACTAGATCACACTCCCAAGACAAAGTACTAATGGCTACATTTATTTTGTTCTATCTTTTAAAAAAAAAAAAAAAATCTCCTGACTGCAATACCAAATTGTTTTGTTTTCCAACACATTTTGATGAATCAGTTCATATTACAGACTTTACATTCACATTACTCATACTTTTGATAAAAGTAAATAGAAATGACCTTTCATGTTTCATTTTATAGTACTAATTACATGTTCTCGGTCTGGTTGCATGTAGTGTGGTGCTGATTTTCATAAAATATTTCTTTCTTTGCTAAATATATTTAGAAAGCAAAAAGACTTCAGGAAAAATCAATAGAAGCTTCTAGATCAAAGTCAAGACCACAAAATGGAACACTCCACTCAACTGAAATTAAAGGCCTGAATACGACAGTAAGTAAAGTTTTCAGGCATTCAGCTTAACTCACAATAACAAGCTAATGGAAATAAAGTAGTGTAGTTTAGACTCAAGAGTGAGTTAGTTATTGTTTGTTTGTTTTTGTTTAATATTAGGCTTCCTGTCTTGTTCCAGAAATGAGTTGATCTCCGTTTGTTCTATCTTTTGTCCAATCCCCTTTTTTCCCAAGTTGCTTTCAGAAATGTCCTTGATGACCAGACCCAAGTATGTGAGGTTAAAGCACTGTGCCTTTTTTTCTCAGAAAGATATCTATTATGAATGCACATGTTTTGATGCCTTTGATGCTTCAGAAAAGGGTTTTTATCACAAAGGCCTTTTCCAGCAGTTTGGCTTTTTACTCCTTGAGCCAGCAAAGACCATGAAAGAGTCCTGAAAGCATTCTTGATGGATGTTTGTCTTGTCTTTTAGGTAGATGTCTGCACAGAGCCTCACCCAGCATAGTTAGTAAGCACCACTTCAACCACTGTAACACATCCACAGGCATCAAGGAATTGAAATGGGTCAGAGAAGGTCTCTGTGATCTGAAGCTTCTGTAAAGAAATTGAGGCATATAGGTTCTATCATTTATGGGTCAGTCTTCTAAAGGGAGTATGACAATCAGGGTCCAGACACCCCAAGAGGAGAACAAGGGTTTTGAACTCCCAAGAAAAAGTATTTGAATCAACTGATTGTATACAATGTTATTGAGCATAAAAATCTGCCAAGTAAAATCTTTTTTATGAATGCTTGCAATGTTCTGAACTTGATGGCCATTGAGGTATGTATACAAACTGTGGTTAAGAATCTTTGTATTAATGTATATGCAGTAGTATGTTCATGTCCAGTACTACAATTTCAAGTACATGTTATTGCAAGGGGGAGGGGATGGCAGCTCCTGCCAAGCCAGTTTTTTTTTACACAAAACTAACTTCAAATACCCATCCATTGTCCAGTTTTGTTTTGTTTTGTTTTTAAAGACATTGGGAAATGGGAAAACACTGAAACAACTTGAAACTTAAAACAAAACCCCAGGCTTGGAAAACAAAGGGCTAGTACTTGTAAGGCTGACAGACCCCAGTCGTCAGCAGGCAGGATAGAATTGGGGATCTCTGGAGCTTAGTGCATGAGCCTCTACTGTGGGAGCTAAAAACCAACTGGCTGGTAGCAAGGGCTGTAGAGCAGACTCATTTCATCTCTCTCTTAAGTGGTCTCATCCACTAGATGGGACAGGACATCCAGAAGGTAAGCCCCAAAAGGTGTGTGGGATAACAACACACTACCACTTATCTCGGTATAACTTCTGTCTCTTGGGGTGTGAATAAGACACCCAGGGCCGGCGACGGGGGGGGGGGGGTACTATGGGTACAGCTGTACCGGGCCCCCCGGCTTTAGGGGGGCCCCGGTACACAGCTGTACCCGTTGTCGTCCCCTCTTGTCGCCGGACCTGGAGAGCGGGGAAGGGGCGGGGAGGCAGCGCGGCTCTCCCCCGGACAAGCGAGCCTGGCCCCAGCAGGAGCTGTGAGCCCGGCCGGCGGCAGCAGCGCTGTCGAGGGGAGGGGGGGGGAAAGAGAGGGCGGCTCACGCAGCTCTCGCTGCCCGGGGGAGGGGGGGGAGCGCCGGCTGGGCTGGGGGGGGGGGGGCCCGGCTGGGCTGGGGGGGGGGGCCCAGCTGCTGTCGGCTGGGCTGGGGGGGGGGCCCAGCTGCTGTCGGCTGGGCTGGGGGGAGGGGAGGGGAGCGCCGGCTGGGCTGGGGGGGGGGCCCAGCTGCTGTCGGCTGGGCTGGGGGGGCCCCGGCTGGGCTGGGGGGCCCCCAAACTATCAAAGTAGGGGGCCCCCAAATTTCTGTCGCCAGCCCTGAAGACACCCCCCTTAGCGACGAAAGTTACACTGACCTAAGTGCCGGTGTGGACAGTGCTATGTTGTCGGGAAAGCTTCTCCCGCTGCCATAGCGACTGCCTCTTGCTGAGGTGGCTTTCATATTCTGACAGGAAAGCTCTCTTTAGTTAGCATAGAGTCTTCTCCAGACGGTCTACAGCAGCAGGATCAGTGGGTCATTTCCCTTGCCATGCAACCCCATAAGAGAAAGTGGAAAAAACTGCAAACCCTTACAAGGAAGGGATTTGAAGTGAAGGACATCCAAAAAAACTCAGGACCAGCCTGTAGGCAGAGTGTGGTCTGTGAAAGGCTAGAGTCTCTCTGTGACAGAGGGTATGCTGATAAACTGTTCAGAGGCAATAGGTAGCTTACTTAGAAAATGGAATTTAGCAAATATGGAAATGTTAAGCCTGAAGTTGTCTTTATTTGCTGTGTAACTGTGTTTGCTTTTCCTTCTGTGATAAACTTGGGGTAGACAGCTAGAAGGGCTGGGTAAAAAACAGTACCAGAAGACTAAAAGGCCTCCTCCCTATCAGCTGAGGAGAGGTGACTACAGGTCAGTCAGGTTCAGCTGAGAAGGAGTTACTGAGGGTAATTAGGATCAGCTGATTCCAACTAAGGACCTTTTTAAACCATCCCCTGAGAGAAGGGGGAGGGGTGTCAAGCTGCCAGTAGATGAGGAGCAGCAATACTCACCAGGAGAGGAGGCTGCATTTCCTCCCCTAAGGGAGAAAAACAAGCTGAGAGAAGCAATCAAACCCAAGGCTAAAAACAGCTGAGGCTAGTGAGACTGAGAACGTGCCTTGCCACATTTCCTATTTCATCTTTGAATCTGTGATTAGAAAAAAATAGTAATCTGGGGGGTTACTTTTACCACGAGCAGGAATCTGTTGTGCAAACTATATGGAATGTATGTGCCAAAGTGAACTGATAACTGGGCAAATTTCACTACTTCAGGGGTGAGAAACCAGAGGGGGAAAGTCTGAGCACCTAGTAGATAAAAATGCATAGTAGACTGTTTTGGGGAGACTTGGAACTGGGAGGACTTTTGGGGTCACCATGCAAAGAGTGAAATCCACAGTGAGACCTTTGTTTGTAGGTTGGCTACTGCTGTCAGGGCTCTGAGCTATAGCAGCATATCATTAAGGCACCCAAGGTAAGAAGTCAGGCAATGACAGAGTCCATAACATTGTATACAACCAGGTGATGTACTTGCTTAGTCTTTGGAGTTCAAACCCCCTGTTCTCCCCTTGTGGTGTCTGTACCTTGAAATCACAGGAGGCCTTCTATTAAAAATTTGGAGAGGCCAGGACTTTGTGCCTCTGTCACTGGGAAGACCTGTGCAGCTCTTAATGACTTTGAGAGACTTCTTTTCCAATTAGCAGTTCCTTCACAGATGTCCCATACAATGTGGCTGAAAACAGTCTTGGGAAAAAGAAGGTTCAAGTTTAATCCAAGTCTTTTCCCTATTCTTTATTACCTGATATGGGTGTGTGTACAACTACCTCTTCCTCGAGGAATATTTCAGATGTTTTCAGGATCTTCTTAGGAGCATGACAAGTCTCTGTATCTTGAACTCTTGACATTCCAGGAGAAGACTTGCTATCTAACATTTTGAAGTTGAGATGAAAAGAAAAAAAAAAAATCACAATTCCAGTCAGGGGCTGGAGGCAGCTCAGGACTTCTGACTTACTTCTGCTTCTATGCCTGTAGGGTCCTTTGAGCAGACAGGATGTAGCAAATTCTTTTAATGTGGCTGTGATTAAATTTCTTGGACAGGTTGCGTTGAAAAATTGTCTCAGCATCTGCAGAAAATCAAGGAGAGATGACTCCATGCTACAAAAGAACTATAAATAAGAAAATGTATCAGTGGAACATCATATTCATCAGCAACACCACACATTACAAATTACACACATTGCTGGCAATCTACAGCTCATATTTGTGGAACAAGAGTCTCCCCCTGCACCCAGATCCCTCCACTAAAATGTTCTCTGTATGTGAGGAGAGATAAATCTACGATGATTGTTGCAGAAAGCCAGTGTGTGACCAGATATGGTCTAAAGAGCTCGATAGGTTGTTGGTTTGTTTTGTGAAGACTACAGTCAATACCTGCTATTCATACCTGAGAATTGAGGTCTTCAGTCAAGGTTAGAGGATTTGGCATTCCAAGTCTTTTTAACCTGTTCAGTTTAAAGAGAGATAGTATAATGGAAAAAAAAACTGTGGGTCTCTAGAAAACCTAAAAATCAAAACAAATCTTGCCTAGAAGCCACTTCACATAAAACTCTTGTTCCATCCTCTTCCCCCTCCCTCCTCCTCCTCCTCCTCAGGGATCCCTTATGAAACATTGCGTGTCTAATGTTTCTGAAAGCAATAGATGAGAGCAGTAGAAGAGTATCACGGAAAGAGGTTCTAGTCTCCTTATTGCCTCATTCTCAAGGCATAATCAAGCCTGGTGGAGAGAGTTTGTGGGGTGATATGAATCACTAACATAACGAGGGATTCTGGGAATCAGTTACAGAATTATCTTAGACTATAAACAATGGAAATACAGTAAACCCTCGATTTTGCGGACCTTGATTTAACGGACTTTGGATTTAACGGACAACATTTCCGGTCCGTATGTCATGTGAAAATTAACACCCTGTTAATTTTAAAATGCTTTTAACCAAGATTTGCTTATAATTAAATTAACAGGTTATTTTTTGTTAGTAATTCACTGTTACAGTAGACTCCCGATTATCCGGGCGCGGGTTAACCGGGCTGCGGATTAACCGGGATGTCTAAACAGGTCGGTAGGGGAAGCCCCAAAGCGGCGGCGGGCTCAGCCTTAGCCTGCCACTGCTTTGGGGCTTCTCCCACTGGCCCCTTACGAGCTGGGGTCTCAGCCTGCTTCCAGCCTGGGTGTAGGAAACCCAGGCTGGCAGCGGGCTGAGACCCCAGCTGGTAGGAGCCTAGGGGGAAAGCCCAAAGCGGCAGCAGTCTGAGAGCTGAAGCCCGCCGCCACTTTGGGCTCTCTCCCCAGGCTCCTGCCACCTGCCCCCCTCAACCCCCCCTGACAGCCTGGGTGCAGGGAACCCAGGCTGACAGCGGGAGCAGACTGGGACAGGAGGCAGGACCCCGGCTGGCAAGGGGCCAGCGGGGGGAACCCCAAAGTGGCGGTGGGCTGAGTGCTCAGCCTGCCGCTGCTTTGGGGTTTCCCCCGCTGGCCCCTTGCCAGCTGGGGTCTCAGCCTGCAGCCAGCCTGGGTGTAGGAAGCCAAGGCTGGCAGCGGGAGCTGAGACCCCAGCTAGCAGGAGCCTACAGGGAAACTCTAAAGCAGCAGCGGGTTGAGAGCTCGGCCACTGCCCCTTCACAGCTCTCTGCCGCTTTAGACTCCTCCCCTCCCCCAGGCTCCTGTCAGCGGGGGGTCTCAGCTCCCGCTGCCAGCCTGGGCTTCCTACACCCAGGCTGGCAGCGGGAGCTGACTGGAACAGGCAGCAGGAGCCTGGGGAGAGAGCCCAAAGAGGTGGCGGGCTGAGCACTCAACCTGCCGCCGCTTTGGGATTTCACCCCAGGCTCCTGCCAGCCGGGGTCTCAGCCCACTGCCAGCCTGGGCTTCCTACACCCAGGCTAGCAGGGGAGCTGACTGGGGCAGGTGGTGGGACCACCACCATCCTCTCTCTTCCCCCCCCCCCCGCAGTAGACACGTGATTATCTGGGATTTTATTAACCGGGATTAAGGTTTTCCCGATCATCCCGGATAATCGAGAGTCTACTGTAGAAAACTTTTCTGTGAAATTAAACTTTTCATACATACTTCATTTTAATTACACAAACGTGTCTACATAAGTAAAAACAGGTAAACTAACTAATTTGTCAATTTTTTAACATACGCATTCAGAAAACCTACTTTATTATATAACTGACTTTTGGCTTTAATGGACATCCCCTCAACCGAATTAGTCCGTTATATCGAGGTTTTACTGTACTGCACTCACCATCTTTTAAAAACCAGCCCAGGGAAGCCAGTTGACCAGTACATTACAATCCACATTTACTTCTTTGGTAAAATACATGCAACACTACAAATCTAAATAGCAGAATACATTGCACAACATCTTATTCTTCTAATGAAAACTTCATTTTCTTTTCTTATATGCTAAAGATTAGACAAAGGCTGAGCAGCATAGTACATCAAGATACCAGCCAAGAAGCTGTTCAATCTACATTATGGATGGAATAATTGTGTATATTGTTTAACGAGCATTTTGAGAGGTGCTAGGAAACATTCAAAATGCATCTCCAGCTTCTGAGTAGAATTTTGAAAAGGCAGCCTGTGAGTTAACTCTCATTTAATTTGTAAAGACTAATATGAATATCAAGCCATTTGTTTTGTTTTCTAGATTGCATCTGGTCGCTTGGTAACTGTAGAAAGTACACCTTCTGAATTAACTGGAGGGCCTCTGGCTGACACAGATCTTGCTCTTAGAAAGCTCTCTGTTCGTGGAGGAGCCTTAAAAAAGATCAAAGGAGTTAAAGTGTTGGACCCATTCAAGAAGAATTCAGTATCTGTAAAGTAAACATTGTCCTGTACTGTTTCAGATGGTGCTTTGTATTTTTAGTTAATATATGTCCAAACATTATTTGTAAGATCTAATCTATTTGTATCTCTTTGGTTAAATATATAGAAGATCTTGAGATTAATGATTATAGATGAAAATATATTTTTGCTTTACAAAACATGTGAATATCCCAATGTTCATGAATAAAGAATTCCATCTAGTATGTGTTCCAGAGGTCCATCTCTGATCTGTTTAAAAAAAAAGACCTTGTGCTCAACTAATTGCATCTTCACATTATCCCTCTGTCTGTATCAGTGTCTGTGTTTACTATCTATGTCATCCCTTTGACTTTAGCTCAGCCTGTGATATTGTACCTTGTATGCCTGCGTTTTGATTCAAGTGATAAGGATAATAACCGGTGTACGACACACCCCTTCTCGGTCATTTCAAGCATTCCACATTTTGGAGGACATAATTATTGTGGTTCTGAAAGTCAAAGAGAGTTGTTTTTTCCAAGCTGCCAGTGGCAGGCCAGCAATATATGCTGCTGAAATATTCCAATTTATTGTGACTGAGCAGCACATCTACAAGTGGAGTGGGCTTGTCAGCTATCAAGGTGGCCCTAGAAAATACACTCTTCCCTGAAATAGGACTACCTAGCTTGAGTTCTGCTATGGGTAAAGTTTACAGCTATTGGCATCAGGATCAGGGAAAAACTCATGGTGGAATCAACAGGATGCTGCATGAGCATGGATTACCACCTCACCACAACTTCCAGTATAGCCTTTGATGATTTCATACAAAACCACATATTTATACAGACACAAAGAACCCCCCCCCCCAATGACTTCCCCCACCATACCCCAGGCACATTTCTGGACTGCATAAAAATGCCCAGCTGTATTTTGGACAAATTAATTCATTGTCCCTGGACTGCACCTTATCTTGAATGGACTATATTTGTACATGGACTACATTTCAACCTGCCTGTCACAGGGTCCGGGCTGGTCCTGTGTTCTCTCTGCTCCAAATAAGAGGACTTTACACCATTCCACAGTGTTTCACCCCAGTGTCCTTTATTTACAGTCCTTGTGCATGGCTTTCCAGTGACAAATAGTGCTCCCCCAATCCCCTGACAGTTACCCCACTGTCCTGGTTCCTGGGCATCCAGGCCCCCAAGGCACCTTACTTGCAGTCAGGAGACAGCACTCCAGTCTTCTATTCCCTGCCTGGCCCTCCCCTTTCTGACCATGAGTCAGGGCTTCTCCAGCCCTCTCAGCTTCCTGCCTCAGCTGTGCTCAATCAATCACCCCTGTAACTGTTCCAGGTGGCCCTCTTACGCTGTTGTGTTAGTACAGAGCGGCATACTAACAAGAAAGGCAATATAAGATTCTTATTTTTAACACACCAGCACATCTTAGCACAAATGTGCCATTTTCTAGTAAAACTTCATTTTAAACAATTGTTTCCCAATCTGTTTCCCAGTCTCCATTGAATTTCATGGAGTGGGTGGGTGGGACAGCAAGTTGCCAGTGTGCAATCTGTCATTAATGGATACTCAGTGCTGCCTGCAACTTGTAATGACTTTTGCATCTGTTCATAACTTGGAAATCCCTCCCATTCCTATATTAATAAAAAGAAACATGGAGCTAGAAACTTACCTGGCTCTGAGGTAAGTTCTGTCTCTTCTATTTCTGGAGCTGTGACAGTCTGTGCCTGGTGTGGGGTGCTCCTTCAGGTAAGCACCCAGGATCTGCTGAAGCTTCTGTGGGAGGAAATCTATCTAATCTATCAACTATGTAATAACACATACATTTAATTCTCAGCCCGTCTAATACATTTCTATAAACCCAGTGTGTCAACTATCTAGAGAGGAGAGGTTACCAGCACATCACTCTGGAGTCTTTACCACTCACTTTCCTCAAATGCACCTTTTTTAGGCAGGATAGCAAGTTTTTGAGTCTTTCAGGACATTTAATCTCCTGCTCTGATCTTATCATTATCAGCTTTTCACTAGAGTCTGAGTTGTTCTCTTGTTCCTTGACACTTTCTCCTTTGATGATAAATGATCAGCCAGTTGGGAAATGGCAAAGTCCACATATTCTGTCAATGTTTTGGAAGTTACTGGGATTACTCTTAGAGCCCTTCAGTTAGTCAAACTGTCCCTCTGGTCTGTCTGGGCTATATAAGAAGACCTCGGATGCAGCTGGTCTTCAATGGTATCTAGAGATGTCATTGCTCAGTCTCACCCCATCTCCTGAGTTAGGAAATCACTGGCCCTTTTGTCAAAATAATATTTTTGCTTCCACTTCTGATTTTCTTTCATTTTCCATAGGGTTTCATTGTTATGAGATTTTCAGCAAGTAATCAGTAAGTGGTAAATTAGATCTGATCCTTCTTCCCATTAACAGCTGACCTGGAGAAAAGTCATTTTCCCGGGGGTGTACTGTAGTAAACCAATAAAGCTTTATACAAATTGCCTCCATTATCAAAATCTTTTTCATACAGTTCTGTACTGACTGAATAAAATTTTCCACAAATCCATGTGATTGAGGGTCATTTGGATTTGATGTTTTGTGATGAAAATCCCAATCTATTGCCTAAAATCTGCACTGGAAAATTCCAGCCCGTTATCACTAAAGACTGGAGAGGATTCCCTTCATGCTCAGTATTACTGATTTACAATTAGAACTGTTCAACATGCAAATTTCTGGATACAGAGAATAACAATCTGTGACTATTAAATAAACTGTTGATTTACAGGTAAATAAATCAGTGCCTACCTTCTTGTAAATCCTTTTGGAACTGGATGAGGTTTCAGTGGTTCTGCTTGTTGCCATGGCTTGGATTTCAAGCATGAAAAGCAATTTCCCAGCACATTAGTAATGTTGTGATTGATCCATGGACAATACAGCACCTCTGATGCTCACTTATTTGCACTTCTCAATTCCCAACTGAGCATCATGGATCTTCTGTAGCATTTCTTTTTGGAGGCACACTGGAATTACAACCTTCAAGGGTGATTACAACCCTTGAAAATCACCCCATCTATCACAGTAAATTCATGTCTGCAGTTCCGATAGTCTTATACTTGGACAGCAGGTACTTATTCTTCAGACTATTTCTTTAAGGATCCCCAATTATTCATCTTTCTCTATTTCTCCTCCTATTTGTTGCAGTTTCTTGTTAGCTATGGGAATTGACTTTTCAATCAGATCTACATAGGCTTGAATCTCTATCTGTAAAGTCTTCTCTGGTTTCGGAGTGGAAGTCACTGCTCTGGAAAACCTGCCGTGAACATGAATTTACCGGGTGTGTAGGTCACAACCAAATCATACTTTTGCAGCTTAATCATTCTTTGAATCCTTAAGGTACAGTCAGCAGTTTGCTAAATAATACTATCAAGGGCTTGTGTCCAATTCAACTTCCACTATCTAGCGGTAAATATACTGATTGAATCTCTCACAGACAAATAATATTCCTAAAAAGTCCTTCTCAACCTGCATGTATATGGTTTCTTTTTGGATGCGTATATCACTGGTTACCAACCAGCCTCATGCTTCTGTAAAATCACTGCGACTAACCCAGACTGTGAAATTTTAATAGGCCTTCCTGGTGCATAGACCTTCAACACTGGCTATTGTATCAGTTGTTGTTTTAAACCTTCCCATGATTCTTCCTGTTCTGCACATTATACCATCCACTTCTTATTTACTAGGAATAAAATGCTGCTTTGGTAGACCAGGTATGAATTTTTCAAGATAATTAACCAATACTCTCATTCCCTCCACCCACTTGTGTGCTACATGTTGTCCAATCTTTTGTCCTTTATTCTCCGCTTATGCTTAGAACAGCCTCCTCCAATCAATCTCATCCTCCTCTTTGTCAATGCTCTTTCGATAGCTTGTCATGCCAATAAAGTCCCATTTGAACTGATTGTTTACACTATATTTTAAATCATTTGAGTCAAGGACTTGTTTGTGAAGTACTCCATGTACGAATAATAATACTTGCCTTGGCATTATTGAACTTATTATTATTGTACCTTGGACTTGATTTTAGCATATGTATAGTCAATATTCTATAGTATCTTATGATATCAGAGACCACTTTGTATTGGGACAAGGGCATCAAATATAACAAAATATTAGATTTGCTCCTGCAAGGTGTTGAGTCCCTTCATCTCCACTTGAAATCAATGAGAGTTGAGGACTCCCTGTACCTTGCAGGATGGAGTCCTTTAAAATATGTATGGTGCAATGCAACTGTTGTTCAGTTCAAAAATAGTGCTGATATACATGAGAATAAAGGGTGACATTATGAGTGTGAATGCATTTTACACCTGTGTAAATGAATTATAGTTAAAGTAACCTGTTTTATTCACTGAAAAACCCTGTATCATTACTGCACTGTTTATATGGCCAAGTTAGAAAGCTCAGATAAACTGAGCTCTAGAAGGCAAATTGATCCAGCTTTATATATTGGGTCTCTACTGAAGCATCCTCCATCTATAGCCATTAAGTCAAAATGAGGCTTGTAGTAAAAATTCAACTTTTGTTTTATAAATAAACAAATTTACTTTGAAAGGTATGGCTGATCTGATGCCTTGCAGCATCCTCAGCTAATTTTTTTAACTTAAGTACCTTTCACTGGCTTTCCAAAGGGCCGTCTACATAGCAAAAAATAATAATAATAAAGCATGGCTGGCCGCTGCCAGCTGACCCGAGCTCACCAGGCTCAAGCTGCAGGGCTGCAGTCTACTGTGTAGACTTCCTGGGCTGGAGCCTGATCTCTGGGACCCTCCCACCCCATGGGGTCATAGACCCTGGGCTCCAGCACAAGTGCACAAAGCAAATGAAACCACACATATTAAGCCAAATGGATTGGGTCATATCTCATGTAGTTTGGAAGAAGCAGATTCAGGATTGGTGCACATTGGAATCCAGACTGTAGGCTGGCATATTTGCGAGAGCCTCTAGTGAGTCTCCTCACTCACTCACTGTAAAGACCCTTTACAAATATCCCCGAAGAATCACTCCACTCCATCCTGCAGGTTACTCAACTGGTAACTGTGTCATGCGTGTGCTAGTTCTTTTGAAATTTAAGTCCCAGGGCTTGGGATAGATAACAAAAATATTACAGCTGTTCTAAGAGTTTGTCCTTTTCAGGTGAGTAGAAGTTGACTTGAAGTAGTCTGGAGTTTTAAGACGTCACAAAAACATATCCTCCTTTGCATCCAGCATCTGGAGTGTTATCTTCTCCCAGCAGAAGATGGCCCATACATCCCTTGAAAGAAGGTTGTACATTTTAAGGCAGTGATTGGGGAATTTGGAGAAGCCTTCTGGAAATTTTCTCCTTTAAGCAGGAGAATCTTGTCAAATTCCTAGCCCAGTGAAATCACACTTGTTTTGCTTCCCAGTAGTATTTTTGGGGCAATGCTGATAGAAGTTAGACCCAGCAGCAGCGCAAAACTTCAGAAATAAGGGTGGCGAGGCCAGGCCATGTCACTTTTACTTCTTTGCTGCTCCTGGTGGCAGCACTGCCTTCAGAGCTGGGCACCTGGCCAGCAGCCACCACCCTCCAACAACCCAGCTCTGAAGGCAGTGCCACTGCCAGCAGCAACAGAGACGTAAGTGTGGCCATACCATACCACCCTTACTTCTGTGTAACATTTGACTTTGCACGAGGACGGGTGGCTAAAGGGGGGGCTAAGGCAAATTTTGGGGTCACTGTAGTCCCCATAAGGCCCTCCCAGTGTCATCCTTGTAAAGGGCTAGACCTTGCTTTAACATTCTGCCATAAGTCACAGAGCTTCAGGAGCAAACCAGAAAACAAGCGTTGACTTGGAGAATCACAGTTCATTACCAAGTTCCCCTTGCGTGGGAAGTCATTATTGCCTCCTCTTTGCCAGCTCTACTGTGCTGGTTGGTTTCTTGTAGTGGAGGCAAGACTCCATCCCTTCTCTACTCCATGCCCATCTGCCTGAGGCTGCTCTCCCACTGTGCTGCAACCTGCATTGCATGTAGCCCATGTATGGGATATGTGAACCCATTTTACTCTCACCTGGATGCATAGGGCACCATGCTAATCTTATGCAAAATATGTAATTGTCCCTTTTTATATTCTACATGTACTGAATTGGTAACAAATCAGCTACACAAATGGACAAGTGTGAGACAGTGACTATTACTCAGTCCTTATTGCATAGAAAAATACTTTAATTAAACTATGACCAAGCAGTGATCAAATACAAATTTAGAGGCTGCGCAAGACACTACATCAAGCATAATCTCTCCCTTTGGGTTGATATTGGCACTTTTTTGCAGATCTTAAAACTGAAACCCATTTCACGTGCAAGGTACTGTATAAAATATGCTTGTTGCCATTGCACTCTGTTGTTTGATGTATAAAAATATATTGGGTTTCCATTGCAGTTAACATTTTAAAAAAAGAAGTATTTGAAAGATGAATGTCTAGAAAAATATAACACTAGTTTAAACAGAGAGGTTTACCTGAGAGAACACAAATATTGACTCAAAGTACATAAAGCATTCACATGTGCAGTTGTGGGGAAAGGCAACCTTGGTACATTTAAAGAAAGGTGAACATGTTGGTAACACACATCTGAAATACTTATTAATTATCAAGTGCTTGTACAGCATAAAACAAAATCTCAAAACCCATCAAAGGAACAATACTCATAAGCAGCTACAGTACAGGCTGTGCTTTTGAGAAGCAGGCTCTTTTCCTTCAGTTTGATGTCATCTTGCTGAGGTATCTTCATTTTTCTCCCATTTTGGCCTAAAACTGATGTTTGGAGAAGTCTGACCCTGCAAGATTAGAAAAAAGGGCTAGTTATTATCCTAGCAGTCTGTTTACGAATGCTAGGGTTATGTGATATCTTATCTTGATCTATTCAATTTGTGTGTCATGTTCAATCTAAACTCTGCCACTGTAAAAAAAATCTACTGGGGTTATATTACTTTGGGGTGAAGCTATCTCTGAGGATTGGTTAATAAGAGAGAGAGCCGGTCATCCAAAGGCTTCCACTTCAAATTCTCTCCCCACTCCCCAACAGTGACCAGGGAATCTGTTACCATTTGGTGGTTCTCAGTGGCCAGGTGTCCGTGTTACAAAAATGAGCACTAATAGTACATACCACTGGGAAGGATGAGACTTGAATGAACAGGGAATCTGAACCTCTCCTAGACATAATTTCTCCAGATCAGAGGTGCAGCATAATTGCTATGAAGATTTCACTGTTGCTATTTCTTTTGCATCTGTTCTGTGAATTCAGAGGAATTCAGTCTCCAACCTTGTTAGTTTGGCACGATGAGCTTTTATGAACACTAAATTCACATAGACACTTAAGAAAAACCTTGGTTAAAAAATATAATAGCTTAAGAAAGTAATTATGGCCCAATTTGCCTTGAAGAGAGCACACAGTAATTATATGGGCATATATGATGTAGCACAATCTGAATAACACACACAATTCTTCAAAATTTGATGCACTATAAATGTAAAAGGAGAGAAGGATGTAAATTATTATTAAGATGGCTTTGCAAAGGATTTGATAAAGGAAGATGGGCAGGAAACTAAAAATGATTGTGTTTTGTTGTCTGAAAAATAGACAGTTGAAGGATGGAATATTATGGCTTTAACAGCTTGTATTTAGTGGGTTAGTATTGTACATTAGAGTTACCTTGTGAGGTTCTCAGTGTGTGTGTAGAAAAATAGTTGGGCAATAGTAACTGTCTTCTACCCATACCATGGGACCTTGAAAGTACACAGTCTACATACATATCCCAGAAGTTCTGGGCTAAGTCATTGAAGAGTTCATTATGCTTGGCCTTTGGTGATTCTTTTAGGAACATCATGAAATCCCAGAGAGCAATGATAGCATCTGCTACCTTGAGTTTCTTCATTTCCACCAGCCTGTGAGAGGAGATCTCCCAGCAGTGATGGTCAATCTCACCCAGGCTTCCAGGAGGCTCTTTCTGATATTCTGGATTGGCATAAACCAAATTCACTATCAATATACAGCCCAATTGAAAGTACCACCTTCCTCTACACAGAGAGTCCATGTTTCACACTGGTACCTAAAAGAAAGGACATAAAAACAATAGTAACTTTGCCCTTCTCTAATTCTTTCTCACATAACTTTAAAAGATATCCTTGAGCTGATCTATGAATCGTGGTCATGCATAATATTTCACATTTATATAGCACTTTTCATTTCCAAAGCACTAGAATAAACATTAACCAAAACAATATGCTTTACACTATGCTTGCAAAGCAGCTATGTATTATTAACTCCATTTCACAGATAGAAAAATTGAGATAAAAAAGTTCAGTGACTTGCCAATAGTCACAGACTACGTTGGCCTCAGAGCTGGTCTTAGAAATCAGGACCTCCCATCTACCACTCCTGTGTTTAGATACCCTGCCTCTCTGCTAGTTGTTCAATTATTAGTAGAGATTTAAAGAATTAGAATATTCATGTGTAAAATTATTACACTCAAGTATCAGGATTATAAACAATCTGCACTGCTAGCAGTTCTGTCAGTCACTAACCATTCCAATTCAGACTGGCAGTAACAGAGCAGAGTAGACTGTTGCACACAAGTGAGTAAGTGTATGCACAGAATGAGCCCTTCCAGTCATAACAGAGAGAAGTATAAGTCCACGGCTGTCGACTTTCAGTATTGCATTGAAATTAAACAAATACTTATTCTAGCTTTTCTAATGTGTATGCATTGTGATAGAGGATGGTCAGGGAGCAGTGGCAGAGTGCTTGAGGGGAAATATATAAACTCAAAGCTAATTAAGGTGTGGCTCCCTGTAGACAAGGGAAGGTGGCAGCAGGTTAATTGGAGCAGCTGCAGTCAATTAAGGCTCTGTTAGGAACCCAATAAAACCCCCTGCTTCAGGCAGCACAAACAAATAGTCAGCAAGACTTGGAGAATCCGAGAGCTAAAGAAAGGGGGGCCAGCCAGCCCCAGCCCCAGCCCCAGCCCCAGCCAGAGAGGGTGACTCCTTTCACCTGCATCTAACTGACTGAAAGTACCTCACCTAAGGGAGAAGAGAGTAAGAACCTGCTGGGGTTGAGAGGGGCTAGGACTCTGAGTGAGGAGCAAATCCAGACTCCTCCCACACTTCCCTCCTTTACTACCTTTCTGGACCATTAATGTGACCATCGGCACCCCAAGAGCAGGGGAATGGGGTGGCACCTTAGCTCCCTGCCAAGAAAAGCACAGGACCCACCATACTAATGTTGATCATCTTGTCACAGCCTAAAATATTAGATAGCCGGAGAGAGCAGAATGGGAGAGGCAAAGAGTAGCAACCCTACAGTCATAATGAAAAGTCAAACTCTACAAAGTATATAGCCACTGTGAGCTGATCTACACTAGGAAAATTCGGACCTGAAATTCTCCATGGGTACAGCTCTATCTGCTCAGAATAACTACTTATGCTAAACCATCTATTCTGCTTTGTATTTAGCTGTGACACTGAGTACATTTTCCAGACCTGCAGAAGAGCTCTGTGTAGCTCAAAAGCTTGTCTCTCTCACCAACAGAAGTTGGTCCAATAAAAGATATTACGTCACTTACCTTGTCTCTCAGAACAGGGTTAGACAGCACAATGGTTAAAACACCTGAGCCCTCTCTGGCCTATAGCTTCTACTATTGTTATCATTGACTGAGCTACACCGATGGAAAATTTCTCACTGAACATGTACCTAAGAAACCAGCTGAGATGGAAGCCGGGAGATGAAAGAGCTGGAGCCATGATGTACCTTGTAAATAGGAAGAACACTATTGATTTGTTTCAGTAATCTTTATTTGTGTCTTTAATTTTTAATTATTATTCAAATCCAAATGAACAGATTTCTTTTTAAAGTGTGCTTCCACTATGATGCAACTTTTATTTTAATTAAACAATTATTCTCCTCAGCATCCCAGTGCATGAATACAGATAGAATAAAGTGATTTGCACTGATCAAGTTAATTCTGTCTTGCAGAAAAACATTACATGCTCAGTATTGGATTATATCCAGTGATTAGATTGATTGTTTTAAGCTCAGAAGGCAATACCAGCTTCTCCTCTTGGAGAGCGTCTTGGCCCAGAATGCAACTTTGTCACTGATTTCCAAGTCCAGGTACCAGTGTTAAGCACCAGCTAATTAACACTTGGAATGTAACAGTCCAGGATGGCTTCAGCTGTGGTACCAACAAGAAAAGTTTAAAAAGAAGCAAAAGATGATAACTGTCTCAAAACCAGCAGCAGCAATAGGAATGGCAAAGCATCCTTTACACTTCAGTCCCAAAACCATATCCAACTTTCAGTCTGAGGCAGGGATCATCTATGCTGTCCCTGTTCTGTGCTCACTGTCCTTTAGCTGCTTGTACATTTTTCTTAGCCCCTCCTCTCACTATGTCAATAGTCTGCGGGGAGTAGAGGTACATAAACGATACTGAGGAAAACGATAGATGACAGTTAAGGCTCAAAAACATTTCCTCTCATTTGATATCTCACCTAAATTCCACCCTGCAGATTTATCTGTCACAGCATTGATAACTACACTTTTCACAGCAATCAAATAGTCCCCTGCCAATTCTCAAAATAAAAACAGCAAAGAAGTATGTGAGCTACTAACTTTCAGAGGTGTCATGTAAATACAAAATAGTGATTTGAGTTAATGTACGTTTTACACTGGCTCCCAGGAATTTATGTCTCCCAAGTGTGTTTCCTTCCAACCAGAATAATTTTGTGAGCCAATAATAATAATAGTAACACAACATTTTTCAAAGTGCTGGCAACTGGTCCCTTATTCACCCTCACTCCATATATATGAGCTAGATAACCACTAATATATTGAATCTAATTCTGTTCTAAACTTTTCATGTTTATCTATGGTTAAAGGTCAGTTGGTTATACCTTCTTCTGCAGAATTACATTTTCTAAACATGTTCAAGTTTCTCTGAATGTTTGTTCTTGCCTGAATTATTAGAAAGTAGTATTCAGGAAAACAAGGGTGAAATTATGTATCTTCTTTACTTTACTTTCACTGGTACAGTAAGGATATGTAAGTGCCTTGGTTAGGAAGCAGTAAAACAGCAACTTTGAAGTCACCACTGATTTTTATCAGCTGCCAAAAGCAGAAAATAAAAATTACAAAAGTCAGTTGCCATCTGAACCCCTGACCCAGAAGCAAACCCTAGAACAGCTCCTGACTGCGACTTGACAAGTCATGAGCTAACAACTGCCACTATTCAGCACAGGACAGATTAGTTTCACAAAGGCAATAATTTAAGTAACAAAGTGAAATACTTACAGGAATACTGTGGTGAGGCAAATACTGTACCCTGTGAAACACTAGGGATCAGCCACTTGTGGAAAAGGAAATAAAGTCCTGAACTGGCTGTGGGAGTCCAGTAGATGAAGAGGCTGCTGCTCTAGGGAAGTTGGAATTGCACTGCAGAGAGCTGAGGAAGACAGCAGCAACAGCAGCAGCATTAACTCCAGCCAGTGGAAAAGGAGAGGAGATGGGGCTATTGATCTGAAAGTCCAACCCCTACCTACATCACCTTCTCTGAGTCAGTCTCACCCAAGTGCCCGTCCCCTTGTCCCATTCAGACTGCGTGTATAAGGTGGGGGTGGAGATAGACAGAGGTGCAAACTAAAAATGTAAGAAGTCACATCTCTCCAAATCATTAGTGTACACGAAGGCTCCCCTCCCCCCGCAACACAAACTTCAACCTGGCAAGATAATTTCAGTACCTCTGTCCCCTAGAGAGATTCTGTCCTGTCCTGTGTTTCCAGTATGCGAACAAGGCATTTTAAAATGTCACATTTCCCTGTTATCTGGGATCATCAGAAAATTTACTGCTTTCCCTACTCATCCTTCAGGCTAAGGTGTTAACTTCTTATCCTACCTGTAATTTAACCCCAATTACTGTATAAATCTAAATTTTCCCTCTTTAATGTACTCTCAACTATCTTGTGTGTGTGTGTGTGTATAATATGTACATACACACACACCCATCCACCCACCCCACCCCTAGTTGGAGAGACTTCAAATGTATGGAAAATGGGCTCGTCACCTGGGACATAGATGCCATATCAGGTTCCAGCAGGAAAATCCCTGATTTCAAATTAATATTTAGAGAGATTACCTGATTTGGAGGTAATTTTACTGCACTTTTAAAAGTCTCTAGTGTCTCCCTCTGGTCATTTAAATTATTTTCTGTGTATTATTCAAAGGGATATTTACAACCTCATTTTCACTAGTACTTTACCACAGTCCCTGAATCCATGCCAGAAAATTGGAGCAGAAACCAGTGCTGTGGGCACAGAACAAATGCACAAGTTTATACCGCACCTGTAGCAGAGAGAAGCAAAACATCTACCCCAGTTTTTAATTAATCCTTTTTGCTGTTGCTTTTGTTTCTTCACCTGTGGTAACTTTTTGCCACAAATAAAAGTTGGTTGATTTATTTTATAATAACTAATAAACATTTCTCACGTTAAATATTCTGTAGGATGGTGAGGATTTGCTGCAGTGGTTGTTTTAGTGTCTTCTATATTGCCTTCTGTTGCTGTGCCCACTACAGACTAGTCAGAGTAGAGAAGAGGTTTGACTCACCTGCATTTGGAAGCATTCCATATCCTAAGCGGGAGGAGAGACTTCTGAAGCTATTACAAACTTTGTATTGGATCTTGTGACATGAGTCAAGGCTCTTAGTTCATACGACCACTGCAGCATGCATAACACAGGCCACGTAGTGTTCACAAAGACGTTATAGTCATTGTCATAAAAGCAGAGGCGGCCGGGGCAGGAAATCAGCTTCTGCATTACTCAAAACAGGCAGTGTCACTGTGCAGCCAATTAAGGGGACTACACACATAGTAATCTTGGAGGGAGGCAAATGCTCTTCCTATCCTCCATCCCAGCATACTTAAAACTTTGAGTACTTCCATGCCCTTGTGGTGGGAAGGATTCTACAGGATTATTTTTGTTCTCTCTGCTGTCCCAACAGATAACCTTATTAAAGGAGATATGGATTTTATTTCCAACTCTGATGTGGCCTTCCTGTGGGACTATGTGCAAGTCATATAAGGTGAGGATAATATTATCTTAACTCACAGAAGGGATGTGAGGTTCAACTCATTAATGTCTGTATAGTGCTTTCAGCTCGTTGGATGGAAGACACATAAATGCAAAGTGTTGCTGTTTCGGGTGTCCCTAAGTCCATTCCTGAGGTCACATTACTTTTGTGACCCTCTTCCTCCCCGCATGGCCGCACCTCTTAATATTGCTGAGGCATTTTTGGTCTGCAAGTGTTACAATATGTTTATTCACTTAAAGATGAAGCGGTAGGACAAAACACTGGCTATTTATTCTTCGACAGTCAGGCAGAATGAGCTGGACAACTGGGAGAACAGTCAATAGAACCCTGACCAGAGAAGCCTCAGCTGCAGGAGCTAGCAGGGGAGCTGAACATGTTGTTCTTCCACACCATGGGAACACCTTCAGAAGATGAGGGTGAGGACACTTGTCTTGTGATAAAGACAAGGCAGAGAGAAGGGAGAGGAACTAAGAAAAGGACAAAATGAGCATGCAAAGAAGGAGGACAGAAGAATGGTGGTGGAGAGAAGTAGGAGTTATAATTGAGTCAATGTGTATAATAGGTAGAGCACCTGTGGTTTTTATGTAGCACAATATATGTGATAATAAAATCTTCTTCCTTATGGGCTATATGCTGCAGTGAGTGAGGGCCAAATTCCAGTCCAACTGATGTTAATGGAAACCCCTCATTATGCTGGCTTCTAGAGTCTCATGGTCAAATCCTGTCTTTGGTCACTGGTGAAAATGAATTTGGGGATGGCTTTTTCCAATTGTGTACAACTTTTAAAACAGCTCCACCACAGACAGTTTCTTATGAGAGTTCCTGAAATATTGTTGCATGTGCATTGTCTGAGCTCTCTGAGATAATTAATACTTCAAGCCAAACTATTAAACCTTCCCTTTCATAGGCACTAAGTTCACCCACAAGTTTTTAATAGTAAAACAACCAATAACAGCTTCCTCTTTTGAGCGCAGATATTGTAACGCATTTTACACCATAGGTACTATTCAGATTGATTAACTAACCAAATCAAAGGTATTCTGGATTTCATCTGCTTGCTGGCTATTCAGAGATGAGCAAATTATTAAAGAAGCAGTTCTAGGGAGTCTAGTAGAAGGTAATTGTTCAAGGCTCTGAACTGGCAAGGTCCATGCTGCCTCCGCCACAGCCCTGCACTTGAGAAAAATGCCATAGAATTGTAAATTATTACTGGTGAAGGTATTATTATTATTATGTGTCATCTGAAAGTCAGCTCCTCCAGCACAGTTGCCTCCAACATCATGCTGGCACACTGGCCAGTAAAGAATTAGGAAAAAAGGCCCACCTACTGAAACACCAACACCTCTTCTTGTGGCGTCTGCTTTTCTTTGAAGTCTTTCATCCAGGTACTAAGCCAATCAAACTCCACATAGTTTGTGAGATCTGGCGAAAACATGGCATAAGATTCTATTGGTGCAAGATACATGCTCTGCTCAATCCTGGATTATGTCAGGTACATCTAACTTTCTAAATTATATCTGTTCTCTTCTTGAATATGAATCTCTGGCACAGTTGTCACCCAATAGATTAAGACCATAATTTGACTCATTCCATTTTTACAGATGCTACTTTACATAGGTGTGACGTTGCACTCCATATGTTTTATGGAAATATGCTTATGAGTGTGAATATGATGTAACTGGAATATTCATTATGCAAAAGGTCTCTTGTAAAATATCATTGCAAAGCTTATAATCTACTGAGTGTGTTCATCCTATTTGTATGCATGTATCATTCTTGTATCTGAAGCTAGAAATATGAAATATAACTCTGAAGTCCTAATGCAGGGGTAGGCAATCTATGGCATGGGTGCCAAAGGCAGCACACAAGCTGATTTTCAGTGGCACTCTCACTACCTGGGTCCTGGCCACCAGTCCAGGGGGCTCTGCATTTTAATGTAATTTTAAGTGAAGCATTTTGAACATTTTACAAACCTCATTTACTTTACATACAACAATAGTTTAGTTCTATATTATAGACTTATAGAACGTGACCTCCTAAAAATGTTAAAATGTATTACTGGCATGTGAATCCTTAAATTAGAGTGAATAAATGAAGAGCAACCACTTCTAAAGGGTTGCCAATCCCGTCCTAATGTAATTATGCAAAGTGTGGGCCAATAATAGTGGCTTAGAATCTTGATGGCTCCCATTGACTAGGACAATTGGTGTAAATGGTTTATTTACTGCAAGCCTTCCTGTGTATGTGTAGGCCAGCCCAGGAAGAATGGAGGCTGGGGTCTCGCAGGAAATGTGACCATGTCACATGATACGGAAAGCCTTCTTAAATCTGGTACTTTTCCATTTAGAAGGTACTTTTCCATTTAGAAGGAGAGGTGGGGATCCAGAGAGACAAAAGATTCCTGCCTTGTGCCAAACCTATAAAAGGAGGTGGAACAGACCAAAGGAGGCTGCCAATCATGAGAATACCCCTGCTTTCCACCTAAGATATCTGCTGGAACTACAAGGACTGTACCAGGGGAAAGGATTGGGCCGAAACCAGGAAGGAGTCTCGTCTGTGAAAGAAACTTATTGAAGCATCTCTGAGGTTGAAATTTAAACAGTTTCTTCATATATTAGACTTAGACTTAAATGTTTTTGCTTTATTTTGTTCAGTCTGTTATTACTTTTGTTCATTAATTAACCCAGAGTAAATGATTAATACCTGGAGGAGCAAACAGCTGTGCATATCTCTGTATCAGTGTTATAGAGGGCAGACAATTTATGAGTTTACCCTGTATACACTTTATACAGAGTAAAACGGATTTATTTGGGGTTTGGATCCCATTGGGAGCTGGGTGCTGTAGATAGGTGACCTGCTGAGTAGTTTTTGGTTAAAATCTGCAGCTTTGGGGGTGTGGACCAGACCTGGGTCTGTGTTGTAGCCGGCTAGCGTATCTGAATCAACAAGACAGAGTTCTGGAGTCCCAAGCTTTGGTGGGGAAAATTGGCTCAGAGGTAATCTCAGCATGTCAGGTGACAGTCCCAAGGGGGTCTCTGTGACTGAACCCATCACCATAGTCTTTCAGATATTAATAACTTATAGAGCACCATAGCATACGCAGCCCTGGTAGGATATAAAATGAGCTAGATAATCAAGAGTTTCTGTGCCAGAGAACTTTCTGTCTCTAAAGGCAAGATCTGAAAAATAATATGATACAAGTATATAGTAATACTTGTTCTTAGAATTTCAGAATATGCACCAATGAAATATGATAGGAGCCATGGTCCTTTTTTTATGTGAAAATGTGATCAAACCGCTGTCATCAAAACAAGGTATACAATACTAGGGACACAAATCTAAATGTGCTTTGAAACTGATGTTACTCAAAACAACTCTAGCTCTCTACTGACAGCTTTTAAAGCATTAGTAGAGGGACAATTATTTCCTTTGCATCTAAAAGGTAAAAAGAACCTAACTGGGCCAAAATAGATATGTGAAGAAAAACAGCCAGAGGATGAGTATACAATGATTTGATGTGAACCTATCACTGAGCTTTTTGAAGAATCAGTGAGCTTTTTGAAGAATTAAAAGAAGCAAAATCCACATGGATGTAATTACCTCTTCAAAGCCTAAAACAGATTTAATAGCCAAAGATCTTAGTATATTAGGGAGATTGTCAGAGCCACCTACTAGTCATAATGAGGAAGCTCAAAACTATCTTCTCCATAATACCAAGTAAAAGGAAAGAGGAATCAACTGTACATAAAAGTAATCACTAATGATGATCTTAGATGTTCTTTCTAAATTTAGGATTAAATAGTACCTTTCAGGCTATATGTGGGCCTCATTTGAAAATGTCTGCTGATCTCTGTGTTTCCAGAACAGTTCATTCTGTTTTAATTTTTATTATAAAATTGTGCCACCTCTCTGGAGTCGGTTTCCATATCAACACTTCAGTTATATGTGGTCTGTGTTTAATCTACACATATTGGCCATACCAAGGTAGGTTTCTTAAAGAATTTTTTTGCCTACCCTACTTAATCTGATACTTAATCTGCCTTTCTAATTCAGATTGGTCTTCCTAGATGGAGATAACAGATATGCATAAGGAGCCTATGTAGTGCTATCCACAGACAATCTTATTTTTGAATCATAAATCATCTTTTAATTTTACCCCGTGCTATTTTTGTTATTGTTACAACTGGATTAGAAATTACCAAAATGAACGGGGGGGACGGGACCATGTTATGTTTGTTTATACAGTACCAAATCCATTGGTACTATTTTGATCCTTTTGATTACTCTTGCTCAAACTTCTTTACATGAATATTTCCATATGTGTATAAAATGGTGCCACCCAATCACACAGTGTCTAATTAGGCACTAAGGGCCAGATTTTCAAAGGTATTTAGGCATCTATAAATGCAGAGCCTTGTAATACTTTCAAAAGCACTTAAGAAGGTTAGGTGCTTAACTTTTATTGAAATCAATGGGGGTTAAGTGCCTGTTTCACATAGGTGCTTTCATAAATCTCACTAGGTACCCATCTCATTTTCAGGTACCTAAATACCTTTGAAAATCTGATTTAATTGGCCCAATCCAATGGCCACTGAAGTTAACAAAAAGGCTTCCATTTACTTCAATGGGCATTGACTTAGGCCCTAAGTCAATTTTTCATTATACATTTAATAAATTCATTCATTTTATTACCTACTCTCAACTTTTCTCTTGCCACATGATTTCTTAGCATAGTATTAAATGCTCTTTTTTCAACCCAAAAATCAGATCTTTCCAGAACAGCATCTATGGAAATTTAAATGCTAGGGAATGGGTTTTTCTTATGTAAGCTAACCTTCCCAAATAGAGAAGCATAGGCCTTTGCTATTTCTAAGACTCTGTTTTCCCAATATCCTATCTAATTCCCTTGGGAAATTATTTATGTAAAAATTATTTAAGAAAATGACCCCTCAAAAATATTTTATTTTTTTTATATTAGAGGCTCTTGGGTCTTGTGATAGGAGACTACCCAGTCTTTCCTCCACGATTGGTCAAGTGGCATGTCTCTTGCTCCATTATAGTCTAGTTCCGTAATCGTGACATTTTTCTCACTAGTTTTCTTCCATGTCATCTGTTGTTCTCTTCTTTTCTGTCTTCCACCAGTGGTATCCTGTCAAGTGCTTGTTTAGAAATACAGCTTGTTGATACCTGTACAAAATGTCCAAACCAGTTCAGCCTTTTTTTAATCATTGTTTTTATAGTCCAGTGGCCAGTCCTTTGTAACACCTCAGCGTTGGTTACTTTATCCTGCCAGCAGACATCAAGTTATTCTTTTTTGCTGATGGAATGCATTACATTTCCTGTTGGGGGGAAGGCAATTTCTAGTATTTGCCAGGTTGGTTTTTTTTTTTTGTTTGCTTGTTTATTTTGGTGGTTATTTATCTTGATTGGTTGGGTTTGAATGGAGTCTTCCACATTCAGTCCATCACATTTTGCATACTCCAAGAATACTAAGATTGAACAAGTAGTCATTTCTCTACTTGACTCAGTTTCCCAGAGTCCCACAAGATTCATTGTGCTCCAGCAGCACCCAACACAAGTTTTAGTTTTAACTGTTAGGAGATCTTGTTACAGGCAAGGAACTCCCTCATGGGTTTGGTGCACCCCCTTCATACCTCCATTTGAACTTGCTGTCGACTCGACTCCAGGAGCCTAACTGACAGACTGTTTTATCAGGATTTTTATAACTGACTTTTTTACAGGGACAGTTAGTTGGTCTGACTCGTAACCATAGGTCCATGGCTGGTCATTCATTATATTCAGAGCGGCTCATATTATGAATGGGATTCCCTCATCCACTACCCAAGGGACACACCTGGTAGTTTAGGATGCCCCCAAAATAAGAAAGGATTTGAAAGGTTAATTTTGAACCCTAATTCCCCTTCACACTATATCTGTATTTGACAGTCAAGCTCTAAGGATTGAACTATGGCAAACTGCCTGAAAACTAAGGCCCCTTCTTGCAATGGGCTGCACTCAGGTGAACTTAAGTGCACATGCACAGGGGCCTGCCTGCATGGAGTTCAATTCAGGATTGGGATCTAATAATTGCATAGCATCTATGGAAGGCTAGAATTCTATAGCATTCTATCCAAGGATCTCAAAGCTTGCATCAAAGAATCCAACACAGACTAATGAAGTAAGACTATCACATCTCTAAGGTAATATTGTTAACCCAATTTTTATTCCAGTGTTTCTAGGGAGCATTTAAAAGTGAATTCCTTTGGGGAACTACAGAAGGTAGTAACAAAGAATCCTGTGGCACCTTAAAGACTAACTAAAGTGCTTGTTTAGAAATACAGCTTGTTGATACCACTTTGTCGGATGCAAGCAGTGGAAGTGTCCAGGGTCAGGTAGGTAGATGATATCTCCTCCTCCCACATGGATTCTCAAATACCATGCGCTTGGAGCCAAGATAGGAACTGGGTGTTCCACGCTGGTCTGTTTATGGAGTCTGACCTGACATTAGGAGACATATTCTTCCTGAGATTCTTTCAGTCAGCAAGGAGGCATAAAACAGTTTTAACTTGATAGTATTCTTCTCTCCCATCATGATATTTCTATTCTGTAGATCAGCCGGGAAGATCTCCAAAGGGCCTAAATGGACTACAAACATGAGTATGGTTTTCCAGACTGGGCCGAAAGAAAGAACATCATAGCTCTTATGCATGACTATAAAACCTTTTTATAACTGATATGAATTAAGACAACATAAAACATTTGTCTCAAATTCTTCCAATATTAATAATGTTCTACTGCATTAATTTTTGAACAGCTCCACTGATTTTTTTTGTAATTGCCATATTAGTTGAAGTTGCTCTATATAGTGGATCTTTATCATATTGCAATGCACATGCAGGCCACTATTTAAATCAATTTTTCTGTAAAATAAATATTGTTTTAAAAAAGATCAATTTCCATAAACAGCATTTTAATGTAATGCATCAATGTTTTAAAACCTTAGAAGCCCAAATGTTTTTGATTGAACTGTTTTTGTCAAATTCAAACATAATCTCTGCCAGTGTCACTGCTTTATACTGATGTGTTCTAGAAACTTTTAGAAAAGCGAGAGAAAAATAGAAAGTTGTGTTATTTGGACCATTTCATTTTTGTTCTAAAAGTAAATCTCTGCTACTAATTAAATCAGAAGCATTTCTTAACTAAAAATAATGGTTCTTGTCTGTAATAAAAAAAAATTGACTTGCATATACAAACTGAATTACAGACAATCTGTATTGGAAGGGATTTAATATCCAGGTGGAAAGTAATTTAATAATTTGTTCTCATTAAATTGATATAATTGTTGCCCAATATACTAACCTGTTTATAAAAGAATGGAAATAGGTAATAATTAGGATTTGATGTAGTAGCACCTTTGCAATTTTCCAATTATCATGGACAGTGATGTGCGAGCACTTGAAAATGTAAATAGAGTAGAAATAATAATGGAAAAGTTCTGTAGTAACTGTATTATTACAGAAACTACCGAATATTAATCAGTTAAATAAATTTGAATTATTTTCAAAAGCATGATTCCACAACTGAATTCTGCTGTATGATTACACATATTGCTATTTTAAATCTGCTATGTGAGTAGGACTCACTGCAGATAAAGAATTAAATCAATGGAATAGCAATAAACAGTACATCACTGATTAGCAGTGTGTGACATCAAGGAAAAAAATGGTGGTGTTCTACAATCAAGCTTGACACTTAGTATGCCCACTATTTGGCACACCCACTATACCACTCAACACTCGTATCAGATTAAAAGAAGATGACGACAACAGCATCAGTAAATTGCTGGTGAAATTGGCTGGTTTTGGTAATACTCCTACTAATACAGCCCAATATGCTGTTGGCCTGCTTAGCAACAAGGACACACTGCTCACTCATATCCAGTTTCTCATCCACTGTAATCCCCAGGTCCTTTTCTGCAGAACTGCTACTTAGCCAATCGGTCCCCAGTCTGTAGCAGTGCATGGGATTCTTCTTTCCTAAGTGCCAAAAAGGCCAACAGCATCTTTCGTTGAATTAGTAGGAACGTTGCCAGGAGATCAAGGGAAGTGATTATTCCCCTCTATTAGGCACTGGTGAGCCACACCCGGAGTATTGTGTCCAGTTTTGGTCCTGCTACTATAGAAGGGATGTGGACAAATTGGAGAGAGTCCAGTGGAGGGCAATGAAAATGGTTAGGGGGCTACAGCACATGACTTACGAGGAGAGGCTGAGGGAACTGGAGTTATTTAGTCTGCAGAAGAGAATAGTGAGGGGGATTTGATAGCCGCCTTCAACTACCTGAAGGAGGGTTCCAAAGAGGATGGAGCTCCGCTGTTCTTAGTGGTAGCAGATGACAGAATAAGATACGAGGGTCTCAAGTTTCAGTGTGGAAGATTGAGGTTGGATATTAGGAAGCACTACAGACAAGTTGCATCTTACGCGCATTTAACAGGTGCGATTTCAGCTTTACGCAATCGGCAAAAGAAAAAAGAAAAAAAAGGGGAGGGAAAAAAAACCCTGCCATTAACACAATGGGTTTTGGCTATACGCAATTTCCGCTTTACGCAGTAAACATGGAATCTAACCCTCGTGTAAGACGCGACATGCCTGTATTTCACTAGGAGGGTGGTGAAGCACTGAAATGGGTTACCTAGGGCAGTGGTCTTCAAAATGGGGTGCTACAACACCCTCCACGGGGGGCCATGGCGACCCGCCGCAGGATCAGGCCGGGATGTTGCCAAAACAGGAAGTTCTATTTGTGTCCTGCCAAAATGCCACCGAAAGCGTAAGCTTTGCAAGTCAACGGCATTTCGGCAGACACACCCCCTGGCAGCAAGAGACATCGGGGAAGAGGAAAGGGGCCGCAGTCATAAATCTTGGAGAGATGCTAACCTAGGGAGGTGGTGGAATCTCCATTCTTAGAGGTTTTTAAGGCTCGGATTGACAAAGCCCTGGCTAGGATGATTTAGTTGGTGTTGGTCTTGCTTTGAGCAGGGAATTGGACTAGTTGACCTCCTGAGGTCTCTTCCTACCCTAATATTCTATGACTGTTATATATATATATATATACTAGCGAAAGTGCCCGGCGTTGCTCGGGTCCGTCGGAGGTGGGGAGGGGGCAGACAGCTGAGCGAGTGCGGGGTCCGTTGGATGGGGGCAGAGAGCAAACCCGACACCCCCACCTCATCCCCCGACCAAACCCGACACCCCCACCTCACTTACCCCTTGACCAACCCCGACTCACGTTTCCCCCCCCCAAACCCAACACCCCCACATCTCCCCCCAACAACCCCAACACCCCCTGACCAACACCCACACCTCACCCCCCATAGACCAAACCTGACACACCCACCTCACTTCCCCCCAACCAAACCCGACACCCCTACCTACCACCACAAACAAACCCGACACCCACACCTCACTTACCCCTCGACCAACCCCGACCCCCCTCCTCACCACCCCAACCAAACCCAACACCCCCACCTTACCCCCCCACCAAACCCAACACCCCCTGACCAACCCCAACCCCCATACCTCACCCCTCACCCACCCAGACACCTTCCCACCCCCCCAGACCAAACCCGACACCCCTGGCTCACTTACCCCCCAACGAAACCCGACACCCCCACCTCACCCCCCTGACCAAACCCAACACCCCCACCTCACCCCCCCGACCAAACCCAACACCCCTACCTCACTTACCCTCCGACCAAACCCAACTCGGGTCCGTCGGAGGTGGGCAGGGGGCAGAGAGCTGAGGGATTCCGGGGTTCCGTTAGAGGGGGGAGGGGCAGAGAGCTGAGCGAGTGCGGTGTCTGTTGGAGGGGGTATTATGACATCATAACAACATAGCTGCCCAGCTGATGTGATTGGCCTTTAAAGAATTTCACCCCTGGGGGGCATCAGAGGTGAGATTTGAAAAATTTTCAACCCTTACGGTCATTAGGACCCCAAGACCTCTAACTGTACCAAATTTCAAGTCTCTAGCTCAAACGGTGTGGAAGGAGTAAGCTTACGTACGTACATACACCATTTGACTGTTATATAGAGAGAAGAGCTATTCACCGAAGCCCGTTTTTGTGATAAAGCAGCAGAAGCTTTCTATGTATTTCTTTAGGGGAGACATTTCCCACAGAACAATGGCGCTGCTGCAGCTCTGACAATGACACACGTGTGAGTGAGTGAGAGCCTCGAGCCATTTTGACCACTCTGGCCCACTATCCAGCGACATCCAGCGACATTCCCCTCGGACCTCAGTGCTCCTGCCCCACAGATCCACCCCCCCGTGCCCCCCTTCAACCGCTTCCCCCACTGTCCCCCCCGTCCGTCCCCCCCACACAGACCCTTCCCCACTCACCCCCCCCCCACCCATGCTGCTTCCCCATCTCCCCTCACTCCTCTCCCGTCACGCCCCCTCCTCGTCGCTCTGGGCCTGTCCCTCCCCCGTTCTCCTCACGCTAGCCCCGCCCCACGCACACCCCGCCCCTCCCTCTGGCGGGCCGAGCCGCCGCACGCGCCTTTCTGCGAAGGGGAAGCGCGGCTGCGCTCGCGTGTCGCGTCCCCGCTTCTAGGCCCGGGCTGAGGGGCCCTTGGCCACCATGGTGCGCGGGAGCCGCGTGCTGCTCCGGAAGGTCAGCGCGTCGCGCGCCCGGCCGCGGGGAGGGTCCGGCGGGGGAAAGGGGCTGGGCCGACTGGCCCCGCTCGCTGGGGCGCCCCCCGCCCCGCTGGCTCCCGTCGTGCAGCCCAGCGCCTGGTTTGCCGGGGAGCCCCCGGGGCCGGGCTTCGATGGGCTCAGCGCTGCATTTACACCCACACATCCCGGGGCGCGGAGGCGGGGCGAGCAGGGCTGGCTAGGAGCCCTGGGCAGGCCCCCGCCAACTTCTCGCAGCCGGCCCCGGGGAGGCAACTCAAGCCTCAGTTTCCTGAGTTCTGTTTCCCCGACACTAGGTGGGGTGATGCCAGCTTGCAGGGCTGGTGCTTAGGAGCGAACTGACCGTGTATGTGAGAGGCGGGCGGGATGAATATGAAACACCCATTTAACCCTTCCTGTGTTGTTAGTATGGCAACTTTATAGATGATCTACGAATCTATGTGAAAGGAGGAACCGGTGGAATGGGCATCCGCGCTTGGGTGGAGAAGGAGGGAGCGGCGGTGACGTCTGGCTCGTAGCCAAGGAAAAAATGACCCTAAAGAGAATTAAAGACCGATTTCCCCAGAAACGCTTTGCAGCTGGAGCAGGAGCCAACAGTAGGTAAGGACATAATTGTGTCCTGATTTGCATTGTTGAACATCTTTAACCTGAAAGAAAAATACCCCTTAAGACTTTTTAATGACCAACTTTTTATAGTGTCCGTGCACTGAAAGGCGAAAAGGGAACAAACTGTGAAGTTGAAGTGCCTCTGGGAATTTCAGTTACTTCCTGTGGTGGGACAGTGATTGGTAAGAACCTTTGTTTTCCCTTTATTTTGAGATAGCAGAAAATAAAGCAGTTTGGACACATCAGGTTTGCTGGTGTACTTTCCTCACAGCAAAGGCTCTTGTGAGATGTTTCATCTTTAAGACAAAATAGAAGGATTTATTTGTTGAGGTAAATGTGGGGAGACAGAAGTCTCCTGCATGTGATTCTGATGTTGGAGGCTCCTTCCAAAAGCATAATTAGAATTAATTTGTATAATCAGATATAGTGCCAGGAACATGTTCTCAACAAGATTTAAAGGCTGGAAGCCAGGTTGGTTTTACACTGAGCCATTGAATTATTGTGTGACCTTGGAAAGGTTACTTGTCCACTTTGAAACTCACTTATTTGAACTATAAAACTAGCTGACTTTCTGCCCAAGATAATTATTTTTTAAAAAATATTGAAATCTAGAACAGTGAAAATAATTTCACAGATTATCAGTGCAAGGCTCCGGAAATGGCTCTTTCTCAAACTATAACCTTCAAGTTAGAGCCCTCTTCTCTTTGTAGTCTTCAGTTTTTATTTTGTTTAGTAATAAAAATGTTTTTTATCTGTTGAAGGGGTGGGCAAACTATGGCCCGTGGGACCGTCCCATCCGGTCAGGGAGGCTGCCCCCGCCCCTCCCCCAGAGCCGCGCTGCGGCCGGGGCTGCACGCTCTCCCCTCTCCTGAGCCGCACCATGTGGGCAGCACTCTGGGGGTGGGGCTGTGCGCTCAGCCCCTCCCCCGGAGCCGTGCCACGAGGGGGGGGGGGCAGGGGCTGCGCGCTCCCCTGGAGCTGCGCCACAGTGGACAGCACTCTGGGGGACCGGGGCTGCATGGCCCCCCTCCCCAGAGCTGCGCCGCACAGACAGCACTCCGGGGGGCTGAGGCTGCACGCTCTCCCCCTTCCCCCAGAGCCAGGCGGAGCACCTATGGTAAGGGGGTGGAGGGGGCTTGGGGGGGTTTTGGGGTGGTGGTCCGGAGGGGGCAGTCAGGGAGAAGGGTGGGTTGGATAGGGGGTGGGGTTTCTGGGGTAGTGGTTAGGGCGTGGGAGGGTGGATAGGGGTCGGGGCAGTCGGTACCAGGAGCAGTGGAATTGGTAGGTGGTGGGGTCCAGGGGGGTAGTTAGGGGTCTCTGGAAGGGGCAGTTAGTGGGTGGGGGGGAAATTTGATGGGTAGGGGACTATCTGGGTGGGAAGTGGGAGGGGGCCAGATTGGGGGCAGGGCCTTCCCTACCCAGCCCTCCATATAATTTTGTAAACCTGATGTGGCCCTCAGGCCAAAAAGTTTGCCCACCCTAATCTATTGGATACTTCCTTTGGTTAAGTGTTGAGCAGGATTAAAGTGATATGTAGATAATGTGGTATCTGTAAGTATTTTTGTAAATTATATATATTTTTATGTTTTTTAATGGCAATTCTAAAATATGGTAACAGTAGGTGGAGACATTACAGCAGGAATCTTAATGGAAGAACCTTTTAACATCTAATGAGTTTGGTAGCTAAAGCAGATTGTGTAATTCTCAAGTTTAAAGTATTTTGATTAACGAGCTATTATAGCTAAAAATCTCAATACTACTGATACAAGCAGTTTTTCTTGGTTTAACCCAGTGCTTCTCAATTATTTTCTGCCATGCCCCCCCTAGGAAGAAGAAAATATTTCGCGCCCCCCCCCCCCCCCGCACAGACACCCCAGGCTCAGATCGCTGCCCTGCGACCCCTGCCCCTCCTGTCAGGGCGCAGCGGGCGGCAGCGACGGGCCGGCTCCCGCTCCCACCGGCCGCGCCAAGGCCAGCTCCGGCCCGTGGCTCCGCTCCCCTGCCCGGCCCGCCTACCTGGGCCGCCGTCCCTGCCTCGTCCGCCCACTGAGCCGCCGTCCCTGCCTCGTCCGCCCACTGAATCGCCGTCCCTCGCGCTCCCCGCCCCGCCCGGACACGCCCAGCGCCCCGCGGCACGCCGGGAAACAGAGTCCTGCCACCCGCAATGAACGGGCCCGGCGGGGAGCGCAGGGACTACCATTCCCGGCGTGCCACGCGCCGCAGCCGCCCACCGACTACGAGCCCCCCTTTACGAAACCTCGCGCCCCCCCTGGGGGGGCGCGCCCCACTATTTGAGAACCACTGGTTTAACCTAATCCAGCTACATGATACAATGTTGTGATGTTGATCACTTAAAAGTAATTCTTTGGGAGATATGATATATTGAGTTTACATGTGATTAGTGTTACTTTTTTTGGAATCCTGCTTGTTAGTATCAACTACCATTTTGACCATACTATGTATTCATTTTCTAGGGATAATAACTCCAAAGAGAAACTCTACCTAATGTAGTTATTTGGTGGTAGGACTTGAAATGTCTGACTCTTGAAAGGGACATGCACCATGCCCATCGGTCCAAGGGTTTATATAAAAACTATTGGAAATTCTCTCTTTGGGAGTAGGTTTACCTGATAACTGAGAATTGTAACTGTTGCATAGTAGCTATTTTTTCTGACTAGTGATTTTATTTTTCAGGAGAACTTAATAAAGCAGGAGACAGAATACTGGTAGCTCGTGGTGGTATTGGTGGCTGTTTGGTTACAAATTTCGTGCCTTTGAAAGGCCAGAAACAGTCAGTTCATCTTGATTTGAAACTTATAGCAGATGTTGGCTTAGTTGGGTAAGTACTGGAGTCTATCTGTGAATTGAACATTTAGGAGTATAAAGTAATGCACTTCAAATGAGGTGGGAAAGAGAATACATGTGAATTGAATTCTGCCTCTTTTAAAAAACTCATGACTGAGCCTCAAATTGTTGTTTGATTTTTGGTGTTAAAATTAGTTATCAGAATGGATTACTTGTGGTTGGATGAATGTAGGGCCATTGGTCTGAATCCAGGTGAGGTTGACAATGACACCAGATGGCTGTTCAGTTATGTATGTGAAATTAATTGGGAATCTCAAGCCAAGGTCTACTGGATGGGTAGCTGTAATGCTAAAACTGCCATTACCAACCAGATACTGGCACAAGTGGGTCTCCTTAATATTTATTCTTTGGCATTGCTATTAAAACTAGATATGGAATCTGCTCTCTCAGGAAAGCATCCTGGCATATTGTTAGGGGAATATGGAAAACCTTGAACTATGGCCCTTCCATTTCATTTATATTTAGTCTGGTACTTTTCACTCTCTCACTCTCTCACACACCCACACACCTGTGTGTGCATATATATATGTGTGTGTGTGTATATATGTATATGTATACACATACATATACAATGTGTGTGTATATGTATATACAGCAGCTAAACCACCCTGAAAACACCCGATCCCATCTGATCTTGGAAGCTAAGCAGGGTCGGCCCTGGCTAGTACTTGGATGGGAGACCTCCTGGGAATACCAGGTGCTGTAGGCTTAACATGGGCGTGGGGCTAGCAACTCCACCCTGTAAGGGAATTGCTACTGAAACACCAACACCAGTTGGTGGCCCATACCCCGGCTGGGGGGTGATTGGCAAAGAGAGAGAGAGTACATATATACAATTTTTATTAGTTTCTTTAGGAAATCTGAAGAAAAGCATCTAATAAACAATGTTCACATGGTTTTAGTTCATTAAGAACTCGTTAGGTTTTTTCCCTATGCCTTGTGGACAGTGAGTTACTCTTAGTGTTTTATGGGTGCATAATGAGCAAAGTACTTCTAGATGGAAATGTGCAAATATGTTTACACTGGATGTTTGACAACTTGAAAGTAAGGTAGATATTTTGCTACCCATCTTCAAGGGTTCTGTGATGTTACAAAACATGATTGCTTGACTCCAGTCCTGCAAACACTATGCATGTGAGTAATTTTACACATGCAAGGAGTCGTACTGAACTCAGTAAAATTCCGTATGTGCATAATTCTTTGCAGAGTTTTATATATAAAAAATGTAAATATTAGATGGTTTGGGCTACCTCATGAATTTAATACCTGTAGTTACCAATGCCACAAACATTTTAAAATATTGTTCTCATTACTTTTATGAAGATATAAGAAGCTGGTCTTTGTTTTAATATTTGGGACACAAAAATACCTGACATTATGTATTGTGAATAACAGGAAGAAGAATACATGTTGGAAGTCTGCATCTGTGTCACTTAGTATTCAGAGGCCATGTCTCTATACTGCAGGATATCAGGTGGCACAGTAACTTACAAATGTATTTCGGATGTGTGGCATTCAAGCACAAAAACTGAGGGAACAGCTCATGACTCATGACAGGCTTTTTATTAACATCTGAAGAGATGTCTCACTTTAATGTGAATTCTATTAAATGGATTTGTAGATTGTGTGTGTATATCATTTTAAAAATGATTTCAGTTGTACTCTCAACCTTTTGAGAGTACAACTGAAATCATTTTTAAAAGCTTTTTTCCTGTTTTAACTTCCCCCCCCTACTTTGAACAATGAAAATGTACTAGTTAGTTTCACTTTAGTTTCTAATCTGAGGTAAATTTCAGTTTCTGGCTGTCATGTATTAACAGTGCTACAATTTACTGTAGTGGAATGCATTTGTTTAAACTGGCATAAGAATTTTAAACAGTGGTCCTAGATCTCTTGGTTTTAGGTTTTGTAAAAGCTGATATTGGGGTTTTTTTGTTTGTTTTTAACCAAATCCTAGGTTTTGGTTCATATCTGAGCTGACAGGTTTTCATTAAAAGCATAGAAAGAATCATTATTAATTTAACCTTGTTTCCTAGCCAAAATTGTGAGTCAACCTCTGATATCCTGTTACTGCTTGTACTTTGATCTTTTCTTTGAGTCTGTTGCTTTTACTTCAGTGTATACACAAGTGCTTTGCTATTAGATCAGACCAAGAAATCTTATTGTCTTGAGAGGGGATCATCAGGTCTGGGTACAGATTGTAAGGTACAAGAAAGGTTGCAATTGAGCTTCAAAGAGAATACATTGAGCCTTGATGGAAATAAAATACTTGCTTGAAGAAATGGAAGGAGTAACATTCTGAATTGTCTATATGGCTTCTTCTATCATCAGAGAGCATTAAATTACCTCCAATAACTTTCCTATTATAAAAGTGTCATTTTCTTCCATTGTAAGCAATTACGCCTTAAACTCTGATGTTTTATTTAATTAGTTGTCCCTCTTGTGGTTTGAGTTTGATTTTATTTAATTTATATTTACATTTACATGGTGAATTCCTCAACCAATAATGCATTGCGGGTGATAAAGAAAAATGCCTCTCTCTGTGGGCTAGCAGACTGTAAGACCGTAGTCCGGTTTTTGTCACAGATCCATACTACTCCCCCCTCCCCCCCATTTCTAACCTTCACACATTTTGATCAGGTGATTTTTAATATCTATTTAGGAACTTGTTTATCATAGATTTAGTATTGTAGTGAAATATAGTGCCGTGTGATGGTCTGCAAATTTGACTTAAAACAAAGTCCCTTATGAACTCCTCCTTCTGTTGAGTGACTGAGAACTGTGTTCTGTTCCTGTGACCATGCTTGAGGTTGATTTTTGAGTAAGGCACCTAATTGTGTTTAGTAACTCCGTTTAATCATGGGGAAAATGGGACAATAATACTTTTTCTGATTAAAGGCACTATAAGTTCAGAATAGTTATTTTGAAAAGGATTATTTCTAACTCTTTAAGTGTGGATCTGTTCTGTAAAGGATGTAAATAAAAATGGCACTGCCCCGCTCAGAAGATTTGTTTGCTGTGTGTGTTCAGTTGTGGCTGCTTTATGTGAAAAAGGTTTGGGGAGCATAGGAGGCATTGCTATAGCTTGTGCCCTGTATAATCAACTCAGATTTTGAAGCAGGAGCTAGGTTTGGTTTTTTTGGTTCACTTAATAAGAATAATAATAATTAATAATACCTATCCCTTATATCAGGGGTGGGGAACCTTTTTTCTGCCAAGGGCCATTTGGGTATTTATAATGTCATTCGCGGGCCGCTTTCCCCTCCTCTCCCTCTTCCCCCCCCCCCCCAGCTTTACCCCCCGCCCAGCCTCCCCCCAATCTAACTGCATTCCCTCCCCCACCTCTACCTGGCCCGGCCCATGCCACCAACCCTAACCTCCGCCCCCCTTCACCGGCGGCTTCCCCACCCCATGCAGCCTAGTCTCCTGCCCCCCCTGCCGGCCCACCCAGCCTGGCTTGCGCCCCCCCCCCCCTTCACCGGCGGCTCCCTCAGGTGCTTCCCGGCGCCTTCGCTCAGCGCGGAGCCGCGCATCTTCTGCCCGCGCCCGCTCACTTGCGGCGCGCAGGCCACAGCCCTCCCTCTGCCGCAGCCCGCTGGCTCCCCGCACCTGGCCTGCTGCGAGGGGGGAGGGGGGGAGGCGCCACTGCCTTCCCCTCAGCCTGCTGCGAGGTGGGAGGTGCTGCTTTCCTCTCAGCCGCGCCCACTGCCGCCGCCTCCCCGCTCCCGCCACGCCGCTCTGCCCGCAGGCCTGGCAACAAGGGGAACTATGGCCTGTCGCCGGCCCTGCTCCCACTGCCACATTGGTCCGGCCATCTCTATGGCGGAGATTTTGGAGACCCGCCTGCGGGCCAGACCAAATGACTTGGCGGGCCGTATACAGCCCGGGGGCCGGAGGTTCCCCACCCCTGCCTTATATAGTGCCTTTCATCGGTAGATCCCAGAGCACTTCATAGTCTTTAATGGATGTAGCCTCACAACACCCCTGGGATGTAGGAAGTATTATCTGCCGTTTTCAGGGGTGGAGGAGGCTAGGTGCGCAGAATCTGTGACTTGCCCAAGATCACACTGGAAATGTATAAAATTAACAGAATTGTTAACTTAGTTCCAATTTCATGACCTTCTGTAGAACTGCATTATCTTCAAATCATGTACTTATCTGTGCATCCCTGCAAAAGACAGTAGTAGCAGAAGTGCAAATGAAGATGGCATTTGGCTTGTAGAATCTTCTGTTACTGGAATGATACATGTGCCAGAAAGAACACAACTTAAATTTCAGCTATCAGGCTGAGTTTGCAGGGCTATCAAGAAAAATATCATTTTACTTTACAAATGAGCAATCTGGTATAGAAATCAGACACAATAAACCTGGAACCTCATAATGTCAAGCCCCCTTGAAGAGTAGAATGTCACTTAAAGCTGTTACACAAGAAAACACAAGGAAAAGTTCATCACACTTTCGGATACTTCATGCTCAGACCTCAGGAGCACTGTTGGGTTTACAGGAAAGATAATAACTTGGTTAAAAGACAATAATGGCATTGTCCAGTAAACTAAGTTTCACTGTAAATGAGTTCATCCCTGAAAACTTTTAGGAAGTCTTAGTTTGTCTGCATACTTATAAACAGTTGTAATGGTTTTCAAAATTGTGAAAAAATAAAGTTGTATAAAACATTTACTGTCTGTATTATAGAAACCTAGAGTTCCCAGCCAAGACCACATTTACAAAATTTGTAGATAACAATGCAGGGGGGTGGATTGCAAGCACTTTACAGGACAGGATTAGATTTCAAAATGACCTTGATACATCAGAGAACTGGTTTGAAATCAACAAGATGCAGCAACTTGAAAGAGACAAGTACAAAGTACTGTGCTTAAGAAGGAAAAACTAAATTTACAGATTCAAAACTGAGAATAATCGGGTATGCAGGGTGTTAGTGAATCTCAAATTGAATAAGTCTACAATGCGGTGCTGGTTGTTTGTTTGTTTTTTGTTTTGATTGGTTTTTTTTCTTAAGGGATATATTAGCAGGAATGTTGTACATAAGACACAGCAGGTAATTGTTCTTGTATAGTCCACACTGGCAAGGCCTCAGCTGGGGTACAGTTTCCTGTTTTGGATACCACACCTTAAGAAAGATGTGGACAAATTGGAGAGTCCAAAGGAGAGCAGCAAAAATGTTAGGTTTAGAAAACACAAGGAAAAGTTGAAAACTGGGCCTGTTTCTTCTAGCGTTGAGAAGGCTAAAGGAGGCCTGGCAACAGTCTTGGAATATGTAAAAGGTTGTTATAAAGAGGGTGGTAGAATATTCTCCAGATCCACCAAAGGCAGGACAAGAAATAATTGATTTGCAAATCAATCTCCCCAAAAAGGGAGATTTAGGTTTGATTTTTAGGATAAGCTTTCTAAGAATAGTTAAGTACTAGAACAGGTTGCCTAGGGAATCTCGATCACTGAAGGGTTTTTAAGAACAGGTTAAGCAAACAGTTGCCAGGAATTGTCTAGGTATATTAGGTATGCATTCGCGAAGGAGAAAAGACTAGTTCTCATCTAGAGGTCACTTGCAGCACTACATCTCTAGGATTTCTAAGATCAGGGCCCCAGTGCACTAGTTGCTGTGCAAGTACATTCTAAAACACAGTTCCTGCCTGAAAGGGTTTAACAGTTTAAATAATATTGATTCTGGGGGAGGGGGAAGCGCAGAGATTGTCAGAAACACAGAAAAATAATAGAATTATCTTTGCCAGTATTTTTAATTTAACTCATATGCAAGTGTGACATAGTTATTCATTGTGTAAATCCCAACTTTCCTTCTAGATTTCCAAATGCAGGAAAATCCTCTTTGCTAAGCAAGATTTCTCATGCCAAACCTGAGATTGCAGATTATCCTTGTAAGTACAAACAACAATGAAAAATAATGCAGTAAAATTACTTGAGAACATGGGCCTTTCCTATGGCTTTACTGAAAAACTTTTAGAACAGCTTTATCTCCGTTCTTTCACAACTCATGAGAGAGAGCAAGACAGACAGGTGGCTTCCCTTGAGCACCATTACTGTGGAGCTCTGTTTGCTACTTCTTTCACATGAATCTTTTGTTGCACTAAGTCTAAAGCATGATCAAAGCAGTGAAGCGGCCACCACTACAGAGATTTGGTTTTAGTTGTGACAGAGTCCTGTGGCACCTTAAAGACTGACTAAAGTATTGAAGCCCACGAAAGCTTATACTAATACCCACTTCGTCGGATGCATGCACAGATGTCCCACTGCATGCATCCGACTAAGTGGGTATTAGCCCACGAAAGCTTATGCTTTAATACTTTAGTTAGTCTTTAAGGTGCCACAGGACTCTTTGTCACTTCTGCAATTCCAGACTAACATGGCTACCTCCCTAATTCTTGGTTTTAGTTGTTAGTTTTGTGAGCTCAGTGTCCTAGAGGGACAAAACGCAAAAATTGAAGCCGTAGCTGCTGTATAATCAACATGGTTAGGGGAGATGAAAGCAATGAGGGAAAAGATAGTGGTGTTGACCTAATTTTCAACGGTTTTAATTTTCAAAAGGGGGTTGATTGATATTTACTAGGTTTCATAATTGTTACATTATACCATAGTACTTTCTGATGTAACTTCATAATGCCATTTCTATAAATATATTATAATGGAAATATTCCAAAGGAAGGCATGTGAGTAATTGGATCCAATAGAAAAGATGAGGCATGAAGGTATTACAATGTTAAGCACTGTACATTAAAAATGACTTTCTTTTCTTTGTCTCATCCTGCCCATCCAGTCACAACAGTAAAACCTGAACTGGGAAAGATTATGTATCCAGATTACAAGCAGGTTGGTATTGATAACAAATTAAATTGCTTTTACATTTGGGTATAATGGCTAGTTAGATCAGTGTCATTACAACCTTTCATCTTCTGCAGTAGAGCTTAATCCTGAATCATACTTTTAAATATCTATTTTCTTTGCTTACAGATGTTACTACAATATTTTCTATACCAATAGTTAATGGCGCAAATATGGTAAAAGTAAAAATGGTTCCCACTTCTGTTTCCCTTAACAGAAGGAACTAGGATTCTGTAGTAACAGACTAATAGTTCCTCACCTAAATGTGGTTAGCTTTCTTCTCCCCCTTTTTGTTTCACATCTAACAAATGAATTTCCATAGTTTATTAAATATAGTAATAATAAAAAATACAGAAGTACCCAGAATTTAGCATGAAACACAACTGCAACTTTTTTTGTCATCAATGGAAATCCCAAATGGTCAATGCCTACTAGAATTAAGAAAATGCTGGTTTGAGAGTTGCCATCTTTTATCTCCAAACTTGAGTTGGCTATGCAATAACTTGGCATGTAATAAACTAATTCCTGTGAATAGGGGAGGCAGAAAATTGGATGCACATTTTGAATGAAAATTGCTCTGAATTTAAATGGCATTCTTTAGGAGACAATAGAAACATGGGTTTCATTTGTTTTTAATGACAAATTAACCGTTTCAGTAACACTTTTGTCTGGGAATAGGTGCATGTCAACATTGTGCACAGAATTCACCTAGATTTTTAAAAAAACACTTTTGAATTTCACATTACTCAGGGTGTATTCTTATAAATGTCCTGGAAATATGAAGATCCACAGCTTCAAAATGCAAGGGAGACTTTTTTTTAATGTGTAGATTTTTATAAGGATTTAATCAGCCATTTAGGAAAAATACTCTTTACAAACCAGTAAACTAAGAGATTCAGAGCCAGTTGTTTATCATCTGTGTAACAAAACACCCTTGTATTTTAGTTTTTTGTATATTACAAGAAACTAATACTTTGATTTCATGTCACATGTTCTCCAAAGAGCAGGCAAAAAAATGTACTGTGTGTGCCTACTTCATTTTTCCCATCTCTCCACAGTCTCCTTTTCTGGGCCTTAATTCTGCATTCGGATCCCAGACTTGTCAACTCAAGTTTGGTGTGAAGGTCATGTTGAAGTAATTGTGATTTGCACAAGGTTCCCTGTCTCTCGATTCTAATGCAGGATCAGGCACCATGTTCATGTAGAGGACATTCACACATTTTGCTTTTCCAACCTTGTATCTTTGATGTGTAAAAATATGAGACACTCATGAAGTACTGTGCTGGTCATTCCAAGATTAAAGATGCTTATCGACGATTTCTGATGACTTAACCCCAAGAGCAAAGTTTTCGGATGTGAAAAGAGGAAAAGTGCTTTTTTTTTTCCTTTCAGAAACTGGAATGAAGCAGTTATCTTAGAGGACTCAGCAGTGGCACACTTTAATTTTTTTTATTTAAACTGAATTTTACTGTCATTAAATGACCTGAGAATTTAAATACTGGACTTCCCGTATCAGCTGTTTCCCTGGCAGCTGATATCAATAGGTCACTGTTAAAGGATTGGAAAAATTAAACTATTTATTTTAGTAATTGATCACTTCATGCCTGCTCAAAAAACTATTTTAATTTAATATGAACAAATATCGGTGTCTATTGTTGCTTACCTTCAGCGTAGCTTATATACATATAGAATTAACTGATGATCTAGTATGCTGATGCTCTGAGGTTCACGAGTACTGTATCCTGCAACGAGACAAGAATTCCTGATCGCCTCCCAACTCCCACTCACTTCAGAAGGGGGCTGAGCACCTTCCAGGATCAGCCCTAAATGGCATCCCAGGGGTATATGTAAATTTCTTGATTTCTTTTTTTTTTTAATTGTAGAGTAAGTACCCAAGCATTATCTACAAAATGTTTATTATATAAACTGTTCCTTTCATCACCTGCATATCTTGTTTGTTTTTTATTAGAGAAATACAGGAAAAGCAGAGAGCTCTGATTTTTTCATATCAAACTTTTGGGTTACAGGAAACATAAAACTGAAACAACCATGGCACAAAAATTAAATGAAGTTTGGCTATGTTCTTAGTTTTGTTTGCTATTTTGTTTTTAAAGAATAATCTTATTTCGAATTGATCCTAATATTTTGTTTGTTAATGGAAGTTTAGTTTATAAACAGCTAATTACTGGGAGATGACAATTTTAAACTGGTAATTAGCTTCAGTTGATTTTTAGTCCCCAGTGTATTGGTTAAAATAGTTTATAAAATGGATATTATCAAGTAAATAAATCTGAGGGGCCCAGATTCTCGGGTATACAGACATTAATTTTACCTGCACAAATTTGGACTAACCTACCCTGCTAACAGAAAATCCCATAGAATATCTGTGTATCCCTGTAACTCTCCCAGTATTGTGAATGGATAAGAGCAAAAGTCTACCCTTTCATGGACACGCACAAGCTTCAATAGGAATTGTGCGCACATCTAAAGGCAAAATAAGGTGCCACAGGACTTTGTTACCTCTGCTATTCCAGACTAACACGGCTACCTCTCTGATTAAAGGCAAAATGTGTCCCTGATTTGGGAGATTAAATTGGCATCTTTAATAATTTCAAGAAGAAATCAAAACAAGATACATCCTGCTATCTGCAGGAAGGGCTGTTTTTAATCCTGAAAACGAACTGATCTGCCAGCACTGCTTGCATCCGACGAAGTGGGTATTAGCCCACGAAAGCTTATGCTTCAAAACTTTATAGTTAGTCTTTAAGGTGCCACAGGACTTTGTTACCTTTGTTTTCAGTGGTACATCCTCTACAATGTGAATAATTACGCATCCACAGGGATGACATTTTTTCTACAGTCTGTCAATTATCAGATACCAACAACAGTTTATTTGCTTGTATAAGTAATCTGTTTACTTGTACATTTCCTCCTTATCAAATAAGTGTGGTAGTGATATGCTAACTACACCAAACTCTAACATACTAGAAAATAGATTTTTTTCCTCTATATTCAACTTCCATGGATTGTTAAGTATATGTAGCCTTTTAATGTATTTCCATGTCTTTTTAGATGGAGAATCCTGAAGCAGGGTTTGACATATTTAGCAAACACCTACTAGCCAGAGGCCAATATAAAGGTGAGTGGGGGTGGTGTTTACTAGCAAGATATTGGGGCAACATCTTGATAGAAAACCTAGTAATTGGTTGGGATTTCTACCAAGTACTGACACTGGGATTTTGTCAAGTTTTTGTTCTTTGTATCAGCCTCTGGTTTGTAGGTGTTGGATAGGTTTGAAGCCCTTAGCACTTTTATTTTTCTAGATTTATGAGAACTAGTAAATATGTAGCAGGGCCCCGTTTATCTCATCTAATTGGGACTGGGCCAGATCAGAACATCAAAAAGCAGGGAAAACTGGAAAATGGGAAAGTGCTGCAGCACCATCTAGTGACCACAGGAGGGATCACCTCCTTTGGGCCTGTGTATGCTGGTTGTCCAGCTAATATGGACAGCTGGATAATGGAGGGTCAGATAAACAGGATTCTACTCTAGGTGACTGAGCACCAGTAATGCTGCTTCAGGAGAACAGAAGAAACCTATAGCCCTTTGTTTGTCTGCTAAAGCAGACTTCTAATGACAGTCTTTATATGTTTTGCACTTTCTTGTAAATACAGTGGAACCCCGCAATACCACACCCTGCTATAGCGTGAATCCGCTTATAGCGCGGGGCTCCTGATGGCGGTGTGCGGCACTTTGATGTGCCGCGACCCCGCGTTACCGCGATAGAGTATTTTTGGCTCCCAATCGTCGCGGTATTACAGGGTCCAACTGTCTTGCCAATGAGCTGGTTCTCACCAATCAAATGACAATTCTCAGAAATAAGTAGATATAAAATAAGCATCCCAAGAATACTTTTCTGTTTGTTCTTGTGTGTACTCATTTGAGATGTTGATTTTAAAATTACTTCACTGTTTTTTCTGACAAATCTTCATTTATCTTCCTAGATCTCAGTAGCTGATCTTCCAGGATTGATTGAAGGTGCACATGCAAACAAAGGAATGGGCCACAAATTCCTCAAGCATGTAGAAAGAACCAAACAGCTTCTCTTTGTAGTAAGTAAAATATTGTACTTTAACCTGTTAACTGTAGGTTTCTATTCTATTTAGCTCAGAAATTACTATCCTGTAAACCTAAATAATAATGCTCTAATAAGAATATAACAGTAGGGATCTATTATCAACCACCTGACCAGGATAGTGATAGTGACAATGAAATGCAAAGGGAAATTAGAGAGGCTACAAAAATAAAGAACTCAATAATAGTGGGGGATTTCAGTTATCTCTGTGTTGACTGGGTACATGTCACTCGGGACGAAATGCAGAGACAAAATTTCTCAATACTTTAAGTGACTGCTTCTTGGAACAGCTGATACAGGAACCCACAAAGGAAGAAGCAATTCTCAATTTAGTCCTGAGTGGAGTGCAGGTTCTGGTCCAACAGGTAACTATAACAGGACAACTTGGAAATAGTGACCATAATATAACAACATTTAACATTCCTGTGGTGGAAAGAAAACCTCAGCAGCCCAACACTGTGGCATTTAATTTCAGAAAGGGGAACTATGCAAAAATAAGGAGGTAATTAAAACAGAAATTAAAAGGTACAGTGACTAGAGTTAAATACCTGCCAGCTGCATGAGCACCTTTCAAAGACACCATAACAGAGGCCCAATTTAATGTATACCCCAAATTTAAAAACACGGTAAAATAACTAAAAAAGAGCCACAGTGGCTCAACAACCATGTAAAAGAATCAGTGAGAGACTAAAAAAAGGCATCTTTTAAAAAGTGAAAGTCAAATCCTTGTGAGGTAAATAGAAAGGAGCATGAACACTGCTAAAATAAGTGTAAAAATGTAATAATAAAGCCAAAAAGGAGTTTAAAGAACACCTAACCAAAAACTCAAAAGGTAATAACAAAATGTTTAAGTATATCAGAAGCAGGAAGCCTGCTGAACAACTAGTGAGGCCCCTGGATAATCCAGATATAAAACGAGCACTTAAAGATGATAGTCATTGTGGAGAAACTAAATGAGTTCTTTACTTTAGTCTTCACAGCTGAGCATTTTAGGGAGATTCCCCAAACCTGAGCCATCCTTTGTAGGTGACAGATCTGAGGAATTGTCAGAGATTGAAGTGTCACTAGAGGAGGTTTTGGAATTAATTGATAAACTTAACAGCAACAAGTCACTGGGACTAGGCGGCATTCACCCAAGAATTCTGAAAGAACTCAAATGTGAAATTGCGGATCTATTAACTATGGTTTGTAACCTGTCCTTTAAATCAGCTTCTGTACCCAGTGACTGGAAGATAGCTAATGTAATGCCAATATTTAAAAAGGGCTCTAGAGGTGATCCCGGCAATTGCAGACCAATACGTCTAATGTCAGTACTGGGCAAATTAGTTGAAACAATAGCAAAAAATAAAATTGTCAGACAGATAGAAGAACACGAATTGTTGAGCCAAAGTCAACATGGTTTCTGTAAAGGGAAATCATGTCTTACTAATTTATTAGAGTTCTTTGAAGGGGTCAACAAACATGTGGACAAGAGGGATCCAGTGAACATAGTATACTTAGATTTCCAGAAAGCCTTTGACAAGGTCCCTCATCAAAGGCTCTTATGTTAATTAAATTGCCATGGGATAAGAGGGAAGATCCTTTCATGGATTGAGAACTGGTTAAAAGACAGGGAACAAAGAGTAGGAATAAATGGTAAATTTCAGAATGGAGAGGGGTAACTAGTGGTCAGTCACAAGGGTCAGTCCTAGGACCAATCCTATTCAACTTATTTATAAATGATTTGGAGGAAGGGGTAAACAGTGAGGTGGCAAAGTTTGTCGATGATACTAAACTGCTCAAGATAGTTAAGACCAAAGCAAACTGAAGAACTTCAAAAAGATCTCATAAAACTGTGATTGGGCAACAAAATGGCAAATGAAATTTAATGTGAATCAATGTAAAGTGATGCACATTGGAAAAATAATCCCCCCCCGCCCCCCAACTATACATATAGTTTGATGGGGGCTAATTTAGCTATAGCTAATCAGGAAAAATATCTTGGAGTCATCGTGGATAGTTCGCTGAAGGTGTCCATGGATTGTGCAACAGCAGTCAAAATGGCAAACGGGATGTTAGGAATCATTTAAAAAGGGCTAGAGAATAAGACAGAGAATATCTTATTGCCCTTATATAAATCCAGGGTGCGCCCACATCTTGAATACTGCTTACAAATGTGGTCTCCTCATCTCAAAAATGATATACTGGCATTAGAAAAGGTTGAGAGAAGGCCAATTAAAAATTATTAGGGATTTGGAACGGGTCCCATCAGAGGAGAGATGGAAGAGGCTAGGACTTTTCAGCTTGGAAAAGAGGAGACTGAGGATATGTTAGAAGTATATTAAATCGTTAGTGGTGTGGAGAAAGTGAATAAGGAAAAGTTATTTACTTGTTACCATAATATAAGAACTAGGGGCCACCCAATGAAACTAATGGGCAGTCGATTTAAGACAGTTAAAAGAAAGTTCTTCACACAGCGCACAGTCAACCTGTGGAACTCCTTACCTGAGGAGGTTGTGAAGGCTAGGACTATAATAGGGTTTAAAAGAGAACTGGATAAATTCATGGCCATTAATGGACTTACCCATCCTGGCTAATGGAGGTTAAGGAATGGTGTCCTTAGTCTCTGTTTGTCAGCGGGTGGAGATGGATGGCAGGAGAGAGATCACTTGATCGTTACTTGTTAGGTTCACTCATTCTGGGACACCTGGCATGGCCACAATCCGTAGACAAGATACTGAGCTGGATGGACCTTTTGATCTGACCCAGTATGGCCTTTCTTATGTTCTTAAATTCCTGTGATTTTATTGCTGCTGGCTTTGAGAAAATATTTTCTTCATAACTATCATGTAGTTTACTCTAGACACTGTTGTAAACAAATATAATTTTAATATAGTATTCATACTAGAAATCGAACAAAATGATGGGTATTATGCAGATGAAGGCCATAGAGATACCTAAATAGATTAGAGTTTTTTATAAAGATTGCCTGTTACTCAACAGCAAGAAAAGGTTCCTCGCACAACTCAGACCTTAGATAGCCATTATGCAAAAAGATACTCTTAAAACAGACCAAAAAACCCATTCTTGGGCCTGGATATCTTGAAAAATGGTAGTGATTCCTGGGTAATGATCCCTTTTTCTTATTCATGCTTTTTGTGTAACTTTCTCATTTTTAGGTTGATATTTCTGGGTTTCGGCTATCTTCAAAAACTCGATTCAGAACAGCTTTTGAAACTGTACTGCTTCTAACACAGGTAACTTCTCATCTCTTTAAATGTTGACTCTAATACTGTGTAGCTGTGAAGAAAAAATATCTGAAACGTGTGTGTCAGCTGACTGCTAGATTAGTAGATAAAGCTACTGAGGATCCAGTGTGATTGGTTAATCCTTTTTGTTAGCAATTTTAAAAGGCTGGGAACTTTCTAGATGTACTATGGCAGATGACAAAACTTTAACGTAGCTGTATCTCTAAAGAGATGCTCCTGAAAGCCAAGCTGAGTGAAGAGCCAAAGCTGTTCAGTCCCCAGATTTGGCTGCCTTTTAGGAAGTGGAAAACAGGTCATCTGCTAAATCCCTGGCTTGAGCTCTGTCCAAACCATGAGGTAACTGAAGGTATGTGTATGCTACAGCAGCACTGCTATGGCACTGCAGCTCTGCTGAGGTAGTGCCATAGTATAGATGCTTCCTACATCAGCAGGAAGTTTTTCCATTGATGTAGTTAGTCTACCTTTGTGAGAGGTGGTAGCTAGGTCAACCAAAGAATCCTTCTGTTGACCAAGCTACATCTACACCAGGGGTTAGATCAGGCTTGTCCAATCCGCGGCCCACGGGCCGCATGCGGCCCAGGATGGCTATAAATGCGGCCCAACACAAAATCGTAAACTTACGTTATGAGATTATGTCCACAAATAACGGAGTATTATTCATAATTCGCATTATAATTGCAAACAGTTTGACCAAAAAAACAAAAAACTGATAAAATTGACTAATAAAATAAAGAGCGAGAGGACTCTAATGTCGTGTAAAATGAATTGTGACAAAGAATTCATGTGTACTAGGCATAACGCGTGGCCCAAGACAACTCGTGTGGCCCAAGACAACTCATCTTCTTCCAGTGTGGCCCAGGAAAGACACAAGATTGGACACCCATGGGTTAGATCAACCTAACTATGGTGCTCAGGATGTGAAACTTATTTCACAGCCTTGAATGACGTAGCTAGGTCGATCTAATTTTTAAGAGTAGACTAGGCCTGAGTTTTAGGAGCTTGATGGGATATCAGTCTTCAATTTTGCAAAGCTCCATCGCCTTTTGGGGGCCATATGTGGAGTCTCCTGGCCTGTCCTTCACTCTTCAATTATCCCCACTGACTAAACTCAACTCCATCTAAAAATCTAGTTTTCAATCACTTTTCCCCTCTCCTGTTCTGTGACTTCTAATAATATTTTTTTCTGTTTCAGCTTATGCCAATGTATATTCCTGTGCTGTGTGATTCACGGTTAGGGATGATACCTTTGATATAATGAGAAGATCTCTCATATGGCCTATAAAACTTAACAATAATAAATTAAACAACAATTTCACACCCGAAAAATGGTGTTGCCCTACGTTTTGTCTCCAAGATTGTCTTCACAACACAGTTTGTTACTCAGGGTTCTTTTAACCCAAAGCTCTTGGTAACTTTTACTCAGTGCGTGGTGGTGTCAGGAAATAAATCAGGGGAGACACGGCCATCCAACCGATAGATGGTAAGCACAAACAGGACAACACAGGAGTGCTTTCATTTAAAGCCAAACTTTACTTGGTCTCAAGCACTTGCACATGTCCTCAACACGTTAGTAAAACGCCCCCAACCCTTGATAATTACCAAAGCTGAGTGTGGCTCTCGAGTGGCACAGCAGCAGCCCGTATGCTGCTGGGGACTGCAAGATGTATCCAGAGGGAGAGTCCAGAAAAGCCCAACGACCTCAAACTTTTCCCCCCTTATTTATACACTAGAATGTCCCTTAAAGAAAACTTGTTACAAGCAGTTCAGTGGTCCAGGAAAAGGTTCGTTCTGATTATTGATTAACCAGGTGTGCGTTTTTCCAGAGTTTGCAACTTTGAGGCCCCCACAGTAGACATTCCTAGGTACGCCCTGCTCTTCTAAAATGCATGTATCAGCACCTTCAGCACAATTCTTATCAGGAAGGACGTGGGGTCAAGCTCTCCTTTCTGTGGCACCCAAAGACCCCCTCTCCTCCCACCTTGGTCAAGCTGAGGCTGTGCCTTGGCCAATTTACAGCCTGCTGACTTGGCTGCTTTTAGCAATAAGCATAGTGGTTTCAGGCACTTTACTGGTTTGCTGACAGCCCCCCCGTATAAGTTAGTTCGAGTTATAACTCGAGTCTTACCCCTAACTCCACTCCTTGTCTCTCTCACAAATCTAGCTCTAGTTAAGTGACGCTTTAAACTCAAGCTAGCTGGTTTGTCAGGGGGTAAATTGAAGTGAGTGGTGGTCGAGCTAATAACGCCGTGGGAATGCAACAGCTCAATTACAGCAATGCATCTGTGTAACTCCAGCGGGCTTGTTTACATGGTACACACTAGAGGGGTGTGAATTCTAATATGCACCAACCTGTTGCACACTTACTGGCCTGCATAGACCCTGCTTGTGCACGTAAGCAGGGTCTACATGGGTCAGTAAGCATGCAACATGTTTGTTTGCATTAGAATTCACACTGCTGTACTATGTAAATAAGCCCAGTTTTGAAGCTAGCTAGGCTAGCTTGAGTGCAGTAATTCAAGTGTACCGACTCAAGCCCTGAGAGGTTTCTGACCAGTAACATCAAGAAATTAGTAGATGCTTTTGTATGTGATACAGAGGTGAATAAAAAGAACAAATCTGTCATTCCACCTTACAAGAGAATGAATCGCAATGGTGCAGGCTGTGTACCTACAGTAAATGCATTTAAATGAGTTGACATTCTCAGACTGTGTGAATACATCAATATTGAGCACATCAGTAGATTTCAGTGTTGTAGTGAACACTGATTCATCAAACACTTTAAACAAATGAAAGAGGAAAATATAAAACCAGAAAAGTCTGTTTTTTAATTAAAAGAATAATAATTTACAACGGCAAATTAACTTTGTTTTAAGGAGTTAGAATTGTACAAAGAAGAGCTTCGGACAAAGCCCGCGCTGCTTGCTGTTAATAAAATGGATTTGCCTGATGCACAAGATAGCTTGAATGAACTTATGAAACAACTACAGAATCCTCAAGGTAAACTAACCTAATGCACAGTAGCTTCTTTATAAGAAGTAGATTGCAATTTACCTTTGTAAATATTTGTGGAAATATCTGTTAGCTGATGATAAATGTGTTGACCAATAAAGTGAGCAGAGAGAGACTTCATTTTTACCTAAAATGTATTTGAAAAGTTTGAGGCCCCGCTGTGTCCCTTTTTTTGTCTGGTTGGTCAATATACCCTAGGTTCCTGATTGACTTTAGCCAGGAAATCTCAAGTATTACAAAAGATGGGTATTCAGTAAACATTCTCCATGAAAATTTCATTTATAAAAGGATCAGCAGTTGTAAGGTATGACTGTGGTTGCCAGAGATTGCTCAATTAGCGCAAACTGCAAAGAATGGGCAGCCAATCCCCAAAACTGGGGTTATTCTAATAATTAGATTCACCATGCCAGCAACAAATCAACTTCCACAATACCCTATTGCCTATGTAAAAGCTCAAAACACAGCTCCCTTAAAGCCGTCCAGCCCTGGGCTCCCAATCAGATATGTTGAGGATTACTTAAAAATCTTTTTCACCATATCTAAACTTCTATCATTTCCAAGAGATTAGACTCATTACCCACTAAGTCAATGAATATTTCAAATATTACCCAAACACACTTACAGCCAATTCTTATTAACTAAACTAAGATTTCTTACAAAAGAAAAGAGGATGATTATGGTTAAAAGCTCATTATACAGATATGAGTAAAGGTCTTGGGTCAGTTTCATAGTAGAGATGGTGAGCTGCTGAGTTGCAAAAAGTTATTTCAGAATCCGTTCCATGGGTTATAATCCAGTAGATAGTCCATTTACAGAGTCAGTATAAATTCTTCCATGAAAATTATCAGGGTAATCCAGACTGATGCAGGAGACCTCAGTCTTGCAACTCAAGCTTCCCTGGCCAATCTTAAGCAAATCTGAGATGACAGGATCAGATCCAGAGTCTTTATAGGTCTCTGTCAGGCTACTGTTGCCTCTTGACACAGGTAACATAGTGGGCATTCCTTGGGAGAAGAACAGGTAATATACATGGTTGCTTTGAAGTCAGTTCCTATTTCCTATGTATACACAGGTAATTAGTTACATTGATTAACATAAGGCCATTAACTACCCAAAGGTTCATTAGTAGATTAATACAAACTTCAAAGAGAAATGTAGACAATTATATTATTTACACCCAAGCTTCATCTAAATGTTAATATTCCATTTCGATCTCTGAAGCAGTAGAATGTAGTAATAGATAGGAAGAGTAATTTATCATTTGCAAACTAATCTGATTACATTGTTAACATCTAACAAGGTATAAGTGAACACAGACACACACAATCAGTATCTTGTAATTTTCTCTCAGCATAAGTTTACATTTTAAAGCTCTAGTCCAGGGGTCTCAAACTCAAATGACCACGAGGGCCGCATGAGGACTAGTGCACTGGCTCGAGGGCCGCACCACTGACACACACACACACACACACACACACCCTCGCTGCCCCGGCTGTGCCCCCACTCCACCCCTTCCATGAGGACTAGTGCACTGGCCCGAGGGCCGCACCACTGACACACACCCCGCCCTTGCTGCCCCGGCTCCGTCCCCACTCCACCCCTTCCAAGAGGTCCCACCCCTGCCCCACCTCCTCCTCTGAGCACGCAGCTCCCCATTCCCTCCTGGAAAGCACTAGGCACCACCAACAGCTGTTTGGCAAACAAAGCAAGAGCAATCTAGGAAGTCCAGAGCTAGAAACACACGCGGCCCAGCCAGGCAGCAGAGAAGCCTCCACTTCTGGCCCCTCCGTCCTGCAAACTGCTATGGTGGGACCGGGGGGGAGTGGGCGCCAGGAAGCTTGGCGGGCCGCAGGGAAGGGCTTTGCAGGCCGCATGTGGCCCCCGGGCCGCATGTTTGAGACCCCTGCTCTAGTCTATCTAGCATGGCTTTGTTACCCATTTGTAAGGAATGGCCCTATATATCTAGATAGATAGAGATATATAGGGCCATTCCTTACAAATGGGTAACAAAGCCATGTTAGACTAGAGCTTTGAAATGTAAACGTATATATACACACACACACACACACACACACACTTTTCTAAAATACCTTTACAAGTGGAATTTGGGTCATTAACCTGCTGATTGTTTAGCCCTTTCTGGCTCAGTATCACATAAGGAAAGAAATGCTCTTCCAGGGTAACATCCTGGGTCCACTGATGTCAATGACAAAACTCCCATTGACTTCAGTGAGGCCAGGATTTCATCCTAAGTCTGTTCATAACTCGTCCAGTCAGCTACTCTCTCAGTACTATAAACCCTGCTATAAGAGTTTTAGCCCTGTACGTTTGGACATAGGAAGAATTGGGCAAAAGTACTAGTCAGTACCCAGTTGTGATGATTCTGGATTGGCAAGGAGATGTTGAAATTAACTAGATAACCTAATAAGTTTAATTCAATCAATTATTTTAAAAGTGAAATTTAAAACTAGTCTGTTCCTTCCGTTAGGAGCCTTATCCTCATAGTGAATAATAGTGTCCGCTGGTTTTGCCGTTAGTAGGCAAAAATCCCATTACAGCAAGACTGAAGCGGAGATCCTCACCTGTCCTAGTCCCTTTGGGGTATAAGGCTGGAGGAACAGCCTGGAAAATGCCTTAAAGGCCTGGTTCCAGGTAGGGGAGAATTCCTCCAGCACACGTACAGCAGAAAACAATACGGTTGTCTTCTGAGGACCTCTTTCCAAGCCCTGTGCCATGGGGGTCATTGTCAGGAGCAGAGCCACAGTGCTGCAGAGATTCTGGGCAACCTTAGGGAGGCTGCTGTATCTTAGACCACCACAGCTGTCTGAGTTACAGGGGGGTTGTTCTAGCATCCTGGAGCAGATCAGACTTCAAGAAGGGATTCGCACACCTACTATCTCTGGGCTGAGATTCTGTGGTTGCCTCTGAGAGATGCAGGCCATAATCTCAGCCTGGAAGTGCAAGTGCACTATAATGCAAAAATAAAACTGCTACTGAAAGTATTTTTGTTCTGAAACTTTGAAAGATTCCAAATTTAATGTTTTAATTATTCCAGTCTCAATATAAGAGGGAATGTTCATCTATCTTCTTAAAAAAAAGTCACAATAAAGTCACAATTTGGTAAAGTTTGATGAATGCTTAATGGTATAAAGAAATACTGTGTAATAACTATAAATATACTCTGTTTCAGACTCTTTACATGTAGTGGAGAAAGAGCTGATTCCACTGAGCACCATAGACTTTAAAGATATTATCCCTGTATCTGCACATACTGGAGAAGGAATAGAGGAACTAAAAACCCGTATAAGAAAATCACTAGATGAAGAAGCAGACAAGGAGAATGAAGAATATCAGAAAGAGAAACTTCGGATTTTACAGACTTCAGAAGTATAACATAATTAAAGGAGGGAATCAGTTCTTGGATTAATCTTTATGAACATCTGAATGGATATTAAATTTGTCAAGAATAAGGTCCTCCTGAGATTGAACTAGACTTCATAATTCTGACTTTAGGACACTATCAATTGAACATTCTTGTTTTGAAATCAAATCTGGAATCTTATCTGACACATTGTAAGAAATGGGCAATTTAAGAAAACTGGTCTAAGAATGAAATAATATGCAGATGTACAGTGAATTTTCTAAGAAACAAATACATTCTTTTATACAAGTGGGATTTTTTTGTGTGTTTAAGCTTATAGGTATTCTTTATTATGTACCTGCATGCACCAAAGCCTTAAAGGAGAGTGCTTGAAATTGGTATTTTGCTTGATAATAGACTGAGCGTGTAAAATAGTGTATTGTCATGAAGAACATGGTATATTGTAGAAGAGCTTTTGAGGTTTTTTCCTAAGCCCTTTTAGCTTTAAAAGACAAGTGTTAGCATAATGACTACATTTATGTGGCTATCAACAAACTGCCCAAATAGTTTCCTATTTTCAGTCATTTTGACCATCTGTTTTGGTAGTAGAGATTGGCCAAACAAAAGTACAGTAAAACCTCCATTTAATGGACTAATTCGGGCGAGGGGGTGTCCGTTAAATCAAAAAGTCCGTTATTTAATAAATAAAAAAAAGAGCTGTCGGAGCAGCAGCCCGCCTGTTGCTGGGACCTGGGCGGCAGCCGGGAACCATCAGCCAGCCCGCCCGCTTGCGGGACTTGGGCGGGAGCCTGCAGCCAGCCCGCTCGCTGCCTGGACCCGGGCGGCATGCCGTGACCCGGGCGGCAGCCGGTAGCCAGCCCGCGAGAAATGGATTGCAGATGCATCAGACTTGCTCAGAAATTTTGTCCGTTGCATCAGAAGTCCGTTAAATCGAGGTCCGTTAAATCGAGGGTTTACTGTACTCTCAGAACATCAAGTGCTAAATAGATCTAATCTCTTTTTAAAATGTTTCTCAACATATATGAAATAATACCCTCAAGTACGTGGATCTTATGTGTGTGCTCTAGGCTTCCATTTCTCCCCCACTGCATAAATTCTCTCTGGCCCCTTAGTATAGGAGAGAGAGGGAGCTTGTAAATGCTTTGGTTCTATACTGGCTACAGCCCTAGTAGATTGGAGAGCAACCTGGATGCTGCTCTAAACTCTGCCAGCTTGTAAAAATCCCTTAGGGACTGCCTGTTGTGCTTCTGTAGGAACTGGGTAGGCTGACTGTATTTCTTTGCACCAGGGGAAACTTTCAGCGGGGATGTGGGAATTCTCAAGGGGCTGTGGTTGAGTGGAGCAGAGAATCTGGCCTGCACTCAACCAAATACAAAGAGAAGTTTATCTTCTCAATAGTGCTCTACCAAATTCACCGTCCATTTCAATCAATTTCACAATTAGAGGGTTTTTAAATGGGCCAATTTCACATTTTCATTTGTTTACATCTGAAATTTCAAGGTGTAACTATGAGGTTCCCAACCCAAAAGATACCCAAAGTGGGTCTGACCATCTTTTCCCTCCACCCCCTGAGCTGCCATGCAAAGGAAGGAAAAGTCCTGTCCCTCACCGGCCCAGCAAGGACTCGCAGCTAGGAGCCCCCTGGCTGGGGTTCTCCCAGCAGCAAGTGAGAGATCAGATTTCATGGGAAAGGGCTTATTTCACCCTATGACATGATTTTCATGGCAGTGAAATTGGTCGGGGCCAATTTACGAACCGGTGGAAATCTGAATAAGGCACAGGAGAGGGACTGATCTAGGGGCATGGAAGAGCATGGCATAGTATTGAACTGTCATTCTTCATTTCTTTCTCACCTGCTGGGTTCTGCTATCCTCTGCTCACAGAAGTAGAGGAAACCATGGGGTTGGAACTACCTTCACATTTCAGATGATTAAGTAAAAATGACCAAGATCACACAAGTCCCAACTCCACATTCCCTGTCTTAATTGTGAAACACACTTCCTCCTTTTACTTAAAAGTGGGTAGATCATGTATCTAAGCAATGAATGAACATCCTATCTTGGGAAAGAGCTGTGCCTGTCAGAGGGGGAGTTGATGTTCCAGGTTTTGTATAATAAACTAACTTTAAATGTTACTAAAAAGCAACTAGTGCTCCTTCCTTTTACGATATCCTCCATTTCAAAGATCCACTACACTGTTTCCAAGGACAAAATTAATACTGGATTCATCAGACTTAATATTTTTATATACCAGTAAAATCCTCTGCAAATTTAGAAGCAATTACTAGGAAGGAAACCATAATTTACTGTTATCCAATTCTATTATCTTTTATACTGATGAACTTTTAATACTTCACTAATTGCATTTCTTCATTATTGGACTAAATCAACATTTTCAATGGGAGCTGAACACTGCAGTACAGACTTGCTGTTGCACTTCACTGCAATGTGCAGAATATTGTTTTACAAGTAGACCTTATACCTTGTTCACTGATGGTCAGAAACAAGGGTGTGAATGATGACTGCTCAAAGCCATATTCCAGTTAGCCCAGTGGTCCGCGGCCGCATTCCCTTCCGGCGGCTTTTCGGCGGACACTGAAGAGCGCGCCTCCGCCTCGTGTTCCGGATCGCGTTAGGCAGCACTAATTTCCGGCCGCCTTCACTTCCAGTGGCTTTTTAGCCGGCACAGAGGGCTTTTTGGCGGGGCACAGAGCCCGCCGTCCGCAGAGTTAAGTTTCACGCCGCAAGCAGAGTTTCGGCGGCTTTTCGGCGGACATACTAAGGTCCGTCGCCCGGAAGGAAAAAAAAATTGAAACGCCCGCCCCGGGCCCCAAACAATGAGGGCCCGCGTTCACCGGTCCGCGCGGCTAAAAAGGTTGGAGACCACTGAGTTAGCCATTTGGACCTTATATGTGATGTACAGTGGGATGTGACCGACCTTTAACACGCACACACAAATCCAACTGCTTGTCATTTAATCACTGAGGAGGAAGGAGCTGCAAAGAGCATAATTAAAAATTGGACATTTAACCACTCTTGTAATTCAACTCATGGCAGCATTTATGGGAATCTCTCGTAAGTGAAGGTTAATACGATAACATCCATTCTTTTATTGAACCCACTAAGGAAGGATAAAAATGTATCTTTGGGGTTTAATTGCCATTCTCAAATAAAGATTTTATGGGGGTTTTGGTATCCCTTCTCCTTGATGCTAGTTTGGGTGTTACTTTTACAGGCAATTGGATTCCTTTAAAGTGCTGCGTAAGTTTAAGCAGAAGCTGTAAATCATTTCTCAATTCAAGAGGCTAAGACTCATCAGTCTCTCCAGCCCGGTGGCATGGGAAGTGGTGGTTTCCCCTAGAAATATGGTTAGCCCATCATTTTTCCTTTCAGCATGAAGAAGGGGGAAACCAAAGAAGGGAAGAGACCTTGGGATAGCATGTTCAGGAGAGGGGATACTGAGGGTATGTCTATGCGACGGGGGCTGCACTGGCAGAACTACGCTACTGTAGCTATGCTTACATAACCTGTGGTGTAGAGGCAGCCTACGGTGACTGGAAGGGTTTTCTATCAGTGTAGGAATGCCACCTCTCCAAGCAATGGCAGCTAAGTTGATGGAAGCATTCTTCCATTGAACTTGTTGCATCTCCACTGGAAGTTAGTTTGGCATAGCTATGTTGCTCAATGTATTTTTTCACACCCCTGAGCAACATAACTATGTTGACCTGAATTTTAAGTGTAGACCGGCCTGAGATATAGCAGGCCAATGTAGGTGATCCAGGCCTTCTTAATCCGCCCCCGATTCAATCCTTGTCCCATGTTTCAGAGGAATTTGGAAACAGCCCAACATCTGAACCTCCCCTTGCTTTTGCTTTTATTCCCTAATGCTAGATACCGATACTAGAAAGTCTTCATGTTTGTATTCACCTGAAAAAATAAACTTCTTCTTCGAGTGCTTGCTCATGTCCATTCCCACAAGTGTGTGTGCGCACCGCGCATGCACGGTTCCGGAAAGTTTTCCCCCAGCGGTACCCGTAGGGTCGGCAGGGGCGACCCCTGGAGTGGCGCCCTTATGGCGATGTATATATGCCCCTGCCGACCCTCCCCCGCTCAGTTCCTTCTTCCCGCCCATGACGGTTAGCTGGAATCCCTCTACCTCGTGTGTACTAGCGGTATCTCAGTCCATAGTTGTTCTTAGTTAGTGTTTATAGATAGTTGATAAGTGTTAGTTCTACTGTTCCATTAGAATAGAAGTAGTTTACATAGTCGTTATCGTGTTATGCCTGGGGCGCCGGGGTTTAAGACCTGCGTGCGCTGCGGGAAGCCTATGCCCAACAGTGACCCTCATACTGAGTGTCTGAAGTGCCTCGGGGAGAGTCATCTGTCGGAGCGTTGTGCTATCTGCAAGGGATTTAAGCCCAGGACAAAGAAGGAAAGGGAGTCGAGACTGAAGCTTATCCTGATGGAGTCAGCGCTTCAGCCTCAGGGAGATCTCCCATCCACTTCGGTCAGAAGTGCTCCGGCCTCGGTGCGAGACCCGGCGGCACCGAAGAAGGATAAGGCTCACCGGCACCGCTCACCGCACCGCTCTGTGAGCCCGCGTCGGCACCGATCTCAATCTCCGGTGCCGGCTAAGAAGCAAAGAGGTCGGTCCCCATCCAAGAAGGCTAAGGGGAAATCCTCTTCTCACAGGCAGACTTCGGGTCACCTAAGTGAGTCCCGTCAAGTGCCTCTGCAACTTGCCTCGGTGCGCGCTCCTACGTCAAGGGACGAGGTAGCCCCGCCCGAGATGATTCAAGACTTGGCGATGCCATCGACCCCGGACGCCTTCGATGCAGCCAGGGAGCTGATCGAAATGGCGGGGGACCCCACTCCGGTACCGATCATTCCACCGGCACCGGTGTTGCCTCAAGGGCCCATACCAACGGCGGCACCGTTTGTGGTCCCGGCACCGCTACCACCGATTATCCCTCCGATGGCAACTCACTCGGCACCGGTCACTACCTCGGTACCGGCTACAGCACCGAGAAGGGACCCCGCGGCACCATCACTACAGGCTGCAGCAGAGACTTATGTGCGCCAGCCGGCACCGAGAGCGTTTCCAGGAAAGCCAATGTTGATACATCCAACCATGGCACCGGAAGGAACGGCACCCCCGTGGTCTGCATCTGAACAGTCTTCTGATTCCGATGTGGGCTCCGCACGATCTGGCCGCACCCACCGCTCCGACGCAGGCTCCCGGCACTCACATAGGAGCCATTATCATTCGGCAAGGCGCCACCACTCTCGGCACGGATCCCGGCACCGTAGTGAGTCCCAGGCGGCACCATGGCCGCAGTACCCTCAGGGACCGGCGCAATGGCCTGTCTGGGCACCGTGGACATTCCAACAGGTGCAGGGCCCACCATCCGTCACTGCCTCCTTGCCCTCGGTGCCGCGTGGCCCGGTGTCGGCCACAATTACCAGACCCCCCTCGGAGGAACCCGATGATGACCCTATGCCGGGACCTTCGGGTCTGGGCAGCCACCAGTCTACCCACTCTGCGGATAGGGCGGCCGCGCAGCCTACTTTAGAGGACCCAACACAGGGCGAACCACAGTTTCTCTCTTCTTCCTCCTCCTCTCCAGATGAGGCGGTGGCGGGATCGTCCACCTCTGGTTTACCACCAATGGACATCAAAGGCCACCAAGACCTCCTGCGGAGAATTGCCCACAATTTGAATCTCCCTGCTGAGGAAGTGACAGAGGAGGAGGATCCGACGGTGGACATACTTTCATCTGATGGCCCACCTAAGATTGCCCTACCATTTATTAAGAAAATACAATCTACCTCTAATGCTTTGTGGCAAACCCCAGCCTCAATTCCACCAACTGCGAGAGGGGTGGAGAGACGATATTTTGCACCCCGAACGGGTTATGAACATCTTTTCACCCACCCGGCACCGGGATCTTTGGTGGCTGACGCCGTGAATCAAAGGGAGCGCCAAGGTCAACCAGGCCCCACTCCCAAATCGCATGATGCAAAAAAACTGGACCTATATGGCAGAAAAGTGTACTCTTCAGCCGCATTACAATTACGTATTGCAAACCAACAAGCGGCATTAGGACGCTACGCGTTCAATTCGTGGGCAGCGTTGAATAAATTCCAGGGGCAGGTAACTAAGGACTCCACTCCCGAATTCACGGCTATTGTGGAGGAGGGCAAGGTGGTTTCTAGGGCTGCACTACAGGCCGCCCTCGATGCAGCCGACTCAGCATCCAGAACAATGGCGACTGCCATAGTTATGAGAAGGGGAGCCTGGCTACAGGTGTCAGGAATCCCACCACCGGTCCAGGCATCCATTCAAGACCTTCCCTTTGACAAGCAAGGGTTATTCTCTGAGGACACGGATAAGAAGCTTCATTCGATGAAGGACTCTAGGGCCATGCTCAGGTCTCTAGGCCTACACACACCCCAGACTGTCAGGAGACCGTTTAGACCTCCTCCAGCCCCTCCAATCCGTCCTTTCCAACAGGGGCCAAGGCGTGATCAACCCAGGAGGGGTGGTAGAGGAGTGAACAGGGGTCGTCCCAGATCCTCCTCCCGTAACGGACAGCAACAGCCGGGATCTCGACAGCCCTCAAACGGCAGACCAAATTTTTGAAGGGGCGCACGAGGACGACCATCCAGTATCCCGATCCTACCCTTCCCCAACCTTCGTGAATCGCTTGTCCCACTTTTACCAGGCTTGGTCCCAAATCACATCAGACAAATGGGTCCTCAGCCTGGTGAAAGTGGGGTACTCTATCCAATTCTCCTCCCTCCCTCCCAACCATCCCCCTTCCCCGTCCCTCTTCAGGGACCCATCTCACGAGCAACTCTTAGTTCAGGAGGTTCAGGCCCTCTTATCTTTGGGTGCCATAGAGGAGGTTCCTCAAGAATTTCGGGGCAAGGGCTACTATTCCCGTTATTTCCTTATCCCGAAGGCCAAAGGCGGCCTTCGTCCTATCCTGGACCTGCGGGGCCTCAACTCCTACATAAAGAAGCTGAAGTTCCGCATGCTCTCCCTAGCGACCATTATCCCTTCTATGGATCACGGAGACTGGTTTGCCGCCCTCGACTTGAAGGATGCATACTTTCACATATCAATCATCCCCAGTCACAGGAGGTTCCTGAGATTTGTGCTCGGGGATCATCACTACCAATTTGCAGTGCTCCCCTTCGGCCTGTCGACTGCCCCAAGGGTGTTTACAAAGTGCATGTCGGTAGTGGCTGCATACCTGAGAAGGAGACAGGTACACGTTTACCCTTACCTGGACGATTGGCTCGTCAGAGCACACTCAAGAGAACTAGCAATCCATCAGGTAGCTCTCGTCAGAGCCACTTTCCTCAGGTTGGGCCTCATACTAAACGAACCAAAGTCGACCCTAGCTCCCACTCAGAGAATCGAGTTTATTGGGGCAGTACTGGACTCTCAGCGAGCCATGGCATTCCTGCCCACAGCTCGGGCCGAGGCCATAACGAACTTGATTCGCTCCGTACTGCGGTATCCAACTACCACAGCCAGAAACTGCATGGTCCTATTGGGCCATATGGCAGCATGTACGTACGTGGTGCCCTACGCCAGACTTCGACTTCGCCCACTCCAAGCCTGGCTATCGTCGGTATACAGGCAGGGAAGAGACCCACTGGACCTGGTTGTCACCCTCCCACACCACACGCTGAGTGCGCTACATTGGTGGCTGCAACCACGCGCTCTCAATGCAGGGGTCCCCTTTCGCAAACCCCAGCCTACAATGACATTGGCAACAGATGCCTCGGCCCTCGGCTGGGGAGCCCATCTGGGAGACTCCAGGACTCAGGGACACTGGTCTCACAGCGAGCTGTCCCTACACATCAACGTCCGGGAGCTGAGAGCGGTACGTCTCGCATGCCAGGTATTTCAGGACCAGTTACAAGGCAAGTGTGTGCTGGTACAGACGGACAATACGGCGGCAATGTTTTATATAAACAAACAGGGTGGTGCTCGCTCTTCTCCCCTATGCAAGGAAGCCCTGATCCTGTGGGATTTTTGTATCGCGCACAATATCCATCTCACAGCCACCCACCTTCCAGGGGTCCAGAATGTCCTAGCGGACACCCTCAGTCGCTCATTCCGGGGCCACGAATGGTCGCTCAGGGGGGATGTTGTGCATTCAATCTTCCTACAGTGGGGATTTCCCCTCCTAGACCTGTTTGCCACAAAGGCCAACAGGAAATGCCAGAGGTTCTGCTCTCTCATGAACCTCAGCCCCGGGTCAGAGGCAGACGCCTTTCAGATCCCTTGGAGGGAGGGTCTGCTCTATGCGTTCCCTCCGTTTCCACTCATACACAGGGTGCTGCTCAAGGCCCGCCTGGACAGAGCGTCCATGATTCTAATAGCACCGGCATGGCCCCGCCAGCATTGGTACACGCTGCTGTTGTCTCTGTCAGTCTCCACACCTATAACCCTACCGCTCCTTCCCACACTGGTGTCCCAGGACCACGGGCGGTTGCTTCACCCCAACCTCCAGTCACTCCACCTCACGGCATGGAATATCCGTGGTTGAATCCCTCGGAACGCCAGTGCTCGGTTCATGTTAGAGAGGTCCTGCTGGGTAGCAGGAAGATATCTACTCGTACTACTTATATGGCCAAATGGAAACGTTTTTCCCTATGGGCACGGGACAAGGGGGTAGACCCGACCTTATCCCCCATACCGTTGGTTTTGGATTACCTTCTGGACCTTAAGAGACAAGGTCTAGCCATATCTACAGTTCGTGTCCACTTAGCGGCTATATCAGCCTTTCACGCAGAAGTGGGAGGGGGTTCTCTGTTTAGCAACCCCCTCGTGGGGCGGTTCCTCAAGGGATTGGATAGATTGTACCCTTCCGTGCGACCACCTGTCTCACAGTGGGACCTGAACCTGGTGTTGGCGGCCCTTATGAAGCCACCCTTTGAGCCCATGGCCTCCTGCCCACTCTCTTATCTTTCCTGGAAGACGGTATTTCTTGTGGCTATTACATCCGCCCGTCGGGTTTCTGAGCTCCGAGCGCTCACCTCGGAGCCCCCGTACACTGTCTTCCACAGAGATAAGGTTCAGCTACGGCCTCATCCGGCCTTCCTCCCTAAAGTGGTGTCAGCCTTCCACTTGAATCAGGAAATTTTTTTGCCTGTCTTTTTCCCTAAGCCCCATGCTTCCAACAGGGAAAGAATGCTACACTCCCTAGACGTTAAGAGGGCGCTAGCTTTTTATATAGATCGTACAAAAACTTTTCGTAAATCTTCACAACTTTTTATTTCAGTGGCGGAACGAATGAAGGGGTTGCCGATTTCTTCGCAGCGTCTGTCGAGATGGATCACCTCGTGCATCAAACTGTGCTATAACCTCTCGAACATTTCTCCTCCGCCACTAACAGCTCACTCGACCAGAGCCCAGGCTACTTCAACAGCGTTCCTGGCACATATCCCGATTGGCGACATCTGCAGAGCTGCAACATGGTCTTCGGTCCATACCTTCTCTTCGCACTACGCCATCGTGCAGCAGACTGCGGAGGATGCTGCTATGGGACAGGCTGTCCTGGCAGCAGGGACTAGCTCTACTCCTCTCCCACCTCCAAGGTAACTGCTCGTAAGACACTTGTGGGAATGGACATGAGCAAGCACTCGAAGAAGAAAGAACAGTTACTCACCTCTCGTAACGTTTGTTCTTCGAGATGTGTTGCTCATGTCCATTCCCAATCCCACCCGCCTCCCCTCTGTCGGAGGACCGGCAAGAAGGAACTGAGCGGGGGAGGGTCGGCAGGGGCATATATACATCGCCATAAGGGCGCCACTCCAGGGGTCGCCCCTGCCGACCCTACGGGTACCGCTGGGGAAAAACTTTCCGGAACCGTGCATGCGCGGTGCGCACACACACTTGTGGGAATGGACATGAGCAACACATCTCGAAGAACAAACGTTACGAGAGGTGAGTAACTGTTCTTTCCCTTTTCTCTGACACATGGAGGGAGAAAGGGATTTTCAGCCTACACAAGGCAAGCTAAATGAGACCAAGCCACCACCTTGCTCACTTCCTCCTGCATTTCTTCTTCTATCAGGTTTCCGGCATGTAGACTTTCTGAATCTGCCCCATACAAACTACAAATGACCCACGAGCCCTTCTTGGACCTATTCCATAAAAAAGCCACTAGTCTGCTAGATGACCTTGAGCAAGTAACTTCAGCTTGTTGTGCCTCAGTTTCTCCATCTATAAAACTAGGATAATGATACTCTACTTTGTAAAATGCTTTGAAATCTAGTGATGAAAAGAGCTAGGTATTATTTATTATACAATTCTTAGGAGACAAACTACTGCAAACACTGGGAAAAGCAGCGCTGACAATTCCCATGATTTGACTGAGTTTTGTGATACTTGTGGTTGTGGTGGTTTTTTTGTTTTGTGGGTTTTTTTAAGCACCAGTTTATGGAGTAATGGGATGTTCTAAGAATCTCGGCTTTTCTTTTCTTTTTTTATTTTTAAAGTAAATTTCTAGCCTCCTTGTAGTTCTGGTGGAATGCTTGAAAACTTGGCCTTTTGAACGTCAGGCACGAGGAAAATAAAAAAACCTAAAATGTATTATTTTTTATATTTATTTTTAAACCAGTCTGATAATTTTGGAAGATGTAACTCATGATTTTTTTGTTTTAGGGGTTGGTGATACTGAAAAAGAACTGAGAAGCATTTACAGTTATTTGTATATTTTTTACTTACAAATGTGTTCCATTTTATCTCCCTGTATTTTGCGCGTGTGTGTCTGTTACAGTCCTTAACTATTAGCAAAAGATGGTGATTGACTGCAGGGCTTGATCAGATTACACCACAATGGCATAGCAGGAATTGGCTGTAGGAACAGATTTTGAAGGATGTTGGATAGGAAATAGTTCCAAGGGGGAATCCTGGGAGTTGTAGTTTTGAAAACCGGGATAAATTATACATCAGGGTAGACGCAGGACTACAATCCCAGAAGCCTTTGAGCATTTCTGGGAAAGGCCACGACTTCCTGAAAGGCTGAGAAAAAGGAATATCAGCAACATCAGTCGCTTCTTAGTGTTTGCAAATAACGAGTTGCGTGCGTAGGAAGCGGGTATGTGTGATTGGTAATGTTGTTGCTTTACGGTCATTTACCTGTAATGCTTTTTAGCCTTTTCTGTTCTCGATCGGGTGGATTTCAGTGTTTGCAGCTAATGAAAAACCAGGATTGCACATCTGCAGGTGGTAGAGAAACAGAATTGTGGTGATAATCCCTTTTATTGATACTTCTATAGCATGAAATGAAACGAAACCTTCGTTGCCTAGGAGAGAACTGGGCTCTTTCCTTACTACTGGATGTTCGTGTTCAAATGTAATTAAAATGCGGTGGGGGGAGGGAGGGGTTAATAATCAGACCGAAGTTGTTTGGATGATAATTATGTCCTGATTCACAGTCTAACCCACGCAGTGCTGCCAATTGTGGCGTTAATCGTAGGCTGTTTAACAACAGTTCCTTCATCTTTTCATTAGTCACAAGAGGCATTTGCCTTTGCTGTTTGTACACTCTGAAATATGCTCAATTTTAGCCTGTTGACTTTTAGTTTGTAGAATAAATTGTTCACAGTAATATATTCTAGCATTCACTGAAAGATCTTTGGGTTAGTGAATTTGTGTCCTTGCTGTATTTTTAACCATAACTCAATGCACTTTTTGGATCAGTTAGCGTAATAATTACAGTTGACACAATCTTTAAATGTTGTAGAATATTCCTGAAACCCCCTAATTTGAGGCCTCTATTTATACATCTGTGTTCTATTAGGCTTCTTTAGATGTGACTTCTTTATAGGCTTTTTCAAAAGTTGGGGCTGTGTAGTTGTATCTTTTCCTCCTCTAGCAATTATGTGGTTACATAGGCAGAATTTATTCTATCCTCTAAGAACATGCAGACTTCCTGGGTGAATGAATATTGAGTAGGGAATAGAATGGGTTATATATTCATTGAATAATGTACCTGATAAAAATGCTATTATAAATACATTTTAATTCACCCAAGCTTGAGAGTTTACCAAATAATGTACTGATTAATGCTTTCTTCACTAAATATAACCAACGAATAATTTTATCCATTGCTTAATCAGCTCTGCTGAGCATGTTCTGTTCCAAAATATCTTTATAACAGAGATTTTCTCTTAGCTCATGTTTTATGTAATGTATTAAGGCTTATAGCTTCTGTGTGTCAGACATAAAGGATGCCTTTGATCCCACATTTTAGCAGGTCTGACATTCCATCTAATAACATGCAGTATTGCACATACATGCTAGCTAGTTCTTAAGCAGGTGGGGTGCATAGCTGTTCAAGTCCAACAATTGTGTGCCATTGTTGAGCACAGATGCTGCCGCCCTACATATTGACTAGTGATGCTAGAACTCAAGATCTTCAACTCCAGGAAGTGAAGTCTCTACCATTTAGGCCAGGGTAAGTGGGTCTTAGCCCACGTAAGCTTATGATCCCTAAGATCTGTTAGTCTATAAGGTGCTACAAGACTCAGTCTGAATCTGCAAAAGTGACAAACACAGCTACCCCTCTGATACTAGACAGAATGTTCTGTAACTGTTAGTAGTATTGTATCCATGTGGTGCCCACAGACTAAGCCAATATTGGAGTTAAGGGACTGTTGTGTGTTTGACGTAGTTGATCCACTGACAATCATGTACGCTTTCAAAGTAAGTGAATGTAAGTGTCAATCTTGTGAGCACTTGTGATCCTTTCTTATTGGTGCAGACACCGTTCTAGCTACCTATACGTGCCTTTGTCACCTCCAGATTGGATCACTGCTCTAGTTAGAGCGATGCTTGAAGATTACTTAGAAATGCAAGCAAGTATAGATGCAACTACCCACCTCTCATGTTTTTTCTTTCATGGGGTTTAATAGATAGTTTCTGTGGGTTGCATTGGCTTCTGGTACTTTTCTCTGGAACATGGTGATTTTGATCTATGTGTCCCTTTATAGTTTGGGTCATACGTACCCTTAATATTTGTCTCTCTCCTCATGTGTGTGCATTTTTGTTGGGTTGGGGGGGGGGTGTTTGTGGCATTTGAAATCAGATGGGAGACTGGAGCTGATAGTCTCAGGATTTCTGTGTCTCTTGAAGCATGAAGAAAGCAAGTTCATAGTAGAGGACCTTACTCTCTGAAATTCACTTTCTCTTTTAGTTCAACAATACTTAACTTTGGGGAGCATAAGAGAACACTGCCAGGTCTATCAGCTTGCCCAGATGTTTTAATAGAGGGAATCTTTATTTTCCTGGGTGTGAGTAGGGTCCGGTGGATTCTGCCTGGGTGGCAAGGAAGGGGTTTCTTTGGTTTTGTTGAAGGAGATTGCCCAAGTTCTTACAGTAAGTAAGCTGTTGCATATTTGCCTAGTGGCTGCTTAATAGGCACAGTTTATATCTGCAAAAATATACAAACATACATCCCCTTTAGACTCAGCTACTAAGGTGACAGAGTCACAAATACTTACAGGTCTGACATTCTATCCAGTAGGGCAATGATCCTAAGCACTGATCAGCAGAGCACTTCTGAGAACCAAGAAATTGGGAGGAGCAGGGCACTGAGGATGAAGCTAAGGAAAGTCCATGAGAGGATCTTTCTCTTCCATTGTGGTCTGTGGAATGAAAAAGTTGGAGGACCTCTAGAGCTGAGGACCGTAGTAGCACCTACACACAAGCTAATACGTTCTACCTGTTCTCCTAACAAATCAGTTCTCCTTCCTCTTTCCACCTCTTTTATGCACAAGTATGACAAAGTTGTTGGTTGTCTTTAAGATTTCTGTTGTCCTCAATGACTCTCACCCCGAATGGTTAAATTCAAATTGGTAACCAATAGCGGAAATAACAACTTGAAATGTATTTATCACTAGGAATGTAGATGCAGAGATGTGAATATCTCTGTGACAGAGTCTGGGAACTTCCCCAGCAACACAGATCTCTTCTGCTGAGGCACCCTGATGTCAGGAGAGGGATTAAATATCCTTGGCACAAAGGCCATGTCTATACTACCGTCTGGACCGGTGAGTAGAGATCAATCTATTGGGGATCAATTTATCGCATCTCATCAAGATGTGATAAATCGGTCTCCAAAATCAACTCCAGCTTGCCAAAAGGCACGAGCTGGAGTTAACAGGGGAGCCCGCTGTCCACCGCTGCCACCGTGAGGACAGCAGGTAAGTCAACCTAAGATGTGTCAACTTCAGCTACGCTATTCACGTAGCTGAAGTTGCGTATCTTAGGTCAACCCTCCCCGCTAGTGTAGACCAGGCCAAAGAGAGAGAGGGGCAGAGAGAGGGGTCCTGTAGGGAAAAACTCTAGGTCTGGAGAAAGCTTAGGCTGAGTGTTCTGTTCCGTGGTTTTATTTAAGTTAACAATAAAGGCAAACGGCAGGACGGTGGTTTGCATTGTAAGCCGGGTGTTGGAGAAGGGCTGGCTCTTCTCTGCTTGCAGCCATTTCAGAATTTCTGTATTAATGCTGCAACTGGAATTACATAAATGAAAACATGCAATTGACATTTTCCTCATAATGTTCTCTTTCCTAGATCCAAGAGCACATCTTTTCTGCTCCCAAGAGTTGCCAGGGTTTCTCCTTATTTGATTATACCTTTTGGTGAGTATGTATTATCTGTCCTTATTCAAGCAGCACACCCCTGAGCAATATTAGCAGTTGAAGCCACATCCTGCCTAGCAATATTTGCTACACAGAGCTAACTACCCCTGTCTGTGTGATTAGAGATAACTGCCTGACCCCACACAGTGGAGAGAAGTGAAGACTTTAGTAACCAGAGAAAGAGAAGTGCAATTTCCTTATCTCAGAGTGGTTTGACCTTACCTCCATGAAGAGGAAAAAGACTCAACCTCTACACAATATGTACACTGCTTTCCCTGCCATTATTTGCGTAATGAAATGTATATATTGATGCTAGAGCCAGTATGAGAACCCAGGTCCCTCAATTTCTGCACCTGTTCTAAACACAAGACCATATTTCTTCCCATTTCACTTCCCTATTGTTGGAGAGCTAGGAGAGGCTGTGAGTAATCCAGTTTGGGGAAGTTTGGGTAGGTCACTGTGACAGTACATTCTCTGAGAGTTGTCACTAGTATTTGTCCTGCCTGAATATTTGATCATGTGAAGAATAAAATCATTTTTTATTATAGATTTCCCCCCCCCCCCTTTGTGTTAAGGCTTTTGACTACCGTATTTTTCGTCCCATAGGACGCTCCGGCGTATAAGACGGGAGAGCGGCGCGAAAAAAGCGGCGCTTTTTTTTTTTTTTTTTTTTGGTCCGGCCGATATTCGGCGTATAAGACGCCCCCCCTAATATTGAAAGTATTTTTGGGGGTTAAAAAGGCGTCTTATACGCCGAAAAATACGGTAAGTGGTGTAGCGTTTGTGAGAAGTTGCAGATTGATAATCCTGGAGACCTTTCCCTAACAGCAGAACTGCAACACGTGACAGATGCTAGTCATGGTGCTCCTTGCATTGCTGACAGATGCTCAGACACTACTGTGAGGAATGCAGGATAAGGCTCTGAAGAACAGAATGGCAAGTTTCAGCTTCTGCACACAGTACAGGAGGGACCACTCATAGGGATGAAGAGTCTGTTTAGTAAACAGAACTTGTATAGCTCCATGGAGCCCAAAGCTCATGTTTAGCAGGGCACAGCAACAGTACAACTGAGAACAGGAAGGTGGGAGGGAAGGACTGTATACAGTTCAAATCACAAGACACTAAAGTGTAGTTACCTACATTGAAAAATTGATTAGCATATTTTAATCTTGCACGTGTGAACAGTGATGGGGGAGCCTAAATTATAACAAATGGTCAGGTCCTCAGTATTGCATCTCATCCAAAAGACTGGTCAGCTGCAGTGGACAATGAGGATACTGCTCAGTGCTCTCTGTTCTCTGGGATTTGGAGAACATCAGTCTCTACTACGTGTCAAACAAGACAAAGCTAGGACCCGGCCCAGCTAAAGCTGCTCCCCGTGTTAATCCCTAAGGGTCTGTCCTAGCTCCCACTGAAGTCAATCGAAGTTTTCCATTGATTTCAGTGGGAGCTGGATCAATTCCTGTGTAGAGAAGGTTTCATAAAGAGGATTAGGCAGGGAGGCCTGAAGGACATACCAGTGGATGGTGGTGGGTAATTGGGAGAGAGTTTACAAGTACTTCTCTCCCTCCACCACTCCCATGATGACATGGGCAGCCAGTTAGTAACTTAATTCTGATGCCATTATAGCCCACGTTTCTGAACCTGTTCCCTGTCCAACTCCTCCTTCAGCTGCCAAACTCCTCCTGTTCCCTTTTTCCACCACCTGCAATAACAATAGGAAAGGTATTTTGTAGCTACATCAGAATCTGTCACCATTGGCATCTATCTAATCTAGTTTATCGCTTTTCCTAGAGTCCATCCCCATAGAATTTAGCATCCATCATCATAGTATCTGAATGCTGCTTTATGGCAAAACAGGTCCTTACAGAATCTTTCCTGTTTGTGTGTTGTATCATCATGGCTAGAACAGATTTGGAATTAACTACTGTGCCACTGTTTCCTTGAACATCATCAGTAGCATATGACTAGAAACATGAATGTATAAGAGGTTGTTTACTACAGAAGGTGTGTTCTCTGTAATGTCCACAAGTAGCTGCAATTTGTACTAAGGTTGCATATGAAGCACGTATCCTTCAAAGAGGTTGTTAGCTGTTTCTCAAAACAGTTCTCAGGAACCTGGATATAATTTGTCTATTCCTAATTCTTGCACACCAGGAAGATGAAGATAAAACATAATTTCAAAATTAATTGTTTCATGTTATAACATCCTGTAGCAAACTTGTATCCTGTGTTACCATCTGCATTTCCGCTAATCCCAAGCATTGACAGCAGAGTAAATCTTCTCTCTTCATTTAAGCATACTGGACTGGCTGAAGTGATGGTTTATGAATCTGGAGAAGAGAGAAGGAGCACTGTAATGTGCAGGACTGTATGGCTATACCATTCCCTCACAATGCCAGCTCTTTTGCAATTAGAAAAATCTACCCAGCTATCCAAATAAACCCTACGAAGTCTCTGTTTCTCCTTCATGAGCTCACACTAGGACCAGATATCTCCTCTCTCCCTTTGTTCCTCGTCTTGGAGTTCCTTTGGATTTGAATATGCACTTATCAAATACAAATATTTGAAGTGCACACACAGAAAACATGTAAACACCATGCAAAACTATGATATAAAATGAATCTAAATGAAAACCAGCCCAAATACACAACCCTACAATATTAAAGCAAGTCTGGAGCAAGACAATCGCCACCAGGGAAACCATACCACAAAATATGTCAGTTCTCTTTGAACTGAACTCTCCCCTCACAGGATCCTAGAGTCCAGGCTCCAGACTGAGCCCAGAAGTCTACATAGCATTGAAACAGTCCCACAGCCCAAGCCCAGTCAGCTGACATGGGCCGGCCACAGGTGTCTAAGCTGATCTAAGGCCCCACTGGTGTAGGAAGTCGGTACAGTTGTGTAGAAAGCGATAGCTGATGTGCCAAAGAAAAAAAGGAGGCATTCAAAAAACAGTAATAGGCCGGCCAATATAAATAGACCTTGTAGTACAACCTAAAGGCAGCCAAAATCAGACTGGAGACTGGTGTTCTCCGTCTGTGTATCAAGTACAGTAGACAGAGGTACCCATGTCCCAACCCTCACTAGAACTGGGCACCTAGTCACTGGCATGATTACATCTACCAGGATGCATGGAAAAACTAGATATCTGAGGATCCAAGGGTATCTGAGGATGCTGAGAAGCGTCTTCTCTGTCCTCATCTGTTTTCTTTCCCTGCTTCCCAAGACCCTTAACTGCTTTTACAGTTTCTGTTATTGCAAAGGGATCTGGTGACAAAGTGGGTTAGATTTGACCTCTGAAAGTGGTAAATCTTGTGCTCGTTCTGGTCTCTTCTGACAGGGAATTCCATAGCCAGTGGCCCCTCTGCCGAGAACGCCTTCCCACCAGAGGACTCGGGTCTTATCACAGCTGCCTGACTGTTATGCCCTTCTCCAGCTTGGGTCTGTTTTTCCATTCGTGTCTAGGCCACAAGATACAACATTTGATCTCGTATTAAAGCTAAAATTAACTCCCAAATTTAGAGGGGTAAATGTATCTATTATTTCTTAGCCTCTTATTTGCATTAATAAGGCTCAAAACATTTAGATTGAGGCATATGTTAAGTAAACTGCTATATAGAGAAAGGAGCACCTTTGGGCTGTTTTACTCGTTGGATAGTCCCATTAACTCCCATCAGAGTGCTCCTCTGAGTAAGACGAGGAGGGTGTGGCCTACCCTCAGGTAGGTGTGCAGTGTATAAATCTTGCCTTTGTGGCAAGTGAGGGTAGATCTACACAGCAACTAGACACCCGTGGCTTGCCTGGGCCAGCTGACTGGGCTGTTTCAGTGTTGGGTAGACTTCTGGAACAGACAGTAGGAAGATGTGTGTGTGTGTGTGTGTATATACACAGAGAGAACATGAAAAGGTGGAAGTTGCCATACCAACTCTTAAGAGGCTTATTAATTAAGGTGAGCTATTCCATTCTATGCATCTGATGAAGTGGGCTGTAGGCCACAAAAGCTTCTGCTCAAATAAATTTGTTAGTCTCTGAGGTGCCACAGGACTCCTTGTTCGTTTTGCAGATACCGACTAACACGGCTGCTACTCTGAAACAGACAAAAGACTCACTTTTTTTGCATCTGGTTAATGTGTTTGTATCTGCCTCAAATATTTGGTAGGAAGGTAACAAATAATTGTATCACGTGTGTTTTCAAAATCTCACTTTTTAAAAAAGGTAAGTTTAGATTATAGTTGATCTATAGTTCTATAGTTGATAGATTATAGTAAGTTGATTATAGTTAATCAACATTTCATAGAATTTCAACATTTGGAGTAGTGAAGAGCAGTGTATTATTATTTCACGTAACTATAAATACCTTGCATACCAAGATATGTGGCACTATATAACTGTTCATAGCGGAACATTTTCAAAGTGCTTAAGTGACTTAGGAGTCGAGGTCCTATTCATTTTCAGTGAAGCAGGCCTACATTTTTTTTTTCCGACTGTTTTTGGGGTGCCAAACATAAAACACCTTAAAAGGTGGATGCTTAGCACTTTCTGGATATCAGGCCTCCTAAGGTGTCTCAGTCTGAGCACCCAAAAACTGAGGATCCCAAATTGCCAGTCATTTTTTGCAAATGTGATTCTAAAGCACTACTGAAAATGTTACCCTACACCCCTTCCCTGTGAGTTTACACACTGAAATCAGATAACAAACCCTGACAGGGAGGGGGATAATGATATTCAGAAGGACGAGGTTATCACTGGCAGCACAGCTCTCCACCAGACCTGGCACATAGAAGCAGAAGAGTGTCTGCTTTGCTGAGTTCTTGTTGGTTTGTTTATTCAGAGGGTTTGACTCCGGTGCAGAGGAAGTGAGTTTTAAGGAAGGAATGTTAATTGTTTGTTCTTAATACTGACCGTTCCTGACAATAACTTATCAAAGGCTCAGAGAGGTAGCCGTGTTAGTCTGGAATAGCAGAGGTAACAAAGTCCTGTGGCACCTTAAAGACTAACTATAAAGTTTTGAAGCATGAGCTTTCGTGGGCTAATACCCACTTCGTCGGATGCAAGCACGAAGTGGGTATTAGCCCACGAAAGCTCATGCTTCAAAACTTTATAGTTAGTCTTTAAGGTGCCACAGGACTTTGTTACCTCTGTTATCAAAGGCTGAATCTCCATTGCCTTGCCCTTTGTCAGTGCTTTGACCTGTGCAAAGTGTGTGTCAAAAGCTACTGAATCCAAATGGCGGTCTTTTATACCCACTTTGCACTTATTTTACACGAGAGTAAACGATTCCACATGGTCCATGGCTGTGGAGAAGCAGGTCCTGAGGTTTGTTTTTCTGTTATATTAAAATGTTCCTTTTAAGACTCTTCCCTTCTGAACCCATCTCTTTTCACCACAGGGAGTGTTTTCTGTGGGCCAACATGGGCTGCCGGGATGTTCATGCAGCGACAGTACTGGCCTTCCTCAGTGGAACAGCCTCGGTAGCAGGACTTTTTGCTGCAGTTTTACTTCCTAACTGGAGACTGATGAGACTGCACACGTTCAACAAAAATGAAAAGAATCTGACCGTTTACACTGGACTCTGGATTAAGTGCGCGCGCTTTGATGGAAGCAAAGACTGTGTGATATATGACACAGAGTGGTACACCGCAGTCGATCAGCTGGATTTACGGGTTCTCCAATTTGCGCTTCCCTGTAGTATGCTCACTGCTGTCTCGGCTCTGCTGCTCTGTTTGATCGGCATGTGTAACACGGCCTTTGTGTCAAACGTACCAAACATCAAACTTGTTAAATGTCTTATAAATAGTCCGGGCTGCCACCTTGTGGCTGGTCTGTTGTTTCTACTCGCATGTGCCATTTGTCTCACACCATCAATCTGGGTAATTTTTTATAACAACTACCTAAACAAAAAATATGAGCCAGTTTTTACCTTTGATATTTCAGTGTATATTACCATTGCCAGTGCAGGAGGCCTGTTTTTCACTTCAGTCCTGTTATTTCTGTGGTATTGTGCATGCAAAACCTTACCGTCCCCATTCTGGCAGCCTCTCTATTCCCATGCATCGAGCATGCACAGCTATGCCTCCCAGCCCTATTCTGCACGATCTCGGCTCTCTGCCATTGAAATTGACATTCCTGTTGTAACACACTCTTCTTAAAGAAAACAAAACAGGTTTTGAAAGCCAAATGACTCAAACCTTGGAAATGGAAGGCCTGATATTCTGCCTGTGCAACATGGGCTTAATATAGTCCCAAATCAGACTGTACAAGGTTGAAGACCACAGAGAATTGGGTCCATAATATTTTTAAGTCTGTTACTTTTTAATGTATTTCTGACCAATCTCTTCTTTGAATTTGCTCCTGGAAAATATTGACTGCTGCTAATGCTGTAATGGTATGCTATTGATCAAAAATAGTTTTTACAGAGACCTTCTTGCTTACCCACTACTTCTTCTGCTTATTCAGACCAAAGGTGTTTTGTACCTCTTTACTGGTTTGATGAGCTATTCCTCAGTCCCGATCCTATAATAAGTACCATATAGCTAGACCCGTTTCACCGTGCATTGCCCTACTAAAGACAATGGGGCTTTTTGTGGGGTGTAGTTCCCATTGCAGGATGGTACACTCTGAAGAATATGATCTGCTAGTTGGAGCAGGAAGACAAGTAGGAAATGGACTACAAAGCCTTGCATGTATTTTGGGGTGTGATCTCTAAAAACAGTATTTGACAAACTAATTAAGTCTTGTTACAATGTTCTTTGTTTTCCACTGTGCATAAACAAAACCCAGCTATTTATGAATATCAAATGCAGCATTAGTGTCAAATTGCCCTTTAATCTCAAAGTAAAAATCCGAGATTTAAAAAAAAGCAAAACAGCCAACCTAATGGTTTTCAGTCTTATTGCAATGGGCTATGCTAAATCTCAGATGTTGGTATTTTTTCCCTGCTCTTTTTCATTGCATTTTCATTCCATTCAGTGGATTTTGATAAATTATGAATCTCATCAGATCCATTTTATGATTTATTTTAAAATACCATTTGTAATTCGAGCATTTCGGTTTAAAACTTGAATATTGTATTTTAAGGGGCGTCGTCATCAAGTAGAACAAGGCTAACGTGAAAACTGCTTTAGCATTAATCTGTTCTGGAGCAGAATGTCCTCCCAATTTCAAATGTATGATATAAACCTTGAACAATTTTACAGAATATTAAACACTGTTTGCTGTATTAGAAACAGGCTATCAGCATGCCTCTCTGGGAAGCAGATTGTAACCACACGGGGAAAGATTCATCATTCTGAATGTCTTATGTATATATTATGAAAACAAGCTTATGTATTTTCAAAAGTGATATTAATGAGAAGTTGGTTTTTTTTTTGGTTTTTTTTTTTAAGCAGTGGTTTTTGAGTTTTTCAGACTGTATCTTACTTATTTACAGATAAGGATTTTGCCTTTCCAGCCCTTGGCTTCAATATCTCTCCCCTATTCAATTGGTTTTTAGATCCAAATTGGTTTCTAGACTCCCTTTGAAGAGAAGTTTCCATTCCCCTAAAATGAGGTCCCTAGTCATCTGTAAGCTTCATAAGTAGACATATAAGCTAAGATTTTTCAAAGTTAAAGTGATTTATAAGCCCCTGATTTTAGAAACATTAAAGAACCCTGATTTTTCATAAACCGCTAGCACACATCCTCTGAAATATCAAGGTTTCTCAGGCTGGGCACTGAAAATTACTAGACATCTGAAAATCCTGGCCTTACACTGAAGTGTAGTACAGTAAAACCTCCATTTAACGGACTAATTCGGGCGAGGGGGTGTCCGTTAAATGAAAAAGTCCGTTTAATAAAAAAAAAACGAGCTGTCGGAGCAGCAGCCCGCCCGCCACAGGGTCGGGGCGGCAGCTCCGCAGCCCGCCCACTGCTGGGACCCGGGCGGCAGTCGGGAACCGTCAGCCAGCCCGCCTGCTGGTGGGACCCGGGCGGGAGCCGGCAGCCAGCCCACCCGCTGCCTGGACCCGGGCGGCAGCCGGGAGCCGGCAGCCAGCCCGCCAGAAATGGATCAGGAATGCATCAGCTTGCTCAGAAATTTTGTACGTTGCATCCGAAGTCCGTTAAATCGAGGTCTGTTAAATCGAGGGTTTACTGTATCCTCAGTAGAGACATTTCTGACTCTGTGTTTCTGATAGATTCAGATCTGTTCGTGTTTGAAATGTGGTTCCAGTCTGAAAAGTGACTTTGCGTTCATGGCACTGTGAAGTTTGTGTATTTGTGTCTCATTAACTCCGTAGCAAATTTGCTCCATTCACAGTTTAAAAATGAAAAAAATGTTGTTTCTAATTCCTTGCCCTGTGAACACGAGCTGGGATCTGTGAGAGTCAAGCTGGGATCTTTCCTTCTCCATGTACTAGCGCTAGTGATAAATATTCCACAGGGCAACTGCTGCTCTCCCTGGATCTTTATTTCTGGTGTTAGTGTGTTGAGAAGGAATGCCTCAACCTTATTTAGACCCCAGACTAAGTTTGCAGAGCAGTGAGTTAGAAAATATATGGTCTTACTTTCAACCAGAGCACATTTTATATGGCATCATAAGACACATGAACTCTACGGGGCCATTTCCTGCAGTTCTTTTTAGAGTAGAACTATGCTTGATGGTCATTTTCATTGTTTCTGCTACGCATGCTGCTACCTGCTTAGCCTGGGTCACTAAAGCAAAGGAAACACTGGCTGGAGCCTCTCCCCTCCCCCACATGCCTTATTCGGAATGATCTGAGTTTGCCAGTAAACATTCCTGAGCCATGGCCAGTGTCTCTTCTGCCTCCAGAGCCTGAGCCTGCAAAGTGCCGAACGCTCTGGAGTATTGCTCAGTCCCTGCAGCTCCCATTGACTTGACAAGGAATTGAGGGTGCCCGGCTTCTTTACGTGCTCAGCACCTTACGAGACTCTGTAAATACGATTTTCAAGTGAAAGCAAATGCATCTGGGTGTTTGTGTTCCATGTTGGTATATTTTAAATTGGTGGATTTTTCTGGTTTTTGGCAGCTGTTCCGCGTTTTGACTTTGATTTTCTGCACTAAAGGCCTTATTAGCCTAAAGTGCTGGTAAGCTGATAAAACCTTGCTCTGAAAATTGTACCTTTCTAAAACTCTGAGATGGGCCTGAGCTGTGATGCTTGTGGATCCCAAAGTTTCTGGGTTTCAATTCAAGCCATCTTTGTTAAAGACATTATGTTGCATGGTATATAGTTCATGAATGCACTGCACGGTTATCTACTAAGGAGTGTTTATGTGAGATGCAAAATATGTCCCACGTGAAAATGATTTTGAGTACTGTGCTGTCTCTTTCTTTGTTTATGAAAATCTGGAATTCTACTTGGGAAAAATACAAGTCTGACTTTCAGTAATGTTTAATTATGGTGGGGGTTCTTTTATGTAAAACAGAAAATATGTATATTTAATAAAATGTGTTTACATACAGATGTGAGGTGTTTTTTAGATTATTTTATATAGAAAAAAATTAAAATGGCACCATACACATTAAAATACAAAACTCTTTTTAAGTGATCTTCCATTAGTCATTGACTTTTTGTCAGAAAATCTTTGAACTTCTTTAATCGACTCCAAATGTATTACTTCTAATGCATTCCTCAGATTAACTAATTTTGTAATTCTGTGCAAATTTTTTTTACCAGTTTTAGCCTTTTATAAATTCCTTCTGCCTATTGTTAGCTCTGTCACCATCCAAAAGTTTGATATTTATTAATATGTCCCCATGATTTTAAACAGAAAATTAGACTAAAAGAAATAATAGACGGGAGACATCTGACTTGGGATACCAGGAAGATTTCCTCATTGGAATGGCCTCAGTAGCAGGACTTTTTGCCACAGCCTTACTGGAGATCAATATGAGTGTACAGGATCATGGTGCTTTCTGTGGTTGCTTGTTCGGATTGATTCATATGTATAATACACAGGGATCAGTTTAAGAAAAAAGGCAGATTAATTCCTCACCTTTCCATCCTGCCTGGAGCTCGTGCAGGGCTGTGACCAGAATCTACCTGACCTCCTCCTGTGTCTTTCTGGCAGTAGCTCCCCATCTTCTAAGCAGCTATCTCTGATTTTTCACAGCTTCCAGTGCTAACAGGGCCAATTGTTTAATCTGTGGTCTCTCGCTTGTGGCCCAGGGCCCATTGTGGTGACTGGGAAACTGGAATTAATGGCTGGTGCTGCAAGTTGAGCAGGACAGCAGGTTTGGGCACCCAGAACTTTTGGGATTGCTGTTATTCCTAGCCTGCCAGTTAGACTGGTAGCCACAGTTGAGCAGCTAGCTGGGCTGGTAGCTTCTTTTGCATCAGTTACCGTTGGGCCATCAATTTTGTAATTCCTTCTGGTACATTAGTCCCAGTTACCTGATAGCCAAGATGACCCCTGCAGTATAACAAGACACCATAGTATCTTACTGGGCTAAGGAGATGTGGGACACAGAAGAACCAATTATCCTGATAGCTGAAGCATAATCTACCTATCACCTCCTACAAGTCAAGTCTGCTAAGGACTATGGGCAGGTCTACATTACCCGCCGGATTGGTGGGAAGCGATCAATCTTTTGGGAGTCAATTTATCATGTCTAGTCTAGACGTGAAAAATGGATCCCAGAGCGCTCTCCTGTCAACACTGGAATTCCACCACTGAAGTTGCATATCTTAGGTCAATTCACCCCCCCTCCACCCCTTCCTCAGTATAGACCAGGGCTATGATTGTATTGAGGACTCGGTGCTCATCATCGGATGGCTTCCCTAAGAGCTACTAGTCTGAGCACTGGTCAAAGTAATATCTGCCAGGGACTAAACCTCCACATGGTTCTCACACAAAGTCAAAATCCCATTTCTAGTGCCAGGTGTAGCTGGGCCCCAGTTCTTACCACTAACCGCCAGAGGCTTTTTGCTTTAATCAAAAGGAAAACAACTTAGAGAGGTTTAATTTATTAAGCTGTAGATAACATCAAAACAAAGAGTGTGTGATGCAAAATGCCTCTGAGCTGGCTGGACAAGCATACCAAACCATCTGTAACCTACTAAATAAAACCTATAGCCCCAGGATTAGTTCACAGGTCACCCATGTTGATTCCCTGAGCTTCCTTTTGACAGCTTGTTTCCCTAGCCTAGAGACTGCCTTCTCACTCTAATCTAAGGGCCTGTGTTAGCAATTCTGCGGCATAGCTGCCTTTGTTATACAGTGACTCACATTCCCAACAGAATTCTAATCTTCTCTCACAACTTTTCTATGCTATGCAAGGAAGTCTCCTGAGTCTTCCCTTCTGCATCTCTCTCCAATGCCTGGATTTGTTACCAGATATTAACAATATCTCAGTTGAGGCTTCCTCATTTTATTAGGGAAACTGGGATTGGGGGTGCATCAGAGTCATGAGGATCCCCAAAAGTTTGTGTGCTGCCTCTCACAGATATCAACAAGTATTACTGGGTCTGCTTTGATATTATCATAAGCAGATGTGAGATGTTTCATGTTTGTAGGGGCTGCCAAAGACACTTTTGCACTGGGGGTGCACACACTACTTTCAGAGCTATGTGTTCTAGTCCTTGTATTTGGTTTTACTCTTTGTAATCCTCTGATGTAGCGACAAAGAATGTTTGTTTATTACTGAGTTTATATTTTTCAGTTCACAAAATAAAAGTAAATGGTATGGAAAGACTCTGTGTTTCTTCTTGAGCAATTAAACTTCCATATAAGGTTCCAGGTAGTTATTTTACTTGCTGCCAGTGTTATCTGTATCCAAACCACTATAGCTCTGTTCTGTCTCTTATTCAAGGAGTCAGTATTTGACCCGAGGTCCCACAGATTGCCTAATTTTGAGTTATCACTTGGAGTTTGTGATAAGACAAGGTTGCTGCTGTTATTTCTTTGTCCACTAATCTTTGTTTGGGCCCACTGAACCTTTAGTTGTTGTTACCATTTTCAGTTCACCCTCCATATTTTCCTCCCTGGCCTCCATCTTCTATCCTACCATATGTCTTTTGAAGCTATTTAACCGAGATTTATTTTCAATATCACTTTATCCTACAGAAGGGAGACATGAATGTGTCTCACCTACTTTTCTATTTTCTTTCATACAGATATTCTTTCCTCGCCCTCATTCCCATCCCAGTCTAATAGGTGACTTCTTATCAGAGGAGTAATGCCTCATTCTCTCCATGTAGGGATAAACTGAAAGTTTCAACTCATGGCATTCCCTTTGAATATTTTCACCAGGGGGCAAGGTTTGTCCTCTCCATTCTCTTCCACTTGTACATCTCTGGAAGAAGCCTGGGTCAGCTTTCTTCACTTGCACAAGATGGCAATGGCACTTGTAATCACAGCTCCTGCAGAGGTGTGTTCCATAGTGTTCCCAATGTTGTATTTACTAGTACTATGTGCTCCTGTGGTCCAGGAAGAAGGGGAATCTAGAGAATCATTTGGCTTCCTTTCAATGGGGACAAATTATCCTAACTGGCTTCAAGATTGAGCTTGACAAATTTATGGAGGGGATGGTATGATGAGACTGCTTACAATGCATGTAGCTGATCTGTGACTGCTAATAGCAAATATCTCCAATGGCTTGTGATGGGACATTAGATGGGGAGAGTGTGATGAGTTCGGTCACAGTGACCTTCTTGGGACTGGACTCTTTCCAATTTTCCCCATCCTTCTTGTAGTGTGGGACCCAAAAGTTGACACAGTACTCCAGATGAGGCTTCACCAATGTCGAGTAGAGGGGAATGATCACATCTGTTAGCAATGCTCCTACCTATACAGCCCAAAATGTTGTTAGCCTTCTTGGCAACAAGGGCACACTGTTGACTGATATCCAGCTTCTCGTCCACTGTAACCCCTTGGTCCTTTTCTGCAGAACTACTAGATGCTTAGTCCCTAGTCTGTAGCAGTGAATGGGGTTCTTCCATCCTAAGTGTAGGACTCTGTTGAACCTCATCAGATTTCTTTTGGCCCAGTCCTCTAATTTGTCTAGGTCCCTGTGTATCCTATCCCTACCCTCCAGCATATCTACCACTCCTCCCAGTTTAGTGTCATCTGCAAACTTCCTTAGGGTGCAGTCCACGCCATGCTCCAGCTCATTAATGAAGATATTGAACAAAACCAGTCCCAGAACTGACCTTTACAGCACTCCGCTTAATGCCAGCTGCCAGCTAGACATGGAGCCATCGATCACTATCCATTGAACCTGATGATCTAGCCAGCTTTCTATCCACCTTATAGTCCATTCATCCACTCCATACTTCTTTAACTTGCTGGCAAGAATACTGTGGGAGACTGTATCAAAAGCTTCGCTAAAGTCAAAGAAAAACATGTCCACTGCTTTTTCCTCATCCACAGAGCCACTTATCTCACCACAGAAGGTAATTAGGTTAGTTAGGCATGACTTGCCCTTGGTGAATCCATGCTGAGTGTTCCTGATCACTTTTCTCTCCTCTAAATGCTTTAAAATTGATTCCTTGAGGATCTGCTCCATGATTTTTCCAGGGACTGAGGTGAGGCTGACTGGCCTGTAGTACCTTGGATCCTCCTCCTGCCCTTCTGACCTCCCCCAGTCGCCATGAGTTTTCAAAGATAATGGCCAATGGCTCTGCAGTCACATCCACACACTCTTTTAGCACCCTTGGATGCAGTGCATTTGGCCCCATGGACTTGTGCTCATACAGCTTTTCTAAATGTTCCTGAACCACTTCTTTCTCCACAGAGGGCTGGTCACCTCCTCCCCATGCTGTGCTGCCCAGTTCAGTAGTCTGGGAGCTGACCTTGTTCGTAAAGACAGAGGGGAAAAAAAGCATTGAGTACATTAGCTTTTTCCACATCCTTTGACAGTAGGTTGCCTCCCCCATTCAGTAAGGTGCTGTGACAGGGCAGGGGTAAAACCCCCTAGAATGCCCTGTCTCTTTAAGTTAAAACCCTGCTTGCAGGCAGGAGGCTGAGGAGAGGGGCTGGCTCTGGCCACTGGAAGGCACAGCTACAGAGCTTGGCTGGGTTGAAGGGCTACAGCTACGCCAGAGGCAGGAGGGGTTATAAAAATGCTGACTCATAGTCAGTGGGGGAAAAGGCCCTGGCAGGGAGAGGAAGGGTTGTGCTGTCTGCAGGCTGTGGGAAGGGTACTTGGGAGTGCCTAGAGACCTGAGGCCCAAGATTGTGGGGCCACTATTAGGGGATTGTGGGAGCACTGGTTGTGTAACTGAAGCCATAAGAAGCTGCACTGTAAATAAAGGACACTTGAGTGGAGCACTAAAAAAGCAGTGTCACGACCTTTATTAAGAACCAAGAGAACACGGGGTGGCCCAGACCCTGTGACAGGTGCCCACACTTTCCTCGACCTTCTTCTTGTTGCTAACATACCTGTAGAAATCCTCCTTATTTCTCTTAACATCCCTTGCTAGCTGCAACTCCAAGCGTGATTTGGCCTTCCTGATTTCACTCCTGCATGCCTGAGCAATATTTTTATACTCCTCCCTGGTCATTTGCCCAATCTTCCACTTCTTGTAAGCTTCTTTTGTGTGTTTAAGATCAGCAAGGATTTCACTGTTAAGCCAAGCTGGTCGCCTGTCATATTTACTATTCTTTCTACACATCGGGATGGGTTGTTCCTGAAACCTCAATAAGAATTCTTTAAAATACAGCCAGCTCTACTGGACTCTTTACAATGATTCTTTACAAGAAACCTTTTGGATAAAGCATATTCTGGTTACATTATATTCATATTTATAATCATATTTCCATAAAGCATTATGGAGTGCAGCATCACAGAGGGTTCTGAGTTATTACAGAGAATTCTTTCCCAGGTGTCTGGCTAGTGGTTCTTGCCCACAGGCTCAGGGTCTAATTCAGGCTTGTCGAACCTGCAGCCCGCGGGTCGCATGCAGCCCAGAATGGTTATGAATTCGGCCCAACACAAAATCTTAAACTTACAACGTTATGAGATTACGTCCACAAATAACGGAGTATTATTCATAATTCGCATTATAATTTCAAACAGTTCAACCAAAAAACCGAAAAACTGATAAAATTGACTAATAAAATAAAGAGCGAGAGGACTCTAATGTCACGTAAAATGAATTGTGACAAAGAATTTGTGTGTACTAGGCATAACGCATGGCCCAAGACATCTCGTCTTCTTCCAATGTGGCCCAGGAAAGCCAAAAGGTTGGACACCCATGGTCTAATTGATCACCATATTTGAGGGTCAAAAAAGAATTTTCCCCTGGGTCAGATTGCCAGAAATAGTGTGGGGTTTTCATCTTCCTCTGCATCATAGGGCATGGGTCACTTGCAGGTTTAAACTAGTGTAAATGGTGGATTCTCTGTAACTTGAAGCCTTTAATCATAATTAAGTTCAAAACTTGGCCAAAGGTTATGTGTACATTGCAGGAGTGGGTGGGTGAAGTTCTGTGACCTGCAATGTGCAGGAGGTCAGACTTTGATGATCATGATGGCCCCTTTTGACCTTAAAGTCTATGAGTTTTACAAATATAAGTTAAATAGCTAAATTTTACTGATATTGTTTGCCTGGCACAGGTATCCAAATGGCCATCCCTAAATTCCTAAAGTCCTATCGTTGCAGAATCATGCCCCGAATACCAAGGATGAAAGTAACGCAGGCTTCTTACCGGTACGGGGACTGGGCTGGGGCCAGCTCTGCCCCCACCCCCACCCCCTCTGGAAGGAGCGGGACCTCCGCCGGAAGGGGCGGGGCTGGGGCAGAGCCAGCACCAGCCCAGCCCCGGTACCAGTAAGGGGCCTCCCCACCCCTCCCCTCATGCCTCCCATCCTACCGCCCTGAGGGGCTCCGGCGGCATTTTAAAGGGCCCGGGCAGTAGCGGCGGCCCAGCTGCAGGCCCTTTAAATGGCTATTGGAGCCCTGCCGCCATTTCCCTAGGGTTCCAGCAACAGGGCTCCCATCCTGAGCTATCCCATCCTGAGCTATCCCATCTGATAGCTATTTAAAGAGTCCAGGGCTGGGCCACCGCTACTGCCCCAGGCCCTTTAAAATGCTGCCGGAGCCCCCGCTGCGGGAGCCTGGGGGAGGCTGCGGCAGGGCTCCAGGGGCAGTTTAAAGAGCCCGGGACGATAGCAGCAGCCCAGCCACAGGGCCTTTAAATAGCTGCTAGAGCCCCGCCATAGCCTCCCCAGGGCTCCGTGTGGACGGGAGCCCTGGGGAAGTGGCGGGGGGCTCCGGCAGCTATTTAAAGAGCCGGGGTCTGGGCCGCCGCTACCGCCCCAGGCCCTTTAAACTGACCTCAGAGCCCTGCCACAGCCACCCCCGGGGAGCCCCAGACCCTTTACATTGCACCCGGGAAAGCCGATCCGCCCTGGTACGGCACACCGGCTCTTGCCAGTATGCTGTACCGGGGCGTACTGGCTTACTTTCACCTCTGCCGAATACTGAATGGCAGTGTGGAATGCCACAGGAGCAGTTGTAATGCTGTTACTTCTCAGGACAGGTGCTTTCCATTTCAGGCAACGCTGGTAGGATTGTACTGCTAAAGCTGAGAACTAGTATCATGATAATAGACAAAAACATTTCTTTCTTATTTTAAACTTCTGCAGAAATGTGTGATATAGGCTATTGCCATGGTCAGGACTCTAGGTTAAATAGTCCAGTGATGTACTCTGTGATGATGAATCCCATGTTCCTATATAAAATCATGAATTTTATTTCGCACACAGGAGAAAACAATGCTAATGATTTTTCTGCCATGATCTGTGTACGTGTATGGAACTATGCTGTATAAAATGGCAGATAACTGAACACAAATACTGTTTCTTGGCTGGATAAAAGTCATGTAGCCAGGTTTCCTGTTACAGAATTGTTCAGCGAAAGAACAAACCTGACCTTTCATCCAGGACTCTGGAAGCCTTAAAATTGTCATTTAACAATTAGTCATACTGTCCGGAGACGTCAAAAAATGTTCAGTAAGAATCACCGAGCCCTGTCTAGCATTTATCCACTCAGCATATACCATATCAGAAAATCCATTATCATCCTGCATTTGAAATATTAGAGAGGACCAAAATGGTAGCAGCTATTTATATGCTGCCAATTTTAACTGAAACATGAGTTTTAAAGCACTTGGCTTGTCATTTAAGTCACATTATCATAACCATAAATCTCACCACAGTATACTGTAATGTAATTGAGAGGTGAAATTCAATACAATGAACCATTCTGTTGAAGAATGCACTTGACAGGTGTAACTGACCTGTACCTTTTATTTCACTGCTAAGCACTTTCTTTAGATCTTGTAGAACATTCTTACCGTGCCTTGTATGTGTGACAGGAGTTGTAATGGCTAGCAGTCAAAGGTGTTCCCCAGAAGGGGAAGCACACCCTCTTGCTGATGAGGCAAAAAAAATACATTACTTTTATCTGCCTCTATTACTCCACGATCACTGTATAAATATTTATCTAGGTACATTTTGAAAATCATATTTACTCCACAGATTCTAACTAACCGATTGTGAATATAATGGGGCAAATTCATCTCTTGTTTAACTTCAGTGATTATAGTAGGGATGAATTTGTCCCAGTAAGTTCAGAGGAAAATTGCAAATCTGATAATAAGCTTAATTATATTAACTCCTCATTACACTCCAGTATCCTGATCCTGCAAACACATGCTCAATTGGACTGCTCCCAGATGTAACCCTTTGAAAGACTGGGGATTAGCATATTGTTCAGAATATCCGGATGACCACTATGATGGAATGCACCTCTGTGTCCACACCCTACACACTATTGTAATAATCGTTGTACAAAACATGCCTTGTGCAGTATCATCTGAAAACTAATAACTTACTGGTCAATAATATCATGATGAAATGCATGTAGCAATTTTATACGTAAAGTTATGAATATAAGATGAAATCACGACAGAAGTGTGCTTACCAGACAAGTCTGGGGAGTGACTAAACCTGTTTCTCAAAGTTGATGGGCAACCACCTATCAACTGGCCATTCTTTGGCACAGAAGTGGGGCAGCAACAAACAGATCTGCATCCAGGAAACAACAGCATGGAACCTTTTTCACCACCAGAATCTTTGTCTCTGTCCTCACAGCCGGAATTAATTTTATCTAGAGGTTACCCTCAGGAAAATGCATTTCCAAAGGGAAACTTAACTAGAAAAGTGAGGGGCAAAATCACCCAAGGTATCTGTTGCGGGGGTGCTTATCTCGTTACCGGGAGAAACGAGGCTTCACACAGGTGGCTAGATGGAAAGTGGTGAGTTTATTGGAAGGAGCGGCATAACCGTGCTGGGGGCTTCGGTCAGCACTGCCGCGATACAAGATGTCTGACACACCCAGGCGATGTCCAGAGAAGAAGCCCAAAGAAGAAGCCCAAAGACGAAGCCCAACCCATGAAGGTGTGTCAACCCAGATATACCCATACTCATTTGCATCTCATACATACTCATCTCTCATTTGCAAGCAGCAAGCTAATTGGTAACACGCTGTTCAGCACTTGTTGATTACGCAGTCCTGCCTCAGTTTCCCCATTTAGTTTCCCACGTATTCATTCTCACACAGACGGGGTAAACACTCACACAGCTGGGAACTGTTCCCAAACACACAGATAACAGCAACAAGGTCATTCTCAGATTAATACCATTACGCCCTCTCCTGGAGTTGACTCAGAAGCATAACTACGCCCCCTAGTGGTGGCCCATCACAGTTTCTTCTGGTCACTAGAGTATCTCTCCCCATCATCTCTCGTCTATTCACCTAAGAAAACAAATAAAAAAAATAGTTGTTGGACTTTGGGAACAGATCCTGGCCTGAGAGCTTGGTCAGCAATATTACTTGAAACATGCAGTAAGGGATGTCACCTTGAACCAAGTCTAGTTTGTTAAGTTTTAGTACTAGGATGTGTTTTGTCTTTATTTTTCTTGTAAACACTTCTGACTTTAATGCCCTATATTTGTACTCACTTCAAACCTATCTCCTTGCAGTTAAATAGACTGGTTCTATTATTTAATTAAAACTAATCCAGTGCTGTGAATTGTCTGGGTAACTCTTTTTAAGGTATCAGAATGTCGTATATCGATCCCTTTAGAAGGGCAATGGACCTAATATATCTTGACTGTCCAGAAGAGGGCTGGACAGTGCAGAACATACATTTTTGGGGGGAAATCCAGGACTAGGAGTGTGCTGGGGTCAACCTGCAGGTAGTAACCAAGGCTGCTTGAAGCCAGTGTGTGGTCAGTGTGTTGCTGACAGGTTGTTGGGGTTAGAGTTGCTGGACCAGGGCTGTAGCTATATGCAGACAGTCAGAGTGTGATCTACATGCTGTTTGACTGTTTACGAGGAGCCCAGGTTGGAAGCTACAGCAGCAAAGCATTGTGAGGCACCCTGGCTTGCAGACTGGTCTGGATTGCACCCTGGAATGTCATGTCCACCTCAAATTATTTGGATCTCCTATAATTATGGTAAAATCATGAGTTCATGTGGAAAGGTGGTTTTATGATAATGCAGCAAAAGAGAAACCAGGAGCTTTGGGTTCTAATCTCTGTTCTGCTAGAGACTTTCTGAGTGACGCTGGGGAATCACATAAATGCCATGCTGAAGTTTCCCTCTTTGTAAAATGAGGTTATTAGTACTTTTCAGCCACAGGGCTGTTGTAAGATTCACTGTTAAAAATGACCACGTTAAAACTGCACCTTCTTACTCAGCTGATCTGCTCCTTGTGTGTATGCAGTCATAGCTGCTGAAGAAAGGCCCCAATTCAGCAAGATACTTAAGGATGTGAGTAGACCTATTGATTTCAGTGAGGCTACTCATAGATTTAAGTTAGGCACAAACTTAAGTACCTTGTTGGATTGACACAGTACCAAAAAAGGGTTTGTTAAAAAAAAAAAAAAAAACTAACACAGTCCTGTGAGCCCTGCAGAACCAGTAGAGTAACAACAACAAAGAGTCAAAGAAGAGTAACATGGATTCTAATCAATTTAGTGTGTTATTAACTGAATTGCTGATGTTCCAATCAGTTACACCAGAGGAAACCCACTGAAGGTGATGAGGTCACACACTATCACTAAAGGCATCAGTTTGAACATAACAAGGCTGCATAACTGATGGCATAACTTGACCTTGAGAACCTTATTACTGGTGGTTCCCCTTAACTCTCAGAGCACCGGCTGAGTTTACACGGCTGACAATTATAAAAATCTTATTACTTGTAATTACTTGTATTTGACATGAAAATTATGAGAGATATTCGACTAGATCTGTTTAAAAACTTGAACATTTTCGGATGACTTTTTTTTTTGTTGATAGGCGAGTGCTGTTTGGTATTTAGCTTAGCCTCTTCTTCAACCTTTTGCTGGTTTCCAATCATGTTTTGTGGGAAGGGATCATATCTCTTCCTTCCATTTTACCCAGGATTTATAATAGTTGAGGGAGTGGTTACCCAATCAGAAAAAAAAAGATGTTTCATTGTTATAGCTATGGCTATTGTAATAGAATTACAATAGCTGTTCATAAATTATATTTACATTTTCTCTCCAAGTGGAATAAATGAATAAATGGAATAAAAGAGCCAAATTATTACAATATTTCCATATAAGTTTCAAGCAATTCTCTTATTTCAAGTTTTTCACCTCTGTCATAACTTGCTGCCCCATTTGAAAGGCAGTTTCTTGAGGCCTAATGTGCTAGAAGCAATTCAGGAGAAATACTGGTAATCAAGTTGTAGTCTGAAACGCAACATGTAAGAATTAGCTAGATGACTCCTGTTCTGCTTCAGACATAATTGGAACATGTAATGGAAACTCTAGCTACTGGATGCAAGCTTTGAGAAATTTCCAAGAACATGTTCCAAGTGATTCAAGAGTTAAGATTCATCTGTACATAATTGATAAAACATTGTGCTTTACTCCTAACCAAAGCAATATGTGACACACAGTGGACTTCAGGTTTTTTAAAGCCTAGTGAAGTTATTCCTGCTCATTTCCAATCTTAGTCTCTGTGGCCTAAACACCTTTGAAGATCTGGGTTCACATCTTTCCCCGCCTTTCTCACATCTTATTTCTTCCATTTCATTCCTCACAAGAAGAAAGGTGAACCTTACATAAGAACATAATAATGGCCATACTAGGTTAGACCAAAGGTCCGTCAAGCCCAGTATCCTGTCCTCAGACAGTGGCCAATGGCAGGTTCCCCAAGGGAATGAACAACAGGTTATCATCAAGTGACCCATCCCGTCACCCAGTCCCAGCTTCTAGCAAACAGAGGCTAGGGACACCATCCCTGCCCATCCTGGCTATTAGCCATAGATGGACCTATCTTCCATGAATCTGTCTAGCTCCCTTTTGAACACCTTATAGTACAGTAAACCCTCGATTTAACGGACCTCGATTTAACGGACTTCGGATGCAATGGTCAAAATTTCTGAGCAAGTCTGATGCATCCGAAATCCATTTCTCGCGGGCTGGCTGCCGGCTCCCGCCTGCGGGCGGGCTGGCTGCCGGCTCCTGGCTGCCGCCCCGGTCCCAGCAGCCGGGACCCGGGCGGGCTGGCTGCCGGCTCCCAGCTGCCGCCCCGGTCCCAGCAGCCGGGACCCGGCACCGACCCTATCCGACAGCTCGGTTTTTTTTTATTAAATAACGGACTTTTTGATTTAACGGACACCCCCTCGCCCGAATTAGTCCGTTAAATGGAGGTTTTACTGTACTGGTCTTCACAACGCCCTCTGGCAAGGAGTTCCAGAGGTTGACAGTGCATCGCGTGAAAAAATACAGCACATATACTAACACTGGAACGATACAGAGAAGATTAGCATGGTCCCTGCACAAGGGTGACATGCAAATTCGTGAAGCATTCCATGAAGGGACAGGAGGAGGAGGGGAGGGGACTAGGGGCAAAGAGGAGGGGAAGACAGACTGAGCCATCCTAGGGGAGGGAATAACTATGGGGGACACACCGGGACAGAAGGGGAGGGAAAAGAGGACAGAGCCGGAGCTCCGCGGCTTCCCAGGCAGTCCCACAGGAGCCAGCCTGCAATGCTTGGAGTAGCCCTGGGACATGAGCCAGGCGAACCACGGTCTCCAGCCTAGCGCTCCCCACCCTGTGCAACCGCCGGGCGGGGAAAGCAGCGGAGCCGCTGGCCGCCGCTAGAGGCCGCTGGACCCGGCACAGCCCGGCTGGCAGTGCGCCTGCGCGGGAGGCCGCGGTTCCCGGCACGCCCTGGAAGAAGGCGGCGCTTGGGCGGCGGCCCCGCAGTGAGCGGGGCGCTCGGGCCGGCAGGGATGGACGCGCTGCGGCTCTGGGCGCTCTGGCTGCCCGGCCTGAGCCTCATCCGCCCGGGGTCGGGAACGGGCCCGGGGGACCCGACGGTACCGGGTGAGCTGCGCGGAGCGGAGCCGGTGGCTGGGCGGGGTGGGGCGCCCCTTGGGCGGCTCTGGGGGGCGCCGCGCGGTTGGGCTCGGGGGGGGGGGGGGGGGGACGGAGGTTGTTCCCCTCCCCGCCCCCATGCCCGGCGGCCGCTCTCCAGTCCCCGGGGTGCTGCACGGGCAGGGGGGTGGGAGCCGGGCGGAAAGGCGAGACTCGGGCGCACCCGGGTCAGTGTCTCGTGACGGTGCAGACTGGCCCGGAAACACCCTCGGGGCAGAGTTTCCCCCACCCGGGCCAGCTGTGACTCACCCAGAGCGAGGCACCGAGACAAACGGGAGAGGAGCAGGAGCCGGGTTGGCCTCGGGGTCCTTTCACTCTTTCTGCAGGAACTGCGAGGCCAGGGTCTCAGATCCTCTGATCAGCGGTGCCCAATACGTTCCCCACTAGTCACATGTGGCTCATAGGCTACTGAACTGTGGCTAATGACTGTGGCTCTTTTATAATGTAGCTAATAAGAAAAATTCAAAACCACAAGCGGAGCTAGTAGTGTGTCTAGCATCAAATTTCTATTGGACACCCTGCTCTAGATAGCTTCACACCTGGTTAGGGTGCATACTGCTGAATGCAGCTGCATCTGAAAAAGTGGGGGTTTTACTCTCAAAAGTTTATGCCCAAATAAATCTGTTAGCCTTTAAGGTGCCATGTGCCTCCTCGTTTTTGTGGATACAGACTAACATGGCTACACCCCTGACACTTGGCACCAATGACGGAGGGCATGTCATGTGAACATGAACCACCACAGTAATTGGTGTGGTGGATGTAGGTTGACATAACTCAGGTCAATTTAATTGTGTAGGGCTTGTGCCACTCGAATCCCATAGTATATGGACAAAGTCTCAGTCTGCAGGACTCAGGCTTTTTGTACAGATTGTGATTGTGGGATGGGGCTATGTTCCAGAGAAAGTATGCTACAAATAAAATGACTGCCTCCAAGAGATTAGTAGTAGAGTCACGAATGTCTATATTTTAGCTAAAATCCTCATTCCATTCATTCTTGGTTTAGTACTGGTCATCTTAGAAATTTACACGGGTGCAGTCGAGTCTTGTTTAGTACTGGAACAGCAGGGTTTTCAAAAGGTTAGAAGGCAAGAAATTATATCATCTGTGTGTTGTCTCTGTACATGGAGGATGGGTTTTGTAATGAGGTTGAGATGTTCTAGATTGATGGACTGCTGCCATACTAGTTATCCTCTGGGCACCAGAACTGTGCCAGGCCACTGAAGGCTCTTGGTAAAAATATCTTCAACTTCAATAGTTATTGTCAGGTGTCACAAGAATAAGTTTTAATATGGTTGGTTTTCATTAAAGTAAATTGTCAGAATTACATTGAAATGAATACTCAGGATTCAATCCGAGCAGAGCAGCGCTCTCCCACAAAAAATTCTCCATGAAAAGGAATATTACATTTCCTCTCCCCAGCTGATCAACATATTGTGACAAAAGTGAAATTTATTTTATTCTGCTACTAAAATATGGGATGAACCAGCAAGAGCATCTAACACCTCTGTAAAACAGTGTGCTCTGAGAATGCAAATCTGACTCTAAACCTTGATTACTTGCACTCTGGGAATTGTGTACTTACTACGTTCAGCTCTTCATCTCCTTTTAGGCCATGTGTAGATGTGGGGAAAGGTGTAATTTTAACACACGTTAGAATCGTACAGCTTTTCTGCATACAAAAATTATACAGCTTTAATTGTGTTAGTATAGTCAAAGTGGTACAACCCATTAGTGTGAATGCAGTTATAGTGGTATTTACTATCATGGTAGCTTAATCCTGTATGCGATTCATAGATTCCAAGGCCAGAAGAGTTCTTTGTGATCAGCTAGTCTGGTATAACAGGCTGTGGAACTTCCCTAACATAATTCCTAGAGCATATCTTTTAGGAAAAGCAGCCTGTTTTGATTTTAACATTGTCAATGATGGAGAATCCACCATGACCCATGGTAAATTGTCCAGTGGTTAATTACTCACACTGTTAAAAAATTACACCTTGTTTCCTGTCTGAATTTTAGTTTTAATTTCCTTTGTTGTTCCTTTCTCTGCTAGATTGAAGAGCACAGTATTAAATATTTGTTCCCCGTGTAGATACTTATAGATTGTAATCAAGTCTGTTCTCTTAGTTAAAGTAAATAGATTGAGCTCTTTGTGAGTCTATGGGCATTCTTTCTAATCACTCGGTCATTGTAGTGGCTCTTCTCTAAACCTTCTCCAATTTATCAACATCCTTCCCGAACTGTGGGTACCATAACTAGACACAGTATTCCAGTAGTGATCACATTGTATCAAAGATCCTCTCTACCCAAGAGTCCTTTGTTTATGTGTCCCAGGATCACATTAACTCACTTGGCCACAGCAATGGGAGCTCATGTTCAGCTGATTATCCACCACAACCTCTGATTCTTTTTGAGTCACTTCTTCCCAGGATAGAGTCCCCCTTCCTGTAAGTGTGGACTACATTCTTTGTGCATGTATACATCTACATTTAGCCATATTAAAAGGCATATTGATCGCTTGCACCCAATTTATCAAGCCATCCAGATCATTCCTTACCTGAGGAGGCTGTGAAGGCTAGGACTATAACAGGGTTTAAAAGAGAGCTGGATAAATTCATGGAGGCTAAGTCCATAAATGGCTATTAGCCGGGATGGGTAATGAATGGTGTCCCTAGCCTCTGTCTGTCAGAGGGGGGTGATGGATGGCAGGAGAGAGATCGCTCGATCATACCTGTTAGGCTCACTCACTCCGGGGCACCTGGCATTGGCCACTGTCGGTAGACAGGATGCTGGGCTAGATGGACCTTTGGTCTGACCCAGTATGGCCGTTCTTATGTTCTTATGTTCTTATTCTGAATCAAGGACTTGATGTCTTCATTATTTACCACTAGTTATCAGGCATCTTTATACTGATTCAGCTGTTCCCATGCAAGGGGATTAAAAAAAATCCTCCCACTCCCCCATACCTGAAATAGCCAACCCAATACAAAAGCTGTAGAAAAGGCAAGCTTTGATTTTTAATGTGTGTGTTAAAAATACACCTCCTTTTCCTAGTAAAGACAAGGCCTTAGAATCTTGAAATTTTATGGATACATTATCAACGTTAAATCCAGTTGTGTTAAAAAGACTTGAAAATAGTTTCCAAGCAATAGACTGGTTTCTGAATCTGCCTACCAATATTTGGTTTTGATTGCATTTTTCTATATTTCAAAAATGTTTTTCTCTCTCCCCTGTTGCTGTTTGAAAAACGAACACAAGCAGGGAAGGGAAAGCTGCACCTCACTGCAAAGCAAATAGTGAAAACAGCTGTATAAGCTATGCTGTTAAGTCCACAGAGTAAGACAAAATGAAAATTACTAAATATATTTTTTCCAGTCTTTCACTTATAATAATCTTAGGTGTTGTTAAACAATAAATAAATTTTTTTAAAGTGTCTCCTCCTTACCCTGCAGTCATTTTGATAGTACAGAATAGGGCGTTTTGTGTAGTTGGGTGTTTTATTAAATTGTGAAATGCTACTTTGTAAAAGGAGTGAGGGTGACTGAAGTGTATATTCTGATTGTGGAATTTTTAATATTGGCATTTAGAGCTTTTATATAGGTGCTGTTTATTTTTATAAATTTAAAGAAATCATTTGTTCTGTTATTCAGGCCCCAATCCTTCAAAGAGCATGCAAGGTTTTAGGTTATCTGCCAAATCTTCTCGAGAGCCTGTGAAATTTCACTGTGTTGAACTAGTTCTGCACTCCATTTACTTTCTTAACCTAGTTCTTATGGGTTTTTGCTTCATTTTTACTTTGAATGACTTCAGTCATGAAAGATCATCCATTTAAAAGAAAATTTTAAAATCTCTGGTATTCCCATGCCTTTCTGACGATACCAGTGCACTGAATGAACCAATTTCCTGAACTTGTTTAGAAACTTCACTTTTGTACCTCTGATCATTGTGAATATGTTTTTTTTTGCCCAGGTGACATAACATTACTGAAAATTTAAATTTGGAGAGTCAAGGAGTATTGATTTGCTATAGGCTTTGTGAATTTTTCTAAATTTTGATTTCCATTTTTTGCTTCAGGTTGGTGTACCGGTCATACTTTTAGAATTTGAGTTTCTTAATTGCACTGGCTACTTCTTGATACAATGTGAACTAATCAGTGGGTTTTAAAAAATTATTAATTTATTAATTTGCGTATACTAGTAAATCAGGGATCAGCAACCTTTGGTACGCTGCCCGCCAGGGTAAGCCCCGTGATGGGCCTGGCAGGTTTGTTTACCTGCTGCGTAGCAGGTTCGGCTGATTGTGGCTCCTGCTCACTGCGGTTCGCTGCTCCAGGCCAATAGGGGCTGCAGGAAGCGCCACAGGCCAAGGGATGTGCTGTTTGTTGCTTCCTGCGGCCCCCATTGGCCTGGAATGGCGATCCACGGCCAGTGGGAGCTGCGATGAGCCGAACTTGCAGACAGGGCAGGTAAACAAATTGGCGTGGCCTGCCAGGGGGCTTACCCTGGTGGGCCACACGTCAAAGGTTGGAAAAAGAAACTAAGCCCTGTGACAATTTTTGTAGACTTAAAAAATTCTTATCTACTTATGATTAATGGCTAGCTGTGTAAAAGTAGACTGTTTTATTGACTAGATGTCATTACCATTTGATGACTTGCTATGTGTTGCCTGTGTGAAATGAATTGATGGTGGCATGCTAGTTTCTAGTGGACAGATACATGCACACAAAAAAATTCAGTTGGAACTCCTTTTAGCAGTGTAACTAGAAAATCAAGGATTGGTTGGGCAAGTAGACTGAATTGTCTTCTAGTTGCTAGAAGTGGTTCAATTAGGTCAGGACTGAGGCACCTCATTGGGCCAGTGAGAAGAAGCTATTCCAGCTGTGCTATGTATGAAGGATCTCAGACTCCAGGGCTGTCAGGATGGCTTTTCACAAACATTAATCTCTAAACTTTTTCTGTAATAATTAAAAGTTGCATCCTGTTATCCGTAGCTTCTAGTTATGACTGTAATCATCCTCAGGCAATATGAACACCAATGGGTTTTCTGTGCTTGAAGTTACTTTTTTTCATTGTCAAATGTAACTAAAATATAGATGAACTCTTCCTATATCCCTTGGCTTTTAAAACATCCCTTAAATGTTCTTGAGCTTTTTTCTAAATAATTTCGTCTCCTGTCTTCAGAAAGTTTTTTCTTAGAATGAGAACATGTCTGTCATGAGGTTTTATTTTTTAAACCTTTTAAAAAAGTTCTTGAGACTTTTTTTTTTATGGAAAGGAAGAAAATTTGGTACTAAATCCAGATTAGGCATTGCTTGGCTTCTCCTTCCAAAGCTGCGGAGCTCAGAGTTTACTTCAAATTAAACTGCAAGAGATTTAGAATTTCAGCAAAGATGTAGGCAGGCTCAAAACTCATGAGTCGCGAGTAATCATCATGGAGAGAGCAGTCCTCTTTTACTGATCTTCCTTTTATGAATTAGAGCCAGGCATGGGCATCATTTTTTTTCCCTCTAAACAGTGTGTAGGTGAAATTAAGTGTTCAATGTTGTTTTTACTTGTTAAAATACCATTTCCAATATAGAAGGAAACTCACCGTTCCTTCTTTGCATTTATTTAATAGATGAGATTTACATTTTTGTATATACGTGCGGTGATTAAAAAATTATATTATTTGACACTTGATTTAAAAAAGTTCATAACTTTGATATAATTCTTTTTTTTCTAGCATGCTCTGATTTCTCCATCAAGTCCTGTGAAGAATGTCTAAAAAACGTTTCAGTAAGTTTTGTCATCTTTTTACTATTTTGCAGACAGAGAATTTGGTGATGCTTATGTTTAATGAGATAATGCTGAAATGTTGTACCACAGCTAACTCCTTAGCTGTGCCGCACAAACTCAGAGGGGGTGGGTTGGGAAAGGAGACCGCAAAACAGTATGTCATTAGAAAGTGTCATGCTGTTTGGAGTGGCTCACGGCTGTGTGCCTACCTCGGAGCAGACTGTCAAAAGCAGTGCAGATACCCCAAACTGGTGATATGATTTATAATTAGATTTCGACAACACAGTAACAAATGTGAACTCCTGGATCACTATACCGGTCTTATTGTCAAGTCACAGACAGCCCCTTTAGGCTCTCCTGTCTATTTTGCCACCCAGGCGAACTGGACTTAGTGATAAATAATCGGACCAAAAATCACAAAATATTCAGATTGCTTCCAGTCCCAAGAGACCAGTTACTTACTCCAGATCAATTGGTATCTAGATCTTACACCAAAGACACCACCTGTAGCGAATCTTTAATAAACTATCTAAAGATTTGATAACTTGGAAAAAGAAAGAGTTATTTACAGGTTAAAGCAAGCAAACATACACGCACACACATGAATTGCAGTCTAAATCCTAAAAGTCAGAGTTGTAGTGATCTGTCAATTCACAATGTTTTTTGGCAAATTCAGGGATAACCCTAGTGGATCTCTTGGTTCAGTTTAGAGTCTCTGGCCCTGTGAGAATGCAAACAGCAAAGACATGAAAATTCTCTTGTGACCGTCTTATCTTTTTCATTTAATCTTTCAGTCTATGAGATGAGCTCCCTTGCACATTGCATTTCCAAGATTCAATAAGGCCATTCACCTATTCTTTGTGTTGCAGTGTTCCTTAATGGCCTGTTTAATCTTGATAAACCTCCCGAATGGGCAGAGGAATGATTCCCGTGCCTGGGCACACAAGCTCAGAACAAACGTTTTCAAAGTTATAAAGCAAAGTTTACTTATTTCCTTATAGCGGGGAAAACAGATATTACAAGTGAAGTTACTGCATGCAGTAACTTAGAAGCATTTTGTAGAGCCTAAACTCTACCTAGATAATTATAAGACAGATACTTATTTTAGGTGACTTGTTCAGTTTCCAGCTATGAGTTTGTCAGTTCTTAGCTAAAGCCTTCAGCTTTGGCCAGAGTTGGCACTTGATTTGCCAGCATCATAGAAAGCATTATTTGTTCATCCAGCTAATGAAAAAGTAGAAATTATAAAACATTTTTTCACTAAGAAAAAATAATAAGTCTTGTGTTCTCCTACATAAGTTACTTTGTTGTAATGGCTCATTTCATTTAGTCCCAATTAGCCTTGTGACAACACATTTTAAAACAATAAATTGAAATATGCTGATTCTCTCTGTACTGGCATAGTTGCTCACTGTATGTGCTGTTAGTCCTCCACTAGTTCAACATGAGACTAGCAAAGCAATAAATAAAGGAGTTCATCATCTTCGAAGTAGAAGACAGGAGAAGGTAAATGTGAGTCATTTAGGATGAGCTTGTAACTATTGATGAATTGTCTTATCACTGACGACTATGTATAGGAAGCTTTTTTAATATTTTCTTTTTGAATAGATGCTGCTTGTAAGTACTAAAATGTTGGCATGTTAATAGGTGTATTCCTGGCACACACACCCCCGTACACGCTTCCCATCAACACAAGTGCGAACTACTCAGGTGCATTGAGAAGGAAATAAATTCACAGGCTTGTGTGCGCAAGACAACAGGAAAAATGTAGATATGCTATATCTTCAAAATCTATCAAACTATTGACAGTGTATAGTCTTCCTTTGATGACAGAATGATGGATGATGCAGTGAGATTGCCGTAATATCATCAGGCCTGACCTTGGAGAGATGAGTTTAGACTTGACTGAGATGATTCACATGACTGAGCTGATTTGCAGAAAAATAATATAAAAGGCAGAAAGAACTAAACCATTAGCGTTTATGTATGTAATGTAAAAGCATTAGATCACTGGAAATGATTTTTTTAATTGTCGAAGTAGAAAAATACCCAGCTGCTTATTTTGGTAGTAAAATAGATTGCAGCAGAAAATGAAAATATGCATTTGGGGAATAGACAATAAAAATTTCTACTAAATCTTAGGACTGGTCTATACTATCAGTGTCTACACTACAGCCTTCCTCCCACCTCTGTAAGTGCCCTACTACATTGACATAATAACTCCATCTCCACAAGAGGTTAAGGCTTATGTTGGTGTAGTTAGGGTGATGCAGTGTCTGTGTAGACACTTTATCTGTTACATGGGCTGTCTTGTCAGTTTCACAACAGGAGCTGTGAAATTGACAAGAAAGTCTGGCAACTGCCCATCCTTCCCTGGAGAGCTGGGTGGCTGGACCCTGCTCCTGGCTTAGAGCTGTGGTGAGAAGCCTGGGGTGGGGCCCCACACCTACTCCCAGCCAGTAGTCTGTCAGGGAGCGGGTTGGGGTGGGCTGAGAAGCCAAGGCAGCTGGACCCCACTCTCCTGGAGCGTGAAGCCCTGGGTGGTTTCTCCTGGTAAGGAATGAGAGAGCAAGAAGCCCTGGATGGCTTCTCCTGGAAGGGAATGTGGAGTGGGGCAGGGGAGGAGCCCAGCCCGTCAGGAGCCTGTGGGGCAGCCAGGCTCTTGGCAGGGAGCTGAGAGACCAGGCTCTCGGCTCCCCACACTGCCCCTCATAGGTCAGTAGAACCACTCCTGATAAGGATGTACATCACCGATCCAAGGAGTGTAGTGTGGATGTACATCACTGAAGTAATTACTGCACTGGGTGTGAGTTGACCTAATATAGCTTGACTTAGTTGTTTAGTTTAGTGTTTTACCATCCCTATCATGTAAGTCAGAACATTCAGACTTCTGGCACCTAAATAAAAGTTGTCTGATCTTTGGAGTTTCTCGAGCAGGTGCGATTTCCATTGTGAATGGTCTGTATTTTAGGGCTTGTCCTCACTGGGGGGGGGGAGGAGGGGCAACGGCCGACTTACCGCTCGTCCCCATAGCGGCGGCAGTCGGCGTCGCGCTCCCCCGTCGACTCCAGCTTGCACCTCCCGGCAAGCTGGAGTTCCGGAGTCAAAGGGGGAGCCGCGGGCAATCGATTTATCGCGTCTTAATGAGACGCGATAAATCGATTGCCAGAAGATCGATCCTGGGCCAGCCTAGTGAAGACAAGCCCTTACAAATCAGGCCACTTTTATTTAGGTGCCTAAATGTAGACTTCAGGTGCCTTATTTTAGGTACCACATCTGAAAAATTGTGGCCTGAGCCCTTAAATCTTGTAACTGAACATTCTGTATTGACTTCTGAAAAGAGAGCGTAATGGCATTCTTTTTGCTGTGGTTATAAAATTACCAGTTATCAGCTGAACGCTATACCTCTTGACAGACCATCTGTAGGATGTCTGGCATTGGATGCAGTGTAAAAGAGGCTTCTGTTCTCAGTGTTTGTACATGTGCATGGTGGCTTGATGGAGACTGGAACAAGAAGTTCCAAAACAAGAGACATAATACAAACAAGACTTCTTAACATTGCATATTAAAATCTTTCACTTGGGTGTGTGTATATTGCCTCTTTCCCTGTTTTCAAAAAAGCCTAATTTTTTTATTTTCCCCCCTAGATATTTGAGAAAAGTGGATTTTTAAAAATTTTCTCTTTACCATTCCCCTAAAGCCTTGTTTTGGCCAGAATTAGTCTTTAATTTTTTTATTATTAAAATAAATTTCAGACATACTAGCAAAAATAAAAAAACCTAAAAATAAAACAAATTGACACTCACTGATAAATTACACACAGCTTTTGAAAGCAGTAATGACTTATCTGAGTGATGGAGATTAGTCCTATGCATGCTGCAGTTCTAATTCTAGAAGATAGAGGAGGCAGCGTTTTTTTACATTCATGAGAGTAAGGGCATGTCTTCACTTGGACTTAAGATCGACTTTAACGACGTTAAGTCGAACTAAACGTGTACCTGTCTTCACCTGCATGCCCTTAAAGTCGATTTAAAGGGCCCTCAAAATCGACTTTGTAACTCCTGCCGGACCCCCCCCGCCCGCCCGAGCAGCCCCGCGCCGGACCGCCCGCCCGAGGGGGGGGGAGCCGGCGCCGGGCAGCTTGGGCGAGCGGGGGGGGGGGGGGTCCGCGGGGCTGCCCAATCACAACCTTTGAATTCCCCAGTATGAAATTGACCAGGCAGCTGAAATTGACCAGGCAGCTGACCCGCTCGCCCAAGCAGCCCCGCGCCGGCTCCCCCCCCCCCCTTGGGCGGGCTGGGGGGTCCAGCGCGGGGCTGTTCAGGCAGGCGGGGGGTCTGGCGTGGGGCTGCTCGGGCGAGCGGGTCAGCTGCCTGGTCAATTTCAGCTGCCTGGTCAATTTCATACTGGGGAATTCAAAGGTTGTGATTGGGCAGCCCCGAGAACCCCCCCGCCCGCCCAAGCAGCCCGGGGCCGTCCCCCCCCCCCTCGGGTGGGTGGGGGTCCGGCGCGGTGCTGCTTGGGCGGGGGGGGGGGGTTCGCGGATCTGCTTGGGCGGGCGGGGGGGTCCGGCGCGGGGCTGCTCCGGCGGGGCAAGGGGGTCCGCGGGGCTGCTTGGGCAGGCGGGGGGGGGGAGTCCTGCACGCATTGCACTGTGGGCTACCTACCCACAGTGCAATGCGGGCTATGTCGACCCCTGCAAAAGTTCTAGGACAGACAGTGTCGACCACTGTCGACCTGCTGTCCTGGTGGGGACACACTGATTCGATTTTCTAAAGTCAACTTTAGAAAATCGAATTAAGGGAAATCGACCTAGTCCTGTAGTGAAGACATACCCTAAGACTCATTCTACTTGATTATAATACTCCATAGAGGATCCTGTGTCCAAAAAAAAAAAAAAAAAAATCTGCACCAAAACATTAAAAATTCTGCAAAATTCTATATATTTATTTGTCAAAATAATGCTATATAATCACATCAGTTTCAGTTGTTTTGGTAATTTATGTAAACTACAATACAGAAAAACGTTACAATAACTATTCAGCATTTCCTAAACACATGAAATTTATGTTACAAATACTTGGTAATTAATACCCTGCATTCCAGTTGTAATCCTGGATTTTCACTTAAATTTCATTACAGAACGTCAAACAGCACCAAAAAAATCCAAACTGGAATGTCATTTTAAATTGCTCAGGCTTTCACACAGGAAAGTTGTAGTTTTGCTAATCATTGGCTTGGACCTGGCTGGGTACTTTGGGAAATGTTTGCTTCTGATTGTCCTGACCTTTTATTGACTGCTTGGGAAATGTGTTATTTTCCCTCAAAGTCTCTTTTTTAATGGGTAAGTAAAATAAATCCTGAGCTGTAATCTAACCCCATTGTGCCACTTCGGGCACAGGAAAAAAAAAGGGCAAAACCATATAGATCTTCCTAGCTGATTCCCCTACTGTCATTTATAAGGCTTTACATCACTCTGGCAATGTAGGGGCCTTAAAACTTTTACAGGTTTTATGCTCCTTGGAGAATTGATTTAGAATGGGAACAGTTCATTAACAATAGGAACAGTCACTATGTTACTACACATTTCTGCCTTGGGGAAAGAGCCTTCCTCCTGCATAATTAAAAAGACCTACAGCCCCCACATCCCCAGTAACAAGCAAGAGGGACTAAAGTATTTGTTCTCAAAGTGCGGGTCGTGATGACCCAGTTATGTGAGTGTCGGGAGAGAAGATGAATCATAAAGAATTTGTGTACTTGGGAAGAGATCTAGAGAACTGGAAAAAAAAAAAACCCATTGTGCACGGGTGGCAGTGAAAAAGGTGTCAGGAATACTGTGGGTAGAGCCCTGCGTGGAGACAAAATTCATGTCTGCGGATATAAAGCAGTTGTCTGCTGAGTAGCAGGACTCTAGCGACAAGCAAGATGAGCAGGGCCATAGCCAGAAATTGGGCCACGAACCACAGCAGCAAAAACAGCAGCATGCCAGGCTGCCACTCGCACAAGCCAGCACCCAGCCTCAGCAGTTCTTCTGGTGTTGCTGTACGTCCCAAACCTGTCCACTGTGACGGGCACCAGGCTCACCAGTAATTGTGCACCTCACACGGCTCACACACTCCCAGACAGGAGACTCACACCTCTGCGTGGAAGGAATGCTGTGACCAGGGACAGCTGCCGGATGGCTCTTACCATGGCCCGGCTATGGCTCTTTGACCCCTGAAGCCCTGGCTCCTGGTTAGGTTGCAAACTGGAGCCAGTAGGGGTAAGTACCACACTGGCAGATGTAGGGAGCCATAGACCTTCTAGCTGTCCTGTGTGGGAGGCCAGTGGAGCGGGGACACAGGTAGGGTGCCCAGATCACAGTACCAAAATATCGGGACACACTGGGGCCCCGCCCACAGTCCACCCCTGCTCCTCCCAGACTCCACCCCCACCCTGCCCCAGGTCCTGCCCCCCTTCCCCTGGGGCACAGGACAACCCTCCCCCCCACACACAGCTCCTCCGCAGGTCAGGGGCACTAGCCCCCCCCCCAGCTCCAGGCATAGCCCCACAATGGGTCAGGGGCACCAAGACACACCCCCCCCCCCGATCTGGGCACAGCCCCCCTCCCAGCTCCAGGCATAGCCCCACCATGGGTCAGGGGCACCAAGACACCCCCCCCCCCCCCCGATCTGGGCACAGCCCCCCTCCCAGCTCCAGGCATAGCCCCACCATGGGTCAGGGGCACCAAGACACCCCCCCCCCCCCAATCTGGGCACAGCCCCGCTGTAGGTCGGGGACACCAGCCCCCCCACCGCCCCCCCCAGCTCCGGGAACCACACAGCCCTGCCGCAGGTCAGGGGCAGAGGGCTCAGCTGTGGACACAGCCCTGCTGCGGGTCAGGGGCACCAAGACACACACACCCCCACTCCACCATGGGTCGGGGCACCAGCCGTGTGTGTGTCCCCCTCCCCGGCTCCGGACACCGCACAGCCCTGCCATGGGTCGGGGGCAAACTGCCCCTCTGAAACCACGGGCTGGGGACCAAGGGCCTTGGCTCCCGTCAGCCCGCAGCCCCCCCCTGCTTACCTGGCATTTCCAGTCTGGCTCCTAGGGTCAGTGGGGGAGGGGGGGCCCCTGCACTCTACATGCTATGCCGGCCATAAGCACTGGCTCCAGCTGCCATTGGCTGAAAGCTGGGGGGGGGAGGGGGGGGTCTGTGCCCACAGCTCACATTGGCCAGGATGGAGCCAGTGCTTGTGGTGGGTGCAGCAGAGACTTGCCGCTCCTGTGCTTACGAGCCACAGGGTCCTACCGCCCACCCTTTCCTCGGAGCAGCCCAGAGTCAAAATATCGGGACAAATGGAGCATCCCGGCCATACCTCGGTCGGGATGCGGGACAAACAACTAAATATCGGGACGTCTGGTCACCCTAGACACAGGACAGGGGCTGCTCTCGGGAGGGCCCACCCCAGCCATCTGGAGTGGCCTGGTTCTGGCTCCTTGCGTGGCCACGGGGCAGGACTTCATTGGAAGAGATGGGTCCATGCAGGGGGTGGTGCCACCTGCTTCCCCCCGCCCGACCACTTTTATGAAGAATCTGTCTCCCCAGTCTAGTCTCCTGTGGGTCTGATTTACTTTGGTCTCATTTCTGTTGTTGGGTTTAGTGTGTGAGTGGTGGTGGTAACCTGTGATTTGCAGCAAGTCAGACTAGATTCTCTAGTGTAGTGGTTCTCAACTTTTTTTTCCACGGACCACTTGAAAATTGCTGAGGGTCTTGGGGACTACTTAATGATCTTTCTAAATGTTGTTTGTGCCATTAGCTAACTATTGTAAAGCACTTTGGATAAAAGCGCTGTATAAAAAAACTTTAACTTTAATAATAATTAATGCTTTTTGTTCTACAAGTAAAAGCGCTCATATTTTAATATCCGCAATCTTACCTTTTTACTGCAGTGGATTTTCTCGCTCTCCCCCGCCACAGCAACCCACAAGCTTAGTTAGGAAGGGGGGGTCTCTCTTAGGAAGGAGGAGCTGGAGGTGGAAAGGAAAGCGTGGGAGGGTCTCTTCCCGCCATAGCAGCCACAGAGCTGAAACAGGGAAGGAGAACCATATTTCCCTGGCAGCTGCAGCCCTGGAGCTGGGGAAAGTCCCCTCTTTCTCTGGCCGCTGCAGCCCTGCACATCCCAAATTCCCCTCACACCCTCTTCTCACCCCAGGGCCACCACCTCACCTTATATGTGCATCTTCTCCATGGTCTGTGTGGCTCCATGAGTTAGGTGGGTGGCCCTTCATTGTCTTGTGTGCGGCCACCAAGGCACACACCTTAGAGGGAATTATCCGTGGACCACCTGAATGAAGCAGTGGTCTGCCGACCGTAGTTTGAGAACCCTCTGCCCTAGTGGTCTGTTCTAGCCTTGAATTCTGACTCTGACTCAGACTGACAGATTACTTAAATTTTAGATCATTGAGTACTTAAAAGTAAGTGCTGCAATTATGGGGAGGATATACTTTTTTCATATTTAACACAATTATTTGAAAGTGTTTTCTAAGTATGAATTCAATTTAGCTCTAGCTATAGAACTGTGACCAGGGCTTCCATAATTCATGTAGGGCTTCTTTAAGATCATAGGACATAGTGTTTATACTCACTTAATTTGAAATTCTGTCCATGGACTGTAGTTTTGGGGCCCTTCTCTGTAAATATCTGTCTGACGGCAGTAGTTGTAATATGTCTTTGTTTCTCTTCTGTGCAGTGCCTTTGGTGTAATACAATAAATACTTGTATGGACTATCCTGTGAGAAGTATTCTTCCATCATCTTCACTGTGTCCACTCTCTGCTGCTCGATGGGGTGTTTGCTGGAGTAGGTACTAATAATAATTTTAATAAACAGATGTAATTACTAGTAATTCAAACTACAGTAAGATAATGTTGATTTTTATTCCAGAATTTAGTTGACTACCATGTATTTATGATTTAGAAGATATTCCACCCAAAGAGCATCATCTTGGGTGGGATTCACTAATGTGCACTGCCTGAGATCCTTAGGAATGGCCTTTTGAGGTACAGGGTAGGGGCCCTCTGCCTTCGTAGCACTTCACCACCTTGACATTTAGAGGGGGTGTTCTTCCAACTCTACAGGAGCTAGGATGATGTGTATGCCCTTCACCATGGATGAAGGGAGTCAGCATGATAGAGGCATGTTGCTGCTCTCATGACTGCCTTCTCAGCATGCACAGACAGCTATGATGGCAGCAGAGAACTGGTACTATACCAGTACTTCCACTGGAATAAATACAGATGGGAAGTTGAAGAGCATATGAGAGTGGTACAGGCTGAGGATGGAGGTGTGTGTGCTGTGGGTGCTGAAGAGATGCAGCTGAGGTTCAAAGACAAGGAGCGGGGAGGGAGCTGATGAGTGGAATGGCTTCACTGCTTATTTCCTTACTTTTAGCAGTTTGTGTAGACAAATAATTCTGCCCAGCAACTTTAATTCACAAATTAGTTTTGTGTATGAATAATGCAAGGATTGTGATTCCCATGGTCTGTGTAACCCACATGGCTTGTCATTGTGAGAAGCTTTATGTTAGGATGTTCTTGGTGCTATACAAAATAGAAAGGAAGTGATGATGCCTGCTGTGAATTCACAACCAAAATAGACCAACAGGAATCACACTTGTGTACACTAGGAGACATCAGGGTGGCTTGATGTACGTCAGATTTTAATCATGATTTTTAATCATGATTTAAGACATATTTTAAATAATGTTTTGCATTTGTACTTTCTACGTTTCCTAAGGAATAGCTATTCTCATTATTAGTAGCCATTAAAAAATGTTGCTTTTCAGGTAAATGTTGCCTGCACACCAAAGTTGGTGCTTTTTTCTTCTGAGGATACACTATATGCACATTTATTTAAGTTGTTCTATAGTTTAACTTGAATTTATTCAGATTCTTAATTTTTCGATTTTATATTATGTTAGGAAATGGTGAATGATGTGTTCCTTATTTACTAGATAACTAATTTTTTACTTGTGATTTGTGCCAAGTTCTATTTGGATGAAAATTCAAATTTAATTAAAATGCACAAACAACATTTTAAAATTGTTTGTATTAAAAATACCTTAAATGTGATGGATATATAAACAGTTTTTTAAGAAACTTATTGATGTATGTTTTCCCTTTTAAAACGGATGTACTAAAAATATGAGAGATTATCTGTAGTTAGATATTATCTGATTGTGTTTTGGTTACCACATCCTTCAAGATTTTAGAAATAGAAGATCTTATTCTCTCACACTTATTTAGCTTAGCCAGTGACTTCCATTTTAGTGGTTTGACTTTCTTTAAAAATTGGAGCAAGAATACTGCTTAATACTATTTTTTGCATTTAATTTACATTATTTTAATATTGTAATTTTAGGCTTTAACATAGGTTGCCAATTTCAATTTTAATTTTAAATAGACATCTTTAAAAAATATACCTATTTAATTTAAATTTAAAAAATCCAATTTTTTATTTAATAAAATATTTTTTTCCCCCCATGGAACACATGAAGGAAGGCTTAGTCTTACGGCAGTAGTGACAGAGATTTACAATTAATAAATATTGTTCCTTTGAACTGTTTAATTTACTTGCTTTTAAAAGAGAAACTCAAACTACCTATTCCTGAAAACTAATGATCACTGTTCAACTTCTGATGTCAAATGGTGCACTGAGAAGACAAATTCTTTCATAGAGTCACAGAATATCAACATTGGAAAGGACCTCAAGAGGTCATATAGTCCAATCCCCTGTTCAAAGCAGGACCAATCCCCAACTAAGTCATCCCAGCCAGAAAGTCACTGAGGCTAAGAATTTAGCAAATTCAGAAAGGATTGAATACTTATATCTATATCTATCTCCAGAGTTGTCATTAACTGTTATAAAATTTTTTGAAGGGATACTGGATCTCGTGCGTCAGGGCAAGCAAGTCTATAATTGTTAAGAGACCAAAATAAGATCGAATGGTGGGCATATTACCCCACATCTACCACTGCAGGGGTCTTAAACCTTCCTCTGACGCATCTAGTGTTGGCCACTCTTGGTGCTAGATTAGACAATCCGTAGCAGGAGTCTTGCCTTTTTAAGAACCCTTTCACAGGTGCCACACAACGCAGATTAAATCTTGCAGTGGAGTGTCAAACTAAGGAATATACTTGAAAATGCAGTGTCTTGAAAAAAATGTCATGGTTCTACTTAATGATGTTAGGGAGGTCTGTCATTTAATGCATAATCACAAATCCACCATTGTAAACTTCTGACCTTTGATGTGAGCAGCATTGGAGATCTGTTGCAGCAAGCAGTTGTGGTGAGGAAAGGGGATAAAATAAGGAATGGGATTTGGGAAAGTTGAGAACACTTTTTTAAAAAAAACAACCTTACTTCTCTAAAACACGTTCTCCCATTCATCTCCAAGCTCATTGAATGCACAGTCTACAACTACAGTCTAGAGCAGGGATCTCAAACTCAGATCACCATGAGGGCCACATAAGGACTAGTACATTGGCCCGAGGGCCACATCATTGAAATTTTCTCGTACAACAATGCAAAAGTATAGTCAGAAATGAAGAAAAAAAGAAGAGTAATATAGTATGCTACTAAGTCAATGTATTATTTTTTTTAAAACTGTAATGTGAAGAGGGGTTTCAATAAAATATAAACACCTGTAACTATTCCTTATGTGGTCAGTAGCACTACTGATGATCTACATGAATAGTCTATCAACATAGCTGTAATAACAGGAACTTTTAAAATAACTATTCATACAAAATATGTTGCCATCTTTAACAAACATTCTTCCCAACTACTCTCAGCAAAGAATCATACATGCTGAACTTCATACCTCAGACTGCTCGTCTAATCCATGAGGCCCCACACCTATCCTACCTCTTCCCACCCCTTCACCACACCATTCCAACCCCTTCCCCAAAGTCCCTGCTCCCTCCCTGTTCCCTCCCTATTCCAACCTCTTCCCAAAATCCTGGCTCCTGCCTCACCTCTTCTCCACCTCCTCCCCTGAGCGTGCCACATCCCCGCTCCTTCCTCCTCCCCTCCCAAAAGTCCTAAGTGCTGCCAAACAAGCTATTTGGCCTTGGGACGCTCTGGGAAGTAGGTGAGCAGCGGGGACAAGGCACGCTCGGTGCGGGGGTGAGGGGCGGTTGGCTGGTGGTGAAGTTGGAGCCTGTGGCAGGCTGCAGGAAATAACTCCACGGGCCTCATATTTGAGACCCCTGGTCTAGCGTTCCTCTCCTCCTATTCCATTCCTAATCCTCTCCAATCCATTTTTTTGTCATTTGCATTCCACTGAAGCAGCTTTCATCAAAGCTTCTAATGACCTCTTCCCTGGCCAGAACTCAAAACAGATGGGTGGGGGAAGGATTTAACCATGCAAGTTGTTGACTCTAATGGTTCATATATTTTAAAAAAAAAAAAAAAATGCTCTGAAAATGTCTGCAAGATCTGTATAGTGGTTATAAATTGCCCAGTTATGCAAAAAACTGCCTATAGTACTGTAACTGGGAAAATCATAGTATATATAGAAAAACTGAGAGAGAACTTTCATTGCCATGTCAAAATCTGAGACGAGGATACGTTTTTTATGGACAAGAGTAAAATAGACCATTTAAAAGAAGAGAGCTAACAAAGAGATTAAAAAGTGAACTGATCTCGTTAATCTGGTGAATGGTAATTTTTCAGTGAATGACTGTGGCAGAGTTCTTATGTGAAACTGTACAAGGTGTTGCTTTAGCAGCTATTTTACTAAAACTCCTTTAATAGTACTGCATAAAGAAACCAAAGATGAAACTGAGAATGACCAAAACATTCATCAGAGGAAGCGGGGAGAAGACAAATTCAAATGATCACTGCTCAAGTCTTACAAGTTGTTAAATTTTATATAGATATACATATATATATTTATTTTACAGTGAACTTTGAAGCCTTCATCATTGCCTTAGCTGTAATAGCAGGACTCATCCTGCTCTCCATTGGTGTCTGTTGCTGTTACTGCTGCTACTGCAGAAGGCGTTCTAGAGGGTAAATATATTTTTCTTTTATTAGCTCGTTGGTCCTACAATGCATGATCTCCAACAGTTCTCCTAGAAATTTAATTTGGAAGCAAAACAAATTTCTATTTTTTGGTTAAGAGATGTGTATATGTAAACATATTTATTTACCCCACTCTGGTATTCTTTAATCACATTTTCCTGGTAAGAAAGTGAAATTAAAAAAGTGTGTACACACACTTATTTATATATATTTTTAAAATCTCATGTGGATCATGTATGGTGTGTTGAAAACTTAGCAATCATCATAACAGGAATTTTTTCCAAAGATTGTTGTAAAATGTAATTTTTTAAAAAAAGCTTTAATATTTAATTCTACAAAATATGGCATGTGACTATTAGAGTAAGTGGTTGACTCAAAGCACATTAGATGGCAAATTAAATTAGCTCTGCATTTACACTTTGAAACAGATTCATGGTATAGCAACTACAGGAGCCATTGAAGATAGGCTGCTGTTATAAGATACATTAGTTTTCTTCATTTAACTTGTTTTAAATAATTGCATAACTCTCTTTTGAGATTTGCTGTCTTCTGTATAAAGTTCATTTAAAAAAAAAACCCAAAAAGAAATACCACATCCTGAGTTTGCTGCCTGCCAGGGTAGATAAAAATCATTGATTTAAAAAAAATCTGATTTTGTTTAAATTACAAGTTTTTTCTTTTTTTTTCTTTTTTAAAAGTCTGTTTAAAAACTGAATTTAAGACCGGCTATCTTAAGGCCTAAACTTACTATAATTTAGTTGTAAATGTGAAACATGTTTTGATAAGAGATGATATATCCAAAACATTTAAGGCTGTTTTGTTTTAATAAAATTTAAATGCTGTTTTGTGTTTAATTAAAATTTGGTTACTATTCTAATGCAGCTTGACAGATCATGAGCAAAAAGTTATCTAGTAAATAAGCAATATGTCACTCATTGTTTTCTAACATACTAAAATGTACAGCTAATAAGAATCTAGAAAGATTAAGCCATATAATTGCTTAAATATAAATATATGGTTATTATGTACCCTCGTAAGTAGTAAAAAGATGTACCAAATATAGTGTAAAACCCTAATGAGTTGTAAATCAACATGTTTTAATGGTTATATCAGCCAATAAGAATGCACCTTTCTTTAGAAAATGACAAGAGCATAAATGGAAAAGTTATTAAAATCAATTATTTAAATTGAGGTTTCCACTTGGTGATTTAGATCATGATTAAATCAGTCCACCCTGTTGCATGACGTGGTTTTTGGACACTTTTTAAAAATTTAGCTGAATCAACCCCCCCAAGATTAATGGTGGTGGTAGCAGGGCCTGGTGAGACAATCTGCCTGTCTACTAGCTGGAGAAGGTCCTTGATTAAGAGCTCAAAAGCAACGAGTCTGTAAATGACCTTCCATGTGTCATAGGCATCCTTGGTCACTTGATTTTGAATGAAGCCACTTGGTTTGTTTGTACTGATCCTGAATGGTGAAATGCTCATACTATATAATTTCACCATAGGGGTATATGCCCACAGGCTCATCCTTTGATAGATGTAACAAATTCAGTTAGTGTCTTGACATTTAAGCTAGTGTAAATTATGTATATATTTATGTAGTTCAGTCTTTGATTAAAAATTAAAGGTTTTGCAGATCATGAAACATTTTATTGTTTAAATCCAAAATATAATCTTAGTTGCATTTAAAATAGAAACGTGTGACGTTCATTAGTAAATACCATGTGCCATAAAATAAATGTTTCAACTCTGATAGAATTATGAATAAGTGCAGATCTACTTACAATATAGGATAGGGTATTTAGCTACAGGCAATATGACAGAGTTGGTAGTACATCGGACCCTCACTAGAACGCGCGTTTATATAATGTGAATTTGGCTATAACGCAGTTGCGGCCATAGATTCCAAATTTAGTTCATTTTAACACGGTTCCCACCGTAACACGTTACTTGGCATGGATCTCAAATCCCATGTTCTAGCGAGGGTCCGGTATATTACTAACATTGGCAGCACTAAATATTTCCATTTGAAACTAAATTAACTGTTCCGTTTCTACAAATTTCCTTTTAAAGGTGTACATGAAAAGTTCATGACTAGCAAATTAAATATTTGAGTTGGAGATAATAGAGCAAAGAGTTTCTTTTAAGGCTAACTCATGCCTAAACAAAAGTGGGCCAGGATGCGGAATAAAATTAGCATCTATCCTGTATAAACCAAGCAACTTTTCAATATAGTTTAGTGTGTAGGCACATGAGTCTGCTTCAGGGTATTTCAGCAAGCAGTCAGTAGATTCTCGCATGAATCAGTTGTCAGAGATGCTATTTTCCTTTAATTTACACAAATGTCATGAACTGGTGTACATCTTGCATAGGCTGGGTGGCGCCAGCATCCCTCGAATGGGTGATCTGTGCGACGTTGCCATGATCATGCATGCCTTCCACCTTTTTACGTGCTCAGACGCCACAGTGGGGAACATCACGGAAAGTGCTCTTCAGGATGCTGCTTAGAAGCGAATCGCCAGGACCCCCTCCAACCAAGATGTCATCGTCTACCTGAGCGGCTCTCTGAAAGGCCAATTTGGAAGAAACGGGGGAGACTTTGCTTCGCTGTGGACTCGTACCCGCAACGCTGTGCGACTACTGAAGAACCGTATCGGCTATCACTGGACATGGTGCAAGGAACGCCAGGAGATGGGAATCCTAGTGCCACAGGTGAAAAACACAGGATGCACCATCCTCATCCAAGAGCCATCAAGCTGGAGAGGACCCTGAAGGATGCCATCCACTGCCAGTACGTGGAAGACCTGAAACGGAAGCCGATCCAGGGGAAGGCCTTCGAGGTGATGTGCAAGTGGGACGCCAGCAACCACTTTCCCCCCAGGGGCAGCTTCACACAATTTGCCAACTGGAGGTTCATCCACCGGGCCTGGATCAATTGCATCCTGCTGAACGGAGCTGTCTACCACAGGAATCGGGACAAGCAGGAATTGAGGCTATGCTAACTAGCTACCCCACATCCTGTGTAGCTGCAAATCTCATTCCAGAGCCTGGCAGCTGCGAGACAACAGCATCCAAGATCGCCTGGTCAGAGCCATCCCACAGCTTTTGAGGAATGTAGCCATGAACTCCGCCATCCCCAGAACCGGACATCGTCATCACCAACAAGGACCAGAAGAAGATCATCATGGTGTCTGTCACGGTGCCCTTCAAAAACAGGACCCCGGCTTTCCACGACACCCAGTCTGACTTTCAAGAGAAATATGTCCCTCTGGCCGACACTCTGAGAGCTAGGGGCTAGGAGGTCCAAACTCACGCACTGATTGTCGGCACCTGAGCGCACGGGACCCTGGTAACAAGTGAGTGCTGAGAGAACATGAGTTGATCAATGCTACGCTTGGCTGATGCGGCAACTCGTAGTATCGGACGCCATCAAGTGATCGAGGGACATCTACTTAGAACACGTCATTGGATATCGACAATACCAGGAGGGATGAGCTGGAGTGTGAATGAGAAGTGCAGTCAGGAAAGTAACTGAAATACTTTCCTCGTGGATTGTATTTTCTAAATGGACAATCTCCACTCATTGATATATTTTGCTTTTCCCAACCAACTCTCTCTACAACTTTTCATGAGTGTACCTGAGTATTCCAATTCTAATATCTAAACTGTATTGTTAGGATAATAGATTTAACTTTAGCTATGGCTGATTATGTGCTCTATGTATCGTATGACTTTTTTAAAAACAAACTTTGTGGGTAATCTAAGCACTAGATCCAGATGTACTGACACTCTTTTCTCAACCTATGTATTATTTAATTTTTTTAACATTTGCTTTGAATCATTTTTTAAATCTAATGTCTTCAGCTAGCATATTACCTCTAGCACTGAAGACTGTACGTTGGTGCCAAGTTGAGTCTAGCAGTGCCAGGATTCCATTTGTGTTAGAATCATCTTTAGTGAGTGTGAGACACTATTCTTGGTTCTGGGGGCTTCCCTGCCAAAGAATACATCTCTTTGTAAACCGGCAGCTACCGTTAGTCAGGTACATGGAATCTCTTTGGTCCTGAAGAGTCTTGGTCCTGATCAGAAATCCCCTCTCTAATTTGATGCCAATGGAAGCCCCCGAAGAAGCCTGCATTAGAAGGTAAAGCTATCAGTACGGGACCAATTTCAAGTGGCACTTTGTTTTGAGGAGAAGTCAGTACCACTCTCAGTTGTGATCCAAAACAAGCGTGTTGAGGAGGTTTCCATGAGTATGTCTGCGCTATAGCTGGGAGCAAACCTCCCAACCCAGATAGACAGTCTCACACTAGCAGGCTAAAAATAACTCTGGATGTTGTGGAATCAGTGGAGACTTAGAATAGTCATCTGAGTTCAAGTTCACTCTGCCTGCCAGGATTAAGCTAGCCCAAGCCTGCACCAGTGCAGCATTGTCACACAGCTATCTTTAGTATGGTAATGCAAGCCCTGAGTGCGCAAGTCTATCTATCCAGCCTGGGAACCTTACTTGCGGCTACAAGATTGACATCCCATGTTATGGAGCCTGACCATCCCAGAAGAGAGAGAAGCGACCACCATCACCTTCAGCCAATCAGCATTGAGGAATATTAATCCTTGAACTGATGGTGCAAGTGGCAGCACTGGCTCTGTTCATGCCACAGGTTTCAAGACTCCTAGGGCTTCCCCTAGTATCTTTTTGGTTGGTTAGCATTGTTAGCATCTTGCACCAGAAGTTTTGCTGCTTCCACGTTCTTCAAAGCTAAAGGTTCATGAAACTAATGGTATATGCCAATATATTGCTCCTTCCTGAACTTGTCAGTCTGTTGAAATACTAAATATGATGGTTACTCCTAGATTAGATTACTTCCGTTATAAGCTTAACTGAGAACTTCCCTTGAGAGTGGTTTGAAGCAGGAAAATACGTTCAAATTCCAGTGCTGTCCAATAATAAATATTGTACATTCCAAGTCCTAGAGGGGGTTGTCAGAGCTTTTTTGGGTCTATATTTTTGGAACAGAAATGTGAGTTGGGACTATTACGTAGTCCCTTTTAGTCTCTCTGATAAACCAGTTTTACAAAAGGCTGTGCAAGAGTTAGAGGCTTCTGAGGTATCACACATTTCAGTTACAGAGGGTTCATTCTGAAGTTATACCAAAGATAGCGGATATGTAAACAGATGTTGTCACTTTGAAATCTGGTCAGGTTCACAAAAGGTCAGTTTATTGACTTATCACCAAGTTAATCTTCTGCAATTAAAAAAATTACTTCCTTTTCTTTTTTTCCCTCTCCCCTTTCTATGTGAGAGGCCCACACAAATAGGGGAAATAGAAATTGACTGCGTGGAAAAGGATCCACCTACATAGTGCAAAAAAAATGCTGAGGCAGCAAGTCTCAGAGCCTTGGTCAACTGACTTGAGCTTATACTACATGGCTAAAAATAGCTCTGTAGATGTTCAGGCTTAGAGCGCAAGCTGTAGCGCAAGACCGGTGATTTGACAGTTGATTGTGTCCTTTAATGAACTGCTGAATTCAGACTGCCCCTTCTGATCTATGTATGGCACATCATACATACAACATACATATGTATGGTACAACATTTATGTTGTGACTTGCTGTGACTATCCTGTCTTAGCCACAGGATGTCTCTGTTGCGCCGCTTAAGTGCTGATGTATGTACACATCTATGGTACTGTTAGTCTTCACATCTCAACCAACACATGTTGAGACTTATGAATATTTCTGATTAACACATCTCCAGATCATGCATTCATTTTAGGGATAATAAATATGTGGAGAAATGTGAAAAAAGTATACATTTACTAATTCTTTGTTCAAAGGAGTTGAGATAAATTGTCAGTGGTAAATAACTAAAAGAAGAATAAAATATCCTTTGACAGGCATTGGCTTCAAATCTTTTGTAATTCTTATATGGTATACACCGGTTTAGTTGGTAAAGTGTACAAGAACTGCAAAACCAAAAATACTTCTAACCTAAAGGGAAAATGCTACCAATTTATCAGTTGTGAATTAAACCATGTAATGGAGTCAAGTACACCTGTAAGTGCTGTAAATCAGCCGATTAAAATGTTTTCTGAAAAATGACCAACAGGATTTTATCAAGCACAAAAAAACTCGATTTCTCTTTCCCTCCCCCATCTTTTAGTATCCCAGATGAAGAGGAAGAAAGACTTGCCAGAGATCGAGAGGAGAGACGAATGGAATCTCTTCAGCGGTGAGTTTTGAAAATATGATGTAAAACCATACACTTGCGTAATAAAAATTCTACCAAAAAGTAGTAATCTTTGCTCCTAGGGAATATAGTATATATTAAACAAACAGTCCAAAACCCAGAGCCCATCTAAGCAGGCAGGGGCAATAAGGAGAGAATATTAACAGGAAAGTATAAGTACAGACATATGATGTATGATTCTAAGACAGTGCAACTTCAAATACTGGATAGAGCCAGTGTCCATTCCTTTCCATTGGTTAAACTGGTGTACTCTTTACTTTGGGGATTTAAGGTTGTACTACTTAGGAAAAGACAGAGTTCAAACAAAACCACAAGAAAGCTTGTACTTAACCACCAACCCTTGTGATCTGGGAAGTAATTTCCAGTAAAGCTCTTTGCATTTAAGGCAAGGTTTTGCACAGTTAAAATCAAGATCAAGAGATGGAATTTAATGTTCCTTCATGTTAACTCTGCCATGTCACACATGTGAATTTTGGTTTTTTGGTTAAATGTATATTTTAATTTAGTGGATGTTAAACATTACCATAAAATATATGGCCAATTTAACATTGCTGGAGCAACCTAAACTGAATTTCTAGCTTTATTTTAATTGTGCAGACTTACATAGCAAGATTATCTTTTTGCGTTCATGTCCTTTTGGGGCCCGAGGGGGACGACTTGTGTTTTTTGTAAGGCATTGAAGATCACACTCCACTGAGGGGAATAGGGACAGAGGGGGGCTTACTAGTCAAAACTGTGTTACATACATGGTTTGAAAATATGCTGGTTGTATTTTAAGCATGACTTTGCAATAAATGTAGATATATTTTAACACCTTTTAAAATGCATTGGCTGGTCATGGTCTATATTGGGTGCAAACTTGTATTTAATAAAATGTTAGCCAAGATGCTAACTTAGCATGTCAGGAATGGAGTTTCCTCAACTCATCCATGCAAAAAAGAATGAGTGGCCAGCTAGAAAAAAAACATTCACATGCAGTCATATTTGAGCACTTAACACAGGTAGCCACTGATGTCTGGGAAGTGTTCATGTAACTGAGCAGGGCAATTCTTGCTCCTATTTTAGAGGGTTTTTCCAGTAAGTAAACATAAGCCTCCCCCTCCCCCAAAGTTAATCCTTCATTTTTAATTTGTGGCTAAAATGGGAAAAGGCTGGGATAGAGTAGCACTGCTAGAGCCAATGCTTTCCTCTCCGGAGGAAGATAGGAAGTGTGCAGCCTTTCCGTGTAAGTGCTTTAGCAAAACCAATCCCAACTTCTATACCTTTCATATCGGGTTGGGAAAATATGCAGTGATGTCACAGGAAGATGACAGTTACACTGTGCTTAAAAAGAGCTTTATTAGCCACAATTCAATAGCCAATTAGCCCATGTGGCTCGTGGCGAACATATTGGACAATGCTGATTTAGGTTATTCTCTGTGTAAATGAAACTACTAAGGATGAATAAAATAGAAAGTTTCTGATTGTCTTATAGCATAGCTAGGGAGACAGTTAAGGTAATTTAAGTGCCTTGTTTAGAAAATGCAACCTTAACCTCCAAAAGACCTTTTGCTTGAAAATCTTTCCATTGACAAACCAAGATAGTGATTGGCTTGCATTGAGATCTGTCTCTGCAAGGAAAAAGGCTGGAGAATTAAAAAAGAGAGCTCCAGCATCCAGCAGTCATATGGCATGTTGTACGAAGACTGCATGAGCAGATAATCCATAGCAATGTTTGAAGTTGAAGGGGTAGCTTCTGAAATTAAACGTTTTTCAACTAAATGTTGGTGTTGTGCACTAGGTCTGAGCTAGGGGAATCTGATACACTAAGTTTTTCTTTCCTTTTTTTCTGTTTTTTTGGCTGTGAAGTGTGGAAAATGTTAGACTATTTGAACTATGAGTAACTCTGATTAGCGTGTGAGAGTTAGAAATTCTTGTCTAGTTTGCGTTACATTTTTAAGCCAAATCTACTTCTGTGCCAGGTTAAACTTTCAATTTTTAGATTGGTTTTGTAGGAGGAAGGGGAGAAAATGTTTAAGCACATAAATACAGATGCAACCTTAGCTATGTAGTGGTTGCTGTCATTCCATAATGTATCCTAGTGCATCCTGCTATTCAAAGGACATGCAACTTCCATGAGAGAGCAGTGTGCCTGTTCCGATAGTAAGCTGATAGCAAGATGACCGCTAGCAAGATGACCTCCAGCAGTTGGAAGGGAGAGGAGAGGAGAGCAGTGGCTGAGGGAAAAGATGTAGAGTAAAAACCAACTACTGGACAAATCCAAACAGGAGGATTTATATAAGCTGCCCACTTCCTTGGCAAAAAGGCATTTAAAAAATTTACTTCTAGTATTGTTTCTGTAAATGCCCCCAAACTAGAATGGTATGATTCTGTGATTGCTGTGTTATACACTGTTAACAAACTCTGCTGATCATACAGTACTTTTTAGACTAACTTCCATAATTTGGGGGGGGGAGGGGGAGTATAAAAGCTTATTTTTAAAAATCTGATCATACTGTTATGTTTCTGCTGACCTTTCCCTGTGCAGCTCTGATTAAATCTACCTTATGTTGTGCTCCTTTCTGGGGATATCGTGCGCTGCACTTGCAGGCAGCTTAGAGTGGATTGACTTATGATTTGAGTTCTTCTATGAATTCTTAAGTTACAAAAGTTAGCAAGACAAAAAAGGCCTATTAAGTCAAGTCCACCACCCATTCATAAAAAGGTCTTTTTCAATGATATATTCAGGAAGTAGTTTTTTTGAAAAGGTTGGTGTCTGTTAAAATAAAGTGGCAGGGATAATGGTTCCAGTTACCTCATATTATCATGGGCAAGAAACTTGATCACTGAACCGTGAAAAGTTTCAAAGACTTCTGACAAATTGAAGAATAATGCAGGCTTAAATAGTTAGTGGTTAGAGCAGGAGAAAGGCAGACAAGACTTCAGAGTTCGTAATTATAAACAGTAAAGATAAATGGATATATTATGTTGTCTGCCTTGTCTTGTCTGTGTGATCTTGTCTCTTTTCCCATATGTAATGTGGAGATACTATGTGCTTGCTTTCCTCATGGGAAGTTATAAAACTAGAATAGGGCTTTGAAGATGTAAATACTGCAGGTGCTAAGCAGCAGTATCTAGTTTTTAATATGGTGACTCTTGGTGTATTGATACATTTCAGATTTTTCTACATGCAATTTACAGAAATCCACCATGTTAATAATGTTGCCAACTGTCTAATCACACAAACCCAAAAACCATTGCCCTGCCTCCAGCCTCCCTTCCCCAAGGCCAAGGCCCTTCTCTAAGGGCCCCCTCCCTCCATCGCTCACTCTCCCCCACCCTCACTGTAACTGGGCTGGAGCACAGGGTTGGGGATCAGGATGGGCTCTGGGCTGCGGGATGGGGCCAAGCAATTCGGAGTATATGAGGGGGCTCTGGGGGCAGGGAGTTGGGATGCAGGTGGGGGCTCAGGATCTGGGAAAGTTTGATGCGGGAGTGGGCTCAGGGATGGGGTAGAGGGTTGGGGTGTGGGAGAGGTTGCAGGGGGTCCCAGAGAGGGAGTTTGGGTGTGGGAGGAGGCTAGACCCGGGGGCTGGGGTGCAGGATGGATTCAGGGCGCAGGCTGTGGCTGAGTGGCACTTATCTCGGGTGGCTCTTGGAAGCAGCGGCATGTCTGGCAGCGACTCTAGGCTCACAGGCAACCAGGCAGCTCTGCATGCTGCCCTTGCCTGCCAGTGACTGTTGACTGGGATCAGGGAACTGCAACCAATGGGAACTGCGGAGTTGGCATCTGGGGTGACAGCAGTGAACAGAGACCCCCCAGGCTGAGCTGCCTCCTAGGAGCTGCTGCCGGACATGTCACTGCTTCTGGGAGCAGTGTGGAGCCAGGACAGGTAGGGAACCTGCCTTAACACCACTGCACTTTTAATGGCCTAAAATTTCCCAGATTGGCTTCAGTAGCCTCCGAGAGATTGAGCCCGATTCTGGGAGACTCCCAGCCAAACCAGGAGGGCTGGCAACCCTACATGTTAATATTGTTTGTTGACTGTATCATAAAGGGGGTCCCCGGCCTACATCTCCCCATTATCACGTGTCCGTTGCTCCTCAGTAAGGGAATGTGTTCCAGTTCTCCTCAGTCCCAATACGCATATCATTCGCTTCTCCTTTTGCATGGCTTTTTTTTTAGTGCTTCCCCCAGCATTCAGGAGGCACTGGGAGGGAGGAGGAGGAGCAGGGACAGAATGTGCTTGAAGGAGGGGGTGGCAAGAGGCGGGCCGGGCCATTATTTCTTATGGGGCCCTGAAAAAGGCCAGGAACACAACCCCGACATATACCGGGACCCAGTGATATTGTTAGTCTCTGTATCCGTGGCTAGCAAGCTGTATCACTACTAAAATAGTCAGGAGTATAAGTGTGTTTAGATTGCATGTTTATTGCAGGCTTAATGGTTGTGAGGGGAATAGTTGTTAAATAGAGCAGATGGCTAGCAGTGTTACTATCATTCTGGAGGGAGGTCTAGTTATTTACAGCTCAAATGTTGGTTTAAAAAAAGGCAACTGTTTTGTCATAATGGTATAGAATACATAAATGCATTCTGTAAGTCTTTGATGTATCATAAAAGCAAGTACTGAACTCAGAAAGGAATGAGCTAACAGACCATTAAGAGGCTAAAAACAGATGATTCAAAAAGTTAAAAGTTTAAAATTAAGCTCCTTTTCAGTGAGCTTAACTTTAAAAGCTAGACAACTTTAAACATTGATTATGAACATTAACCATTGGTTGTGAGTTAAGGTTCCTAAATAAATGCTTAAATTAGAGCTAAAAAGTACATCTAGCTGTATGCCTACACCTGCTCCTGCTGAATACATAGTGATCTTTGAATGGGTAGCTATTCAGTATTTCTTTTTCTCAATCATTTAGTGTTTAGTTCCATGTCTTATTTACTGCAGACCATTAAAACCCTGCTCTGAAAAGTAATATTAATTTATTTGTGTATTTTTTAATGGCAATGCTTCATAAATATTAATCTTCTTAACACCCTTATGAGGTAAGGTGATAGCCCTATGTTACAGATGGGAATCTTAGGCACAGAGAGATTAAAGTCGAGTGTCCAGTAAGTTGGATGCTGACTTCGAGATGCCATGGGCCTGATATTTTCCGGAGTATTCAGCATTTCATGATGCTTTATATGTTCAGAGCAGAGCTCCAATGGATTTCACTTGAAGCTGAGTGCTTGGCATTTCTGCATATTATGTGTCTAGAGATAAATCACTCAGAAAACCGAAGAACATAAAATACCTTACCACTGGTGAAAAGTTTAATTTGTGACTTGCCCAGCATCACATTGGAACTCTGGCAGAGACATGGATGGAATCCAGATTTCTTGGATAGCATTCAATTGTTTTAACCATGTGATCAGCCTTTCTTCTTCCTGCAATCCCTTGCTTCATTTGCTGCACACTTTTCAGTATGCACAACAAATGAGGTAGGTAGGGGTTCAACTGACAACAGCATCCTTCGCTATACAACACTGATTCATTCCTTGGGCACTGGCTATCCTTTGCACCTATGAGTCAGGAGTCCTGTGGGGGGGAAAAATAGTATGTGATTATGTAATTAAACCCTATAGCATAGTGAATACACATACTATTATTTTTTAGGGTATTTTGTGCCAAAAAATGAAAAATTCTGCGCACAATATTTTAAAATTCTGCAAGTTTTCTCAATAAATAAATGCAGAGGCTCCAGCATGGCAGTTGGAAGCACAGGCCACTGGCTGTACGAAGGTGGGACATCACCCTGCAGCCTCTCCACCCCCAAGGCACAGACTCAGTGATGAGGCTGCACCCGACCCTGACACAGCATAAGACCTGGGCCTGCCCCAGAAACACCCTGGGGGGGCCTGCGCCAGGTGCATCAGGTGTGGGGCAGGCAGGCCTAACCGGGCATGATTGGAGTGTGGAGGGGCTCAGTGTAGGGGGATCCAGGTGTAGGGTCAGAGGATTGTGTGTAGCACAGTCTGGGTGCAGGCAGCTCAGTCGGGGGGGGGTCTAGGTTTGGGGGGGATCTGGATGCACAGAAGCTCATTGGGGGAGGGGGTTCTAGGTGCAAAAGAAAAGTCTCTCTCAGGGAAAGGGAACATACTGTCTTGCTCATGGGGATGGTACACATGCAATCTGGTTGACACACAGGCACTTTATGGCAGTGGAGTGTGCTCAGTGCGGATGGAATCTTTGGTGAATTTAGCTGTCAAGCTGCAACAAGCCTCTGCAGAGCCCCGCTTGGGTGGATTGTGAAAGGGATAACAAAAAAGCACACACCTGGAGCTGGGACAACTCCCCTTTACCAAATTTCTAGTCTCAGCTCCAAAGTATGGAGGTGCTAGACCTTTTTTAGTAAACCATTGTAAGAACCTTTTAAGAATGGCAAAATAATGTACCGTATTTTTCGTCTTATAGGACGCTTCGGCCTATAAGACGCCCCCTCGTTTTTTAATAAAAAATCCGGACCAAAAACAAAAAGCGCCTCGCTCTCCCGTCCCCGCCGCGCGGGCGGGCTGCCGAGGTTCCCCCCTCCCCGCCGCGGGCGGGCTGCCGGGAGCGTCCCGGTTCCCCCCTCCCCGCCGCGGGCGGGCTGCCGAGGTTCCCCCCTCCCCGCCGCGGGCGGGCTGCCGGGAGCGTCCCGGTTCCCCCCTCCCCGCCGCGGGCGGGCTGCCGGGAGCATTCCCGGCAGCCCGCCCGCGGCGGGGAGGGGGGAACCGGGACGCTCCCGGCAGCCCGCCCGCGGCGGGGCGGGGGGAACCGGGACGCTCCCGGCAGCCCGCCCGCGGCGGGGAGGGGGGAACCTCGGCAGCCCGCCCGCGTGGCGGGGACGGGAGAGCGAGGCGCTTTTTTTTTTTTTTTTTTTCCCTATAAGACATTCGCCCTATAAGACGCACCAACTTTTTCCCCCCCGTTTTGGGGAAGAAAAAGTGCGTCTTATAGGGCGAAAAATACGGTATATTCCCCTAAATTTGTTCTCAGACATGGCAAAATTGTTTCCACCAAAACTCCACCTAGTCTTCTTCCACACTTAACCTTAGAAAAATCAGCCAGAGACAGACTGCTAGCATGCAGAATCTCAGCTTGGTAATGTTACTGGCCACTGAAAACAGGATCTTATCACTGCCTAACAGTTTCAGTTATAAGTGTTATGATGTCATATTTTTAGTATGTTTCTCTTTTTTTACACATTCTATTTTTTTCTTTTTTTCTTCTCTTTTTTGACTGCTGCACGTTAAGATGTCTTCACTTAATGCCTAACAAACATTAACACAGGTAGCCTCAAAACATTGCTGGGACACAAGAGGTGGAGGATAGGAGAGCTGATATATTCTGTCTTAGAGATGGGAAAATTAACAGAGGTTTGACTTCTCACATAAGAAGTCATAGGTAAAGCCAGGAATAGAACCCTGATCTGCTGATTCCCTGTTCATTTGTTTGCCACAGCCGGCCTGCCTTGTCTTTTAGCTATACTTTCCTCTATGAAAAAGTCTGACTTTGGTGTTTAAAAAGTGTTATGTTGACTTTAAGGCAATGTCTGCAATTACAGATTCCAGTGCTCAGCTCAGTCTTGATACTGAGTACAGGAGTCAGAGTTCCGTCTGATTTCATCAACTCCGTGTATACTAGCAGTTAACAAACCAGCATCTTCCTGCTCCTCCATACAAATATTGCTGAAGGAGAAAACATGATGGTACCAGCATCAGAGTCATAAAACTTTTCTTGTGGTTACTTCTGAAATGTTACATTTCAGTTTAGTTTGTTTAAAAAAGGAAAAGTGCAGTAAACAGAAATATTACTATACCCTAGTAGTGTTTTTATTTTGTTCCAAAAAAGTTATCAGCATTTATTTCAAACAAATTAGAAATGCATTCTTCCACTGGAGTATAAAAAATTAGTTGCCAAAGTTACTCCTTTTACAAAGTTGATGGTATAGTTTAGACAACAACTATATTTTCATTTACCCGTTGTAATGTGTAACCAAATAATAATGCTTATATAAAATTTCTTCTTGTAGATTTGTGATCTTCAATTAGCATTCTGCAGCATGTGGTCTGAAATGAATTTTACAACTATATTCCCTGCTGGGCAGCATAGTGACATTTATGAGAGAGTTTTCCCTGGATGTAATTAAGGCAGCATATTTTCAGTTTCCTTGCTTGTCAATATGATCCTAATTGATGGCTTGATTTGTTAATGGGGCGCTATAGTGAGTTTTAGAACTGGGAGCTGTAAGCTGTAGAAATGATTTTAGAAAGTTCTAATTATTGCAGTATTCTTAAAAACAAAAAAACTCTGGTCCAAATGGACTCATGTAGTTGTTGTACCTTGTTTATAAAATGTCTTGAAACAATCTAAAATATAACAATTTTCCTGATATTTATTAATAACCTTTGCAGGAAACACGAAAGAAAAATGAAACAGGATGAGATACGCAAGAAATATGGTATGTATGCTAATCTTACTGTAATAATTTGAATAATGTCTTTTCTTCCCTGTTCACACTATTTAAATAGGCATACTCTCATCATATTGGCAATGAATATGGACCCTTTCACCTCAGGATCTTGAGTTTAGGTTAATAATAAGTCACTACCATTTGACTGTTCAGTGGTCTAAGTAAAGTAAACTGACTGGCCTTGGTCCAGTTTTATGTGGGTGATCATTAAAATCCTTATTAGCATTCACAGCAGGAAAACAAGGATTAAATGGAGATTTTGGAGCCTAAAATACTTTCATTCCTGCAGTTAGTTGTTCCAAAATAGATTTGTGACACAGTAGTGAGACTAGGGAAGTATGTGGAAGCTTTGCACTACCATTGCCTGTATTGTGCCTCTTAGTGGAGGACTTCATTATTCAGAGCTGTCAATCTTAGCCCTTTTTAATTTGGTTTGTTCATGGGGCTACTAATGTCATGTATTCAAATATGTATGATGAAAAAGATATACTGTGCTTTTTATCATGTAAATTACACTGGTATCAAATATAGTGATTCTGTTTTTAGATCTCTGACCAGCCACTCAAAACCATTTTAATTTCCAATCTCTTATTAAACTAATTGTCAGGAGCTGAGGAATGCCTTCTTCATTCTGCACCAAGTCCACTGGCAAATACAGGAGTGTTTTAGATGAGCACTAAAAGGATTTTCATGGATAAAGGGCAATAACATGGGCTCCTTAGTGAACTTTAAGAGTAGGAGAAGTGAAAACAGTTATAGAAACTATTTTTAAGTGTGTATATAATTCCCAAATTTTGATTCTGGAGCAGTGTATTCTATCACTGACCTTGACCTACAAACTTCTGTTCCATTTTAAAATGTTTGTTTGAATTATATGGGGGTAAATAAAAAAAAATTAATCAGTGCATTTTGTTTTAAAATTAATATCCCCCCTCCCCCCCGTCCTTATGGTGCTTGTATATCTGTAGACTTGATGGGTTCAGTCTTGTGGGGTGCTGAGCTTCCTGTAATATCCAGTAAAGCACTCAGCACTGAAGTCAGTGGGACTACTCAAGTACTTGAAGTTGAGCATTTGCTGAAATGCTTTGCTGGATCTTGTCAGAATGTTCAGTGCCTTACAGGATTGAGTTCTATAATCATTTGCATTCTGGCTATACATCTACGAAGCTCGCTTGCAGATACATTCTTCAATCATACGCATGTCAATGTGTCACCTTTCTCCCACTGAAATCAATAGTTCTGTCACTGACTTTAGTGGGAGCATGTTCCTGCCCCCAGAATGCGAGTGTTAGGCTTGACTTCTAATAAATCATTAGATGTACCCATTTTTGCACGAACAAGTTGTTTACAGGGCAGTTGCCACATAATAGTTTAACAATTAACTTTTGAAGTTTCAAAATCTAACTTTTTTATAAAATTGATTTATTTGCAAGGTAAGTTTCATCTGTTCCATCTTCAGAAGACACTTATTTACATTATCAAACCAAATGAAAATTCTCATAATTAATAGATTGTTCAATAAAAGCACCAAACTGCATTATGAAGATGTGTGGTTGAATAGGAAATGGTTGAAAGGAGAGATGCTATAGACCTTTTTTTGAAATCCTCAAGCAACATCAAATGACTCCTAATAGCTGAAACTCTTATTCTGACATAAACTAATCCAAAATAGTTCAGTACGCTAAATAAAGTACAAATGCTAATTCTCCTCTTTGAATTACTTTTTCTCATCTTTAAATATAATTATAAAAAATTATTAAATGAGACACAAGACAGGTCCTCAGCATAGCCTTGAATCTTCCGCATCTGTCTTCATTTTTAGCTGTCTAGTAAATATAGTGTGATAAAAATTGCTGCAGAAAATTATGGAGGCACTAGATTATTTTACGCTGCCTCTTACACATTGCAGAGGAGATTCACTGTTAAGTAGGCAAAGATGAGTGGCAGAATGACAATGGCTTTGTTACCCTGACTCTGTAAATTAAGATGATCATGCCTGAAATGTCAGCCCTTGGTTGGCTTTAAGGGAATGCCTTTTTCCCATTTCACCCACCAGCTTTTCTTACCCCATTTAAATGGTAATTACACATTTATAATGCATTGCAGGTGTCGCTCACTTCAGCCATAGTCCTTTGGGAGCACTGGAAGCAATAGAGCTTTAGTAATGGGGAATATTCATTTTGAATTGTTTTTGTTGCAAAATTTGTCACTATTTCATTTGCTCGCATATATGAATGCAGTATGATTATTCAAATTATACGTTGATGGTTTAACAACCTTTAAAACAGAATTTAGAGTATTTTCCAGCTTGCATAACATACAAAGAAACTACGATTTAATTGCCCCATATTTGCTGCTATTGTACATTTGATATAGCATCAGTAAGATTCTGCTTTACTATGTGCACTTCTGGATTTTTTTTCTTGGTGATCGTGGAAGAGGCCTGTCTCTCCAAGATGAAAAAGAATGTCCTTTGTCTTCAGTTACACACGATGATTCCCCTTCGTGATTTGGGGATTCCACACTCCTTGTTTCCTCTTAAATTCTGCAAAGACACGTAATAGTCATTTTAATGCTGCATAATCCTATTTCTGTACTTTGATTTTGCATAAGATATCAATGTTCAAAAGTTTATCACAAGAAATAGTTCTAGTGGCCTAGATGGGTGTATTTTACTTTGACCTTCTGTCAAAGGTTCTGAATGCAAAACAGTTGAATCTCCAAGTCATTATTTTAAAAGATTTGTAATACTTTTTATTAGCTTGTAACTTAGGAGTTGAGAGCAAGTTGACCATTTTGAAGTTGAAATATAATATGAAATTGAAGGAAGAAAACCAGCATTTAATGGGGGGAGAAAACTGTGCCTACAGTGGGAAAAGAGGATGGGAAAATCTGTATCAAACTCCCCCCACATCCAATCTAGTACAGTTTGTTTTCAGTGTGTATACTCTGAAGTATGGATCAAAAACCATGTTGGTACTATTTGTGAAGGGTTAGGATCCCAGTATAAAATGTTAATCCAACATATAGCATCAGTGAATACTATAGACACAGGTATTTGGAGACTTACGTTTGTCTTGCCCAGTTCCCATATGTTGATGCCTTATACTTTAACCCTGTCTGAAGAAAGGTGCTTCAGTCTGACATATCCAAGAGCTCTTAAGTAAATTTGAGTAAGCCAACTAACAAATAAAATTGGTTACAAACTATTAAGCCAAAATATTAAACTATGATGACAGACAGATGGAGCAATCCTGCTTGTGGTTTTTATTAGCCTGTTTCCTCATGGCCAAGTGCAGAAGTGATTTGAGTCCTTCCACCAGGCTTCAGGGGACTTGTCTAACAAGTTTGTTCTCTGAACTTCAAAGTCCAACCAAAGGCTGGGTTTTTACACCTACATCAAAAGAAAAACCATCATGAGGAGAGAAGCTCTTTGTGCGTAGCTCAAGACAGTGGGTGAGTTCTAGCTGAATCCAGCTATCTGATGACTTTCAACTCCAGATCCTTCCACTTTTGAGCCACAACATCCAGTATGTAGCAGCTGGCTGTAGCCTTTCACCACATCTACAATTTTGCCCATCCTCTTATTGGCAGTTCCCCAGATCCTTCTTGCCCACCCATCACATGTCAAGTCTCCTCCACTAAGAGCCAATAGAAGCAACTCACTGCTGTCCTCTGTTCTGTTTCTAGTGCAGTCTCAGATAAGAAAAGGAAGAAACTAAAAATGTTGGTGTATGAAGTGTGGCAGGTAGAGGTGGGATGAATAAAAACAAAAGGGGAGGTTGGGAAGAAGTCATATAAGTAGGGCCCTAGCAAATTCACAGACCATTTAGGTAAATTTCATGGTCATAGGATTAAAATCTTACATTTTACAGTTTCAGATATTTAAATCTGAAATGTCAGCATTTCATAGTGGGTGTCCAGACACAAAAAGGACTCACGGGGCAGCAGGGTCACGGTATTGCCACCCTCATTGCTCCACAAGCAGCAGTGCAGAAGTGAGGGTGGCACGGTATGGCATTACCACCTTACTTTGTGGCAGTGCCAGTAGCAATGCGTACGTAAGCATGGCAATATCATACCAAATCATCCTTACTTCTGCACTCCTGCTACTGACAATGCTGCCTTCAGAGCTGGGTTCCTGGCCAACAGCTGCGGAGCTGCAGCTGGAGAGATTCCTGGAGGTAGGTCTTATTTAGCCCCAGGGTGCCCTTGCAGGAGATGATATCTGATCCCTCCCCAGTCTGGCCAGGACTAGCAGCTGGAATCTGGCACATGGTAGAAACCCCTCTCTGGGGCATCCCAGCCCTGCCCCTCCCCACTTCCAGGCCCAGCGCTTGTGGAGGGGTGCCTGGGGTTACACAGCACCCCTTGACCAGAGTATCCTGGGCAGTCACCCACTCATAAGGCCAGCCTTATGCCCCCAAAATTGATGAATCCCTCCATAACATGCCACCCTCACTTCTATGCTGCTGCTGACAGTACTTTCAAAGCTGGGTGCATGGCAAAAAGCTCATGCTCTCTGGCCACTCAGCTCTGAAGGCAGCATAGAGGTAAGAGTGGCAATACAGCGATACCCCTACAATAGCCAGATTTTACAGGGGAGACCAGATTTCATGGTTCATGATGGGTTTTTCACAGCTGTGAATTTGGTAGGGCCCTACGTATAAGGTATCCTATGACACATTACTCCTCCTGGGAAGGAAGCATACTGTTTCCCTTATGCATTCCTCATCTGGAGGATAGGGTAAATGAAAATTCCTTCACTCGTTTCAGGAGCCTTTGTTCTTGATGCTTTAAAATTACAGGCTTAAAATACAGGCTTGTGACCTGTGATATCCATACTGGACTAACCTATAGGTTTAGGTCTGAAATATTTAGGCACCCTAATATTTAGTATCCCTTTTAGGATAAAAGGAAACTCCTTGAAATGAAAACAAGTGAAAACCAGTTACAAAATATTAACTTGAGGAAATTACACCATAAGATATTAAGCCTAATAGTTTATAAAGTGAAAACAAATATCACTATGAAAAACATTTGCAGTAATGCTAGGTAGGACAAAATTACATATGCGGTAAATTATGAGGACTATTGGTCTAAACAATCAGTGGCTAGGGTTAGAAGGATACTTCCCCTGTGCAGTATTGTATGGTTAAGAGCATTATAGGAGTTTCATACCTTCCTCTGAAGGTTTTGGATTTGGCACTGTTGGAGACAAAATACCACCTCTATTAATTCTTGATGACAGTGGTGACGAACTATTCTGTGCTGCTTTTAGAATGATCATGTAAAGTATGTATTTTAAACCAGTCTTATGAAAGGCAGGTGTTAATTAAAACTTTGCCAGATAAGGTTTAACACAGTGAAATAACATAAAGAAAATGTGTGAATTCCTTTCAGGGGAAAAATAAGTTTTCACAGTGTTCATTTTTAGTTGCAGCTATTGTCACATATAGATTCCCACTGGTTAGGGCAACTAGTCTAGATGGAAACCTTTTTGATTAGCATAAGATTCTTTTTATATGAAGGCTTCAAAGGATTTTATTTTATCAGAAAGACCCTTTCATCCCAAAGTTCATTTTGTCACTGATTCTTTATTCGCTGTAAGAAAAGGCTTTAGAACTTAGGTTCTCAGAATTCTGTGTGGAATCTAATCAGTGCAGAGAATTTATAGACTACTTAGTGACCAGTGTAGTAAAATAAATGTTCATATCTAGTATTGCTACTTAATTTTATATAGCTAAATATTGTGTAAAAGCTATCTAATTTATTTCTTCTTACATAGCTACTGTCAATACAGGTTTATATCAAGATTTGGGGTGGAGGGAACCCTCTCTACATTCAACGTCATTCATTTAAGTGTTTTCATGTTTGCGTAAGGATATGATAATATCAAAAATTTACTTCCCTGCTTGAATTGCCAAGGATATACTATAGCATTGCACATTATTCTACCGATAGATGTTGCATATAATAAAGTTGTTTACTGAAATATAGAAACTTCCAGAGGGATTACTGATGTAAAAAAAAAAAAATATCGCATTCATTGTATAAAGGCATGCACATTACTTTGTGTGTGTGTGTATATTGGAGTTCTATTTTACTGATTCTTTGTCAAACTGCAAAATCGATGATGATGAATTAATGAAAATTCTATTCCTTCTGTATCCAGTTTCTGAATATACATTCTTGTGTAGTAAGATAAATCTGACATATTTGTCTATGGAAAACTTCTGTCCATTAAATTGACCCAGAAGATAGATATTTTTTCTGATATATATCTTTAAGGATAGAAGGCTACAAAATAAGTTATACAAGATCTTGGCTTTGTATAGGATTTAATCAAAGAATTTGAAAACATTTAGTTTTAATTCATAAATAATAGGAATATCCATCAAATTCACTAGATCTCATACATTCCTACCATTTATAAGAGACTGTTTTGTGTATTGTAAATAAAGCTTTGAATTATCAATGATTCAAGTAATATCATGTAGTTTTGAATCTTATCAAAGATTCAAGTAATTGTAATATTTATTTTATTTTACTAACACCTTTAAATCAAATTACAATGTAAACATCTATAGAGTGTAAATCTGAGAGTTTTTGTGGTCCTGGAAATAAATGAGGTAAACACTCCTCTCCATGTACGGATGTTGCCTCACTAATGTAAATGAGTTACCTTCAGGTGTTAGGGAATAAGGATCCCTAAGGGAATGGTTGTTTTCATCACATTTCAGCCTGTTGTAAATACCAAGTTTTCTATTGACAGGGCTTGAAATGTATTGGCTGTTAGCCAGTGAAACTGGCTAATATTGTCTTGCCTGTCACTTGGTTCTCTGAGTACTCACTGCACTCTGTCTATACTGTACCTGTGACCAGTGCTCCATGCCCCAGTTTGCTTGTATGCCTTAAACAGAGCAATGAATGCTCAGCACCTAGACATTGAAACACACCATCCCCCCCCCCAGTGAATAAAGATCTGCTGGGACACAATGTGGAGGTGGGAATGAATGGTACAGTCTTCTTCCCCCCCCCCCCCCCCTTTGCTTGGTACTGACTGTTGTGAGGAGGGGAATGTGGTAAAGAGCTTTACCGCATCAACCTAGTTTTCCTGCCACCTGCCCAAGACAAAGCAACTAGTAAAGGTGGCGCTCCAGGTTTTCCAGGCATCGGTCGCCAAAACCAAAATAAAGGATAGCTAAAGCCCTTCTGCTCTTTCACAGCATGGGTTTGCCACTAGACCTCTCTGGGCCCCTTTATCCTCAGTATGCACTTCTGGCTAGTGGATGTCTGGTGAGTTTTTCAGGGTCTTGTTGAAAATTACCACTATATAGAATGAAGATTATTGCTGAAATAAGATTTACAGAAGATGTTCACAGATACTATGTCTTTGCAGTGTTTTCTATGTCAATATTCTGGTTACATTAAAAATCTTTGATAAAAGCACACACTGTGACCTGGATTAGGTGATGCCTTTATTCTTGTCCCCAGTAGTTTCAGTGAGTTTGCAGGTGATCTGTATTTGTCCTTAGAGGACATTGGCTGGTGTCACAGAACTACTGCATATCACTGATTGAACTTGACAGGTTTTTGCTCAGGAGTGAATCAGAATTAAGCCAGCATGATGACCTCCCACCTTTTTTGAAAGAATGGTCCTCTTACAGCAAAGCTGAATTTATTGGCAGAACAGTTTGTTTCTGCTTAGTCATCTCCACACTTAGTCTTTGATTAAAGTAAAGAATTGGCAAATAGCTACAGTATCCTTCACAAGTGAGAAATACTGTTTCTACTTAATGACTTTTCATGAAGAAATCTCTCGCTTTTATGTTTTACTCTTCATATAAAGTTCATAACTTTTGTTGAGAAATAAAATGACTTTAGAGTTTATTTCTAATGTACTGCTATAGATGAATTTTATTTTATTTTATTCTTTAAGACTAAGGTCCATTTTAAAAAAAATTCTGTATTGTACAGCACCTAGGAGAATTGCTGGTCCTTGACTAGGTCTCCTATACACTACAATAATACAAATCATTAATAAATGCTGTCCTCTTTTCTCTAGGTCTCCTTCAGGATTCTGATCATCCTTACAGTAGATTTGAGAATGAATGAAAACAGACACTGTTGAATCTCCTCATCGAAAGCTAAGATTCCAGGATAAATGAGCACTTTTATTTTGCTTTTCAGCGGTCTTCAAGCTTTCTTTTTTGCAAGTTTTCAGACAGTAAAAATAAGTGCACAAATTTACTAATGTATGTATTTTTTTAATCTGGCATTTACCTTTTAGAACTACATTTTTATAAACACTTTTTGGTTTTTGAAATGTTTGCCAATTGTGCTCTCATTAAATGTGAAATGTCACCTTTCCTCTTCTAATAAAGCTTTTCTTTTGGAATCTTATTTAAATAGTTAGCTTCCCAATAATGTATTTGAACTAATATCTTGGTTCACCTTTCTTTTTAATTTTTTTAAACAAAATTCCTCTCTTCCCATTTTCCTAAATAAAGATTTTCTTCCTAAATCTGTTGTATGCATATAAGTGGTGGCAAGAGTAAAGAAAGTGTTTGATACTGCAGAAATATGATATTGCTGTTGACAAGAAATAATTACAGGGTACAAATTCTTTAGTATCAAAATAGGATGTGAAGACTTTTTTTAAGGATGCAAAATGTGATATTTTTATTTTATTTTATTTTTTGCATAGCATAATCTGAGGTAATAGAAATGTTCATATATTACCAGGCTATGTCCTTGATGTGGAGAAAAATGTCTTGAGTTAGTAAAACGAGCACAAAATCTTTTTGAAATGCATGCAAAATCTGAATAACATTTGTGTTTAAGCTTGAGAGGTAATATCAGGCTGTTTAAAACTTTCTTCCATGAACAGTTCTCTAAATTAAAAATACTGCATAATGCCACGATAGCATCAATTTAACAGTATAATGATTTCATATTTTTACCTTGGAGTTTTTTGTGTGAAATTTTCATAATGCATTGAGTTCTGTCATATTCCTGGATTGGTGGATTTTCATTTTTTTCTTCATACACAAATGCCTTCATTGAGCATTTTAAATAACTTGCTGACATGATGCAGCATGCAGAGGTTCATTTTTTTCCTCCATATTTAATGTGAATTTCCATTTCTATATAGTTGGAATTTGTGTACTATCTTCTGCTGAATAAATTTATGGTTCTGAAGGCCTTTGTATGTTTTTATTAACCTTGCTGGAGGAGAACTATAACTAGACATCTTGAATTCAGCTATCCCTTGTTTTTCTTCCGAAAGAGAGCTGTGAATAAAAAACATATTTAAGGAAATGATCAAATAGAAGGTTAAAGTAGGGGAAAGGAATGCAATTTGGCTTTCTCTGGTCCTCTGACGAAAAGAAAATCTAACACCGTGTACATAAAATTTGAATTGGATATTGCCTTGTAGTCAGGTGAATTGCCATTCTTTGCAGTATCAAAATGCTTCCATATACTTAAGTTATTAGTTATTAGATTCTATCACTCTTCTCAGACTAGTTTCCATTTTTGTTCTTTGGTTTTCCTTCTGAGAATATTTTTCCTCAACAGATGTTTTTATAAAAACAAGCCAGTTCTTGGATCTCCCGTATAATTGAAGATGTAATGTAATTCTGGAGGAGTAGTTTATTTGCTTGGAGCTCATGAATCTTAAGCACAACGGACTGAACACAGTTTGCTATGTTTCTTCAACTGTCTACTGTTCTCAAGTCTAAAGTACTATTCATTTGTCTGTCTGAAGAAGAGTGTGTGATAAGAGTGAGTTGATAGCGTGGAAGTAAAGCTTGGTAGTTTTCCTGGGAGATGCATTTGGTAAAAATGATGGAGGTCTGCCCGACATCTCTCAACCTGAATAGCGACATTCATGACTTAATAGAAAAGCATTTATTTTTGCACGTGCTATGATGTGAAAAGCTGTCATGTACTCTAACAAAAGTAAAAAAGCTGTCAGTATGACTTTTAAGGAATTTATATTGGGTGAAGAAGCAAAATATTTTGAGCATATGGAATTAGTATTTTTTGCTGATGTTATGGTTTTAAATATAAGGTAGGTAGAGCTCTGTTATCTTGCCATTAAACATACCAGTTTTGTAGCTCTTTTGCCAAAATTTCATGCAGTAAGAAAGTATCTATCGGAAACTATATAATCAGTCTCTTAGCACGTTGTGTATCTACCTTTTTCAATGTGAAACAGTAAATGGGGCATAGAAAAATGTAAAGTGTAAACAAATTCTTGTAACACTTCACACTGAAAGTTTAGCATTATGTAATCATGCTTCTATTGAAACCAAAGATAAACTTCTACTGAATTCAATATTGGACTGAAGTACCTCAATCTACTACAAAATGTGAAATAATTCTTGACTAACTTCTCAAAATACTTCCGGTTTGGGAGCATATCTGCCCTATTTCTCACCAGTTTGTCCTGAATTTGGTGTTCTCAGTTGTGACCCACCAAGGCATGGTTACAATTACTTACATAAAAAACACTGGTTTTGTCTTAGGCTGAAGGTTGACAGTCCTTGAATTTTAATTTAGCTCCAAGTAATTGAGTGAAATAGCAGTAGACAGATGAAACATAACATCTTTGTCAGTGCTCAGGTGTGTGCTAGACTCCTTTGTTCATTTTCAATAATGAGATTCCCTTCCCCCACATTCTGTGGACAAAGCAAACAGAATGACAGTACAGTGTAAACAAACAAATCTACAGGGAACAGAGTAACCACACCTATAATGTCTAATAAACCCAGTGCACATTGTTGATAATTCTTACTACGGGTTTGCACAATAAATATCCTCCCCTTCACTTAAACTGGTTTCCTTCATTCCCTCTGTTTTCCCTTTTACTTAACCAGATATTGTCAGTTTTAGGACTAAAGCTAAAAAAAAAAAAGAGGTACTATTAAAAAAAATAAAATCCTAAACTAAATGTTCTCATTTCTTTAAAAAAAAAAAACATTTCAGAGTTAAACTTCTAAAATAACCATATTAGGAGTAATAGGGACTGGGCTAATTTAATTTCCCAAGCAAAGTGAAAATAATAAACTGCCTAAATGAAGAAAAGTAAAGTATCTTGAACTTACGTATAGTTTTAACTTCAAACACATTTTTTTTAATTTCTTGTATTATCCTGTCAGATTATTTTTACATGAACCCTCACAATAAGGAGAGTAAGGGATACTTAAATAGTTATGTATGTAGAATGTGCTGTTTACTCTTTAGAAGGCAAATTTTTGTCTAGGGGTGTGACAGTGACTTTTAAAAGTTTAAAACCTCACACTGCAGTGTCCGTGTATGTCTTTGCATATCTGAATGCATGAATCTCCTTGCTCATTTTAGGCATGCACAGTAGCTGTCTTGCATCAGTGATCTATGTACTTGGTTACTCTCTTTCAGCACCTCTCCCCCAATTCAGTCACTCAACAAACTATATCCTTGACTTGTTACTCCTGGTGAACACTGACGTTTTCCTCTTCATAAAATGACTGCCTTACAGAATCAAATGGGGTAGCATATATTGCATCTGTGTATATTCCTATTACCAAAAAAGTGCAATTTATTACACTTCAGGATTAAGTGACCATCAACTTTCTTTTTTGGAAAAGATCAATAGGAGCAAGTTAACCTCCCTAGATGAGGGGGTAGTGAGTGGAGAGTAACTATATCCTTCCTTTGATCATATATTCTGAACTATTGGGTCTATTTTACCTCACCTTTACCTTACGCTACAGCTGCTACTGCAAGTGTTTGGCACTTTGTCATAAACCAGAGTATTGTGTTGAATAATGTTGAGCAGAATTGTCTGTCTTCCATCTGGCCTCATTATGGATAATTATACCTAATAGTTGTAGACTAGGAAGTAAAAATTATAACGGTAGTGGTATATGTTTTCAGTAGCGGAGGCAGAGCTATGAGGGAAAATAGTTAGAAATAATAAATGCTACTCATTGACATAGAAAAAATTTAGAGCAATCTATTTTCCATCACTCCCATGGAATATTGTCAGAAAAGAGACAAACATTGCGGGGAAAGGTGACTTGTGTGAAATAGCAACAAGAAACACGTTGAAAGAAAACAAATAAGAAAAGAGACCTGTATTTCTAAAGGATAAGCAAAACCGGTTTGTAATTGCTTGGTTGGATAAAATGTTCAAGAACAGTTCATCTGTGTGGGGAGAAATATAACCCTATAATGCCAAGCTCTAAAGTGATTGGTGTAAGTGCTAGTTATGTAAGCAGAAGTTGCCTAAGGTCAGAGTGAGCTTTCCAAGATACTGTAAAAACCAAACTAGAAGGAGGAATTGTTTATTTGGACTAGTTGTTTTGCTTTTTAGAATATATAAGCTTTTCTGAAATGCAGGTGGAGTTCAGAGAAAGAGACTATTTAGCATAATTTAATTGAGAGATGAAAATCAGAATCTTTAGAATAATACATATTTCGTAGAAGTGCTTCTCCCCTCAACAGGCACTTTCCAGATTTAAGTATACAGAATAAAATCAATAAAATAATAACACTAGACTAGCAGAAACAAAATGTAATCATAAACCATACTCTCCATCCCTTCGCCTAGCCTCCAACTCCTTTCCACTTCCCTCTCCCCAAATGCTTGCAGAGGAATAAAAGATGGGTTTTGTAGCTTGCTCTGAAAGTTAAGAAATCCTAGTTTGGGAGGAGAGGGACAAAAGCTGGAGAGACAGTCCCCTCGTGAACATATTATCTTGCCTCTTCTGACCTTATTTAAAGGAAGGGACTGCACCTGTTTCAAAATTGGCTGGGATTGGGATGCGAGGAAGAGAATCAGCTCAGGAAACTAGCTCCCAAGTAGGAGCATTATAAGTTTAAAACAGCACCTTGAATTCCATGTAATTGAGACTGAAATTTTAAAATAAGATCCTACATTAGCCAGTTGCTTTTCTGTGCACCATCTGTGGGAAAGGGACCAGGCTGATTTGAAAATGTTTTTGAGATGCTGTGATAGGATAAGTGCTAAACAAACGTATAGTGGAGTATGTTTGGGGACAAAAACCTAAGAACATATGCAGCTGGGTACATTTAGACACAGGCTTGGACTTCTGGATGGAAGCTCCACCCAGACTGCCCATACAGAAATTTGGAGGGTTGAATTTTGAAGACTCCTTAGTTGACTTCTAGAGGAGAAGGAGCAGGATCTCAGCAAGTTGGAAAGCTAGACTGTAGTTGTGAGGGGAAGCACTGCCAAGCTCTTCTAAGACTAGGCTTTCCTTGATGGCGTAAAAAGGTTACTGAATGCTATGGTTACTGAATGCTATTGTTTGTTTACTTGGGTTAAATAAAAGTTTAATGGATTTTCAAACCCCGAAGTCAGAGGCATAGTCAATCAGTAGGTTTTGAAGAAATCTGCAGGGCCTTCAAAATAAAGTTAAGAAAAGCAGCCAAGATCACCTGATATTTACGGCAAAGTGCCCTGAGGAAGACTGGAGGGTTAAAAAAGGCTGTTTCAGCCACTCGGACACTGGTGTTGAATACAGGGTGTGTCCAGGAAGGGGAAGGTTATGAAACCAGCTCTTTAGACTGTTGTGGGTTCTCCCATCTGAAAACATTCAGTACAAAAGCATTATTGCAAAATGCACCACAAGGCGAGGCTATCTAAAGGCTGACTCCACCCCCTCCTTTACTGTTCTTTTCTTCCTCTCCTTGAAGCATGGAACTCTGCTTTCTGATTATAGCTGTTATGGCCTTACAAGTGTTTCACCACCAGGAAAAGATGAGAGAGACACCCAAGTAAAAGGATGGGAAGAAGGAAATCGGCCATTGAAGAATGCTACTTGCTCTACCCACTCTCTTGCTACAGGCTCAGTATCAGCTTTTGCAATGGCTCTTTTCTAATATAGTCCATGTGATCAAAAGTCCCAGGATTGCTACCAAAACTGGGTTTTCTGTTAGGACATTGCATAGCAATATCCACTGTGACAGGGTTTCCCAGTGTTGCCTTACCCAAGATTAGAAAAATTTGGTCCTCCCGTAAAGGACAATCTTAAAAAATATTACCGTAAAACAGTTCATTTTGAAAGCCTTGTTAATTCTGTAGCTAAGGAAGCTTGTTCATTTTTTATTTATTTCTTGTCATTTTCACTTTGGACAATTCTAAACCAAAAAAATATATATATATTTTTCTTCTTTCTCTTTGCATAGACTTTTCTTGTGCCTCCCCTAAGAAGCCCAACCTCCCAGTTTGAGAATCCGCATTATGCCTTTTGTGGGGTGTGTGTGTGTGTGTGTGTGTGTGTGTGTGTGTGTGTGTGTGTGTCCACCAGTGTACATGTACATATTTCAAGTGCACTTGGCCTCAGCATTAACTGGGAAAAATACCAATCACTTCCTTTCCTATGTCGAATGGGAAACATTTTCAAATGTTCTGTATCTCATTTACACCTTTAAATGTTTCTTGTAGTCAGTGAAGTAAAAACTGATAGTCATGGACTTGCTACGTAATCTAAACCTATTGAAATGTAATTTAATGAACACTTTGTGACCTGGTGGATATGGGGAAGTTATGGCATGTTGGATTATAAGATTTCCCATATGACTGCATTGGTTTAGCTTACTGGGGGGCTGTGGAATGAACAAATGGAGAAGACAATGGCCCTAGATAAGGGTATCCCAGCACGCAGTTGGAATACAAATGGCAAACCTGACAGCTTTGAGGACCTTGCATGCTGTCTCCAATAAGTTGAGACGCCATGACTAACATTACAGGGCTACAACCAGTTAATGTGAGTTGGTTTCAGAGAGAAGGGGGGTGATCCAGAAGACTAAACAGCTTTAAAAGGACTTCCTCCCAGGGGCTGAGAAATGGTCTGAGAGTTTAGGAAACTAACTGACTGTCAGCCAAACCCTGGAAGTCTCTGGACAGAGTGGTGGTGGTGGTGGTAGAAGGGGTCTATAGGAAGCTGACACCTACCAAAATCTTCATGCTGAAGACAGATACCTGGTGAGTTAGATGCATATAAGCTGTTGTTTTAAGAACTGTTTCCTGTGATATGCTTTTATTCTAATAATTTGAAAGGGTCACTGGATACCACTGTCACTGCTCCTAGAGGAGTAAGGTCTGGAAGAGTTGCAGGGTCAGGACACGTCAGACTTGCTGAGGCAATGATAGTTGATAGGCCCTGGCTGAAGTCATATTATATATGATTCCATCCTGAGAGACCACGTGACTCTTAGAGGACTGAGGATGGTGCTCTCAAAAAAGACAAGCAGAGGTCAGAATTGCAGTTAGACCAGGAATTGTGACAACATTGCTGTGAAGATGCACATTCACGAATGGCTATCAAACATTTCCTAACATTGTTTGCTCTGCTTTCAGCTGATATGCAGCCTCTTATCTGGATGGGATGATATGGCAAACAAAGAAAACTGTACCTATAAGCCCTGAATGACTTTATCTTCTTCCTCTAATAACAGAAAATGTGGAAGTAACAGAGGTGCTTAGTGACTTTTGTTTTGGTTTTCACCAAGAAGGTTGGTAGTGATTGGATGTCTTAACATACCAAATGCCTGTGAAAATGAGAGGACTAGAGGCTAAAGTAGGGAAAGAACAAGTTAAAAAGTACTTACACAAATTTTAGATGTCTTCAAGTTCCCTAGGGCCTAATGAAATGCATCCCAGAACACTCAAGGAGTTGACTGAGGAGATATCTGAGCCATTAGCGATTATCTTTGAAAAGTCATGGAAGATGGCAGAGATTCCAGAGACTGGAACAGGGCAAATATAGTGCCCATCTATAAAAAGGGAAATAAAGACAATCCAGGAAATTACGGACCAGTCATCTTATCCAGAAAGATAATGGAGCAAACTATTAAGAAATCAATTTGCAAACATCTAGAAGATAATAAGGCGATAAGTAATAGTCAGCATGGATTTGTCAAGAACAAATCGTGTCCAACCAACATGATAGCTTTCTTTGGCAGGGTAACAAGCCTTGTGGATGGGGGGGGAAGTGGTAGATTAGGTATATCTTGATTTTAGTAAAGCTTTTGATGCTGTCTTGCATGACCTCAAACTAGGGCAGTGCAACCTAGATGGGGCTACTATAAAGTGAGTGCAAAACTGGGGGGAAAACCATTCCCAGAGAGTAATCAGTGGTTCACAGTCATGCTGGAAGGACATAATGAGTGCGGTCCTGCAGGGATCAGTTCTGAGTCCAGTTCTGTTCAATATCTTCATCAATGATTTAGATAATGGCATACAGAGTACACTTATAAAGTTTGCAGATGATACCAAGATGGGAGGGGTTGCAAGTGCTTTGGAGGATAGGATTAAAATTCAAAATGATCTGGACAAACTCGAGAAATGGTCTGAAGTAAATAGGATGAAATTCAATAAGGACAACTGCAAAGTACTCCATTAGGAAGGAACAATCAGTTGCACACATACAAAATGGGAAATGACTGCCTAGGAAAGAGTATTGCGGAAAGAGACCTGTGGGTCACCTGTGGGACCACAAGCTAAATATGGGTCAACAGGGAATGCTATTGCAAAAAAAAAAAATTAAAAAAAATCAGTCATCATTCTGGGATGTATTAGCAGGAGTGTTGTAAGCAAGACATGAGAAATAATTCTTCTGCTCTACTCTGCACTGGTTAGGCCTCAACTGGAGTAGTGTGTCCAGTTCTGAGTGCCATATTTCAGGAAGCGTGTTAACAAATTTGAGAGAGTTCAGAGAAGGGTGATAAAAAATGATTAAAGGTCTAGAAAATGACCTATGAGGGAAGATTGAAAAAAATGGGCTTATTTAATCTGGAAAAGAGAAGACTGAGGGGGGACATACTTGAAAACTGTTATATAAAAGGTTGTTACAAGGAGAAGGGAGAAGAATTGTTTTTCTTAACCTCTGAGGATAGAACAAAAAGCAATGGGCTTAAATTGCAGCTAGGAAGACTTTGGGTTGGACTTCAGGGAAAAATTCCTATCAGGGTGGTTAAGCACTGGAATACATTGCCTAGGAAGATTGTCGAATTTCTATCAGTGGAGATTTTTAAGAGCAGGTTAGGCAAACACCTCTCAGGAATGGCCTAGCAAATACTTAGTCCTGCCATGAGTGGAGGGGACTGGACTAGATGACCTCACAAGGTCCCTTCCAGTCCTATGATTCTGTGTTTCCTGTATCTTTCTTCCTGTTAAAACATACACAGATTCAGTGCTTGCTTGGTTCTCAAAGTGACTTTGCTTGTTCTAATGCCTATATTTATCTGCCAAGCAAGTACTTGACTCTAAGTGACCGCACAAAAGCTCTGCCCTCTGTTGCCTTTTCTGTTGAGAGGTAATTTCAATATCAACAAGAGAAAAGTCAGCACAACAATATATGCTGATGGTTCTGACATTTCAATCATGAGAATGATAAACTTGTTTAAACTGCTGTAACTTGTCATATCTAGACTTACCTTCAATCTTTGTCCTTATTCCCTTATACACTCAATTGGAAACCACCATAATTAGAAGTCCTTTTTAAAGGACTTTTTTAAAAAGTAGAGTTTTCAATTGTAGCTCTTTTTTATACCACAATAATCAGATCTCCTGTTTATAGGGATCTGTCCAAAGAGTTAGCTGTTCAACCTACAGGGCATCTAATAGGGCAAACTACACAAAAGTATAAGAATGGATGACAATATCCCCTTAAAAGGGGATATTTCCCTCCCATCCCCCCAAAAAATGACCTTGATCTTGCAAAGTACTGAGTGCTCCCTACATCTATCTGGGACAGTGAGAGTTAAGGGTGTGCCTTGCAGGACTGGGTCATAATAAAAAATTACAGATCTAAACCTCAGCCAAAATACTAACCTGTAGCTAAGCCCTGGAAAAAAGTGTTTTCTTCCATCTCCATCTGTTTATTGTACATCCCCCTCACTCTTGCCCACCTGCCAAAAAAACATTGTTTTACCTTTTCACAGTCTTTCCTTTAACGTAAAATTGGCTCTCTGCCTGTAGTTCCCTAGCCTAGACTCCTCCACCCCTCAGTTGTTCTTTTCCTTTCCAAGCTGATCCTGCGATGAAACTATGGAATTGGTGCATAGTTCATCAGGTCTAAATTTCAGCGGTCTGCCTTCCAGGTATTCAAAACACTACAGCCAATGTCCTCAGCAGACACTTGTCACAGGTTTACTAAGGAAAGGTAGGCACCCAAGTTCTCCAAAGCATATTCCTAAACAGGCCTTCAATGCCTCTGGGAACAGAAGTGTCCCCTTACTGTTCAAGAGGGACTCTGGCCCATCACTCTTTAGGAGATGCTTTCTTCTAGCTTGGAAGTAGGGTCTGTTCTGTGCATTTCCTCCAACGCCGCTGATACTAAGGGTGATGAACAAGATCAGACAGGGCAAAGCCAGAGTTATCCTTTATGGTGCAGATCTAGCCAAGACAATCTTGGTACCCTTACCTGCTTCACCTGTGTGTCCAACCATTGTTCAAGCTGCCGACAAGTCCTCACTTTCTGTCATAGGATGCATGCAGATAAATGCTGAAATTCAAATTGGGAATTGTAGATTTTAAGTCCAGAAGGGACTGTTAGATCATGTATTCTGACCTCCTATATAACACAGACTAGAAAATTTTACCATTACTCATGTATTGAGTCAATAACTTGTGATGGTCTAAAGTAGTGGTTCTCAACCCGCAGCCTGCGGGCTGCGTGTGGCCCAATCAGCACATGGCTGTGGCCCATGTGACATCCTCAGGGCCATACAGGTAGTACATATATGTGTGAATGTGGCCCACGTAACACAGAGAGAGTTTAGATATGTGGCCTACAATGGTAAATATTGAGAACCACTTGTCTAAAGCATCTTCCAGGAAGACATATAGTCTTGATTTGAAGACCTCAAAAGAGAGAGAGTCCACCACTTCTCTTGGCCATTTGTTAACCTGCTCACCACCTTTACTGACCCATTCCCAGTGGCGGTAGCCAGCTCCATTAAGGTCAGTTGCTACTTGGTACAGATTGACACATCTTATTTTATTTCTAGATTAAAGGGACTCCTGTTTGTGCTGTAATGAAACTGTTTGAAATTTGACGCTGTGTTAGGCTGGTCCTCTCACCTAGTTAGAGCATAAGAACTACTCAGACTTGCAATGATTGTTTTAAAAACTCCAGCAGGAGGTGGGGGAGGACAATATTTTAGCTGGGGGATGCAGGGAATACCCAGCTGCAAACTCTTTTCTCTAGCCTCACACCGTGTGGCTGCGCCTAGGATGGTGGCTGACATAAGAGTTTCTCTACTAGTTCTGTGGTGAGCCAGGATCCTCCTGAGGCCAAGTACATTGGCATTGATTAGGGCTTCTTTGTTCTGCAGTTGCAAAGCAAAGTAACCATGTTGTCAAATCGGTTGCTTAATCCTTAATGGTGAATTTCATGGCTTTATGGATTTCTCTGAAATCATTAACATTTTAACATTGCTTTTTGTTGTGCAATTTCCTTAAAGTAATTGTAGCTACCTACCATATATGTATATAATTAGCATGAAAATCCTAATCGCCTAATTAGAATGTGTAATGATGTTCTAAAAATCCTTATTAAATGTTATGAAGAAGTCCTTTTAAAAGCCCTCACTAATAATCACAAGACATGGTAGAGAAGGGAAGGAGAAAAGATGCATAAAGATTTATTACATGCTACTTCTTAAACTGAACTTCAAAGAACTACCAGCAGTGTATGCATTTAATTGCTATATTTTGGAAATTATCAGAATATAATGAATAAAATTTAAAAATGTATCTATAGAAGACCGTTATCAATCTAATTTTTCAGATTAGAACTTTAAGTGAATGCATAAAATTAAGAGAATTTAGGTCTTTCCATATCACTTCCCCACAAGACATACTTTAAATAAACTTAGATCCTTTACTGAATTTTATTAAGAGCAGACTTAATATAGTAGAAAGAGATATCTTTTACTTTCACTTGGGGGAGAATTTATAAAATTAACTGTCTCCAGTATTTTATATATCTCAGGACTTGACATCTCAAATACTGGATTCCTGTTTCCAAAGAATAAATTAAATGTTTAAAAACATGATATAGGGAGAATATGAAAAATTAAATCTGACAGATACTTGCCTATAAATTAAGGAGAGTTTCACTTCTGTAATCTTGACAGTTTTCACCTTTCAACATTTTGTGTACTGTTTTGTCTCAGACAGAGAGAATTTGGAGCTGAGTTTCAGTATTTTGTAGTAGTGTTTTAGTTGTTATTTCTATAGAATGCACACTGGACTAGGGGATTCAAAGAGAGGTACAAAGACACAGTCTCTGCCCAAAAGGTTTACAATCTATACAGGTAATGCAGGAGAGTCCAGTTCATTCTGTGGAAAGTTCCAAATGCAATTTTAATTATGGTCCCTGAGCAGGAGCATAATTTCAGGACTACATACTAAATCCCACAGTGGATCTTCCACTAATGCTAATGGGAGGTTGTACAAAGATGTTGCTATTTAAGTAGTAACTAAACATTTTATTCTTCATTTTTTATTTAAGTGGCTTATTGTTGTGAGCGACATCACCTTTATTGCCACCCCAATTCCAGACCTTTGTTTCTTTTCTATCCTCCCCCGTCTTTGTGTGGCTCCTTTCTTCTTTGCTTCATCAACTCCTAGGTCCTCCACCACCTGCCACAAGCTTTATTCTCGCCTTTTACCCATCCCGCTTGTAAACTTATTGGGAATGAAATAATATCTTTAATTTCAACATGAACTGTCATTAGGCTATAGAAGCAACACCCCAGTTGGATGAAAGAGGGTGTGAACAAGATCCTTTGTTTTGGGCTCTTTAGGGATTCAGAACATCACTGCATTGGTTTACTCCTAGTTCATCTTTTGTAAGTTTTCTTCACAACCAGAAGGCAAGAACTTAATTTTTTTTAAATGAAAGCTGATATTCTGTAGAATCTAGATATGTGGTTCTGCATCTAGGCATGCATGAAGCCCTTACCTTCCTCATTCAAAGAGCCCGCACCTAAAAAAATCCGCTTACCAGGGACCTCGTCTGTTGTTTGTCCTTCCCAAGCACTGGACTTCACTGCCTTCCTCCTGGCTTGAGAAGAGCTCCTGGCTGCATACCTCGAGGGATTCCGGGCTGTCTCCCCCCTTCTCAGCCCCTCGCTCGCGCTTTCCTCTTCCTCCTCCTCCTCCTCCTTCTCTTCTTCTCCCCTTGCTGTGCTGGGCTCAGAAGTGGAGGTTGGGTCGCCCCCAAGTATTGCGTCCAGCTCTTTGTAGAATTTGCAGGTCGTGGGGGCAGCACCGGAGCGGCCGTTTGCCTCGCGGGCTTTGCAGTAGGCATTCCACAGCTCCTTTACTTTAACCCGACACTATAACGTGTCCCAGTAATGGCCCCTTTCTGTCATGGCCCCTGATGTCCACCATAATTCCTATGGCTGGAGCGCAGCTGGGACTGCACAGCTGCCTCACTCCAAACACTGATGAGGTCTAGCACCTCACCATTTCTCCATACTAGGGATCACCTGGTGCGTGGATGCATGCACCTGGAAAGATGTGCTGAGAGAACTCCACACCTGGCTGAACAAACAGGAAGGGGATTTTCAAAATTCCCAGGGAATTTAAAGGGTGGGTCTGATGGTTGGTCACCTGAGGACAGGGCAGCAGAGTTCAAAACTGATGAGCAGAGTGGCTAGAAGAGGCATTGTGGGACACTTCCGGAGACCAATCAGAGCGTGTTAGGTGTCCGCACTGGCACCACGGCACTCCAGCGAAAGCGCAACAAATATTATTCCTCTCGGGGAGGGGGAGTACCAGGAGCGCTCCAGCCCTGGAATTAGAACGTTCTACATGCCTTGTCAGAGTGGATGGGTAGTAAGCTGCCTCTTGGCAGCTTTATTGCGCTATAATGCGCAAGTGTAGCCAAGTCCTAAATGGCGGTTAGGGTCACTGCACTTTTTATGACCTTAGGGGCCAGGAGCGAGGGAGCGTGGATGTGAAGAGTGTGACCCCTGCCAGATGCTGCTAATGAAAATGTGCTGAATTGTTTGGGTTTTGTAGTTTCCTTTTTTTTTTTTTTTTCTTTTTGAGAAAACATAACATTTCAACAAAAATGTGTGAAAATTTCCATATAATCAAAAATTCAATTTTGTTTGAAAAAAAATTCAACCAGCCCTATTGGGTTAAAAAGCCCCCAACTGTTCCTGGTGGTTAGCGGCTTCTTTTTTTACCCCTTTATCATCTGTCTTGTCCCGGTATATACACCCAGCCTTCTCCCTCTTTTTACTCAGGTGTCACCATAGGAGGGATGTAGCCATTTATGGGTACCCATGATAGAAATCAGCTTCCCATGGGCCTTCTCCATGTTCTTTTTAACAGTTGGGAAATCAAGCATGAAAAGTTCCTAAAATGTGAGGTTGCTCCCTGGAACACCCGTGAGCCAGAGAAACTAATAGAACCGGTGGGTCCAAACTCATAAGGGATCTTGCTGAGTCTAATTGGGATGGAGTAACCGGTGGGCTCAGTTTCCCGTCTATGAGATCTTTGGGCTCTCCATGCAATTAGAAAAGCCTCTTGCTGTGAGCTCAGGGACATGCAGTGTTAGCAGTGACTGTTTAGAACTATATTTCTCAAGCACTTTTCTGAAAACCATTTTACGTAGGAAAGCTTTCCTCAGAGATGTTTTCCTTAGTAGAAGAACTTATTGATGGTATTTTTTATGAGTCTTAAATATATATTCTGGTTTTGGCTGATTGGGAATGCAGGGGGATTTGCGCAAAGTAAACACTTTAGCATGTAAGTCTTACCCTGGGGACTGCCTAAATCACCCTCTTACTATGGTCTCACTATATTACGTTGGCCACATTGCACATTCTAACTGTTATCATATACAGAAAGAAAAAAATATAAAGTATTACTGAAACCTAGAATAGAAAATGCCACATGACTTCAATGGAGCTTTGCTAGGATATTCATATATGATTGTTTTCTTGCCAATTGTAACAGAAGCTTAAAATTTTGGAATTTCCTGTCCTTTGAGTGCTTGATTTGTCAGCCTTAACATTCCATGAAAGCTGTTTTTGTTTTCATTTAATTTCCCTGTTTTTGAGGGTCTTTTTAAACTAGAAAACTAAAAAGCAAAAGGAAATCTGGGAGCCATTCAGCTTGGGGACCATACCAATTCCTCTGCCTTTGCCAGGTAAGCTTGTAAGTTCCTTGAACTGGAAGTATCTGGCTTGTGCCTCTACTAAAGCACTTTAGCTTGATCAATTTTTCTAAGCACTTTACCATTGGCCTATGCTAAAGTGCTTAATGCCTCACGTGATGGGAATAATAAAATGCTGATCTAGCTGAAGCATTTTAGTCTTTGTATATTTACACTAAATAAACATTTAAATCCAATAAACCTATTTCTTAGCTAATTATCTATACTAAATATAAATAAAAGTTTAGTGTTTTAACAGTTATATTTTTAATCTTAGTCATGTAATCATCGCTTGAAATGTAATGAATAAAACCTTTGGAACACAGGTAAATTATTAAAACATAATTTAAACAATATATTCCTAAACATTTTTAAGTTTTAAATAAAGTAAACTGAATCATCTGTGTATTTTTTATGCTAAATACATGGCTGATGGAAGCAGGCATATCTCCCTAGCAATCAATGTGCATCTTCAGTAATGTGCATCTTCAGGACCATGATGAATCTGATCCAATATTAATTAAACTAAGCCTTTTTGGTAATTAAATTTTGTAAGAGTGTTTGGACTAAAAAAATACACAGTTGATGTGAGGCTGGTCCTGAGAGATGCTGAGTGTGCTCCCATTGAAGTTAATGGGAATTAGGTCCTGATTTTAGATGCCCTTGTCTGACAATCAGTACATCATATAGGCAGACTATACAGGGAATTTCAGAGTAAAGTTATAATGTCTTGTTAGCTGTTTTTGGATGAATGAGGTAATATTTCATAATATGTTCTAATATATATATAGGTTTAAGTATAATGGGGAATCTCAACAATCAGGAACATAAGATTCCTAATTCTATTTTTTCCTTGCAGATTTGATTTTAGACTGATAATTATGGTACTTGATGTCATTAATTTTAATGTGAATGCAATCTGCCCTGAATTGTTTCATGAGATTTTGTATGAATGACATTCTACAAAGATAACTTGCATTGTGACCTGAATTTTGATATCACCACTTTGGGCTACATTTTCACAGCATTGTGCTGAAGTGACTTTTCACAAGTCCTTTAATTAACAGGTGTGCCTACATGCAGTCACAGATTTAGAAAAAATAGACTTTTGGTTTTTCTTCTGAGTTTTACAAAGGGCCCCTTCTTTAATCATGTATGGAACATATTATTTTAATAAAGGTGGGGAATTTGGTAGTGCCTATTTTAATACATGTTCAGGTGATGTCTGCATCATGAAACTTCTTCCTGCTCAATTTCTCTAAGATACAGCTTTTGCTCCCTCTCCACACAGCTAAAACCGAAGTACCAGCCCTCTTCATCTCACATCTTAACACCTGCGACTTCCTCCGCTCTGGCCTTGACGAAAATGCCCTTTATATCTTTCAAAACGCTGCTGCACAAATCATCTTCCTGGCTTGTCATGCTGACCCTCTCACCCTCCTCTTTGCCTCCCTCCACTAGCTCTCCATCGCCTCAAACACAAAACTACTTCTCCTCATTTTTAAGGACTTTCATGGGTTAACTCTGTCTATCTCATCTCTTATGCTCTGGTGAGGCATCAGCCCCTTCTTATGGTCTGCCAAAAGTGATGTCATCCTTTACTGCCTATCAGTTCAATTTTCCTTAAAATGCCTCTCCACATTCTCCCCTGATGTTAATGTTGCCTGGAAAGAGCGCCCCATAAAAATACACAAAACCACTGTGTTATCTGCCTTAAAACTCACCTCTGCTATTGCACCTACAAAACATTCAACAACGGGTAGGTAGCTGGTTTGCTGTGCCTGCCGCTTATGACTCGTCTCACTTCTCATGGGTGCAACCTTGTCTGTTTTATCTACTTATTGTCTCAGCACATACTTCTAATGTAAGCTCTGTGGAAGACTATCTCTTTGTTATCTGTGTGTACACCGGTTAGCACAGTGAGGCCTTGATCGCTAAGTGGAGCCTTTAGGTGTGACCACAATACAAATAACTTAGTGAATCCTGTTACAGGGGAATTTTTCAATACCAGTTTGTGCCAGATATGTTACAGGCAAATACAGAGCCTCATTTGATTTTCAGTGCCTCATTTGTGATTTTTGTGCTGTTTAATTTTGTGTGGTGCTTTGTTACCACAGTGATAGGAGCTATAAAAACCTTAAGACATCTCATCCAAACCTTCCCCTGAGCAGAGATTGGCATGTGGGCTGAATGATTTTAAAATAGTTTAAGTACTGATTTGGTGATGGCGATGCATGTGTGTACTGCAGTACCTTGAACAGACCACAAAATGTCCGTCCTAAAGAAGAAGTCCAGACTTTCAGGTATGAAAGGTGAGTAGTGCACTGTCCACTCTGCCCTATAAGCTGTGGTTCTCATGACTGTGGCACCTACACATTACTCATCTTGTATGAAATTCACCCCCAGCTAGGATAAGACTTGTGCACCCCTAGCATCACTTAAGACTTAAGTCCTGTCAGGTCAGCTTCACGCTAAGGGCCCAGTCTTACAAGGTTCTGCACACCCATACTGGGAACTGAGGGTGCTCAGCTGTTCACAGCATCCACCGTTACATGCTGGTCTTGTAATATCCTTCTGAGAATATTTATGGTGCCTGGGTTTTAATAAGCTTTATGAAAGAATGATGGATGGCAGGAGAGAGATCACCTGATCATTACCTGTTAGGTTCACTCACTCCGAGGCACCTGGCATTGGCCACTGTCAGTAGAGAGGATACTGGGTTGGATGGACCTTTGGTCTGACCCAGTGTGGCTGTTCTTCTGTAAAGAAACAAAAACTCAAGAGCCCTTATGATATAGTCAGGTTATTCTATAAATCACCTTTGCTTTTTTGAGACATCAGTGAATAGCTGTCATTTTAAAATTATCATTGTATTTTCACATCCAGAATCAGTTGGGCTTTGTGTGTGCATGTGTAAGAAAATGCATGTGCATAACTACTTAGAACAGTGGTCTTCAAAGTGGGGTGCGTGCATCCTGTGTGGGAGACCGCCGAACCCCTAAGTGGTCTATTTTTGTCCTGCCGAAATGCCACCGCGGAAAGCAGAGGCTTTCTATTTGGTGGCATTTCGGCGGTCATACCCCGTGGGCCGCAAGTGGACGCCAGACCATGGTAAGGGGCCACGGACGAAAAACTTTGAGGACTGCTGACTTAGAATACACAAATGGAGTACACTTCTGATAGTCCAGTAGTCAACTGTAGATGAATAGCATTGATCATACAGAAAGCACCCATTATTCAATCTTTATAAGATATGATTCACATATTCTTTTTGAATGCATTCAAATGAATAGTCTCCTGTCTGCTTCCAATTTTATCAGAGTATCTATTGAGCATTTCAAGGACCTTAGCACATTATACCACAGTGGTTGAGGCCATTTCACTAGAAATACCATTTTCTCTTTTTACTAGCCCTTTATCAGGACAGCACAAGAAAATTAGCTGGTTAAAAGGTTTTCCTCTTATTTCACAGGAACATTCATCTGTAATGTGATGTTGCTAGGTAGCCAAGTAACCTTAAATTGGAGAGTATCTCAGCACACAAATTCCTGCAAACCTAATATATTTATATTTGCTCAGCAGTGCCATTGAGATAACATCACATGTTACAGTGAAAGTTATGTAAACGCTTTGGGGTTACAGTTAAAGTGCTTCTGTTAACTCGGTAGTTTAAAAGTGGGTAGATTTATGCCAGTCATTCATTTTCCTTACTGGCTACAGTTTTGTTTCTTGCCATACTGTTTCTCCAGGCTGGGCTCTCTTTGCCTTTGTCTTAGCCAAAATGAAAGCAGCTACCTGTGCCCAGAAATGAAAGCAGCTACCTGTGCCCAGTTATGAAAGGGACAGCTGCATATTCCAAGAAAACAACTAAAAGGGAATACAAATTATAACAGGGATAATAAGATTGTCTCTGAGGCTATTTAAGTTCCAATGCTCAAGTATATGGTAAACACAAAGTAAAGGATAAGGGACTCATATACATTAGTTTGCAAAAGGACTGGCCACTAGAGGGTACTGCAGAGAGACAAAAGTTCACAGATTGCTCAGACTGAGAGGTCACTGCTAAAGTGTGGTTTCTGCTAGCCTGGAAAGCCAAACTCTCTTCTCGACATTGTAGCCTTGTCTCATCCACGTGAGAACATAACACATCTCCCCACAGCACAGGATCTAAATGAAGCCGTAAGCAGACTTGAGAGGATCTGAAATTAACTTCCTAGTTAGCGTCCCTGTTTGTGCTCCGGTTATCAGCAGGGATGCAAAAACAAGATTCATCCTCCTGGATTAATAAATATCACTGCTTCACAGCCAGGGACTAAAAAGGCTAAGTGTGATGCCTCTCCCCTGCTTTAAGAGCACCTTCCCAGGACCAGATGCACTCCCCTTCCATTGCTGCCAAAGTTTAATTTTTGTCTCTAATGTGTTTTGCTAGCAGAGCTTAAAGGTCACATCCCTGAGGCTACAGCTCAGTTTGTGCTATCAGAGCCAGTCCTTCTCTTCACAAAATGAGCAGTCATCTTGGATTAAGTCCTCCTAGAGGACACAGGGAAAGTGAGACTCTTAATAGAGGCCAGTAGCATTTTCACATCAATCCTCATCCTGGGAGGGTCAGTCAAGACTGGCAGTGTTGCCAGATACCAGCTCCTGGCAACCAGCTCTGCTCTCCCAGCCGTGTGCGTGATCTTTCCAAGGTGAGCCAACTGGCCTAAAGGAGAATGTCCTCAGCAAGGGAGAAAGATTTGTGACATTTCTCTGGACTGTCAGGTGGAGGCCTAAAAGTCTATGCCTTCTGCAGCTGTAAACCTGTCCCACTGGAGAGTTATTTTCTACCCTCTCTCCCCTCCCCCTTCTGCCCTCCTGCTAATCTTGACTAATCAGGCTGTGCCTGTGTAACCACACATCTCCTGGGTGGGGTGTTCTGGCCCATCTAGTGGCATCAAGACCAAAGAGAGAGAGAGAGAGAGATTGAGTCTGCTCTACCGCTTTAACTAGGGCCATATGGCTTTCATATTATGCAGTAGAGTAGAGGTACCTGCATTTGGCTCCAGAGGTCCCCGGTTCAATTTCACTCACCAGGCTGGGGTTTGTCAGGCTTTACACTGACAGGCACTGGATCTACTAGTTCTTTTTGCCTGGTATGCTTTTTGCTTGTTTACACACAGTTCAAGTTTTGAAATTCAGCCTCTTACTCCAGTGCAAATTCAAATTACCTAAATCCATCTCCTTTCAGAGAGCCCAAAGCAAAACTAAGGGGACTCTTACAGGGGGAAGGGGAGAAGATGGTACAGCACAGAGCACCTAACACGATGACACCATGTTCTTGGATGTATGGCAAGTGTCCTTCTCCCCACCACATCCTCAGTCATTCTCTGCACCCCAGATCGGAGATTAGGTGTTCATCGGCTCCCCCTTTCCCTACCGTAAGGAATAGTGTCTGCACTGCCCTGCAGATGTGAGCTCTGGGATACTGACCCCACCATGCCCAGTACTGCTCTGGAGATGGTTTAAAATTTAAACTTTAAATCAATCCCACAACCCCCATCAAATAGGTCGGACGAAAATAAGCCAAGTGAAGACCCCAGTTATTTCTCGTCAGAAATAACACAACTGACTTTTCTCACTTCCGCGCACAGCAGGCAGGGGGGCATTGATGGTTTGACCGAGGGGCTGATTTCTCGCCGCGCTGGACAGACCCATTCTGCAGATCGAAGGGTTGAGTCACGCAACTGCAGGGGCTGAGTTCAGGTGAATTCTTCCCACCAAGAAGCTGCTTGGGCTAGGCGGGGACTGTTTTTCTACCTGCTTTTTCCTCCAGTTCTGTCTTGAGGAGGTTGACTCTGGGCGTGGTGCTTTGATGGCAGAAGTTCTCGTTGCCCAGAGTCCAGTTGGTCAACAAGTGGTGTGGACGCTTTTGGATGCGGGGCGCCAAGACACACGCGGGGCTGTACTGTACCCGCGGCACTGCTGATGCTCTTCAGCGTGGAGCGCACGTCGGGAACTTCTTCGGCGCTGTCAATCCCGCTGTTTACACGAGCAAAACTGAGCGGAGAGCCCGGGCGCGCCAAGAAAATAAACGCTCGCCCCTGGAATAGCTGCAGCTCTGCGGTTTGTTAATGTCACACTTCCGCTCTATGGGTGCCCGAGCTGGGCCATAGGAATGGGGGGCGGGGAGGGGGGGCGGGAGTATCGACATCATCAAAGTCAAGAAGGTGCTGGCAGGTTTCAGAGCTCAATGAGTTTTCTTCCGCTCTGGTGCTCTCGGAAACCGAGCGGCGGGGGGGGGGGGGGGGGGGGGGGACGCACAGACAAAGGCACTTAACACTTCCACTTTTCTTTCCTCCCAGCAAAAAAACACCAAGGAAGTGAGGGAGACCAGCCATCGCCGCACGTGTTTTACAGATCACTGCCCAGAGCGTCCTTCCAGCTGCTCTTTCCTCCCTCTGTGGGACGCTGCCGGTGGATTCTGCAGGGGGGGGTGAGCCTCAGAGCACAGCCCTGTCTACTTTCATTGGCACCGTGCTACCGGCCCTAGGAGTTAGGCAGAACTCCCGTGGATTTAAAACCATGGGGGGGTTACCTGACCTGGGACTGACCGCAGGATGTAAAGCCTGGACTGGAGCAGTCGATACACGATAAGCAGAACTATAAACGAACATCGCGCTTTTTTGCTTCTGTTCCTGGAGGTTTTCGGGTTTCTGTCCCTTTCCCTTCCCTAACGCAGTTCAGTGCTTTGTAGGAGCACCTCGTCTCTTGCGTCAATTGCTTTCTTCCCAAAATAAGTCTGTAAGCACAAGACAATAGATCGCACACGAGCCTCAAGTTTCAGGTAAACAAAACATCACAGTCCCACTCTCGTGGCCTTTCTGTTTAAGCAGCTGACTCGGGATTATTAACATTTCTGTCCATATGCCTCCAAAACCAACACAACTTCTCTCTCCTGCCCCCAAAGAGCCGGACAGACATTTGCACATTTCGTACAAGGTCTTTTATTTTTAACAAGAGTAAAAGACAATGGAAATGTCAATGTATAAGTTGGAACACTTTTAAGTCCTTTTGCAGACACTGTTCAAAAGGAGAGGCTAATGCCTCATAATTTCTTTTTTTAAATCAGTTCATATAAAAATGTGGCCAAGATGAAAACAAGAATGATTGCCAGATAGACTGTAACTTGACTTTGTCACATATGACTTAGACATCTGCAGGCTACACTACTGCAATGCACTCTACCTGGGTTTAGTTGCAAAGGGCCACTTGAAGATAGAGCAAGTGTCCAATGCAACTGCACAGGGCTAATCAGCATGTTTATAACCTGCCGCTGTGGTTATGGTCCATGGATAACAGTATACATTTCTGTACTTCCTTCCAGCCAGAGCAAGAATGCTCATTGATATCAATGGGAAGTTTGAATAGAGATCAAGGGTAAAATCTGGCCTAACTAAACTTTGAGCTACTATTATTTATTAAGTACTTTACTGTCACATTCAGTATCACTCACGGGAAGTATGGCCACCTCAATCCACTCCTATTAACACACATTCTCCCTCTTCCTACCCCATGCTCATATCTCTGTTTCTTTCCCTTGTCTTTGTCTCTCTCTTATCTTTGTATTTTCCTCTTTGCAACATTTCCCAGTTTCCATCCCCATTCCATCTGCTAATATGACCAGCAATTAAATCACTGACATTGAAGTGCTATTTTATTTAGCACTCCTATGAAATTAATGGGACAACAGAATCCGTGCCTTTGAGCGCTATTGTTTCAGGCTGTCTGCAAACTCAGGCTTGTCTACTGAGAGAAATTGATCAGTATTACTAGTATACTTATGGTGCTGTAATCATGTAATGAGTCTGTTTCGGAATAACAGTGGGCATATTTTTGTTTAGTTTATGTTGCTTCCATAAGCTAAACTGAAAAAAAAGCTGCTTTTATAATTACTGGTATAATTATTATTGGTGTAATAAATTTCCCAGTGTAGATTAGCCCCCAGAAAGGCAACACTGCATAGGTTGTTTACTTTTGGTTCACATTTGGAAGGGTTTCTTCACAATCATGTACTTTTAAAAAGGAAATTTAATATTCTCCAACATCTGTACATGTCATATGGATCACACAAATACATCATGTGGGTCAGCTTTCATGGGCCATATACTCAAAACCTCTAGTGTATGTGCATGTTGCAAAAGACAGTTCCTACCCCAAAGATTTGACGCTTGCAGATGATCTAGGCCCAAGTGCCTGTCTAGTGGTTTTTAAATTGTTAGCTAACATTATTTGAAACATTCCTTCACAGATGGAGTGGACACAATTTAATACCTGTAAAATTATGATAGTTATAACCCAGACGGTTCACCTTGACCAGACAGTGTGTGTTAAAGTACAACTTGCCTTGTCTACACTAGGGTTTAAAAAGTGTTAGTTAACCTGTGTTAACTAACATGTTTTGTGGTGGGTTTTTTTTTAATATTCACCTCTTATTCTAGCCTTGACATACCCTAAGTCCCAGTCTTGATTGGCCAAATGAGGTCGTCATGTTAACTCAACTGCTATCTTAACATGATCAAGAAGCCCTCAACACTCATTAATCAGAGAGATAGCTGTGTTAGTCTGGAATTGCAGAAGTGACAAAGAGTCCTGTGGCACCTTAAAGACTAACAATACTTAAGTTAGGCTTTAAGGTGCCACAGACTCTTTGTCACTTCAACACTCATTGAGGTTCAGACTTACACATTTGAAGCTGTATCTGGCTGAATTTTTAAAATCTGGGTATAGGCATGTGGGCACTATGTTTGGACTTGAAGAGTCAGTGTGCCTTGTTCATACTATCCTTTAAAACCATTGGTTAATAAGTGTTAGATAACATTACCCCCTTAAACCCACTCTAGATAAGGTCTACAAGACTCACTTCTCCGTCTTTGACTCCTACACCAATTTCATTTCTCCAGACTGCCTAAGTATACTGTCCCAGGGATACAGCTGGTAGGAGCTGGAGACAAGGCATGGGGGTGGGGGGGGGGGAGAATGGGGTAGTGAGATCTCCCTCTAGACTTCACTCCATCTAAGCCTCTGCCTCGTCTCTTGTGTAAGCATTGCAAACCACGGCTGTTTGAAGTGAACTATTGCCTGCTTCGCATTCACCCTCCCCTGGCTTAATCCCGCTTTGTGTATGGGCTCTACCTCACAGCACTGTGAAGAACTTCAAAAAGATCTCACTAAACTAAGTGATTGGGCAACAAAATGGCAAATGAAATTTAATGTGGATAAATGTAAAGTAATGCACATTGGAAAAAATAACCCCAACTATACATACAATATGATGGGGGCTAATTTAGCTACAACCAATCAGGAAAAAGACCTGGGAGTCATTGTGGATAGTTCTCTGAAGGCATCCACGCAGTGTGCAGCGGCAGTCAAAAAAGCAAACAGGATGTTAGGAATCATTAAAAAAGGGATAGAGAATAAGTCGGAGAATATCTTATTGCCCTTATACAAATCCATGGTGCGCCCACATCTAGAATACTGCGTACAAATGTGGTCTCCTCATCTCAAAAAGGATATACTGGCACTAGAAAAGGTTCAGAGAAGGGCAACTAAAATGATTAGGGGTTTGGAACGGGTCCCATATGAAGAGAGATTAAAGAGGCTAGGACTTTTTAGCTTGGAAAAGAGGAGACTAAGGGGGGATATGATAGAGGTATATAAAATTATGAGTGGTGTGGAGGAAGTAAATAAGGAAAAGTTATTTACTTGTTCCCAAAATAGAAGAACTAGGGGCCACTCAATGAAATTGGCGTGCAGCAGGTTTAAAACAAATAAAAGGAAGTTCTTCTTCACACAGTGCACAGTCAACCTGTGTAACTCCTTACCTGAGGAGGCTGTGAAGGCTAGGACTATAACAGGGTTTAAAAGAGAGCTGGATAAATTCATGGAGGCTAAGTCCATAAATGGCTATTAGCCGGGATGGGTAATGAATGGTGTCCCTAGCCTCTGTCTGTCAGAGGGGGGTGATGGACAGCAGGAGAGAGATCGCTCGATCATACCTGTTAGGTTCACTCACTCCGGGGCACCTGGCATTGGCCACTGTCGGTAGACAGGATGCTGGGCTAGATGGACCTTTGGTCTGACCCAGTATGGCCGTTCTTATGTACAGTAGGGTGGTGCGGGTATAGTGGTCCTAATGAGTAATCGGAATTTGTTGCCCACACAATCCCTACAGAATGCATCCATGCCACAGTGACGGGCACCCCACAACAAGAATTAGTAGCTGGAGATCTACACATTCTTTTGCCGTGGGTTTAATACACGATTCAGTGATGCTCTTCATCTCTGAGGGCGGGAGTGGTGGTAAGGGTGGGATCTCCCTTCCGGTCTGCCCCGTTAAAAGTCACGGGGAGGAAGATCAACGCAAACACCCAGCAGACCAGGGCCCCCTTCCACCCTCGGTGGGGAGATGAGCCACTGTCCTATCTGAAGTCTCTCAGATCCACTGGCCCCTCTCCTCGGCACCAGCTCCTTGATGCAGCCCCCACGCCCACCCCGGCCCAGCCGGGTCCCACCAACCTCCCCCCGGTACACAGCAGCCTGGTCCCCCAGCCCCGCCGTTGCCGCCCAGCCCTGGCCCCCGAAGGCCGCCGGGCCCCAGGCACCGCGCTCTCCCGGCCGGGCTCCCTCGGCCAATCAGCGAGGCGAGCGGGGGCGGGGCGGGAGCGCGGCGCGGGGCGGGCCGGCGGGGGAGGGCGGCACAGCGGAGGCTGCCGGAGTTGCCGCCCGGCTCGGAGCTGGCGGGGACGCGGCGGCCGCTGCTGCGCTAAGCGGGGCGGGTCCGAGCAGCTGCCGGCGGCACCCGGGCAGGGCTGCCCCCTTCCCCCGCGCGCCTCGGGGCGCCCCCCGCCGCCGCTCCGCGCTGCCCTTCCCGGCTGCGCCCCGCCGGGGCTGGCTCCGGAGCCCCGAGGGGAGGCGATGAGCCTGCGCTGGGCACCGCGTCGCGCTCCCTCCCCGGCGGTGTGAGCGGGGTCTCGCGGCGAGGGGAGCCGGGGGGCGCCGGGCGATCGGGCTCCTCCCTCCCGCTGCGCTCGGCCGCCGCCGCCGAGCCGTGCCATGCTGGACGCGCAGTCCGCCGAGAAAAGCGGCAGGATGAAAAAGTTGCGGCGAACTTTGTCGGAGAGTTTCAGCCGAATAGGTGAGTCGGGTCCCCGCGGCCCCCTGGGGGATCCTGGCATCCACGCGTGATCCCCAAGCCCACGGTGCACCCGCCCCCTTGGCAGGAGACCTCTGGAGCGGGGTGGGGGTGGGATCACATCCCAGGGAGTGTAGCCCGCGTGGGGGTTATTGGACTTGGCCCTTCACAGCTGTGACTCTTTAGGGATGAACTCCAGCCCCTCCTTTTGTAAGGAAACTAAGCAGAGGGATGCAGAGAGGGACAAGGTGGTTGTGTTAATATATCTTTTATGGGATCAACTTCTGTTGGTGGCAGAGACGAGCTATGCGGGGTGCTTCTGTTGGTCCAATAAAAGATATTACCCACCTTGCTTTCCTAACATCCTGGGACCAGCAGGACTACAACAACACTGTCTACAAGGAGAGAGATGTCTGACTAATAAGAGAGCAGCGCTGGAAGGGGCTTGTGGGGTCAATGCAGGCCATTGGCATTACTTGTCTGTTTCCCTACAGTATATTGAGGATCTCTTGTAACACATGTGACAAAAGGAAGTAGTATGGAACTGGTAGAATTACTTTCTGACACCTAGAGGATCAGATTTAGTTATGAGTGTTAGCTTTCTTGTACCTCCTGCCTTAGCCTATCTCATGCCATCTTTTTTTCTCAGCCCTCTATCTCCTAATTTCTCTCTCCTTCTGCTTTAATTTTGTTATCTCTGTAAATATATTATTTAGCCCTGCAAAGTAATTTGGGATGCAGTTTGTCTGACAGACAATAAACTGAAATTGTGCTATATAAGTAAAGATTCTTTCTGCCTGTCTACCTACTTATCAAGTATCATTGTGCTTTACAAAACTGCTGTGCATTGTGTTTTACAAAACTGAAAAACGATCGCAGTGTTCTATAGGTAGTGTTCCTATAGCTAATGTGTGTTTCTATAGTCCCTATTGATAATGTTTGAAAACTAACAAAGATTTCTCAGAAGCTTCTGAAACTCAGATGCTACAGCCTGAACCTGCAATTGAATTGACTGAAAATAAATATTAAAATTGACTAGTCTGCTTTCAATGTCGCACTGAGAGAGCTAGACCAAAAAAAGTATATCTAGTAGAAAAGTAAATTACTTTTAATGTTGTTTGTACAACAGGTAAAATGTTTATTAAAAAATACAACACCAGACAACATCCCTTAAGGCTGAGGCATGAGGTCGGAGAGTTGATTATGATAGCAGAGCAGTGATGGTTAGGAGGCTAGACAAAAGAAGTCTGTCCGTCATCTCTTGCTGCTAAATCCTGTCATTCTCTTGCTGATGTAAAATGTGTTGCGATAACATGTTATACTTTGTATTGCTGACCGTATCATCTCCTGGTATTACTATACAATTTTCTTTTTGGCATGAGGTGGTTTTGCCCTCAAAATTATTTACTGTTCTTCTTGGAACTCTTTGCCATTGTTCTCCGCACTTTTAATATTTTTCATTCAAATTGACATTTTATATCTTTGGCATAATGCATAAAAACAACACAAACATGTTGGGACAAAATTAGAAAGGCCAACCAAGACAAAAAATGAGATTAAACTAGATTGGGGCATAAATGTCAAAAACAGTTTAAAAATAAAGTAGAGGCAAGAAGACGACCAAGGATAGTGGAGGTCCATTAATCAAGAAGGAGGGAAAGACAATAACAGAAAATGCAACAATGACCAAGGGCTGAATGCCTCTTTTGTTTTCACCAAAAAGGTTAGTAGTGATTGGACAACTGACATAGTGAACATTAGTGTAAATGGAGTAGAATCTGAGGCTACAATAGGGACACAGGAGCCAACTTTTTCTGGCGCCAGTGGGTGCTCGCTGGCTCCCCCTGCATCCTCCCCCATCCTGACTCCACCTCTGCCCCAAAGTTTCAGCCCCTCCCTGTCTCTATTGGACCCCTCCCCAAATCCCTGCCTCCTTCCCCCACCGCATTGTTTCCCCCTCCTCTCCCCTCCCGCCCAGACTTGCTGCTCGAAACAGCTGTTTTGTGCCACAAGCGCTGGGAGAGAGGCGGGACAAGCAAGACCTGGTGCTCAGGGGAGGAGGAGGAGGAGGAGCGGACGTGAGCTGGGTCGGGGAGCTGCCGGTGGGTGCTCTGTCCTCATCAATTTTTCCCTGTGAGTGCTCCAGCCCTGGAGCACCCACGGAGTCAGTGCCTATGAATAGGGAAAGAACAAATTAAGAATTACTTAAGCACGTTGGATGCCTTTAAGTATGGCCTGATAAAATACATCCTAGAATTCTTAAAGAACTGTCTGAAGAGCTTTCTAAGCCATTAGTGATTATATTTGAGAGCTCGTGGAGGACAGAAGAAATCCCAGAGGACTGGGAAAGGGTACTATATTTGCCCTTTTATAAGAAGGGGAATAAGGGCAACCCAGGGAATTGTAGACCTGTCAGACTAACTTTGGTACTCAGAAAGACAGTGGAGTAAATAATCAGTTTGTAAAATCCTAGAAGATGATAACTAACTGTCAACATGAATTTGTCAAGAACAAATCATATCAAACCAACCTAATAGCTTTCTTTGACAGGATAACAAGCATTGTGCATGGGGGGAAGCAGTAGATGTGAGATATCTCGACTTTAGTAAGGTTTTTGATGCTGTCACATATGATCGTCTCATAAAAAATTAGGGAAATGTAGTCTAGACAAATGTACTATAAGGTGGGTGTGTAAATGGTTGGAAAACTGTTCAGAGAGCATTTATCAATAGTTCACAGTCAAGGTGGAAAGGCATATTAAGTGGTCTTGTAGAACAGCAACTCTCAACCTTTCCAGACTACTGTACCGCTTTTAAGAGTCTGATTTGTCTTGTGTACCCCAAAGTTTCACCTCGCTTAAAATCTACTTGCTTACAAAATCAGACATAAAAATACAGAAGTCTCACAACACACTATTACTGCAAAATTGCCGACTTTCTCGTTTTTACCATATAATTATAAAATAAATAAATTGAAATATAAATATTGTACTTACATTTCAATGTTTATATAGAGCAGTTTAAATAAATTGTGTTAAATTTTAGTTTGTACTAAATTCACTAGCACTTTTTATGTAGCCTGTTGTAAAACTAGACAAATAGCTAGATGAATTGAGAAGACCTCTGAGTATCCCCAGGGATACATGTACCCCTGTTTGAGGACCATTGCTGTAGGGATCTGTTTGGGTCTGGATCTATTCAATATTTGTATAAACGATTTGTATAATGGCATAAAAAGGACACTTACAAAATTTGCAGATGATACCTAATCGTGAGGGGTTGCAAGCGATTTGGAGGACAGAATTAGAATTCAAAAGGATCTTGACAAACTGGAGAAAATAGTCTGAAATAAATGGGATGAAATTCAGTAAGGACACATGCAAAGTACTAATCAGTTGCACAAATACAAAATGGGAAATGACTGCCTACGAAGGAGTACTGCAGAAAAGGATCTGGGGGTTAAAATGGATCACAAACTAAATGAGAGTCAACAATTGTAATACTTTCAAGAATAGCAGCCGTGTTAGTCTGTATCCGTAAAGAAAGTGAGGAATACTTGTAGCACCTTAGAGACTAACTAGTTTTTCTCCTACTTTCAAAAGGTTTTTTTTTCTCCTACTGATAATGATCCATCTACATTTAACAGCCCTCTTAGAATTGGTATGCTAATGTACAATTTCTTTTCTTTTCTTTCTTTCTTTCTTTCTTTGTGTATAAATGCATCTTACTTCTGTTCAATTCTGTGCATCTGATGAAGTGAGCTATAGCCCACGAAAGCTTATGCTGAAATAAACTAGTTAGTCTCTAAGGTGCTACAAGTATTCCTCACTTTCTTTAATTGTAATACTGTTGCTAAAAAAGCAAATATCTTTCTGGGATGTGTTAGCAGGAGTGTTGTAAGCAAGACACGAGAAGTAGTAATTCTGCTCTACTGAGCCCTGTTAAGGCCTCAGCTGGAGTACTGTGTCCAGTTCTGTGCACCACAGTTCAGGAAAGATATAGACGAAGTGGAGAAAGTCCACAAAGGCAACAAAAACGATTAAAAGTTTAGAAAACATGACCTCTGAAGAAAGCTGGGGAAAAATGGGTTTGTTTCTTGTGGAGAAGAGAAGACTCAGGACGTAACAACAGTCTTCAAAGAGGAGGGTGATAAATTGTTCTCCATCACTGACAGTAGGATAAGACGCAGTGGGCTTAAATTGCAGCAAGGCAGTTTCAGGTTTGACAGTAGGAAAAACTTCCTAACTGCCAGGGTAAGGTTACACTACAGAATTGTAGCGCGTTTGTTTATAGCGCGTCCCATTTAGCGCAAGAGGTATTGCGCTAGAGCCTATGCACATTAGACCCTTCAGCGCTACAGCATGGACACATTTCCGGCGCTTCTGGCGGCACAGGGAGTGGTGAATTATGGGCAGGTATCCCAGCATTCAGCTGGGTGCAACGTGCTTTGCAAAGGAGGGCGGTGAGGGGGAACGTGTACGCAGGGAGACAAGTTCAGGCTGTCAGTGACTTTTCCTTAGAGGAAACTGACAGGCTCTGCATTGAAATCACACAGCTCGGTCCGTCAGCATTTCCAGTGGTTATTTGCTGTGAGTTTTAAGAGAGAAACGGAAAAGGTACTTCCGCATTCTTCCTCCCGTTTTCAAAACAACACTTAGACGTCATTTGCCTTAAATGGGTTGTTGATTGCCTTGCATGGCTCGGAGGCGTGCCAGAGATCCTTTACAGCGTAATGAGTGATTCATGGGTGGTCACATTCGCACCGTTGCGCTATAGCGCAAAAAGCCTTATCACTCTCGGAGAGGAGGTTTACAAGTTGCGCTTTAAAGGGCGACATTGCGCAAAATGTCCCTTGCCAGTGTGTAAGGTTAGAGAGTTATAGCGCTCCTGGAGGGTTTTGGCGCTATAAAGCGCCAGTCTAACCATGCCCTCAGGGTAGTTAAGCACTGGAACAAATTACCTCGGGAGGTTGTGGAACCTGTTATTGGAGGTTTTTAAGAACCGGTTCGACAAACACCTTCCCAGGATGGTCTAGATCAGGGGTGGGAAAACTATGGCCCACGGGCCACATCTGGCCCTTCAGATATTTTAGTCCAGTCCTCGAACTGCCATCGGGGATCAGGCTTGCCCTATTCCACGTGTGCCATGGCTCTGCATGGCTCCTGGAAGCAGTGGCATGTCCCCCTGTAGGGGTCGCGTCGGCGGGGCGCGGTCCCCCTTTGCCGGTCTGGCGGGAAAACCCTCGCTCCTGTCCGCGGTCGGCGACCCTAAGGGGAATTAGCGTGGTCGCGGACCCGGAATCCCGCCGCTCGGGGGGCGGGGTCACGGTCAGCTGGGCGTCGGGCCTTCGGGCTCCGGCCCGCTCGTGGGTCAATCGGGAGTCCCGGGCTCGGGCTGGTCTTGGAGAGGGGTAGTGTCCCCACCCTTCTTCTAGGGTGCCCCCGTCCAGGGCCTTGGCAGCGAGGGTGTGGCTGCTGTCAGTGGAGGTCCCGGCCGAGACACACTGACATCGGTTCGGGGCCCTCTCCCGCGCTACCTCCGGACTCCCCTTCCCTGGGTACCTGGTCGGTCGTGGGGTCCTCAGCGTCGGCGAGGGTCATGGGCTCTTCCGTGTCACTGTCGGGTGGCAGGTCGGGTAGGTCGTCGGGGGAGCAGGCTAGCTCGGTCGGGGGTTCCTCGGGGTAGAAGGCTGTCGGCTGGGTTGGGGCCGGCAGCAGGTCCCCGGGGTGATGGTCAGGCGGCACGTCTGACACCTCCTCTGGGGGGGTAGCCGGACGGCAGAGTTGGCGGCTGGTCCCAATAGCGGTCCGGCGGCGGTTCCCACCGGTTCTCGGGGTAGCAGGCTGTCGGTGCCCTCAGCTGGTCCTCAAGCCGAGGGTCCAGCGGCTCCTCGGGGTAGCGGCCGAGAGGCAGGGACGGCGGCCTTTCCCAGTAGTGGGAAGGCTGCTGGTCGGGGAGGTCCTGTCGCGGAGGCAGCCCTGGAGGGACTTCCTTCGCCGGTGGCTCTCCCCCTTGTGTGCCCGGCGGCTGCCATTTTATCCGTCCGGGGCCGCCCCCGGAGTTCCGGGGGCGGGGCTGACCCGGCGCTGACGCGGCTCCTCCTGGCCGCGGCATGCGGCCTGCCGGCGGCAGCGTCTCCTCTCTCCCACCCTCGGATCTCCGGGGGCGGTGCTGGCCCGGTGCTGGCGTGGCTTCTTCCGGCCGCGGCGTGCGGCCCGCCGCCGGCCGAGTCTTCTCTCTCCTGCCCTCGGATCTCCGGGGGCGGGGCTCACCCGGTGCTGGCGCGGATCCCTCCGGCCGCGGCCAGGGGCTATTCCGGGCGCGGGCGGCATGAAGCCGCACCGCCCCGTTACACCCCCCTCCGGTTCCTATGTGTGGAGGCAGCTAGGGGGCTCCGTATGCTGCCCGCACCCCAGCGCCGGCTCTGCAGCTCCCATTGGCCAAGAATCGCAGCCAATGGGAGATGCAGAGGTGGTGCCTGTGGACCGGGCAGTGCACAGGGCTGCCTGGCTCTGCCTCTGCATAAAAGCCAGAAGGGGGACACGCCACTGCTTCCGGGAGCTGCTTGAGGTAAACGCCACCTGGAGCCTGCACCCCTGACTCCCTCCTACTCCCCAACCCCTGCCCCAGCCCTGATCCCCCTCCTGCCCTCTGAGCCCCTCGGTCCCAGCCTGGAGCACCCTCCTGCACCCTCAACTCCTCATCCCCAGCCCCACCCCAGAGCCCGCACCCCCAAGTTGAAGCCCACATCCCTACCCCAGTCCGGAGCTCCCTTCAGCAGCCTGAACTCCTCACTTCTGGCCCCACTCCAGAGCCCTCACCCCTTCACATACCCCGACCCCCAATTTTGTGAGCATTCATGGCCCTCCATACAATACCAAGCTATGGTCCTCAAGCCCAAAAGTTTTCCCACCCCTGGTCTAGATGAGCGATCCCCAAACTATGGGGTGGCTCTCCCAAGGGAGGTGGGAGCTCTATGCTTTTTTTTTTTTTTTTTTTTAAAGAGCTCTGGCTATCAGCCCTGGGTGGCGGGGGCTTATGCAGAAGGGCCATGCATAACCAGGAGATGGGGATAAAGAGGCTAGCCGGAGCCTGTCGCCCAGGGGCTGACAGCTGGAGCCCAGCACCCAGGATCGAGCTCTCCTCTCATCCCGCCCCCCAATCCCTCACCTGGAGGTGGCGGGGCTCTGGCTGTCACCTCCGGGGTGGCAGCAGCAGCTCAAAAGCAAGGATGGCAATGGGGTGCTAAATTTGCTGTGAAAAGTGACATTGACAAAGACCACTTTTCACATTGCCTCCTGTACTTATGTGCTGTTGCTGGGACATCCCTGCCTTTAGAGCTGGGTGTCTGGCCAGAAGCCACTTCTCTCTGCTCTGTCTTGTGAGGTGGGTGGTGGTATATGTACTTGGGGGGAGGAGAGTAAACAACTACAGTACAAAGAAGGGGGGGGGGCCTGATCAAGTAAGTTTAAGAACCACCACTCTAGATCAGTGGTCTTTAAAGTGGGGTGCGATTTTTGTCCTGCCGAAATGCTGCCACAGAAAGCAGAAGCTTTCAATTCGGCAGCATTTCGGCGGACATTCCTGGGCGCCCGTGAGTGGATGCCAGACCGCAGAAGGGGGCTGCAGCCGGAAATCTTTGAAGAATGCTGCTATAGATAATACTTAGTCTTGCTTTAGTGCGGGGCCTGGCTAGATGACCTATCAAGGTGTCTTCCAGTCCTACATTTCTGTGATTTACTTTTTTTTTGGTGAGGTGTCTAACTCAACTAGTATCTCATTTTTAGTTCACACAAATAGCATAAAAGTCATCCTTGACTGCAGCCAAAGGGGGAGCAGTGCAGCTTGAGAGGCATGTAAAGGTGTCTTTGCTCTCTCATCATGCTGTGACTTGAGTCCAGGCCTGTCATTTTATAGTGTGATGCAGCTCAGGTTGTAGATCCCGGTCAGTCTGTGTGGACAAACCCATTGAGCCCAATCCAGAATTCACTGAATTCAGTAAAAAGACTCCAGGTGAGTTTATTGGGCTTTGGATCAGGCCTTAGAGAGGAGCTTAAATTTAGAACCCTTTTTTTTGAAAATCTTGGTCCAAGTAAATTAAATATACAAAGACCCAAGTCTACTAATAAAATGCTTTGACAGCAGTAATGGGTATTATAAGGACAGTGACTGCTGGTATGTGCATTGTCAAACATGGATTCTTTAGGTTGGCATCAGCATGTGGAGCAGTTGCCTGAGCTTAATCTAAAACCCAGGTCTTCTCTTATGTAAGGTGACTTGAACTGCCCCACCTTTTATGCTTGAATTACATCTGTTTTGGAGTTTACACCTACTGCTTTTCCATGTTCTTGAGTATAAGAGGTATTGCAACTTTATCTCCCCATTTCTCTTTCAGTAATAAATAAAAGGACCCTTTGGTTCCTTTAGGCTCTTTGACCTGGTTTTTGATGCAAAAGTTTTGTTCTGTTTATAGTAGTGCAGCGTGCTCCGCAGGGTAGAAGTGCATTTAGCTAATTTTCTTGTTAAAAATCCAATCCTTGTTAGTGAAATTGTTCCACAGGCAGCTGGTCTGATGTTTTGGCCTTCTTGTTAATCATACCATTTATAGGAAAAACATTCTAATATACCAGCATGGGGTTTTGGACATAGTCACTCCTGTGTGACCTATGGCCATACGCAAAAAAACCCCTTTGTGTTTAAATAACTTTAACTGACAGAGAATTCAACGTTTAAGACTGACATTCTTAACTCATACTTTAAGGCTAGGGCAGGGATCAGCAACCTTTGGCATGTGGCCCATCAGGGAAATTCGCTGGTGGTTTGGGCACGGCTTGTTTACCTGCAGCGTCCACAGGTTCGGCCGATCGCAGCTCCCACTGGCTGTGGTTTGCCGTTCCAGGCCAATGGCGAACAACGGCTAGTGGGAGCTGTAATCGGCTGAATCTGCAGATGCTGCAGGTGAACAAACCATCCTGGTCTGCCAGCGGATTTTCCTGGTGGGCCGTGTGCCAAAAGTTGCCATTCTCTGGGCTAGGGAGAGGAAAGAATAACAGCTCTAGAAGGAGCCTTAACTGTTAGTTCAATAGCTTTTGTTGTTTGTGGCCTTACACCTTTTTCTGGCCATTTCCTGGTGAGATCAAACTGTTAATCCCATATTCATGTTGATTTAATCTGGATTCTTTTTCATTCTGGAACCCTTCAGATCCCCAAACATAGGCTGAATTCCTGGTATATGGCATGCGTATTCTAAAGAACACTTTTGATAGGGAAGACTGTTCTTTTCACCTTCCCCCCCCCCCACTATAGTTTCTTTCTGGGCTCTGGATGGTATTTGTGGATAACAGGGTTAAATGTATAGTAACTTTGTGAAAAATTATAAAATGTTTAAACTGTGTTTGAACCCAGGAGTTGATGACACGTACCATAACTCACTAAAACAATGAAAGTATAATGTATAGTTATTCTTAGAAAACCGGTATAATACTGAGAGCTTTTTTCTTTAATAGCTATTATTGGTATATAGGGCTAACTATTCTCCAGAAATTAGTCACCAAACATAATAGTTTTTGTATTATAAAGCCCTAATTCACAGTTATCAGAGAGAGCAGTTATCAAACAGCCCCGGTTGATAAGAACTGGATGTATAAATTTGAGGTCCTCATTCACTGATTTTTGATGTTAGTATGTGTAACGGTAACACTGTTAGCAGAATCTTGGGGGGCAAGAGGGGATGTCTTCAAGATATCTTCAGTTTTTCAATTGTATTGTTGTAGATGTAGCACTATGACTTTGTGGTGCTTCGCAGTGTGAAAAGTATGTTAAACAATGATCAGTTGTTTCCCAGAAAAAAAATGTAAATGTATTCATGCAAATGATTTAACTTTTAGTGGTGATAGTAGTTGCATAGAGACCCTGATCACTGGGTGAATCAGAGCTCTGCTTGGTGCACCTGGTGATGGGTGGAGCCTTAAAACCACTTTTATGCTCCCCTGATCCTCAGGACACATCCAGGGGCAGCTTCAGACCCTGCACCAGTCAGAGCAGTCTCAGGAGCCATTATGTGAGTTGGGATCATTGCAACACAGTGCCCTTCAGCTCCTGCCTTTGGGGACTCACAGGGGGTGGCATAGATCTGGCAGTGATAGCTCTCTAGCTGTGACCTGGCCTATACTCGTTAGGGTACCTGCTCTTGAGTAATTATTTCATTGTTCTGAAAAATGTCTAATGCCAGGTTGTCCTTCCCTCAACTTTCATCCTACAAGAACTGCCATTTGTAGTCTACTGACAAACCGTGTAGATCTGTGGTGTATTGAAAGAAATGCCGACTGTTTCTGTGCTGAACTCCGCATTCTTCAATCAGTTGCGCAACCACTACTTCTTGTTCATTGCAAAAGTTCTGAATTTGCTGTCTGGTCAGTCTGAAATGTCAGAAACCTTCTACCAGTAGAGAGGACATCTTGATTGTAAAATTTATTCCAAATACGCTTGCCAAAAGATTGTAATATTCTTCATGATATTCTAAGAAATGTAAATAGTTAACTAACACTTTGTTTCTTTAAAGAAATAGATTTCTGTTGACAGTTTTATAGCTGTCTCTGGTGTGGCAAACTGATTTGACCCTCTGTGAACAAAGTCTTTGTTTGATCAGGAAAAATGTGGAATCCACTTAAATTAATAGACTGTGCAGTGTGCTAATAAGTTGTTTAAAAGAATTAAGTCAAATCATTGTCATTAGTATTTTAACATCGTATGAGGATTGATTAAATATGTATCAAAATAAAATAACTGTAAGATGCATAAATTATTAATTAAAGCCTGTGTTTAAAGTAGTGGAGTAGATCACAAGGCATTGAGCCAGTTTGCATAACGGGGCAGGCTCTAAAGCACTCTTGCTTCTCCCAGACTATGATAGACCCCCTGCGCACATGTTTTTCAGGGCTACTTTAAGCATTGATTAAAGGCATATTGAAGAAATTTGTCAGTTCTAAATATGAAGAGGTTCTTTTAAAACAAACTAGCGAAAATACCCGGCGTTGCTCGGGTCCGTCGGAGGTGGGGAGGGGGCAGAGACCTGAGCAAGTGCGGGGCCCGTTGGAGGGGGGAGGGGGAACAGAGCAAACCTGACACCCCCACCTCACTTACCCCTCAACCAACCCCGACTCACATTTTCACCCCCCCACCCAAACCCAACACCCCACATCACCCCCTACCAACCCCAACACCCCCTGACCAACACCCACACCTCACCCCCCGTAGACCAAACCTGACACACCCACCTCACTTTCCCCCCCGACCAAACCTGACACCCCTACCTACCACCACAAACAAACCCGACACCCACACCTCACTTACCCCTCGACCAACCCCTCACCCCCCTCACCCCCCCAACCAAACCCAACACCCCCACCTTACCCCCCCCACCAAACCCAACACCCCCTGACCAACCCCAACACCCACACCTCACCACTCACCCACCCTGACACCTTCCCACCCCCCCCCAGACCAAACCCGACACCCCCGGCTCACTTACCCCCCGACCAAACCCGACACCCCCGGCTCACTTACCCCCCGACCAAACCCGACACCCCTACCTCTCTTACGCTCCGACCAAACCCAACTCGGGTCTGTCGGAGGTGGGGAGGGGGCAGAGAGCTGAGCGCGTGCGGGGTCCGTTGGAGGGGGCAGAGAGCTGAGCGAGTGCGGGGTCCGTTGGAGGGGGGAGGGGGCAGAGAGCTGAGCGAGTGCGGGGTCCGTTGGAGGGGGGATTATGACATCATAACTATGTCATAGAGAACAGCAGCTGCCCAGCTCATGTGATTGGCCTTTAAATAATTTCACCCCTGGGGGGCATCAGAGGTGAGATTTGAAAAATTTTCGACTCTTACCCTGATTAGGACCCTAAGACCTCTAACTGTACCAAATTTCAAGTCTCTAGCTCAAACGGTGTGGAAGGAGTAAGCTTACATACATCCACGCATACATACACGTACGCATACACCATTTGACTTTTATATATATAGATATCTTAAGACATCTGCTAATGCTGGTGTATTTAGTCTAGCACCAAAACTGTATTTTAGGAGGGTTGTTCAATTCATGCTATTTTATTTGTTTTCTTATGCTCCTATTCTGATTTTCAGCTGAAAAAAATGAAACAAAACATTGTATGTTTTCTGTGTACTAAAATAAAAATGTCTGTTGTAGTGCTGAGCATTTAGTGTATCTGCTTAAGGGGAATTTAATTGCTTCAGCTGATAAGAATTCACATAGCTCACATACCTAGAAGTGAATTTGTAAACTATTAACATTTTTATTTTCAGAGCCATTTTATTGTAAAAATTACCATTGTGATGAGGCAATAACATATAACTTGTATGTAACATAAGTGATTGTTGTATAAAATCTGTGTTTTAGTGATTCACCTTTGGAGTGGCCATTTTATAATAGGGCTGCCAACTTTCTAATTGCACAAAACCAAACACCCTTGGCCTGCCCCTTCCCTGAGGCCCCACCACTGCCCCGTCCCTTCTTCAAGGCCCTACTCCCTCTCACTTCATCCCCCTCCCTCCGTTGCTTACTCTCCCTCACTTTCACCAGGTTGGGGCAGGGGGCTGGGTTGTGGGAGGGTTCCGGCTGAGGGTGCGGGCTCTGGATTGTGGCCAGAAATTAGGGGTTAAGGGTGTTGGAGGGAGCTCCGGGCTGGGGTAAGGGGGTTGAGTGTGGGATTCAGTTCAAGGTATGGTGCTCCAGCTGGGTGACGCTTGCTTCAGGTGGCTCCCAGAAGTGTCCGGAACGTCCAGCTCCTATGCAGAGGGGCCAACGTGCTCTGCCCGCAGGCTGTAGATCTGGTGCTCAGGGCTGGGGCAGCATGCGAAGCCTCTGTGGTTGCCTCTGTTCCTAGAAGCTGGACATGCTTGTTGCTTGTGGGAGTCGTGCAGGCAGGGAGTCTACCTTAGCACTGCTTCATTGCTTGGACTTCTAGCAGCCTGGTCAGCGGTGTTGGCTGAAGCTGCCAGGATCCGTTTTCGACCAGGTGTTCCAGTCAAAAAACGGATGCCTGGCAACCCTAGGTGAGAGAGCTATTTGTTAATCAAAATTTTACTCTCAAACTGAGAATTGTCAAGGGTTTTAGTTTTATTGGCTAAGAAAATCCTCATATTTTGATTTTTCTATATAACTTCTTAAATAGCCATCTCAGTCAACGTTAAAATACAATTAAAAGTAAAGGCAAGCTAGAAAAATATCAAGAGTACAGCGTAACTAGGGTTTCCAGGTGTCCGGTTTCCGACCGGAATGCCCGGTTGAAAAGGGACCTTGGTGGCTTCGGTCAGATTAAAAGAAAAGAAAATGTAATTTCCCCCCCCTCCTAATAGGATGACTTTTGGGGGCCCAGCTCATGATATTAGAATGCATGGGGTTGGCAGTGCTGAAATGTATACACTTTTTGTCCTTCTGTCAGTTCTTATTTCTTTATAGTAAAAAATACATTTGATACACAACATACAGCGTACTCTCCAAACTATGCAGCAAAACACCAAAACTCTTGCTTACTATAAAATCTAGATAAGATGTTAATCAGATTAACATTTACATGGCTCTTTTCAGGCCGTAAGTAAGACATTCTCTGCCCCAATGAGCTTGCAATGTAAAGGCAAACAAAAGACAAGACCTCTGGGCCTTTTTTGCATTAGGAAAAATGGGGCTGGTAATTCATCACCTGTGGTATAAATGGTAGAAACTATAGCACAGGCAAAAAAGTAGTGGTGTATTGTCTGACCAGTGTAGTAGTAAAATGCCTGAGCCACATCTAAGCTGGAGTGTCCACTGTTGCTACCTCTAATAGAGTTATGGGTCATATTTTCACCAGTGTAGACAGGATCCAAGAGGACATGATTTGAGGGAATGATTTTAAGGAGGAAAGTGAGCACTAAGTGGAGGAGAAGAGGAAGATTGTTCCAGATGCTGGGGCAGCATAACCTCTACAATGCTCACCATTCAATTGCTAACGGTAAACGTATAAACCAGTGAGTGTAAAAAGGCTCCAATCCAGCAGTATTATGGCTTAGTTCTTTTTAACTGTTCAGGGTAGTCACCAAAGAGCAAACTCATGGAGGTAATGGTTTTTCATTCATTTCCGAATGCAGTTTCTGAATTATGTGACCACAATATGTGCATAAATTAAATATATCCATTAGCCTGTAGGCTGATGTAATTCAAGTAGCGAATTGAGAAAATTAACTTTATTTACATTTCAGTACAGGTATCTAGTAGGCCCAGTGAAACGCTTCAAATGGATTAGCCTCTGTCAGAGCTGCAAAACTGCTCGCAACATTTTTTCCGTCTTGGTTTACTGCTTCACACTCCAAATCTCTCTTCTATCTTGACTTAACCTTTAGTTGATAGTGTATTTGCATGCAATAAACATTAACATAATATGTGAGATCTGTGCTGTCATCTTAATGTAAACCATAGAGGAGCATAACGAATGCTGGTCACAATGCATGCTCTGTTGTATTGGAAATGTTGAGTTCTATATGAGCTGAATATATTATGGTATATGTGATACGTCTGCTGTACACATGGCTTTCTGCAATTCAGTCAGACCTTCCTTGAAGTGTTTTCATGATCAATAGGAATTAAAGTAAAAATTTGTAGACTCCGATTTTCCTTAACCTGAGAGGACAGCTTGATTTACATATTTATGAAAAATATTTCTGATACATGCTGTGCAATTCTATATTCAATTTACAGTTTGATATTTTGATTATAAAATTGTTATTCAGGCTAGTCTGTTTTTTCCTGTTACTACAGCAAAAGGTTACTCAATTTTTCTCTTTTTATTCTCAGAGTTAATTATTTTATATTCATTGAAATTCATGATATAATGATTTCTTTTTTTTATTTTAAAGCCTTGAAGAAAGAAGATAGCAGCCTTGATGAGGTAGGTTAAATATCCTTGTACCTTACTTAATCCAGATATGTTTAATTGCTACAGATTTCTCACTAAAGTTAAATTTAACTTTTGCTTTATCATATTAGTGTGTGTATGTGTACGTGCATATAATTTGAGTATCTTTTCACCTCCCTAATGACTAGCAGATGAGTTTTTTTACAGAAGCCTTGAGCTGAATGCTTGTTTCTATAAACATATTTTATACAAAGTATTGCATTATGTTATATAGAGAGAAAATGCTTTACAGAACTGTTAGTGGTTTTTATAATAAACAGTAAATATATATTTATATAAAAAATATAAAATGAATATCTTTTGAGGGTATATGTCATACAGGACATTGCCCCGTTGGGTCCTTGGTATTGGTTGATAAATAGTATGTTCTGGTTAGACCTGAAACTATGATTAGTCCTGCTTTAGGAAGTTACTCACAAATCCGTTTTTGTATAAGCGGTGGTACCAACATAGTAGAGCCAAAGTTAAATTTTGTAGGGCACAAAACATATAATGATATAAGACTCTCTCAATTTGCAAGACAAGTGCAGACACTTGCTGATTCTTGATGTTTGCTTGTGGTGGAAATGGGGTTCAGACAGAGTATGTTATCCTTGACCACAGGATTTATTAGTGTGATAAATTGCCGGTAATATAATCAATGATTAAACAAATCACAAGTTATTGCTTTACATTTCCTTCTAACCACAAGATAGCCTCTTACTTTCCATGAAATAATCTTACAATTTCTGGCTGTTCGTACTTTCTTCTGTATTTTATTCAGAGAGTAAGGACTTGGATAATAATTACCTTGCTACTGCATAGTGGTTATGTGTTTGGTTTGAACTGAAGGTACCACACTGTTTAATGGCCTAATCCTGAAATAAATGAGTGAGGAAGCAGTAGGTGCTTGCCACTTCATTGGTTCAGACTTTATCTCCCCCTCAATCTGATAGGGCCAAATATAGGTGCTGGAGCTAGGAGGGTGGGGGGAGAGGTAGGGTATAAGCTGCCACACCTGCCTGGAAGTGGTTTCTGTCACATACAGGGTTAGCAGTTAGGTTCAGTGGATCTCCGCACTCCCCCAGCACTATACAAATTGTTCCAGCACCCCTGGGTCAAATTAGTTTCGTCCAGGTTGCTCAGGCTTTGTACCCATGAATAAGTGTCTTAAATGGCTCTGAAATAGAGGCAATGTAGGCAGGCTTATTAGAACACTAAAGGAATCTCTAGCTCAGAGCCAAGGCTACGATACAATAGTCTTTAGAACATAGTTCAGGCACAAGTGGGTCCCATCCACAGCAGCTGTCCAGCTAGTGTTAGAACATGGATCACCCATAAGCGAATTGCCACTGTTTGCTTGTAAATATGGTGGTTAAACTCGGGCTGTATCTATACTACAAGTTAGGAGTGTGATTCCCATCTTGTGTAGACATACTCTCACTAGATCTCATCTGACCTAGCAAAGCTAAAAACAGTAGCCTACCTGAGGTAGCTTGGGCAGCAGTGATATGTGCTAACTGTCCTGTGCACAAACCTACCTCAACCCCTGGGGCTGCTAGCGCACAACACTGCTGCCCATCCTACTGCAGCTCCAGTACTTTTGTTCTTAGTGTGCTAGCTCAGATGAGAGCAAGTGCAAAATGTCTGTGAAAGTTGGGAATCGCCTTCCTAGCTTGTACTATGGATGTAGCCCGAGTCCTTCGGTTGTATTAAAATCTGTCACATTTTGCTGCTTTTCTTCTGGTCTCTGTAGGAGGCTGAATTGTTTGTAATAAAAGTGACAGGATGTTGTTGTTGTTGTATTGAAATGCAATCCACATAATAAAGAAGAAAATGCTTTGTTGATAACTTGCCTTAAACTAGAACTTGAGTTTGGAAGGAACAAAATCCACCTGCTAAGTCTGAAGCACTTTCAAATCTTAAAGGAAAGCAAATTGCACGTACCACCTGTGGAGGTGGCTTCATATACAGCTCAACAGTGTTTGTGTCTGCGTTTCCATTTGTACAAATGGGACCGTTTCTGCACTTGCTCTAGTTGAATTTAATGTGTATGTGGCAAGAGTAGTATATATTTTTTTAAAGAAGTCTTTAAGGGAGTCTAGCTGATCAGTATATGAATTGCTGCAGTGTTAGCGAGAGCAGGATCATGAGGAGGGAAATAAATGAGAATCTTTTCTTTTGTCTCCAATACGCACACAGAAGAGGTAGGTGTGACATAATTGTCAATACCTGACCCCCTCCTTATTTTGGGGTGACCTTTTGCAGAGGAAAAGTGTGGGTATATAGGTAATCATAGAATTGGAAGGTGTCTCGAGAGATCATCTAGTCTAGTCCCTTACACTCATGGCAGGACTAATTATTATGTAGACCATCCCTGACAGGTGTTTTTCTAACCTGATATTAAAAATCCCCAATGATGGAGATTCCACAACCTTCCTAGGCAATTTATTGAAGTGCTTAACCACACTGATAGGAAGTTTTTCCTAAGGTCCAACCTAAACCACCTTGCTGCAATTTAAGCCTATTGCTTCTTGTTCTATCCTCAGAGGTTTATGAAAATATTTTTTTCTCCCTTCTCCTTGTAACAGCTTTTTATGTACTTGAAAACCATTATCAGTTATTAACTGTTAATATAGAACGATAACAAAAAGTATAAGTAATCCCCTTCAAATGCAACACAACAGTTTCTATCAATTACCTAGCCTAAAATATAAATAATAAGAAGGTATGTGGCAGAGCCTAACGTAATTTCTCCTTTTTCTGACCACTTTCACTAAGGAGTATAAAACAATCTTTAGCAATAACTGTATGCCCTGTAACAGTGACATATTTTTCTGTGAGAACTTATACTTCAAAAAAGAGCAGCAGAGCAATTGACAATCTTAAAAAGCTGTCCCAAGAAAATCTCAAGACAGTTTCTGAAATGGGTCTTTGTGATTCTCTCACCACCAGCATCTTCTGGCTAATGGGCATAGTCCCGACACTCCTGGAGCCTTACTGAAAATTGTGGGGGCAAGAAACATAAATACAAGGATGGCGGGGGGTGAGGGGGGCAAGAGAGAAGGAGCCAGTTATTGGTCAGACACCTCCAGGCCATGCTCTAGTCTAGATAGAATGTGGGAGATTGACTGTTTCAGTGCTCTATATGTGGCTAGCATGAACCATCCTCTCCCCGAAACACTTCCTCTCCTGTCCCTAGCATGGAGCTAAAGGTTATTTTCATCCACAGCATAGATTATCCCTGCATAAACGAGAACCAGCCTATGAAATAGGGATCATACCATAGGCACCAAAGAGTGTGAGGATCAGGCCTAAAAATACACAGCACCTCCACTCGGCCCTTAGCTCAGTAGGGAAAGGGTTATCTGGGTTTTAGCCTTCTGTACTATTGGTAATCCTTTCTAGCCCTCCATAACGTCCTCTAGCAAAAGCAGAGTAGCTGAGACCTGACATTTCAAGATAAAAGCATCCATTTGAATCTGTCTTTACACATCCTAATGGAATGTTCCTTTTGCAGCTCACTTTTAAACCTGCTTGTTACAGGCATACAGCCAAGTCAGTAGCTACATACACTTGGAGCTTGCTTGTTCTTTGTCTTTTGAGAATGAAGGGAAAAAATAAGATACTCAATAGATTCACTGCTTGTTCTTTGGATACATTTAGATACAATAGTTCAGCTATATAGACTACTGTGGGAAATTTCTCTCCTTTGAAGAAAAAACTGCTAAAATTATATCAAACATAATTGCTTTCTGTGGGATATGAAATTAATTTCTCTAGTGAATTAAGACCAAGAAAAGTCAAGGACAGCAAAACCTATGAATACATTTTGTGGGTCTTACTTGGTACATCGATTCAATTTCATGTCTCAGAAACAGAAATGTGTTAAATTTTTTCTGGGAGCCTTTTACTATTTCTGGTGCATGTAGGTCTCTCCATAGGTAAATATATTATAATGTAGGCCTGAAATAAAGTTACAGAAAAATTCTGCAGGAATTGTCCTTTGTTTTGTACCTGAACTCTTTTTATTACTGTTGCTATGATGAGACCAAGCTTTTACTTTTTAAATGTAAAGTTTTCTGACCAACAGAAGGCAGATCTTGCTCATGTTGGCACCAGTCCATCAAAGCACTTAAACTCCTGTGTAACTTTAAATGTGTAAGTCGTCCCGTGGACTTATCGTAAGCGTCTTCTGGCTTATTTGTGTATGTAGCTGACTTGGTATGGCCATATATTTGTCACTGCTCAGTAATGCTCATAATACATCCAGATCCTGAAAGTACTGAAGATTGACCTCATGGTGTTTCACAATGAAAACAGTGTTATTTTGATGTTGCTCTGTATCTCTGATTTTTTTTCCTCCCCCAACAATAACTACGGTTGGCAGCTATAAGGTACACATTTCTGTGTTTGAGTGTCTTCTGCCAGTTCCTTTTGATATGCAAATCTCAGACCATTCAGAAGCTGCATCAGGATCACTGTGGCTGTGGATTTATAAATCCTTTCTTTTAGGAGCCTGATCCAAAGCCTGTTGAAGTCCATGCAAAGACTCCCATTGGCTCAAGTGGGCTTTGGATCAGGTAATTAAGTATTCAGGTTTTTTTGGATATTTATGATTGTCTTGATTTCTAGTTTTGTTGGTAGACTAGGAGTTGGACATTTGCTTTCACGCCATCTTCTTGAGTCTCAAAATGCTGTTTCTTCTTGCCCATGCCCTGCCTCTCCCAGAAAGAGGGTTCCAATGTAGTTGAAGGTACAGTTGCCCTTTTGTTGAAATCCACCTGAAGTAAAGCAAGGGCATTTTTTCTTTTTTATCATAGGTTCTGATATGGAGACTTCTATATTATCCTGCTGTTTGTCTGCTCCATTCTTGCTCACAAACTTCAATGTATTGCTTCATGTTTTATATTGCTATCTCAAAGCTGATTAGCCCATTTGAAAAAATATCCCATCTATACAGGTAGTCATGGCCATTTTTAGCCTCTGAACTTTAGTGGTGGTCCATTGACTAGCAAAGAAATCTTCTACATGCACTCTGTGTAGATTCATAGATTTTTAGTCATAGATTTCTAGGCAGAAGGGACCACTATGATGATCCAGTTTGACTCCCTGTGTAGCACAGACTGTAGAATTTCACTCTCATTCTGCAGTAATGGGAATTTTCTTCCCTACCACAAAAGTGAATGCTATCCAGTCCAGTAATGTGTGGCTAACTAGAAAGGCATCCCATCTTGATTTAAAGCCTCAAGTGATGGTGATGAATTCATCACATCCCTTGGTAACCTGTTCCAATGGTTAATTACCTTCACGGGAGCACCTTATTCCAATTAGAGGGTTTTTTTAACTTAAACTCCCAGTCATTGAAGATTGTTGTTCCTTTGTCCCCTAGACTAGAACCTCTTAATATCAGACATGTTTTTTGTGTGTACAGTGTGTAACCTGAAGGGTTCTTAGTCTTAAATTGTAACATAAGTGCATAGTTGTAGTATGGGATTGGAGGATGCTGGCAGATGCATTGTAATAATGGAGTAGCTACATGTTTTAATTGGCATGTTCTGTAACTAAGTGTGGGATCACTTTTCAATTGTTAATTATTTTCATGCTACCGAGAAAAATAGTTAATAGTCAATAATATGAAATTGTTCTTATTTTCTTACTTTAAACTTGTTGAATACAAGATGCCAGAAGGATTGTATTACAAGCTGGATACAAATAGTGTTAGCTCAATTGTTGTTTTAATCCTTTGTTGAGAGGCTGCACTTGAAACAGTATAATTCACCCTACCTTATTTAAAAATTAACAAATTATGGCACAGGGTAATTAAAAAAGAAAGCGGCTTGATTTTTATAAAATAGTATTAGTAAATATTTAATACATCACTGGCCATTCTAACAAATGTAAACATTTAAGTTATTTTGGCATGTTATGGAGGAAGAAATCTCTTCCGACCGAGCAGCGTTTTCCAATAAAAATAAGGGAAAATTCTACTGTCATTGGATTTCTTTCTGATTTTTATACCTTTATTTGAGTAGCAGCTGAGCAGTGGAAATCAATCTGAATCCTTTCTGCTCTGAGAGATCTTCTGGGGATCTGTCCAAGGAGATAGGATATTAAGCCTGTAGCCTTCACTCTGAAAAGGCTGATGGATATGGATCTCAAACGCACACTTCCAAATAGAACATATTTCTAAGATCACTTTCCTCATTTGTGTGTGCGCCTTAATTATCTTATCAATTTGCCTATTACTGCAGGTCAAACGAGCATTTGCACTCCACAGATATGGACTCTGAATGTTGACTGTTGGCTCTCTTGTTGTTGTGATGTATGCTTATGTAAGCATCCTGGTTGTGCTCTCTCTCGCAGTCCTTCCCTTCCATCCTCTAGTTGTTTCTGTGTCTTCAAAATTCAGTTCCATGTCTGTGAAATTCAATGGTGAGAAAATGAAATGTTTAGATAATAGGTCAACATTTTAACCCATCAGTCTTGTCAGAACCCATTTCAGTTGTTTAAGGTATAGTAACTTTCTCTGTTCAATGAGGTGATTCATGCAGTTCACATTCCAAGTTATTGTTGCTTAATTTAAACGCCCATGATAGGCTAGGCTGAGAGCTTATTAACGAGACTCTAGTCTGCTGTTCTTTGATCCCTAACTCTGTTAAAATCCCTTGATGAGGGGGCAGGGCAAGGTCTGGGAGAGCTGGGATTTAAAAAGCTAGCTCCTAAGCAACAAGAGAAGCTAGCAAACAGGAGAATTTTGCGAAGGAGTTCAGAGAAGGAGTGCAGGAGGCAGATACACCTAACATTGTTAGGCTAACAAACATAATCTAAATGTAGGCCAACCTCTTGCCACCTCCTCAAAAACCCCCCAACTCTGCAAGAGTAAAAAAAAAAAAAAAATGCAGGCAGAAATCCAGCAACACAGTGGGGGCTATGCAGTTCATTGCTCTGGACGCAGCATGTACGATTACCTGCTATATGGGCAGGTTGCTTATGTATGCTTTTGCTGCAAGCAACTCATAGTTCTCTCAGCGTGAGTACAGATTCTTGAGACCAAAGTGACTGAACTTTGTAATTAAGGGAGACAAAGCGGTCCTTAGAGGAGACTTGCAGGGACACGGAAGTGTAGTCCTACCCCAGTCGGACAATCTCTGTGCTGCTGAGGAGGATGGATATCTTGGGGAAGGAGAACATTATGCTAGAGTGGAGAGAAATGATCTCATAGTTGGGACATTGCTTTCAGATGATGTCATGGTATCCTCTCTCACTGAGGATAACCATCTGAGGAATGGGATCCCAGTTATTAGGAAGAGCCACATAATAGGAATAGGTAGTTGCGTTTGTGATGACTGGGAGAACTGCTTGATGTGAAGGTTGTGGTCCTCTGGAGACATCTAGATACACTTCTGTGCAGTGCTGGGGAGGAGATGGTGGTCATGGTACATGTAGGTACCCATGACATGGTGAAAGGTAGGAGGCCAAATTTGGACTGCTAAGTAAGAGATTTAAGTCCAGGATCTCTGTGGTAGCATTCTCTGAAATGCTTCCAGTTCCACACACACATCCAGTTAGATAGGCAGAACTGCAGGGTTTTAATGTGTGAATGAGATGATAGTGTTCAGAGTAGGGATTTAGGTTTATTAGGAACTGGAGAACCTTTTGGGAAAGATGGGCTTCACCTCCTAGACCAAAATGGAACCAGATTGATGGTTTGTAAAATTAAAAATGTCAGAGGAGTTTTTAAACTAAGGTAAGAGCTGGGAGAAATTATTAAAGAAACCTGTCACAGTATCATTTAACTTTTAAAAAGGGGAAGTACAGAAAAACAAGGCATCTAGTTAAATGGAACTTAAAAAGGAACAGTCACAAGGATAAAATGCTTTCAAGCTGCATGGAAACTATTTAAAAACACCATGAAAGAGCCTCATGTTAAATATATACCCTCAAATAAAACTCAGAAAAATAGTAAGAGGACCAAAAAATGCCACCGTGAGTGTAAACAAAATAAAAGAGGTGGTTAGAGATAAAAAGGCATCCTTTAAAAACTGGCAGTCAAATCCTAGTGAGGAAAATAGGAAGGAACATAAATTCTGGCAAGTCAAGTCTAAAAGTATAATTAGGCAGGCCAAAATAGAATTGGAAGAGCTGCTAGTAAAAAGCACAAACTAATAGCAGGCTTTTTGAGTACATCAGAAGCAGGAAGCCTACCAGTCAGTGTGGCCACTGGGCTATCAAGGTGCTAAATGAGCAGTCAAGGAAGACAAGGCTGTTGCAGAGAAGCTAAAGACATTATTTGCATCAGTCTTCACTGTGCGGGGTTTCTCAAACTGGGGTCCGTGAGGGTATCCGCCATGGAACAGCTGTTCAACAGTGTGCAGGAGGCACTGGGAGGAAGAGGGAGGAGACGGGGATGGAACACTCTCCAGGGAGGGGCTGAGGTGGAGCGGGGGTTGGAAAGAGATGGGGTGGGGCTTTGGAGGAAGGGATGGAGTGGGAGCAGGGCATGGGGCTCTGCAGGGGGCTTGGGATCTGTGAAAAATTTTAAATAAAAATGTGGGTCCTCAAGTTGCAAAAATTTGAAAACCACTGCTGTAGACGACGAGAGAGATTCCCACACCTGACCCATTATTTTTAGGAGATAAATCTGAGGAACTGCCCCCAGACTGAGTTGTCAGTTAAGGAGGTTTTGGAACTAATTAATAAATTAAAAAGTAATAAGTCACCAGGACCAGATGGTATTCACCCAAGGACTGTGAAAGAACTCAAAATGAAATTGTGAAACTAGTAAGTGTGATATGTAACCTATCGCTTAAATCAGCTTCTGTACCAGAGGACTGGAGGATAGCTAATGTAACACCAATTAAAAAAAAATGCTCCAGAGGCGATCCTGGCAAACTACAGGCCAGTAAGCCTAACTTCAGTACCAGGCAAATTGGTTGAAACTATAGTAAAGAACAGAATTATCAGACATATAGATGAACATAAAATGTTGGGGAAGAATCATCAAGACTCTTGTAAAGGGAAATCATGTCTCCCCAATCTGTTAGAATTTCTGGGAGATGTCATCAAGCCTGTGAACAAGGCTGATCCAGTGGCTATAGTGCACTTAGAGTTTCAGAAAGCCTTTGACAAGGTCCCATACCAAAGGTTCTTAAGCAAACTAAGCAGTCATGGGAGAAGTGGAAGGGTCCTCTCATAAATCAGTATCTAATTGAGAGAGGAACAAAGGGTTACAGCAAATGATCAGTTTTCATAATGAAGTGAGGGAAATTGGGACATACGCTGGTAACATTTATTACTGATGTGGAAAACTATTTATTAATTAAATAGTAATACATATATTAATAAAAGGAGGTGAACAGGGAGGTCGCAAAAGTTGCCGAAGATACAAAATTACTCAAGAATCAGAGAGGTAGCCGTGTTAGTCTGGAATAGCAGAGGTAACAAAGTCCTGTGGCACCTTAAAGACTAACTATAAAGTTTTGAAGCATAAGTTTTTGTGGGCTAATACCCACTTCGTCGGATGCAAGCATCCGACGAAGTGGGTATTAGCCCACGAAAGCTTATGCTTCAAAAATTACTCAAGATAGTTAAGCCCAAAGCTGACTGCAAAGAGTTCCAAAGTTATCTCACAAAACTGGGCAACAAAATGGCAGCTGAAATTCAACATTAATTGCAAAGTAATTTGTACTGAGAAAAATAATCCCAAATGTACATACAAAATTAGCAGTTACCTCTCAAGAAAGGGATCTTGGAGTCATTGTAGATGGTTCTCTGAAAACATCTGCTTAATGTTTAGTGGCAATCAAAAAAGCTACGTGAATGTTAGGAACCATTAGGCGAGGGATGGATAATAAGACAGAAAATATCATAGTGCCACTATATAAATCCATGTTACTCCCACAAACATAAATAAGTACTTCTTCATACAACACATTGTCAACCTGTGGAATTTGTTGCTAGGGGATATTGTAAGGCCAAAAGTATAACTGGGTTCAAAAGAATTAGTTAAGTTTCTGGGGGGCAGGTTCATCTATGGTTATTAGCCAAGATGGTCTGGCACACAACCACATGCTCTGGGTGCCCCTAATTCTCAGCCAGAAACTCAGACTGGATGATAGGATGGATCTCTCTCGATAATTGTCCTGTTCTGTTACTTCCCTTTGAAGCATCTAGCACCGAACACTGTCAGGAGACAGGATAGTGGGTTAGATGGAGCGTTGGTCTGACCTACTATGGCAGGCCTGCACAACTTGGAAAGCAGCGAGGGCCATATTACTGCAAAAAAAAACAAACCCCAGGTGCCGGCCGAAAAGCCCCCCCTCGCTCCCCCTAGGCCGCATGTTGTGCAGGCCTGTACTGTGGTCATTCTGATGTTCTTAGTATGAAAAAAAAAATGACTGGAGATGAGACTTATGATCTAACAACCCTTTCAAAAATGCTTAGTAAGTGGTTAATATGATGTGCCCAGTGAACATATGTGATGTCTATTTCCAATAATTAATATGGCTCCCCAAATACCAGCTACCTAACCAAAGAGATACATTCCTCTATGGGATATAGATGTTTAAAAAAGTAATCTGAAGTTGCAGGGGAAACTGGCCCAACTTCATTAGCTATTCATTACTCCCAGGCCCAGAGAATGATCAGTCGTTAAAAACATAAAAGTACAATTCTCATTACTCTAATCTGTTATACACATTTAAAATCTGTATATTTATGCATACAGTGTGTGTCTATATGAGCATATACTTAAACACCTGGAGACAGATTTACATTTATCCTTTGTTCTGTTCACATTGGGTTGAAGGTTTTTCTCTTGCCCACAGAAACAGCATTTATCTCGTTACCACTGTATTCTTCATTATGCAGAATTGTGGTTCTACTTACTTCAGCAATTCTTTGCTTCCTAATTTCTCTCTTACCTATTGAAACTCCACATTCAGATTAAGGAAAGGATTGTGGACACAATAATCTTGAAATTGCATGTGAACTTTACTTCCCACCATTCTCGTAATCCCATCCTGGAAATTCAGCAATTTGAGGAGACTTGCTTGAGGTTACTTCACTGTGATTACTTAGGTCAAATTTTTCCTTCATCATTTGAAATCTAGAGGATTTTCTTTCATTCAAAGTATGTTGCAGGAAATATTTTGAGGCTAGGAGGCTTATTTTGGTTGCATATTATCTGTTGAGTTAACAACTGACGGACACAGTATTTCTTCAAACGCTTATAGTATTTATTTTGCTGCTGTTGGCTTCTGTGCAGGAATTCAACCTAAATTCTCTCCATGCCCTGTCCTCTGTACATTATCAGGGAGGCTACATTCCCTTAACTTGTCTTGCAGGGTTTGGGGGCTCCTGATGATTTATTCACAAAGGGGAAATGTTTTCTGCCAAAAGCTGCAGAGTAAAACTGACCACTGGATTTTGCTAACCAGAGAACTTTGTCTCAATATTTTGTTTTTAAATAGACCCATTCAAGAGAGCTGCTCCGATATTAGAGAGGGAAATATACAATTCTTTCCATCTTGCATCTACAGCCCTGGCTGTAAAAGAGATTAAATCCCCTTAAATCTCACGCTTCATTGTGTCTCTTCCCGTTCTTTCTGATGTATTTGAGGGATTTGCCATCACATTTACTGAGCTATCTTTTGGATTTATTTTCTAAGATTTCCTAACACAAAATCCCTTTTTAGTTGTGATTATGAAGATAAATGTGTGTGTAAGCACAAGTGGGAATTTAACTGGATGTAGGGATTTATATTGATTTATTCCAGTTTAAAACCAAACCAGATACCTAGTATGGACATGTGTAATTGGACATGGATGAGGCTTCATTTCTTGGGAGACAATGTTAGAGAGGTAAATGGGTCAGCAGGCTGGAAACAAAATATCTGTACTAACTAAAATCAAGGGAACCACCCTGTGAACCATTTACAATGGATAAGATAAATTGTGCATGTAAAGATGAGATAAAGAATAAGATGTGCATGGACAGGGCCTGTTGTATGGGGATTAGTTCTTACAAGGTAACCAAGCCAGTTTCAAAACATGCGATGCAATGTACGGTACATGCAATGTGATGTGTACAGTTGTATAAAGGAAGAGGTTTCCTCTGTAATTTTGGATATGTGGTATACCTTGTTCCCATTCCTTACTCTTGAGAATGAACAGCTCAAGTGTAGTTTGATTATATAACAATGAAGGAACCCTAGTTATGAGATTGGGGAACTGAATGGAAGAGGTCTTGGGAGAAAACCCAACACACTGGTGCTGTGACTCAGATCTACGCGTGTGGAGCAGGTAACTTATAGACAGGGTCACAACTTAGCATTTAAAAAAAATAAAAATAAAACAAAAAAGCATTGGAAGAATTTAAGGGTTTGAATATAAGAAAGTGTGTACAACGCTGGAAAATGGGGTTAACTATAAGGGCAGATCTTATGGACTCCCCAAAGAAGTATTAGGGGGAGACTGAAAGAGTAAAAAAGGAACTCCAAAGAATGGTACTACAATGCTTGGAAAAGCACAGCAAAAGTAAATGCCAGTAAAAGATTAAAAAATAGGACTACATTGGCTACCATAAAAAAGTCTAGTTTTTTTTTTTCCTAATCCTAAAGCAAAGAGAACCCAAATCAAGGCAGATGTTTCACAAGGATTATTGGTCCTGGCTAAAACTAAAAGTAGTGTGCCACTTTAAGGAATAATTGTAAAAGGCATAAAAAGAAAATTAAAGACGTAGAGGAGGAAATAAACTAAATGGGAAAAATCCCCGAAAGGTCAGGGAGAAAATAGTGTTGGTTATCTATTTACATAAATTCAAAGTAAAGGGTAGCTATCCTTCAAGAACTGTATTTAATAAATATAGCTTTGCAGGCAAAATGTACTAAGCTTAAAAAATAAGTCTGAAGATCTTTTTTTTTTTAAAGAACAGAAAAACAAAACAAACACCCCCCAGAGCCACTGAAAAAGTCACCCCCAGAGCCACTGAAAAAGTTTGGCTTTAAAAAACATTTTTTTTAAATGACTTTAAGTGAGAAATTAAAGAAAGCTTTTGCCAAAAAATAAACACTGCAAAGTTTGGAAGGAATATAGCAGTTAAGGGCTGTAAAAATATTTAAAACGTGTGAAAAATACCTGACAATAATAAACCCCCCAGATATTATGGTCTAATTCGCTGCAGTCATGCCTTGTAAAACCCTTAGTTCTAAAACAAATTATGCAAAGGCTAGAGAACTGATAGATGACTACCACCACTATATACTCTTTTTTCCACAATAAACCTTTACAGCCATTCTGAAGGAAATGGACCCTTTCTAATAAACATATCTGTAAATAATCAGTTGTGTTGTTTGCTGCAGGTTCAAAAACAGTTCAGTGTAAATTATTGGACTATGGACAATTTAGTCAAAATCATAAAAAATAAATAGGGATTTCTCTATGACTTGACTGCTTCCATGTGTATTAGTAGAAACTGCATACAGTCATGTAAGAATCTCAGGGCAATGCAATAACATTAATAATCTCAAACACTCTAAGAAAAAAGGGCAAAACACCTACCAAGTTTAAAATAAAAAAAACTATATAGTTAAATTTTGTTAATAATAATAAAAAATATAAACTAAAACCTGAACCCAATTTAAAATGAAATTCTATTAAAATATTATTAAAAATGTCCAGTTTGGAGAGCGGCCACGGGGGGCGGGAGGGGGGAGGGGGGTGGGGGGGGAGCAGGCGGCGGGAGAGCGGCCGCGGGCGGGGGGGAGGGCGGGCGGCGGGAGAGCGGCCGCGGGCGGGGGGGAGGGCGGGCGGCGGGAGAGCGGCCGCGGGAGAGCGGGGGGGGGAGGGCGGGCGAGCAGGGGGGGGAGGGTGGGCGGCGGGAGAGCGGGGGGGGCGGGCGGGCGACGGGAGAGCGGGGGGGGGGGCGGGCGGGCGACGGGCGAGCGGCCGCGGGGGGGGGGGCGGCGGCGGGCGAGCGGCCGCGGGGGGGGGGGGGGGGGGCGGCGGCGGGCGAGCGGCCGCGGGGGGGGGGGGCGGCGGCGGGTGAGCGGCCGCGGGGGGGGGCGGTGGCGGGCGAGCGGCCGCGGGGGGGGGGGGCGCACGATCTGCGTACGGGGCCCCAAAATTCCTGTCCCCGGCCCTGATACTAAGCATAGTATAAGTAGTAATTCCCAATGGGCAAGATAAGGCCAAAGTAAGATAAGTCAGGAACGTAAAGATGAGGTAAACAGTAAGTTCTTCATGGACAGTGCAGGCTGCACAGGGATTGGTAAGCGAAGTAACCAAGCCAATTACAAAATGAGTAATGCCATCTATAGTAAATGTGATGTGTGAAGTTATATAAGTTTGCTGTAACTTTTGGATGCATGGTATACCCTGTACCCACCCACTACACTTGTACCTGATCAACTGAAGTGTAGTTTGATTTTATGACAGGAATATGACTGACAAGACTGGAGTTGTACTGAGTCCTTGGGGAGCTGTGTGGAAGAGATCTCAGCGGAGCTACGGTACCTAGTAGTTTCAGTTTTTAAGGACCGGTGCTCTAGACACTTACTACTGAGAGTGGTCTCCTTGAAGACTTGCTATCTTTCTTTCCTTATAAGCCTCTGATCCTAAAATCATTCCATTCTTGGAATTCTCATTGAAATCACTGAAAGTTCATGTGAACAATACTTGCAGGATGAGACTGTGCCTACAGTGCACATTATTCTCGCACATCATGGGTTGTCATCATGGATTGAACATCGAAACTTCAGCTCCCATGTACAGGCTCTATGTTGAGCTATAGAAGCAACTCCCTTAGTTGTTATCGATAATACTCTATTAGTTTCTGTGGAGGATTACCTGACATACTTAGCCTAGCTGTTGTGTACACACCTCTCTCACTGAGGTCCAGTGAAGTTGTGTGCATAACCAAAACTGAAACTTGACCCCCTATTTTGAAAGTGGGACATACTTTTTCCACTGTTTCCATCTGCTGTGGTAATCTTTGTGACTAGAACTTGCTAGTTTAGAAGTTCAAAGAATTGTGCTCATAGTGTTGAAAATGAGGCATTTTGGCTGACAGTTGATGAGTCAGACTTGAGGATTTTTTATAAATTGAGGCATAATTATGAATGTTCTGCAACTCTCATGATTAAGAGCATCTTGCACAGTTTAAGAACAGGCATTCAATTGCTTTCAACTTTTGTTTTGGAGAAGAATGTGCATGAGCAAATCTAATTAATGAATCTCTAGAGATAGCTTTGCTGCTGAATTAGCTTATTATGGTATAAATTTTTGCTGCTGAATTAGCTCATTATGGAGTAAAATACTGAAAATGTAATCCCAAAACAGAGTATGCAAAAGCAGCTAAAGGGTAGTAAATTATCACCTTTCATATGTTGGCTTGATTTTTCTGTCTCCATGACAGAAGTTAGCAACTGAGTTCAGTAATCAAAAAGCACTCCTTAGATCCATTCTGGCATTTCTAAACTGATGAACTTTGTTTTGCACCACTGAAGTCTATCGCAAAACTGTTACTGGCATTTCTGTTGTGCTATGGGCACATAGTGACTTTTTATGTTCTTTAAAGAAAAAGATGACTAAAAAGAGGAAAAAATCATCATACCCAACATCCCTGCCCTTACCTGTGCTATCAACCCTCTTTCCTTTATCCCCACTATCCCTGTCACTTTTTCACCTTCTCCAGAAAGAGTTTTAGGTGTCGCTTGAATTCACTAACAAGAACAAACATGATGCAAAGCTATAGATTGTACTTTTGAACATATCTATATATTATGATGTATTTATCTAGACAGTGGCATCCACTTGTCATGTTTCTTTCTTAACATAAAGGCTCCAATCCTGCACTTGGATCTGCATGGGGGCCAGGGTCCACCTAGAAGAGATTGTGATGTTGGTGCCTTAGGGTATGTCTTCACTACAGCAGTAGGTCGATTTTCTTTAATTCGATTTTGTAAAGCAGACTGTATACAGTCGATTTTGTGTGTCCCCACTAAGCACAGCAAAGCACAGCAAGTCGACAGTGTCTGTCCGCACTACTTTTGCAAGCGTCGACATAACGAGCGTTGCACTGTGGGTACCTATCGCACAGTTCCCGGAGCCCCCAGCAGGCACCATTTCGAGTGCTACACTATGGGTAGGCATTTCCAAATTTCGTGCCCTTTTTCCGCGCCGCCGAACCCCATTACGAGCGGCGCACTGTGGGTAGGCATCCCATAATTCGCGCCCTTTCTCTGCGCTGCTCTAACGCCATAGCACTGCAAGCATGGAGCCCGCTGATGCCACGGCTGCAGTAATGGCCGTTGTGAGGACCTCGATCACGGTTGCGGATTTCATGCTGTATCGTCTGCAGAGGAATGCGATCCGGGGAGAACTGCGCTTTCCGGAACCCGACGACAGTGAGGAGGAGATGGACCAGGACGTGCACAGCGGGGACGACAGGGACACTGACGGTTTTGGAAGTGGGGCGACTGACAATCTGTCAAATTTGGTGGCAATGGGGCAGGCTCATGCCATCGAAGGCCGGTTCTGGGCCAGGGAAACAAGCACGGACTGGTGGGACCGCATAGTGCTGCGGGTCTGGGATGACTCCCAGTGGCTCAGAAACTTCCGCATGCGAAAGGGCACGTTCATGGAACTTTGTGACTTGCTGTCCCCGGCCCTCCGGCGCAAGAATACCAGAATGAGAGCGGCCCTCACAGTTGAGAAGCGAGTGGCGATAGCCCTCTGGAAGCTTGCAACGCCAGACAGCTACCGGTCAGTCGCAAATCAGTTTGGGGTGGGTAGATCTACAGTGGGCTTTGCTGTGATGCAAGTAAGCAGGGCAATCGTCGAGCTGCTGCTACCCAGGGTTATAAACCTTGGAAACCTGCAAGCTACTATAGATGGCTTTGCCGCCATGGGATTCCCTAACTGTGGCAGGGCTATAGATGGGACTCATATCCCTATCCTGGCACTGGACTATGAGGCCGCCGAGTACAGAAACCGGAAGGGATATTATTCAATGGTCATGCAAGCAATGGTTGACCACAAGGGACGTTTCACCGACCTGTACGTGGGGTGGCCGGGAAAGCTTCATGACGCTCGTGTGTTCAGGAACGCTAGGATTTTTAGACAGCTGCAGCAAGGCACTTTCTTCCCCGACCAGAAAATTTCCGTGGGGGGGTGGTGGTGGTGGAAATGCCGATCGTTATCATTGGGGACCCAGCCTACCCCCTAATGCCCTGGGTTATGAAGCCCTACACAGGAGCCCTGGACATGGGTCAGGAGCTGTTCAATTACAGGCTGAGCAAGTGCAGAATGGCCGTAGAGTGTGCATTTGGCCGTCTGAAGGGGAGATGGCGTTCGTTACTGATTCGCTCAGACATCAGCGAGAGAAATATCCCCATTGTTATTGCTGCTTGCTCTGTGCTCCACAATGTCTGTGAGAACAAGGGGGAAACGTTTATGGCGGGCTGGGAGGCTGAGGCAAATTTACTGTCTGCTACTTACCAGCAGCCAGACAGCAGGGAAAGTAGAAGAGCACACCAGGAGGCCCTGCGCCTCAGGGACGCCTTGAAAGACAGTTTTCTGAGTGCCCAACATGTCGTTTGAAACCTGCTCCCTTGCTCTGCTCTAAGCCTGCTGTCCTTGCACCCTCTTTCCCTCCCCCGTCCCCATGCTTGCAGAGGAAATAAATTCACTGTTTTAAAAATCATGGTTCCTTTATTGCTTCATCAGAAATACAAATACAGGGGATCACTGTCATGGTAGCCTGGAAGGGGTGGGTGAGGAGGGAAACCAGCAGTCGCACTGGTGGAGGAGCAGGCAGAGGAGGGGGGGGGGGAAGAGGGGAGAAGAGGGGGGGACAAGACACAGCAGCTTTTAAAAGTTTTCAGAGAACCTCAGCCTGCTGCTGCTTGTGCTGGCTTGTGGGGTGGAGTGGGTCGGTCCACGGAGCTTGCCCCCCCGGGTTCTCACCCCGCGGTTGGGTGGGGAAGCTATGGGATTTGGGGCGGTGGGGGGGGAGGTGGTTACACAGGGGCTGCAGAGGTGATCTTTGGCCCTGCTCCACCAGAGATCGCAGCATGTTGCTTTGGTTCTCCATTATACGGAGCAAAGCATCCATGCGTCTTTCTTCGCGGTCCTGTCGCTGCAGCCACATTTCTTCCCTCTTTTCTGCTGCCTGCCTTGACTGTAGCACTGATTCCTGCCTTGACTGTATCAATCTTTCCCTCCATTCCGTCTGGCGGGCTGCCTCAGCACGAGAGTTCTCCAGTAGTTCAGTGAACATAATATCGCGCGTTCGCGTTTTCTTTTTACGCTTTCGTATCTGCGATGCACGGCGGGAGGAGCAGGATGGGGGATTCTGAGATAATTGTTCATCTGTGGGCGAATGTGGGCAAAGAAAGTTTGAAAGTTATGAGACAGATACATTCAAGGTTACGAGACAGATGCAGTCTCGGACGGTACACAATGGGAGTACTATGCCATTTGCAACCTCAGTATTCAGAGCCCTGATATGATTTCTGTACAAGGTCATGTTCTACACCTAAAAGTGACTGAATGGCTCACAGAAAAGTCACAGCATCTCAGACACACATGCGTGCCTCAGCCCAACACGGCTTCTGAAATCACCGTGCAGCCGGCCATGGTAAGTTAAAAGCAGCACTTGCATATTGAAGAGTAACCCCACCCTCTTCCACCCACCGCGTGGCTCCCACTGAACCGCAAACTGCAAAACAAAGCTCAAAAATCTCTCTCTAAGGGCTGGCTGGGGCACTTCTGCGGAGGCAAATGCTTGCAAAATGACTCTTCAAATTCCCCGCTAACTACCGCTTCGGGCTGGAGGGGGGGGGGGGTTGGGTGCGCGTTGGATCTTAAGCGGAAGCAACCGCTTGCAGACTGTTCAGATTCCCTGCTAGCTACCGCTACGGGCGGGTGGGGTGGGGGTTTGGGGGGGGGCGGTTGGTCGGTCTTTAGCAGAAAAGAGTACTTTGCAGCTGGGAATCTTTATCTGCCTACTAATTGCAGTCCGTATTTCAAACAGGTAACCATGAATGACATCACTTTGCTTAGAATTTCTCAGAGAGATAGAGAGCGCATGCTCCTTGCCTCCATGCAAAGTCCTGGTCCATTCGCCGCAATGCTAGCCTGCTCAATGATACCAGACTACTTACTACTTTTGTGGTGTGGGATGGTCTCCTATCACGGGGGACCACATAAGGCGGCTCTCCCCAGAACTCTGGTGCGGAAGATTCATCGCTACCTCCTGGATAGCTTCAGTGAAATTTCCGTGGAGGACTTCCGGTCAATCCCGGAGTATATTGACAGACTCTTTGAGTAGAAATTGACCAGCAATGAAAGCACGCTAAGTCCTTAGGGCAAGTTAACGATTAATAAATGCTTCCTTTAAAAAATCATACGTCATGTAATCCCTTAAAAAGAAACACTTACCCCCCTGGGAGGCTTGGGAGGGTGCTGGCTGCAGGGTGATAAACAGCTCCTGGCTGTCTGCTAACACGGTTTCTCCACTGGCCTCCTGCTGCTCCGTGAAATTTCCCTCCTCCTCATTGTCGTCCTCATCAGAATCAGTCTCATCCCTGACGATTATCCCATCGGTGGAGTCCACGCAGACCGGTGCAATGGTGGTGGGGGCGCCCCCCATTATCTGATTTAGTTCATTGTAGAACCGGTATGTCCGCGGCGCGCCCCCTGATCGTCCATTTGCCTCCTTGGCTTTCTGGAATGCTTGCCTCACCTCCTTAATTTTTACGTGGCACTGTGTGGCGTCCCTGTTGTGGCCCCTTTCCAGCATGGCCTTGGAGACCCTGGCAAACGTGTTGGCATTCCGTTTGTTGTTGCGTAGTTCCAACATCACGGATTCCTCTCCCCAGATAGCGATGAGATCCAACACCTCATTAGTGGACCACGCTGGAGCTCTTCTCCTCTGGCTGGTCTCCAGGGCAGCTGAGCTCTGCATGGAGTCTTGTGATGCTGAGCTCTGCATGGCGGCTTGTGCTGCTGATTTCTCTGAATGGCGACTGAGCTGTGCAGGTGAGCTGGCCACGCTGACCAAACAGGAAATGGTATTCAAATGTTCCCGGGTCTTTTCCTGTCTACCTGGCCAGAGTTGAGAGTGCTGTCCAGAGCGGTCACAGTGGAGCAGTGAGGCAGTCCAGAGCGGTCAGAATGGAGCATTGTGGGACAGCCTCTGGAGGCTAGTAATGTCAGTTGCGTCCCCACTAGCCCACAATCGACCTTGAAATGTCGATTTTAGCGCTACTTCTCTCGTCAGGCAGGAGTTATAAAGTCGATTTTGAGGGCCCTTTAAATCGACTTTAATGGCATGTATGTGAAGACAGGTACACGTTTAATTCGACTTAACGTCGTTAAAGTCTACGTTAAGTCGTAGTGAAGACATGCCCTTAGTTTTCGATCTTGCGAAGACTAGAGTACATGCTTAGCTTTCCCTATTCCTAGTTGCCCCACTGACTTCAGAAGAACTACTGAGTATGTAAAGTTAAGCACCAATGAGACTATTCAGTACAGAAAGTTAAGAATGAGTATAAATCTCTTTAGGATCAGGGATTTGTAAAATGATGCTTAGTGCTTATAATTTATCTTCTCACTATTAACCCAATGATTCATGGTTGTCCAATTTAACTCATAGTGTTAAATAATTTTAGCAAAGTCTTTTACGGTCCAGGTGAAAAATGTAGCTAATGATATAATAGTGATGGGTGTAAATGTTTGTGTGTCATAATAAGAAATCTTTATCCATTACATAATTTTTCTTTCAAATAGTCAATTATGTACTTTTGGGAGGAAACATAGGATAGCATTCTGTCCTGCCTTATCTTAAATAAATTCACATATTGTCAATTGCTCTGACTAGAAGTTGCTTTGCTGCCAAACTGATGTACCATTCAAGAGAAAGTATTACAGACTTCTGGAGGAGGAAAGTAGAGGAGTACAAGTGTACTTTTCCCCCATGTTGTTCCTGATGTGTAAGTGGAGTATAAACAAACTACTGCTAACACTCATCTTTCAGACTACAGATTAAATGGAAAATTTATTTTCTACTTATAGAGATTCATGAAGATGTTTATAAATGACTGGATACTTTTAAAAAGTGCTTAAATAGTGCTGTAAATATTTGAAATACTGTTAAAAGCATTGGCTGTGAAAGAAATCCTAATCCATCTGGAAAGTGCCCCAGCCTGTAGCTCTGCTCTGTAGCCCGGGACCGCAGCACAAAGCACCATACAGCGGCAGGAGCTGGGGCCGACTTTGGCCCAAGGTAACTCCTGCCCCTGCAGCCTCCCTCTCCCCTTGCCTGTCCGTGCTTCCTTGATGGGCCTCCGGGCCCTTGCCTTTCCCTACTCCAGGTGGGGTCACAGGCCCCCTCCCCTGGGGGTGCTGCTGCAGCCAGGGCCGGTGCAAGGATATTTATTTCCTTAGGCGAAACTTCCACCTTGCGCCACCGATTTTTGGCAACCCCAAATCTTGGCGCCCTAGGCGGCTGCCTAGTTCGCCTAGTGGTTGTACCGGCCCTGCTGGCAACGCTGACTCATTTGCAGGGGCCCTAAGGGCTGGGGAGTTGAAAAGGGACAAGCCTGGCAGAAGAAGATCCTTTTCCCCAGAGCAAGCGGAGCAGCATCCACTCTTCCTCTCCTTGAGTGGTAAAACACCAGCTTTGGTCAGGACCTGCTGTGGGCATCATGCTAGCTGCTCCTAACAGTGGGGGTGGGGGGTGGGTGGGAGGGGAGGCTGGGAGGGATTGGCTTAGATGGAGTGGGAGTTTTTTTTGCCTTCCCCACAACAGTTCCAGGGAGGATTTGTTATGGTGAGTAGGGACAGGAGTTAGGCTATGATGTTGTAACTCACTACCTGAGTGTGGGGCAGCTGTCTAGTGTAGGTACTCCAGAGCGAAGGGACACAGTGATGGGATAAACGGCTTGGTAAAGGACTCTTAAAAAAAGAGATGTGGGTTAAAGGACTAGTAGGGGGATGGGGTTGTGGGCAGAGAGCCAATCCCCCTTTCATATAGCCCACCTTAACCCTCATGGCAGTGAAGGGAGAGATGGTAAGGTCCCAGCCATGAGTTGACTGGGGGACCTGGATGGAAAAACGGGGGCTGATAGCTAGATATTCAATGAACATGGAGTTATCTGCACTCTGCACATTTTTTTATCTTCTGGGTAATCCCAGAATCTAATAATTAAGGTTTAGCTTGATTAAAACCATATCAAATGTCTCCTGTCCTCCTCTAAAGTGTAAAGTAGGCCTAAGTGGAGTAGCAGTAGAGAGAAGAGAAGAATGAAGACAGGAAGAGAAAGATGGATTGTAGAGAAGGGAAAAGTGGATGATGATGCCTAATTATTTATATAGGACCTGAGATGCATAATTGCTCCTTTCCCCAAAGAGCTTACAAGAAAACACACCAACAAAGGAATAGAAGAGATGGTGGTGGTGGTTTAAATCACATGCATAATCTTCCTTTCCACCTTTTAAAAATCCTTATATTAAATAGTATTTTATGATGACATTTCCCTTCAATTTTTGTTGATTTATCCAATGTCTCTAACCTTTTGTTGTTTGTTCAGTTTTTATTTAACCCTCTAATTATCCAGTCCTTACAAGAATAACCCCTATTTAACAAGTTAGTTTTTGGGTATTGCTTATAAATGGAACTGTAGGGATAATTGCTTTAAGCTGTGGCTGGCTTTTTTTTTCTTTCTTGAAATGTGGTTCTAGAGGCAACATCTTTTCTCTAAATAAATAAAATTCTGTTGAATAGTATAACTGGCTTTAGACAAAATAAAAATGGAGGAAGCAGTCACATTACAGGCGAGTGTCATCTTACGTGGGGATTCTGTTCCGCTGTTAGTGCATAAAGCGAAAACTGCATGTAGTGAAACACTCATTGAGTTGAATGGCAGGCGGAATCGCCCGCACTTCAGATGCAGTTTTCAAATTATTTTTCCTTTCCCCCACCCGTTTTTGCTGACTGGGCAAAGCTGAATTTGCGTATGTTAAATGCATCTAAAATGGGACTCACCTGTACTGTACATTGCTACTGTTTTGGGGAGTAGGGTCTTATTAGAAATTGCCATATTTTTTAGTCAAGTTGTAATGTTTTTAAGCATATTTGGTGCCCTCAGTTTAGTATTTTTTATCATGATACATTTTTTCACTGTTAATCTCTTATGAATTGTGAGTCAATGTCATACATGTACTGTAGTCTAGTAATTTATTACAGGCAATATTGTGTTTGAAACAAAAATAACTTTCTATGTGGCATAGAAAGGTACACTTGATGAAATGAAATTGAACGTCACTGCCTATTTTCTGTATATGTCTGGCTGTAGTTTGAGTGTATTGTTATATTTATCTGAAAAGTGAACAGATTTTTTTTATTATGGAAAACCATTTCTAGATGGGAGTATTATTGCTTTCCATGTGCCATTTAAAATATTGATGGGGGCTGCATTAGAATCGCATACTGCAGAGATGGCTTTTTAATGTATTGGTGCTATTTGCATGGCTATTGTTAAGAATCTGTCAGCATTTCCATTATAAATCAGCATTTGCCTGAGTTAATAACTCAGCCATACAAATTAGCTTTGACTAGAAATGTGACACCAAAGGGTTCAGTCTGAGAGGAAATTTTATATTCATTTAGAAAATACAGAAAGGAAGGAGGTATTTAGGTTTGCTATTTTTAATTTTGTATTATGCAGCCCCACCTAGGAAAGAAAATATTAAATTAATATTTGCTTTCTAAGTTTAAAAACATTGTTTTGACTAAAGGCCTGACCAAATTTAAGCTAAGAGTATGAAATTAGTGCGTCTGGGTAACTTATTTTTCTTTTAATTGTTTGTTTGTGAAAGGGACAGTATGCACACTTGTATTGAACATGCACAATTTCCTTTAACAAAAAATGTGATTGTTTTCAGCATGTGGCTTCATTGCACATACGGTACCCAGCGCTAGAGAGTTCTGCAATAAGTGGAGTTAGTCTCATTGCCAAGAGAGACTAGAAGGGCTGGTAAAGAGCCATTGCTACTTATGGTGTAATTATTAACAGTAGGGATTTTAAAAGTCCCTGCATAGCAGTGTGCTTAAACAGTGCATCTTACAAAGTGCTAAGCACATCCTCTGAAGTGCCAAGCCCCCTCAGCTCCTGTCCTTCGCCATTTGGAGTTGAGGGGCCTCAGTGCCTCGGACGACTGGCCCCTGACTCGGTGGGACTTGAAGTGTGGGGATTTATCTGCATAGGCACAAGAACTCCCAATATCAATGCATTCATTGAGGATATATTTCTCCAGATCTCTATGTATAAAGACAATAATGTCCTAAAATTCATGAGCCACATCCTCAGCTGGTGTAAATTATAGTATGCTTCAATAGAACTATGATCATTTACATCATGTACCAGACTGTCTTTCCATGGAAATATATTTCTCTTGTTATTTTCAAACCTTTCATCAGACAACACCAACAGCAGGAAATTTAGCTTTTGAAAGCACTACAGTAAAATAATCAGGATTAAACCTTCAAAGTACAGAACGCTTCCATTTAATGATAAACCTTTGCTTTTCAGTTTTGTGGGTATTAAATTAGATTTCCAGAAATAGCTGACTAACACAGCTTTTTGAAGGAAAATATATTTTTCTATTAATGTCAAAGGGGAAATAGTACCAAATAATATGTTTATTAACTGATAGAATTGTTTTGATAAACTATATATAATTGTTCTTTAATACTGTATATGCATTTTAACAGGAAGAACATATTTTACTGATTCATGGCAAAACCTCTGACTCTAACAAATATAGACACATGAATTTGCATGTGGAGATGACCATTGTATTCAAATATCATGTTTTTCAAAAAGGTTTTGTGATGTGTTTATATTTTGAGATTTACTGGTAAAATAATGTGTATTTGAGTTAGATTTAAGGTTGTTGTATTGTGATGAACTAGGAATTTGTCTTGTAATTTAGAAGAACAGTAGTCCAGGGCAGTAGTCAAAGAGTGCTAATTTACTGAATGTTGGAAAAACTGTTATATCATAGTAAATTACAGTAGAACCTCCGTTATGAAAACCAGCATTACAAACTGACCAGTCAACCATACACCTTATTTGGAACCAGAAGTACACAATCAAGCAGCAGCAGAGACCACAAAAAAGCAAATACTGTACGGAACAGTACTGTGTTAAAGGTAAACTACTAAAACTACTAAAAAAAAAAAAAGATTTTTTTTTTTAAATTGACACGGTAAGGAAATTATTTCTGTGCTTGTTTCATTTAGATTAGGGTAGTAAAATCAGCATTTTTCTTCTGAATAGTAAAGTTTCAAAGCTGTTAAGTCAACGTTGAGTTGTAAACTTTTGAAAGAACCTCCATAACTTTTTATTCAGCGTTATGAACAAACACCATTCCTGAGCTGTTCATAACTCTGAGGTTCTACTGCATCTGAGAGATTGCAGCTGAAATTACAATTTGGGTGTCTAGGTTTCATAGCAGATTACATAGTAGACTTTAGTACCTGGTGTGGGGAGGAGATGGGGGAGAACTGTGCAACATTTCAAAGAAATAGCAAGATTGTGGCATATAATGTGATTTAAAAACTCAGAAATGACTGATTGTTCAAGGAATCGGGGACTGTAATATCAAATTCTCTGACAACTTAATGTTGTTATGGCACAATCCCAAACTGGTAGGAGGAATGACTCCTTGAATTATTTTAACCTTGTCTATCAACCAAAGCCTGGATTCCCAAAGAGAGAGAACTCTCTTTTCAAGAATCATAGTGGCGGTTGAGGGATGAAGAGCAGGAATTTCATGTGCATGACTTTAATATTAAAATAGAAATGAGAGAATTTTCTTTCAAAAATTAATAAGAGGCATTGATTATGTTGATTTTGTAGACAAACTTGCAGAATCCGGGCTGTTATGAATGGGTTCCTGTGGGCATGGTCAGGCAGGGCCAGATTTAGGGAAAGGCGACTGCCAAGGGTGCTGGGCTTTGGGGTGGGGACCGGACTTGGGATGCCGTTTTTGTTGTTCGCAACAAAAGAGAAAATAGAAAGTTTGAAGTGCAACATTTCAGGTATTCCATATGTGGATTCATTTTTTCACTAACATCCTAGAATGTTCTGGACTTCTGTAGACTGTTATATGATAGGGATAAATCATGCATCAAAGTTGTGAAGAGGGCTACAAATGCAATAAACCAAAGTATTCAAAACTTTAACAACTGGAAGGGAGTGGTGGCGCTGAAGATTGCCTGTTCTGGGGCGCCATTTGGTCTGGGGCCGGCCCTGTGGTCAGACACAGATCCTGAAATTGTTTTGTAAACCCCAAAAATTGCTATGAGGAAGCTGCATGGTTAATTATTATTTTATTCATTTTCTGTAAGCTTGGATTCCTAATAAACCATATACAGTAAAAGCTTTGTTATCTGGCCCTGTGCCAACTGGAAAGGTCTATAAACCAGCATTTCTAGTCCTCATAGAAAGTCCAGTTTATAGTGCAGTTGGTGCAGGGTGAGCAGGGTCCCTACTTGGCTCTGCTTAGCTCCCCCCAGAAGTGGCAATATGTCCCTGCTGCTCCTAAGTGGAGGAATGGCCATGGGAGCTCCGTGCACTGTCTCTGCCCTGCTCCAGGCGCTGGCTCCACAGCTCCCATTGGCCGGGAACCATGGACAATGGGATCTGCTGGGATGGTGTCTGTGGGCGGAGGCAGCACGCAGAGCCACATAGCTGCGCCTCCACCTAGGAGCAGCAGGGACATGTTGCCGCTTCTGGGGAGCCGCCTGAGGTGAGCGCTGCCCGTGTCCAGCACCCCGTTCCCCAACCTCCTCCTGCACCCAAACTCCTTCCCAGATCCTGAACCCTGCATCCTGTCCCAGATGCCAAGCCCCTCAGCCCCAGCCTGGAGCACCCTTTTGCACCCCTTATCCCTGGCCCCACCCCAGAGCCTGCAGCCTAAGCTGGAGCCCTCACCCCCCTCCCATACCCTGCCCCAGCCTGGATCCCCCTCCTGCACCCTGAACCTCTCATTTCTGGCCCCACGCCAGAGCCTGCACCCTAGCCCATAGCTCGTATCCCCTCCCACACCCCATCCCCTTGCCTCAGCCCACTCCAACATGCTGAACCCTTCAGTCCCACCCCCCAGCCAAAAGATTTTTTATAAGCAAATACAACTGACTGAGCCCTGTGCATTTTCTGATGGATAGCTTTCAGTTGGACTATGCTCGAGTTAGCCATGAAGAGCCGAATATTGTTCTTTCTGTTTGTATCCCCCATCATGATCAGTCCGTTTATCACTTGGTGTATTGTCCTGTGTTTATTGTAAAATATTAATGCCAATAAAATAATAGCATCCAAAATATCAGCAAAAAGTAAAGGAGAGAAGTGTTTTGTTGACATTAAAACAGAAAATAGATATTTGTACACATCTTGAAAAGGGCAAGAGTAGGAATGTTTTGATACATGAGTACGTTGGCTCATCCATGATCCATGACATCAAGGCACAGAAAGGACAATTGCTCTATTTTTTTGCTAGCTGTGAGTCAAATAAACCTGTTGAACCACACCGTGCTCTGCATATGCTTAAATTAGAGCCGCTAGACAGTGTTTTATATGAATGGTTTTCATTGAAACAATCAGAGGATGCTCCTATTTCCAGCACAATACTTGTTGAAAAGGCAATTTTTTTTTAAAAAAAGCAAATGCAATTGACTGTGCCATGTGCGTTTTCTGAAGATTGGCTTTCATGTTTTGTTTTCGTCATGGCATTAGAAAGCTAGATGTATCCGGTGAATGAAAATTGACTGACCATGAAGTTGCAGAAAAATATTGTGATTTTTTTAAAAAAATTAATTGTTGAACGTGATCTATCCCCTGAACAAATTTATAATGCTGATGAAACGGGCCTATTTTGGCAATGCTTGCCAAATTCTGCCCTAGCAGGTGCAAGTGAATTGGGTGCTGCTGGTCTTAAGCAGAATGAATACAGACTAATTGTTCTTTCTTGTGCTAATACTGCAGGCTTGCATAAAATAAAACTTTGGGTGATTGGAAAATATAATTATCCTTGAGCTTTCAAAGGTGTTGCACATTTACCTGTTTACAAAGCACAAGGTAATTCATGGATGGACAAAGACATTTTTTATGGTTGGTTTCGTTAAGATTTTTTACCTGTAATGAAAGAACATTTTAGAAAAATAGCCTTTGCTGAAGATAGTGAAGCTATTCTATTGCTAGACAATTGTAGAGCTCACCGTTCTGAACCACAGCTAGTGTCTTGTAATATTTTTACTATCTTTCTGCCTGCCAATGCTACTTCATTGATTCAACCTACGGACCAGGGCGTTATCCAGAATATGAAATGTTGTTGCAAAAGATTTCCTGAGAAAGCTGAGCAATCATGAAGGCAATATACAGGACTTTCAATCTTGTTATAACATAAAAGATACAATTTTTAATGTTGCTTATGCCTGGAATTTTGTTAAAAGTAAAACCTTTAGGAGAGCTTGAAGAAAATTGTGGCCTAGTGTTATATTTGCAGAAGTGTCTTCTGATGAGGATGAATTTGAAAGCTTTAAAGTAAGAGTTAGAAAAAATACATTAGCACAAATTCTTGAAATGGTGAAGGATACTCCTCCTTCATACCCAAGCAACAAACTTCATAAAAATGAGATAGAGTGGATTGAAGGGGGTTTAAGTGACGCATACTGTTACTGATACAGAAATAATAGAGAATGTTTTGAATCCTGAAAAGTCAAAGGACACTCATAAAGACAGCGAAGAAGATGATTTTAGTGAAGAGGACAAAATAACTCAGGGAAAGGCTGCTTCAGTTTTTGAAACAATAATTAAATTTTCAGGAAGGCAGCCATATTATACTGCCCAGGCGGTTATTCAGTTGTTCATTCTGCACTCTACTTTTATGCAAAAGAGGTAGAAGACAATTAAGCTGTTAAGTGTATTATTAGTGATTTGGGTGTATGCCATGTGCTGCCCATAGTGATATGTAGTGTTATATGATCACATATCATATAGAAAACTTTACCTGTATACACCAAAGTGCTTCAAGAAACCAATCACTCTGCAGTGCAGCATTGCTATGGGCTTGGTGAGTACCTGTATATTATACTACTATATTTTATACTTTATTCATTTTATTGTATTCTAATTCTTTGAAAATTGATATTCCAGTGGTAAGTAGAACTCTTAGTTAACCAGAATATTTGATTAACTGGCACCCCTCACGCCCCCAACGTGCCTAGTAACAAAGCCTTTACTATATTGAGCTCATTGCCTTTCTGAAGAATAAAGAAAAAAATTGGGAAAACTTGATATTTTTGTTTTTGGAATTTGGAATCCTGTTTATTGTAATGTAGTTTGTACTTTCCTAATCTGAAAATACTTGAAATGCCAAAATCCTTTTACATATAGATTATTTTGAAGACAGTTCACTCCCATAACCACTTTCAGTCTATGTTAAAGAGACTTCCTGAAACTCATGGTAGTCTTTCAAGTGAAGCTGATCAGCTGATCTGTCTCTGTTATCTTAGATTCAAAGCGTAATATATTCAGTTAGCATCTTAAAATAAGATGCTTACCATGTTTTGAAAAGCCTTCTGAGATCTGGAACAGTCAGTGCTGGGGAAAAGTAGTTAATGTTGATGATAAATTCCCAGTCCATGGCCCTGCCTGCTGATTGGACAACTAAACAGAGCAGATAAATGGTGCAATGAGACAAAAAAGAAAACCTTGACATAAAGCACAGTTATGCATTTTGGATGCTGAGGTGAATCCCAGTAAGTAATCCTGAATGAGCTGCTCCTTGCTGGAGCTGTGTCAACCCATAGCAGCTGCTTGCTTTGACCTTAGAAACATTTATGCTTGATTGATTGGATAATGTGGTTTTAGCATTGAGGTTGGAATATGTATTAAGTACCTGATAGAAATAAATTCCAAATGTACACAGCTGCATGCTAGTGTCTGATATGAGCAAAGTTGAGATGAATGGGATATATTCCAAATAAGATTACAGGAGACATCCTTTTGCTAATAAAAGGGCAGGCTGGTCACATTTATAGAAAGATGATACACAAACCTGAGGTCAGTGGTTGGGTGACTTCTGTTTTGCTATATTAATGTGGCTATGTTGGACTGATGACTAAATTTCAATGCTGAAATTTATGGGCCAGTTTTTTACCACAACTATAGATGCATACGTATGCCCTTGCAATTCTAATTTATGTGAACAGCTCTTGCAATTGCATGTGTAGTTGCTTTAAATTCACAAGTATATGAAAAATTATAAATCTAACTATTTGCTTATGCAAATGTTTAAATTATGTAACCCACAACTTACTGTGTTATGTCCTCTCCAGATGATCTCTGTTAAAACTATCTAAATAAACTATTACTTTAGCTCAATTGGAGAGACGCATGACTCTTAGAATCATTGGGTTAGAAGGGACCCGTAAGGGTCATCTATTCAAATCCTGCATTTTGGCAGATAATTTAGCTGTGTCCAGAGGTGAAAGTGGGCCGGTATGGTGTACCAGTAAGAAGTAGCTGCTGGTACCCACCTGTACGCAGCCGACTTTAAAGTGCTGTTGCAGCAGTTTTAATGTCACTGCCCCTTTTCACTCTCTCCCCCTGTGTCGGCGGTCCTGCTAGTAGGAACCCTATCACCCTATCACTCTGGATCCTATCACATTATCTGAAAGCGCTATGGACCCGGATATGGACAATGGGTTTGGAGAATGTAAATGTGTAATATACCAGTGTAATCCCATGTGAAGGCTGAATTGAAGCTACTTTTAAAATTTGGTCAGTATATCTACTGAGTACATCTGTGTGTATTTTTATGTACAGATCGACTATGCTAATAGGTATAAGATTAGAATTGTGTGCTGCAATTACTATTTAATTCTGTTATTGTATAGCAATATGCATAAGATGTTCATATATTTTAAATGTTTCCCTAGCGGGAAAAACACTTAAATTACTTAGCATAACCCATTTTTCCACTTGTAATGACCATTAACTGGAGTGTTTCTTTAGCATTGTAGTTGGAATTATTTGTTTTTTTGTGTGAGCGCTTGAATATGTATCTGACTCTATTCAAGAATCGGAGAGGTAGCCGTGTTAGTCTGGAATAGCAGAGGTAACAGAGTCCTGTGGCACCTTAAAGACTAACTGAAGTTTTGAAGCATAAGCTTTCGTGGGCTAATACCCACTTCGTTGGATGCAAGCAAGACTGTATTCAATAATTCTCTGTGGAAATGTCTTTCTAGTTTAGTCATCCCTTAAAAGATGACTGTAAAAACAAAATATTTCTCTCTTAAATATATTTAAAAAGCATTAAAGATAGTAAAAAAAGGAATTTTGAAGAAGTTTGGAGTTAGGTATAATGAAATTCTTATCATGAAAGGCAGAAATATATTTAGGGCCCTGTACTGTTCCGAATGTGTTGTCAATGGAAACTATGTCCACTAATCAAGGGCAGCATTTGATGAATATTGTCTACCTCAGGGAAGTAATGATTTGCCATTTAATGTGTAGCTTTATCGCCAGGTAGTAAAAGTAGTTTTTATATGGTATTAAAGGGATATAATGTCTGGCGAATGTACACTTCCTTGTTAACAAGTTTACTGAAGGTTTATATTTCACCTACAATACATACATTTGGTGACTTTAATAATAATTAAAACATTAAGGGGTGGATTATTTCCCCATAAATTTATGGTACAATGCAACATTCTTAGTTAAATCATATTCCAGCCCATGTTTTTGTAATCGAGATGTTGCCTTCTTATGTGGAAGCTGGATATGCAAATGACCATAGTTTCCTAAAGTAGTTATTTTTATTTAAAAGTAGAAGAATGAGCAATAAAATTCCCTGTTGAAAATGAGCCACTCTTTGTGCTTCATAAAACATTTGTTTTCTCAGAGGCTAGTCACCACCTCTCTTTGGTTTGTATTAAAATGTGGTCAGGATGGCAGTTCGGCTGTATGGTTCTCTTGTCCCCAGTGTCCCCTTGCTTGTTCATGAGATGACATTCAGTGGAGAGAGAGCCTGGCCCCCGATAATGTATGAATTTGTAAAACATAGACTGGAACTGATTTAAAGCACTAGACATCTTGTTTGATTAAGCTGTTTTTGTTCAGATTAGTGATTTTATGCCAGTCAATGATCAGATTATATTTTCCCATTCATTGGTGCTGCTGAAATGGAAAGGGAATCAGCGATGCCTATTTGAGGAAGAAGTCAGCATCATGTGGCTATGGAATTTATTTCCTGTAAGCTGCATTGCAGTCATACCATTTCAGGTTATGGATGGGTCTTTTACGCAGCATAGTGAAATACAGTACATTTGTGCTGTGCTAAGGATTTAGCCAGTCTTGTCCAGTTTCAGCATTGAACAGACTAATACTATGTGTTTTTTAAATAGATAATACTCTGTTAAAATGATTGATTTTTCTTCTAGTTCTGTTTTGTTGTACTAGTTCTCCACTTAGTTGAAATATTAAATTTAGCAAAGGTAGCTATGCAATAAAGTGCAATAGTATTTATAAGAGGAAGTCAGCCAGAAATGAATTTGTTTATGCTTTTTGGGTACTGATAAGGTTTTCTGATAGTTAATCTGATTTTACACAAATTTGAAGCAGTCTATTAAGTTATCTTCTGTCTTTTAAAGGTAGTGACATAGTATGCCATAAGGAATAAGTAATCTATGGAAACTTAAATTTCAACTTGAAGAGCATTGAATAATTGTATATAGGCAATTAGCAGAGATCTGTGAAATTTACACAAATTTTACGGGGCTAAAAAATACAGGGCTAAAAAAAATATGGGGCTAAAAATTTTGTGGGGCTAAAAAATAGCAGCAAAAAGGTTTGAGCTGGCTTTTGAGCTCAGAAACCCGGTGATGGGGGAGTGCCTCAGAGCCCAGGCTGCAGCCCAAGCCCAAATGCCTACACTGCTGTTTTTAGCCCCATACCATGAGTCCCACAAGCCCAAGTGAGTTGACTGAGGCGCTGAGACTCATGGTCTTGGGTCTTTTTTTTTTAAAAAAAACATATTTGTACCTTGAGAGGTGTAAACACTTTTGAAGATCTCATCCTCAGACCCCCAATCCCCAAATTGGATTCAGATCAGTTGACCTCAGTGGGGCTCTGTGCTGATACAAGGGCCCTGTTCTAGGTTGGGGATCATGTTCTCTGTAATTGCCCATCTTCTTTAAAGTATGTACTGAATAATCTATATTTATTTTATATAGATGTTCTTCACAGTTTCTTTTTTTTAAAATAGCTAATGTGTGAAAATAGTTGAAAATCCAGCAACAAACGTATATATAACTCCTCTTTTTCGTCTCTGCCCAGGTAATGCAACATTGTTTCTATAAAGCATGTCTCTGCTTTGTATAATGCCATGAAACCAGTCTGAAAGCCCATAGGAAACAGGCTGAAGTCTTTAAAATCATATATTAGATAACCGTGGGATGCAATATTTACTACCACATGTGATTATTTTTTTTAAAAAAAAGTTGATTGCCATAGTATGTTGCATAATCTTCCTCTGTATTTTCATTTTCCTCCCTCCTTCCCACCCTATAAGTGCTCACACAACCTCTCACCTCCCTCTCAAAATGCCTTTTGTTCTCCCCTGTCATCTCCATGCATCTGGTCGTCCTGTTATTTTCCCCTCAGCTTGATAGTTTCATTTTTTAAAGCTATGTTCCACAAAGTACATAATTAAGCAATAAGACACGACAGGGCATGAATAGTATTGCGTTAATTGATGGAGTGAGAAAAACCAAAGGAAAACTACAGAGAGAAAATACCAGCTGGCACTCGATAGGTGTATAATTTGCTATTCATTTAAAGGGAAGCTAATCCATGGGGTGGAATTTTACATTTTAAAATGATGAGAAAACCATACTACAATTGGACTGCCACTTAGATATCTCTCTCTTTATTTAGAACTGGGCAGCATTTTTGCTGCCGCTCTTCACTACAAGAACTGTTCTGGACAGTGGTACTATCCTGTTGCCACCAGAGTATCTCTTACACTACAGATGTGTTGATTTCTGTGCAAAAGTAGATGTTCATTTCAAGGGAAGGTGTACTGCAATGTACTTACAGATACACAGCTGATCTGCTGATGAAAACTATATGTCAATAATAAAATTCTGTTGCAACCCAAAGAGACCATAGCAACAGACTGAGTGGTAGCAAATGCCAATGGTGGATACTGAATACAGTAAAACCTCCATTTAACAGACTAATTCGGGCGAGGGGGTGTCCGTTAAATCAAAAAGTCCGTTATTTAATAATAAAAAAAAATGAGCTGTCGGAGCAGCAGCCCGACCGCCACAGGGTCGGGGCGGCAGCTCCGCAGCCCGCCTGCTGCCGGGACCGGGCGGCAGCCGGAAGCTGTCAGCCAGCCTGCCCGCGGCCGGGACCCGCCAGCCAACCCTCCCGCTGCCTGGACCCGGGCGGCAGCCGGGAGCCGGCAGCCAGCCCGCCAGAAATGGATCTGGAATGCATCAGACTTGCTCAGAAATTTTGTCCGTTGCATCCGAAGTCCGTTAAATCGAGGTCCGTTAAATCGAGGGTTTACTGTACAATCAAAAGCAAGCGGAGGAAGTACTTCCTAACCAGTGATTGTTTGGCAAAGATTATACAACGTTAAAAGTCTCTGCTTTCCTTTAATCAAAACCCTATAAAATAAAATTGAATTTTGGTAAAGGAAGGAAGTGGGCAAATATAACTTTTTCCTTTTGTAAAAGAGCAGAAGGGGAGCAGTGCGAGTAGGTGTTCAGAGCAAATGTTAAGAGCTGCCAGATTGTGTAACAAATTCTACTGCTCCTGTTGAGCCCATGAACCTGTTCCTGAATGCCATCTACTGGTGCTTTATCTAGTAACTATTTACATATATTCAACTGCAGAGCACTCTTAACAGCAGAGACAGCAAAACTATAATTATTTTGTTCAAATGGGCTGTATAATTGAAAATACTATAAAATTCTGAATTCGTGTGTTCAGAACTTCTATGTAGGCCAGTGCTGCTTTAGGTTTTAGAACATAATTCTGGCAATGAAGTGCTCGATTGTGATTTATAAACCATAACTACAAATATTTCTGATGTGACAAAGATTGTATAGACTGTTTTCATAGCAACATTTAGTTTAAGATTTCCTTTTTATGTGTTCAAAGATACTACTTTATTGCTGTTGGAATGTGTGAACATATATAAATAAAAGACCAGGAGGATTATTCATGGTAGACTGTTGCCTCATTTCAGGCTCTCATCCCTTGTAGCTTGTCACTAACTTCCAGAAAATGCCCTTCTGTTGGTCATAACAAACTAAAGAAATATGAAGTACAATAATTGCTTCATACTCAGGTATAAGTCATGTCCAGGTCAACATGGTGTTTTGTCTCCTTTGTCTGGGTGATGTAAAACTTACCAAAGTTTGGGAAAAGGCATAGAAGTGAACAGGTCAGTGATCAACATTGTTTCCTTCCAGGCACCTTTCTATATTGACATGCAAAAATAATTGTAAAAAATAGTAATATGAAGGAAGAATGATTATTTCATCCTGAGTGTTGGGTGTTTTGATTACTTGAATTAATACCTTGCAAACTGGCACATAGATGTATGTTTTATATGAAGATTTTTATATTTATATATTCAAATTAATACTTTACTGTTATCCCTTTGGACAGCATATAGTCAAAATCTGGTCTTTGCAGGTGATTTAATTTGAATGAGAAATAAATGGCCTAGAGTAAGTATGCATTAGTGTAGTTTGTGTGTTTATAAAAATATACCTCAGTTTCCCTGAGCATCAGATGGGGAAATCCCAGGTAAGATATTCCAGCTTTCCTCTGAAGAAACAACTTTCTTCTTAGCATTTCCTCTCCCCAGGGACCTCTAGAGCACCCACCTGTTTGCTCACTCAAAATGCTTAATAGGGTACGTCTTCACTACCCCCCGGATCGGCGGTAGCAATCGATCTTTTGGCGACGCGATAAATGATCGCCAGCGGCGCCCCCGTTGACTCCGGAACTGCAGCTTGCCCTCACGAGGTGCAAGCTGGAGTCGACGGGGAGTGCGCCGCCGCCATGAGGATGGCAGGTAAGTCAGCTGAAGATACACCGACTTCAGCTACGTTATTCACGTAGCTGAAGTTGCGTATCTTCAGTCAATCCCTCCCCCACCCCCAGTATAGACCAGCCCATAGACAGCTTTCTTCCAGCCTGTGTTTGAAACATGTAAAACCCCCTTAGCTGCACACTCTGCTGCTAGGTCACCTGGCATTGGACAGTGAGCCTGGGTCATTCATGTCACAAAATTTCCCAACAACTCTAGGTGACTCCATGCCCTGTGTCCACTATTTCTCTAGAGAGAAACTCGACTTAATGGGTATGGCATTATGTATGTCTTTCATAACAGTGTTTTATGTCAGAAGTGGCGCATTGGGTTCAGCATGGCTTTTCTCTTCTTGGGCTAAATCCTACTCACCTTTCAGATTAATAAAAGAGAATAAGTAAAATTCTGTCCTCAGATACGTGTGTGCAGCTCCTGTCGAAGTCAATGAGAATTGCACATGGATATGTTTTTGCAGAACTTGGATATGTTTTCATAAATGCACTGCAACAATTTTCAACTTACTCTGCATATTACACTAAAGCATCTTAAAGAGGGTTGGTGTAGACCTTGGGAGAGATTTCTTTATAAAGACAAATAAATAAATAAATGAAAATTTGCTGAATCATCCTTTCGGTTAGGACTAAAGTGGAATTGGAGCTTTGAAAGGGAAAATCCACATTCCTGCAGCCATTTTCACAACAATGACAAGAGTGGTCAATTGACTTAAGGGGATTTTGGGATGTTTCTGGAAGTCAGTCAGAGCACAGTAATGCAACACCTTATTCACACTGTAACTGGAGGCCTTGGCTACACTTGCAAGTTATACTGCATTAAAGCCTCCCAAAGCATTCTACTTCACTCCCCGTCCACACTGGCAAGACATGTAGAGTGCTCTGACTCTCTTGCTAGAGCGCCCCTGGTACTCTAGCAAGAGGGATAATGTCTGATGTGTATAGGGTGAGACCCCACCCCTTGCATTTGAAAAGCATGTTGCAGCCACTTGAATGCTGGGATAGCTGCCCATAATGCACCGCTCCCAATGCCGCTTTAAGTGCCGCAGATGTGGCCACGCCTGTGCGCTTGCAGCTGTCAGTGTGGACAGACTGCAGTGCTTTCCCTAGTGTGCTCTCCGAAGGCTGGTTTAACCTAAAGTGTTCTACATCTGCAAGTGTAGCCAAGGCCTAATTCTGGGTTCCTGGATACCAGTCCTGCCTTTGCCACTGACTTGTGTGACCCTAAGCAAATCACACATCCACTGTACTTAAATAAGAGAAATAAAAACTTAACCACTCCCTTTACATCTGGGGAAAATACAGTTACCTTAGGGGGAAACATGAGACTTCATTAATTACTGTTTGTAAGATGACAGAAGAGCTATGGAAAGACACCTTCAAGTCAAAGAATTAAATATTCACTCCTACCACTTCAGGTAACTTTTTCTGTCTTCCCTCAAAAGAACAAAATAGCAAAAACATCTTCCTTGCTTCAGAACACACACAGGCTCTAGTTTGACTTTTCCAATAATTCCATACTGTTGTTAAAGTTCATTTGCCAGTTCTGAATGTACCGTGTAACTTAACAGGCTGTTTTATACTCCTTTGCTAGCCTTAAGGTCCTCGGTATATTTATTGGTCTGTTACTCCTGAAGGTCTATATGCTACTTCACTTCTAAGTTAACAAGGTTAATTTGTCTTTTTTCCCTGTATCAACTGTATATTAGAGTACCTTTCAGTTTTAATGGTCTCTTACCAGTTTGCTCCAGAATTGTTCTGAAGAGATTCACATCATCCTCTTGTTTTTTCCCATCCCCCAATTTTGCATTGGCCTCTGAGCCCAGAAAAAGATCTGATTTTTATTTCTTCCATTACTTAACAGCTCCCATTGCCACTAGAACAATCTCAAGCTTTATTGAAATGGCTCTTCTTTTTTTCAGGCAGTAGTGGTGATGGGAGTTCTTTCTTCCCTCTGTTCTCATGTGGTTTGTTTTGTTTGGAATCACTTTCACCTTCTGGTTCCCATGCCTTTAACAATGTGTTGGTGTTTTTGTTCATAGCATTGTAGGGGAAATATTTACATCTGAAAGAAATGTATTTTTTCACTGAATAATTTAAAAAAAACCCACAAAACTGTTTGTGTTCATATTAGGTTAATATTGTAAAAAAGGAAAAGCACATACAAACCCTCCCTCAAGTCACCATACCTGAGTTAAATCCATTCTAGGGGCATATAAGTATATTATTACAAAAATAATAATGATTCAGGGGACAGAGGAAATAATGTAAATGAAGCTACATTCGTTAGCAGCATAGGTAACAAACAAAACAAGATTAACCTGAGCAAATACAAAGTTACATGTATCTGTATCACATACATTCAATTATTTAATGAAAGAGGAGCCAATTGAGAAGCAGTAAATCTGAAAGAGAGATAGAGAGAGAGGATGGGCCACATATTATGTGAGTATACAATGTAACATGGCAACAAAAAAACGGTGATGGATTTTTGGGCGACATATGCAGACATCACATCACATCACAAAGCAGGCCTTGTGAGAGAACCTCTTCAATACATTATTCCAGCTGGGAGCTCTTATACCTGAAAGATTTTGACAAAATAGAGGGAAATAGGATGAGCAGTAAAACCATTAAAATCCTGGAGGTAGGACTCTCAAAATGACTGATTTTTTTGTTTATTAACAATTGGAAAAAAAAATAGCTTTGGGTCAACTCAAAACTTTTTCAAAATTTCAGTGAATTTAAATGTAAAACAAATGGTTGTTTTGGGTCATACAGATATTTCAGTTGACCCAAAATGAAACATTGTTTTGCTTTTGGGTGTTTCTGAATGTTTTTTAAAATTAAATTGAAGGAAGTTTTTAAATGAAAAGTTGTTTCAGTTTGAAAAATGAAAATGTTTCATTTTGAATATGCTAACTAACCATCTCAAAAAATGTTTGGGATTTTTTCAGCTGAAACAATTTGGCGAGGCAATTATAGATTCATGAAACGTTGGTGTCACCAATTTTGTGCATTTTAAAATAAAGATAATTGAAAAGTTTCACTCAGCATTAGCGGGAAGGATGGACTTATAGGAAAAAATGTTAAGGGCCAGATCCCACAAACATATGTGTAGATGCATACCGTTTGTGTCTACAGAAGTCTGAGATTACCACTGTCTTTCCCTATATCCTCCCCTGTGGTAACTGTTGGCAAAATCTGCCTCCTAATGGAGAGCATTGTGTAAATATCCTGTAGGAAGAGGGATTCTTTATAGTTAAAGACTACAATTATTACAGCGGGTGAAGAATTCCACTTCCTCCGCCAAATTTCAGTGAAAATGAAAAGTCAGTTTTATCAGTTTGTGGAAAAACTTTTGACTTTCTGCAAAATATTGAAAACAGAAATATTCTGATTTGGAAATGCCACCACGATACTCCTGGAAATTGTAGCTTAGGCATCTCATGCTTCTATCCTCCCCAGATGGCTGGTTGGGCTCCCTGGTCTGACTAAGGGCTTGGCTACACTGGCATTGTATACTGCTCTAACTTGCTGTTTCAGGGGGGTGAAAAATCACCCCCCTGAGCACAGCAAGTCTGAGCGCTTTAAAGCGCTAGTGTGGACAGGCTCCGGGAGCGTTCCTGCAGTAGTGCTTTGAAATTTCAAGTGTAGCCAAGCCCTATATCTCCCATGATGTACTTTGGCCTTCTCTCTTGGTGAAGGAAGGCAATGTAGCATTTACAGAGCCATGGATGTGGTGTGTACGGGAGATAAAATTCAGCTGAGGAGCCTGGTCATAGGAGAGAATGGGGGCAAGAGGAACAGAAATACATGACACACCACATTGGCATATCTACATCAAAATATGTTGTATTTTTGGCCAAAACCAGAAAACTGTGTTTCGTTTTCATGGGCTCATTGTTTTTCAATGTAAAAAAATTCTGTCTAAGCTGTTTTTGTGAGAAAATTGAGCTTTTGAATAAATATTTTTGCAAAAGTGTTTGCTTTCTGTGGAAAATTTAGATTTTTTTCATCAGCTATAGTAAACATGAGCCTTAGCTAAGAGATGAGAAATAGCGAAGGCCAGATTTGCATAAGCACCTAGGCATCTCACTTCCAGTGAGCTTTTGACAATCCCCCTTGGCACCTATCTGTATCTTTAGGAGCATACATATTTTTAAAAATCGGCCTCTAAATGTTTAAGTGTGAATGGGAAAGAACAAGGTGGGTAAGGTAATATTTTTTTTCTTGGACCAACTTCTGTTGATGAGAGAGAATTAACAGAAGAAATAAAAGAATGAGGTTATAAAGAGGTAAATTTACCCTGAATGCCAAGAAAAACTTGCCAACATTGTGATGTATTAGTTTGTGGAATATCTCCCAAGGGATATGTGCAAGTCCTGAAACGTGACATGTAAACCTAGACTAGAGAAAGCAGTAGAAAATACTCACTTCCAATCATATATCTTCTACTACCTCTTTATTTTGGGCCTAAAAACTAACCAGCAGCGATGCTTTAAAAGAAAAATAAAACTTAACTGGTTAGCCTCATTCTTCAAATTTCTGATTTAAATAGAAGTAACCCAGGAATATTATTTATGGAGATAATCTTTTTGTATACGGTTGTGACATGGTGTGGGGTACCATTTTTCCCTATTAGACTCTTCTTAACTAATTCAGCTCAACAAGCATTTTACCAGAAAGCCACAGAAAAGTGGACCTGCAAACCAGTTGGTGATTTAAAATAAAAATTAGAAGTACTGTCATACAGTTATTTTTATATAATGTATATATAAACATTTCTACCCTTTATATATTTTTATTTAGATGCAATTTTACATTTTAATGTGCTGAATATCAAGTTGAAATAATGTAATGAGGCCCAGTTTTATTTTAAAAAATTATTCTGACACGTATAGCAACTTTTTATTGCTGCAAAAATATGTGTATAGTGCATTAATTTGAGATAAGTTGAGCGTTTGGGTGCTTTACCAAGTAATACAGTGCTGTGGCTTTTTCTTTTTCAGAATTATAGATATATGCAAGGCAAATGATTTCCCCCCCATTGTAATCTACTGTTATAAAAATCTGCTATATTTATCATTTCTAACCTTGATCAGTGTACATGTTTGCTAGTGGTTTTTCAGTTTTTGTGGACAAATGAACTATTTTTGTTGAGGGTGATTCTGTAAACGTTTTTAGTGTTGTTCCTTGGTACCAGGGAGAGAATGAAATGGCCAGGAGGTTCCTTTTCTGCTCTGATAACAATGGATAAATAACAGCATTCTAATTTGAATGGAAACTTTGCTTAGATAAATTTCAATTTAAAAAAAATAAAGCGTGACAAACGTGGACTAAACCCTGGATTTTGATGGAGTTAATTGCATTTCACAGGTGTAAACGAGCAGATTTTTCTCTGTACAAATAGGAAGACATCTTAATTATATAAAGTGTTTAAAATCTTATAGCATTTTTCCATGGTATAACATCTTATATATTTTTGTGTACAAAAAAAAAGTATACCGATGTTTCATGGCTTGACATTAGGAGTCCTGTCCAATACTATTCAAAGTCAATGGAGAGACTTCCATTGGTCTCAATTAACATTGCTTTGGCCCCCTAAATATAGTTTTTGTTGAACTCTGGTCTGCCAACATTGAATATGTGATAGATTTCCAGCATGAATCTTGTCTGTCAGGGAGCAGCCACTGAAAGGGATCTAATCCTTGAATATTAAGTATAGAAATCTCTCCATAAGCTGCAGCAGGAATTTTGTTTGAAAGTACGGAAGGCTTCAGTCCTTGTGTGGAAAAAGCTATGATGCCTTTAAGTTCCACTAGTTGTGTGTTCTCGGAGTAATAGCCTCTAGGAGTTTCTATGTGATATTCAGCTTTAGAAGTAGAGAATGTCATGAAAAAAGAGTGCGGGTTGGGTAGGGGAAAAACTAGTTCAGATAAATAAGGAACTGGCTATTTCTTTGCCTGGCACTGAAACTAGACGGAATCTGAAACTGTTCTGAGGTTTGGGGCACATTTGGTGCACAATATTGAAATAACTTGAGACAATCTTCCTTCCCTTTTAAGCATCTGGATTGAAGAATGTAGGAATGGCAGTAGTGAAAATACCAATGGTCTTCCCCGGCTCCAGCAGTGGGCAACATTATCCAGAGTCATAAACTGCTCCTCAGTGCACCTCCCTTTGCAACGCTGTACCAAGAAGACCTGAGCTGGTGATGAGTCTGTGCCCTAGAGCATGAAGATCAAGGCTCTTGCAGGTTTTATTCCAGTTAATAGAATACAGATGCTATTAATCATAATGTGTTCAATCCCTTTTTGAATCTTATGAAACTATTTGTTTCAATATATTCTGTGGCAGTGAGTTTCACAGGTCAATGGTATAATATATATAATAAATATAAGTTAATCTGTAGTTTTGGCCAGATCATAAAACATAAATATTATGCTTTCATAGAAGACAATAGAAGTTTTGTCCTATGAGGAAGGGCTATTATTTCTGACCTTGCTATGGCAGGAAGGACTGTGGATATATAGTTCTTTTTCTCTGAACAAAAGTTTGAATAGTTCAGGTGAGCACCTATTTGTGGATGTTTATTCAAGAACAACTGAGGTTCTCTCAATAGGAGCACAAATGCAACAGTGTTAACTCTTTGCAGTCTGTTGATTATTATCTGTGAAATCTCTGGCGTACCTCCCTGGCATGGGGACTAGATTTTCCAAGACTTAGTCACTTTTCAGTAGTGCTGAGGATATAGGGCTAGTGAGAAAACTGTTTTTTTTTGAGGTTTGATGGTTTGTGTGCGCGCATGCGTGTGTGTGTGTGTGTGTGTGTGTGTGTGTGTGTGTGGTGGTGGTCGGGGCACAGAGAGGAATAAACAAAACCTATTTACATAATGGACCAAGGTAAAGACTGAGGACATGAGCCTTTTCTCACATACATTTAAATCAGTAGTAACTCCATTGAAGTAAATTGGAATTTATTTCAGTGAGTGGAGAATCACAACTCAATATTGGAGGCTATGTGTTGGAAATGTCAAGAAACCTGGTTACCCTTAAGGTAGGATAGCTGTCAATTTATACAAGGGCATCAACTTCCCATCTGATTGATCAGGCTTTAGAGAACACCATGTGGAGAAGAAATGGAGCATATCCTACCATTCCAGAATAGCTGTGGTACCATACACTGAATAAATGCAAATGCTCAGCTGCTAAATTGCTAAATAAAGGGCTGACACATCAGCCCTCAGTTTTTTCTCAGGGACATTTTCAACAAAATGTCACCCTTTTCTGAGAATGGAAGGCTGCCTCGCAGAGAACAGCATCTAGGCTAAACTTAAAACTTTTCTGTAGGTACATCTGTTTCTTCAGTGAACACTTATGTATTTAACCAGCCATCATGTTGTAAAATGAAAACAATACATCATGAGCCTGCTGGTAACACGAAACAAAATTCTCCGGGATGTGACAGATCAGGTCCAGGAGTCTTTGTCCCCAAAGGTGCATGAAGCTCTTGGAAGATGCTTTACAAGCTGGAGCAGGTTAAAGAGGCTAAACCTAACTGCAAGTCCTCTGATCTGAAATGTCTGGAAGACCATAGCCTCTGAATCTATATGCAAGGGGAATACTTTCTGAGCTCCCATATTCATTCCTCCTGAAGACCCACTCTGTTGTGATGCTTAGATGGGAAAATGACCAAGTTCTACAGATAGGTGGTACTCCTCAACTTATCTGTTATATAGCACTTGTGACCTGTAGACCTCAAAGTGCTTTACAACGGAGGCAAGTATTTGGGAATAAATTATTTCATTTTGGATATGGGGCACAGTAGGCTGATACTACCATTACTTAACCAAGCATCACGTTGATCACTCTGTTTCTGTAAGCTAAGCTTCTTAAGTGTCTCATAACAAGGCATGTATTCCAGGCTTCAAATAATTCTTGCAGGTATTCTCTCAACCTGTTCCAGTTGTCAACATCCTTTTCCAACTCTCGACACCAGAATTGGATGCAATATTCCAGTACTTATCTCATTACTGTCATGTACAGAGGTAATATCTTCTCCTTACTCTTACTCAACATTCCCCTCAGTATAAATCACTTTCAGCCCTTCGACTAATAGGTTACCTGAAGGCATTTCAGTGTGGAGACCATCTTCTGAACATTTTATACAATAATGGATCGAATATCTCGGGATCCAAAATTCTGCTTCAAGCAAACAGGTTCTGTTACTTTCTGTAAATATCTCTAACCTAAACTGTTAATTCAGGACTATTTAAAAGCTATCATAAAGGGAAATTCACCTATTCATTATTCATACTACTCTTTTCTAATTTTTCATGTCATCTTATTTTTGATTTTCTCCTTATAGGCAATGAGGATTGCTAAGAGTTGGCAATTCAGAAGACTACAAATAGAATCAAATGGATATTAGGTTTTAATTCAGAGTGGATTTTCAGATATCAACAAGTATTCTACAACTTGCAAGCTCTAAGTCAAAAGTATTGTGCAGCAAATGATGTCCCTCATGTTACAGGCACAGAGATGATGGAGTCATCTAGGCTGCTATGGGTAATTTTTAACTAGTTAAGTAAAAAACGAATGCTACAGAAACATTAACCAAATCTTCAGCAAATGGAGAAGAATGGTTGGCGCCTTATGCTCCACCAGGAGCGAAGAGGATAAGAAGTAGTAGTAGTCAGGGAAGCTAGGTGCTCATGCAGCATATTTACCTGCCGGGTGCACTGTCTGGCTGTGCTTTGTGAGGGCCCCTTCCATGCTCCTGCTCAGAGAAAGACTTACTTCATGATTGGGGACCATATTTTCAAAATCAGGGAAGTTTTTTTGGCAACTTCTTTTTATTTTTTGGAGGAAGTCAAAACACTCGGCTAAATGTACATGTAACCCCCTCACCTATGTGTGCTGGTGTTACTACTACCAGCTTGCAACTCATCTATGACCATATGCATATTTTAGAGTGGAAGATTCTTCCCAAGAGCTAATGTTCTGAATGAGTTTATCATAAAACACCTGAATAAGGGTTGTTACCATTCATTCTGACTAAAAGAGCAGCTTTGATAGTGTTTAACATTCATTCAGCTTTTCTCTTTGCTCCAAACCAACATGGTTCATCACATTGAAGGCTTGTTCCTCTGGATTTTTGTTCCCAGTAAATAGAATAAATGCTACTCAGCAGGATGACATCCATTGAATAAATATTTTGCAGTTATAAAATAAATGTGTTGACTAATAAAATAAAAGCTAGGACACATCAGGTGTCCCAAAAGGAGTTCTGATGGCATTGTATGGAAAACTGACTTATGGCCATTTCAGTCCTGCCCATACTGTAACTAAAGGGTCTGCACCACACAAATCCACTGATCATTCCGGTTCTTATGGAAGGAGAGCACCACAGTCTCAAGAACCTCAAGACATAACTAGAATAGCTTATTTGTATGGTGTATTTTTACTATTTGTAATTATGCTGCACTAGTTATAGTTTTATTAGAGTATTATAAAGTGTCCTGCCATTTTGGCATTCTTATTCTGAGTATACTGAGAACAAATGTTCAACCATAAATCATATTTATTCATATAGGCTATTTAATATTGCACCGTACTGAGGAACACAGGCATACTGTACCCTTATAGCTACCAAGTTACTTTAATGAAAATTATGGAGTGATATGATTTATATATTGATGGGTATGCTAGCATGCTGTGAATGTATAACAGGGTCTTGTACATAGAAATCAAAGACCTAACAAACTGAATTAATATCTTGTTTTCCTGCTCACATTCAGACAATAGGACACTCACTGCTTTTATAGAGTTTTCAATGGCAGTGATTTACACTGAGATAAATGCTCCATTATGTAAACAGTTTGAAATTAGGCCATTTATGTAAACTCTCTGTTGGACAGTCTGCCTAAAGTTTAATGTCCATGATATTGTTGATACAAAAGAGAAAAGCGGTGGTCTGTGCTTGATGAATTATATAAGTTATACCCCAAGTTAAATTGTTTCAAGAAAGATACTGTGGTGATCCTTTGGATCAGAAAAAACACAAAACTGTTTAAAATGTAACACAACACTTCAAAGAAAAATATTATTTGCTATAATATGTTTTATTCAGTCATATTAAATTAAGTATCTTTATCTTGTGGTTTCCTTAATGTTTGTGTCTCATCTCCTGCCCTTTAGATCGTTATCACTTTAAAAGCTATTAGAAAAAGCCCTCCTCAAAATCAATATTTCATGTTTTGTGTTTTATGGTGGTGGTTTTTTATGGAATCTGAAATCCCTTTTGGCCAAGGACACTATTTTAAGCATGTTACCTCAGTTCTCTTATCTTTCATTAGTCACTGTTCACCTCTGGTGGGTAGTTCAAATTGTTGGTTTCAGTGGGTAAAGCTCTTCTGGGCTAGGAGTCTGCTGTCTGAGGAGTCACCTCTGCCTACGTTCTGTTGGAGGGACTATGATCCTCTGGGTTATTCTCATGCTCAGTTCCTGGGGGTAAGCTCTCTCTGGCTGGAAGGATGGCATCCTCGACAGAGGTCTCATGCCTGTTGAACTTGGTCTGTCCAGTTGTCCATCAGAATCCAAGATTGGTGAGCTACAGAGCATGGTATAAGACCCATTTCTTTGATTAAGTTTTTGATTGTTAGTATTAATAAGGAATGAGGCCTTTGTTACAGAACAGGAGTTTTTGTTATGTTTTTGCCAGGAAAATACATGGAAAACAGGTAGTGTGCACAGAACCTAACATGAAGCTCAAAGTCATTGTGGAGCTAGTTTAGACCAGGTGACCCTGTATCCCCAGCCAGCTAAGCTAAGTTCTAGACTGTAACCATTAATACTGCCTGTCTATGAATTGGCTGAGTAAATCCTTTTCTGAGGTGATTGTTATAGTTGGTGTACAAATGTGACAGTTTGGTTTCTCAGTGTCCATTTCTTCATCCTTCCAATGCATATAATTGTAATCTGGTTCATTGGGGTTGTTTTAATTTCTAGTTGTAATTGCTAAATTGACAAGTCGAGATGTTTCTGTCCCTCTTCTTTTGCATAAAATTCAAAACTTCCCCCTTCACCTTCAGAGCTCTGCAAAACTTAATTGCCATCTCTATCTCTCCTCCTTCCTTTCATTGCTTGAGCACCATTTATTTTGGCTTCTTCAATCTCCCTTTTCTGTTCTCAACTTTGTGCCTTCCTTGCTGCTGCCCCCTTTTATTGGATTATTGTCACTATTAATATATTCCACAATCTCCTCTTTTCTCTCTCCATACCTACATGTTGCCTATTTCATTCCAGCCAAAATTACGTGTCACTGTTTTTATATTCAGGGTGGTAGCCGTGTTAGTCTGGAATAGCAGAGTTAACAAAGTCCTGTGGCACCTTAAAGACTAACTATAAAGTTTTGAAGCATGAGCTTTCGTGGGCTAATACCCACTTCGTCGGATGCAGGCAGTAGAAGTGTTCAATTGTTCACAAACAGGCAGTTATAGAAAAGTAGGTAAGAGCCAGGGGGGAGGTGAAAAGGTTAGTCCAATTAAGCTGAGCCAGCTTGTTATCTCCGATCAGGGAGTGTGGATTATTCGTCTAGCATTTGAATGGGGTGTGTGGACATGGAGAGATGAGAAACAATGTCTGTAATGAGCCAACCATTGTAGCCTGCTGCTACAAGACAAGCCCAAGAAAAAAAACAACAGAACACCACTGGCCATCACCTACAGTCCTCAGTTAAAACCTTTGCAACGCATCATCAGTGACCTACAACCCATCCTGGACAATAATCCCTCACTTTCAAAAGCCTTGGGAGGAAGGCCAGTCCTGGCACACAGACAACCTGCCAACCTTAAACAAATTCTCACCAGCAACAGCACACTGCACCACAATAACTCCAACTCAGGAACCAATCCATGCAACAAACCTCGATGCCAACTCTGCCCACATATCTACACCAGCAACACCATCACAGGACCTAACCAGATCAACCATACCATCACTGGCTCATTCACCTGTACATCAACCAATGTCATATATGCCATTATATGCCACCAGTGTCCCTCTGCTATGTACATCGGCCAAACTGGACAGTCCCTACGAAAAAGGATAAATGCACACAAATCAGATATTAGGAATGGCAATATACAAAAACCTGTAGGGGAACACTTCAACCTGCCTGGACACACTATTTCAGATTTAAAGGTCACCATTCTGCAGAAAGGGAACTTCAGATCCAAACTGCAAAGAGAGACTGCAGAGCTTCAATTCATTTGCAAATTCAGCTCACACACTTTGGGATTGAACCGGGATCTACAATGGTTGGCTCATTACAGACATTGTTTCTCATCTCTCCATGTCCACACACCCCATTCAAATGCTAGACGAATAATCCACACTCCCTGATCGGAGATAACAAGCTGGCTCAGCTTAATTGGACTAACCTTTTCACCTCCCCCCTGGCTCTTACCTACTTTTCTATAACTGCCTGTTTGTGAACAATTGAACACTTCTACTGCCTGCATCCGACGAAGTGGGTATTAGCCCACGAAAGCTCATGCTTCAAAACTTTATAGTTAGTCTTTAAGGTGCCACAGGACTTTGTTAACTCTGTTTTTATATTGTATTATTGGGTGTTTCCCCGGATCGTGTTTGTGCTGTTGTACCACCTTGTATTGACTTGTGGGACTGTATAAATAAGAAATGTCATTAAAACATTCCTTTTGTGTTTCTGAGCAGTAGCAATAGGTTACGTAAGTGTCAAGTTTCTGTGAAGTTGATATCTGCTCTGTGCACAAGAACAGATTAATCCACTGGGATACCGGCCATTTCACTGGGTAAAATGTAAACAAAGAATTCTAACTGTGCCAGCTGTGCAACTGAAAAGCAGCTGGAGCACTAGAGAAAAACATTTGGCAAAGCAGACCGATGGCAAAGGGGCCTGCGAGTCACCCATGAATGTAAACATTTGCCTAGTTTAAATGATTAAGTGCAGTACTTCTGTAGCTTGCTTATTAATTGATTATAAGAGACTGACGTTAGCTTTTTAACCCTGATCTTTGATGTGGCAAGAAGAATCAAATTGGTACCATCTGTCACATTGTCTTCAGTGACTCAAAAATATGAGTACCAGCCTTAGGGCAGACCATTAGGAAGTGGGGTACAAACTCCCAAATCTGTACTTCACCAACCAACTTCCAAGTGTAAACTCTTCAGGCACTATAACAACCTTAACATGGAGTCAGAGACAGTCCCCTTGGGTACTCCGGGCTGTCTCACCCCTCAGGTGAGACTACGTTTGTGACAGATGGTCCCTTACACCAAGAATCACATCATTATTCAGAATCAGAGAGGTAGCCGTGTTAGTCTGGAATAGCAGAAGTGACAGAGGGTCCTGTGGCACTTTAAAGACTAACTAAGTATTGAAGCATAAGCTTTCGTGGCCTAATACCCACCTCAGCATTATTCAGATTATTCCTGGTCCCAAAGGATCAGTCACTTACCCCAAGTCATTTGTACTTTAGAGCTCATACCGGGACAAACACTTGTAGCCAATCCTTTACATATATGTGTGTATATATATGTGTATATGTGTGTGTATATATATGTATATAACAATGTACAGATTTATTAAATAGGGTAAGGAAATGAATTATTTACAAGGTGAAAGCAGTAAACCTAGATACATAAATGAGTTACAATCTTAAGGTTCAAAAGGTAATAGAAACTTTTATAATAAGCAAGCTCTATATGTCCTTTATGTCTAACCAAAGCTAAGCAGACAAAGATCCCATGCTTTATGCCTAGAAACCTTGCACTCTGGAGTCCAAGCAGCATAGAGACAGTTTCTTTTTGTTTAGGAGTTTTCATTTCCCCTCTTCCCGTGTGCTCTGAGCTGCAAACTCAGCTGATGGGAGGAATTCACTTGTATAACTCATCTTCATAGGGGAAAAGACCAGAACGACAAAGTCTTTTGTCCTCTTTAATGTTCCACAATAGTCCATCTGATGTCAATAGACTTTTTCTGTTGGGCAGGACTTAACCCCTTTGGTTCAGATCTGCATTTTATACTAGTTAATGCCTCTCTCCTGTCTGGTGATTTGCATAGTTACTCAGGCTTATGATAATACTCAAATATCACCTTACAATACGGTATACAGATGTGATAAGTGAGATTAACACATGCAGCAATTCACAAGCATGGAATAAAGTCTAAATGCTAAATACATTCTTATTACTCTAATACCTGTTTTAACAATATTAACACAGAGATGAGCCAGGCTAATTCTAGTTATGTATTCATGGGGCTGTTGGCATGAGCTGGCATCTGGTCTTTCAGGGAGGTTTCTTATTTAGTGAAATCACTGAAGCAGAATCAAGTTTTCTCTTAACACTGATCCTATATTCAGAAAAAAAAACCCTCTGCATAGGAGCTCTAGAAATTCCTGTTAGTTACTGAAGGTTCAGCTCAGGTACATTTTTAAGAGTCTAGTTTTGAAAAGCATCTGCCTCATGTAATATCCATCTAGCTCACGCTAATAAAGATGCGGGGTGTCAAGGTGATTACTAAGGGGAAAAGAAAGCAGAGGAGGTAACCAAAGTGGAGGAGAGAACACAATACAGAGAGGTGGTGTTGCTGTGACTTGATGGGAGATCGTACCACTCTGGAGTGGAATCCAGAGCAGTGAGGGGTTATGTCACTACTTGGCACACCACCTTGGGCGCCTCATAGTGCTTTGCTTTGCTGTTGTAGTTCCCCACCAGGGCAGCTCACAGACGGCCTACCAGCATGCAGGTCACACCCTGTGTGTCAATGTATAGCTGTAGCTCTGACCCCAGCAACCTGTCAGCAACATACCGGTTTCCACCAGCCGTGGTTACTACTTGCAGAGCGACCCCCGACACATTTCTGTATTTCTAGAGGGAGATGATTGCATAATTTCAAGCTCTGCACATAGTAAGCCATGGAAACAAAACAGACACAAAGGAAATGACTGGAAAGTACAAGGCATAGGGAAGGTGCTGCATTTTTCTTTATTTTCCTGACCTTGCTCTGTTTCATGTTCCTAGTCAATCAGATCAAAGAAAGTGATCAAAATATGCTCATGAATTTATATATGAGCTTTCATTTTCTACAAGGTTAAATAGAAAACATGATTTTAAAGAATATTATATAAAACAGGCAAGTGAACTTTGAAGGATTTTTGCAGGCAAACCTCAGCTCCTCTGGTTGGGTTCTGTACAGGTGATTAGAAGTGCAGACCACATAATGCAATCTAAACCCTCTGTCAGAGCCACTTAATTAAATCAGTGGAAAGGAATAAAGATCTAGCTTCTTGTGTTCAACATATGTCACACATGTGAACCGTTGCGCATCATCTCTATTCTGTGTCCTCATGGAGGATAGATAATCCATGTTCATATCAGAAGAACAGTGACTAAGTGTTTGCTTTCAAAATGATGCACTCATTTGGGAGACTTGGAGAAGAGTCTCATTCATTGAGTTACAACTTGAAAATGCTCATAGAAGGTGGGGCAGGGTATGTATTATATGTGGGATGGTGAAAGCACAGTTGCTTATGGGTCAGACCTCTAAGTGTATGTGTGATAGTTGATTCAACCTACCGTTGTCTTGTTTCACAGATTGATGTTCTTGTTGGAGCCTCAGTGCCTCCTCTGGCTTCATGGAATAGCTAGGTAGTTGTTGATCAATGTCAGAGCTGTGTTTTTATACAGCTAATTAAGTTATAACCAAAGCTGTTTCATATTACAGCTCTACAAAGATTTGACTTTTTTCTTTTCACCTAATAGCTCTCTCCTTCAATATACTCAGGATAACTTAATTAAGATTACGCCACACAGAATCATAGAGCACTCCAACTAATTTCTACATTTGACCATGCTTCATAATGTCAAAGGTATTCATATTATAAATGGAAGCAAGTCTGGTAAAACAGTAATTTCACTCTTTATTCTACTCCGTTCTGTCTTCTGAAGATGATCCATGTGAAATTGTTCATCTTATTGTGCTGGAAAATCTATAGAAAAACTTCACTTCCTTCGATAGGTAATTTTCTTTACTGAATGTGTCACCCTATTGGAGTTACTGTAGTGAGTTTTAAATGATCTTCTTTGCCCCAGTTTGGATCCTTTTGTTTTGCTGGTTACAAAAATAAATTATTTAAAATAAAAATTCTAGAACAATGTACAGTATCTACATAATCCTGTTTGTACAGAATGGGTTTTCCTTCAGCAGGAAAAGGATTAATGCTTGGTTTTGGAATAGCTTTCTTTTTCGGCAGCAAGTGGTGTTTTGTTTGGACAAAAAATGGGAGGTTACAGTACATCTCTTCAGCAAAAGATGCTTCTAAACCTTGTTCCTTATATTTAGCTCTGGGGTTTTAGTTGGAAACCTTGAGGTTTTTTTTTTTTTTTTTTTTTAATGAAAATCCATTATCAGCAAAACCGTTCAGGTGAGTTGGTTAGTAAACTGAAATTTCTCACAGGAAAAATGTCAAACAACAAAATCTGCCCAAAATGTTTTGGTTCCAAAATTTGAATTAAAATTTTAGTTTTGAATTGACATAAATCAAAATATCTCATTAACAAGAATATATTTGTTACAAAATTTTCTCGAGAGACTGATTTTTTAAAAAATTGGAACTGACATTTCTCCATGAAAAAACTTGGGTTAGACAAAATCGTATAGTTCAGTTGGAAAACTATGGACCAGCTCTACTTTCAGATCCCTGGATGACGCATGGCTTTTTTTTTTAGTTTAATTCATATTTTAAAACAAGTTGATTTCGGACCAGATTTTCAAAAAGGTCCAGCTCAGCCACCATTGGTGTCTGTTCAAATAACGTACATGGGTAATTTTTGAACAATGCTGCTTGGCATTTACAATAATTGTTGCCATCAAGTGTTTGTGCATGTAAATATTGTGCTTTACTTATAATGTAGAATGTTAGTGTCCAAAAATGTCCAGTGTAAAGCTTTTTCAAAAAGATGGCCTTGTTTTGTAAAAAAAACTAGTAGATTTGGGCACAGAAAGGTAATTCCATTTCATGGAGGATTTTCATATTTCAAAATTAATTTTCATTCCAATTTGGAACAAAGCCCAAAAATCCTCCATGAAAGATAGTGTGACCAGAAGTCCTGTTTTTAAAGGGACAGTCTCGTATTTAAGCCGTCCTGCAGGTGACCTGACTTTTTCTTAAAAACAGGCAAATTGTTCCATATTTTCTCTCTCTCTCTCTCTCACACCCCAGCAGTATTGGTGGGTCCTCCTGCTGGCTAGATCCCTGCTCGCCAGCTGCCCGCCCACCAGCAGTGAGGGGAAGGGTTCAATGGCGGATGATGGGGAGTGGGTGGGAAAAGCTGGTGGTGGAGCAAAGATGCAGTATGCGGGGCTGGCCGACTCCGCCTGCTGGTCCATCAGCACATCCCCTGCTGCATGCTGACTCTCGGCCAGCAGGGCCCAGTCTCCCTTGTCCCATTTCCAGCTGGTGCTGACTGCATGCAACGAGCTGCGGTGAATGGTGAGTGTGGACATGTCGCCTTTCCTGCCTATCCATTGGCCCTTTATGTGCTCCCCTTCTCTCTGTCTAATCCCTGCTTTGCACCTTCCCCTTCCGCCCCCTCCCCCCCCCGCTCCTCCATATCCCCCCTGGAGGGGTTCGTCCTGCTCCCAGTGCTGTGCGAAGCAGCCCCTGGTCAGAGCGCTCAGCTCAGCAACTTGGCAGGCAGGCTCCTTCCCACACTGGGAAACTCAAATTGGAGTTCTTCTACAGTGTTGCTTAGGTGTTTCCATAGATAGGTTTTCCTGGGTCAGAAAGTGAAAATATTTCTACAATTAAATGTATCCATCCAGAGCGGAGACCCTCTGGCCTGGGGTGCTTGCTAGGAGGAACCGAGCCTTGCATGTGTTAAACCCCTGCACAGCGCTGGCATGGGGAAGCCTCTCTGCCCCTCAGCTAAGCTCTGGAGTGATGGTGGGCACTGTTCCCTCTAAGCTGTGCGCGTGCACACGTGAAACACTGCACGCACAAAAGTTTGCACAGAAACACAAACATTTGCACAGTAGAATTTTTTTGCGCACACGGCCTGTAAAAAATTTGCACCGAAGAAATTGTTTGTGCACATGACCTGTCAAAAATTAGAGGTCTGGCCAGGACACAGGCCAGGTCACTAGCCGACTCTCTCCTCCTTTAATTTTTCTTCCTGAGATGTTCATGACTACCTTCTGGAACTGGAAAAAGTCAGGATTATGTGTGAGTTCTATTAGAGTTCCCTTGGCATCTATAACAGACTTTCATTCCTCAGTTGATGGATTCTCAGTGGGCACTTATCCCTTGACAGTGAGATATCAAGGGGTTGAGAATTTTTTCCCCTCAGATTAAAGAACCCATTCTTGTATGGGATCTAAATGTAGTACTTTAAGTGTCTTATGAGACCTCCTTTCAAACCAGCATCTAGCTGTTCTTTCCTTAAACTATCCATGAAACCGGCCACCTTGGTCGCCATCACCGCTGTCTGTAGAGTTGGGAAACTAAGGGCTTTATTGCCAGACTCTTTACAGTATCCTTGAAGGACAAGATTTTGTTATATCCACATTCTGAATTCTTACCTGACGTGTTGCCTTAATTTTACATCAGTCAAGTCATCCATCTCCCAATCTTTTTCCCCAAACCACATCAGACCAGGGAGGAGGCTGTCTTGGACATCAGGATGGTATTAGCATTCTATCTAGAAAGAACCAAGCCATTTAGGAAGTCTCCCACACTGTTAAGGTCAATTATTGACACATTCAGAAGGTCCACAGACCCTACTCAGGAACTTTCCAGGTGGATTTCTGGATGTATTATTTTCTGTTATGAATGTGCCAATATACAACCTCCTCCTTGGGTGTTAGCTTATTCCACAACGGCTTTCTCAACCTCTATGGCATTACTCAAGAACAGTGAGGTTGTGGGAATTTGCAAGGCTGCAAATTGGACTTCAGTATGTACCTTCTCCAAAATTATGTAGTCGTCCATTCTTTTAGCTTGGATACTATGCTTGGGAATGCAGTCTTCTCTTCAGTCTTGCACACAGCTCTGAAGTGGGTGCACCCATAGAGACACTACTTGAAGAAGACGGAGAGGTTATTCACCTTGTGCAGTATCTGGAGTTCTTTGAGATGTGCCCTTATGGGTTCTTCACTACCTGCCCTCCTTCTCCTCTGCTTCTGAGTTTTTGTGGGATTTTGCAGTGGAGAAGGAGCTAAGGATGGGGCAAATCAAAAATCTTCAGTAGAAGCTGCATGGATCACATGTACACCTGAAGAGGAGCATATGTAATGACACGTCTTGAAGACCTCCAGTTACTGCACTTTAGGAAATCTTTGCAAGAAGCACCTGAAGTTAGTATCAGCTAGTATTTCTGGAGACCCGACCCCTCCCCCCCCAGACACCCCATTCTAAGGCCAGGTCTGCACTGGGGAGAGGGGGTGGTCGGCCTAAGAGATGCAACTTCAGCCGCATGAATAGTGGAGCCCCTTGTTTCTGCCTCTTGCGGCGAAGTTCCAGAGTTGATGGGGAAAGTGCTCGGAAATGATCCGGTGGGTAGTGTAGACTTGGCCTAAGAGTTGTTCCGTTGAAACTATAATAAAAGACAGTACTCCTCTGTGCGTCTGTTCCAATGGCAGAATTCTGATTATGATATTTAGGAGGTTACTTCCTTTTCTTTTATCCTTCAAAGCTGGGGAAGGGTGGGAGAGGGGGTTCAGCTTAATGCACTCAGCAACAGAAACCAAACAGTCAAAATGTAAATGCACTCTTAAATGTTGCTCTTCAATAGATGAATTGGTAGCTAATCCTTTTCATAGATTCTTCCGTACGCCACAGGGTTGGTATTGTCCCTAAATTGTATACAAGTGTGCTCAGAAGGCTGAGAATACCTCCCAAGTGTCTGGGCTTTGGCCAATAGTACATGGAGTACAGCAAAATCAATTAGAAGCCTTTAAAAATGTGAGTTATTAAGCTACAATTTTATGGAACTATCAGGGATTTTTGTTTTACTTTTATCAATGGGAAGGGAGAAATGTGTTCTACAATACACATATAATGTGTTGTAGACAGTATTTGGAGGATCTGGAAAACGTATATTTATACTTTTGTTCTTGGAATGCTTTAGTGTAGCTACGTATAAAGAAGTGCGGAAGTGGGTGCTAAAAAATTAGAGCATTCTTTTATAATCTCCCCACTGATGGCGCTTACTCTTGAAGATGCCAGTCATTTGCTGCATGTAGTGGACTCCTGTACAGGTTTAAATTCTTACTTGTTTAAAATTAACACCATGATGTACATGAAGGTATAGATCGGGGTAGGCAACCTATAGCACGGGTGCCAAAGGCGGCACGCGAGCTGATTTTCAGTGGCACTCACACTGCCTGGGCCTTGTCTACCTGTCTGGGGGGCTCTGCATTTTAATTTAATTTTAAATGAAGCTTCTTAAATATTTTAAAAATCTTATTTATTTTACACACAACAATAGTTTAGTTATCTATTATAGACTTCTAGAAAGAGACCTTCTACAAATGTTAAAATGTATTACTGGCACACGAAACCTTAAACTAGAGTGAATAAATGAAGACTTCTGAAAGGTTGCCAACCCCTGGTATAGATAATGGGTCAAAATGCAGTAAAGAGGCTAATGTCTGATTCATCTCTTACTGAAGATGACTAGACTATTCATTGTGGGTTTGGCTTAGTTATTGCTATTCATATGTTCACTCTCTGTGGTAAACTTTCTCACCAAGGTTGCGCTACTACCACCTCGCTTAAAATATTTTGTGCCTCAAATCAATATATCTGTTTCTTACACTTGTTTTTACATACATAAAGTATATGGAATGGGACTAGTGTGTTGGTGATATCAAGTGCTGCAATAAGAATAGGAGTGATGATCTCAATTACGAGTCAGATGAGACCCTGGAGTCAAATGGGATGAGTTTCTATTTGTCTTCCTCTCAGACACCATTAAACTTTGTAAATCAATTGGGTATATTAATCATTGCTCCTGTTGCCTGTTCTTTGTGACTGAAGACAATATATTAACAGTTACTGTTCTGACCATCATTACTAATCATGAAGACACAATACGTATGTTCAAATCAGTCACTATACAGTTGAGGTCTTTCATCTGCAGTTTGCATTTTTTCAGGGTTAAGCTAAATGTCTGACAACATTTCACAGTTGTTGTTTTGAGCCAGCGTTGAGCATTTTAGGAGGATGAGGAGTGCTTGGTGCTTGCTTGCCTCAGAGATTCAAAGCACAAATAGAAATAAATGTGAATACTTCTAAAAGTATCTTTGACATCTAATTTAAATTGGAAAAAAGGAAGAAAGGTCAGACATTTCCAATTTGAATTATACTCTGTGATTAGGTACAGGTTTGCAATACTTAAACACACTAGATGCCAAGTCCAAGATGTGTTCCCAATCTTAAAACTGCATTACATGCTGCTACAGAACCATTCAGATGATACAATGGCAACACAAAAAGTGGTGTTATGTTTTATAATCTATTTTACTATAGAGAAGTTAATAGCTAATTAAGAGCATATAGCAAGTATTATGTTAATCTGTAGTATAGTTCCATAGATTTATGTGTTGTATGTATCTGTTCAAAGGCAGATGGCTCTTACATCTTGCTACTTTCAGTTGTTTTTTAAAATATAATTTTAGGTTCCTGCAGGGGTTGGACATTTTTTCACCTGAGCAAATAGAGAAATCTCTGAAAAAACAAATGGCATATAGTGTGTGTGCCCGCATGCACCCACCTACTGATCTAACAAAGCAGACAAATCTAATTTCAATTAACCATAATTCTACACCCATATGAAAAACAAATTTCCTGGCTAAGAATTATCATGTAAAATTTCACTGTAATTTTTTTACAGGTAAATTATAAACCCTTTGAAGAGTCAGGTTTTAACAGAAACACAAGCAGATCACCGTATAGTAGCTATTGAAAAATGACCAAGCATTGACATAATAAGATGATTACATTTCTTTGAGAGCTATTTAAGAGTATTATGATACATTTGCTCTTAAGTGTTCTAAAATTGTAAAATAAATGAATTCTTAGGATTTGATGTATTGTAAATGTTTTTAGAGCAATGACTACTTCTTGATCAGCAGCAATTGAGCATTGAGTAAGGTAAAATAATTTGTTAAAGTATTTTAATGCATCTGTCTCTGATGCTCCCTTTTTACAAACAATCTTAAATAATAAGCAGTGGGTGAAAGAAAAGGTGCTTTTGTGTGGGAGGGAGTGTGGAGGAAAGAAATGCTAAGCATATGGAGGTATACACATGGCCTGAAATGTGTATTTACTAGAAATCTTTTAGTAATAATGGTCTGAAGCTAATGTTAAACCAAGGAAAATTCAGACTGTTTAGCAGAAAACTTTAAAACCCTAAGGAAATTCATTCCATTGAGTGAAACACATTATGGAGTAAGTGAAGGAATTGCGGTTACTGGAGCTCATCAAATTGAGCAGTTTAATGTAATTTGTGTAGAAGACCAAGGCTAAACAAAAACATCATATCTTTGGTTTTGTGTTGAAAGCACTGGACTGGAACTCAGGAGATCTGGTTTTTGTTCCTGTTCTGCTCCACAGTTCCTGTGCTGAGAGATCTTGGACAAAAGTAAATAGCTGACCTCAGTTTTGTGTGTGTGTGTGTGTGTGTGTGTGAGAGAGAGATATTGTAATTCCTTATCTCATAGATATGTTGTGAGCGTAAATTCATTAATTTTAGTGTGGTGCTGTGGTACACTGTGGTAATAGAGGCCCTAGAAATACCTGGGTATATTGATACCATTGTTGATTTTATAGGTTTTTTATCTGATAAGCCCAAAGTAAATTTACTTTCTTAAACTTGTGGCTTCTGGAAGAAGAGCTGTGAAGTTTCATGAGGATCAGAAAATACTGTAACAAAGCTGTTTGTTACAATAGGCTTTATGATTGTCCCTTTGCCACAGATACATTGGGATAATATTCTCCTGCTCTAGAAACATTGGCCCATTTCTTTTCATACTACAGAGAATCTCTGTTATTTGTTACAATCTGAGTTACTTTGGTACAAGCTCTACTCAGAATGCCATTTCATAATTATCTGGCAAAGCCATTTTTCCACACTGAACATTGCCAATACTTGTACCTATGCACCCCCCCAGTAGCTTCCTTCCTAGGGATGAGGTTGGAGAAAGAGATAAAAGGAATAGTGGGTCCTAGTCTTTTGCTTTAACACAGGGGTCTCCAAACTTTTCAGCCCGAGGGCCGCATTAGCTATCAAATAGCAGTTCGGGGGCCGACAACACATTCGAGGTCCAAATAAAAAAGAATCAAAACATGGATGTTGTTTTTAATTATTTATTTAATATTATTTTATTCAGTTATTATTTAATAACACATTGATACACTACACCTGTTCACTACACATGAACACCTGTTCACTACACATGAACACCTGAACACTACACCTGAACACTACACATGAACACCTGAACACTACACATGAACACCTGAACACTACACATGAACACTACACATGAACCCCCCAACTGACCCACCCAGCCAGGTCTCTCCCCCCAAAACCTCCTTTCCTCCAACCCCCCCCCCCCAACTGACCCACCCAGCCAGGTCTCTCACCCCAAAACCTCCTTTCCTCCAACCCCCCCCCCCCAACTGACCCACCCAGCCAGGTCTCTCACCCCAAAACCTCCTTTCCTCCAACCCCCCCCCCAACTGACCCACCCAGCCAGGTCTCTCACCCCAAAACCTCCTTTCCTCCAACCCCCGCCCCCCAACTGACCCACCCAGCCAGGTCTCTCACCCCCCCAACTGACCTGCTCAACCCGGTCTCTCCCCACAGACTGGTTCGCCGCCTGGCAGTGGGTGGCTCCTTGTTTCGCCCCCTGCAACTGCGTGGCGGTGCGGCGCGTCCCGGCCCCAGCTCCGAGCCGTCCCTGGCTGGCGGCGGCGGCCGAGCGCGCGGCGCTTCCAGGCCCCGCGGCTGGCGGCGGCGGCCGAGCGCGCGGCGCTTCCAGGCCCCGCGGCTGGCGGCGGCGGCCGAGCGCGCGGCGCTTCCAGGCCCTGCGGCTGGCGGCGGCGGCCGAGCGTGCGGCGCTTCCAGGCCCTGCGGCTGGCGGCGGCGGCCGAGTGCGCGGCGCTTCCAGGCCCCGCGGCTGGCGGCGGCGGCCGAGCGCGCGGCGCTTCCAGGCCCCGCGGCTGGCGGCTGGCGGCGGCGGCCGAGCGCGCGGCGCTTCCAGGCCCCGCGGCTGGCGGCTGGCGGCCGAGCGCGCGGCGCTTCCAGGCCCCGCGGCTGGCGGCGGCGGCCCGCGCGGCGCTTCCAGGCCCCAGCGCGGAGCCAAAAAGATCTCCGCGGGCCGGATGAGAGGGCCTCGCGGGCCGCATCCGGCCTGCGGGCCGTAGTTTGGAGACCCCTGCTTTAACATGTAGTTCTCTTGTTCTTAAGGATTTTTAGTGTCCGCACACTTATGAAAATGCTGCTAAGCTTGCATTCAATTCTTTTTTTTGCCCAGAAAGCATTCTTGTCCACATTTGAATATGCTAGTTGTATGTAATTTGTGGTTCAGTGAATACTACTAGCACTTCAAACTCTTGTTGAAATCCAGTGGAAATTTACTGTGGCAGGACACTACTTATGACATCCATATTATCAACAAATGACTCTGTCATGACCTCTCTCTTGTTACAATGAATACTAAAGTCATTAATAATGATAGAATGCTATTATATTATGCCACCAGGAATTAAAGTTCTTGCATTGATAAGTCATTCCATGTGTGCAGTATGGATGGGAAAAGTCTTCTCACTTTCAATTTCCAGTGTTCTCTTGATTGCATGAATTTTTTTGGTTCCTCTTAACTTAATTTTATATTGTTAATTAGAAAATTGTGTTTGAGTAACCAAAACCCTATCGAATTCAGCCACGTTTTGGCTGCCTGTTATAGAGCAGCCCGGTATTGTATCATTGTAAGTAAATGTGAAATTAACAGATTTGATGTACTATTAATATTTTGCTGCTTTTCTCAGGGTAATAAAACTTTGTGCATTTGTTGAAGGTGCAACATGTTTCTACATTTCATTAATAAAAACATAATTTATTTTTCTTTATTACATTAAATACAAATTGATAGTATCTCCACCTCTGATCATATTAACTGAAAAAGTTAAATGGTTTGCCAAAGAGGAAACTTCTGTATTTAGGGCTTGATCCAAATCAAATGCAGTTTTTCCATTGACTTCAGTGGATATTGAATCAGGCCCTTATTGCTTCTGTGATATTTGATAATGAACTGAAATTTCTACTTTTGCAAGATGCTTTCAGTAGGAAATAAGAATTTGGTTTTGCTGATCAGCATTGCACAGTACCTTCTATTCTTTAGGTTTTCTGTACCTCTGCATGTGTTTTCATGATTCCATTTATCAATGCACACCTCCAGGTATGGCTTCAGCTAAAAGAAACTCAAGGTTTTTTTTCCCCTTTGTTTATGTCTGTATGTTTATGTACCTCTGAAATGTTTTGCTTAATGTATATTTTATTGTAACTAATGGTTTAAATACACTGTATATAGCATATTTGCTAATAGAATATTTAACCTAATATTAGGTTTCCCTGTCTCATATTGTCCATATAGCATATTAGGATATGTTATGGAAATATAGAAATGTTAATTCCTTTAATACTATATTGTTGCAATGAATAGCCACATTTCGAGGTTCTAGTAAAAAGAATAGCTGTTTGATAAAGGGATATCTAATGTTGTTTATTTTACCTTGGTGTGGAATGAAAAGCAGCAATTAAAAAATGTAAATGGATATTTCTGGAAAATGACCCCAGGGATGCATTTGATGAATGTTGTTTCTAGACTATGTGCATGTTACATAATTCAGTATCTAGTGGTAGCTTGCCCCCTACACTCTCAAAAGTTGAGCTTGAGTTAGCCGAATAAAGGCAGATGTTTTAATACAGTAAACCCTCGATTTAACGGACCTCGATTTAACAGACTTCGGATGCAACGGACAAAATTTCTGAGCAAGTCTGATGCATCCGAAATCCATTTCTCGCGGGCTGGCTGCCGGCTCCCAGCTGCCGCCCGGGTCCACGCAGCGGGCGGGCCGGCTGCCGGCTCCCGCCCGGGTCCAGGCAGCGGGCGGGCCGGCTGCCGGCTCCCGCCCGGGTCCAGGCAGCAGCCGATCGGGCTGGCTGACGGCTCCCGGCTGCCGCCCGGTTCCCAGCAACGGGCAGGCTGCGGAGCTGCCGCCCCGACCCTGTGGCGGGCGGGCTGCTGCTCCGACAGCTCGGTTTTTTTTATTATTATTATTAAATAATGGATTTTTTGATTTAACGGACACCCCCTCACCCCAATTAGTCCGTTAAATGGAGGTTTTACTGTATTGAGTTAGTTGAATAAAGGCAGATGTTTTAATATTGATTTAGCAAAAGTATGTGATCATATCAAACATAGTGTGCCAACTCTGACACCTGTATTCTCATCCTTGGAATTATACAAAGACTTAATGCCCTTTTCTAGTAGTCCCCTTCCACACAACTCACAAAACCACAAAGTTCAGGTAACTTTTAGAATTTCCATTGAGCTAGTGTAGGGAATGGCAGTGTACAGCGCTTGCATCATAATCTGCATTGTGGGGTTTGGAAGGCTGCCTCATTCATTGTGTGATAGATGCCTGTTAATAAAATGGACTAGGAAAAATAGGATAATGATATTCTGACTACACTGGTGTAGGCCTAGAATTTATTTCAGGTGTTTGTAAACACTTCTGACAGCTTTGCTAGTAATCATGTTAAAAAAAGGTCCTTAGTGAGGCAACATTAAGCTACACTTTACTTTTCAAAGATGGATTTGAATTAGTTGACCTTCATTTGCCAGATGTTTAAATATACAGCTGGTAAATAGGCCTGTTAAAAATCATGATACGAGTCATTTAAGTTTTTGTGCTGGTTTAAAGCAGAAATATATCAACAGGGAAATGGATATGGACCTTTATCAGGATTGGTATTATTCTAAGGGCATCCTTTCCTATATAGTGAGTGAAATCCTGGGCTCCCCCTTCCTCAATATCCTGGTCTCACCCCCCACCCCTTTCCTCCTCATGTTCGGGGGGGGGGGGGGAGAGACTGGGAGGGTCAGAGCAGCACAGGGATAGGGAGGGAAGCAGGAGCCAGCACGGTTGGATAGAAGAAGGTAGGCAGGACCCAGGTGTAGAGGACAACAGTTTAAAAAAAAAAAAAAGGCAGAAGGGGAGGGGAGGGAGCTGGGGCACAGGTCAGAGAACAGTCTAATCACTAGTGCACAGTCTCCTTCAGAATAGGAATTGATCCCAGGAGTTCTGAGTCTCTACCTTCCTCAGCTGTCAGCAAAAAGCTGTGAAACCCACTGGAAGAGTGTGTGTCATCCCCTTCTAGTGCTGGTCCACATAAAGGATGACAACCTACTACTGCTATTGCTTATTCCATTAATTCAAGTGATAGAAGGCGGTGCTATAGATCTGAAGGTCCAAACCCTGCTGATAACCCAACTTGGTGTCAGTAGGTTTCCACATGATAAAATTGATTTTCTTCATTTTTTAAAAGTAAGAAATGCATCCAAAAACGCGACATTGAATAAAATATTAAGGTTGCAAACACTGGTTTTGGACAGAGTTTTTCTGAATTACAGTTTGATTGGCTGGCTGGACCTGGTGGTTGAGTCCCAGCTGTGTACAGCATTCCAATGGTGCTCAGCTGGATGTGACTAAAAATAACCTTCTATCCACTCTAATCAATTGTCAGGGATAGCAGGCTGGGGTTTGGGGAGTAGCTGGTAAGAACTGAAAAATATCTTCCTCCTTTTATTAGACTATTAAATAAAACACTGTTATTAAAATAAAAAATATTTGTTTATAAGCTTTTAGCTGCAAAAATTCTGTGTGCCTTGCATCTGCTAAATTCCTCTTTAAGTGGTTTACCTTCTATCTTACCCCTGTTCTTCCACTGGACATCCAGGGTTGCCAACTCATGATTTTATTGTGAGTATCACTATATTTAGTATTTTTCTTAAAGCCTCAGCTCCTGTAATGAAGTGCTCATGTGAGAAGCAGTGTCATGTGAGAAGCAGTGCAGAGAAAAGGCTGAGAAGCAGTGTCATGTGAGAAGCAGTGCAGTGCAGTGTCATGTGAGAAGCAGTGCAGAGAAAAGGCTGAGAAGCAGTGTCATGTGAGAAGCAGTGCAGAGAAAAGGCTGGAAACATGACACAAATTTTTAGAATCATGATTTTTAAGCCAATCACTACTGCTTGTGGTTAGTCAGCTAGTCTAGGACTTGGGAGGTTCCCTGCCCTGCCATGGACTCTGTATGACTGTGGGCAAGTCATTTAATCTATTCCTGCCTCAGGGATCTGTAAAATGGGGATAATAGTACTTCCTGACCTCACAGGGTTGAAATGAGGCACTCAGATACTTCAGTAACAGGGGGCCATATAAGTACCTAAGATAGATATGGGAAGTTGAAAAGTTAATTTAAGACATAAGTCATGGTGTGTTTGTTTTATGTGTGGCCTCAGTGGAGTATTTAGATGGATTTTTATTCTTGCTAGCTTGAGTTTAGTGCTTCTAATTTTATCTGTTTAGTAACCGGTTTGCTTCCATTCGTTCTTTTCAAATATTCTCACATCTTTCTTCAGCTTCTTATACACACAAATCCTCAATGTAAAAAGCTGTAAAAAGATCACAAAAATCACAGTCATTATTTGTTAAAATAATGGTTGGCCCCATGCTTATGCCAGAACAACTCATGCATACATTTTCCCCTCGAAGAAAGCCAAGGCTATGAGGGGATACATCTCAAGAGCTATCCAACAGCATTTGAATTTCTGAAATTATCAAACCCTTTCTCAGCAGAACTTTTCAGTCGCATTTGCCTGTAGTGTTTCAAAGGCAAACTGGAGTTTGTAAATTTTGATGAGATTTTTTTTTGGCTCTGATCCTGAAAAGGGATCCTTAAGTGTAGCCTCTTGCTCCACCCAAAAAGGTCCTTGCGTGTGGATCCCTTTGCAAGACTGGATCCAATATTTGTATTGAGGCCATCTTAGAATTTGGAAGGGAAGTGCTTGAGTAAAGCCTACTCAGTGTTGTGTGGGAGGCACTTTCTCTGCTCTTTGGCAGGATAAGTGGCTTGTTGCTAAACTGGTGGTTGAAGACAGGATACTGTAATTTAACATTGGATTATATACTTAGTCTGAGAGAAACAATAGTTATGGGAATGATATTGTACTTATTTCAAGCTAATGAGGCATGTGCAGTGACTATGGCTCCTACGTGCTACGGTAATACAAATATACATTATGTGTAAAACTTCATTATTATTATTATTTCATTGTTTTTTAGGGATAGCTGTACATATCTACAGTAGATAACACACCAAATTTCCCTTTTCTCATTTTATTTTCACGGTTCAGTCCACTTGCCTTTCCCATGTCATTCTTCAACTCCAATTCCAGGGTCCTCATTTATCCAAAGGGAAAGGAGAAAAGCAGTTCACGCATAAAATAAATAAATAAATCCTCTTTAAAACTCTCCTTTGTTGTGATGCCTAAAAAAAGCTTTCGTAGTTCCATTTAATAGATTTCAAGACCACAAGAGACCAATGATCATTTAGTCTGGCCTCCTGTATAACAGACCATAGAACTTCCCCAAAAGAATTCCTTGAGCATATATTTTAGAATCCAATCTTGATTTAAAAATTGTCAGTGATAGACAATCCACCATGACCCTTGGTAAGTTGTTCCAATGGTTAAATGCTCTCACAGTTAACAAATGTATACCTCTTTTCCAGTCTGAATTTGTCTAGATTCAACTTTCAGCTTTTGGATCATGTTGTTATATCTTTCTCTGCTAGACTGAAGAGCCCATTATCAAATGTTTGTTTCCCATGTAAGTACTTATAGACTGCAATCAAATCATCCCGTAACCCTCTGAGCTCCTTGAGTCTACTACTGTATGGCATATTTTCAAGTAGTTTAGTCTGTCTCATGGCTTTTCTTTGAACCCTCTCCAGTGTATCCAAATCAGTCTTGAATTGTGGACATCAAGAACTGGACATAGTATTCCAGCAGTGGTCACACCAGTGACAAAAACAGGGCTAAAGTAACCTCTCTACGTCTATTCAAGATTCCCCTGTTAAGGCAGCCAAGGATCTAGTTAGCCCTTGTGGCCACGGGGTCACACTGGGAGCTCATGTGGAGATAATTATAGCCCACGACCCTCAAATCTGTTTATCAGTGCTTCCCAGGATAGAGGCCGCTCTTGTGTAAGTATGGCCTACTTTCTTGGTTTCTAGAGATATATTTACATTTGACCATATAAAAACACTCATTGTTTGCTTGCCCCCAGCTTACCAAGCAATCCAGATCACTTTATCAATGATCGGTCCTCTTCATTATTTAGTACTCCTCCAGTTTTGTCATCTGCAAACTCTATTAGTGATTATTTTGTTTTCTTCTAGGTCATTGATAAAAGTGTTGTTTAACACAGAGACAAGAACTGGTGTGGTGTGCTGAGGTGTGGTGAAAATATTCCTGGGAGAGGCTGGGTGTGCAGAGTGGGGGCAGGTCCCCAGGCCCATACAAGAGGAGTCCAGGCTCTGGGTTTGGTGTCAGGCCCTGCACATGTACGCGTGTGTGTGTGTTGTGGGGGTGGATTGCTGTCTTTATCCTGGTTGATGCAAAGAGGTGGCTCTGAGTAAGCAAGCCTGGGCCCGATTCCCCACTCCAGCCCATTGGCTCTCACAGATTTAAGGCTTGATCCTATGAAAAACTTGACCCCAAACTCCTCATGAAGGCAAGAATCCCATTGTCTTCAAAGGGCCCTGTTAGGAGAATAGGGGGTCAAATGTGATGTTAATTTAAAAATCCTTAAAGATAAATATCTAGTTCTTATTTTAAACATCTGGCTTATCAGATCTAACTTCTAATGCTTGGGATAATACTGCGAGGTCTGGAACACCCATTTTTTCCATCCCTGCTAAAAAAACAAAAACAAACACAACCCTGAAATATTTACCACTAGGTGCTTCATCTGTAAGGCACTTGACAGCAGGGTCCTGGTCACTTATTTGTCACTGTTCTTAATGTAATGCCAAAGCACACAAAGTAAAATGTGGCATACCAAAGGAGTAGGAGATAGGTGAGGGTGGTGGGGGATGGCCCGGTGGCCTAGCCGAGCTAGGGGGAGGGGAGGGGGATAATCCTTGGTGCGGTGAAGGAGCCTATTTGGAGAGGGAGGGCAGAGGTATTGATCCCAATTGAGCTGAGCCGGTACCCTTGAAGCTCTGGCAGATGCCACCAGACCAGCTTGCACATGCCACTGCTTCCCCAGTGTGTAGCCCCGGCCTCCTGCCAGTCCTAGCGGGAGTTGTAAGGCATGGAGGCAGGGAGCCCAACCCCCTGGCAGACTGCAAGTCCCATTGAGGGTCGGCAGTATGTATGTGCGCAGGGGGCACCCGGAGTGGAGCTGGCAAGCAGAGAGCATGCTGGGTCTATTTTTGAAGTGCTGGAGCAATGCTCTGGAGTGCTCCAGCAGCACTACGCTCGTGTGGCAGAGAAACATTTGAGGAAGCGGAGCTACCTCTTTCTGGAGCTCTGCAGAGCAGAGCTCCGGTAAATATTTTCAAACCCTGGAGGATCCCGAACACCCCCTGTCACAGGGCTAAAGCCCTGAGCTCCAGCACCTTTGCCACAGCATATGATTGAATCCCAGAGCCCCGCTTACCCTGGAAGTCAGAAGCCCCTAGCCCTACTGCCCTGCGGGAAGGCAGACCCACCACTCCGCACTCAGAGGCGAGAGCTCAGACGGCCTTCCCCTCACCCCTGCCCTGCGCTGAGCCCTGGAATTTTTACACAATTGTTGTTGTTTGCATAAAGAGTACGTTCCTTTTTCAAAAACGTGAAATAGTTTAATATTGGGTCCAATTTTGCACTGCCTTTGTGTTCACAGAGATTAAAGCCTTCAGTCCATGTTCTCTACCCTTTGTGAAGTCATTGCCCCATTGTGGGAAGTGAGATAGAAAAATTGAGTGGAAAAGCTATTTTAAGACAAATCAAGAGTGGTATGCTGTGTTGGATCAATCTAAGGAAATATAGAGACTAATGTGTTCATTTTTATAGCAACGGTGAACCTATGAGACTTCATTATATGTTGTTTTTTATGTGGCTTAAGGTCTTTTGTGGTGTGTGCAGATAATCTTGTATAAAACCAGTCTAAAATGAGATGGGGTACATTCTTTTGAAAGAATTTGTGAAAGGGATTACTTGTTTGTGGATTGTAATGATCAAAATTGGCATGTAAACACAAAGGCAGCTACACATGAGTGTGATGTATTGCTGTATCATATTTAGCTGCAGAGCAATTTGATATGCATATTTTTAGATTTTTTTTCAGCTTGGGAATTCTGAAATGTGTTACTGAGCACTATTAGGGGTAGATAAGCATGCATTTCCTGTTTTGTGATGCAAGTTGAGTATGGAGTCCTGCACAAAGGCTTCAAGGGGTCTGTGGGGCTATTAGGGTGTCTGCTTAGGTCCTCGAGTTATTCTTTGCTCACTTATATCAGCATATCTTATCTCCAAGGCATAAAATAGCTAAGCTAAAATCTTGCAGACTTCAGCCTACAGGCCCTCCATTTTAGCCTTTCTTACTTCGACACCTAATACATAATTATTCCTTTTAACTACTTCTATAATCCTACAACTTAACTCTATTTAGCATACAATGATTATATATGACATGACATGTTCCTTAATTATAACATCACACGCTAAATGACCAATAAACTACAAACACTGGCTCCAAGTATTAATCTGGGAACTTTTTCCCATCTTTGATGTTTGGAAATGAAATACAAATAAAACAGCAACGAAAAAATCAATGCAATTTTCATCGTTCTACATAGTAGCAAAATCCTGACTATTCAGGGTGAAATCCTGGCCCTGTTGAAGTTAATGGCAGTTTAGTTATTAACGTAAATGGAGCCAGGATTTCACCAGCAATCTTTCATCTGTCTGCTCTATGGAAACTATCGAGTAATTTTTCCATGATTTGTAGAACCTTCATTTCTTGCCTAGTCTCGTATGATAGAGAATGCTTACCTGGGTGGAAGAGAGCTACCCCTGTAGCTGAAGTAGAAAAGGTCACAGCCATGGGTCTGAAGAGTGTGGGTTCAAACCTGTTGTTTGACGAATGGGGGGCATAAGAGTGAGGAGTTCAGAATAATTATAATTTTTGAAATGATTTTATTTTGCACGACATTGTATTTAGAAATAAATGTGGATACTGTTGAGGTTGTTTGTTTTATTGTATATTTAGTGTTTTTATTTTGGCTAATTGGAGCTGCCCTATTTAAGAACAAAGTTAGCCACTACTTTGTAATGTGTGTATGAATCAGACTGAGAGCAATCGTGGGCGATTTTTGCTGGTGTTTTCAAACGGGGGAAAGCTCTATCTAGGTAACCTCCAAAAAGGCCAGAACTTAATGTAAAACTTAACTTTCCAGAAAGCAAGCCTTATTCTCAAAGGTGTAATATTAGCACTTAGGGAAGGCTGGATGCTGCTTGCTACTGCTAATGAGTGGTAGAGCTTGCAGGTCTTGGAGGTCTTGCATTTTAATTTTGCCCAGGAAGAATAATGGTTGTTCCCATTTAAGAGGTGTTTGGTGGTTCCTGTATGGGATGAGTAAGTTTAGTGACTCATTTTCCAGCTTCTACATCACAACTCATCCTTTTAAAAAAAAGCTACAAAGACTATGGAATGAGTGTGATCTCTTAATTGCTTTATAACACACAGCTGTCCATGAAGTTTCAGATAAAATATCCATACAGTTCTCTAAACACTTGTGCTAAAACTGTTTAACCTGAACATTTACTATTTAGCTACATATTGAAGTGTTCAAAATTGTTAGTGTATGCTAACCATAACTCAGTAAATTTCTTCCAAAGCTGATCTTGGACCGTGAAATAAAGATAATTGATTTGCTCTGTGAAAATGTTTTTGATTACACATATTAATCCTCTTCTGGAGATTTATGATGGCCAATATGGAAGAAGTGATTCAAAAGATGAACACTTGTATGAAGTTAGAATAGAGGCAGATCAAATGGTTTTGCAATGTGGATGCTGTTAGCTCTAAAACCTACAGCCTATTCCTAGTTTCTGACATCTACCTCACAGATGTGTGAAGATAATGTGACTTTAATTTTGTAACCACAATAGCTTACGTTAGTGCATAGAATCTTTTTAGTTTTAAAATCACAGTTCTGAGTCTCTATTCCATTGAAATATGGAAAGAAAGCAGCTGGTGTGAAAATCAGAGCTTTCATGTGGATACCTTCAAAATGAGAAATAAGGGGAAGTGAAATCCAGAAAATCTCATTAAAAGAGACTAGAATTTCAATGTACAGCATATTTAAACTTGCTAAGGTGCTGAACATGAACTCTTCTTACTGTGCCAAGTTTCAGTTAATTCATAGCTGGACTTTCTTCTCTCAGCCACTCAAATGGTAGGGATATCTTTGAAATGGGATGTAACTGGGATTAGTCCCAGTGTGAGATCGGCTGTAAGACTTGATGCAATTGAAAATAAAAAATGTTCAGTGAGGTGACCTCTTGTCATTAGGAAGTATATTGGTGGATATTGAGATATTGCTCATCCTAAAGAAGCTGAGGTTTGTAATCTGTATTTCTTACATTCTTTCATAACAATTATTGCCAGTAAGAAAATCGCTAATCTTCATTTTTTTTTATTACACAAAATCCTACCTGTATGGCAATTATGAAAAAAATCAGTAAATTACATCCTTTTAGGAGCTGTAGGTTTGAGAAGATAGAGTGCTTTTCATTAAAATTAATTGGCTACATGATCTTATATCTCTTGCTGTTGCTCTTTCCATGAAGAGAACATAGATTTAATTTTACTGCTGTTAGATGTCTTTGCAGCATTTAAGAAAATAGTTCTTTTTTTTACCAAAACATGATGTTTAAATATCTTGTACACAAGGATTTTAGACTGCAGTGGTTTGCACGGAACTTTTAGTTAATAACTATCCTCATTCCAGTTCTGTCACTCTGACCCCTTGCCTGTTGAAACTGGTTTTGACTCTCCCAAGGAGAACAGGCGCCGCTAGGAACATTAAGGCCCCGCACTCTGCCATTCTATCTATGGTCCTGAGGGAAAGGTGTTAGGTGACTATTAAAATGGGCCTGCTTTTTGCTTTCCTAGGTGGGTAGGCTAACACTGCTACCCACACAGACCCTATGGTGAACTATCCAATCCCATTAATGAGACAGATACATCGTGGTAGTGTCATACAGGTGTAGTAATAATCACCAAAGAACATCCTGGTTTTTGTCACAACATGAGCTTATTTAACCTGCTAATTTTTGAAAGATACCTGAGTAAGATTAATTGTTACATTATATAGACTTGAAAATGTCTAAGGACTAAAGTCAGACCTTAAAGTACTTTATGGGGAGCTAAAAAAACAGAACCTAGGGTTCTCTGCTACTATTAGCCAGGGCTTGCCTTACCATGAGGCGAACTGAGGTGGCCACCTCAGGTGCCAGACTAGGGAGGTTAGGGGGGGGGGCACTAGGACCCAGGGTGTAGAAAATTGTGTCTGCTGCTGGTGCATATGGATTCTCTCTGCTCTAGATGCCCAGAGATGGTGGAGTGCTGTGCTGGAGGAAGGAGGACACAAGAGACCTTTCAAAGTTTTGGCCCAAGCGAGGGGGCATGGGGGCATCATTTGAGCTCCCTGCCTCAGGTGCCAAAATATGGTAGGCCAGTCCTGACTTTAGCCTATTAACATCATTTTAAAAACATTTTTATTGTCTTCTTACAGAACAAAATAATTGTTTCATAAACTGTGTAATAGTACATTTTTTAAAATTTGTAGTTAGTCATTTCAAAGTTATTTGGTGGAGTGAGTACTGAAGTGAATTGTACGTCATTTTTAAGTACACTTAACTGAGAGATAATGCAGATGGAATGGTTGTGTGCAAATATTTGTGTAAGTGAAGTAAGTTTTAAGCTTGATGTAGTCAGAATAACTTTCCACACAATCAAATGAACAATATTCTGTTTCTCTCCATTTGATAACTTCTGTGCCTTTCTATGCAAGTATCTTTGTCCCCTTTTATTCTTATAGATCATTGTCTTCATTTATGTAATGTTACAATTGGAAACCGAACCAAGGAAATAACATTTTTCAGTAGTCCCGAGATTAGGTCAGTCCAGTTGCTGTTCTGGCTATTTGGCATATTAGGTGCCTGGCTGGATATCTGGTACAGTTTCACATGTCAGTAAACTTTTTAAATTGTTGAGTACATTATTCTTTATTCTGCTTGTAAAATTCCATCTGCAGTAGTCAAAGTAAAACAAGAAATTGGAGACTGATTCAATACAGCTGTCTTGACAACGGTTCATTATAAGCCAGTAGAAAGCAGGCTCTTATCCATATGAATGCAGAGGGACCATAACTGATCCAGGTTTTTTTATTAGATTGAAGGAAAAAGAAATGGTACTCATCAAGCTTCCAAATCACGGAATATAGGATGGGAAGAGTAAAGACCAACCCAGCCCATATAATAAAGAAAATTAATTATAAAGTGAATCAGAACTGTATATACTGTAGTATGAACTCACAGAACCAACTTACTGTCATTCTTTTCACTGGGTTAATAAATCATGGATTTTATAGTTAGCTGATTGACCATTAGAGCTTTTGCATTATGTAGGCATCTACTTATTGTTACAGCCTTTTATAAATAGCTACTTTTACTTAGCCCAGAAAGCTTAGAAGGTGTTATCCCTACTGTGAACTAACTCTGAAGTGCACTTGAAAGTAATTCTCAATTTACAGGTAGCATTGTAGAACCTCCTGCTGGTCTGATTGTCTATCCAAAAGGTAGCATTTATGATGATGAGCATAAAGGCTGTTGCACATAATTTTTAATAAATTTTCAAATAGTTTTGGAAACCTAAATAATTTATTAATATATATTGAAGATTGATGATAAAGTAGCATTAAATCAGAAAAAGATTCTTAAAGCAATTCTGCACAGGGCTCATAAACTGCCAGAAACACCAGTTATGTAGGCTGATAAATTTCAGTTGTGACTGCAGGCTTCATTTGGCTGTCAGCCCCCCACCTTTATTTGGCTTTCCAGTTCCACCTTTCATTTATGGGCTAAAACAGTTTGTCTGTTACCACAGACAGCACCAAAATATGTTCTATCCTAGTAGCCAAACTACATTCAACCACAACTGAGGAATACACCATGGGAGTTAGCCCTCTTCCAGCACAGCTCCCTTTGTTAGCGTAAATACATCATAAGAACGGCCATACTAGGTCAGACCAATAGCCTAGTGTTCTGTTTTCCAACAGTGGCCAATGCCAGCTGCTTCAGAAGGAATTACTGAATGAGCCTCATCCCTTGGTATCCACTTCCAGCTTCTGGCAATCAGAGGCTAGGGTCACCCAGAGCATGGGGTTGCCTCCCTGACCATCTTGACTAATACCCTCCATGAATTCATCTAGTTCTTTTTTTGAACCCAGTTATATTTTTGGCCTTCACAACTTCCCTTTGCAACGAGTTCCACAGGTTGACTGTGTGTTGTGTGAAAGAAGTACTTCCTAGTGTTTGTTTAAATCTGCTGCCTTTTAATTTCATTGAGTGACCCCTAGTTCTGTAAATAATACTTCCTTATTCACTTTCTCTACACTCTTCACAATTTTATAGACCTGTATCATATCCCCCCCTCTTTTCTAAGCTGAAAAGACCCAGTTTTTAAAATTTCTCCTCATATGGAAGCAGTTCCATTCCTCTAATTATTTTTGTTGCCCTTCTCTATATTTTTTCCAACTCTAATATTATTTTTGAGATGGGGTGAGTACTGCATGTAGTATTTAAGGTGTGGGCATACCATGCATTCATATAATGGAGTTTATATTTTCTTTCTTTTTATTAATCCCTTTCCTAATGGTTCCTAGCATTTGGTTAGCTTTTTTTGACTGCTGCTGCAAATTGAGATGTTTTCAGAGAACTATCCACAATGACTCCAAGATCTGTCTTGAGTGATAACTAATTTAGAGCCCATTGTTTTGTGTTTCATTAGGATTATGTTTTCCAGTGTATATTATTTTGAATTTATCAGCATTGAATTTCATCTGGCATTCTGTTGCCCCGTTTGGCGAGATCCTTTTGTAATTCTTTGCAGTCTGCCTTGGACTTAACTATCTTGAGTAAATTTATATTGTCTGCAGATTTTGCCATGTCACTGTTTACCCCTTTTTCCAGAACAGCAGTGGTCCCAGTACAGATGCCTGGGAGCACCGCTTTTTACATCTCTCCATTCTGAAAACTGATCATTAATTCCTAATCTTTGCTTTCTGTCTTTTAACCAATTACTGATCCCCATCAGAAGATCTTCCCCTTTATCCCGTGACTGCTTACTTTTCTTAAGATCCTTTGGTGAGAGACCAAACTCCGGATACACTCCAAATACACTATTTACTGGATCCCTCTTGTCCATGTATTTGTTGTCCCCCTGAAATAATTCTAAGAGATTGGTGAGGCATGATTTCCCTTTTCAAAAATCCATGTTGACTGTTCCCCAACAAATTGTGTTCATCTATGTGTTTGATTATTTTGTTCTTTACTATAGTTTCAACCAATTTGCCTGGTACTAAAGTTAGGTTTACCAGCTTGTAATTTCCAGGATTGTCTCTGGAGCCTTTTAAAAAAAAAATTGGAATAACAAAAGCTATCTCCAGTCACTTGGTACAGAAGCTGGTTTGAATGATAAGGTGCATACCACAAATAGTAGTTCTTCAGTTTCATATATGAGTTCCTTCAGAACTTTTGGGTGAAAACTATCTGGTCCTAGTGACTTATTACTGTTTGTTTAATCAATTATTTATTTATTAATGTATAACTGTTGTTTACACTGCGAAGTCGTAACACTGCCTGAAATAAGTGCTGCGTCTGCCCCTGACAGACAATAAATGGGCACATTTCAACAAAATTTGCTTTTCAATTCCCTTCCCCTCCTTTTCCTTTCCATTTGTGCCAGAGGAACACAATACAGTAGACTCTCGATTATCCAGGATGATAGGGAAAAAATAATTCTGGTTAATAAAATCCTGGATAATCACCATCCATAGGAAATATGGGGAGTGGCTGTTGATTCACCAGCCATACTGTGATGGGGGAAGGCGGTGTTGGTTCACTGGCTGCCCTGTGCCCTGATAGGGTTTTTTGTGGGTGTGCTTGGGGCGGCAGCAAAGCCAGAGCCAGCCCTGCGAGTTGTGCATATTTTTTTTGACATCCTGGTTAATCCACATCCTGGTTAATCCAATCCTGGATAATCGAGAGTCTACTGTACATGTAGAAATATGAATAAAAACAATAAAAATCAGTGGGTTTCAAAATGCAGTCCTCTCTTGCTTGTTCCATTTTGCTCAAATTTCATTTTTCTCAACTTTCTTTTTGTGACCCACTTCGCCCACAAAAGCTTATGCCCCTCAACATCAGTTAGTCTATAAGGTGCTACAAGACTCTTTGTCGCTTTTGCAGACCCAGATTAACACGGCTACCCCTCTGATACTGGACATTTAATTCTTGAGGGTTTTTTGCACTCCCTCTGGTTCATTTCTTCTATGCTAGTCCCAATAGTGTACTCTTTTTTTTTTTTCCATCTACCATTCTATCCTTTCATCCCACCATCTTTGCTTCCTCAGACCAACTATTTTTCTCCCTGACATTACTCATCTGTTTACTCTTGTCCTCTTCCATTTCTTTCCCTTTACCAGACTAGAATTTTTGTAATCTCCTTCTCATTGCTCCTCATCTCTTTCTCCCTGCCTCCCATTTTAATGTGTGGCATCCATCTCTTTTCTGTTCACTGGAACAGTAAATGGGTGGTGTTACGTAGTGGGTTTCTGAACCTGTTTTTCAGACAGTTGGGTTGACCAGCTTTTCAACGGGAGCTTTGTTTCCATGCTCAGAATGCTAGGCATAGAAATGCCTGTTTGACCAGTGCTGGCCCTCTTTAACTGTCTGTTTTCTAGGTATGGATTCTCAGAATGTAGAAGTGTTGTTCTGAGCTGTCCTGATCTTCCATTTGACCATGCTTTTGGGGCACTGAGGTCTCAGATCTTCATTAGAGGTTTTTAATTTGTGTTTTTGCCAATTTTTTTTTTTTTTTTTTACCAGATATACCTGAAGGTATGCATGGATAGCGTGGTAGGTGTCCACTGTCCATGCTTTCCCCCACCTTCTTGTCCCTGGGTACTTCATAGTCCAGTATCCAGGGCCGGCGACAGGAATTTTGGGGCCCCGTATGCAGATCGTGTGCCCCCCGTCTCCCGCAGCCCACGGGGGCCCCCCCTGCCAGTCTCCCCCGCCCACCCGGCCGGTCTCCCGCCGCCCGCGGCCCCCCCGCCCGCGGGCCCCAACCTCCGCATACGCTTTGGCCGCGTGGCCGGCCAGGAGAAGCAAAGGGAGGCGGGGGGTGGCTGCTGGGTGCCGGGGGAGGGGGGATGGTGAGCGCTGCAGCGGCTGCCCAGAGCCGCGCCTTGCTCACAGGCCCGGCGACAAGGGGGTACAGCTACCCCCCTGTCGCCGGCCCTGCCAGTATCCTGTGAGGCAAATTATTCATAGTCTACTGGATCAAAACCTTGAATCTTAAATAGACTTGTAGGGCACAGATAAATATTTTTTCCTCCATAGATGTATGATTTCTAACTGCTATACTGACCTAGCATATTTTTACCTACTTCTCTCATAACAGAACTATTCTAGTTGCTGGTCTTTCATTTCCTTGTGTTTAGTCTGGTTGTTTAGGAGAAACATTTTCTGTATCTTCTGCCAGGATCTGAAGCTTTTCTTTCTTAACACAAAATGGTCCTGAAAAATGATCTGCTGCGAAGAAGACTAAGCTAACAAACTCGAAGGTGATCTGTAACATGGAATTGGTAACTGGGGTTCGGAAGTAGATGATGGAAAGAAAAACTTTTGAAGATCTTACTTCATGCTTTGAGCATCTTATGGAAATGTCTGAGATCATTCAAGCTTTCTGACTGTCCTTGCTCGTGCCAGACAAGATTATTCAGCTCATTAACTCATGTACGCCTTTATTTAGTAAGCACTTAAGCATAAGTTTAGTCTCATTGACTTCAGTGGGATGTGGACATATATATGGAGTTCAAACATGTTCTTAAGGCTGCATTCAGACCATTCGTTGTCCTGCTTCTTCTGTGTTAAGCTTTGCCCGTACTCAGAGTGAAGCAGGTAAGTTCTTTTGTAAGTACGTTAAGCCATCTAGGGTGAGCTGTATTTTAGCCTTTTCCTCTGTTTTGGCTTTCAACTATTGCTAATTCCTTTCCTCTATTAGTCAATCCAGAATGCAGTTCCTTATCTCTGGTAGGAGAGGTTTCCTTGAAGTCAGTACCAATCACAGACCCATTGGCCAGTAGGGGTTGCTATGAGAGCAGTGGATACAGAGAAGTTGGCATCCTTTCTGAGATACCATAGTCAATGTGCCTTGCCCATGCGGACCTCTTTTCCTATGTACCACGCCCAAGCTCAGTAAAGCTAAGCAGTGAGTTCTGCATAGATGCTCTGCTGCTTAGTTATTCTTTGATGAAAATATTTTTATATATTCTTTATTATGTGCTAAGGCTGATAATTATAAAGCTGTAATTACTTGTTCATATTTGGGTAGTTAGAGATGCTTAATTTGATATTTAATTTTTCCCTGGTACATGGGAAAGGAGGTTGGTATAGGCAAGACGCATCAGCTATATATAAATACATTAAATTGAGTCATGGTATCCTTAGTGTTCATTTCCAGATGCCCTTACATTATTGTTTTAATATCATTTGTCACTAGGACACTACTGGTTTCCTTCAGTACTGGGGAAATAATTGAATTGGGCATGACTAGTTGCATTCTTTTGATTAATTTTTTTTTTTGGATTCCTATAAAATCATCATTAGATATTTTGGCTCCAGTTCTGTGTTCCGTTGAAACAGCACTACATCGTAAATCAATATCTTTTCAAAAAGGCACTGCTGTAAATTGCCTAGACAGCATATGCATGGTTACTTTGGCTGCAATGCTGCTGCAGAGCCTGGGTAGTCTGCCTTCCTGGGAACTCCACAGGCAAGTCCATCCTATTTTTTAAAATATCTTTTCAGAATGAATCTTGTTGCTGATGAAATTTAGACGGAGAATTATTCTGCACTCTGTGTTCACCTGTAACTTTTTATATTATGCTCTTGTGGGATTATCCTGCCTTTAGGGATTGCTTTGTTTTCTGCTTTTGATTTCCCCCTTTCTTAGCTGTAGTACAGCCGTACCATTTCAGCTTGTTAATGCAGAAAGATGTGAATTCAGTTGCTGAATGAGCTGAGACTGACTGCAAACACTAACATTGCTAGAGATATGTTTAAGAGTTGCAGGTGAATCTGACCTGATCTTGACAACAGCAAAACGGTAAGATGGTGTTTGTTTAAAATATACGATTGAGTGCTGGGATCTCCTTTTTAAACCGGAGCCCGAGTTATCACATGCTTCCAACTTGAGCAGGATTCATTCTGTACATGTCAGTGGTGGGGTATTTTGAACACTGAAAGCCTGGACAGATGAATGTGGTGGTTAGCTCGGAATGCCACATGAGGCTATTCAGCGTACAGCCCCGTGAGACTCCCTAAATATCGCTTTTGGTTTATAAATATCAGTAAAAAGGTAGGGGAAAGGAATGCTTATTTTTTGCTACTTCTCTTATCTATCTTCTAAAAAGCTTTATTTATTATAGTATAAACAGCACACTACAGACAATTTTGCTGGTGTATGCTTGGCTGACTGCCCTCTGGGACAAGTGAGTGAAGGACGTGACCAGCCACTTCTTCATTTCTGCTAACAAGTCTCTGTATCCTGATAGATCTGACTGGAATATATGTCTTTAGTAAATTAGAGATTTGCTTAATATAGGAAAATATACCATGTACCATCTTGAAATACGCTGACCTCTGTCATATAGGATGTATCTTCTTGATTGGTTAGCCATTTGGTTGTTTTGTTTTCATGTTTATAAAGTAATGTAGTCATCAGTGGTCGTTCTTGAATAGCTAGTGTAGAGTGTATTGACAGTATTTTAAATCTCAGCAGAATATTTCAGCATTTTTGAAAGCTTGGGGCAGCAGCATGCTCATTAAAAAAAATCCCAAAATCTCTTACTCGGTCATGAGCAGTACAAGACACAAGGATAAGAACAGAACCATACCATGGCATAGTAATTTGAAATATTGTTGCTGATATTAATTGACAGGTAATATTTTGAGTTCTGGATCAAGCCAGACACTTACTTTTAATTGAAATTTAATGAAATGAAAACATTTTTCTGTTCTATAGTATATTTTAGACAGTGAATGAGAGTAGTTGGGAAAGCAATGATAAGTAAAGAAATATATTTTTTACACTTAGATAACGTCAAAACAAGAATTTCATTTAAGAAGAAATGCATGTCTAACAGTCACATGTATAAAGTAATGCAGGTAAAAATTAGTTTTAGAAATACAGTAGAGGGTGGCAAATTTAGTACAGTAAGTAATTTGATGGTGAAGCATAGTATTAATATCTATTTGCTCTTTAGGTTTGTAGCAGATTATAATTAAGGGATATGTGTGTGTGTGGGGGGGTTATTCTTAGTGGAGGGACACGTTAGGAGTATATCTAGATTATTTTATAAAATCTTAATTTTCAGAGTTATTTTCTAGGTATTTCTTTTTCTTAAAAATGTATATATTCTTTAAGATTCTCCTCAGCACACTATATTATTACATCTGAATTAAATGTCAGTGATATAAACTACCTGTTACACACTGTATTCAAACCCCAATTTACATTCTTATAGGTATCAGAATCTTCTCTTTGGTCAGGTAGGATAATCTCAGATATTTCTGTTCAAAGAATTACTTCAGATACAAGCTGATTTTGACTGATCTATTTTCCCTGTCTTAAACTGCTGCTTGCCATTCTCAGCATAGGAAATGCACCACAAGTTGTTTACCCTTAATAGATCAATTGTTCTGACTATTTGTGCTTGCAATCAATTTGTAGGTGAAAGTCTAGAAACTCTAAAGAAGGGTTTGGATTTTTTATTTGTTTGATCAAATGGTAAAGAAGGGTATATGTGGTGTAACAATTCGCTGAATAATGGTGCTGTTTTTACATCTCCTAAACTTATCTGTCAGATTCGATGTTTAGAGACACAAGGTAGGTGAGGTAATACCTTTTATTGGACCAACTTCTGTTTGTGAGAGATACAGGTTTTCGAATTTACCTCACCCATTTTGTCTCTCTAATATCTGGGGACTGACATGGCTACAGCAACATTACAGACTTTTTTCAGATTTCCTTCAAAAAAGATTTTTCTTTATCTTCTCAGATATGAAAATAAAACCAGTAATTCCGTTCAATGCATGTTACCCAGCTGTACATTTTTCTCCTCTTGGACTCTTAAGCTTTTACTCTTGAGATTAAGAATTAAACCAAGGGCATTTTAGAACTTTTTATATGAAAATCTTGGTGGTGGTTTTCTTAAACTTTTGGTTAGTTGACATAGATTCCAAATTTAACACAGACACAAGAGAAATCTGCAGAAAAGTTAAAAACATGACTTGGGAAACACGTGGAGATGTCTGACAAGCATGGTTTAAGGGAGAGAGACTGCTGAATGCTTCATAAAGCTTATTAGCTGTTCTTCAGTGTGTGGCTCCATTACATAGCTACAACTCATTTGTCACTGTGTGAGATAAGTCTATATTTATTAGAGGGTACCTCTTCAGGTTCCCTTGTCATTCTGGTCTTGTAATTATTAATTTTAGTTTTTTGCTATATGGCCCAAAGGGTATTAGCCACCTTCCAAACAAGTGAAAACATGAGGTCCTTCCCCAAGTAGATTAAACTAAAGGGCTTCCTGACAGGAGTCACTTCGTCATGCCAACGCATTCCTTCTCCAGCCCACTTCCCATCACCCCAAATAATCACTTGTAAGCTTCTTAGAAATGCCAGGACCATCTAAATCAGTGGTTTTCAAACATTTTTTCTGGCAACCCAGTTGAAGAAAATTGTTGATGCCCGCAACTCAGCGGAGCTGGGTATGAGGAGTTTGGGGGGATAAAAGGTGGCTCTGGGTTTGGGTGGGGGCTCATGGTTGGGGCATGGGTTTATCTCAGATGGCTCCCAGTCAGCAGCACAGCAGGTTTGCTAAGGCAGGCTTCCTGCCTGTCTTGGCACTGCGGACCATGCTACGCCACAGTAGCAGCCAGCAACAGGTCCATCTCCTACGCAGAAGTGTGCAAGCGGTTATGTGCAGCTCTTGCTCAGACACCACACCCCACTCAGCTGCCATTGGCCAGTTCCTAGCCAGTGGGAGGGTGGAGCCAGTGCTTGGGGCAGGAGCAGCGCATGGAGCCTCATGGGCCGCCCCAAGACCCAGACCTGCTTCCAGGGCGCAGCGTGGTGTCAGAACAGGTAGGAACTAGCCTGCCTTAAGCAGGCAGCACCGCCAACCTGGCCATTAAAAGTCTTATCGGGGGTGCTGACCAGATACCACTATTTGTGGAAAAAGTGGGGATTTTTTTCAGATTCTTTGATTCCTCAGAATCCAGATAGAAAGAACTTGGAAAAAGTTAGATCTCAGATGATCTAAAATCTCCCTAAAACACACCAGGAAGCATTAGGAAGGCTTGAAAGTCAACAAGGAAAATACTCAGACAAACATAGTCAGTTTTTTTCCCTAACAATGCCTCTAAGATGAGGACTCCCCAGATAAAAGCAAAATCTGTATGAAGCTTCTTTGAAAGTGGACTTACAAGTTGCTTCCCATGCAAGTTCCCTGCCATTAGAAAACAATTCTTGTTTCCTTGAAACCCCTACAGAGAAAAGAATTGATAGTACTATAAAAAAGCTTTTGATTACTCTGCAGTACAAGTAACCACTCACGACCTTATTTGGCTCAGACACTGCTAGAAAGAGTCACAAAGTTTTAGTGGAATCCACTATTACAGGTACTGTATCATCAAGTAAAATCCTTGCTCACACAGCAAGCCTCCTGGATGGTGTAGCTTGCAGCACAGTTTGCCTTTAGTCAACAGGTGTAATCAGTCACAATTTGTCAAGCAGTCCCTGTGACAACATTATCTTCAGTCAGTGAGCTTTGCAGAATACAAGATGGTAACAATCCCTATCTAAAAATGTAGGCATTCTGGAATGCCTTGGAATGTACCCTAAAATACCTGATAGTCCAAAATAAAAGAAAAAGTCCTTGAGTACTTCTCAGACCATTTGTCAGACCCCGACTCGACTCAGCAAAGTTCTTGCAAGACCAGAAGAGATTGAGGTTGGGTTCCAGGCTATGTCATGACTATTTTATGAACTTTGTTTAACAGTTGTTCTCCTAAAAATTCTATCGCGTGTAGCTCATACCATAATGGTTGGTATTTCATCCAGATTCAACAGTCCCTCACAAGACTTCTGGAAAGGAAAATGAGAGCATTATCTTTATCTAATGAAAATATAGGAACATGCCAAAGTCTGTGATGCTTAGGAACTGCCCCCAAAGTCTATTACTGGATTTGGGGAAGATTTAGCACCTGATTTAAATTCTAAAGTCCACTGTATTTTGTTTTCTGAACTGATTTCCTTTCGCTAAGGGTCTATATTGTATTAGAAAAATGCTGGAAGCCAGCATATCTGTTCTTTTAGTTCAATAAGAGGAACTCTATTAGAAAGTCAGTCAATTGTATTAATAGACTCCTGAGGGCTGTTTTATTGATTAGTACCCTGCTACCTCCCCCCCGCCCCCCCGATTCATATCCAAATACTTCCCTCCCTCCCCTTGAAACATCAGCTTTGTCCTTTGTGTATTGTGAAAGGGTTCCTTCAAATATATGGTTTCTCTTCCCTTTCTTTACCTTCTGGTAAATATCTAGTTTTTCATTCCCATTTTCTTGTACTGTATATATATTATTGCCTTTGGGACAAGTTTATCATACATTTTCCAAGTTTGTCTCCATTCTGTGGTAAGAAGGAAAGACAAAGCAGACATAGATATCACATAAGATTAAAATAATATATTAGGGAAACTAAAGACATCAGATTAGTTCTTTTTACAGAGACAGCTCAAGCCAGGATATTGATGCTGCAAAACCGTCCTCAGTAGTGGAAGGGGAAGTGTATGGCCCAGTACTTGGCGGGCAGGAAGCACTTTCCATACAAGCTAAAAATAATTCTGGAAATGCATTGATCTCTTGAATGGAGAGAAAATCTTTTTCCTTTTCAGACTGTTGTCTTCAATCCATGCTTTCTCTTGTCAATATAAACAAAATATTTCTGTAACCTTTTGGGTCTGAGTTAGTGGGCTGGAGTACAAGTCTGACCTCAACTTTTTAGGTCTTTTGGTCTTTGGTATTAAATTGTGGGATTCCTTTGAAGAGCCTATCAGCTCTGCATTGACCTAGGAAAGTTGCAGAAGCAGAATTGTTAATTGGCTTTATTCATGGTGGCATGCTCATCAGAAAGTTATGAACCTTGATTATTTGGGTCAGTAGAGTTCAGCTTACTTCTTCTAAGCACGGTAAAACTTGCTAACACATTCTAATGGCTGAGATCCATGGCAACCCTTCTGGAAAAACTCTGTAACATGTAATAGAGATGAAACCAATAGGAATTTATAGAAATCTGTAAGAATTACTTTTACACGCTATAAAATATATAAACCTGCCATAAGTTTTTGAACCATTCTGTATAATTGTTTAGCACAGGTATATTTTCTCTACTAAATTCTATAGGATGGTTTTGAAAAATCCTGTTACTAGCTGTCCTTTCCTATTAAATTCTAAAGGACTTTTCCCATAAGGGTGATTACTGACTTTGACTCAACAAGTAAAGTAACACGATAATAAAAACAAAGCATAATGCACAACAATTTTTGAGAATTGTAGTTTAGTTTATTTCTACATTTACTATTGTAGCAGACTAAGTATTAATGTTTAATTTGTAAAAATTGTAAAAAATTAGTTGTGTGATGAGGCCACACTGTATCACACTCTAAATTTTTAGTTTAAGAACTGGGAAGAAACAGCCAGTTTTTGTTGTTACAATTTATGCAATATGTATAAAGTATGGGTTGGACAGGTTAGGTTAGGTTGTACCATGTTGCTCAGTTGCATGTTTGAAAAACATGTATGAACTAGTGTATCATTTGAGAGAGCAAAAAAGATGTCTTACAAAGAGCTAAAACGTAGCAAAGCGCATTTGTTTTACAATATAACTGAGTGATACCTGAAGTAATATAACTACAATGCAGTTACATTGCATGTGGATAACATAATGGACTCATAGGAAGAGCGAGGCAAAATATTTGCAATGAATCCCGGAGCTTCATTCAACATCCTAAGTTCTGGATTTTGGTACATACCTAAACTAATTTGAGGACTTGGGCTAATAAATAGTTTCATGCTGAAGCCGTGCAACATGTGAACAACATATTGGTTGAAAGGTGGCGATTTTGACCGATTTGTCTTGACCTTATGAGGTTTGTTGGAAGATAGAACTCTCTTAAAGCAAATTCAGGAGTTTGGGATGTGAACCTGCACAGGTTGCAGCCAAAGGTAATGTTTATATTAACCTCTGTAAAGAAAATCCACTTGAGTTCCTTGCAGCTGTAATTCTGGATTTTTAGCACAGTAATAAATCCACCATAATAAGTATTTCCAAAGAAACAATCTAAGAGGAAGCACTGTCTCCTATTCTTCTTTTGAAATATATAATTTGATAGGAAATCAAACTGCAAATATACCATTTTTAAGCCTTTTGCAGAAGTAATTTTATGCGATTACAGCTATGCTCATTCATGATGAGCTCTCATATTGCAGCCACCATCAGTTTGAAATCTTCCCTTTTTACATTTTTATGTTAAAGAAAAAAGATAAATGCAGAGTTCATGATACTCAGCATAATCTCAGATACTATGGTTTCATTATAACATCTAGTAGAATCCTTAGTTATGGATGGGGAGGTAATGTGGTTGTGGGGAATCTTTTTTCTTTTCTTTTTTTAAGTGCAGTACATCAGATACCAATAAACATAAACTGTATTATGTTTTTTTCCGACACCGTTTTGCTCTGATAGTTACTGCAAGGACAGAAATATGCAGAAGCTTCTGGAAATTCTGTTAAGATATTTCATTCCAAATCTGAAGAATATTGCATTCAGGTAATTAATTTTACATCCCAAACTGGAGAGAACAATAACTTATATGTGTGTGTGTGTGTGTGTGTGTGTGTGTGTGTGTGTGTGTGTGTGTGTGTGACACTCAAACCTGGATACCTTTCTTTTAGTTATTGGTGCAGCTATAGCTGAATGCTCAAACTTTGTGCCCACTTTATGGTCAGAAGATGAATTTCTTATTATGAAAACCGACCAAAAAGGTGGTGGTAGATGCCATTTCAAAGGAGCTAAATTGGGGTAGAAAAGTCTCAGAACTCTGAATTGCATTCAAAGCTGAGAATAAATGACTTTTTAAGACATTTTTCCATCCTAGCCTTTATGCAGTCTCTCTTAGCTATTTCAGAAACCCTCATCAAAGTTCAATCGTATCTTTTCCTAGTTCTTCAAGAGTCCACCTCAGTGACCTTTCTCTCTCTCTCTTTTTTTTTTAAAAGGTTATTTTCAGAATGCAGGCACCATCCTTTTCCTACCAGAACATTCAAGGTTTCCTGATTGAATGTTCTAACTAAAATAATCATAGTCTCCTCTACTGGAATAGTTGTGACCTTCCTCAAGGTTCGGTCTTCTCCCCTGTTTTCTTAGTCATTTGGAAGAAAATTGTTAAGCCACAGATGCACTTGCCAATCATATGTATATGATGTCCAGCCCTCATCTTCTTAACCTGTGACCCAGTTAGCAACATTTCCTAGGTATCTTTCTGCTTGTCAAGATCAGTACTGGGATGAAAGGTAGTGACTAAAGCTGAACCTTGGCAAAATGGAGGTGATGTCTGTGGGAGTAGGGAAACACGTGAAAGATATAACAAATGCTATTTTCTCATCCTCCTGTGAAGGAATCTGCCTCCAGCTTATCAAGTCAGTGCACACCCATGGGACCTTTTCTCCTCATTCCTGCTGGTCATACAGATAGTGACAATCCTAAGAATGCTTTCTTCCATTTATGAAGCTGGAAAATTGGGTCCCACCTATTAAACAAAAACCTGCCCACAATAGTCAGGCAGGACTATTGCGGTTCACTGCAGCAAAGAATAAGCTCTCCAGCATTAAAAGAGTATCAGTTAATGCTGGAGAATAACACAGCATGCTGCCTCAGCAACAGCTGCTGACAGCCCTGCTGCTCAGCTCTCTACATTGCCACCCCACAGAATATCTGGTCAAATCCAGGGTCTCAGAGTTTAATATTAAAGGGGCCTCCATGGAACTGCTCCAACATAGCTTAGGGAGCGCTACTTTCACTGTAGTATTGACCTCTCTTGAAAGCTGTGCTCCTGAGGAATTGTGAAGCTGCTGACCTCAGTGATGAGAACAGGAGAGATGGCTTTCTTGGCAACAGAGCAAATGCTTTGGAAAACCTTATCAGAACAAGATATAAAATTCACTACATCTTAGCTTTTTCATGATGGCAACTAAAAACATCAAAAGAGAGAGAGAGAGTGGAAGAGAAGGAGAATAAAGGGAAGGCAAGAAGGATGATAGAGTAGTAGGAAAGGAAGTTGGAGTCGGGGAAATAAATAAGCAACATACCGTCAACTGTTCTGGAGGAAATAGAAAGAAAAATCAGACTATTAGACCAAGGGTCTCCAAACTTTGAGACGAAGGCCATATAAGATTTTTGAAGGAGCTCTGTGGGCCGAAGTGACTGTGAATAGATTACATATATGCAAAATCGTTTACCCCCCCCCCCACTACTTTACTGTGTTGTATTCAATTCTAAATCAGGTATAAAAGTAGCTGTATAATCAATGCAGGTACTGTGAAATCACACAAAATATTTGCCAATACATTAAAAATCATTTCACATTATTTTTCAATTTTATTTATTTCTAAAAACTCACAAATTTGTATCCTACAAATACACATATTCAGAAGTTTGGCTGTACTTTGGTAAGAGAAGTTCCAGGTTCCCATTGTTAGTTGGGACTGTTTGATTCTATTAGTGCTGTAGTTAAAAATTAACCATTATGACATTGTTAATTTCCGTCTCTGCGCCGCCCTCCCCTTTGCTCCTCCCGCCGGGCCATGGGGGCACTCACACCTTGGCACATGGGGCTGCTGGCAGCAGCTCGCGTGGAGCGGGGGCTGTGGTGGCTTCTCCACATGCCTGCTCGGCATGCCTCTTCAGCTGGGGGGCCGGACAAATCGAAGCCGCGGGCTTTAGCTTGGATACCCCTGCATTAGACTATAGGAATCTTTGATTTTTTCTTGAGAAGCACCCATGCCTTGATCCAAAGTCTGCTGAAGAGAATGAAAAGACCCACATTGATTTTAGCAGACCGTGTCAGGCTCTCCGAGCAGTGATGGTTGCCATCAGACCTACTAGAGTTGGTTGAAAAACTTTTAAAACTTTTCTGTGAAAAGAAGGGATGTGTATTTTGCAAAACTGTTAGTGCAAGTTCTTCCCATTGTGTTACCAGTTCTGTGAACTTCTTACAGAGAGAGATAGTAATGAGCTCGCCACAGATTGTTGATTTGAGAGCTCTGGTTCTGAAATGAAAACTTTTTGCTGTACATAATTCTTATTAATTAAAATATCCCTTTTAAATTCAAATTTCTATCTGATTGTGGAGATTTTTTATTTTATATTAAATCACAAATTGAGCTTTAATCATAGTTTTCACTTGGTCAAGAACCTGCGTTGAACAGAATCTTTACCAAGTGATTGGTTGGTAGTCTATCCCATCAATTGACATTGCAATAACTGTGTGAACAATTTTTCACCATGTAGTCTCTTAGGTATTGCAAAGGATGCATGTAAGAAAACATAATCCTTTGTTTAGGAGATTGGCTTACTGAATCACCAGTTATCCTGTTTGCTGAGGAAATGCTTTGACGTTGTCAACACTAGGTTTGGTTGTTAGGTAACTAATAAGCAAGAGGAAGTCTCTCTGACCTGTGGCCATGCTTTTATCCACATTTTCAATTGGGATTTGCCATTGGCCATAAAAATTAGGGATACAGAATTTTATGACTAAGGGGCCCAGTTCAGTGGGAGTTTTTTCCAGAGCAAATGTTTCAGGAACAGGCATTAAACTAATCAAGTTGAGCATGTTTTGATATTCTGGATCGGAGGTACCTGATGGTGGATGTAAAGGAATAGAGATGTATGCACAGTAGCTGGGGTTTTCGAAAGAGTCTAAGGGAGTTTGGCACTCCAGTCCCATTGAAAATAATTGTGTACCTAATCGCCATTTATGCCCGTTAAAATCTCCCTTTATTGCGTTTATTTTCAGAATCCCAGCAAAAATAAGCACTGCCCTGCTAATATCCTTAGGCCTTGTCTACACTACCAGCTGGATCGAAGCATAGAGATCGATCTATTGGGGATCGATTTATCGCATCTTGTCAGGACGTGATAAATCAATCCCCAGAGGCACTCCCGTGAACTCTGGAACTCCCAGCTCGCCAAAAGGCGCAAGGCAGAGTTGACGGGGGAGCCCACTGTTGACCGCTGCCGCTGTGAGGACGGCAGGTAAGTTGACCTAAGATGCGTCGACTTCAGCTACTGTATTCACGTAGCTGAAGTTGCGTATCTTAGGTCAACCTTCCCTGCTAGAGTAGATCAGGCCTTAATGAGAGTATATCTGAGTGTTGGAGGAGCTACTATTTTTTTATATCTGTTTCTTTAACCACTTCATGATCATAAGAGAGGCTTGGAGGAGATAATATAGATCTTTAAACTCTGAAAGATTTGTACTGAAATTAATAATTTAACTAATATAAAACCATTAATAATGCATTAATGGAAGGAAAACGGTGTAGAAATTTGAATAATATTTGCACATGTATCCATCTGTTGGAGCAGGAGGTTGAGTAGACAACACTTTTTTTGGTTCAGAAAGTGATTTGAAAATACATTTTTTTAATCCTTTATTTTTAAATGCCGTTCATATGGTTACAGAGGAGAATACAGACCACAGATCTTAATGGGTCACTCAGCAATGGAGTATAGCAGCTATCTTTTATATTTCTGTTTTCTATTACACATTTGCAGTGCTACTATATATGCAGTATCCCATCTATTAAAACTACACATACTTTGAAATAAAGTTGAGATACTGAGATCTAGATAATTTTAATAATACTGTACTTGGCACTTGCAACGTTGTGTGCATTTTCAAATTGCTTTACAAACATTATTTAAACCTTGCACCTGCTCTGAGAGAGAAACATATTCTAATTTTATAAATGAAGATTCACAAGGTCAGAAGGCAAATAATTGGCACAGAGAGGAAACAAATGTAATAATTCCTGGCTGTCTGTCCTGTGCTTAGATTCAGTAGACAGTACTAATGTTCAGAGGCTACATTAGCTGAATAAATGTATGCATATAACTTATGTTGAAAGCTCAGCCAACCCTCCCTCAGAAAAAAAACCCCAACCCCTCCTGTATATAGTACTTATGTAGCAAAAGCTTTCAGCAGTTGATTTTCTTATCATGAGTGGGTCCTTCATCCCACTGAATCAAGTGCTGAACACGTGCTGTTAATAGTTAATTATACATGTACAAGTAAAATCTCTTAATGTTATAAACTTGTATATGAAAAGCTGTTGAAGTCCAATATAATTTAGCACTACATTAATATTGCTTACAAAATTCCAAAAAAAATGACTGTTTCATAACAGATTTAATGAAGTAATTATCCAACAAAATCTGTGGGATGTAATCACTGAAACACAGAGGAGCCTAACAAATCTACCATGTCAGCAGCAACATAGTGATTATGAGCAGATTCATTTCCCAACCTATTCTACAACTCCAATTCATATATAAATGTAAAACTGATCCCCTTTCTAGAAGGCTGGCTTTATTAACAAAGAAACAATAAGATAACAAAGATCAGCACAAAACCTGTTTCTCAGTTTGGCTGATCCTGGTATTCCTACCTCAGGACAGCTCAGCTCACACACTGCATCCTCTCTCTCCCGCAGAGGACCCATCCCATCTCCCTTACATATAGGTGGGATAATGAGCCCCCTGTCTCAGTGATGCAGTAGAGCCCACTTAATTTTTTTCTCTGTAGAAACAACACCTGCTGGATGGAGTATTTGAGGTGAAAATGGAGTATTAATGTAAAAGCTTCCAGCTCAAAATTTCTTCTGTACAGCACCTCAGTTCTTATATTTGTAATCTTCCTGATGACAAAGACATTGGGTGTTCACAGCAACCTTGACTTCAAAAAGAGAACCATCATTTCTGGAGTAAGCTTTTGATATGGGGCTAGGACAGGAAGATTGACAAAGAAGCTGCTTTAGGTTTGTTCTGTTAGACCTGTGAAGGAATGTGTACAATAAGGATTATATGATACTGTCAGATCCTCACCACAGGTCTCAAAAATTTGTCTGTCTTTGTGCATTTAACTGGCTGATGGGAGGCTCTGCACCCTATTACTATTGTTTTATTTAAATAGCACCTAGAATAAGATTAATCCATGTAATGAGCAGCTTGCCAGACGAATAGAAACAAACAGACAAGGAGTTGAGAAAGAAAGCAGCACAAAATTATTTAGTACTTTCAGAATCAAGTGTCTCCTTTTCCCCCTGACCTTGTAATAATCTCAAATTGCTGCCTTGTAGTTACTTAACCCTTTTCTGTTGGAAATTATATGTTGTTCCCTTTGGTTTTTCCTTAATGGTATTTATTCTCTCTCTTGCTAGAAATGTTTAATCCAACCTCATTCCATCCCATGTTTCCCCTCATATCTTATCAACACACTTGCTTCCTACTTCCAGTCCCCCCCCCCCCCCCATACCCATCAACTGTTTGTTTTTGACTCTTTCTTATTGTAGCATTAATAGTGTACTCTCTGCTTACCCTTTACAAGTGTCACCGGCTTCTGTTTACACCCCAGTAATTATTCCTCCCTTCTCACTCCACAAGGTGACTCCAACTTGCCTTCATGCCTTTCTCCCGACAGGCTTTTTTCTTCACACTAAACAATCCGCTGAGACTGGTGCTGTTGCCATCAGAGACTCCCGAGCCAGTGAATGTGTCGTCTTTTGCTGCCTTCCAGGGGAGCTGGAGAATTGTGGGAGCTGCCCCCAGGAGTTACTTATAGTACTTCAGCCACACATGGCTCTTGACTCTGAAGCCCCAGCCTCTAGAAGTTAGCATTGCTTGGGAGTCACCTACATTGGAGAACCCATAGGGACACTACTGGAAGAAGATGATGTGCAGTAACAATGGTAATTTGAGATGTGTGTCCGCATGGGTTCTCCATGATCCCCCAATTCTAGTAGTGGACACTGTGGTAGAGAAGGAACTGAGGAGGGATTGCCCGTGTGCACTGGCTAGCCTCGTGGTAGGCAGGGAGCAGTGCATGTGTGGGCTGGACAGATTGCTATCAAAGTTCTCTGATCAGCAGCACAGAGACAAAGACAAACCTAGAGTGGAGCATCCATAGGGATGCACATCTCAAAGAATCATTGTTGCTGCACAAGGTAACTTCTTGTTGTTGTGATACTTCATGGGAGATGGCCCTAACTTCACAAATAAATATTTCATTATCATATTTCATTTAAGAAACTTTGGGTGTTTTACAAAATTAACTAATTAGACTTTACAGATTTATTTGTGTAGTGGAATTATCATTATCCCCATTTTACAGATGAAGGACAAAAAAACCAACAAAGCTATTCAGTTATTTTCCCCCTCCCCCACCCTCTGGTGAGAACAGAACTCGGATCCCCTAACTATGTCCTGGGTTTTCATAGCCCCTATCCAGGAACAGAGTAGAAATAGGAAGCTTCAAAAGTTTGTTTGGATTAACATCCAGTCCTCTGAGTGCTTATTCAAATACTATCTGAACTATCCAGATCTTCAGGAACTACAGATTAGAATTGGAAATGGTTAATCAGAACCCATTTACTCAGGGCAGTGATCAGAAATTTAAAGAGGAGGAAGCAACCAAACTTAGAAGGCTATTTGGCATAATTTCTTAAAACTTTGTTTATTGGATGAGAAAAATGGGTTAATTTCAAATTTATCATTTTGCATATGGGAAATCAAAACAGAATGACATGTTTTTCCAAAATGTAAAATGTGTTTGTAGAATTGTCACGTTACTGAAATAATTTGGGACCCTATAAATCATTGCTGCAACCAGGGTCCTATAGTGGCACCAAATCTTATATACAGGGGGTCATAATGGGTGCCTACAACCAGGTTATGAATGGCTGATTATGAATATGCCAGTGATATGTGTGTATCAATTTTGTAGTTAGAGATATAATATTGGCTCTGGACTGTCTGTCTTTCCAAATATTGTGCTCTGCTGGGGAGGAAGATTCCTGAATACTGGGCGTCAGCTTGGCTTGGGCTGCCTAATGGCCCATTAAGGGACTATCAGCAACACAATGGACTCTGGGAGCTTGGAATGCTCCAATCCAGACAAAAAGTCTACAAGAGAAAGCCTGGGCATAATGGCTGCTGCCTGCAAATATGAGTCATGCATGGTCATGTGATCTGCCCATGTGGTTCCAGGACTCCATGGGGCTGGACTTTTCACAGAGGGAGAGAAAAAACTATAAAGGAAGCTGCTCGAGACCTCCATCTTTTGTTTTCTACCTTCAGCCTGCAGCCTGTCTTGCTTCCAGCTCTGAATGGACTTTGCTACACAGGTGAACTCTGAACTAAGGTGCTGACACACCCCTAAATGGGGTGCTTTCTAAAGACTTTGATTTGAACCTGCAGTTTATTCTACCTTTGCTGCAAGCCTGAACCAAGAGATGTGCCATTACTGCATGTAATTGATTTATTTTAACCATTCTTAACCCTCACCTATACCTTTTTCCTTGTATAATAAACCTTTAGATTTTAGATTCTAAAGGATTGGCAACAGCGTGATTTGTGGGAAAATCTGATTTGTATATTGACCTGGGTCTGGGGCCTGATTCTTTGGAATTGGGGAGAACCGTTTTCTTTATTTGGGGTATTGGTTTTCATAACCATTGATCCCCAGGACAGGTGGCTGGTGGTGGTGATACTGGGAAGCTGGAGTGTCTTAAGGGGATTGCTTGTGTGACTTGTGGTTAGCCAGTGGGGTGAAACCAAAGTCTTTTCTGTTTAGCTGGTTTGGTTTGCCTTAGTGTGGAAAAACCCCAGCTTTGGGCTGTAGTTGCCCCTTTGGAAGCAATCTGTCCTGATCTGACACTCACAGTTGCATCCCACCCGGAACAGCACCATCACAAGAATCTTATGGCACATCTGATTTTGTAGCTGCTTGTGATGTTTAACCAGGTTAGCCACTGAGCCAGTGGGGACCGTGCTCAGGGATCCTGGGCAATTGAGGGGACCCTGGAAAAATGGGTGTCTCTTGTCAAAACTTAAGTCTGATCCTTCAGATCTTGCTTACATGATCAATTCTTACTTAACTAGGTGCCTGGATGGACCCCGCTGAGAATGCTATACTCTTGTCAGACTGCAAGACATAGGGCAAACAGTCCCCCCCAATCTAGTAGGTTATTCTATAATTAGATAAACAAAACCAGTAACAAAACAGCTTCTGCATACCACACTGGTTGCCAAAAAGCCCTGTATGCATTCCAGCCCTTGCTTCCATCTAGATCAGGGGTGGGGAACCTTTTTTCCACCAAGGGCCATTTTGACCCTTATAAAGTCATCCGCGGGCCACTCCCCCCCCCCCCCTCCGAAGCCCAGGCTGGCAACGGGAGCTGAGACCCCAGCTGGCAAGGGGCCAGCAGGGGAAATCCCAAAGCAGTGGCAGGTGGAGTCCTTAGCCCTGCACTGCTTTGGGGTTTCCCCCACTGGCCCCTTGCCAGCCAGGGTCCTGCCGCCTGCCTGACCCGCCCAGCCCAGTCTCTCCCCCCCAAACCTCCTTCCCTCCCACCCCCCCAACTGACCCACTCAGCCCGGTCTCTCCCCCCAAAACCTCCTTCCCTCCCACCCACCCCCAAATGACCCACCCAGCCCGGTCTCTCCCCCCCAAACCTCCTTTCCTCCAACCCCCCCCCCAAATGACCCACCCAGCCAGGTCTCTCCCCCAAAAACCTCCTTTCCTCCAACCCCCCCAAATGACCCACCCAGCCCGGTCTCTCCCCCCAAAACCTCCTTCCCTCCAACCCCCCCCAAATGACCCACCCAGCCCGGTCTCTCCCCCCCAAACCTCCTTTCCTCCAACCCCCCCCCCAAATGACCCACCCAGCCAGGTCTCTCCCCCAAAAACCTCCTTTCCTCCAACCCCCCCAACTGACCCACCCAGCCCAGTCTCCACCCCCCCCAAACCTCCTTCCCTCCCCCCCCCAACTGACCCACCCAGCCAGGTCTCTCCCCCCGACCGTTTCGCCGCCTGGCAGTGGGTGGCTCCTTGTTTCGCCGCCTGGCAGTGGGTGGCGGTGCGGCGCGTCCCGGCCCCAGCTCTGAGCCGTCCCTGGCCGGCGGCGGCAGCGGAGCACGCGGTGCATCCCGGCCCCAGCTCTGAGCCGTCCCCGGCTGGCGGCGGCAGCGGAGCACACGGTGCATCCCAGCCCCAGCCCCAGCTCTGAGCCGTCCGCGGCGCTTCCAGGCCCCAGCACGGAGCCGTCCTTGGCCGGCGGCCGCAGGCCGGATGGAAGGCTTTGGCGGGCCGTATACGATGCGGAGGCTGGAGGTTCCCCACCCCTGATCTAGATAGCTCAATCTAATATAGTGAGAGGTTACTGAAAAGCAGATTCACCATATGTGAGGTTTACCAATCTCAAAGGACCAGACACTGATCCCCAAGTCAATATGAGTCTCGGATCTTACCCAATAAGCACGGGGATGCCAGTCCTTTAGTAACTAAAAGACTAAAGACTTAATAATAAAAGGAAAAAAATGAGGAAGAGAGATGCAGTGGTTAAACGATCAATATACATACAGATATGTGTAAAGTCCCTAGATCACTTTCATAACAGAAATGATAAAGTTGCTCATTTGTTTAATTCTTTCTGGAATCAGTGAAAAAGGTTAGAGTCCAATAGGCAGTCCAGGTATAGAATCTGTTCAAATTCTTCCATGAGAATAGGGGTAAACCTGGAGACCTCAGTCTTATCGCTTAGACCTTTCCTGTCAAAATTTAAGCAGACCTGAGATGTCAGGCTCAGGTCGGTGGCTTTCCTTTATAGTTCCCTAGGAAGTTGACCTCTTGTTACAGCAGGACCTCCGCCAGGGAAGAATAGGTAGTGCAGATTGTTGTTTTGAAGCTAATCTATTTCTTGTTCATACCCAGGTGTTTATAGTTGCATTTATTCAACTATATATAAGGCAATTAGCCAATAATCATTATAGCATAGATAATTAAATGGAAGACAATACAGATGATAATACTAGTTTCCCACAGTATCTTACATCTTTGATCTTAAGGTTATCAGAAACATCTGCATGCATAGTAGAAAACAATTAAGACTTGAAAGGGCATTAGCATCTACAACCTAATCTGGTTACATGTTAAACTTCTAACAGGATACAGGTAAACACAGACAAATACACTTAGCATTTCCCTTGATCTGTTACTACAAATAATTAATTTCTGGTCTAGTCCATTAATTAATTTCTGGTCTAGTCCATTAATTAATTTCTGGTCTAGTCCATCTGATTAAAACATCTGAAGGGAAGGATGTGGCCCCTGGGCTGTAGTCTGCCCACCCCTGACCTAGATAGACAGATAAAGTATCAAGGGGACACTCAGGACCATAATGGTATTAATGGAATGCATGGATTTCATGGGTAATAGAATACTTTAAAAAAGTAGTCCTAGATATGGAGCTAGTTGTTGACTCAACATTATAGACTGGATCCTCATTCCTATAGGACTGGGTGCTTAGTAAGATGCTCAGCACTTAAGCACATGCTTATTTTTAAGATCATACATGGTTCCATTGACTTTAATTGGATTTTTCACATGCTTAAAGTTAAGCACATACCTAAGCACTTTGCTGAAGTCCATCCAGAGTGCTCAGCACATTGAATGATTGAGCCCTGACTGGCATTTGCAGTATGTCAGCATGGGGTAATCCTGAAGAGGTGGAAAGCTGGCTCCACACCAGTGCCATAGCCCTGGTGTGTCCCATGCACTGGTATGTGAGGAGGTGTGACCAGAGTGGATTGTGTTCCAGAAGTCTCCGTGGATATAACCGCAAACTTGCAACTCTGTAACAGCTGCTTAATTTTAATTAGAACAGTTCTGAGATGCCTCTAACTTGTGCTGGGGCCATTTCCCAACTGTTCCCAGGATTGGAGAAGTGGGACAACAGAGTGCTGGAAAGCCACTTTTGGGGTCCCCTGTTCCCACCCCCAGTCTGCTGGGTACTGATCTTTTGCACCTGAGTATTCAGTCCTACATGTTTCTGAAATGCGGATCAGCAAGTGTGCAAATCATAGGGAATAATCTGTTAGTTTCTATAGCTCTACAGTCTGGCAGGAATTCAGTGAAATTATTCAATTTTAAGCACCTTTTTCTTACTGTCTGGCTCTGAGTGTAATAGTTCTTCACATTTTATTGAAAAAACAATTTCAGGATACTAGAAGTATTATGGGGTTATACCTTTTTAGTTTGTTTTAAATCTATGAAGTGTGCAGTAGCTAAATTAATATTGAGATTAGTTTGTTGAATATTTTGGTTCACTACATAAATCTACTCTCCTCCACTTGTCTGAAAAGTAAAGAAAAGTGTACCATGCAGACAGGTGCTGGAGCAAGATTGATTCCTTTGCTAAGGATTTCAGGTGGCAGACACGTTCCTTTAATCCATCCCTCTTTTCTCGCCTCTTTTTTGTTCTCTTCAACACATCTCTCAATAGAGATTTGAAAGCTGAGGAAAGTCCCAGGCTCAGGCATGTAGACCTTTTGTTGGTTTTAACTCTTTCTCTCCACTTGTTATTTACCTTTTGGATGAATAAGCAATAAGGCTTTGAGAGGGCTGTTTTGAATCACTTTACTCAGCTGTTGGTTATATCTCCTGAAAGGAAGTCTCCAGCAGGTACCATGCCCGGTGGGACCTGGTAGAGGTACTACAGTTAGCAGACAGGAAGACTGCCACACAAAGGTTCAGTATAAATATGGTTGAAGGGATGAGAAAGTGAAAGAGGTGAAGGAAGCCAAGCCTGTCACCTAGGGTGAGCACTTACTAAAGGCTACTGAAAAGAAAAATCACTTATAAAGGTTGACATGACTTATTGTTTGTATTAAATGGTAAAATGAAGAAAAATGACCATTGTGATACTACATTCGTCTGATTGCTGATTCTGTTTCAGTAGTTTAGTGCCATAACTGTGTTGTTGTTTGTTAGGTCAGAGTTTCTGAAACTTTTTCATAGTGAGGGCCACACTTAATACACAGGCTGCCTTGTGAACAACTTTCTCCCATTTGCACTTACATAATGTTCCTGTGATCTTGTCTACACTTAGGAAAAGTCCCAACTTAGCAATTGGTAGCCAGCAATTCGTGTCGCTGCACCAGTGCTAACTCGTAAGAAATAGGAGGGCAAATTGAGGCTGAAAACACCTTTTGTCTATACTGAAGGATCAGCACTGGTGCAGCTATACCAAATAACTGGAGTGATTTTTGTGTGTGAACTACCAGCAAATGCTTATATGAAAAAGCAGTACTGGAGAAGCATGTGGATTTTACATTGTTTTTAATGTGGTGGTAGTTTGTATTATGGTAGCACCTAGAATTCCCAGCTGAGATTCCCAATTCCCATTGCACTGTATTCATATATTCATAGAGCTATAAGGGGGGGGGGCGCTATTAGATCTTCTAGTCTGATTTGCTGCATAACACAAACCATTACATTACACCCAGCTGCCCAGTATTCAGTCCAATAACTTGTGGCTGACTAAAGCATTTCTTCCAGAAAGGCATCCAATCCTGTTTTGAAGACATCAAGCATTGGAGAATGCACCACTTCCCTTGGTAGTTTTTCCAGTGGTTACTTACTCGCACTGTTAAACATTTGTGCCTTGTTTCCAATTTGAATTTGCCTTGCTTCAGCTTCCAGCCATTGGTCCTTGTGATGCCTTTCTCCACTAGATTAAAGAACCCTCTAATACCCAGCATATTCTTCCTGTGAAGGTTTCATACACTAATCAAGTCAATTCTCAATCTTCTGTTTGATAAAATAAACAAATTGAGCCCTTTAAGTCACTCATTGTAAGGAATTTTCTCTACCTCTTGAATATTTTTTATGGCTTTCTTCTGCACTTTCTCCAGTTTTTCAACATCCTTATTTAAAATACAGACATCAGAACTGGACATTATATTCTAGAATTGATCTCACCAATGCCATATACAGAGATTAAATTATTCCTCTACTCCTACTCAGTATTTCCCTGTTTATACATCCAAGAATCACTGTCAGGGTTCCCTCCCCACTCTGAACTCTAGGGTACAGATGTGGGGACCTGCACGAAAGACCCCCTAAGCTTAGTTCTACCAACTTAGGTTCAAACTTCCCCAAGGTACAAATTTCTTGTCCTTGAACAGTATCACTGCCACTACCAAGTGATTTAGACAAAGAATCAGGGAAAGGACCACTTGGAATTCTGATTCCCCCCAAAATATCCCCTGAAGTCCTACACCCCTGTCCTGGGAAGGCTTGAGAATAATATCCTCACCAATTGTTACAGGTAAGCTTGGACCCAAACTCCTGGATCTTTAAAACAATAGAAAAATCAGTCAGATTATTAAAAGACTCACCTCTGTAAAATCAGGATGGTAGATAACTTTACAGAGTAACAAAAGATTTTAAAAAAACACAGAGGAACCCCCTCTAGCCTTAATTCCAAAGTTACAAACAAAAACAGGGATAAACCTCCCTCTAACAAAGGGAAAATTCACAAGTTGAAAACAAAAGATAACTAATACGCCTTGCCTGGCTGGTACTTACAATTTTTGTAACATGAGAGACTGGTTCAGAATTATTTGGAGGAAATGGATTGCTGTTTGGTCCCTCTGTCCCATGAGCGAACACTCACACAAACAGAGCACAAAACAAAGCCTCCTCCCCCCCCCTCCAGATTTGAAAGTATCTTTTGTCCCCATTGGTTCTTTTGGTCAGGTGACAACCAGCTTATCTGAGCTTCTTAACCCACTACAGGTAAGGAGGAATTCTAGGCTACCCTTAGCTGTATGGTTATGACAATCACATTGGCTGTTTTTACCCTAGAGTCTCTCTGGGAGCTCTTGGTCAGCTGTTAATCCACTGTGACCCTAAATCTTTTTACGTCAACTGTTTTTCCCGGATACAGGCCTCCATTCTTTGTTCCTGGATGTACAACTCTGCATTTTGGCTGTATTAAAACACATTTTGTTTGAACAAGCCCAGTTTACCAAATGATCCATGTGACTGTCCTACCCCTTATCATTATCTACCATTCCGCCAATCTTAGTATCAGCAGTGATTAGGATTGTGGTTCATGTTTTACTGATGAGAAATGGATGCACAGAGATCATGTGACTTGCTCCGAAGATCACATAGGAAATCTGAGACAGTGCTGAAATTGAGCCCTCATCTTCGAAGACTCTGTACATTGTCTTAAACGAAAAATCATCTCTCTTCTGTAATGCAAATAAACTGCTGGAAGTAAGGCAGAGGCCAGCCAGCTCCAGACCACCAGCAAGTATGTCCCAGACCACTAAAGGTCTACTGACTTCAGTTTGAGAACCTCTCAGATTATTTAGTCCAAAACCAGGTTTTATAGCCACGTTCGTATTACTGCCAGCCTTTTGTGTGGCCAAAATATAAGAATGTATATGAAGAAATGAGAAAATTATTTCTTTTGCTGTGTAAGGAAAAGACAGCTACTTTCAAACCTGAATTTTGTTTGAGTTTGTGTTAGTTACACTGTAGTACAGTGCCAGGCATCCTCTGCTGACCTCTTGGATAAAATGAAGGTTTTTTCCATGTGCAGAAAAAAGACCCCCAAAATAGTACACTAAGCCATACTGATACCTCATATAGGCAGTGCTGATGTTTCAAACTTTATACTTAGCAAAGGGGAGATTTTAGCCCTAAATTGTCTTTTTTTCCCCTCTGACACTAGATGGGGAAGGACATATGTATGTGGTTCAATCCACCTGTTTGGTCAAAAAGCATCCCTTTTCAGAGTTCCATGAGGAAAACAGGTCAAACAGATGAACCAGATCCATTTGAAAATGGCAGAATTTTGGCATATGAAAAGTTATGAATAGAAGGTTCTGTGGGTCCCTAAAATGTTTAGTTAATTGAGATTCCAGAGGATTTCAGTATCCCACAGCTCATACTCACTTGATGTGCATGTGTAACACTTATATGTGCCCAGGAAGAAGAAAATATATCTACTGCTATTAATTTTTGCTTAAGAAATATATTTTAAGAGACTGAATGGAGTTTTGACAGAACTAGTAAGTGATGTTCTCTGTTCACAGTACAGGCAGAATGGAGCCAGTAGCAGTCCAAGCTTGTCCATCTTTCCACAGCTTCTACGCCTGGAAAGGGGAACTTTTTTTGAGTGTTATTCAATCTGCATTTCCATTAATTCCCTGAGATGCAGAGCCTCCAAGAAGGTGACCATTTGGAGCAAATTTTGACCATGGATTTTGTGATGTGGGCATTTTACATAGACCACCAGATGGTAATCTCTTTGGGTGAATTTTAATCTAGTGTAGAGTCAAACTACTGACCTAGAGGTGAAGGAGTGTCCTCTAAGACAGTGCTCCCCAACCTTTTGTCACCCTCGGCACACCATAGCCTCTCCCAAAATTCCACGGCACACCACATACAAAAATTGGATAAAAAACTAATATAATCTTCAAAATATCGTTTTGAAGAGTATAATAGTATATATATATATTATATCCCCCCAACGCCCCCTTGCACACTGCTTACCCCCGCTCCCAGCCCAGCCTCCCCCAACGCCCCCTTGTACGCCGCTTACCCCCGCTCCCAGCCCAGCCTCCCCCAACGCCCCCTTGTACGCCGCTTACCCCCGCTCCCAGCCCAGCCTCCCCCCAACACCCCCTTGCACGCCGCTTACCCCCGCTCCCAGCCCAGCCTCCCCCCAACGCCCCCTTGCACGCCGCTTACCCCCGCTCCCAGCCCAGCCTCCCCCCAACGCCCCCTTGCACGCCGCTTACCCCCGCTCCCAGCCCAGCCTCCCCCCAACGCCCCCTTGCACCCCGCTTACCCCCGCTCCCAGCCCAGCCTCCCCCCAACGCCCCCTTGCACCCCGCTTACCCCCGCTCCCAGCCCAGCCTCCCCCCAACACCCCCTTGCACCCCGCTTCCCCCCCGCGCTTACTTGTTCGCTGGGTCACGCTGCTCTGACCCGACTCCAGCGAGGGAAGGAGAGGAGCGACACGCCCCCCAGCCTCGCGGTCAGAGCAGCGCCGCGCCACACCGCCTCCCCCGCCCCCCAGCCTCGCGGTCAGAGCAGCGCCGCGCCACACCGCCTCTCCCGCCCCCCAGCCTCGCGGTCAGAGCTTTTGCCGCGGCACACTTGGCATGGCCTCACGGCACACCAGTGTGCCGCGGCACACCGGTTGGGGAGCACTGCTCTAAGACATTCATTTTGAAACTATTACCATTATTGCTTGACACACAATATATGGCAGCATATCTGCTGCCTGTGTATTTTCTGTGCTTAACCCATATTAGAGCCTGACACTGGGCAGTAGGTTCTTCAGCATAACATGTAAACAAAACTCCACGTAAGGCAGATGCAGTAATCACAGCATTATTATGCTGAATGGTAAATATTTAAGTTTAATTGTTGACAGCTGATCTTTGGCTATTTCGTTAAGACATGTATGTTTTAGAAGCCTTTTTATTTTTTGTTTTGTTTTTCATTCTTTAGTCTATAATATCTTGGAAGCCGGGAAATGTTTTTCCTTTACTGTTTTTATTTTACTGAGAAAACATGAGTGGTACCAAAATTTAACATTGCCGTTTAACCGCAGCTTTGGCTTGTACATTTATTGTGTCAGAAGTATTTCGGATTGTACACCAGTGTCACTCATTTCAGTGTATGTCTAGAAAGAACAATATTAAGTGTATGAAGTGGTGTGTGTGTTTGTGGCTGGCATAATGGTAGGGGGAATGGGAATGCATTTTAAAAGGGAAGCCCACTTAACTCCTAAAAACCAACCAGTTTATTAGGTCTTTGTGGTAGTAATGATATAGCAATGTTGAGCTATTAAGCCAAATTCTGCCCAAAAATGTGTATATGTTTTAGGATGAACAGGCACTGCTCCTAATCTTTGGTACCAGCAACAAGTTTTCAAAGTGATGAAGTTTTAGTTGATTGTCTTTTTAAATAAGAAATGAAATTTGTAATCCTTGTATTGGAATATCAGTCATGTACCTTTAATTACAGTTAAACCTGTCTCTGGTAGTTCAGATAGTGCTGTACAGTGTACATAATATTTAATTATGAAGTCAGTCTTTGGACCATTGTGTTTCCTTGGTGTTTATGGAGGAGTGTTGTGATATTCAAGAGTATGATTGGTTTGTTCTGTATTGTATCCTTTATTTCTGCATAAAGGCATTACTGGGCATTACTGTCAGTGAACAATCGAAGTAAATTACATTTCAAGTAACCAAATCATAAAGGGAACTGTGAAGAATTATTTGCTGTTGGAAAATGTTTGTTTGCATTGGTAACAGAGTTACCCTACACAAATACATCTCTAAAACTGATCCCTGGCGTGACACCCAATTTGTAATGCTTCAGCAAGTTTTCAAAGGTAACAAAGAGTCCTGTGGCACCTTAAAGACTAACTATAAAGTTTTGGAGCATAAGCTTTCGTGGGCTAATAGGAGCATAAGCTTTCGTTGGCTAGTGGGTATTAGCCCACAAAAGCTTATGCTCCTATAGCCCATGAAAGCTTATGCTCCAAAACTTTATAGTTAGTCTTTAAGGTGCCACAGGACTCTTTGTTACCTCTGCTATTCCAGACTAACACGGCTACCTCTCTGATTCTTGACAAGTTTTCAAAGTGTCTTCAGTAAGGTCCCTGCAAATACTTACATACTTGCTTAACTGTACACATCTATAGCCCCATTGATATTAAATCAGAATTGCCAACCCCAAACGTTTAAAAATCACAAAATATTTTAAAAATATATATTTTGGTTTCTTTTTCTGGGCCTTCGGATTTTTGAGCTTTTAAATTATACTTAGATCCCATTTTAAAGCTTTTCTTTGCAACCACAAGGGTTAGAAAATTAACTTTTTTTTTTAAAAAAGTGTCATATAATTACATGAGTACAAGAACTGGGCTTCAAGCAAAACCACAAATTTTGCGAGGCTCATAGTAAAATCAAGAGAGCTGGCAACCTGTAATCACAATGGTGCTACCTGGGTATGTAAAAGATACAGATGTGCCTAAATATTTGCAGGATCAGAGCCCTCTCTCACAAACATAGGTACCGTATTTTTCGCCCTATAGGACGCTCCGGCCTATAAGACGCCCCCGAATTTTTCAATAAAAAAGCCGGACAAAAAAAAAAAAAAAAAGCGCCTCGCTCTCCCGTCCCCGCCGCGCGGGCGGGCTGCTGGGAGCGCGCCGCTCTCCCGTCCCCGCCGCGCGGGCGGGCTGCTGGGAGCGCGCCGCTCTCCCGTCCCCGCCGCGCGGGCGGGTGCTCCCAGGGGCCCCGGGGCCCGAGCTGCTCTCGTTCCCCGCCGGCCCCGAACACATGCGGGTGGGCTCGGGGGGGAAGCGCCGCCCCGCCCCGCCCGCCGGGCCACCTGCAGCCGCCCCAGCTCCAGCTGCCCGGTAAGTGTTTCATATATTCGGCATATAAGACGCCCCCCCTAATTTTGAGATTATTTTGGGGGGGTTAAAAGGGCGTTTTATATGCCGAAAAATACGGTAATATATCAGAGGGGTAGCTGTGTTAGTTTGGATCTGCAAAAGCAACAAAGAGCTTTGTGGCACCTTATAGACTAACACAAAAGCTTATGCTCTAATACATCTGTTAGTCTATAACATGCCACAGGACTCTCTGTCGCTTTTGTAGGTAATATAGCTCAACCCTGTGGCAAGAACAAATGAGAACTCTGATCTTTGTGCTTTAGAGTGTCATCAGGCTGCAGTTTCTCATGTTTCAGTACTTGGGTATTGATTTACTAATTTGATTTTCTGGGGCATATGGTGGTGGTGATAATACTGCATAAGCATTATTTTTAAAAATACAATAATTATAAACTGGTATTGAATCTCTGCAGTGCAGTACAGAAGTATGTATGTAAACTGGTATCAGTTATTTGTTTGCTCTCATTCAATTTTAAACAAATGGAAATCGATACTAGTTGCCGATACCAGTGACTAGATTGAAGGATGAAGTAGACTGACACTGTTACAAAGAATAGCCTGCAAAAGTTTAGATAAGAGAGACATCTACTGAGACATTTATTTTGAATTTGTCATTTTACATGATTCTGCAAACTGTATGTTGCTTCCTCCTTTCTTGTCCTTTCTATCTTTTTCTCTACCCTTTAAGTAGTACAAGTGTGTGTATATATAAAATACACATTTTATAAAATTTCAGTCTTTAAAAAATGTGTTCTTGTTACACTTGAAATGTCATCTCTTTTAATTGCAGGTGTATCATTTACATTTGTTTTCTTTCAGATATGTGTCACAAAGATGTCTACACGGAACTGCCAGGGAATGGACTCAGTGATCAAACCCCTAGACACAATTCCTGAGGACAAAAAAGTCAGAGTTCAGAGAACACAGAGCAGTTTTGATCCATTTGAGAAACCAACTAGTCAAGTGAAGAGGGTCCATTCAGAGAACAATGCTTGCATTAACTTCAAAACTACGTCAGCCGGGAAAGAATCTCCTAAAGTCAGACGACATTCTAGTCCCAGCTCTGTAAGTACATCTGGCTATATTATCGATGTGATTACCAGTTTCTACACCAAATGCATAAATACAGTATACGTTTCTTAACTTGGTAAATGAAATTCATCACTTCCTAAAGTATTCCTCTCAGATCAAAACTAATACATTTTTTTAAAAAAAAGCTCTTTACTGTTGCTACTAAAAATCTAAATTACATTTCACTGTTATGATGTGTTTAATCTGACATTTCTCTCAGTTCTTGGACAGTTAGTTTCACTTGTTTATGGCCTGTTTATGGACAGTGTCTAATCAATTTCACTTTTAGATCCCATCCTCAAGTATAATGCTGTAGTATTTGGATTGCTAACCATGCAGGGGGGAATGTTTATTTCCAAAGGACAAGTTGTTTTCCCTGGGAGGTCAAATGAACACAAAACTTGCAAAACAATATAGACACATTTAGTTTGGTCTTAGGTTTTGTAAAAGTATATTTCTATTAAACCTGAATCGTGGGCCGATTTTGACTTTTTTAATGTACTTTTAAAAATCCTCTTATTTTAAATGGAATATATAAGTGAAAATAGGGTTACTGTTTTCTGACAGAACCATGCTGCATGTGGAAAAATTAAAGGATTTTTATCAATGCAGTATCATGTTTGTTTTTCTTATGTGATGTAATATTTTGAAAGTAGGTAGATAAATAAAATGTCATGTCTTCCGTGAATAGAGCACAGACAGATGTCCCGCAAAATATCTTAACAAATTATTAATAAATTGTATCTTTTTACTGTAATAGGATAAATCCATAATAGTCTGACCTTTGAGATTGTCTTTTCTGCTGTCTTTTCTGGATTGGGCAGAATTTTGAGAAAATTCTGTTTCTATGAAGAAAAGTCAAAATTCTCTTTTCTAGAGATGAGCTTTGTTTAATCCATGTGACTTTAACAGATGAAATGTCATGCCCTTAAGAGACTGTACTTTGTAGGAAAGGTTATATTTTGAAAGGAACTATCTTTAACAAAAATAAATTTGCTTTTCCATCATGGTGTCATGTTATACAGGAAGTCTACTGCCTGATTCAAATCAATCATAAGAAAGAGTTCTTCATAGTGTCTGCTTAGTGACTGTAGTCACCAACACCATCACATAGTTTGATATTTTCAGGATGAAATGGAGCTTTATAGTTATTTCTCACCCTCTTGGTTAATAGTGTTTTTCTTGTATGGGTCAGTTTAGGCTCTTCACCTACAATGTTTCCAATGCTCTAATGTGATTATGTAAAATAAAAGGTAGGTTTATTTACACACAATAGCATCAGTATTAAAAGAAAATGAACAAGTCATACAGGACACACACAACCAATATCTGATCAATCAAGATACAGAGTTTAATTAATCCTAACTAAGGCCCCTACCCTTCTCTGATTGAAGACAATGGCAAAATTCTTTGCTCGGGGCAGCACTGGGTCTTAAGTGCTAATAAAGTGCTTAAAATTAACATTCAACCGTATCAGAACCATATCAGAACTGTGAAATTATCCTTTTCAAGCTCATCAGAGTTGCACTGACCCTTTTTCTTCCCATCTCCTATCACAATGGAAATCTGCATCTAAATTTGTTTGCCACTATAAACCTTAAGTTTCTAGTGTTTTTGAGGTATTTCTTGCTTACTAAATTTGTTTCAATCGTGTTTCTTTAACTGTATAAGATTGCATTTTTCTAAGTTCCAAGTCATTTTGTCTAGACCCATTGGTATTATTTCCACATGCATTCTGCCCAGATTGATTTTAGTTACATGTTCATGTTTTCCAAGTACTCTGAGACATTCTTTATGCATAGTTACTTTGACAGGTTTGTACTGCCTACTTGTTCAAACTTTTGTTCTTTATTTTCTTGCTAAAGACAGACTTTAAAAAGAAGTTCCAGATTTTTAACATAATAAAAAGCTCAGTATCGCAACCATTTTGATTTCACATCTTTCCACTTATTAATAGGCACCACTTCTCTCTAATACGTCCTTTCTTCCCCAATTTTTATTTAGAAATTCCCCTTCCCTACCCTTTAACTAGCATTAACTTACTCTCCCTTTTTCATTGCCTTTATTTCTTCCTGCAACCTTCAATTAGCTGATTCTGTTTATTATTGATTGGCTGCCTCCCCCACCACTTTTCTATTTACAAAAAAGTCATATTTTTGAATAGTCCTTTCATGAAGTTACACTGATGTCTACTTCTTCTTTTTCAGGAGACATGTAATGTACTGTGCCTTATTTGTGGTGTTTCCTAATGTTCCACATACTCTTTCCAAATTGGTGGATTTCAATGCTTTCTGCATTTGTTCTTCCTACCTGGGGTACCAATCCTGCGAGCGCATACACATAAGAAGTCTTACTGATTTTAGTGTGACTGTTAATGAATAAAGTAGGGCTGTTGATTAATCGCATTAAAAAAATTAATCACTATTAAACACATTTTTAATTGCACTGTTAAACAATAAAATAGCAATTGAAATTTATTAAATTTTTGGATGTTTTTCTACATTTTCAAATATATTGATTTCACTTACAGTATAGAATTCATGTACAGTGCTCACTTTATTACAAATATTTGCACTGTAAAAAAACAAAAGAAATTGTATTTTTCAGTTCACCTCATACAAGTACAGTAGTGAAATCTTTTTATTGTGAAAGTGCAACTTAGAAATGTAAATTTAACTCAAAACAAAACTATGTAAAACTTTAGAGCCTACAAGTGCACTAAGTCCTGCTTCTTGTTCATCCAGTTGCTGATACAAACAAGTCTTTTTACATTTATGGGAGATAATGCTGCCTGCTTCTTATTAACAATGTCACCTGAAAATAAGAACAGATGTTCGCATTGCACCCATTGCAAGGCATTTTGGTGCCAGACATGATAAACATTTGTGTGCTCCTTCATGCTTTGGCCATCATGCCAGAGGACAAGCTTCCATGCTGATGATGTTTGTTAAAAATATGTGTTAATTAAATTTGTGGCTGAAGTCCTTGGGGGAGAATTGTATGTCCCCTGCTCTATTTTACCCACATTCTGCCATATATTTCACGTTATAGCAATCTCGGATGATGACTCAGCACATGTTTAAGAACATAGTCATGCAGATTTGAGAAAACGCAAAGAAGGTACCAAAGTGAGATTTCTAAAGATAGCTACAGCACTCGACCCAAGATTTAAGAATCTGAAATGCCTTCCAAAATCTGAGAGGGAGGAGGCGAAGAGCCTGCTTTCAGAATCTTAAAAGAGCAATACTCTGATGTGGAAACTATAGAACCCGAACCACCAAAAATAAAAATCAGCCTTCTGCTGGTGGCATCTGACTCAGATGATGAAAATGAACACGCTTCGGTCTGAATTGCTTTGGATCATGATCAAGTAGAACCCGTCATCCGTATGGATGCATGTCTTCTGGAATGGTGGTTGAAACATGATGGGACATATAAATCTTCAGTGTATCTGGCATATAGATGTCTTGTGATGCTGGCTACAGCACTGCCATGCAAACGCCTGTTCTCACTTTCAGGTGACACTGTAAACAATAAGCGAGCAGCTTTATCTCCTGCAAATGTAAACAAACTTCTTTGAGAAATTTGCTGAACAAGAAGTAAGACTGCGTAGACTAGTGGGCTCTAAAGTTTTACATTGTTTTAGTTTTGAACAGAGGTTTTTTTTGCACATAATTCTACATTTGTAAGTTTAACTTTCACGATAAAGAGATTGTACAACATTACTTGTATGAGGTGCATTAAAATACTTTTATTTTTACAATGCAAATATATGTAATAAAAATAAATATAAAGTGAGCACTGTACACTTCATATTGTGTGCTGTAATTGAAATCAATATATTTGAAAATGTAGAAAAGAGCCAAATTATTTAAATAAATGGTATTCCATTGTATAACAGCGCAATTAGTCACAATAAATTGAGATTCATTTTTTAATCACTTGACAGCCCTAGAATAAAGTTAAGTATCTGTGTAAGGATTTTTAGGATCAGATATTTGATTTCTTAATTTCCACAATCCTCTCTTTTTAACTCAAATACCCTTACATGCCTACGTCTATGAATCAATTTCTTCTTGTACTGCTTCCATATAGCTTTTGGGCACTTCTCTTGTTCTTGCCTATGGAGTTCCAAAAAAGACACCTCACAAGATAAAAATAGTTTGTTACTAGGGTGACCAGATGTCCTGATTTTATAGGGATGGTCCCGATTTTGAGGGGCTTTTTCTTATATAGGCACCTATTACCCCCTTCCGTCCTCCCCCTGATTTTTTTATGCTTGCTGTCTGGTCACCTTATTTGTTACAATGGCTGCAACTTTAATAAATAAACAAGAATGTGAATGGAGGGGAATGTACATAGGCTTTGTGGAATGGGTAACTGTAGCCACTCTGCTTAGACTTAATCCACATTTTGTCCTGGTTGGCAAACTCCAAGGTCATAATAGCTACCAAGCTGGAGATACTGTCTAGCGCATCCAGGCTTAGATACGTAGCTTGGACTGCAAGTCACACTTCACCCTGATCTATCTGCCTCTGAGACACAATCCAGGCAGTCTCTGCTGGAGAGTCTCTCTCTCTCCCAACCACACACTGAATCCAACAGTTTTGTGGGATATATATCCCTCCCTCCCTGACCCAAATAAGTGTATCCCCTGCAAAGACTGACAGCCCCAAAGTTGTGGCATAACATTCAGGGACATTTGGAAACCTGAGTACAAATCTGTCTTGACCCAAAGAGGGAGAATGCAATGGTAAATCATGCACTCAGTAATTTAATTAAATGTCATCAAAACATCCCAATGTTACAGACTGATTGCTTTCCCTAAGCCCTGTCCCCCTTCAGTGCACAGGGAGGATGAAAGGAAAAATTTGCTGCAGTAGCAAGAGAGGCTGAATGGGCTCTTTGCTCCTCCCCCAGCTCAGCCTCAGGGGAGAGGGCATGCACAATTCCCTCCCTCCTGGCCAGTAAGAGGATTCCTTAAGCTGAAGGAACAGCCTGACATAGTCAGGCTGTGGTGAGCTGAAAGGGGGAAAGGAGCCACTGGCATCTATCCAGGGAAATCCCCAGCAAATTCCAACCCAGCTAGCCAGACACTGCTATGCTGCTTTGGGAGTGTGTCTGTCTATCTGTGTCTGTCTCTGGGGCAAGAAGGGGGTGGTAGGAGATGGTAAAAAGGGAGGCTGAGCTGAATTCTCAAATATTTCCTATCTCTCAGTAGATCCAGGATAGTTCCTTCTCATCTTATATGTAATTTGGGAACATTCTGATGTGTGTTGGGTAACAAGACAGCCAAACGCATGTCTGCATGGTTAGATTTCCTAGGAGATGACAGGCTGTGGTTTTGAGTAACATCAGTTGATCTGTGTTTTTTCTTCTAGTCTTCGTGTTCTGTAGCAGAAACCCATTATCATTTCCTCTACTACTTATTCCTTGTACTTTTAGTCAAAGAATCACTACCAGATTCCTCACTGTCAAATTATACCTTGCTGGGACTGTAAATACTTCTGGCATATAGATTACACCCATCTGAGTTGACATTTCAGTTAAGAGAAGCACCCTGCCAAGTTTGTTTTACCCTCTAGGTCTTAATCACTATAATTTTGTTTCACTTCTAGTTCTCTTTTGGGGGGGGGAAGCCTTCATTTACGTATGGATTCTTTGATAGATGGTTAGTATCTTTATCTTTTAATAAAATTTCCACTTTCTGCCTTGGTTAGTATGCATGCCAAATCATTTGCATTGGGCAAAAATTCTAATTTCGCCTCTTTCTTACCATAGCCTGTGTATGCCTTCACTTCTGTAGCACTCACCAAAAGAACTCTGAGCTCATACACAAGGTATTCTGGCTATGTGTCATCTTCAGTGTATCATTCTCTGATCATTTAATTCCAGTCTTCAACCAGTTCACAGTCTAGAATATAGAGGTAACTCAAAAGATAACAAACATTCTCAAGGTTTAACCACACCACTTCTTAGAGGACATCATTAGAATATTCTAGAACTTTAGCCTCTAGTTCAATCAGTCTCAACAGCTGAACAGCTATAGGGCAGCTTTGTGCTGCTGGATGAAGAGCAAATGGAGAATAGTTGCTCAGCAGGTAGCATATTCTCCATGTACACACTTTGCAACTTCTGTTACTGTTGTTGGAAAATAGTACAGGGAGAATTTTGTGAAATCTGGGATTTAACATTTCTGAGCACAGTTTCTGCCATTCAGAAATGATTTGCTGTTAAGCAGCTTGCCTCATTTTAAATTAATGTTGCACCTCTCCACAGCTGCATAGAAGTTCTAGGTGGTTAATTAGTTCTGTAGCATAAAGTGTGAAGTTGTTGCATAAATTGTTTTTTGTTTGCGGATGCAAACTCATTATGTAAAACTATGACCTTGTATTTTGTTTTTATTCCTCAAATGTTGAGTGTTTATTTACAGTCGCTGGAGCATGCTTCTGTATTCTGGGAAGCACACTGTAGCTCCTGTGTAGACATATTGTTACCTAGATTAGAAGTCCCTGCATGTCGTTACAGAATTATTTATTTGGAAAGAGATTGAATCTTGTTGAATAAAATTCCTATCAGAAGAGATTGATTAATCTGTGTTAATCAAAGAGCATCAGCCAGGCATCAGGAATTCTAACCTTCTGCTACTCCTTTGGACATGACAAATCTTCATGTTTAAAGTACGCATGTAGCCAGCTAGGTAACTTCCTTGCCCAACAGGTCAGGACAACCCAAAACCTTAATACAGACAAAACATGGAGACACTGTCCAACTTGAAATGAATGTAGTCTGTTTCAGAAAACGAATTCAAAGTAGTCTGATAATGCATCTTTCCAAGAGTGCCACTGCAAATTTCTTTGGAAATTTCTAGCCCATGTCCTCTACCCTTCTGTCCCCTTTCCCCCGGAGCCACGTGCCCCTGGGGCATGCTTTTGCGGGGCAGCGCATCTTGCTCTGTCCATGCTGCTGCTCTGAGCAGCATGTTAACAGGGCTGAGGCCGGGGCCAGGGGGTTGGATCAGGGGCAGGGAGCCCTGGGGGACAGTCAGGGGACAGAGAGCCAGGGGGTGGTTCAATAGGACGGAGGTTCTTGGGGGGCAGTCAGGGGATAGGGAGCAGGGAGGTTGGATAGGCGTTGGAGTTGATGGGGGTGGTTAGGGTGTGGGGGTGTCGATAGGGGTCTGGGCAGTCAGGGGAAAGGGAGCAGAGGGGTGGGTAAGGGGTGGGATCCTGGGGGGCAGTTAGGGCATGGGTGGGTCTCGGAAGAGGTGGTCAGGGGACAAGGAGCGAGGTGTGTGTGGATGGATTGGGAATTCTGAAGGGCAGTCGGGGATGGGAAGAGGGTACAATGGGGATGGGGACAGGCTGTTTGGGGCCTTCCCTATCCGGCCCTCCATACCACCTGACCAGGATAGTGATAGTGACAATGAAATGCTAAGGGAGATTAGAGAGGCTATCAAAATAAAGAACTCAATAATAGTGGGGGATTTCAGTTATCCCCATGTTGACTACCTCAGGACATGTCACCTCAGGACAAAATGCAGAAACAAAATTTCTCGATACTTTAAATCAGTGGTCGCCAACCTTTTGGTCCCCACGGACCACTAAAGTCAAAATTTAGAATCCCGCGGACCACTAACACCGCAGCCCCCCCCCCCATAAGCGGCGCGGCTTCCCCTCCCCCCGCCCCCCGCTCGACCGGCATGGCGCGGGCCCCCCCCCCCGGCTCGACAGACACGGCGCGCCCCCCCCCGCTCGACCGGCGCGGGCTCCCCCCGCCTCAGCAACGCGGTGCGGCGTGGCCCCCCCCTCCCCCCGGCCTCAGCGGTTTGGACCCCCCTCCCCCCGGCCTCAGCGGCGGCGCGGCTCGGACCCCCGGCCTCAGCGGCTTGGACCCCCCTCCCCCCCGGCCTCAGCGGCGGCGCGGCGCAGCTCGGACCCCCAGCCTCAGCGGCTCGGACCCCCCTCCCCCCGGCCTCAGCGGCGCGGCACGGACCCCCGGCCTCAGCGGCTTGGACCCCCCTCCCCCCGGCCTCAGCGGCGGCGCGGCTCGGACCCCCGGCCTCAGCGGCTTGGACCCCCCCTCCCCCCGGCCTCAGCGGCGGCGCAGCTCGGACCCCCGGCCTCAGCGGCTTGGACCCCCCTCCCCCCCCGGCCTCAGCGGCGGCGCGGCGCAGCTCGGACCCCCAGCCTCAGCGGCTCGGACCCCCCTCCCCCCGGCCTCAGCGGCGCGGCACGGACCCCCGGCCTCAGCGGCTTGGACCCCCCTCCCCCCGGCCTCAGCGGCGGCGCGGCTCAGACCCCCGGCCTCAGCGGCTTGGACCCCCCTCCCCCCGGCCTCAGCGGCGGCGCGGCTCGGACCCCCGGCCTCAGCGGCTTGGACCCCCCTCCCCCCTGGCCTCAGCGGCGGCGTGGCGCGGCTCGGACCCCCAGCCTCAGCGGCTTGGACCCCCCTCCCCCCTGGCCTCAGCGGCGGCGCGGCGCGGCTCGGACCCCCAGCCTCAGCGGCTTGGACCCCCCTCCCCCCCGGCCTCAGCGGCGGCGCGGCTCGGACCCCCCTCCCCACGGCCTCAGCGGCGCAGCGCAGCCCCCCCGGCTTCAGCGGCTTGGACCCCCCTCCCCCCGGCCTCAGCGGCGGCGCAGCTCGGACCCCCGTCCTCAGCGGCTTGGACCCCCCTCCCCCCGGCCTCAGCGGCGGCGCGGCTCGGACCCCCGGCCTCAGCGGCTTGGACCCCCCTCCCCCCCGGCCTCAGCGGCGGCGCGGCGCGGCTCCGACCCCCAGCCTCAGCGGCTCGGACCCCCCTCCCCACGGCCTCAGCGGCGCAGCGCAGCCCCCCCGGCTTCAGCGGCTTGGACCCCCCTCCCCCCGGCCTCAGCGGCTTGGACCCCCCTCCCCCCCCCGGCCTCAGCGGCGGCGCGGCGCGGCTCGGACCCCCAGCCTCAGCGGCTTGGACCCCCCTCCCCCCCGGCCTCAGCGGCGGCGCGGCTCGGACCCCCAGCCTCAGCGGCTCGGACCCCCCTCCCCCCGGCCTCAGCGGCGCAGCGCAGCCCCCCCGGCTTCAGCGGCTTGGACCCCCCTCCCCCCGGCCTCAGCGGCGCAGCGCAGCCCCCCCCGGCCTCAGCGGCGCGGCTTGGGCCCCCCGGCCTCAGCGGCGCGGCTTGGGCCCCCCGGCTCGCGCGGCACAAGACGGGAGGCAGTAGCGAGCCAGCGCTTGCTGGCCGCCGGGGACGGGGCGGAACAGGCGCCCGGAGCCTCTTGCCTGCCCAGAGGGGCGGCCATGAGGGAGCCCGGCGCCGCGGACCACCAGAATTTTCCCGCGGACCACCAGTGGTCCGCGGACCACCGGTTGGCGACCGCTGCTTTAAATGACTGCTTGGAGCAGCTGGTACAGGCACCCCCAAGGGGAGAGGCAACTCTCTGTTTAGTCCTGAGTGGAGCGCAGGATCTAGTCCGAGAGGTAACTATAACAGAACTGCTTGGAAATAGTGACCATAATATAATGCCTGTGGTGGGAAGAACACATAAACAGCCCAACACTGTGGCATTTAATTTCAGAAAGGGGAACTATGCAAAAGTGAGGGGGTTAGTTAAACAGAAATTAAAAGGTACAGTGACTAGAGTGAAATCCCTACAAGCTGCATGGACACTTTTCAAAGACACCATAATAGAGGCCCAACTTAAATGTATATCCCAAATCAAAGAACTAAAAAAGAACCACTGTGCCGTAACAATCATGTAAAAGAAGCAGTGAGAGGTAAAAAGGCATTTTTTAAGAAGTGGAAGTCAAATCCTAGTGAGGTAGATAGAACGGAGCATAAACACTGCCACATTAAGGGTATGTCTTCACTACAGCATTAGTTCGATTTCCTTTATGTCGATCTTGTGAACGCGACGGCATACAGTCGATGTTGTCTGTCTTCACTACGCACAGCTAAGCACAGCAAGTCGACAGTGTCTGTCTGCAAAACTTTTGCAGGCGTCGACATGACATGCGTTGCACTCTGGGTACCTATCCCACAGTTCCCTGATCCCCCAGCAGGCACCATTTCGAGTGCAGCATTGTGGGTAGGCATTTCCAAATTTCGCGCCCTTTTTCCGCGCCGCCCACCCCCATTACAAGCGGTGCCCTGTGGGTAGGCATCCCATAATTCGCGCCCTTTCTCCGCCGAACTAACGCCATAGCATTGCAAGCATGGAGCCCGCTGACACCACGGCTGCAGTAATGGCTGTTGTGAGGACCTCGATCACGGTTGCTGAGTTCCTGCTGCACCGTCTGCAGAGGAGGAATGCGATCCGGGGAGAACCGCGCTTTCTGGAACCCGATGACAGTGAGGAGGAGATGGACGTGCACAGCGGGGACGACAGGGACACGGACGTGCACAGCGGGGACGACAGGGACACTGACGTGCACAGCGGGGACGACAGGGACACTGCCGTTTTTGCAAGTAGGGCGACTGACAATCTGTCAAAAATGGTGGCAATGGGGCAGGCTCATGCCATCGAACGCCGATTATGGGCCAGGGAAACAAGCACAGACTGGTGGGACCGCATAGTGCTGCGGGTCTGGGATGACTCCCAGTGGCTCAGAAACTTCCGCATGCGAAAGGGCACCTTCATGGAACTTTGTGACTTGCTGTCCCCGGCCCTCCAGCGCAGGAATACCAAAATGAGAGCGGCCCTTACAGTGGAGAAGCGAGTGGCGATAGCCCTCTGGAAGCTTGCAACGCCAGACAGCTACCGGTCAGTCGCGAATCAGTTTGGGGTGGGTAGGTCTACAGTGGGCTTTGCTGTGATGCAAGTAAGCAGGGCAATCGTCGAGCGGCTGCTACACCGGGTTATAAACCTCGGAAACCTGCAAGCCACAATAGATGGCTTTGCCGCCATGGGATTCCCTAACTGTGGTGGGGCTATAGATGGGACTCATATCCCTATCCTGGCACCGGACCACGAGGCCGCCGAGTACAGAAACCGGAAGGGATATTACTCAATGGTCATGCAAGCAGTGGTTGACCACAAGGGACGTTTCACCGACCTGTACGTGGGGTGGCCGGGAAAGCTTCATGACGCTCGAGTGTTCAGGAACTCTAGGGTTTTTAGACAGCTGCAGCAAGGCACTTTCTTCCCCGACCAGAAAATTTCCGTGGGGGGGGTCGAAATGCCGATCGTGATCATTGGGGACCCAGCCTACCCCCTAATGCCCTGGCTTATGAAGCCCTACACAGGAGCCCTGGACAGGGGTCAGGAGCTGTTCAACTACAGGCTGAGCAAGTGCAGAATGGCCGTAGAATGTGCATTTGGCCGCTTGAAAGGGAGATGGCGTTCCTTACTGATACGCTCAGACATCCGCGAGAGAAATATCCCCATTGTTATTGCTGCTTGCTCTGTGCTCCACAATATCTGTGAGAGCAAGGGGGAAACGTTTATGGCGGGCTGGGAGGCAGAGGCAAATTTACTTTCTGCTACTTATGAGCAGCCACACAGCAGGGAAAGTAAAAGAGCCCACCGTGAGGCCCTGCGCCTCAGGGACGCCTTGAAAGACAGTTTTATCAGTGCCCGAGATGGCGTTTGAGAATCTGCTCCCTTGCTGTGCTGTAAGCCTGCTGCCCTTGAACCCTCTTTCCCTCCCCCCTCCCCATGCTTTCCCTCCTCCCTCCCCATGCTTGCAGAGAAAATAAAATCACTGTTTGAAAAATCATGGTTCCTTTATTGGTTACTCGGAAATACAAATACAGGGGATCACTGTCTTGGTATCCTGGAGGGATCCTGGAGTCGCAGTGGGGAGGAGCGGGCAAAGGAGGGGGGGGGTGGGAAGGGTGGAGAGGAGGGGTTGGCAAGACTCAGCAGCTTTCAAAAGTTTTCCGAGAATGTCAGCCTGCTGCTGCTGCTGCTGCTTCTGCTGGCTTGTGGGGTAGAGTGGAGCGGCCCACGGAGCTTGCCCCCCCGTGTTCTCAACCCGCGTCTGGGTGGGGAAGCTATGGGAGTTGGGGAGGGGGGGAGTTGGTTACACAGGGGCTGCAGAGGTGGTCTTTGGTCATGCTGCAGCTCCACCAGAGATCGCAGCATGTCGCTCTGGTCCTCCATTATGCGGAGGAAAGCATCCATGCGTCTTTCCTCACGTTCTACCCTCTTTTGTTCAGCGGCTCTCCATTCCTGCCTCTCTCGATTCCTTGCCTCTCTCTCTCGATCCCTTGCCTCTCTCTCTCGCTTCCTTTCCTCTCTCTCTCGATCCCTTGCCTGAATCTCTCGATCCCTTGCCTGAATCTCTCGATCCCTTGCCTCTATCATTCTTTCCCTCCAGTCCGTCTGGCGGGCTGCCTCAGCACGCGAGTTCTCCACGAGTTCAGTAAACATCTCATCGCGCGTTCGCGTTTTCTTTTTACGCTTTCTTATCTGCGGTGCACGGCGTGATGAGGAGGCAGGGGGGTTGTGAGATACTTGTTGTTCATCTGTGGGCAAGTGTGGGAAAAAGAAAGTTTGAAAGTTATGAGACAGATACATTCAAGGTTAGGAGGCAGTCTCGGACTGTACACAATGGGAGTAGTATTCCATTTGCAACCTCAGTATTCAGAGGCCTGATATGATTTCTGTACAAGGTCATGTTGTACACCTAAAACTGACTGACAAGCTCTCAGAAAATTCAGAGCATCTCAGACACATATGCGTGCCTCAGCCCAAGACGGCTTCTGAAATCACCGTGCAGCCGGCCATGGTAAGTTAAAAGTGGCGCTTGCATACTGTAGAGTAACCCCGCCCCCTTCCCCCCACCGCGTGGCTGGCTCCCACTGAAACCGCAAACTGCAAAGCAAATGCCAAAAAATCTCTTGCTAAGGGCTAAGGTCTTTTTGGGGCTCTTCAGACCGCGTGCAGACGGCTCGGATTCCCTGACAGCTAACGCTATGGGCTGGGGGGGGGGGGGGGGCGGCGGTCAGCGTTCGTGGGGGGGGTGCTCGGTTCGTCGGTCCTCAGCAGAAAAGAGAACTTTGCAGCTGGGACTCTTTATCTCCCGACTAATTGCAGTCCGTATCTCAAACAGGCAACCCTGAATGACATCACTTTGCTGAGAATTTCTCGGAGAGATAGGGAGCGCATGCTCCTTGAGTCCATGCAAAGTCCTGGTCCATACGCCGCAATGCTAGCCTGCTCAATGATACCAGACAACCTACTACTTTCGTGGCGTGGGTTGGTGTCCTATCACGGGGGACCAGATAAGGCAGCTCTCCCCAGAAATCTGCTGCGCTGGATTCATCGCTACCTCCTGGAGAGCTTCATTGAAATGTCCGCGGAGGACTTATGGTCAATCCCGGAGTATATTGACAAACTCTTTGAGTAGAAATTGACCAGCAATGAAAGCACGCTAAGTCCTTAGGGCAAGTTACTCATTAATAAATGCTTCCTTTACAAAATCACGCGTCATGTAATCCCTTAAAAAAGAAACACTTACCCCCCTGGGAGGCTTGGGAGGGTACTGGCTCCAGGGTGACAAACAGCTCCTGGCTCTCTGGGTACAAGGGTTCTCCGCTAGGCTCCTGCTGCTCCGTGAGATTTTCTTCTTCATGCTCGTCCTCCTCGGAATCAGTCTCCTCCCTGACGATGATCCCATCGGTGGAGTCCACGCACACCGGCGCGATGGTGGTGGGGGCGCCCCCCATTATGGCATTTAGTTCATTGTAGAACCTGCATGTCCGTGGCGCGCCCCCTGATCGCCCGTTTGCCTCCTTGGCTTTCTGGAAAGATTGCCGCAGCTCCTTAATTTTCACGCGGCACTGTGTGGTGTCCCTGTTGTGGCCCCTTTCCAGCATGGCCTTGGAGACTCTTCCGTAGGTGTTGGCATTCCGTTTGTTGTTGCGGAGTTCCAACATCACGGATTCCTCTCCCCAGATAGCGATGAGATCCAGCACCTCACGAGTGGACCATGCTGGAGCTCTTCTCCTCTGGCTGGTCTCCAGGGTAGATGAGCTCATCATGGATTCCTGTGATGCTGAGCTCTGCATGGCGGCTAGTGCTGATTGCTCTGAATGGCGACTGATCAGTTCAGGTGAGCTGGCCACGCTGACCAAACAGGAAATGGCATTCAAATGTTCCCGGGTCTTATCTACCTGGCCAGAGCAGCGAGTTCAGAGTGCAGTGCAGAGCGGTCACAGTGGAGCAGTAGTGAGGCAGTCCAGAGCGGTCAGAATGGAGCATTGTGGGACAGCCTCTGGAGGCTATTAATGTCGGGTTCCGTCTTCACTAGCCCACGGTCGAGCTTGGAACGTCGAGATTAGCCTTATGCCACTGGTTAGGCTGGAGTGCCAAGATCGATCTTTAAGGCCCTTTACATCGACGTTAAGGGCATGTATGTGAAGACAGGTACACGTTTACTTCGACATAACGTCGTTAACATCGATTTAAAGTGGTAGTGAAGACATGCCTTAAGTATAAAAATGTAGTAAGAAAGCCAAAAAGGAGTTTGAAGAACAGCTAGCCAAAAACTCAAAAGGTAATAACAAAATGTTTTTAAAATACATCAGAAGCAGGAATAACAGAGTCCTGTGGCACCTTAAAGACTAACTATAAAGTTTTGAAGCATAAGCTTTCGTGGGCTAATACCCACTTCGTCGGATGCCTGCCCCTGGACACTTCCACTGCTTGCATCCGACGAAGTGAGTATTAGCCCACGAAAGCTTATGCTTCAAAACTTTATAGTTAGTCTTTAAGGTGCCACAGGACTGTTTGTTACCTCTGCTATTCCAGACTAACACGGCTACCTCTCTGATTCCAGAAGCAGGAAGCCTGATAAACAAGCATTGGGGCCCCTGGATGATAGAGATACAAAAGGAGCACTTAAAGACGATAGCCATTGCAAAGAAGCTAAATGAATTCTTTGTTTCTGTCTTCACGGCTGAGGATGTTAGGGAGATTCCCAAACGTGAGCGTCTTTTCTAGGTGACAAATCTGAGGAATTGTCAGAGATTGAAGTGTCAGTAGAGGTGGTTTTGGAACTAATTGATAAACTTTAACTGTAATAAGTAACCAGGACCAGATGGCATTCACCCAAGAGTTCTGAAAGAGCTCAAATATGAAATTGCGGAACTATTAACTATGGTTTGTAACCTGTCCTTTAAATCAGCTTCTGTACCAAATGACTGGAAGATAGCTAATGTAACGCTAATATTTAAAAAGGGCTCTAGAGGTGATCCTGGCAATTACAGACCGGTAAGTCTAATGTCCGTTTTAGGAAAATTAGTTGAAACAATAGTAAGGAATAAAATTGTCAGGCAGATAGAAGAACATGAATTGTTGGGCAAAAGTCAACATGGTTTCTGTAAAGGGAAATCATGTCTTACTAATCTATTAGAGTTCTTTGAAGGGGTCAACAAACGTAGACAAGGGGGATCCAGTGGACATAGTGTACTTAGATTTCCAGAAAGCCTTTGACAAGGTCGCTCATCAAAGGCTCTTACGTAAATTAAATTGTCATGGGATAAGAGAAGATCTTTTCCTGGATTGAGAACTGGTTAAAAGACAGGGAACAAAGAGTAGGAATAAATGGTACTTTTTCAGAATGGAGAGGGGTAACTAGTGGTGTTCCCCAAAGATCAGTCCTAGGACCAATCCTTTTCAACTTATTCATAAATGATTTGGAGGAAAGGGTAAACAGTGAGATTGAGTTTGCAGATGATACTAAACTGCTCAAGATAAAGACCAATGCAGACTGTGAAAAACTTCAAGAAGATCTCACAAAAGTAAGTGATTGGGTAACAAAATGGCAAATGAAATTTAATGTGGATAAATGTAAAGTAATGCACATTGGAAAAAAAAAACCCCAACTATACATATAATATGATGGGGGCTAATTTAGCTACAGCTAATCCGGAAAAAGATCTTGGAGTCATCGTGGATAGTTTGCTGAAGACGTCCACGCATTGTGCAACAGCAGTCAAAAAAGCAAACAGGATGTTAGGAATCATTTAAAAAGGGCTAGAGAACAATACGGAGAATACCTTATTGCCCTTATATAAATCCAGGGTGCGCCCACATTTTGAATACTGCTTACAAATGTGGTCTCCTTATCTCAAAAATGATATACTGGCATTAGAAAAGGTTGAGAGAAGGGCAATTAAAATTATTAGGAGTTTGGAACGGGTCCCATCTGAGGAGAGATTAAAGAGGCTAAGATTTTTCAGCTTGGAAAAGAGGAGACGAAGGGGGAGATAGAGGTATATAAACTCATGAGTGGTGTGGAGAAAGTGTATAAGGAAAAGTTCTTTTCTTGTTTCCATAATATAAGAACTAGGGGGCCACCAAATGAAATTAATGGGCAGAAGGTTTAAAAGAAATAAAAGAAAGTTCTTCACACAGTGCACAGTCAACCTGTGGAACTCCTTACCTGAGGAGGTTGTGAGGGCTAGGACTATAACAGGGTTTAAAAGAGAACTGGATAAATTCATGGAGATTAATTCCATTAATGGCTATTAGCCTGGATGGGTAAGGAAAGGTGTCCCTAGCCTCTGTTTGTCAGAGGGTGGAGATGGATGGCAGGAGAGGGCTCATTTGATTGTTACCTGATAGGCCCACTCACTCCGGGGCACTGGCATTAGCCACTATCAGTAGACAAGATGCTGGGCTGGATGGACCTTTGGTCTGACCCAGTACGGCCATTCTTATGTTCTAAAATAAGAGTCCTCCTGTGGTTTCTTATAACCACCACTGAATAGCAGAAGAAAGCAAACCTTTCAGGCAAGTTGTGGTATTCTGCTAAGTTTCTTTGCTGGCTCCATTCAGCCTGTTACTTTCACATACAGTAACTCCCTACTTAATGTCCTCTCCCTTAACGTTGTTTTGATCTTGCATCTCTGCTCAGTTACAGAATGTGTTCCACTTAAAACTGTGCAATACTTCGCTATAATGTCATTTGGCTGCCTGCTTTGTCCACAGCTGGCAGCCTCCATATGCCCCCTGCCCGCCGGGCAGACCGTTTGAGCTAGAGACTTGAAATTTGGTACAGTTAGAGGTCTTGGGGTCCTAATGACCGTAAGAGTCGAAAAAATTTAAAATCTCACCTCTGACGCCCCCCAGGGGTGAAATTCTTTAAAGGCCAATCACATCAGCTGGGCAGCTGCTGTTCTCTGTGACATAGTTATGATGTCATAATACCCCCTCCAATAGACACCGCACTTGCTCAGCTCTCTGCCCCCTCCCCCCTCCAACGGAACCCCGGAATCCCTCAGCTCTCTGCCCCCTCCTCACCTCCGACGGACCCGAGTTGGGTTTGGTCTGAGGGTAAGTGAGGTAGGGGTGTTGGGTTTGGTCGGGGGGGTAAGTGAGCCAGGGGTGTTGGGTTTGGTTGGGGGGGTGAGGTGGGGGTGTCGGGTTTGGTCGGGGTGGGTAAGTGAGCCGAGGGTGTTGGGTTTGGTCTGGGGGGGTGGGAAGGTGTCTGGGTGGGTGAGGTGTGGGTGTTGGGGTTGGTCAGGGGGTGTTGGGGTTGGTAGGGGGGTAACGTGGGGGTGTTGGGTTGGGGTGGGGGGGTGAAAATGTGAGTCAGGGTGGTCGAGGGGTAAGTGAGGTGGGGGTGTCGGGTTTGGTCGGGGGGGTGAGGTGGGGGTGTCAGGTTTGCTCTCTGCCCCCTCCAATGGACCCCGTACTCGCTCAGCTCTCTGCCCCCTCCCCACCTCCGACTGACCCGAGCAACGCCGGGTATTTTCGCTAGTATAATATAAAAATAATACAAAATGTACATTACTCACTTTATATTCTGTGTTGTAACTGAAATAAATATTTTTGAATATGTAGGAAAAACATCCAAAATATTTAGTAAATTGCAAATGGCATTCAATTGGTTAACAGTGTTATTACAGCTGCAATTAATTGTGATTAATTTTTTTAATAGTGATTTTTTTGGAATGAATTGCATTAGTTGACTGATTAATCGATAGCCCTAATAGATATTGAAGTGTTGATCATGTTGCACTAGTGGGTGACTTTTTTAGGTTTACCTAATCACTTTGCTTTCCTAGGGCAATCTGTCATGTCTGTGTCATTGATCTGTTAATTAAAATGCAGTTCCAAAATGTAGGCGTATCTGTGTGCAGTGGTGTAGTAGCCATGTTAATCCCAAGATATTAGAGAGACAGGGTGGATGAGGATCAAAGAGCTTGAGCTCTATGTAAGCTTCAAAGCTTCTCTCTCTCTCCAACAGAAGTTGGTCCAGTAAAAGATATTACCTTATCACCTTGTCTATGCATATCTAGTCCACAGATTAAATAACACTTTTTTATAGCTAAATGTATCAAAATACTAATATTCTGTCACCTTGTTGTTAACAGAAAGTATTTTAATTGTGGTAGTTTGTTTATCCAGCTTAATTTGATATGAATAAATAATGTGTTATGACCTGGAGAATGTAAGGGATGGTAACATGCAGCTCCATTAGCCCCCAGCAACCTCGCTCCCTCTGGGAAGCCCCGGCTTCCGAGCTGCAGTCCCTCCCCTTACTGCTTCCACCCTGCCCACGGGCAGGCTTGTGGGGCTGCAGCCAGGGAGGGCATGTCCCAGCACTTCTTTCCCTGACGGCTGCCTCGCAAACCTGCCTTCCTCTTGTTAGCAGTTGCTTGATAATAGTAACTTTTTGCTGGCAACCAAGGGACTGCTAATAAGCAGAATGTACTGTGTTTAAAAGGTTAAAGACTTTTTCTGAATGTGGAAATCTCTTCCACGTGGGCAGCTTTCCATTTCATATTTCAGTCTGATTGTATGATTTTGGTATGAAAAGAAATGCATGTAAAACATGTAAAATGAATGTAGAGCTGTAGTTAGTAAGGGGCAAAGGCTTGGCTCAAGCTGTTTGGGGCAAGGAACCTTCAGCTGTTTCTTGGCTGCTGATGCTAAATGCATCTTGACTCCTTTCCTACTTCTCCCATCCTTTGTGGTCTCTCCATCCCATCAGTCCATCCTTCCCAGTATCCAACTGTGGTGTCTGGGGAGCTTCAGTGTTTTGTGTGGGAAATGTCCCTTCCTGGCTGAATGTGAGACCTGGCCTGAATGGTAGTTCTGAAATAAGGCACAGTTAGATGGTATGGTTTTTGATCTAAAGATTACATACCTTTCAGTATTTGGGAAAGGAGAGGAAAAGAAACCCCTACAAAGACTGCCCAACTCCCTTGCAGGAGAGGAGCAGCGAGCAGCGGGCATTCCTTGACCCTAACAGCCACGAATCTGTGCACATGTATTGGAACATGGATGGTGTTATGCCCAGGAGAACTTGGGGGTTGGGTGTGGACTTTGGAGAGCACATCGACAACTGCAGTTTGGGCACAGGATTCTCTTTGTATCCCTCATGCACTGAATCAAACTATCCTCAAGAGTGGTCAGCTCAGAGCACAGGAGGCTTATAGGTTTGGCCAACTTTACGTGTCACTTACTGCCTCATAGCCAGCTGTGCTCCAGGTTTGATCCTAAGCTATTTAACTCTAGCATGTAATAGGATCTGCTCTCTCCACAAAGGTGTAGCTCCCGAGAGTCTGTGTGTGGTTTGGTAATGAAAGCTTTACCAGCATCTCATTGGAAGATATTCTATCCTACGATAGAGAATAGACCCTGAGTTGTTGTAAAGGACTCTCTCTTGATTTGTCCTATACTTTCAGATTTTCTTTACAATGGATTTAGTATATAGCAAAACAGATGGATCTTCATTTTGGATTTTAAATAATTTACAATGGAACTGTGAACATAATATTTTTCCCTTGAGCATAATTTCATATTGAAGTTTAATATTCTGTTAAAAATATCTATTTAAAACTTAGGCTCAGGAGTGTGATGGTAAAGTGTGACATTCACAAGCTGTTTTACAGTTATGAAAAATGCATGAGAACGTAACCCACACAGCTTGAATAAGAATAGTCGGGTGGCTCTAGATGTAATTTTCCATTAAAGCCGTCGTTCTCATGAATC